>CP073640.1:26722500-28157500 GCA_018223645.1 Jasminum sambac | reverse complement strand
TGTAAATCTCATCACATCATGCAAGGTCCTATCAAGTGCTTCATAACAATGCCTATCGTGAAATTCATTAATTAGAAACACTGGATGAACGAAAACGTTCCATTAAAACAATATTTAAATGCAAATTTAATAACAAAAAGAATCTAAAACGTATGTTATAGAAAAGTAAAAAATTACCTATGCATCGTAGGCGCGTCATCCCAAATTATAAGTTTCGTTTTTATCAACAACTCCGCTAATCGGCTTCCCTGTTCAATGTTGCAAGTTGATTCTTCAGTGGGATAGCAAATCGTGAATGAGCCATCCGATCACCGGGCAACAACAAAGAAGCAATGCCACTCGATGCAACATTCAATACAATGTCCCCCTTTGAACAAATAGTTGCCAAGAGTGTTTTCCAAACGAACGTCTTTCCGGTACCACCATATCTGTATAAGAAATACGCCCCCATTTCCAGCATCAACAATAGTCATGATAGTGTCGTATACGTTGCACTGTTCGTCGGCCAAAAGAGAAACTAAACTTCCATGCTCAATCGCCAAACTTGATTTATTATAAGCTAACTCATCAGATATGAGCCTGTTACCAGACAACAATGTACCAACATCACGGGAAATGGGATTGATGGAAACTCACGTAAACTACGACCCCTGGTTATTAAAACATTCTCAATCTCAAGTAGACAGAGATTCTTAAGCTGTTCTTCCATTAAATCCGAGCTTGTGAAAAATTATAATCAAAAATTTAAAATTTTATATATAATATCGTATTTAATAACGGAAATAACAAAAGATGTAAAAATAATTCTACATCATAATGTTTATCTGAGTAATGCACACTGGATCTATGTCTATAACCTAAATCTTCGGACAAACAGACCCAACATTTCTCCCAAACATATTCTGGACGTGATAAACACTCCGATGTCAATATTGTAGCAAATAAACTTCTCAATACATAACCAGAACCCCAATGACTGGCTTCGTGAATACCATCAACGTATTCCTTATCGTCTTCCAACAATCCCTGAGCATCACATGCATCTCGAAAAGTATCGTACAGCACGCCATCAACCATTCTAATATCTTTATAGCTAGTCGGACCACGGACTATGGTCAAAAATGTTCTCATATGATACAGCTCCCCCTACTTGGATTAATATAAGCTATTCGACCGATTGCGAAATTTTTCTGTCTTGGCCGCCATTCTCTTTTCGCTGCATCCCATACAAATAATGTTGGAAATTCAGCGTATGTCAAAAGTCTAGCGTACAGGTACATTTTATTTGCTTTCATCCAAGCAATGAACATGCTTTGCCGAACAGAAGGACGTTGTAAAACAATATCAATTGAATCAAACTCAAAAAAGACAACATTTTGCTCATTAGGAAGATGAATTCCCAATCTTTCAACAGAAGGATTCTTGAAGTTATGTCGTACTTGAACAACCTCCATGCAGCCTCACATGGTGAGATATAACGACAATCGTAATACATTTTAATTTCGTCCATATTCCCTTGATCAGCCTCACTATCAACGGTTCTATAAAAGCTTGCAATAATACGATTATGACCCTTATGTACGTACTTAAATAAGTACTTTATTGATTGTGACTGATTACACCACTCGACATTTATATGAGCACGATATTTCATTAAAAGATAACAATTATGTGGAACCACATATCTATTGTCAAGTTCCACTCGATTTTTCAAAACAGTGCGACAAAACAGTGCGACCGTCATCTCTTCGTCTATAAATAGTGTATCCATCTTGATCCACAATGGTATGATCAGCAAAATCTTTTGGAAAGTGCTTAGTACAACGATCATCAGACATATACGGAGAGTTCGGTCTAGCCAAGCCACACGGACCGTGAATCATAAAATCCTTAACAGCAGCATAGTATTCGGGATCATCGTTCTCATCAGGTATTTCTGTAGAAATTATCTTATCAATATAATCAGGGGTCGGACTCTTTTGACTCTATTCCAAGAAAACCAAAATATGCGCATGGGGCAGTCCATGCTTCTGAAACTCAATAGTGTATACAACTATAAAAAATAAAAGAGAAAAATCACGTTGATGAATTAATAAAAAAAATAAGAAAACTGGAAAAATGTGCTAAAAAATGTACCAAATGCTTATTCAAAATAAAATGAGTAGTAAAATTTACTGGCTTTGATATTCCCAAAAAAATTTTCATATTGTATATCACTCATCAAAACGTCCAATTTCATCTCAAAAATCCTACAAAATATATCAGGATGATCTTCAGCCCTTAATGCTCTACTATCAAGATAACAAATCACCTCCGGTGACTTTGGGTTACATGTAAATGTGATGAATAGATTGGGGCACCCCGCCCATTTGCATATTGCCATAGCATCCTAATAGCATTGTATTAAATATTGTGCACCTCCAGTAAAAGAAGATGGCAATACTATTCTCTTCCCATTAGATATTGGATCCGTATCACCTCTATGAAGTGCATCGTCCAAATCATTAAAATTTTCGCACCTCAAGTCTTTTTTGTGTGTACGTATATAGTACAATCGATTCGATTCCACCATTGTATAAGCATCAACCAATGACTGTTGGAATAGTCTTCTTCTAGAGAATAAAATATTCTGCGATTCATTCTCTCTTTCTTGAATTTGATAGGAAAAAATTCTCTTATGCTCACGTTTTATCGACCTTCTTTTGATCCCGCCAATGTCTCAAACAGTGGAATATCAAGCATAAAGTCGTCCTGGCCGTATACAAATAATAATGGATACTGGAGTGGCAAATACAACGTATGCAACTCACTAATACGTCTTAACAACCTCGAACGGGTCTCCACAATTATGTCTCGTTGATAAGTCAAATCATCGAAATCGCCAACCATCAATACGGCAACCTCAGATATTGATGGCATGTTATACTGCCTTCCATCCCTAGTTCTTTTCCCGATTAACTTCAACTTAATATCAAGTGTGTTGTTCTGTTGCATAGTTTGTCTGACCATTCGGAATGATTTAACCAGAACATTATGTGTATCAAGCATACTCTTAAGATCAGACACAATCTCACTATGTAACGTCGATCCATCAAAAGTTTGTCTGTAAAAAAAATATAAATAAAAGTGTATTTAAATATATGCAAAAATAAATTATTAACAACGTAGAATACTAAACAAAGAAATTAAAATATATATACCTCACAACACGAACTCTGTTTGATATCTCATTGTTCGTGTCATAAATATACAATAGAGCAAATTTGTTCAGATCCTTCGTTAGGCAATAAGTTGCCAATGAAATGGTAATTTTGCCCGTGTAGCCTAAAAGTAGGTGCCGATCTTCCATCATTTAAACTTCTATCGATAGTTCCTCCCATGGACGTAAATGCAAACATCATATTATAAGTTCGAATGTTATCTATGAAATGTTTGCTTTTCCCACTTGAACCATACAATAACTCTTTAAGAACTTCCGGGAGATCAGGTATTCGTGGAAGTCTAATTTTACCCTTCCCGCAACATAAAGAAAATTTGGGATTTCTCGTATCTCCACTACGGCTTTCTAATCGTTAATCATACCAAAAAATCGCTCCACATGCTGCGTACATCCAAGAAGGATATTCAAAATCAACATACCTGTACATTTGACATAAATATAATAAGTTAATGATTTGAATTATTTTATCCCTTCAACGCATATAACAATAATAATTAAAAAAAATACATAATCGCGTATAACATAAATGAATGGATCGATCCATTAAAAAATAGCCCATTATGAACATTAAGAGCAAGATTAATTTTGAGGGAAAAATACAAAGGGGAAAAACGTAGGGGAGAAAATATGGGGAAAAAAATTATCCTGAAATAATGTATATTGATAAATCTGGGGGAAAAATTGGGTAGAGATTTTTTAGTTTTTTGCCCTCCACATTGATTGACACATAGTGTCAATTTTTTCTTTTTATATTATTTCTTTTTATTTTTTTCTCTTGTACCAATAGTTGTGTTTGAATTAATGCCATGATTTTTCTTGTCTATAACTAATTCACAATAGAATATTGAATCAAATTAGCTTTTGATAAACATGTCGAAATTCACAATTCTATTATATTTAACTAAATACACTGTGTTTTGTTTCAAAAAAAAAGAAAAATTAAATGCAATGTTATTCCAATCGCTCTAAAATATAATTTAATGATATATATTTTTTAATTATTATTATTATTATTTAAATCTAAAAATGTGCATTTTTATAACAATAATAAAAAAAATAGCCCATTATGAACATTAAGAGCAAGATTAATTTTGGGGGACAAATACGAAGGGGTAAAATGTAGGGAAAAAATATGGGGAAAAAATTTATTCTGAAATAATGTATATGGATAAATCTGGGGGAAAAATTGGGTAGAGGTTTTTAAGTTTTTTGCCCAAAATTTATTCTGAAATAATGTATATGGATAAATTTAGGGGAAAAATTGGGTAGAGATTTTTTAGTTTTTTGCCCTCCATATTGATTGACACATAGCGTCAATTTTTCCTTTTTATATTATTTCTTTTTTTTTTTCTCTTGTACCAATAGTTGTGTTTGAATTAATACCATGATTTTTCTTGTCTATAACTAATTCACAATAGAGTATTGAATCAAATTAGCATTTGATAAACATGTCGAAATTCACAATTCTACCATATTTAACTAAATACAATATATTTTGTTTCAAAAAAAAAAGAAAAATTAAATGCAATGTTATTCCAATCACTCCAAAATATAATTTAATGATATATATTTTTAATTATTATTATTATTTAATTCTAAAAATGTGTATTTTTATACTACTTATTAAATACTTAAAGAAATATATGAGACAATTGGTAAGATTTAATTGGAAAAAATAATTTTATGGGACATGAAAAGTGGGATAAATTCTCTAAAAATTGGACTAAATTTAGTCCAACTTTTAGAAAATTCCCCTCTAAATGGTTTATCCCCTACAAACCCGACCCGCTACCGAAACCCGATACGTGAGGTGCATTTACTAACCCTATAAGCTATCTTTTCTAACATCCACAAAAAATCTGATCTCTACTCTCTTTCTTCAACAAAAAGCGGCAGCTTCCTCATCTCTCTTTTCCTCGCAGCTCTCTCTCTCTCTTCCAGGCAACTCTTCTCTGTAAAAAACAATACAACCAACCTTCGTATCGTGTGGTTTTCTCCACACCGCCAACTATCTCTCCATGTTAACCTTATGTTAACCTACAAAGAAGGCTAGATTTAGAAGAAGACACGGTCGCAAAAAGCCACAAATCAAGAGATAAGTTTTGTGTATTTGACAAAGTGAAATAATCAGATCCATGTGTTTGAAGGCCTGTCCAAGCTGTTTTTTCCGTTATTTTTTTTACCTGCATATTATTCGTGGCTTTTTTGTGTTTGATTCCAAGTTTTTCAATTTATAAATAGCTTTTTAACCTTACTTGTTTCCAAGATCCACAATTATTAGAAGACATACTTGTGTGCAGATTTTTCGCAAAGATCTGTTCATAATTTTTTAATTTAATACTTGTTCTTCGAGGGTTTTTCAAGCTTGTATTTCGATATTTTTTCCTTTTTTTTTTTTTTTAATTTTTGAATTTTTTTGTTGAGGGTTTGCAAGATAATAGCATGTTAAACTTGAATTTTTAGCAAATTTTTTCCTTTTTCAGATTTTTATTTTTTAATTTAATATTTGTTCTTCGAGGGTTATGCTAGATTTGTGCCTAATATTTGTAGAAAAATGCCATTGTGCTTTTTTTTTTGTTTATATTTTGACATATCTATAAATTTTAGCGACTTTGTCATATTCAACTTCTTTTTGTGAGTGGCTTGCAAGATTCATGGCTAATCACAGGTTAAACTTGAATATTCTTGATTATCTTAATTGTTTTTGGAAAACTAGATTTTTGCGATAAACTGCTTTTCCTTTTTCAGATTTTTTTAATTTAATACTTGTTCTTTGAGGGTATGGCTGGATCTGTGCCTAATATTTGTAGAAACACGCCTTTTGCTTTTTTTTTTTTTAGTTTGTATTGCGACATGTATATCAATTTTAGCGATTTTTAATTTTTTTTTTCATCTTCGACTTCTTTTTGTGAGGGGTTTGCAAGATTTATGGCTAATTGTAGATTAAAGTTGAATATTCTTGATTCTTTTAAGTATTTTTGGGAACCGGCCTGTCAATGTGAGTCGCAGAAGTTAACACAAAAATGCTTTCTAACGTTCTCACTTTGTGCATATTACTTATTAGATGACCAATTTCCTTTGACGGCTTTAGATACATGGATACACTACTTTTAACCATCTTTTTTTTTTCAAGGTGACTGTATCTCAGAAACCAATCCAATTTCATGATAAATATAGGGTCTGAGTTAAGTTAATTTGTTTAACTATTTGATTAGGTGTTTCTTTTTGGTAATATGACATTGTTTACGCGTTGATCATACGCTTCATTTTTTTGAAAGGAAAATGAACGAAAAAGCAGTGTATTGATAAGAACTATCTAGACGCAATTGTTGAGTTAAGTTAACATTTTTAACTATTTGATTGTTTCTTTCCATATATGACAATGTTAATGTTTGATCATCATTCGTTTTACACAGGAAAATGAAGAGGAAAGAAGCAGACGACAGTCCGTCCCAATCAACAATGTCAAATGAAAAGAAAAAAGACAATATACAACTCACAATAGGTAACATAAGAAACTTCATTATAGCTTCTGTACTATATGAAACTTTCTAAGAATTATTGCAAATATAAAAAATAAAAATTATTTGCCAAATAGATATCAAAAAATGACATACCTCCATTTGAAACATTTACTCCCTCATTAGCAGATGTCCTAGTGGTTGGTGCGATTATTTGTTGGGAAAACACTATTTTTGGGGTTTTTCTAGTAGTACCACAATCCGACCTAACGCTCTTCTTCCTTCCTTTTTTCAATTCATCGTTTTCCACATTATTATATGACACTTGTGGGAATTGAACATTAGATGACATAGAACAAATCACTGCAAAAGGCAGAAATTTCTGAAATTGGATAAGAAATTTGAAAAGTATTACATTTTGTAATAGAAAATTCAAAGTTAAATCACTGTTCTCATCGTTGTTAGTCACGTTACTTAAATTTGTCCTTCGTCCAATTTTTTGTTTGGGAATCTTATTCACGTTAGATCTAACAAATGTCTGCCTTTGTGGTGAACAGTGTGATCCTCCCACAGTATCAGCTAAGTTAATAGGATCCAACGGAACTAAATTTTGATTTAAAAGATCAGTATAAAATCATAGATAAAAATAAGCCTGAATTTGTTCTAAGTAATGTATGGTTTCATGATTTTTACTTCTTATATTTTCTGATAAATTATGGTTAATCAATAACTACAAACGTTATGAAAAAAAGGAAAAGTATTTATGGTTTTTGACAAAAGACATAAAATTCTTTTTCGATAAAACTCACCATTGATGACTGCATTCATATTTGCATGTGTTTGTGATGCAAAATAATTCTCATCGAAAGACAAGATATCTGGATTCAAGAAAGGACAAAGCCCACCTTAAAAGGTTAGCCCTAGATAAATTTTTCGTAAAATTTATACTTATGATGCATGTAATTATTCAAAGTAATTTCCATCAATAAGTGATTGTCTTGAATTCATCCGAGTAATAGTAAAACAACCTGAACCAAGTCTATCAGGACATCCAAGTTTCGAATTAATTTGTTGTGAATGTCGAATTTGAAGGGCTCATTAGCAAACTGTAAAAAACCAAAATAAAGAAAAATTTCAAAATTGAATATTCCTTAAAAATTATACCGATAATAGAAAACGTAATAAATAAAACTCACCATTTGTAATATCAACTAAAGGTGTTCTTGAAGATAGTGTTAGATTAGCATTATGCTTGGCGTTCATACTAGCACTTTCTATTTTTTTTTTCTTGAGCAGCTTGGTTGAAGATGAAGTGTAGAAGAATCCACTGATTAAAGAAAACAAAGTTCAATAAGTTCATGACAGTAAGATTAAAAGGTTAGCTCTAAATAATCTTTTTTAAAATTTATACTTGTTCAACTCTTAAGGGGACATAAGTTACTGTAAAAAATTCGTATAAAAATAAATTTCAGAAATTGCCATGATTACGTGATTGTCTTGAATTAATACCATTAATAGTAAAACAACTTGAACCAAGTCTCTTAACACATCTTGTACTAATCACATGACGTCCAGCTTCCGAATTAACTAGTTGTGAATGTCGAACTTGAAGGGGATCATTAGCAACTTGTAAAAAACCAAATATCCAAAAAATTTCAAAAATTAATATTCTGAAATTTATACTAGATAGTAGAACTTAATAAATAAAACTCAGCGTTAGGAATATCTACTAAATGTGTCCTTGATGTATGATTGACGTTCGTAATAACACATTCCATTTTTTTAGTGAACAACGTGCTTGTGGATGAAGGCCAGAAGAATCCATTGATTGAAGAAAACAAATAAATCAACATTGAGTCATACAAACTGATTTTTTTAATTAAAAGAAGCATTTGGTGCATGAGTGTTGTGTTTTATTCTTTAAAAAATAAAGCGTTTGGATTCTAAAAAAAAGCATTTGATGCGACCAAAATAGTATCAACTTACCTTTTTTGTGTGCCGATTGTCCTGTGTTTCGTTTGGTGATTGACTTGCTAGAAGTTTCCATGTTCATGGTATGAGGATTTAGATGAAAATTTGCTAGAGATACATGTATATGTAGATAGTATATGTTATGTTATACGATGTTTTTGTGTTAGTGATTTAACATGCCTCGTTTTTGCAATAGATACGCATATCTAAGTCATCTTTAATGACACAAACACAACAACGAAGAGACTGTTAGGAATAGGTCTTAGGGAGATTCCAATTCCAAAAAACAAATAATGCAACATTTAATGAAGTAAAGAATTGTGAACATAAAATAGAATTAATAATTAAATGATCCAGCCTGTTGACTATACGTTTTTTTCTATATACAAATTGCACGTTCTTCAATGAGTTAAATGATTCAACTTTTTAATTTTTACTTTTTATATGAAAAGTGTAGTATAAATATATAGAAAAATATTTAATATCTCTTGCCATCTGAAATATCTAGAAAAACTAATACTTCAACCCCCCCTTTTAAAAATAAAATTGTCCCATTTTTTTATGAAATTTGTGGCATAATAATCAAAACCAAATTAAATATTCAAAGCTATCGTATTTTTTTTTATGAAAAATGTGGTATTTTTTTTTCTTTTACATTTCTAATTTTACTTTTTTATTTCATTTACTTTTTTGATTTTAGTTTTTATATGAAAAGTGTAGTATGAATGTACAGAAAAATGTTTAATACTTCTTGTCGTCTTTTGATATATACAGAAAATAATACTTCAGCCCCCAATTTTTTAAATCAAAATTATCGTATACTTTATTTATTTTTAATGAAAATTTGTGATATAATAATCAAAACTACATTAAATATTCAAAAATGTCGTATTTAATTTTTTAATGAAAAATTTGGAAATTTTTTCTTTTACTATTCTAACTTAATTTTTCATTTCATTTAATTTTCTGATTTCGTTTACTTTTCTGATTTTATTTTTTTATTTCGTTTACTTTTCTGATTTTACTGTTTATTTTATTTACTTATTTGATTTTACTTTCGGTTGTTGTACAGTTACTAACTAATAATCAAACACAATCACAATAATAATAAAAAATACTTTTTCATAGATATGTCATTATAACATACCAAGAAATTAGGTGACTTCATAGAACACCTTCACTTCTTTAAAGACATTGACACTTGACAATAGCGAAACGAAACGAAAGACTCAAAAGACTTGACAACTAAACGAAAGACTCAAAACACTTGACAACAACTAAATGAAAGACTCAAAAGACTTGTAACGACTCTCATCACACTTCAAACAAAATAACAAACATGATAAAACGACAACAAAAACAATTTGACACTTGATAAAAATAGAAACAATTTTCATTCTGAATTTTCTTCTATCTTGAAAAGCTTTTTTTTTTTGCATTGGTTGAACGCCTAGTCGACATCCCTTCGCCTTCTTTATTTTCTTCATCTTTTCCAGACACATCCAAAACTCTCTTCCCATTTGCATTATCGGGTGAAGTCAAATCGTCACAATCGTTAAAAGAATCTGACTTGTTCGACTCAGAAATGGAATACATGTTATCATCACTATCCTTCAAAGCGTCCGGACTTTCTTCAATAGCCACAGTATTATGATCAACAATTTTGTTTTCATTAATCAAGTAGATGTCCAGGCAAACTCGATCAACCATATAGACACCATCAGAGCCGACCACATGCTTAGGCCCAACAATGACATTCCACAACAATTCTTTTCCTACCAAATTATCAATGTCGACTGGCATTTCAAAACTCACATCTTCAGCCGCATCGGAAGATGCAGAATCCTAATAATAAGAAACCTAAAAGAACTCATAAAAAACTGTAAAAAAATATTCATACATCCTAACAAAAAGTTGTTATTCACTTTACCATGATCAAATTCTCGTAAACTTGGGAGGCCGTCTTTCGGATCAGAACATTAGCAATGTCATCAAATATCAAAAACTCCAAATTGAAATTGCCATCGACAACTTTAAAATGAATTTTGTAGCTGGAACTCCCAGCAACATACTCTCCACACTTTTCACTAAAAAAATTCGCCTCTAGTTGAACAACCTTCTTTTTGCACTTGGAACAGCCCGAGTAGCACCATCCCTTGTCAAATAGTATCTCATTAATTGTAGCGACAACCCAGAATTTTCCAGTCTATAAAGAGAACAACATATTCATTAAAAAAATCAATGAATATTATAAATAACAAAATTAATATAATAAAATTATCCAAACTTACTTAAAAATAAACAAATGTTACACAAAAAGACTCGCCTTATTTTGTTCTTTTAGCTGTTGTAAATTTACTACAGATGAGGAATGCTTCTCTATCTCATCAGCAAAAACATTTCCGAAACGATTTGAAATTCTACTCTTAGAATGAGTAGGTTGCTCTTCAGAAGGAGTAATGATGTGACAGAAAAAAATAAGTCAATATTTCAAGTCACCATGTGTACGTAATCACATTTTAAAATTAAATTAGCATTTATAGAAACATAATCAACATATTATACAACTAAAAAAATATAGAACCGCTATACTCATTTGTCCGGCACAACTGAATAATGGCCACCAAATTTCCACTCCCTTTTGTCTCGTATTGGGCAACCATACACTACAAGAAATTTGACTTTTAAGGGCGACCTGTCGTCCCTATAGCTCCGTCCCTGTAGATAATTAAGGACAACAAAAAGACTATTAGGGGCAATATAATATTATGTCGCTCCTAATGATCTACAGGAATGAAGCTATAGGGACGACCTATCGTCCCTAAAGGCCCAGTTTTTAGTAGTGATAAAAGTAGCATAAGGTTCCCACATCGTACACTTCATGTGTTTCTTTCTATTTATAAATTCAACTTTTCATAATCAGATTATAGTATCACAGCCACTAATTAAAATCAGTAATTAAAATAAAAATAAGCATAAAGACATAACATCACAAAATTGAAATAACTTATACCCCAAGTCCTCAAGCGTTATCTCAACAATTAATGCGGCTTTTAGCAGCAAGTGTCCATCGTCGGTTTATTGGCGTGGACAACGTGACCAATCACATCTGTCAACAAATGTAAAAAAAAGGATAAATTGAGTTTAAACTTATAATTGTATAAATCAATGTCCATAATGAAATCAATACCAAATAGAGCATTATCTTCAGAATGACCAGCATCTTTTATGTCATCAAAGGGACAGAAACTGTAAACAGTTTGTGGAAATCTGCTCCAACTTGTTTCGAAAACATAAATGTCCTTATGGAAATTAATTTTAAACTTATAATCAGTCACGGGATAGTTTCGAATATAGTTATCAACTATTGAAAATTGCCTGATGCAGTATAGCTTTTTCTCTTCAATCTTTTTATCAAATTTCATGATATGAGCACGATCCTTTGCAGAAGCTTGAATTCTTGCACCCTAATGTTATTTTAGATGCATAGTGTTAGCAAACGATGGTGTAATGTAACGACCCGACCCCCGTCATGGCCCACCCGGATTCGGCCTGCTACACCCCGGCGAGGACCATACGGATTTGGGTTCGGTCCGCTACCGACCCGATCCACTTTGGCATGATATTGTCCGCTTTGGGCCTAACCCGCACGGTTTTATTCTTGGGCTCACCCCAAAAGGCCTCATGCCTAGTTGGAATGATCTTTTTAACTTATAAACTGAAATGTCCTCTCATGCCCAAGCGATGTGGGATTGTGGGTGTTACAATCACCCCTCCTAAAGGGGCCCAACGTCCTCGTTGGCCACACTTCCGATTGGGCTCTAGCTCTGATACCATCTGTAACGACCCGACCCCCGTCATGGCCCACCCGGATTCGGCCTGCTACACCCCGGCGAGGACCATACGGATTTGGGTTCGGTCCGCTACCGACCCGATCCACTTTGGCATGATATTGTCCGCTTTGGGCCTAACCCGCACGGTTTTATTCTTGGGCTCACCCCAAAAGGCCTCATGCCTAGTTGGAATGATCTTTTTAACTTATAAACTGAAATGTCCTCTCATGCCCAAGCGATGTGGGATTGTGGGTGTTACATGTAAGAACATACCTGAATCACTAGTAAGTGATAAATTTGCTGGAAGCTTTCTGTGAGCATTGAAACAATGTATTAAACATAGAATTACCTCCATGTCAACAAACAGAAATTCAATAGTTGCTAGGAAATTTTTATGCGCAGGCACACACCATTTTCTACAGCATCTCACTCGAATACGAAAGTCCATTCGATTCTTGTTCAAATCCTTGATCAAAGTAAAGGCAAATGACATTTTCAAGAAGAAATTGATAAAGGCGGAAAGGATCAAAATTGGCAGTAGAGATCGAAACTGTAAAAACAGAGCTTTGAAAATTCAAAATCAAGGTGGCATGAGAATGTTGGAAATACAAAATTATTTATGGGAAGAAGGAATTGAAGTCACTTTGAAAGAAGAACATGGCAATTTCGTTAATCTATATGTATTTAATTTCACATTTAACAAACGACTTATTTAATTAGTGTCTGTATTGGTGTACACAACAAAAATAAATTGAATTCACATTAATTAATGCCTGTGTTGGGTGTTTAAATTCGAATTTATTGACTTAATGGCTTTATTGTTTGAAAACAGAATGATTAATATGGTTTTATTAGCTGTAATGGCTGTTTGAATTCAGTATGCATTGTCTTAATGGATGTATTGTTTCAACACATGCAGAGAATTTAAGATCCTTCTTGTGTGATTATTGCATGATTAATATGGTATCATTAAATATATTTTTAATCAAGAAAGAATGCATTTAATGAAGCAAAATTGGTAAACGAAAATGAAAAAACCAGAAATAAAAGAAAAATTTTTGGGCGGGAAATCAGAATTGTTTTGTTTTAGCATAGTTATGATTTGCTAAACACTTTTATATATTGATGCATTAGATCAAATAACTTTTCTTGGTTTGCGCAAATGGAAATTACAGAAGCAAATCAATTATAGTGGTTCCAATCATTATTGTTGTATCAAATAAACACACTTCAAAAATGGTATTTCAAACCTAGTTTGGTTGATTTTTAGCATAAGAGGAAGTGAGGAAACTTACTGGTGCCAAAAGTTCGGTATAAGATGGCTCTATGATAGTTATAGAAGCATTAGTTTTTCTATGCTAAAGAGACGTGTCACAGGATGATTGAAATTTTTACCATCTTATAATTCCACTAAAAAACCCAATTTTTAACTCACTCTTCTGCTAATTCTCTGTATCCATACGTTGATATCTCTGTGTGTGTATTGTGTGTGTTTAACTTCAGCCTGGGAATTACGACACTTCAATAAGAGGGACCAAAAGTTGGGGACCGGAAAAAAAAGAACAAACAAGAAATTATTATAGAAAATGAAGAAAAAAACAAAGAGGAAACATTTTTATCCTACACACCATTCTCTTTGTTCTATTCCCATATCACCAATCTCCTTCCTCTACTCCCTTCTCCATTTCCCTAAATTTGACTAGCTATCATTCGATTTTCTTTGTTTGTAGTCCCATTTGTTACTATCTTTTTTGTTGGGGATGATTTGTCAATATTTAGGGACATTTAGATGATTATGACAAGCCCATTTGGATTGACTTGGTTGAAGTTATCATATTCAATCGTGTTCAGATATGCAAATCTGTAAAGATGGATGTATTTTTTTCACATCCTTTTCTTTTTCATCTCTTTACTTAAAAGTTCTGTAATCATATTCAATTTGTGTGATAGATTGCTTATATCAAGAAAGAGTCTCCTTGAAATGATTTGTATCATGAGATACATAACTGGTCAAACATAACCTACTTTGAAGTGTTTAGTTCACGAGACATATATACTTAGTGAGCTATTATTATTAGTTCTTTTTTGCGTTATTCTGTATATATCTGTTTGCCAAAGGGCATCTCAAAACCAGATAAAATGTGCAACTTAAGACAGTTATTTATCCAAGCTTGTAAAAATGTAAGCTGAATTAGTTATTCTCTTCTCCTGTAGAGATAAGTGAAACACCGAGTATCCTTTGGTGGCAAATATATATCAATGAACATTGGACCGGTTCAAGTAGTTTCTAGCAAGCAGGTGCTCTATCTCCCTCTCTTTCTTTTTCTTCTTCTTCTTCATTTTTGGTGAGAGAAAAATGATGAGACACAAGACAAAGCAAGGCCAGAATGAGATGAATAGTATTTGTCTATATTGTTTATTTTATTTTTGAATTTGAAGAGAACAATATTTGAGATCAATTCTGTTTGTGGAAGAGATAAATGACAAAAATGGTTAAAGAAGCTTTTTTACCACTTATTTTGTGTTGATTCTGTACATCTCATTTCTTAATTATTCTTCATTTGTGTTGATTCTTTGTTACCACTTATAAGTTAATCTTTTATTGTGTTTTTTAGCAATGGATAGAAATTGGATACATTGAAAAGACATAATCTCAAAATACCATAGAGAAAAAGTGCAATAGTTTTTAATTTTTATTTTAGAGGTAAATCAGAGAATTCAACAATATATTGTCCTTGCAAGGGTTATGACAATAGGTATTTTGCACCGAGTTCACACTTAAGTGGAAATAATGTGAGTTACTAAATTCAAGATCCCATTCTATGAGGTATAAATACTGTAATTTACTTTTACAAACTAAAGTAGATTTATATTTGATTTACAATTATCTTTTATTGGTAGGACTATACCGAGAAACAAATTGAAATGAGAAGAAGATAATGCAATAGAAAAGAAGAGAGATTGGTGACACAGGCAGTGACATTCATCTATTTTTCACTGATGTTATTTACATACAATTTGCAAAGTTTTTTTTTTTTTATTACATGGTTTGATTTGTCATTTGTGGAGTTTGTTTAGTATGTTCTTTGACTTAATGATATGACGCTGAATAGTTGTTGGATTCAATATAATTTTTAATGATCTGTCTCTATAATTTTCTATAATTCATATGATTGAAGCGAGTAGAGATAAAATTGTTTGGTTAGAGAAAAATAAATATTGAATACGGCAAAACAAAAATTAGAAAATCACATATATAATTGAATAAACTTTTTGCCACAGCTATAAATATATTTATAACAGTACGTGAACTTTAGTCAACAATGTTTATCGCTATAGCTATAATACCATAGTTAATATAATGTGTAAAATTAATGCTACTCGTGACGGTAAAATATTGTGGCAAAACTATTTATAGGAGCTCGATTGTCGCATATAACCAGCATTTAGGTAATATTATATGCAACAAAAAATAAGCTGTGGCGACACTGTGGTAAATACTTTTTATGACGGTCACTTGTTGCGGTCAATTGTATTGCCACACAATTTAATGTGAAGGATAAAAAACTGTGGCAACGCTGTGGCGAAAAGTATTTACTACGGCATTTCTTCTTTTTGCGATAGTAACATGCTGTGGTGAAAAATCAGTTTTCTTGTGGTGACTCTTCTAGTTATTCATTTTCTTTTTATCTCTTCAGTTCAAACAATTTATATATTTTTGACCCATTTTAGTTTTTATTCAACTTCTCAAAAAACATTTTCAAAAACTTGAGCCGTATCGTGCATTATTTACACAAGCATGTAACACTCGTATTTACATGAAAACTACTAACAAAAAATGTTTCTGGTGATCGGAAGAATGAATAATTCATACCCAAGGCTTTCGAAACTCAAATAGTCAAATAGTTTAAAAATAGAGGGATTTTTTTTTTTAAAACAGAGGGAATTTTTTTAACTATCTCAAGTCGTGCATGTTGGAACTCCTAGTTTAGATCTTTGAGTTAATATATACGCATGTAAAATGTTTTGATTGAACAAGGCAATGATAAAAAATTGAGGAAATGGGACAACAATCTAAACTCCTCCCCCCATCGCTAAATTTGCCCAAAGTTAAAAAAAAAACCTTTGTTAAAAAAAAAACCTACTTATCCCCTAATCCCTCGAATTAAATCTAAAATTTGAGTGTAGCTGCAGAAATTAGGGCGGCAGAAAATTGCTTGGCTTCTGACTTCCAACAAGTTTCAATGTGTTGTGCAATTCTATTAGCATCCGTGGCCGCTCCCATAAGGCCTCGCTTGGTGAATCCCACCGCGTATAGTCCCCTTTCACCTTTCCAACCATTTGGAAATGCTCGTTTTGGTAGCCCATCTTTCTCTGAAAACATGTCCTTTTCCTACATAGGTAAAATATTATTATTTATATATATTAAAGCCTCCTCATTTATTCTTAGGGTATGTTTGGTAGAATTAGCTGACAAGCTAGCTTATAATTCATAAACTAGCTTATAACTGATAAGCTAATTGAGAGCTGATAGCTTATGACTTTATAGCTAATAACTGATAAGTTAGTTGATATAAATAAAAATATTTCGCAAAATAACTGATAAGCTGACTTATAAATAGAAAATTACACAAAAGGATATTTTTAAAATATATTTCTAGACACTTCAAATATATATATATATATATATATATATATATATATTTATAGAAAATTGTAAGGGTGAAAAATGGAATAAAAAGCGAAAAACTCATGAGCTTATTTGAAAAACTAGTAAAAGAAGCTTTTAAAATAAGTTTCTCCAACCAAATAGAGTTTATTTAATTAGTAGGAGTTTATAAACTCCTGAATAAGCTATAAGCTAGCTTATTTGGCGTACCAAACATAGTCTTAAAAGTCTTTAAACTTACCTACAATAAATTTTCCGTTAATAACTAAAAATCTTATTCTAAAAAATTAACCAGCTTCGGATTATATCTCATTGAAGAATGGCCACTGTAATTAAAGAGTTTTAAGAAAAGATTTTCACCTAGAAAAATGATTCTTTTATTATATTGTTAAAATCTCTCACTGGTGTAGGAAGAAAACGTTACAGAAGAAAGAAAAAAGGGAAAAGGTACAATCACTTTCATATTATTGTTCAATTATGTAAAAATACTCCATACCAAACAATTTACAATCTCGTAAAACAACCTTCCTTTCTAATGGTGTGGATTTCTATCTATACAATCGTTCAAACATTAATTAATTTATGAAAAAAAAAAAAAAGAATCACGAAAGAGGAAAACAGGGCCATTCGAGGTACCTTTAGCCAAGATGGTACATTACTTTTGTATCCAGTTGCTAGGATTATTGCAGCAAAATTTTCTGTATTGCCATTCGCAAACTCCACCGATAGATGTCGCACTCTCCGGATCCCTGGACGCACCTAAGTAACATAAAATATAATTAATTAGGTTTCACTACAAATATTACTTATAACTAGAAAATGTGTAGCATATTATTATCAATATATAGTTAAGGTTCCCTTTTCGTAGCTATGGCTATTTGTTGAGATTAATGATTACATCACTATTTAAGAATTAAGACTTAAATGAAAAGAGTGGAATAGATCAATGATTTAGCAATTAGTTGGCATATAATATAATTAAAGTAGGTATATGTACGTTGATGCTTCCAGTTTTGATCTTGTCAAATGTTCCAATGTCCAAAACTGGTGTCTTTCCAGACAGCTTCTTTAGCTGAAGAGGTCCCATTTTTGGCCTTCTAATACCAAACTTAGTAGTGTCTCCCATTATCAGCCATGACACTACCAACAAGAGCCTGTCTACAACCATCACCGGAAGCCACTTTAGTAGCCACATTGACACTCCGAAGGTCGACTTTCCAAACATCTCCTTCGGTAGAATATGCACCTAATATATACATTGACAACTTTTTATTAATAATAATGAATTCAAATCATCACAATGAACAAACCCTAACCCTAGGAAGGTTTGTGAGAGAGACAGAGAGGAGGGGAGAGAGGGTGGTATTAGTACTGAAAAAAAATTACTTATACGAACAAAATGTGCAAATAGTTTTACAAACAATGATGTGATCATTTTGAAATCACACCTATATATATATATATATATATATATATATATATTGTTTGTAAAATGTGTTTGTATAATTATTTGTATTTGCACTAGAGTCTAGTTGGCAAATCTCACTGTATCTCTAACGACGAGAGAAGGGTGGGCATTATGGTGGCATAGATCCAAACACACTTCCATTCCCGAGTTTCCACAACCAACCACCAATACTTTTTTCCCTCTAAAACCATCACCTTTTGTATACCTACTTGAATGCATTATAGTCCCTCCAAATTCCTCCATCCCCTCAATTTGTGGGATCCTTTCCTCCGCATTTTCCCCCGTCGCCACCACCAACCACCGGCAAATATACTCGTCCTCCACCTCGTTGTCCTTCAAATGCCCCACCGTCCCTACTCGCCAAAACCCGAGATTCTCATCATACTCTGCGCTAACCACGGTCGTGTTAAATACTGGCCTAATGTCGAACTTATTTGCATAGGCTTCCAAGTATTGAACAAAGTGATGCTTAGTAGGGTATTTTGGGAAATCACTAGGAAATGACATAAATGGTAGCTCACAAAATTGCTTGGGCAAATGAAGTCTAAGGCGATCATATGTTTTTAGCTGCCATAAAGATGCTAGACAGTTAGATCTCTCTACAACCAAACTTGGCAAACCTTTTTCTTTCAAACAAGCTGCTACCGCTAATCCGGACGGCCAAGCCCCCACAATTACCGGCCTGGGAATCCACATACAACTTCTCCTCCTCGTCGTCTTCTTGTTAAGCTAGTTAGAAATGGGATCCATGATTTGAACACTAGCTAATAATTAACAGTCTACTAGCTAGAGCAGCTAATATATCCAAATATATAACTGCCATAGAGCCTGTTTGAAAAAGTTCTGTGGAGAAAAAAGTAAATTTTTTTGGTACAAAATGAGTGATTAAATAGTAGTTAAATAGTTCATTAAATTAAAAAAAAAAATAGTAGTTAAATAATAGTTGCAAGAAAAGTGATTATTTTAGATCGATTAAATTTGTCGAACAAGTATTTTATCCAAATCTAACTTTATTTCTACGGATTTGACCTTTCTCTGCTATCTCATTAGCTTCTCTCTAGTCGATAGATGATCAGTATATGATCATGTGGTAAAAAAAGAAACGTGCTTCTGATCCAGAAAATATGAGAAAATTTAGGGATAAGTTTTTCTGAAAAAGAAAAGATTGAAGAATGAGGAAGTCCTTAACTGGTGGAATGTTCTAACAGAAATTCTTATCCACTTATGAGAATGAGTTTTTCTCTTCTTAATTAATCAAAGTGTCATGTAAGCAGAGATATATGGTACCGAAGACTACGGCCTTATCAAATCAAAATTCATTATTGATCTCGAAAACAAAAACTCAAAATTAGTTGTTTGAAAACATTGGATAATTCTAGTTTAAAGATTTTTTGAAGTGTGACAATCTTGCAGAGTAATAATATTGCCATGAGACCTCACTTGGCAGTTGTACAATTAATATGATCTTAAAATATTATTCGATCTCATAGATTTAGTAATTAGAGTCCAACGAAGCTTAAAATAAAATGAAAGCAAGTTCACTTAAAAATTATTAAGCTAGCTAATCCAAATAAGTGCGTAGCCAAAAAGCTTGTTAAAATAATAATAATAATAATAATAATAATAATAATAATAATAATAATAATAATAATAATAATAATAACAGAGGGGGAGAGAGAGAGAGGGAGGGAGAGAGAGAGAGAGAGATGGAAATGAAAACGTTTTCTAATTTTTTGAAAATTTTACCACTGTCCTCTTTTTCTACGGAATTTAGCTTTTCTTCAAGAGTAGAAAATATTTTTATCAAATGCGTGACACAGGAGAATAATAATTTTTTTATTAGACATATATATATATAAACAGACCCTAATATTATAATGTCAGCCGTATGTTCGAAGTTGGGAAACTTTTTCTTCTTTTTTTTTTCTTTTTTATTTTTATTTTTTTAAGTGGTGAGATCATGGTATGTTCAGATTCTTAAATAATAGGGTAACATAACTTTGAACACGTTGGTTTATATCTTGTTTCAAGGTTATTTGCCACTTGAAATGAATTTCCGATTTCTATGTCAATTTGTTGACAGGTATAAATGGTAACCATTTTACGTTATTTTTTATAATGCAAAATAAATATTTGATTATTCATATGTTCATTTCAATTTTTTTAGATTAATTTTTAATTTCTATATTATAAATCCTAAAGTGTCACCTGCACAAAGGTGCCTAGTTGACAATGCCATATTTGACACTATTTTTAAGGAGATTACTTATTTTAATTCCTTATTTAATTTTTCTACTTGGCTTATTTGGTTTTGGTTTTCTTATTTTACTTATTTTATATATTTTTTATTTTTTACATGTATTAATTTGAAATAATTTATATAAAATTTTTTAATTCTTTTATATTTAATAATAAGTATTGCATGCATTAATGAAAATGTGATAAGCTACCAAAGTTAAAACTTATAGTGCCTATCAAATTAATTAATTCTTAAAATGAGAATTAACATTTTCTCTACACATTTTAATTTTAATTTTTGGATATTACATTTTAACTAATTAGAAAAGAAAAAGAAAACGCCAACTCCATGTCTCTTTTCCTCATTTCACAGGCCACTTAAAAATAATTATTAAAATTATCATTTAATCATTTCTTTATTTTTTTGTAAAAAATATTTCAAAATTTGTAATTTTTATTTGCTTCAATTATTTATTTTTTTAAGGGTAGCCGCCCTCTGAGCGGTGACTAAAGCCATGTAATAGAACACACATTTGATGGAACTCAAACCCAAGACCTTGACATCTCAAAGCCTTAGCCTTTATTCTCATAACCAATCAGACAAGACCTAATTGTCAATTTACTTCACTTATTAATAGATTTGTATTGTATAATTCGTACGTTTTAATTTTATTTGAAACAGATTGTAATATCTCCATGCATCGCACGGGTGGAATACTAGTACTTAGTTAAACTTAAGTTTGAAGACATATCATGCTATTAATAAAGTTTGCAAAATTGCTTGGGTGGCAATGTCATGTTGCATAGTTTTTTAGCGTTTAATTGTTTTCCTTATTTAAGTTATTATTGTTTCCATAATTTAGTATTATTTTTCTTATATTACTTTTTTATGTGTATTCTAATTTTTGAATTAATTTATATAATTTTTTTAATTCTTTTCTATTTAGTGTCACATGCATAAATGAAATTGTAATAAGAAATCAAAGTTACAACTTACAATATTTATTAAATTAATTTTCAAAATGAGAATTAATATTTTTTTGTATACATTTCATTTTTTGGATATTATATTTTAGTTATTTTATCTAACTATGTATAAAGATAAAAGAGCCACGTTGGGAAATTTCAATGTGGCGGTGCTAACATGCATGGCTCTCTAAGATTGTCAAAATATACAAAAATAAATTGAAAAATAGTACAAAAACAGAAAATGCTTCCTAACCATTTTAATGCGAGGATGTCTTTTATATGTTGCTATAAGTATGTCAAAATGTGTAATTCTGTACTCATTCTTTTTGCCATATTTAACATCTAATGGCTGAAATTTCAAAGATGCATCTCGGTGGCAGCTGGGCTGTACTGTAGTTAGATGTAGAAATTAAATTAGTATGGAATTGTTCAGCATGGAACACAACAAGTAGTTAGGTGTGTTGGTTTTCCTTGTGTACTTGTATCTACAAGATGAAGGTTCAATTCTTAGGATGGTTTTCTTTGCCTTTTCTTTTACTATTGTTTTTAATTTTAAATAAACAATGATGGTGGCATTTGCTTCTTTTTGTAGTATTGTTTTTTAAATAATTTATTTTTATATGAACATAATTGTGCATTTTTTAAAAATTTAAGGTATTTTTCAGTTTAAAACATTTGGTTTTTATATAATTCTACATTTTCAAAAGAATCCTAGGTGAAGTATCTTTCATGTGTTGACACAATCTCTTAGAAAATAACAAATTATAAAAGATATGTTTTAATTATTAGTTTGTGTACAAGTTGATGTGAGTTAGATTGTTAGCGTAAACTTCGTATTTTTCTCATTATTTACATATTAAAGGCGATTATTAACAAAAATAATTTTTATAACCTAAAACCTGTTATAAAAGTATAGAAACAATAGAGAGAATTTAGAGAGAATGAATTCTAAGGAATTCACAGGAATGAATTTCATTAATAACTGAAACCCTATTTATAGGAAAACTTCGAATGACACAATCGTAATTACATAATTTCATCAAGGGTATAATAGTCATTCACATAAATAATTATTCATAACTACCATATTATTCACCAAATTATTCTACCTAATAATTATTCTCCACCAAACAATTATTCATAACACCTAATAATTATTCTTCAATTATTATTCATAACACTCCCCCTTGAATGACTATTAATACAAATGTCTTCTAAACTTGTTTGGAGAAAAACCCAGTGGGAAAAAACTTCCAAACCGATTGCAGGATAGCTTGGAGTGGTTATATACTGCTTCATCAAAACATTGCTCCCCACGATGTCTACCGGCATAGGAGTATTCACGTCTTTGCCTCGTTAAAACCTTGTCAAGAAAACCCGATTGGGAAAAAACTTGATCGAAGGAAAAAAGAAATGCGACTACTTTATCTGATTTCATATCTTGACGACGGATATCCTCACTTCTGGTAGATGATTTTAATATCATCATTTTTTGGATCTAAAGCATTGTCTCTATTATAACTTGATCCAATAGATACATTGTGTCGATTTCTCTTGTCGTCCTCAATATACCATGAATATACCTTGTTAAAACCTTATTAGGAAAAACCTAACGGGAAAACCCTAATGAAGGAAAAAGAGTACATTATTCATGTGAGTACACCATTAAAGTTGTCTCAATAAAAACCTTGCTAGGAAAACCCAGTGGGATAAAACCTCAGTCAAGGGAAAAAGAGTGCAACACGTATTTTATACAAGTATGCTTCAAGCATTTCAAAATCTTTCATGGATTTATATAAGTATCATATACATTAGTTGATACGCTTCATTCATTTCCACGTGAATGAAATTTAGATATTATATAATATCATGTTATATTCAGTGCTTAAATGCAATCAACAGCTTCGATCTCATTTTCTCACTATATCGAGATATATACCTAAATCTCTTACGGAGATTTCATATTGAATTGAGATTGGCCGCATTAAAAACCTTGTTTGAGAAAAACCCTTTTGGGACAAAAACATCAATCAAGGAAAAGAGTACAGCATATGAATTTCTCAACAATATCAATGTAGATATTTTGAGGCTTTGCATGCACTGATACAATAATACATTTGAAACCTCTTCAAGAGTTTCATTCTCATTTCTCATTAAACCCGTGCATGAACACTTTAATCATAAGGGCATATATTTCAGCATCGGTATTTTCCGATGGATTTCAATATCCCCACTATCATATGTAGCGCTATCTTTTCATACTGTGTTGACACTTTTAATCTTATTTCTTTCCCCATATCGACATAACTTATCGAGATATCTCATTATCAATCCTCTTGTAGGATTACACAATATAGTTATGTCTATAGACTCTTCAAGAGCATATGCCTCCGTTATTAAGACCATCTTTTATAATTTGCTTTGATATATATGATTGGGGAAATCTCATAATATCAACGCTTCTGGCGTGCTAACTTATCAAAGCATCTTAACTGATATATGTGATTGTTCATAGCATCTTTTATGAATCTTTGAACTTCAAGTTCATATTTTAATTTTGAGGATATATCATGATGCATTTCACATATCATTTTCAACCTTTAATACTCCCCCTCATGCTGAGAAAATTTAGAACACCAAAACTCATACAGTTGGTAAGATTTTAATCATATATGTTCTCATCATTCAGCCTTAATATAGGAATTTAGACCGTTTGCATTCTATTCTCGATATCGGCAATTTATTTGAGGACTTTAAATAATTTGCCATATAATATCCCACTTGTATGCGCATACTCAAATCGTTCAAGGATTTATTCAAATCATTGGGATATATATTTACTAGCTTTATCATTAAATCTGGAAATCATGCTCATACCGTGAGCAAATCATTTCGTAATCTTCCAATTACGAATCATATACACATGTGACTATCTAGTGGATCCATATCATAATATCTAGTAGTCCACATGGAGGATGAGTGGGCCCAGATTTCTCATCCTTTATTCCAGATATATTTGGGATTTATTCCCAATATTGGCTAGTAATGATTTTATCATTTATCGAGAACAATCATTGAAGAATTCTTTTAATTCTTCACTTGAAATATTGATTTCAATAATTATTTAAACAGGGATGATCAGTCCGGTTTTGCAAACGAGTATTATTGAACGTCTAGTTCAGTAAATTATTATATCGATTTCACTAGTATCTGTATAGTGCTCAACATGATTTATCATAGAAACAATTCACCGATATATTCCATCATCTTTTGGTGACATTATTGTCTACTACTGTTCAAATACGGAGTTACAACTCATACGCATCACATCTGACTATTATTTAATTCCGAAATCGTAGCTCTTACGCTTCATTTTATTTATTTAAAATCGGAGTCTTATTTCATACGCGTCGTATTATTCTATAAATAAATCATCAAAATTATTGTAAAATTCATCCTAACAAGGGTCTATACATTATAATGGATCATATACTCTCAAATCTTCGAAAATACTATCCATCACTACCGATCAAAATTCTAAAAAGGATTTATTGATGTAGGCTGGAAAGATTAAGGATGCTAATGAATAAGGGTATCCCACAAGATATCCGATGCTTGATTGAAGCAAAGGTTCGATTATCTGGTGAGGTTTCAATTCCTTCTAAATACATGCCTGGTATGGGTAAAAGTAGTTTTTCAAAGAAACGGAGAGCAAAAAGATTAGGAGGATGCTACAAGTGTGCTCGGTGGACATGTGACAGTCGATGTAAATCTGTGGGGTACTTGTTCAGAAACCGAGAAGATAAAATAGCATTCATTAAGGATAGATTGAGTAAAGAGCCTTTAGATGATATTCAACAGGCTCTTGAGACACATCCTAGTGGACATGTACAAGGTGAGCTGATGGCCTTATGGGCCAAATTCAAAAATCAACAGGCATTTTATAGTCTTGAAATACTTACTTTAAAAGATCCTGTTTGTAAATTTAGTAAAATAATTTAGTATAATGATTTTCCCATATTTGTATAAGGCAAATTTATGTAATATAGAAGATCAATATTTTTATTTTATTTGTAAATATCGTTTTTCGTTTTTCGATTTTAGATTTTTTTTTTCAATCATCGACAGATATATGTCATTTTCACTTAAATTTTTCCGCTGTTCTCTTTTTTTCATATTGTCAAAAGGTAAATAGTAAAATCACTCATTGGTTTGAAAATTTATCTTTAAATAGAGGGGTTCATGTATCTCTCATTCATATGTTGAAAACTTTTAGTGTAAATAGAGATATGGAGACTGAGATAGCGATGGGAATTTTAGAATCATTTTATGCAAGTCAATCTTTACCTCACCTGATTAAAACTGTATGTGTTCTTTGTGGATCTAGATTGGTAGGTGATATCCAATATATAGATATGGCAAGCCAACTTATAAGGGAGTTAGGGAAGCACAACATCAATATACTGTATGGTGGGACTAATACCAAACTTTTTAAAAGTCTTACAATGGCCGCACAATTATGGGGAATAAGAGTGTCAAGTGTAATACCTTTTCATCGAGTTGAAGCTAGCAATCGTATTGGATCTAGTACTATCATGGGTTTGGTTGAACTGATGGTACAAACGCAGTCTATTCATGATTGCATGATGTACATGATGAGCAATAGTGATGCTTTTATTGTCCTTCCAGGCGGCTATAACACACTAGAGGAAATATTCAATATAACGTCATTTGCACAGTGGAACTTTCATACCAAACTCATAGGTTTGTTGAATATTAATTATTTCTTTGATGGTTTGCTAGCATTTCTAGATCAGCGTGTAGAATATAAATTTATTTCTCGTTCAGCGAGAAATATACTTGTTTATGCTAATACAGTTGCTGATCTACTCATCAAGATTCAATCATATGTTCAAAAATCTATGGAAGTTGAAACCCATCGGTCACACACCATCGGTGTCAAGCGAAAAAGAGATCCTTTGGATCTTTCATTATGAACCCGAATGTTCGGGTGGGCAGAGTTACGGAATATTTATACTCTTGAGACGCATCTCTCATTTATGGGTTCAATATATATTTTCTTTTCGTATTTCTATATTTTCGAGTGTTTATTGCCATCTTTGATATTCTCAATATGTTCCACTTCGGCTGTTTTGTACTTCTTCTGGAGTAATAATAATATCATATTGGCTTTATTCAAATACAGAAATCTAGTGATTATGCTTCTTCAAGAGCATTTTATTCTTATATCAATATAGTCTTGTATCATTAATGAGATTATTTCGAATGATCTCGTCATATCAATGAGATTACTTCATATAATCACTCCATATGATATGTTCCTTTTATCAATATGGGATCTATTGAGCATTTTACTTTCATATATTTATCCAATGGTAACTTCAAGTACCACTTGCTCAATTTCTCCATTAATATTCGGTATATATGAAGAAGTAATTTTATTCTCATCGTCTACTTCTTCGAGAGTAGGATTAGAATATTTGATCAACTACTTCTTCTGGAGAGTAGGATTCAATCGTGTAGTATAACCCACCACATTGGAAATATGCACACCAATCGTGTGGTATTACCCACCACATTGGAAATATACTCAAACTATAAAGTGCATAAATTTAAATTGCAGAAATTAAATTTCCTCCAATAGGTGGTTGAACCTTATCTTATGGGAATTATTGCAATAAATATAAATTTACGGAATTTAAATTGCGAGAATTAAAATGCATAATGATTAACTACTTCTTCAGGAGTAGGATCTGCTTAGTAGAAGGTATTACCCATCACTTAGCATATAAAGTGCAAAAAAATATATAAAACCTTCCAATTAGTGACGGTTGAACCCATCATCAAGTAGGAGGTATTGCAGTATTTAAATTGCAATAAATAAAATGCGAAAATTAAATATGGAATTACTTCTACGGGAGCAGATTTGTTTTTCTAGAACAAATACTTATTACTTCTACAAGAGCACACTTATCCTTTTAGAACAAGTATATTATGTAATTAAACTCTTCGGGAGTTAAAATAATATTCCGATCTTTTAACTCAAATGGACTTCAAGCCATTTTATATAATCAATGAATTTAGAATTTCTTCATGAGTATTCTATCCATTTTTCACTGTCGTCAAAATTAGGCTGATTTTACCCTAAGGGTAAAATTGTCCATTCCAATTCGCAAAGGTAAAATTGTCAAAAATATTTTATCAATGTTTTACGATTGGAAAATTATCTCATTTCTACTTCAATTTATAAATATCAAAATATTTAAAGACTATTTTGTAACATTTTAAAAGTTGGTGTACTGATTTGTAAATTTTGAAAGTTTGATAATAACATATTTCAAAAAAACAAGTTATTACCCTATTAATATTGGTGTTAAATCGAAGCTCTCGTTAAATCAAGTATAATGGAGTCGAGAAAATTTTATTTTGATAATGTATGCTCCTTATATCTCGATAAAACGGATGTTATAGTTTAATATATTATTATATTATAAAATCATATGATTTACCTTTTTCCCTTTCTCTAATTATTCCATGGATGAGATTTAATGGCTGTGTCTTGCAATCCATTTACGTGATTAGAAAATTCTTTGGACTCCATTCTTCCAATTTTGGGATTCCAGACATCTCCAAGCAGGTTGTGTAGAAGGAGGAATTGTGGGAGAGGAATATGAACAAAAGGGAATTTTCAGTGATGTATTTGCAAAGAGAGAGTTATTTAGGATTGATGAGGATGAATTAATTCATTGGTAATAATCCAGTTTCTGATACAGAAGATCATCTATAAGATGCAACTGTAGAGCATACTTCGTTCATATTACTCCAAGGGTTAGAGACTCGTGCTGATAACGTGTTATAAAAGTATAGAAACAATAGAGAGAATTTAGAGAGAATGAATTCTGAGGAATTCACAGGAATGAATTTCATTAATAACTGAAGCCCTATTTATAGGAAAACTTCGAATGGCACAATCGTAATTATATAATTTCATCAAGGGTATAATAGTCATTCACATAAATAATTATTCATAACGACCATATTATTCACCAAATTATTCTACCTAATAATTATTCTCCACCAAACAATTATTCATAACACCTAATAATTATTCTTCAATTATTATTCATAACAAAACCCAATTTATTATGATTGATGAATAATATGACGTAATAATTTTTTATTTTTGCTATATGTCCTTTCTAAAGTTTAGCAATTTGGTCTAGTAACTAGTCCAAAATTTTCGCAAGTCAATGCTGTTGGGGGATGCTGGCCAGACTTCTTTGTTGCCCACTTAAAGGTCCAGCCTGTTATTTTGGGCCAGAGTGTTTTGGGCTTGACCATGGTGCGGCCCAGTCTTGATGGGTTTCAGGGAATGGATTATATATTGGCTTCATCTCTCATTCTAGGGCATAAGATACACAGCTGTTACTCTTCTTTCTCTCTGTAATCTCAGATCTAAGTGTGTGTGAGTGTGTGTATCCTGAGAGAGGCAAATTTCTGATTTGTTGTTAGTGATACAGTGTGATACTTAGATTTGATTCATTCGTGGAATGAATGCGTGCTAGAGAGAGTGATTCGAAGAGAGGGTTGCTGATGTATTGTCTGTAATATTGCTACCAGATTTCTTGAAGTTCTTAGTGGATTGAGAGCAACTATCCACAGATCTGTGGAGCTCAACGCAGACGTAGCCCTCCTTGGGTGAACTGCGGGGCCTTTTTGGCCAAAACAAATCCATCGTGTTCCTTTATTTTCTTTACTGTTTTTGTTCGATCTATTGTTTAATATTGACGTTCTCGCGTTGATTCGTGTTTGATAAATCCCAACAAATGCACCGTAGGAAGCAAAACCATTTTTAAAAACTCAAATCAATTTAAAATCATCATCATGTTCCAAAAATAACCAAATCAATTTGTTATTTTATGTTATTTTGATTCTATTTTGTAAAATAAATCTAGCAAACCGTGATTTTAAATAATAATTTGTAAAAAATAAAGGAAAAAAAGTTCGGAGGCGCCGCCCTCAACCGCCACGAATGGCAACTTTGTCCCTTCCAACAACCCACGGACTCCCTTTCATAAATCCAATTCGGTCCTATTAGGAATCCTGGATCTGTCCCTAGATGAAATGGAGGAGCATTTTATACCGATTATAGTGTTGTCATATTGGACAGTGCAACGATTTAAGTGCAAAGCACCCCAATTAAAACTAATGAATTTTATAATCACCTTATGCAATTAAAGCTAATGGCTGCAATCAAGGTTTGAAAGTACACGAATCGCATCTAATGGGATAATGAATCACAACTGCAATATAATTAAAACTAATGGTAACGATCAAGCATTTAATCATAATCAAGCTAAACAAATACAACGAAACAAATTGAGTGTGAACTTTACTCTATAAATATGGCAATTAACAACAATATCAGATCTATTCAAATATATATATATATATATATATATATATATATATATATATCACACATCATATTCTATTTGATTTCCAGATTTTGCAAATTTTGATATTCCTTCATTATGCTGAAAATGACGTGATTCACTTATTTGAATGATTTGGACGATAGAAAATCTGCAAGTTGGATCAGAGAGTGTGTTGCTAAGAAATGGTGTCCCATTTTTACTCAACAAGATGGAACACAAGTTTCAACTATCGAATGCATTTGTGCCGTAGATTATGATTATCAACAAGAGTCAAGAAAAATCACCTTTACAAGTTGGTCTTTTCTTGAAAAAACTGGTATTCAGTCGTGACCAGTTATATGTGACAATATCTGGAGTTACAAGTCCTGCAGAACTGATCCAGGTTTTTACATGTGACAAACTTGGAAAGCCAATGGATACATTAATGACGAATGTTGTTTATAAGGAAGTATTCTGGAATTTGTATTTTTTTTAATTTAGTTGAAATTTTAATAAATTTATGTATATTGTTTTACATTATTTAACAACAAATTAAATTTTAAGTTTGTGATAAGTAAACTATATTTTCTCTATGCATTGCATGGGTGAATTACTAGTTTTCTTATAATGCTGGTTTAAGTTTTTTCTATTTAAAATTGAATCATGTACTACTTCAATATTGGTCAAAATCAATCATCAACACCTGCCACAAATTATTCATCATTATTCATAGATCAAACCTAAAAATTTATTTATTTATTTATTTTTTTGCAAAATAAATATTTACTTGAACGTGCAATCAAAACTATTTAGCAATGATCCCTCTACTAACATGTAGATAGGATAAGAAACCCACAACATGTGGTTTCTACATAAAACTATGTGTGGTTGTATCCCCAAAACAAAAATGTGAGGTTTTTGCTAGGGGATCGTTACGAGTATAAAATTAGAACCTTAACCTTATTGGAAGAAAATTTTCCTTGATGGATTTTCCCAATAAAATTTTTTGTTTTTCTATTTATTTTTATTTTTTTGGTGATAAATACATTTGTAGTATGCTCAAAAGTGTGCAGCGGCTCAAAAGTGTGCAGCGAAATGGCAGCATGCTTTTGCGCATTGAAATGGCTGCAGGTGACCAAGCCACACGTGTAACCAAAACATTTATAGCCAAATCGAAAACATTTTGAGGGAAAGACCAAAAAGGCGAGTAGCTTTTTTATAATCTCAATCATGTCAAGTTACTTTTTCTAAAGACAAATTTGGCAAAACCTTGACTCTTGTGCCCAAATTACCCTTACTAATTGACTAATTCGTTAAAATATTTTTATTGAAACTTCAGGTAATCCTATAATCTATATATTGTAAGATATAGGCATATAAAATATAGAATCACCGACTGTTCATCTTCTCTGGCGATTGGCACATCTCCTCCATCGCCGTTGGCCGCTATTTAATTTAAATGTTCATAACTAAACCTATTTCATCTTCTATCAATTTACTATGAGTTTTTTCCGCATAAAAATGAAATTAATTCCAGATCTAGATTGAAATTTGATTTTTCCAAAAATTACAAACACATTCATGGTTTCAACTTGGTTTTAATATACCTCACTCCAAGCAGAAGCATGACTAATTTTGATTCATTGAGATGTACTTTGGGATAGTAATTGAGTCCGACCACCAACCCCTACAGAATGTCGATGATATGTAAACTGATAGAGTTTGGGAGGAGGAGGAGGCCAATCGGAAGAGCAGAGAGAGAGGGATGGGGAGGTAGAGAGATAAAGGCACCACGAAAATTGTTGCAGAGAGAGAGAGAGAGAGATACACTATTTGGCCAAAAACAGAGGAGGTCAAAAATTGGTCAAATTAAGAGCACTTTGGTCCATACAAGTTGAAAATTATGTCATTCTTAGCTTTTGTAAAATTAACTTGACAAAATAGTCTTTATAATTTTAAAGTAGCCAATTTTTGAGATTCTTTCAAACATTTATAGTCAATATGTTTTGGCTGCATGTGTGGGCGCAGCATTTTTATACTGTATTTATTTTTCTTACACGTGTGTGTTAGCTTTAGTTTTTATTTTCTTTTTTTTTTTAATTTAAGTACTTTTAGTTTTAATTTAAACTAGCATTCGCACCCATGTGTGCCATGGAAGAAGTATTTGATAATTCAAATTAATTAATAACAGTAAAAAAATTCATTTCCTTATACAAAGATGTGGAATATAAAAAATGTAATCAGTTATACTTATTATTCGAAATAATCTCAACAAACCAAACTATAAATAGTGACACATTTTCTCAACTTCGAAAACCATAAATGGGGGAAATTATAGTTAAAGCAAGCTTGTTCCAAAACAGCATGCTCTTTTGGTTTCTTTGGTAAAGAAACCAATGTTAGTTCCTAAATTGTAATGTTAGATTTTAAAAATTAACATTGGTTTCTTGTCAAAAAAGGCATGTGAGTTTTATGATACAAAACCAAAAATGGTGCCTGATCCTGGGTACACATTAAATGTCAAAGGGAAATCTTCAGTAGACTACTGCAATGACCTAATTTTTTTTTCTATTGTAACACGGTTGTCATATTATAATTAATCAAAATTAGAATTAAGTGATGAACAAACTCAGCAAATACAACAAATTGATATTAATTATTTGGACCAACAAAATCATAAATAAAATTAACTATAGTAAAGACGTCATAGTCTATATATTGAGTAAGCACCTTGCTTTTGCTTTGAGATAACGAAGTAAGCAAGAAAGGTATAGCCGCGCCGTTGAGTCTCACCAAAAAGCGCTCCGAAAACAAATAAAAATAAAAAAAAAATAATGCACTATGATTAAGATTTCCACCTCATTTTTATGCATTTTCAAAAATAAATTAAACTTCCCGCATTTTCTTCAAGCATCTCTAATAAACTTTCTAAAATTGAGTTGCTCTCTACTTTAAAGAGTCAAATTATAAAATTCCACTCCAATAAACTCTTTGACCTAGCATTTTAATTTAGAGATATGAATTGGCTCTCCAAATTTGGAGAGTCAAATTCACTCTCTATAATTTAGGGGGCGTTCTGTTTGTTTTGTATTTTCTATTTTCGTTTTCGAAAATGTTTTGGTGTTTTCTGTTTTCAATTGCTGTTTTTAGAAAATTGAAAATGCGTTTGGTTTGTTTTTTGAAAAAATTATTTTTGAGAAGAGAAAATAGAAAATGTGTTTGGTTTATAATTGTTTAAAATGTAATAAATGTAAAATTTAAACTTCGAAAACGCGTTTTCCTTGTTTTCAACATTTAACACAGAAAACACCGAAAACGTTAAAAAAACGTTTTTGTGTTTTCTATATAAATCTTGAAAACGATTTCGAAAATGTATTTTCGAAAACAGAAAATAGAAAACGGGCTGAAAATGGCAAACATAACGCATTCCAGCTTTCAATGCCTCATGTTTGGACTGTGAAAATTATTTTTGATTTTATTGGTCATTCATATTTGAAAATGTTGATGTTAAATAGAAAGGAGGCAAAACATTAATTTCTTTTTGGAAAAAAACAAAATAAAGAGTCAAGAGTGGAGATATTGTTGGAGTGAATAAAAATTTCACTGTTTAAATTTAAAAATACTTTATTTTAGAAAATATGGTCTTTAAAAGTAAAGAGATTCTTGGAGATGCTCGCTCTCTATCCGTACATTTCGTGTAGCGACCGGAACTTTTTATAAGCTAAAATTTTATTAATATGTCGCTAAATCGTTACTCAAATTTACTTAAAACCAGCGTCGCCCTCTACAGTTTAAAATTATATATATATATATATATATATATATATTGATTTACAATTAAACTATAGATATTCCATCCTTTTTATTTTCTTTTGGGCAAGAGACTAAAATATATATATATATATATATATACACACGTATATCTTATATGTATATTTTTATTTTTTTATTTTTTCTCTCCATTATCTCTTTTATAGTCAAGAATAAACCAACATAACCCTCATCTAATTGCTCTTCCTTTCCTACGAGAGCTAAGCATCTCAAATCCATGTAGCCTGAGGATTGTTCTAGCTAACCAACATCCAAGAATTTTATGGGGAATCGGCTCCTTCTTCATGTCTACAAACGCATGAGGGACAAGAAGTCTATTAACAATCAACCAACTTTTCTTTTCCCTCGCTTTTATAACTCGTATCACTGCAACCTACAAACTACTCAAACGCAGCAGCAACTCCCAACCCAAGCAAAGGAAAAATCCGAGCCTACAACTCGAGACGCGAACAAGCACCTCCCTAGTCTTACTTTCATCATTCGGTGATTCCTTTTCCCTAGTTACCTTCATTGATTTTCCACTAATCACCGTACACACACAGCCATCACATTCTTTTGTTCAATCGTGTATGCAGAGAGGAAAAGAGAGAAGAGTATATGAAGCTATGGAAACCAAAACTTTTGCTGAGTCGACAACTCGACTCGGGAGCTATGTAGTCACCGCCTCCTCCATCATTCGCCACCACCAAATTGCCAACCATAATCACCACCACCGTCCACCTCCAACACCACCAGTACACCCACCATCCACGCACCCATGGCCAAATCCACAAGCACCCGAACATACATACGTACATACACACATACATTCATGTTCACGCACACACCCACATACATACACGTGTGTATATATATATATATGTATGTATATACACCATAGCTTGAGCACCTTGACCCCAACAATCCATGGATAGAGGATGAACTTGAAGGAGACCAAGTTGTCCTTGTCTTTTCCCTTGTTTCGTGCATACAGAAGGCACGAAGATGAAGTTGCTGCAATTGCATTTTGATTTAGGGTCAATTAGTTAGGATTTTACATGGCCGGTCCCTCATTCGTTTGGGAAGATATAAGTTGGTCCCCAATTGGTAACTTGTTTTAGAACTAGTCCAAACCCATAGTTTCCCCTTTAATCAAAGTTAGTCCCTATATTTTTTATACCTTACTTTTATAAACAATCCCAAAAGCCAAAATTTTCCATTAGCCAATTGCATCCTCTACTCTATTTTATTTTATCCAATATTATTTGGTTTCGTCCGTAATTTTATTACGCATTATTTTACTTAATTCTATTTTAATGGTAAGTTCGTCTTATTTAGTTTAATTTTATTTACACATATCATGATAATTATTTTATTTTAGTTAAATTCCATTTAACTTTATAATAATGATGCTTGTTTTGGCAAATTTAATGTGATTCCATTTAAATTTCAATATAAATCTCATTTTAAATCATTTTATCCAACATTATTTAGTTTCGTGCCAAATCTTATTATATTCTAATTTATTTTATTTTATCTAGTTTTATTATCATGCTCAACTTATTTTATTAAATTTAACTCTGTTTATCTTATGAGAATGATTATCTAATTTTATTTAACTTGTTTCTATTTAAATTATAATTCTTATGTTATTTTATTCTCACTATTTTACTTATTTTAAATGAGTAAAGCTAAAAATAATTTTAAATATTAGCCAAATCCACTCATTTATTTTATAAGCCGTACGCCTAGCGCTAATTTAATAATTTCCTTTAATTGTAGACGACGCACGGGATTTAGAGAATTAAAAACCACCCCCCAGCTACGCTCAAACTCAGAAAAATCAGGTAGGTCCCTAAACTAAAGTTTTATTCTTCTTGTCTGCGCACTTGTTATGAAAACTATTTGTGTAGTGTACATTGCCTATGCCATTTTATAAATAATGAATGAAATGGAGCTTTCGAGCTCAACAATGCTATGAAGCCTTCGGGCACATGAATGTCAAGACGCCTACGGGTACAAGAATGTTAAATGTTTACGTGCACGTTCAATATTCGGCCGAACATAAGTAATTCATAAGTTGCATGCATGTACCTACCGTGTTATTACAGTTTCACTAACGTACACCGTGGACCTACTGAGTAATCCTTTACTCATATTTCCTACTTCGTTAAACATTTGTAGATTATGGAATCGACGACGGGGCGAATGGCAGTGGCAACTGATTAAAGAGCTTATAAAACTATTTTATGAGCTGAAGTTATTTAGGTTCAATAGAATTTCTTTCCATATATTGTCAAGACTTGAAAAGTTAAATTGTTTAAAAATTCAAATATTTAAATTCATTTACGAAATGAAGCTATGTTATTTAAAACCTGAGTTAATTTTGACAAAAATCTCATTTACTCTTTCATCATCTTATTTGTTGTCAATTTTTGAGAATTTTTGAAAGGTTGAAGAGAATTTGAATAACAAAAATCGTATTTATCCTTCCGCTTGTTACGATTTATAAGAAAAGTTAACAGCCCGTATTTAAGTGAATTCGGGGTGTTACATTGCGATTAATCTTTGAGTCATTAATTATATCTATTGTCAAAAAAAAAAAAGAAAAGAAAATTATAATTATCCGTTTTTTCTCTCTCTGTATGCAAAATCTCTATCTCGAGAAAACTATACCCGTTAAATACATATCAACAAATAATAAACAATTTGCAGAAGTTTAATCTTTAACTTTACTCCTAAAAGCGACTTAAGCTTATGGTGATTGAGAGTGTTTTTTAATGGTTTTTAATGTAAATGAGGAGAAAGAATGAGTGGAATTTAGTGGTGGAGATTTGTGGATATGACGTGATATGTGGATGTGATTGATTTAGAATAAAGAAAGAATGTATAAAAAAGTGAAAAAAATTGGAAAATTTTTGAAAAAATTGATGCAAATCATGCTTTTAAGACTGAAAAACTTTTAATTTGGTTCCAATATTATCCTTGTATGTTCACTAAAATTACATTTGTAAGACCAGGCACTAAAATCGTGTCTCCCAATGTCGCCTTTAATTTATCCCCAAAATCTTAAATTGGGCCCTAGAAATCGTGGCATCTATGTGAACGCCTCTTCCTCCTCACGTCTTTCTTATATTCTCTCTCTGCCATGGCTGTTGTTCGCAGATATAGAATACGAAAATTACCTCAGCTGCAATTAATGTAAAAATTTTAACCCTATAAGCATTTTGTTTAAACTATGTTATTACTACACAAATCTATTGTTGACGTCTAGCCCCTCGGCATGTAAAATAATTTTTTCGTTTAAAAATCTTGATTTGGTTTATTCGCGACTTCAAAGAATATTGATAAAATACTCTTGTGGTTAATCCTGCTTCTTGGTTTCATGAAATTGTGCATGATTTTAGTTTTTGAAATTATTATAGTTACGTGTTCTTCGTTCATTGTGGAGTATAAACTATATATAAAGTTTGGAAGGCTTTTCTCATTCAATTATTGTGTTGGTTGAGGTCATCATAAAATTTTATTAAATAGATTTTTGTACTCCATGCACACAAAAAGTCAGAAAATGGAAAAGTTTCAGTTCCAAGCATCTATGATCGAGGATGTCCTTCATCTAGGTGTTGTACTTAGGGAGATTAGTGCATCTCCAATGTAGAAGCTTACTTTCAATGTTTAAGAAAGAAAGAGATAGAAAGAAAATTATTTTAATAAAAGTGGAATGGAAAAGAGAATAAAGAAAAATGAGAGGGAAAAGTAAAAATGATGAAAGAGATAGAAACAAATTTTTAAAAAATAATAAAGTAATGGTAGAAATTGTGTAGATGGATGTGTGATTTTGGAAAGTCCACGTGAAACAATTAAGGAAAAGTGAGAAAAAGTGGGGTAAATGATGGATATGCAATTTTAAAAAAGTGAAAATTATAAAAAAATATGGGACCCATAGAAATTTATGTGTTTATCTCTTTCTTCAGACATTAAAAGTGGGCTTTTCCATTGGAAATGCTCTTATAATAGCCTTTTCTTGAAGGGATGAAGCAGGTTCATGGTGTAGTTATTAGAATCAGAATTGGGGCGGGGTGCGGCGTCTCAAACCCAGAACAAACCAGGTATCATACGATTGAAACATTTTGTTGTTGGTAGAACACGTTTTGCAATAGTAGCAAGTTTTCTATTTCCTTGATGATTTCATTCTTTATCAATATTATGAAGTAAATTATTGTGAACTTAACATTAAAACCAACTAAAACATGAAAATTGATTTACTTTTTGGAAATACAAATGATGGAAACTAGTGTGTTTCTACAACAGGAGGTCGGGTCCTTTTATGTGATGTATTGGATGAATTAATCTTCTAATTTACATTGGTTCAGAATCCATATATCCTTGCAATTGTTCTTTTCTTTTCTTTTTCTTTTTTAAGACTTAGTCCTTGTTTGATTGGGGGTTTAGTTGTTCCGCGCGGTATTCCGTGTAAAAATGTGTGGTTAATATTATTTTGGGAAATGTGTGTGTGGTTGAAAATGAGTATGAGGTATACGGAATTGCGTGCGGATTTGGTTAACACCAAATAGAACAAGGCCTTAGCAATCATTTTTTGTGGACTTTATTATTACTTGGGATAAACATCACTTTGTTGCTTTTCAGATTTTGCATTAAATTCATTAATGACATTAATTTCGTTGAAATGCAAACAGTTTGCACATTTAAGTATTTGGTGTAGGCCTCTGTGGGCAAGTGCATACATAGTTTTTTAGATTTTTTTTTAATAAGAAAGTCTGTAAAGGCCACTGTATTCCTATAATCATATTTCCTAAATCCTAAATTAATAACTTTAATTGGTAAAGCCTAAAATCCAAATTCCCCACCCACTAACTCCCAACGCCCAACGATCCAACCCCCATTAATTTATCAAATTAACAAATTATACAATATGACTAATCAAATGTATTATATTTTACAATTTCTTTCATAATTTCACATTGTTTCAATTCGAAATTGTTCTAATATAGAGTATATTACCAGATATTTTCTAATAATATAAAATTTATGTTATAAATATTCCATTAAAAAAATTTTCGAGGGCAGCCCTCCCCGGTCCGCTCCTCAATGTGCCTACCCTGGTTCCACAGTCTAGGTTTGCCACTGAGTCTTTCCATTACTAATTGCATTTTTTTCCCATGTAGATATAACGGTTTTTAGTTTCTCATTTTATAGCTAGTTAGATGTATTTTTTCAGTTATGTGATTCTCATTTTATTTTTACTAGTATTTTCTCCCGTGCGTTGCACCGGGAGATTTATGACCAAGTTATAATTTAAAATATATGTAAAATAAAAATTATAATAACATATTTTCCTTTTTTTTCATGGTAAAAAGATATGGATGGGAGATTTAAGAAGATCACACATGATAATAACCCGGATTGGAGGGATAATAAGTGATTCTATCAAAAGATCATGGGTGATAATAACGGGAGATTATCCATGGATTGAAAATTAGGTATTTGTACTTGAGTGAGAAATATAAATAAAATAGTATTTTTTAATTCTGAAAATTATATAAGATTGAGTGGGAAATTGATCTCATTTTATTTTTATTTTGTTTAATGTAGTATAATATTTGGGTATGAGATAGCACGGTGACGAGTATTGAGATAAGACGCTGACATTTTAATTTTTTATTTAAAGTATTGGGCGATGTTTCGATATTATTAATTCTAATAATGTATCCTCTATAATTTCTTATTTTGAAAATTATATATAGAGTTTGTCTTGTTTTATACTAAAAATGAGGACGATTGAATAATGTAAATTTTTGTGATTTTTCTTTGTGCATGGGAAGTAAGTAGAGAATATCCTTTATTACTTAATCATAAATTAAATATTCTTACACGTCTTAATTTCACTTTAAAAGTTTCACGTGACTGAAAATTTACTATGGTTAGTGTATTAAAAAATAAAAAAATAAAAAAATAAAAAAATCTTAGTCTCATGAATATCTCAAAATAATATTTCAGCGAGTTATAAAATTTCAAAATACATCACACGCTTGCATTGACTAGTTTAATACTCCATCCGTCCCGTAAAGATAGTCTATTTTTAGAACATAATTTTTAATATACCATTATATTTATTTATTATTCCAATTTAATAGTTCTTGCATGTTTATAACGCACATTAAATAGAGGCATATAACAAAAATAAGAAATTAAATATAAAAATGAACCTATATTTTGGGGCGGACTAAAATGAAAAATGAGACTATCTTTATGGGCGAAAATGTTATATTCCCAGCGTTATTCTCCCAGCATTTCTCCCAGCTACTCACAACCCACTTGTAGGCCCCCCCTGAATGCGGTGGGGCCGGGGGGCCCGCGCCCACATCTCTCTCACATTTTTTCTCCCAGCGTTTCCCAGCGCTCTTAACATAACATTCCCGCTTTATGGGACAGAGGAAGTATATAAAATGGTGAATGAGGATGCTTTAGAAAGCTTCCATTTCCAAATGCATGAATTGATCTGATTTCAGATTTGATCAAAGATGGCCCGTGGGATTATAAACTTCGGAGCAAAATTTCTTACCATGAGGCCATTTTAACAATTTCGGCTCGAAATTAAGAGCAGCATTACAGATTTTTATATGGTGTTATTCACGAAATGGTATTAACTACAATGTGCAGGCCAGATACCTGCTTGCCTCCGCTACTAGCTAGCTGGGAACTCGGTTGAGGAAGAACGAAGTAGTTATGATAGAAATGCAGAATAGTGAAGCTATATATCGAATCTCCAAATACCCCCCTAATGTGCGTCTATTTATATCTCATGCGTTTAGTAATATCTTACCTACGATAGGTTATTTTGCATATTCATTATGTCTCGATCTCTACAGTGTGTACACTTTGCAATCTTGATGTCGAAAGCACCTATCATGCTATTGTTGAATGTTAAAGAGCCTTCCATGTTTCGTCTAAGCCATGTATCACAAGGGACCTTGGGTTACAGGCGCAAACCGTTGAAATCGATTCCGTGCTCTCAGCTTAAGCCATATATCACTACTTATACATAATATTATTGTTGAGGTATTTGATACTTGAGTCCTTACTTATACTTCTTAAATAGATGAGTATTTAGTTGGTCATGGTTGATAGTTTTGACCATTTGTAATAGATAGTTATAATTTGTTGGATTTGTTTAGATTTTTTGAATTATTGTTTCGACAATAGATCTAGTTCTCCAAAATGCTGAGTGAGGCTATATAATGTGTAATGTGGTGAGTTAAAAATAAAACGCGTTAGTCCTTCATCATCTAGTTCTTCATGTTGTACAAATTGTCTTCAAGCTTTAGCTTCATCTTTAATTATCATTATTTTTTTCATGAATACAATGTGAGAATCTTCGGAATGAAATAGTATCTAGAACCTGAGTCAATCATCGATAAGGAAGTATAAATTTGTTAACCCTTTTTAACGGGGGTTATCTTAACCCCCGTTAATGGGGATTAATTGTAAGTAATATTTTAATAATATTAAGGGACCCACCACTTAAAAATGCAGCCATTTAATGACAATATTCAACACCCTTCTTCTTGCTCTCTGTCTCTCATTCACACACGTGATTATTAATAGATAGTACTATTTTTATTTTATTTTTTAAAGTTCTTTTTCTTTTTTGGTTGACTACACTGTACACATCTACTGTCTTCTCAATTCTCTATATATTAGGACAAATGACTAAAATCACTAGCAAAACATATATAATTCCATATTCCCAAATTTACTTCACTAAATTCCACAATTCACCAATGTTTTAGATGATCTTCCAAAATTTCCCTTGCACCCATAGTTTTCCGACCACCTCTTCTACTGCCGATTTTATCAACTTCATATTCCTCACAAACTTCGTCTTCGATCATCATCTTCGGCCACATTGCTAGAAGAACATTAAATTTCACACATCCGGATCTATACGTCATAATTGTCCATATCATTGTTCAATCAAGATATGCAAAAATCTCGAATGGAAAAAAGGGAGAGGGGGAGAACCCCAGTTTCCAAGAAGAGAAAAGAAAGGGAGGGACAATAGATCTCTAAAACAGACACTTTCTCCTGCGAGTTTTTTTTTATGAAATGAATAGGCTATTGGAGAAATGATCGACCAGAGAAGATGAATAGTCGCTAATTCTATATCCTATAATATAGGTTATACACCCTTTTTGTAGATAAAAGTTTCATCAAGAATTTTAGTGACTGCATTTCATCGTCTCAAGCAACTAGCTTGTCTTTTTCGATGACTGCACTTCATCTTCTCTATCGGTCTTGTAGGTTAAAACCATTCACTTCAAGAAAATCCTCAAATCAAAAATTAAATTCTTAGGTCTAAAAATTTGTTCTCACCATTCTTTCAACTCTGATTTTTTTGCCTCCTCCTTTTTCTCCATGAGTTTGAAACTTTGGAAAGCCTTGTGGATTTCATTATTGCCCATTGATTATAAGGCTCAAATCATTGTTAAGGATATCAATGATGAAGAATTGAGCTATCAAGAGGAAAATGTGAGGGTGAGACGGAGAGAGAAGGTGAAAGGTGGGGTGGGGTATACTTTGAAAGGGGTAACTTTGGCCAATCATTATGAAAATGTAGTGAACTTTGGAATTTAGGTAAAGTAACCTTTTTTTAAGGAATTACTATTTTCTAGTCGGTTATTTTATGTATTTTTTTCTATATATTATTGTTATTCATATAAAGTTTTAAAAAATATTTTGAGTCTGCATAATTTTTTTTAAAAGAGATGAACCTAAGTCGGATCAAGTTCTCTGTTATTTAGGTAGGAAGCTTGGACTAGTTTTCAGCGTAAATTAAATTAAAAGCAACTTTAGCCGGAGATAAAAATATTAAGCATAAGCTTTGATATCATTTATCCTTAAGATAATCTATCAAACACCAGAATAGATCTTTCAAAAGGAAAAAAAAATGCAATAGAACCAATTAATAAATAGAAACAATTAAATAGAAACAAATCTCATTTACATCGTTGAACTTTTACATACAAACATCAATTAAGTTTTATAATAAATTCTCACTAAAAAAAAAATCATAACAAATTATTAATCATTAGTATGTTAATATTAGTTGTGATTTGTATAGAAGCACCAAAGATCAGTTGCCCACATATGAGCTTGCACTGATGTGGTGCAGCCACATCCGAGCCTTGGCTTACCACAGCAAAGAAAGACCATTTTGCAAAGTTGTCCCTAAATATGGACCACTTTGTACATACTAAAAAAAAACTTAAAGCATCAAAACGCATAGCTTCATGTTGATCCTTCCCTCATTTCAGCCCTAAAACTAAAAGAAAAACTAAATCATTATAATCAAGTGAACACAACCAAGTCAAAGCGGATTGATTTTGTCCATTATCAATCAAATGTCTCTGCACATCTTCACAATTTAATTTCTTATGAATCGTGATCAGAAGAAACATCTTCTCTCCAGGTAGACCTTAATTTCAGACATTAAAGAACGAACTGGGTCGAAGACTTTGGCGACCTTTGGTGGAGGTCTGGTGGTGAGGGTGTCAGCATAATTTTTCATTGGAAAGGTTCTTCCAATTAGGGCTTCTCAAGGCACAGACATTTCGTGATCTAGGCCACTTCCAATTATCGCTTCTTGGAATGGTAGCTGTAATGGTGGCTTGTTTGATTTGCGGGATTAGAGAGTGAAAATTGAATTAGGGTTCTTGGTAGAAAGAATTGGGGGGTTTTAATCATTTGGAGTTGAATTATCGTTACGAAGTGGCGGAACGAGATTTGGTATTGTTTGTTTAATTTTTATTTTCGATTTTTCTTCTATGTGCAAAGTGGTCCATATTCATGGGCCACTTTGGAAAATGATCCTTCTTTGCTATGGTAGCCGAAGGCACTGACATGGCCGCTTGACATCAAGGCTAGCTCATTGTATAGGCAGCGTAAGTTACCCAAATGTGGGTAACAGATCTTTCCTGTGTATTTAAGTTAGACCACTAACTTTATATATTTGTGTTAAATTTTGAATTTTTAAAAGAGAAAAATTTATGTTATTGATATTATACTTGTTTTAAAACTCTCATTAAGTTGAATAAAACAAGAATCAAGATTTTTCTTTTGTTTTTATTTTTATTTTTATTTTTTTGAGTTTGCAATTTAAAGAAAAGGGTAAAAGGAAAGAGAGAGACCATTTCGGTAGGTTCATCGTTAAATTAATGTGGAACTATTCAATCTATGCTGGTGTGTAAGAGAGAGAGAATGAGAAAGAGAAATGTGGGGTGTTGTATGCTTGTGAATGGATCAGATACTAATCGGATCTGTTAGGGGCATTCTATTTGTTTTCTATTTTCTGTTTTTATTTTTGAAAATATTTTGGTGTTTTCTATTATCAATTATTGTTTTGAGAAAATTGACAGTGCGTTTGGTTTGTTGTTTTCAAAATTTATTTTTTAGAAGGGAAAATAGAAAACGTGTTTGGTTTATATTTTTAGAAAAATACAGCTTGGCATAATAAAAATCACGCCTAAAACTTTTCAAAAATTTCGAACAAGCCTTCATCTTCACCCACCCTACCCCCACCCCACCCCACGCCCACCCTACCCTACCCCCAACCCCCACCTACTAACCACTGCGGTGGTTCTCCAAGATGGAGAAAGATGGAGAACCACCTTAGCAGGTAGTTCTCGGAGGTCGAGTGTGAAGGTGGAGAACTACCTTCGCAGGGGTGGTTCTGCACTTGAGAACCACCGTCGCGGTGGTTCTCAAGTGGAGAACCACGAGATCTGGTGGTTTGATTTTTTTAGTGGTGGTTGGCAGTGGTCGGCGGTGGTCGAGGATTGAAATGTATAAAAAATAAAATTTGGGACTCAAATATAATAAATGTAAAGTTTAAAATCCGAAAATACATTTTCCTTGTTTTTGATATTTAACATAGGAAACGCTGGAAACGTTAAAAAGACATTTTCATATTTTCTATACAAATGTTGAAAATGATTTCGAAAATGTATTTTCCAAAATAATGAACAGAATATATTTTTAACATTTTCGAAAATAGAAAATAGAAAATAGCCCGAAAATAGCAAAGAGAACGCACTCTTAACATTCGATTTGAGTTGATAAGCGTAAGTTCCTAATCCGATCCGATAATCTGACGGATTTCCAGTAGTTAAATCCATATCCGATTTGCTAGCTTATCGGATATCCGATTCGATTACTCAATCATTTTTTTGTTTTGTTTTAATTGCAATTTTTACATATTAATATGTATGAATTAACTATAATTCATTATTAACAAACTTATTAAAGAGGATGAGTTAATGTGTAAAGAATTTTTATCACTTTCTCATTTTAGATAAACTTTTTTTGCGAGTTAATGAAAATTTAAGTTTCGAAAATTGTTTAGAATACAATGTTTAATAAAATATATGATAATATATAATACTATGATATTATTTATTACAATTTTACCTTACAAAGTCTTATAAATTTTAAAATGAAAATGTTGTATGTAATAGAGAATTGTGCTTGGTAAAATATATTATATTATATTATATTATTGTCGAAAATTCTGATTGGATCATTATCGGATCGAATTGCCACAAATCCATATTTCCTCCATCTAGTTAATTGATTATTAGATTCGAGTATTTATTGGGTTATCAGATTAGAACTTTGAATACATCTCCCTTTAATTTCAACAGATTCGGATCAAAATGCTATCCATTGACAGTCCTATAGTGTTGGGACTTGGGAGGGTTATTAATTGGTTAAATATTACTAAAATATTAATTGTAGTTAAGCTCCTTTAAGAAAAGTATTAATGTTGGGTGAAAAAGACAAGGGAAAAAGAAGATTCATTTTGGAATAATGTGTAAGGGAAAATATGGGGTGACGGGGAATTTGTGTATAGGTTTTGACCTTTTTTGCCCTCTACATTAATTGGATACAAAGTGTTTTGTGTTAATTTTTTTATTCTGCACTCATGTGGCAATAAATTACACTGTCAAAAAATATATATTATGAATAATTCTACGTGGACATGTAAAATTGATATTTTTAAGTGACACAATAGATATGCTATATTTTCATTGGAGGATTAAGATTTGAATGAAGTGAGAAGGACATAATCTTTTTTCAATCATCCAATGGAAAAGTGACATGTAGGAATGTCTTTTAAGTATGTTAATTTAAAATATCCATTTGGAATTATTCGTAGATTATACAAAGCGGGGTTTCAATTGACGGGTTCAATTGGATTTCGGTAATTAGAATAGAGTTTTGGCTATGCTTTGTTGTACTAGTACTTTTTTTCCATGTGTCCAAATATGATGGAATATTTATTAAAAATAAAAATATTTGTGGGACTCAAACTCTAGACCTTTTATGCTCAATAATAATAACATGATATCCATACCACCTAAACTATCACATTTTTGCTCAATATTTTAACTGAAACATTATTTGAACATACTCCGTCCATTATCTGATTGGTTGCTACAACAATAAGTTCTATTTATTCAAATAGAAAAATAATTATTGATTACAAAATAATTCTTATACCATAATTTAAGTCGAGTCTATTTTTAGGTATCTGCTATAGCAAATATACATCGTTAAGTAATTTTATTAACTACCTTTTAATTCTTATAGTTTTAGTTAAAATTTTAATTTATACATTTTTATGTATTAAAACACTTTCCAATTACTACTAGTTTTTTCAAAAACTTAATTTTGTTCCATATTTGTCAGTGACTCATATTTTTATTCTTAGCTTTCGAATCTAATACATTAATATTAAAATAAAAATTTATGAATACATAACTATGCATGTATTTATATATGAGATAATCCAAATTAACAATTAACAACAAGATTATAAATTAATATAGCTTCCATAAATAAAATTGTAAAAATATTATTTTTTAATATTTTTTATTGAATTATATTTTTTAGATATCCAATTATAATTTGATTTTGGAGTGATATTCGATTATAATTTTATTGTCTTATATCATTCGATATTTTATTTCACTGTAATGCTATTTTGTGTCTATGTATATATGTGTACATATAGGTATAAGTATAGCGGCTCCCATGGGGCGGGGTTTGGCTAACAACGGAGGTAACTTTAAGTGCCGTTTAATCGCCTAAAAGCCCTCATTGCACTTCTTAGTTCATTTGAAATGCTTTTTTCCGTTGAGGGTTTCGAAAAAGGGGGTGGATCTATCAGTCACTTTTGGCACGAATCGATTTAGTACAACAATTCTTCCGATTAAGCTCTGGACTTCATGGGCTGATGTGGATGACCGCATGTCGAGCAAAGCTTTAGTCTTCTCGGAATTTACCTTATCCATCGTTGGTTTGCCATATATCCTATAAATTTACCAGATTCGACCCCGAAAGCACACTTAGCCTGGTCGAGCTTCATTTTGTAGTGATGTAGGATGGCGAACATTTCATCGAGATGTTGCTTGTGATCTTTGGCCTTTTCGCTTTTCACAAGCATGTTATCTATATAGACCTCCATTGTGCTGCCTATTTGATCAGTGAACATTCGATTGACGAGTCACTGATAGGTCGGGCCTGCTTTCCTGAGGTCGAAAGGCATCCCATAGTAGTAGAGTCTTCAATATGTAATAAATGTAGTGTGTTCCTGGTCCCCCTCGTTCATGGGGATCTAATTGTAACCCAAATATGCATCTGTGAACCTTATAAGTTTGTGTCCTACAATCACGTCCTCAACCGGTCAATCTGTGACACCAAGAAGCTATCCTTTGGACAAGCTTGGTTTAGGTTAGAGAAGTTTACAAAACCCAAAACTGGCCATTGGATTTTTTGGATGAGTAGTAGGTTCGAGATCCTCTTCAGATATAAAGACTATTTAATGAAACCATTCGCAATTAGCTTGCCAACATCTTCATTGAAAGGCTGGGCCTTTTCCAAGTTCAGCAATCTTCGACATTGGAACCTTGGCCTGAACTTAGGGTCCACCTTTAGCACATGGCAGCTGATTGAAAGGTTAATGCCAACCATATCAAAGTTCGCCTAGCCGAAGACATCCAAGCTTGATTTGAGGAAGTCGTCTAGGTGTTTCTTGAGGCATGGACGAAGGTTGCTCCTGATCTTCAATGTTTTTGCTTCACTCATAGCTAACATGACCACCTCTTCGAGATCCTCTGTAAGGGTGGATGGTGGCTCGCTTTCAATGTTGTGTGGGTCGAATTCATCGTATACTTTGCTTTTATCTGGGAATGCATCTACCATAAGCGTATTGATCGTCATTACTTGTCTTTTTTGTTCGTTTAAGGGACTGCCTTTCTTAGTGCATTTAGGTAAAACGTACATGATTTGCTTTGATCAACCCGGATGTTCTCCATTCCCACTAGAGCCGGGAACTTCATAAGGGTGTGGTGGATGTAGGCCATTGCTTGAAGTTTCTTGAGCACAAGCCGGCCGAGGACCCTATGATACAGACTGGGTATCAACAATTTAGAATTCCATTTAGTGCTAGAATACTGAGGTTTTTTTTCCAATCTCTACTTCTAGGGTAATCTTTCCCCGGGGGATTAAACTGTTGCTAGTGAATCCATATGGTGGCTCCGAAATAGAATTAGACAGATGGTCTATGGCAATCTGGTCAAAGGCCGAGATGGAGATCACATTAACTGTGCCACCATTATCCACGAGCATGCAATTCATTTCATTTCATTTCTGGTCAACATCACGCGGGCTTCTATCGTATCACAATGTGGGTAGTGGATGCCTTTCGCCTCCTAGTCTATGAACGCAATATTAGGCATTTTATGGCGGTGGCCATGTATTTACCAACTTTTGAGAGGTTCCTTCGTAGCCCTCTTTGTATAAGTTCTGTTTGCATTCATGCTTGTTCTGCCAATATAGGGCCCCCCGATGATCATGCTAATCTTGTGAACACCTTGCCATCCCGGCCATTGTCCTACCTGGGATGATTTTTCAGGGGTCATTTTGGGAGGGAGTGCTATTCTTTACCCGAGTCACAGCACTCTCGCTAGTTTCTTCCATTCCTAAGTCGAGTGGAAAGGGCCCGACCTTGCCTTCTTTGGTGATTACCTTCCCCATTGCTAACTCACTGAGAAAGCTTAGCAACCTCACTGCAGTCCTTGGTACCTACTGATCTATGGATTTGACACCATTTCGTAGTTGGAGCTTTGGTGAGCTTGCTGGGAGGTAGTGACGTGTTCGAGTATGGTGAACTTTTTTCTTTGCACTCCTGCAGGGAGGTAAAGACCCCTGTGTGGAGTTTTTGTTTTGGACATCAAGCAGAATGGTTTGCATGGACCGAGCCCATTAATTAAGGGTCCATGCCTTTTTCGCCGAGACAATTCTCAATCTTTCGCAAAAGGTTGTTGAACCTCTTTAAGTAACGTCTATACTTTCTCTTCACTTTCTGGGCCTTGACATGGAGTTGAGCTACTTGAGTGGCAGTGGCACAATTGCTGGAAAAGGCATCCAAAACTCCTGTTTGAGCTCTGGCCAACTGTGGATGCTCTCTAAGATGAGGCAGTTATACCATCTCTTAGCTTCACCTTCTGGAGTCAGGTGAAAGTGCCTGCATTTGTTTACTGGCAAATTCCCTTGTAGCTTTATTTTGTATATATTGATATGGTTCATGGGGTCACTCCAATCCTTGTAAGGCTCTATGGGTGACATCTTTAACTTCCTGTGGAATGGCATATTCCTAAGATCCTCAGAAAACGATAGGTTGTCACCATTATCTCAAGTTCGCAAGTCCTTATAGAGTTGCCATCCTCCTCAGGTTTATCGTCTTCTTTCCTAGGGAAAAACCTTCTAGTTCCTCCTCATTTTTCCACTGCGTTAAGATGACAGGCCGCTTTTGAAGAACGTTTATCGTATGATGTTAGGATTGCCGTTGCTATCTCCTCACACCGAGTGCTCTTGGTCCCCACGACTCTCCTTGTGTTGTTCGCAATGCTCTTTCTTTTGATTGGATGCAAGTTTGAGATCTGCATCCTCGTATTGCTAGGCTGGAGTTGCCCACGCAAAGTGTCAATTTTCCATCTTCGATCGTTCTCACGGGAAGGGTTATTCCTAGAGTGGGAATTTGCTTCCTAGTTTGCATCGACTAAACGACTTACAAATTTCTGATGGATCCGATGAAGATGTTGGTTGATGGGACTGGAATGGCCTCAACTTAAGGATTATGGGGCACATCAGCTCGAAAGTGGTTGTTGCAATAAAACAATTGCAAATGTACAGGTACAAGTAATAAAGTGGACTTTTAGAGTTTGTGTATCGTACCCACGAAAACTGATTTATTTTCACGTTTAAATAAACCAACCTTTACGGATTGAATGAATTTTGAATCTCTTGCAAGAATTAAAATGCTCAATTAAAATGTGAGGATTTAAGGTGCGAGATTTTAGAAACTAGAAATTATGATTTAATTACAACAATTGAAAAGATGTTTGTTTGTTTGAAATCAATATGAGAAAAGCTAGCTTTAGGGTTTTGAATCCACTTATCAGTTAGTTTCGCCGGGATTATTAGTTTGACAACAGAAATTGGTTTTAACGAATAAATTTACAAAAGTATGGGAAAATCTTTCTCAAGTAAAAATCCAACCTATTCCTACGTGGTGTTTACTATCTCTTTTTTCCCAACAATAATGCAAAAACGCATTCAATAACAAGAATTTAGCACACAAAGTATTGTATAAAACATAGAGGTATTCTCATCTTCTATTAGACTTTATGGTTTTCAATATCAGTCTAACCTATCCTATATTTCTCAATTCTAAGGATAAATCATAAATCAACTCTGGTCACAAGTTATAAAATAAAGTGCAAATATATTGAAAAATCAAAAGCAAGGTCTCGTCTTTGCATAAAATTAAGAGCAAATCAAAATAATAATTCGAATTCAACAAACTTCTAAACTTCATCTCAGCCCTTACACTAAAAGAGAACTAGCCTCGCATATTGTAAATAGAAGAACAAAAACTAGAAGAAGAAGAAGCAATAACCGGATAATAAGTAATGATAGTCTTGACTTTAATCTTCAATTCCCCGGAAAATCTTGTAAAAAGCTCCAACTTTTGCTCGTGTGGTATGTAAAAGATAGATCCCATTTTTTGTGGTCTTAATCCCATTATATAGCTATAGAAAGGTCCCAAAGAAGCCCTAATTTCGTATAGGAGAAGCAGTCCAAAAGATATCCCTTTTCTGGCTCTTTTGATTCTTTTCACTTTGTTTTTGATCCACTTTCTTCATTCTCCGTTTTTATCCTAAAACAACAACATTTGACCCAACTTAGATATGAAATTAATATAAAAACATCATAGACACAAGTTTAAAGGCCTTAAATAAGTGCACAAGATGCACTTATCAAACACATTCGAACTAGAACCATTGTTCGTCCTTGAATTGCTAAACTAAACTAAACGAAGAGAATAAACAAAAAAGAACTAATCACCAACCACAAACAAGACTCAATAGTGAAACGAGCACCATATGCCTCAGGCAGATGAAACAATAGGAAAAAAATTCATGTTAGACAATAGGACAATCACCAAAAAAGTTCACTTATCTAAGTGCTTGACTGTCAATGCGTGTTCTAGTTATCATGCAACTCAAGTGCTTGTCCAATTATCACCTAACATTGCTCAAACGAAACCATGCCCAATTCCTAATGGTAGAAGATTCTCACATCACTCATGAATAACTCGTAATGCTTTTCTCTCAGTTCCCTGCGTGTTTCCTACTTGTGGGTTCCAAAATATGACATCCATTTTTCCACACAAGATGTCAAGAAGAGTGATTGAGGCCTAGTTCTCCCCACAATATTTTTGAGTTACTCGAACTGCATGTTTGACGTATGGTTGAAAATTGGGAAAAATGTATTATAAATATAAAGTAATTGTATGAGTGGTTAAAAATGACGAGAGAGAAAAAGTTAGTGGAGATTTGTTGTGAGGAGAACAAAGCCTAAATGCTAAAAGAATTACAGTGATACATCCCCCAAGCCTTCAGATCCCTTGCATTTAAATCTTTTTCTGGTACTTCAAACCCCTATCAATCTCTATTCCCACATTTTTTTCTCTTTGTTTTTTTCTTTGTCCTTTTCTTTTTCTTTTTTCTTTTTTTTACTAACTCTATGAAATGCAATGCAATGCCCCAAATAATCATGTTTTCACATTGCGAGCTTTCGATTGATGGCCCTTAAGCTCATCATTCAAGTCACTAAGTTTTGAAATACCCTTCAGAAATTTTTCTCTAGCTCTTCTTTTTCATTTTTTATTTATTTTTCAATATAGTAAAGTGATAACTAGATAGAAAGCCGCCTGCACTTGCGGTATCCTTTATCCTAGCTTAAAATGATTTGTTGGGTTGATTTTGAAACTTAGAAAGAAAAGAAAATTAACAAAAAGTATGAAAGTAAAAGAAAAAGGATACGAGGATTGTTTGCCTCCCACCAAGCTCTCCATTTAGAGTCTCAAGTCCAACTTTTTGTAATGCAGATTATTGCGGTGATGAAAGTTACGCAGCTGAGATTTCTTTTAGGAAATCCCTGCCCCAATATGGCTTCAACCACTATCCATTTACCTTGAACGTGCCTTTGCGCTTATGATGCACCTCAATAGCCCCATTAAGGAAGATGTTGGTCACCGTTAAGGGTCCCGACCATCTAGATCGAAGTTTTCCTGGGAAAATCTTGAGCGTAGAATTGAATAAAAGAACGTATAGCCCTACTACAAACTTCTTCAGCTAAATATGCTAGTAGTGTCACTTTTTGGTTTTCTTCTTATACAACTTGGCATTCTCCTAAGCATTTGAACGAAACTCATCCCCGTCATTCAACTGGAAAAGGCTTTTCTTATCAGTAGCCTTCAAATCACAATTCAACTTCTTCACTGCTAATATGCTCTGTGCTCCAACTCAATAGGAAAATGACATGCTGTTCCAAATATAAGACGGTATGGCTACATGCCTATAGGAGTCTTAAAAGCTGTCTTATACGCCTATAGAGCATCATCCAACTTTTTCGACCAATCTTTTCGAAGGTTGCTCACTGTCACCTCAAGAATCCTTTTCAACTCTCGATCAGATATTTCCACCTACTTGCTTATCTGAGTATAATATGGGGTAGCAACATAGTGTCGAGCACCATACTTTGCCAAAAGGGATTCAAACTGGTTATTGCAAAATTCTTATAGCCATCACTTATAATAGCTCGTAGTGCACCATATCTAGTGAAAACGTGCTTCTTGAGAAATTCCACTACTACATGACCGTCATTGGTGGGTAAAGCAACTACTTCTACAAATTTAGAGACACAGTTGGCAGCCACCAAGATATACTGATAATTAAGGGGGCAACGGACCCATGAAGTCAATTCCACAAACATCAAAAAGCTCATCTTCAAGAATTCTTTTAAGTGGCATTTTATCCCTTCTCGAGATATTTTCCATTTGCTGGCATCGATCACATGTCTTCACAGACTGATAGGCATTTCTGAAGAAAGTTGGCCAATAAAAACCTGATTGTTGGATCTTTGATGCGGCTTTAGAAGGCCCAAAATATCCTTCATACGTAGATGAATGATAAGACTTGAGAATATGTGGGATTTTTTCATTTGGTACACATTGATGAATGATTTGATTAGTTCCATGTTGATACAAGATTGGATCCTCCTAAAAATAATGCTTCAAGTCGGCGAAGAATTTCTTCTTTTGGTGACTTGAAAGCTTTGGTGGTAAAACTGATCCAGCCAAATAATTCACATAATCTGCATAGCACAGTGTGGAACTAATAGGAAAAATTTGCTAATAAGGGAAAAACTCCGTAGTTTCCATTTCGTCACATTTTTCCACTGCTCAAGTCGAGATAGCTGGTCGGCTATTGCATTTTCACTTCATTTCTTATCCCTAATTTCCAAATCAAATTTTTCGAGTAAAAGCACTAATCTAATCAACAAGGCTTTGAATCTTTCTTCTACATCAAATACTTCAAAGCAACATAGTCAATGTACATAATCACCTTTGATCCAATGGGATAGGATCGAAATTTTTCGACTGCAAAGATAACAGCTAAAAGCTACTTCTCAGTTGATGCACAGTTCAACAGGGCATCTATCAAAGTTTTGCTAGCATAATAAAAGACTAGGAAGATTCTATCCTTCCGTTGTCCTAATACTACTCCAACTACATAGTCACTAGCGTAACACATGAGCTCAAAGGGAAAACTCCAATCTGGTGCTACGATCACTGGTGCTGAACTCAATTTCTCTTTTAAAGTATTGAAAGCTAGTAGACACTCCTTAGAGAAGACGAATGGAATGTGTTTGGCCAAAAGATTGCACAACGGCTTGGTGATCTTAGAGAAATCTTTAATAAAGCACCGATAGAAGCCTGCATGACAAAGAAACCTGTGATCTCCTTTAGATGAAATTGGAGGTGGTAATTTCTCAATTACCTAGATTTTGACCTTATCCACCTCAATACCACTAGCTGAGATTTTATGCCCCAATACAATACACTTTTGCACCATAAATGGTACTTCTCCCAATTGAGCACCAAATTTATTTCTTGGCATCACTAAAGAAAAAGATCCAAATGCTTCAAACTCTCGTTAAAAGTGGATCCGAAAACAAAAAAGTTGTCCATGAAAATCTCAATGAATTTCTTGACCATATAAGAGAAGATGGTTATCATAGAATGCTGGAATGTGCCAGGTAGATTGCAAAGCCAAATGGCATCCTGCAGTAGGCAAATGTGCCATAGAAACAAGTGAACGTGGTTTTCCTTTAATCCTCAGGGCCTGTAGCTATCTGATTATAGCCATAGTAACCGTCAAGAAAGCAATAGTGTGAATATTCGGCTCATCTTTGTAAGATCTAATCAATGAATGGTGGTGGAAAGTATTTTCTAGTAGTTTCTATGAGTTTGAGGTAATCAATGCAAACTCTCAACCCTTTGGCAGTTAAAGTTGGGATCAACTAATTATTCTCATTCTTCTCCAATGCAATATCCCCTTTTTAGGCACAACCTGAACTGGAGATACTCAAGCCCTGTCTGAAATTGGATAGATAATGCCTACATCATGATGCTTTAGCACTTCTTTTCTAACCATGTCCTTCGTATTTGGGTTCAATTGGTGCTGGCCGCCAATTGTTGGCTTGCAGTTATCGTCCATTAAGATCTTACGCATATAAATGGTGGGACTGATTCTCATAATATCTACTATAGTTTATCCAATGGCTGCTTTCTGCTCTCTAAGTACTTGGAGTAACTTCTCTTCCTCAAGTTCACTTAAAGAGGTAGAAATAATAACTTGTAGCATAGATGACTTTTGAAGATAGGCATACTGCATATGTGAAGGCAATGGCTTCAGCTCAAGCATAGCAAGCTACTCTATAGATGGTGGCTGTGATGGAAGTCCAACTCCTAAACCCTCACGACAAAACCGATGCTTATACAATTGCTGTGCTTCCAAGTGCTTCTTACATTCTTCAATTGCTTCATGACTAAGAAAGTTTATAGAATTGACGTGGACAAGAGATGCCTCCAAAGGGTCAATAGGATAGGCCAGTTGAAATTTGGCACTAATTGCTTGATCAACCTCGTCAATCATAAAGCACGAATATGATTGAGCGGGATGCTTAATAGCCCTTAATACATTAAAGGTGATGTGCTCGTTATTCACCTGGAGATGAAGTTATCCTTTTGCCAGATCAATAATTATTCCTCCAGTAGCTAGGAATGGTTGTCCCAAGATAAATGGCATATTCCCATCATCTTTCATATCAAATATAATAACATCTGCAAGGAAGATGGATTGCTCCACTTTCACCAAAATATCTTCAATAATTCCTCTTGAGTGCTTAATGGAGCATTAGCAAGCCGTAGGAGACTAAAATAGGTTTTGGTTCTCCCAAGCCTAGTTTACTACAAATAAAAAATGACATTAAATTAATACTTGCACCTAAATCATGAAGGGGTTTATTAAAATATGAATCACCAATAGTACAAGGTATAGTGAAACTCCCTGAATCTTTTATTTTGGGTAGGAGCTTGTTCTGGAAGATAGCACTGTACTTTTCTGTCAACATTAGAGTCTCATGTCTGCAGGTTTCCTGTTGTCTGTCAAAATTTGCTTCATAAATTTTGCATAGCTAGGCATTTGAGCTAAAGCCTCTCCAAATGGGATGTTGATATACAGTTTCTTGAAAACTTCAAGAAATCATGCAAACTGTTTATCCATCTTATGCTTCTAAAGCTTCCTTGGAACAGTATATGAGGCACATAAGGCTTAACTGGCACTGTTGTCTTTTCTGATAAATTGCCTGTATTCTCCTCGACTTGTGTCTCAGCTGTTGTTCCTCTTCTGGCTCTATTTCCCCAATTACCTCATTTTCTTATTCTTTTAAAGGCCTTTCGACATCAATTTTGGGAAGCTATACCCTATTCCTAGCAGTAAATAGCTCGAACTTACTATTTTAGGTTTACCTCTATATTCCTAGGCAAAGTGCCTAGTGGTCTACCTGAGATAGCGTTAGCCAATTGTCCAACTCATGTTTCTAAATGTTTGATAAAAAGTTGTTGATTTTGAAGGGTGCTGTCAGTTTTCTTCATAAATTGATCGGTGCAATCCATGTATTTGTCAGTCCCGTCTGTAAACCGACCCAAAGCCTCTTCAATTGAGCTATTATTTTCTGGTCGCTGGTGATGTGGTCATTGAAATCCTCCATTGTTCTGATTATATCTCCAACCAAAATTTGGGTGACAACACCAACCCTTGTTATATGTGTTGGAAAATGGGTTATTTGGTTGGTGCTAACCTTTTTGAGGATAATCAACATGAGCTGTGCATTGAGTGATAATAGGGCACTCATTAGTCCTATAGTTAGCTCCACACTCCTCACAGGTGGGTGGCTTAGGTACCTTTGGATTTCCTAACTGCACAATACTTTCCACTTTGTGAACTAAAGCACTGATTTTACTGTTAGAGCGGTGAAATTGTCCACTTCATACACTTTAGGAGCTCTAGTGATGTTGCTATACATTTGAATAGTTCAGATGCTTCAGCAATAGTTTTAGTACGAAATGGTGCATTTGATGAAGAATCAACCAAACTTTTGTAGGAAGGAAGCAACCTTGTATAAAAGTATTGTACTTGTTCTCGAAAAATTGATATATCGTACTTCAACTTGTCAATCTTGACCAGAGGAAAGAATTTAGTGCAGAACTTCTTAGCCATGTCACTCCATGTGGTGATGCTAGCGATAGGCTGAGAATCAAGCAATTAGAGGGCTTTATTGCATAGAGTAAGGGGAAACAACCATACTCTAATGGCGTCATCTGAGATACCTTGGTTACTTAAAGTGCTAGCACACCTCTAAGAATCATGAGACATGCGTGTGAGGATTTTCAGCGGGAAAACCATGAAATTGATGCCATTTCTAGAAGAGATGAATCACATCGATCTTCAACTGAAAAGTGGGCTGCCCAAATAAAGGATAAACTATGTTGTACTGGTTGTGTATAATCTGCAGTGTCATAAAATTGTTGGAAATTTATTTCCAATAGTAATTTATGGGGAGCATATTAATATTAATTATATCAGTTATTCAATTTAAATAGGCTAAATTAAGTTGTCTAACTAAAAAAAAGCCTATACACTATAGAATTTGATGTGGATTGAATAAGTAGAGACTAATAATGGTCTAGTTGAGTCTTTATGGGAGATTCCAATTAGTCCCTATATATAAACACCTCTGGTCATGGTCCCCAACACAGCAAATTGAATACAGTTTTTCTTCTCCTCATGCAGAAAGAAACATTAGGTCCCATATTCGGAGTAAGGAGATCTGGTTGAGGAAGGCCATTGCTCCACCATCTAATTTTGTCTTGCAGTCGTTCTAATCTAGAATTTTGCATCAAGTTTAACGACTGCTGTAACAGATCCAGGTATTTCTTTAATTTATAAATCTCAATAATTTGACATGATAGATCTTGGTGATTTAATTGCTTTATGTAATTAAATATTAAAAATTAATTCTAGCAAGTGGTATCAGAATAGTTATCATATTAAATTATTGGGAATAATGAACGGATTTGGTACTGTGAGATGCACGGGGAGATTATGAACTGTTTAAAATAATGTTAAAACTACGAATTAGACAATGGAAATATATGAAAATATTTTGATCCTCGTGAATATTTTTGTAAAGGAAATCACATGTGGTTTATTATAAATATGTGTGATTTTTGTTGTAAACCATATGTAGTTTACTATACGAGTATAATCGGCAGAGGTCTAAAAAATAGCTGTGGAAATGTATTAAAATTTAAACTAAATAAAAGATTTATTTTTTGATCATTAAACCCCTAATGCACATTACCCGTAAAACCTATTTAAAATTATTATTTTAATACGATAAAAATAAATAAATAAAGGTTTTTTATTCAATACTTTTAAATCAATAAAAATAATTTATTTAAACAAAAATTTTCTACCAAGGTGATGCTCAGCAAGTTGACATTCCAACTTTTATTAATTTTACATATATATTTCAAAACTTAAAAAATATATAAAAAAGTTAATTGTTGTTTTGTAAAATAATTAAAGTATTATTGTAATTTACAACTTTGACCTTATAATATCATATTTTCATTGATGCTTGTACATAGTTCATTTTAAATTATATTTATAATTTACAAATTAAAATTATGTTAAAAATTAAAATTTACATAAAAAATAAAATAAGAAAAAAATACTAAATAAAGAAAGTAAAATAAATTAAATAAGAAAACAAAATAATAAATGCATAATTAATGTTTGTTTTCAAAATAAAACTTTCTTTTTGTAGTTTGAAAATAGCCAACGTAGAACAATGCCTAGTTGTCACTCTAGTTTTTCTTAATATAAAGATAAAGATTAGCTTAATAGCCACAGTTTCAAGAATTATGTGAATCGAATTTTAAAAATTATAATTTGAAAGATATCTTACAATTTAAAAGGTATAGATATAGATTCAATTATTTAAAAGAATTGGATTATTAATTAAACTGAGCAATTAATTAAAAAGATTTTATTAAAATTTGGGTTTTTAATGAATATTTTTTTAATTAAAGTGGATTGATATTACACATTTAGATTTTTTTTTTTTGGTGTTACACATGTCCTTCAAATAGATTTAATTAATTTTGTATCAAACTAAAATTAAATCTAAGATGAAATTACTAATTTTTTAGTTAATTTTATTTATGAAAATAATAATTATTTTAAAAATTAATTAAACGGTCCAATCTACTTTTTTTTATTTTAACGTTACAAGTGTCTTTTGATTTTCGGGTAAAATTTAAAGAATTATAATTTTTTATGACACCGAAATAAAATCCTAGCAAAATTTCCAATTTTAATTAATTTTTATTTCCTAGCTAATTATTTGTGAAAATAATTAATTATTTCTAAAATTAATTAATTGGTCCAATCTAATTTTCAATTTTTAATCTTTCAATTTTCTTTTAATTTTTGTGCAAAAATTTAATCAATGGTAATTTTGTATCACACCAAAATTAAATCTCAGCGAAATTATTAATTTTAATTAATTTTTGTTTCTTAGCTAATTGTTTCTACAATTAATTAATGGGTCCAATTTGTCTTTTTAATTTTAATTAATGTTACACATTTCTTTGAATTTTTATGTTACACACTCTTTTCAACAATAATAAAATAAAATAAAATCTATCCATATCTAAGAAGATCTGGCAAGATTTGTGTGAATCACGGAACTAAAGAAGATTTAAAGGCACACATCTTATGTTAATACTAATCTATATATTAATAAAGAAATATCGCTTTTGGAGAGAATTTTTTCACATTTTTTAGCCCTTTTAAATATAGTTGTTTTTCCTTCGTACGAGATTTTCCCTCCAATAATTGATTTTTAAATTAAAATTTAGTTTTCTCATTTATGAGATTTTAATTAAGATCTGATTTTTTTATTTTCTAGTTTATATTAAATTCTATAACAGTTATCATCAATGGCCACAAATCTTATTAAATCTATGTATTTATAATAATAATAATAATAATAATAATAATAATAATAATAATAATAATAATAATAATAATAATAATAATAATAATAATACAGAGAGCGAGATTTTAAATAATTTTTTCATTAATATAATCAATTTTCCTGCCTTGACGTATGAGATTTTTTTAAAAATTTTTTTGCTTATATTATTTTTTAAAATTAAAAAATTAGATTTGACCAATTAATTATTCTGGAAATAATAAATTACTTTTATAAATAATTAGCAAAGAAATGAAAATTGCTTAAAATTAGTATGTTCGCTAAGATTTAATATGATACAAAATCACCATCGATTAAATTTTTACACAACAATTAAAAGAAATGTGTACCGTTAAAATACAAAAGTTAAATTGGACTATTAAGTAATTTTAGATATAATTAATTATAGGGTTATTTTTTAAAAAAAACTCCACAACTTTTTGTGTTTATAACAACTAGTTGGAACACCCGTGCGTTGCACGGGAGCTAATTACATCAATTGGATTTATCGGATTTCTTGAGTACAATCATTAGCATCACAAGTTTTAAGAGAAGCATGTTCATTTTTTTAAAAAAATTCAACAGAGCTTTGCTTGTTCAGTGTGTAAATCCAACCTATGGTACAATTTTATAATAATCAACACAAACACAGATATAAAAATCTCAATGGAAAACACAATTTTACATTCGTATCAAGCAATAATAACATCCAAGAATTATCCACAAAATTACGTTGGTGAATAATACATAGCGTACTATAACATTCACAAATACATTGGCATTGAAAGCACAATGGTTGCCTTTTTGTAGTCTTTTTACCATGGCTTCCTTGTCACACAATGCATAAGGAATTGATGTGTAATCTGTGCACAGAGCAACCTACAACAGAAGAGGAAAGCACAAATCTCATCAATATTGAAAAGTCAAACCAATCTATAGTTCTCTAAAGCCAATAATAGATATATCCATCCATATCAACATAGAAAAATGATTTGATATTTTGCAGCAGAAATACCAATTCATAGGACTCTAAAGGCAACCAATTCATCTACAATGGAACAAGTATGAACAAATCCCATCAATATTCGATGCCTTTAAGATATTGTAGCACAAATAAGAAAGTAGGAACTACAATGCAACTCATAATATTATACTTGAATAAATATGTCAAGATAAGATTCAGCCAAAGGAAACCAATCCTATATCTGTATTTATATGCTCATAGAAAAGATATAGCATAAGAGCCAAATGAAAATTTTGATAAATATGAATAATGTACCTCATATGATCCATGCGCATAACACTATAAGTTGTTGAAAACTTCATTATACGTTTGAAGTCGTATTAGTCTGGCATCCACTTTTGTCACAAATGATGAAGTTCAATCCCTTCTTGCTCGTTACCCTCGAGATAACAATATATACCTTACCATGAGTGAAGATTGACGGTCCTCAAATGTACCCCAATGTTGTTGAGTGTTTGTTACTCTTATTGATAGCCATATCAACCCATCAGCGAAGTTGCCTCATCACAAAAGTGAACCGGAATCGTATATCAGATGGGGTTAGACTCAATCTAAGAATTAGAAAATCCTTTCCGGCATTTATCTCAGACAACATCTTGGTCTATGTAACATGATTTCCAAGCCGTGTGACTATGAGATGAGTTTCATTGCACAAACTAGCTGAGTGATCAATATTACGCATCAACATACTCGAGAATTCGGGATACCAACTTTCAACTTAAAAATATGTGCTAGCACTCCAGAACATAAAATCCCATTCAAGAACTCAAGAGTGTGAAGCTCATTGAGCAAATCACCCTCCAAACCATAAGTCCTACACGTTAAATTAGGACTGTAATATGTCCTCAACTCTGAACGATTCATGCTAACCACATAATCGTTCACCATTCCAACACCTTGGATTGTAGAATCGTAGCTCTTCCATTCAAGTAAGAAAGAGAGCTCTCCTCAGCCAAAAAATTGGGATAGGTGCTATCCACTATAGCTTTTAGGGGATTAGAAGAACCACACAGCAGAAGATCCCTGGGTATCTATACGGTCGCCTCGTCGTCATTTGGCCCACCAACCTATCCATCCCCAATGCTTAAAATTGATTATGAAAACTTCCTCAGTTCATCAGTGTGTTCATCTCTAGGAAGATTACAAAGCCTCATATTTCTCGTAAGTCTCAATATTGCAATGGTCCCACAAGAAGAGGAGTTGAGAGATGCATTGAACATGTAAGGCCTGATTTCCTTGGGTATAATCGATAGTATCTACCTAAAATCCCCACCAAATAGAATAGTTTTTCCTCCAAACGATAAGCCAGCACCCCTAGAGTTATCGAACTTAGCAAGATCCTGCATCGTGCGATCCTAGAATAGTTCTTATGATTTTTTAATTATTACTTTTCATGATTAAAAAACATGGATAAATATAAAAAAGTGTGTTAGTGTGCATGAGAGAGACAGGGGTATGTATATGTGGGCAGAACGGTGACTTCAACTTCATATTGTTATTGCTACTTTATTAATTAAAAAATACAAAAATTCATAACTGTACACAGTAAATAATCTAAAATCATTGCCAAAACTATAAATTCTGGGCATTTTATATAATAATTAGTAAATTAAAAATTGAAATAATTTCAATAGTATTGATTCTAAATCATTTACAATGACATTAATTGACTTGGTAGTCAACCTAGACGATAACTATCATTATACATTCTGTAAGTTGAAATACCAAGAAACACCAAAAGATAGTACAAAGAAAATTGAATTCTGAAGAGTTCTAGAACACGCAAACACATAGCAAACCTCAAAACCCTTAAAATGACACAAAGCAAAAGTTGATAATCCATCTGTCTTGCAACACATATAAGTGTTGCCATCCAATTCCATTCACTCACATTTTCTTGCTTGATGACACTTTCAAGTTTCATATGAACAACGTTCGAAGACAATTCACTTTCTAAGAAACAAACTCGTGCTGCAACCAATACGAACATGTATGGTGTGAACAAAATCAAGCTCTAGCTTGGATTTCTAGGCTCGTAGTTTGTCAAAAAAGAGAAAGAAAAAATAAATAAAAATAAAATCCTCATATGTGGATCATCATGTGCAAAACAAGAATGCCCACCTTCCAATCTTCCCTACCCACAAGGAAGGGTCATTCATGCCCCTGCCAAATTTTAAGTGTATATTTCAATCATTAGATGAAATTACTAAAGAAAGAAAAGGGCAGTTGATAAAGCAATAGAAACTACCACTCACAAAGTGAATAAAATATCGTGCATCTAGTGGCATTTATAGCATCGGGTGTCGGTGGGTATCTGAGAGTCACAAGGCCACAATTAGAAAAAGCTAGAAGTACCGAGCTTTGGAATTAAAGAAGACACCACCGATCAGCCTTTCTTCTGATTCAACTCCCAGATGGAAATAGTTGTCTTACTTCAAGTAATCAATACCCTAAGCAACAACAAAACCATAAAAATCTATATCCATTTTAATGGAAAGAGAATAGATAACTTCAAAGAAAAGAAAAATGATTAGGTAAGTAGCTAACCGAAGATGCAAAAAGAGTTACATCATCATATTCGTGCAAGCTAATTGTATAGCGAATCCTTCTTTGTGAACCAGAAGAAGAAATAACCTCATTTAGAATATTTTAAAGAAAATCAAATGAAAGATATAGTATGACCTAATTATTAAGAGCCAAATGCACAGCAAAACACTAAATATGGATCACAAGAAATCGAGAAGATATTATATTCTATTCAAAATGAGGGATAAATGAACAACATGCTTGAGTGAGTGTAGCAACATCGGCAATTACAAATCAAACATGCACCAGCCACACCGACATTTTAGAAAGTAGCATCCTCCCTGTCCTAGCGTGTCCTCAAAACAACATTTAAAGAAAACATGTGAAAAAAGTGTTATTGGAAAAGTCAATAAACACACCCAAACAATTAACTCCTACTAACATCAAATCATAGATACAATCTGCAGTCTTCATGAACCACCAAGATATACTAATTCTTAAAGCTCATAATAAGTAGGACAATGAGAAAAGAGAGAAGAGTATTGTTATACTAATTCTTGTAAGAATTTCATATTAACTGATATCTGACAACTCAATCAAATGTTATTAAAAACCTATCTGGTCAGCCCTATAATAACTATAGGAATGTAAATAAAGTGAAATTGAATGTTACAAAGTCATTACCTTTGAGCAGAATCAATGTATATCTTCTTGTAGTGATTATAAACTAATACTGAAAGGACCTGCAATCAGTAAATTTAATTCTAAATTCACAAAAAAATTGAATTCAAAGTTTAAAGTTCTTGATCCTTGAAGTCAGAGCAACTAAAAACTCGAATGATGGAAAATGAAATTCCACAAATTTAGAAAACTTATCCAGAACCAGACTAGAAAACAAACTTAAGAAACAAATTGGAAAAGAACAATTCATTTTTACAATCCTTTACAATATACAAAACCATCTGTGTCATTGGAAAACATTTGCTATTGGAAAACAATAACTCTTTTTTCCAATCATCATTATTCAAATCAGAATATACCACCTTAAACATATTCATTTTCATATTGAGTCGCCTACTTAAATTCTACCAAAAGCAATAAATTAATTGAAAGCAAACGCAAATAAGCTTTTCACATCAAGTTGCCTACTAAAATTCTAGTAGAAACAATAAATTACTTGAAAGCAAACACAAATAATTGTAAAAATAGTAATACATAATAGAGAGACACATCAGTAGGGGAAGAAAAAAATCAACCAGGTAACCATGTAGTAAGAATAGGAACATAAAATTTTTTAGCCATCGAAGAAACTTTTTATGTTGTTCGAGAATAGATGAGTCTCTAAAGAATCTCTTTGTTCTGCCTCAAAAAAAAACACAAAAAATATATACTATTAATTTCTGTATGGGAATATACCAACTTATAATTAATCTGTATAGAAATCACGCATTGGTAAACCATTACCTTATGCGCTGATACCGACTTGAGCTTATGGAAGAAGCAGCAGCCGAGAATTTATGGAGAGAGTTTGTCTGTTGTGGACTCGAATACAACACATTTAGGGCACATAAACCATTCGGAATTAGGGTAAGGATTCGAAATTATTCAGTTCATTAGGAAAAGACAGGAAAACACAAAAACCTGTTACGAACACAATACCTTTGACTTTTTCGTAGAAGATGACCAACATGAAATAGAAGATATCTGCAAAAAAAATTATAAATTATAAAATTTATATTGATAGTATATCTATATATACGAATGACAGATTACAAAAAGTGGTTAGGATACCAATTTGAGTGCCTAAAAGATAATGTCAAATTCTTTGTTGCCCGAGCCGTATATATGCGCGGATATATGGGTCTGGTAGGATCCAAAAGAGTCATTCCCATAATTAATAACAAATTGAGGAAGGAAATACGCAGAGATATGGTAATAGTAGATTCCTACATATTAATTCCAAGAATTTGAGTATTTCTTCATACCTACGTCATGCGTGATAAACGAAAATGCCAAAGATAAGGAGATATGAGCAAGAACGATCCGTATAATTCGAGAGGAAATAAGCATATAAATTTTGGGGGTTGCAAAAGATAAGGATCAATTGGGGACATGAGCGAGATCCGTGTAATTAGGGAGGAAAGATGCGTAAAAATTTTGGGAAAGATTGAGATAAATTAGGATTTTCAGTTTGGAACCCATAATAAATTTGAATAAAATAATAAAAATGGATGCGTGGGAAATAAAGCTGAAAAAATGAGAGGGAAAACAGATTAAAAAATACTAAAAAATGAGCGGGAAATTTCCCTCCCAAATCGGTTTCTCTTTATTAATATATAGATAGATTCTTACAACATTCTTTTTTTTCAATGTCGAACCCCGTCAATCTGTAAATTAAGTGTCATTGGACCCCCCGATAACCAATTGCATCCAATTTAGTCGTTTGGCTTTTTTGTCTTTTTGTGCACTAAAGTTTGGGGGTAAAACTTGAAATAATATTTTATTTAACAATTTTATATATTTTTAAACTTCACAAAATTTAACAATATGCAATTTAGTCATAAATCTTTTTCAATTTCACAATTTTAGCTTTAATTTTTTGCAATTTATTCCAAAATTTTTTAATTTCACAAGTTAAACATTACTCTTGAAAAATTGATGAAAATGATCCATAAATTTTGCGGCTGCTGCGAAATTGATACGAAATGAAAAAAAGGTAGCGTGATATTAATTTCATAGAATTAATTAATTTGACACTAATTAATTTGGCCTATAATCAATTTTTATCGAATATTTTCAATATAGTAGAATTTGATTGCATTAATATGATAATTTTTCAAAAAATTATTTACAATTAAACATATGTACATTTTGAGTTCAACCAACAGTTAATAATAAATATAATCTATAAAATTTTAGTAGAAATATATCACTCTAAAAAATAACCCAATTTAAGAAAAATGATAAAATATAATTAAAACAAACTTAAAAAAGAATAACAAATAAGTAAAAACTCAACCCTCTCAGGGCACACCAAATCCTACCTCTAACCTAACCCCGCAACACCCATCCCCCTAGTGACAATCCAGGGGGCTCTTCCCCAATTTCGTCGCATATTGGGAAAGTTGTCGACAAGCGATAATCTGCTGGTTGTACCATCAGTCGGCATAACCAGCAATCTCAAGCCTAAGGGTTTCCCCTGGTTGCCGAGTTGTGAAGTCGCCATCATGTTTAGGGTTTTTAATTTTTAGTTTTTCTATTTTGTTTTATTATTTCTTTATATTCGATATAGTTTTTATAATGATAAAATCAAAATGTATGTATCTCTAATGGTAAGGAAAAGTTTGAGAAATCATGATATTAACGCGAAGAAATGTTATTTTTTTGAAAATTGTAGATAAAAATTATTTAATATGTATCAAATAAATTTCTATAAAATTAATTATAGAGTAAATAAAATTACTATCAAATTAAATAATTCAATGAAATTAATATCACACTACTTTTTTTTATTTCATACCAATTTCGTAACAACCGCAAAATTTATGGACGATTTCAGTCAATTTTCCAAAAATAATGTTGAAATTGTGAAACAAAAATATGGGAAATTGGCACAAATGGTCCAAAAAAATTGGGTGTAGTGCGAGTTTGGTCCGAAATTAAAAAAAAAAAGTAGCACAGATGGTCCAAAAAAACTTTGGTGCTTATGTGATCTATTTTGATGGAATCTGTTTGTTAAACCGTAAGTCAAAGTTAACTTTCGAAAAATTGGGTTCACGTTTTGTCCTAACCTTTAAATATTGTTACAATGAAGTTTCAAAATTTGAAAAATATATACTTTAGTCCCAAGTTCTAGTTAAAATTGTACAATTTTGCCTTTTATTTTTTACGGGTGCTTATTTGGTCGTAATTAATTTTATTGAATTAATTTGATATTGATTAAATAGATTTTATAAAAATTTTTATCATAGTAATATTTCTTCATATTAACATAAAATCACAATTTTCGAAAATTTTCTTTAGTATCAAAGACGCCCACATTTTGATTTTTACCAACATTTGATAATAAATATAATTACAGTACCTATGTATAATTTTATTTGGAATTTATTATTTCAAAAAAATCAAATACAAAGAATTAACACAATCAAATAAATAAAAAAAATTTAAAAATTTTCTTTAGCATTAGAAACACACACAGTTTTATTTTAAAAAGTAATTAATAATTAATAATTAAGGTAATAATTGTACCTACATAAAATTTTCGAAAACAAGACGACCAAGTGGTTTTCGAGCACTAGAGAGTTTTCATTTGAGTTGGTGGTGTTGGTTGTTGTTTTTGAAAATTTTATGTAGGTACAATAATTACATTTATTATTAATTATTAATTATTGTTTAAAATCAAAATGTGAGTGTCTCTAATGCTAAAGAAAATTTTCAAATTTTTTTCGTCTTGTTATTTTTTATTTGATTGTATTAATTCTTTTTATTCGATATATTTTTTTACAGTAATATATTTGTAATAAAAGTTTATATAAGTACTATAATTATATTTATTATTAAATGTTGGATAAAATCAAAATGTGGGCATCTCTAATGTTAAAGAAAATTTTCGAAAATTGTGATATTATGTTAATACGAAGAAATATTACTGTGTTGAAAAATTTTTATAAAAATTATTTGATCATTATCAAATTAATTCAAAAAAATAAATTATTGACCAAATAAGTACCCATAAAAAATAAAAGGTAAAATTGTAAAATTTAACTAGAATTTGAGACTAAAAGCATTTTTCAAATGTTGGAACTTGAATGTAATAATATTTAAAGGTTATGACTTTTTGCACAATTTATCTCAAGTCAAATGGATCAAACGCGCATCCAATTTTTCGAAAGTTGACTTTGACTAACGGTTTAAAGGATGAATTTTATCATAATGGACCTAACACACACCAAGGTGTTTTTTGGACCATTTGCGCTATCCTTTTTTTTTTAAATTTCGGGTGAAACTTGCACTACACCCAATTTTTTTGGACCATTTGCGCCAATTTTCCTAAAAATATTTAGGAGTAAATTAAAAAAAAATCAACTTAAATTTGTGAAGTTCTAAAAGATTTAAAATTGTGAAATAAAATGTTGTTTCAAGTTTCACACCCAAACTTTACTGCCAAAAGGATAAAAAAAACCAATTTAACTACTGAATTTGATGGAATCCATTAGTGGGGTGGTCTCATGACACTTGATTTAAAAATTTTGGGGTCTACATTGGAAAAAAAGGAATGAGGTTGATATTGTTAGAAACTTGAAAGATTTTTTTGGGGTTTAAAATAACTCCTAATTATTTTTACAGATAATTAGCGAAGAAATAAAAATTAATTATTAAAATTATAAATTTCCCTATGATTGGATTTTGGTGTGATATAAAACAAAAATTATTTAAATTTTTATATAAAAATTGAAAGAAACGCGCCAACATTAGAATAGAAAAATAGATTGGACCCTTTAATTAATTTTAGATATAAATGGTTATTTTGAAAATAAAATTAATTAAAAACATGAAAATTAATTAAAATTAAAAGTTGTAGCTAAAATTTTATTTTTTTCGTTAAAAAATTAATTCAAATTAATTAGATTGGTAAACAGTAAATAAATACCTAAACTACAGGATATTTATAGAATGAAATTGTTTGAAATACAAGCGAAACTCTGTCAAAATTCTTACAAAATTTGAAATAGTGTTAACTAAATCATATAATGTTCTAGATTGTGGTGAGTTTTTTTATAATTACTTTCTGCAACATTAATGCTATTCAATTATATATATATATATATATATATATATATATAGAAATCACGTATTAATAGACATATTTCCCTGTGCAGCACGCAAGGGTTACTGCTTGTATAATATATAATATAATATATAGTCTATATATTAATAACGAGGGATTGCATTTAGATGGAATTTTTCCACTCATTTTTCAGTCTTTTTAAATATAAATTTTGGAGGGTTTTTTCCCTCCTATGAGACTGTTCTTTCTATTTGTTGATTTTAATGCTGATGAGACTTTCTCTCGATTAGTTGATTTTTTTAATTAAGATATCATTTTTTATTTTTTCTTTCCTAATTTATATTAAATTCCATAACAGTAGTCATTAATGCCCACGAATTTTATTAAATCTCTCTAACCATCAAGCATCTGCATCGCTACTACTCACTGCATCACATCGCATCATTACTCCCATCGCTACTCATACTCCTACTCCTACTCTTACTCCCACTCTTCCTACTCCTACTCCTCCTCCTCTTCCTACTCCTACTCCTGCTCCTGCTCCTACTCCTACTCCTACTCCTACTGCTACTCCTGCTGCTACTACTGCATCGCCATCGCTACTCCCATCAAGCATCGCTACTCCTCATCGCTATCACTCGCATCGCTCCTCCTACTCCTCCTCCTCCTGCTCCTCGTCCTCCTACTGCTACTGCTACTCCTACTCCTCGTCCTCCTACTCCTCGTCCCTGCTCCTGCTCCTGCTCCTGCTCCTCCTGCTCTTCCTGCTGCTGCTCCTCCTCCTCCTCCTGCAACCTTTCATGAACACATATTCCCCTATGCTCATTCTTTTCTAAAGAAATTTTTTCCTTTGGTTGACATCCCAATACCTAAATATGATCTTCCGGATACATTTCCTTCTCTAGTTATTCAGTCACCTCCACCTACAAATTCACACTCAGATTCACTTCTTCCACTCCCATATCATTCACCTTTATCTTTAGACCGCTCTACTTCTTCTTCATCATCTCATTCCTCCACCAATACACCTCCTCCCCCTTGGCACAGGACTAGAATCAAACAGCCTCCTAAACAGAACTATCATCTCACTTTACCTTCTCAGCACTCATCTCATTCTTGTACTTCCCATCCTCTCAGCGATGTTCTCAGTTACAAAAAGTTATCTCCATCTTATCAACATTTTGTTATGAACATTTCTTCTCACTCCCCTGGCCCTATCACATACCACGAGGTTGTGAAATTAGCACATTGGAGGGGAGCAATGCAGTTTGAAATTGATGCCTTAGTAGACAATCACACCCAGGATATTGCCCCACTTCCTCCTAATTAGACCACAGTGGGCTGTAAGTGGGTTTATAAGACCAAATACCGAGCTGATGGTAGTTTAGAAAGACATAAAGCTCGTTTGGTGGCTAAGGGATCCACTCAAAGAGAGGGATTTGATTATCAGTAGACCTTCAGTCTTGTTGCCAAGCATGTCACAGTTAGAGTGTTCCTATCACGAGCAGCTATACATAACTGGTCCATTTCTCAGCTTGACGTTAACAATGCATTCTTTAATGGAGATTTAAATGAGGATGTATATATGGATCTTCCTTTCGGTTTCCAGTTTCAGGGAGAGAATATCAATGAACCTATCGACTCAGTTCAAAATAATGGGAAGATGGTGTACAAGTTAAAGAAATCTCTCTATGGACTAAAACAAGCATCTAGACAGTGGAATGCAAAATTTATAGAATGTATTTTGAATGAGGGTTTTACTCAGTCCAAATCGGACTATTCATTATTTGTTAGAGGAACTGGTGATGATTTTGTGGCACTTATGCTATATGTCGATGATATCATAGTAGCTGGGGCACAAGAAGTTGCAGTTAGAATAGTGAAGGATAGATTACATGCTCATTTCAAGATGAATTATCTTGGGGATTTAATGTAACGCCCTCCCCAATACGACACGTCAAATCATATTATTACGCCGTATTAGAGAGGACATTACGCGTACAAACGGATACCGGTAATCGAGAGATATTTTTAAAAACGATAATATGGTTACTTAAACACGGCTCAAGCCCGGCCAAAGTCGTATGTACAAGATTAGTTCAAAAGTCCCCAAAATATAGAAAGTCCGATACAAAGGTTCCAAAAGATATACAATACATTTTTGTTCCCAAAATCTGCGGTTTCCCCTTTCTCCACGCGCACCGCTTCCCCCTAAGTACGGGAAGAGTCTCCGCCATCTCCTGGACGTCTCCGACTCCTAGCGTCGTCTACGCACACAAACACAATACAAACATGAGTCATGTGGACTCAGTAGGAGTGGATAACATATAAGATGCTTAACACATTCACCATCGGGTCTGCATTTAATCAATGTGTTACACGGCGCCAACGTACATACCACATAAGGTCTCGTTTCACATATTAGGGTTGCAGGCCCTATCGAGACTCATTCGGCCGGGGACTCTAGAGGTGGCTCCTACGGGCTCAAGAGGTGGCTCCCACTTTTCGTGTAGCACTTTGCCCCGTATAGCACTTAGCTCCCGTATTCGACCGATCACATAATTCACAAGGCGTAACACATTGATACGTAACATTCCATACATACTCACACACAATACGTGCAAAGGATGTAATGCTATGCTCATTCATATGTAGGGTTATATGCTCATTCATATGTAGGGTTATGCACATACTCATATATGACACTATACCAAAGGGGAATCCCATGACTAGCCCTTAAGATACTCAACAAATTCCAAACAAGTCATACAAGGCGAGAAAATCACGAATCCCTCACATAACCTCTTGGATAACACTAGACAAAGGAGATCTTACCCATAAACATACCCAACACATCACTTTCCTACCTCAAATCAAGGAGATCAAAGGGTGGAGTGGAGAGTGACTTCCTAGCAATGTCCTCGACTCCTAGTTCACCCAAACACCGGGTAGCTCCAAGCAAATACCTTCCTCCAGATGAAAATGGCCTCAAGACCCTAGGATATCTTGTTGGGAGTGATTTCTAGTGTTTGGGAGTGTTAGAGGTCGAAAATGATGAAAAATCCCCAAAAAAAGGGTCTTAAAGCTTATCCACAAATTCTGGCCGACTTAACATTACGGCCGTAACTCCCACTTTTACGGCCGTAACCTCCATAATTACGGCCGTAACCCATAAACCTTACGGCCGTAACCATATGATACGACCGTACCAAAACACCATACGACCAGATTTCAGCCAGTAAAAATCTATACATCGCATCTTCAAAACTTACATACCAGAACGTAACATGTGTTACGGCCAGAACTCCATAAATACGGCCATATCACCAAGCCGTCCGGCCGTAATGTCCTCTCTGTAAATTTTGGCACATTTCCTCATTTCACCCCTTACGGCCGTAACCCTATACGTACGGCCGTAACCCGATAATTACGGCCGTAAACCATAAACTTACGGCCATAAATATCAATCCTGCAGAATTTTATAGGAGTTCCGTTTCCATAACATCACAACAAAGTCACCAATGGTCCAAGCACATATTCATCACCTCATGATCATACATAACATCATAAATCACATACATAAACGGACGGGGCATTACATTTAAGGTACTTTCTGGGATTTGAAGTGGCTAGCTCCAAAGCTGAGATATTATTATCACAAAGGAAGATTGCTTTAGAGCTATTATACGAGTATGGATAGCTGGGGGCCAAGCTATGCAGAATACCAATCGAGCTAAGTCATGGTTTGGTAAATTCAGAACAAGAAGTCTTAAAGGATTGTACTTTCTATAGACAACTGATTGGGAAGCTCTTGTATCTAAGCATCACTAGACCTGACATAAGCTACTGTATTGGGATTCTGTCACAATTCATGGAGAAGCCTACCAAGAGACAATTGGAAGAAGCCTACAGAGTACTGAAGTATGTTAAGGGGCACTAGGGCAAGGGATTTTGCTGTCGTCAAGATCGAAGCTGGAAATTAAGGCACATAGTGACAGTGACTGGGTAGTGTATCAAGAAACAAGGAAGTCAATAACTGGTTTCTAAATTTTTACTGGAGAATCTTTAGTCAGTTGGAAGTCCAAGAAACAGTCTATTGTATCTAGAAACTCCACAGAGGCAGAGTACAGAGCCATTGCAAGCACAGCTGCAGAAATTACATGGATTACTTACCCACTGCAAGATTTTAAGGCACAGTTCACAAGACCTGCTGAGCTATTTTGTGACAATTTATTAGCTTTACATATGTCTAAATATCCAGTTTTCCACAAAAGAACAAAGCACATTGAGGTGGACTGTCATTATGTAAGGGAAAAGGTGCAACAAGGATTAATAAAATTGGAACACATTGCAAGCAATGAGCAAGCAGTAGACATTCTTACGAAGGCTTTAGGAGCTAACCGGCACTACAAGCTTCTTGGCAAGATGTACATCAAAGATATTTATGCACATCTTGAGGGGGACTGTGAAGCAGCACGTGCTGAATCAAGTTGTGCTAGGATTAGTTAGTTCACCTTTCTAGTAATTAGTTAAAGCTTTCTGTTAGATGGTTGGCCAAAATGATTAATTGTAATTAGAAAGCTTAGTTAGCTGTGTATATAAACAAAATGTAGAGAACACCTCGGTCAATTAATTCTGCAGTTCATTTCTTTTTTTTCTGTCTTCTCCTCTGAACTCACATTAGCAGAAACCGTCGCTATCGCTGATCGAGGGTGCCATCACTGCGAAAAGGCCGGTGGTGGGAGCCAATGCTTTTCCCCCACTGGTCTCTCTCCCTCTGTGTTGATATAGCATGAGAATGGAACCTTAGTTGGGTTTTAATTAAAGAGATTTTGCAAATTAAGTCCCAGGATCACAAACCCAGAAGCTAGTCCCCATTTCCATTTTTTGCACTAGTGATCCCCAAAATTCCATTTTCGCACGAATTAATCTCCAATATTCTTATTTCTTTGCACAAATGATCTCGAATTTCTGATTTTTTTAAAAAATAGTCCAATCTTTTCAAAAGTATTTATTTTAACGCCTATAGTTTTATATCTAATTTATTTACTTTCGTATTAGAACTAATTATGATATTTTTACTTAATTGTAGACGGCACATGCGAACTAAGAAGTTAAAAGAACTCCCCAGCTTAAGCTCAAACTCAAGAAGGTAGGCTCCCTTACATTAACCCTTTATTTTTAAAATGTGCACATATCGTATTAGTGTGCCGTTTAATCGCGTGTAATATTAAATGATGAAGATAGGTTTCTTGCCTACTAATGAGAAGGATAGGCTTTTAGCCCAATTTAAAGAACCAACGTGCTATTAAGCACTATGATGACGTACATGATAAGAAAAGTAAACAAACTTATTATTCTCTGTCCATAATTTTGTGAAATTTAATGCTTACATGCTATAGGAATAATATGTGTGCTATTATTATATGCACAAGGGGTCTATTGAGTATATTTATACTTATGTTTTCAGTTAGTAACCATCTTCGCAGACTAAGGGCCCGGCGGCGTAGCAAACGGTAGTCGCTACCAGTCAAGAGTTTTGAATAAATTTTTGTTCTATTATTGCTTCCAAAACTTCTTTCCAAAATTTTGCTATGTCAAGACTAGGTTATTAATTACAAATAAAGTTTACATTTTATTTCCTCTCTATTATTCCGCTCAATTTACTTTCAAAATTAAACATGATATATAAAACCAACTAAAATTGAAAACGATAACAATAATGTTTCTTAGCTTACTCAATTTACTTTCAATTTTCATGTTTTAGTTGGTTTTAATGTTAAGTTCACAATAATTTACTTCATAATATAGATAAAACATGAAATCATCAAGGAAATAGAAAACTTGGAACTATTGCAATGAGCGTTCTACCAACAATAAAATGCTTCAATCATTATATTCATATATAATTATTAATTTGCATTCCTCAATTACCACTAGTCATATGATACCTGGTTTGTCTTGAGCTTGAGACATCGCACCTTGCCCCAATTGTGATTCTAATAACTGCACCATGAACCTGTTTCATCCTTTTAGGAAAACGCTATTATAAGAGCATCTCCAATGCAAAAGCCCACTTTTAATGTCTAAAGAAGATGATAACAAAAAAGAATGAAGCAGGTCTAGCAAAGGAATTTGAGATCGAGGATCTTGGCCCCACCAAGTATTTTCTAGGTATGGAAGTGGCCAGATCGAAGAAGGGGATTTCTATATTGCAAAGGAAGTACACCATTGATTTGCTCAAGGAGATAGGTTTTCTAGGATGTAAACCAGTGGATACACCTATTGAAGCTAACCATAAATTGGGATATCAGAAAGGATAGTTTCATGTAGATAAGGGAAATATTAGAGATTAGTTGGTCGTCTAATCTATGTATCTCATATGAGGCCTGATATTACCTATGAAGTTAGTTTCGTGAGTCAGGTCATGCATGAACCTTACGAAGAGCACCTTAGAGCATTTCCCCGCACTCTCAGATATCTCAAGGAAACTCTCGAAAAAGGATTATTCTTTGGAAAAATGAGTAAAGAAAACTTGAGGCTTTTACTGATGCAAAATGGGTTGGGTCTACGAGTGATACAAGGTCAACTTCGAGATACTGCACATTGATATGGGCCAATCTAGTAACTTGGAGAAGCAAAAAATAGCCTGTTGTTGCTAGAAGTAGCGCTGAAGCAAAATTCCAATCTCTAGCATAAGGAATGTAATACCGCGTATTATTTTCATTATGTTTATGAGTTTTATTCTTAAGTTATTTACTTTTATGCCACAATAAGTAAATTTGATATAGTTAATTATAATTGATAATTATTATGGATAATTCTGATGAATATTTGTTGAGCTTTATTTTGTAGTGGAGGAACTCAAATGTCGCCACGCTCAATGTGCCAAGTATAATGCTTCATCAAATAAAAATAAAAAAAATAAAAAAAGAAAGGGAAAAAATAGTTAAAGTGTGATGTTCTTACTGTTGCTTAATTTATTTGCAATTTAAATCATTTTCTTGTTTGTTTTTAACTTAACAACTGGAAATTAATAATAACAAACTAGAATTTGGTATTTTAACTATAGGCCTAATTTATTAGCTTATTCTTGAACCTTAAATCCTAACAAGCCCAAGTTGTCTTTACACAATACACTAGTACAAAAAGAGCTTTGAGCGGAGGTTAAAAAGATGAAAAGGTGGCGGGTTTTGGGAACACCACCCGAAATGGCGACACCCAATGTTGCCATTTTAGGTGGCGGTTCAATAGGCGCCATCCCAAATATAATGGGTGGCATTTGTTCTTAAAATACAACCGCCACATGTTGTAAATTCTTTTTGTTAAAAAAAACAAAATAACAAAATTAGTGTGGCGGTTCTTAACTAAGAACTGCCACTCAATATTTTTTATTTTTTTAAAAAAATTTTGGTGACAAAAGACTATTATTTTTTTAAAAAAAAATTGGTTTAAATTTATTAACCTTTTGGGCTGCAAACTTTAAATGGCCATAATTTTTGCATACGATGTCCCTTTTTTGCTCATGACCCCATTTCGGAATCGTCGCTACGAGATCTACTAGAATTACTACTATTGTTAAGACCCCACGTTTCAGGCCCATTTGAGGTGGTTGAAGGCCTCAAAACGTAGATTTTATAGTTTTCAGGCCGTTATTATATGTAGAAGCCTAAATTCAGGACATATCCAAAACTCAATTGGTATTTTACATTATTTATAATTCATAAAAAATTATACCTTTAGTTCATCAAAAATTACTTATTTAACTAATACTAACTAATCTCACCAAAATTATACCTCTAATTCAACAATAATGCATATAAATCCCACATATCCATGGCATCAATACAAGTTTAGACTAGAAGACGTAGTTCCAATCAAATTACACCCAAGAAATACAACACATTAGGCATGACATTACAATGCATAGGTATATTACAACTAACAAAAAACATAAATTAAGATTTACAACAAAAATCCAAGAATTTGGGAATGTTAACTTACTAACCTCAAAAATATAGAAATTTCAGACCAATTGATAGAGGAAGATGACCTTGCTTTAGTTGTGGCTCCAATTTGTGAAGAAAATGTAAGAACACCCGAAATGGAAAAGCCCTAGAATTTCAAGAATTTAAATTCCAACCTAAAAAATAAACGAATTTGGGAGCAATAGATAGAGGAAGCTTACCTTACTTCAATTGTGGTCCCATTTTGCGAAGAAAATTAGCTTAGAATAATGTTTTGCTTTCAATTTTGATGTTTTGCAATAGTGTTTTTGTAACGACCCGTCCGGAACCGGGCTGCAGGACCGTGATCCTTCCATTCCCCACGCACATCCACACACATCATTCTCGGTCGGATTCTCCACTCCCCACGTAACTGCATCATAAGCACATAAACGTACACATAATGAGCCACGAGGACTCAGTGAGCAATAGATGCAATGCAATGCATGAATGCACGTGTAACATTCTTTTCTTCCTTTCTTTGGGCCCTAGTTGCGAATCATGTGAATATTTCATCATCATCATATCATAGGCCGTCCCCCAAAGGTTCTTTTACACTTTGGGGCGCCGGGACCGTCGTCTAAAGAGTTCTTTTACTCCTAGACCGCCCATGACATTATAGGCCGTCACCCAAGGGTTCTTTTACCCGTTAGGCCGCCGGGAACATCATAAGCCGTCCCCCAATAGTTCTTTTACTCTTGGGGCGCTACATTCGTCATAAACACATGATACGCAACTACATTCTTTCACATACGTCATGCTTCGTGTCATACATCATTCATGCTTCACCTTGTAATCGTAATCATAACATTCTTGGGCATTACATAGCATACTTTCTCATGAACTTCTTCTTATCATTACATATCACATAACTTCATCGTGTCATTGCATATAACATTACATTCATCATCCTAACACGTCACGTAATCATTCACGTGGCATTCGTTCACATTTCCTAGCTTTCATATCATTCTAGCATCATTACATGGTCTTAATCATCACATATCTCATGTACTACTTCATATCTATCACATAATAACACTTAACATGCTAAACTCACATTATAACATCACACACTTGCACATACCTTTACATATCAAGCATAACAAAGGCATAACATGGGCATAACATGAATATCATCTCATATGTACTCTTCAACTCATGAAAACATACTATCAATATACCATATTCATACTACAACATAAGATACACCCACTACTCACCATAGATGAAGTGCAACCAAACATGGAGACCATCTTCTTCCTCTTCTCCCTTTCTTCTCTTCCTTTTCTTCTTCCCTTCCTTCTTGAAATCATAGATTACACAAGCATTACATAGGTCATATATAGAGTGGGAGATGATTCCATAGGTTCATGAGAGACTTGGAAGGGTTTTGGGATCTTTGGAACCGAGTTTGGGTGAGAAATGTCCAAGAAATGGCTAGAATCTTCTAAAATAACACTTCTGCCGACTTAAAATTACGGCCGTAACTTCCACATTTACGGCCGTAACCCCTGACTTACGGCCGTAACTTCCATGCCTTACGGCCGTAACTCCAACCATACGGCCGTATCTCCGACCCATACGACCGTAATTTGCTCTCTGAAACTTTTGGACATTTTCCACTGTTCACCATTTACGGCCGTAACCTTCGACCCTACGGCCGTAAACTTGACATTTACGGCCGTAATCCTTACATTTACGGCCGTAACTCCAGTTCTGCTGAAATTTCCCGTTTTCATCATTTCGACGGCCGTTTCGACTCCCGACATGTCTCATACATTCCCAAACATTTCATGAACACATCATACACATATACATTATGTCGGGTCGACTTTGAGCGGGGCATTACAGTTTTACTTTCAAATTCCTTTGCTAGACCTACTTCATTTTTTTTTATTCGGTAGTATCATCTCCTGTGAGTAAAATGCCATCAATGTATACAATCAAGATTGAAATGCATCCATCTTGAGACTTCTTGAAGAATAAGGTATGATCGGTTTGCGCTTGAATATAGTCGTGACATTTTATAGTTTTTTAAAACTGGTCAAACCAAGCTCGTGGAGACTGTTTTAATCCATAGAGAGATTTTCTTAAGCGACACACCCTATCTCCATTTAAAAAAGCATTCTTCATGTCCAGCTGGCATATCTCCCAATCTAAATTTGCAGCAAGAGAGAGTAAGACACGAATGGTATTTAACTTTGCCGGTGGAGCGAATGTTTCTTGATTGCAATGTCCCCTCTGGTATCATGTTTCATTTACAAAAGACTTTTTATAGTACTGTATATGTCACCTAAAAGCTTATCAATAGCATTATAGAGCCACAATCCTCAACTAGAGGTGGCACCACTTATATATTGCATTTCCGAAACCACAAATTTGTTTTTAACCACAAACATTCTTATTAATTTACAATACTTTACAAAACATTCAAATGTATACAAACGTAGGACTCATGTGATCATGGATTTGGATCCAAAATTCATATTTCAGGATCTTCAATATTTTCCTTCTCCACACACACCTTCACATAGTAAGTTCTTGAAGATTCCCCACCATCTCCCACATTCTTGTTGCATCCTGCATCATCTAAACACATAGCATACACAAAATGAGTCATAAAGATTCAGTGGGAATAGATGTAGGTGCAATTCATGTCACATTCTTATATTGGACCCTGTTGCTAATCATGTATTTACATTGGCACCTATGAAGTCACATACTACACACGGCCGGGCCTCGTATTATATTGGTGACTTCTTTCTTTGCCCTCCTCCCCATTGTCTGTCTTTCTTGGGTATCAAAATAAGAGAAAATGATGAATATGGGTAGAGAAACTATCAAACCAAGTTTGGAAATGCCTTGAGGTGTTTAGAAATGTTATTAGGCGTCTTATGAAGAGCTTGGGACTAAATTTGACCATTTAAACATTCCCAAATGGCTAGAAATGTCAAGAAAATTTTCTTCTGACTAAGAATTACAGTCATAACCTTTACCCTTACTGTTATAAATCTTGATCTTACGGTTGTATCAATAAAATTTAAGGCCATATAAAATTTTCTGAAAATTTTACACATTTGTCCCTTTTAAAATTTACGGGTGTATAATGATAATTTACGGCCGTACAATTATTTTACGGCCGCATATCTAAAAATTTTTGAAACCTTCTTTATGAGTTTTACGGTAGTATCAATAAATATTACGGCTGTAAATTAAATATTACGACTGTATCCCTGAACCTTACGATCGTAAATCTCAATCTGCTGATATTTTCTTTTTTTTTAACATACATTTCAAGGCCATGTAATATTTAAACACACCAAATACACCTAGAAACATATCATAAAAGTATCCAATAAAGTAATCACATAAAAACACATTCATATCTTCTCAAATCTTGTAAGGCATCGAACGTGGATTACATTGATAGTCTATCCCATAGGATTGGGTGAAACCATTTCCACTGAAACAGGCTTTAAACCTTTTAATTGATCTATCTGATTTGTACTTTACTGTGAAAACCCATTTGCAAACCACGGTCTTCTTTCCTTTTGGCAATGTTATACACTCCTAAGCTCCATTCTTTTCAAGAGCTTTGATTTCTTCAAGGAAAGCTACTCTCCACATCGGAACACTTAGAGCCTTCTGAACTGCCCTAAGAATCTCTATACTAGAAATATTAGCAACAAAGGCACGATAAGAAAAGGACATATTGCTTTAGCATATATACTTTGAGATGGAATGAGAAGTACAAGTTCTTTTTTCTTTCCTTAGGACAATTGGAAGATCTAAGTCTTGAATTGGAACAGAATTGCCTGAATTTGTCTCACTCTAGAAGGAACCTTCATTTGCAGGGGCTTTGTACTTGGAAGATCAGGAACTGTTGGTTCCAATGATTGGTTCTATGTGAGAGTGTGAATTTCTCAATTTCCCTTTCTTTTTCTTTCATAGACAAGTAATTTGCGACTTTGCACTTCTTTCCCTACATCAACATGTGCATTCGGGTCCATTAGCAGTAGATGTATTAACTGGGGAACTTTGACAAATGGATGAAGTTTGAGTGGCCAACCTTGGGGACACCAAGGATGGAAAAGGAAAAGGACCCAAAGATACGACATGCATAGTGTCCCAAAAACTCTCTCCTGCTGTCTCATTCTCCCTCTGAAGTGAGATTTTGCATTGGTAAAGTAGGGTTGGTTTTCAAATAAAGTAACATCCATACTGACAAACATTTTCCTTTTCTTGGGATCGAAGCGTTTGTAACCCTTCTTGGTTGAGGAATAACCGAGAAAGACACATTTAGTTGCCCTTGGATCACATTTACCTCGACTATGGGAATGAATATGGACAAACTAAAAGCATCCAAATACCTGAACTACGAGGTTAGTGATCAAACATTTCGTAGGATAGAGGCTTTGAAACATTTCTAGAAGGTGTTTTGTAACCTAGAACATGAGTAGGCATCCTATTAATGAGGAAAGATGCTGTAAGAACTGCTTCACCTCACAAGTATTTGGGTACATTAGTAGTGAACATAAGAGATCGTGCAATGTCAAGCAAATGTTTATTTTTCCATTCAGTGAACCCATTTTGTTGAGGAGTATCTACACAACTATTGCGATGAATAATATCCTCATCTTGAAAAAAATTCCCAAGAATGGTTTTGAAATACTCTCCCCCATTAGCTATCCTAAATATCTGAATTTGACAATGGAATTGAGATCTAACCATCGAAATAAAGTTCCTAACTACATTTTCAGTTTTTGATTTGTTTTTCAGAAGAAATACCCAACAGAGCCTAGTATGATCATTAATAAATGTGATAAACCATCTAGCTCCTGAAAAATTTTGATTGCGCGAGGGAACCATATATACTATGAATTACGTATATGACTGAGATGGAAATGAAACACTGTGATGTTTAGCAAGTTGACAAATGTCACATTGAAATATGGAAAGATCTTGATTCTTGCAAAGAGATGGAAACAAGTTATTTAAATGTGAACAACTAGGGTGACCTAGCCTATAGTGCCACAACATAACATCATTCTCACAAGATAGTGAAGCAGAAAAAGTTTTGAGACCTAAATTTGAAGCTTGTCTATTAGCATCTTCCTTATCCAGGTAGGAGAGTCTTCCATACTCTTTAGCATTGACAATCATCTTCCCTGAAACAAGTTCCTGAAATTGACAAGAAGAATAATCAAATTTGGTAGCACAGTTTTTGTCCTGGGTAAGTTTACTGATAGACAAACGGTTAAATGAAATGGAAGGAACATGAATCATATAATAAAAAGTAAAGTCCTTAGAAAAAATTACAGATCCTTTTCCTGCAAAAGTGGCTAGGGGGCCATCTGCGTGTTTCACTTTTAAATTACCAGCACAAGGGGTATAAGAGGAAAAAAAATGAGGAACAACCTGTCATGTGATCCGAGGCTCCGATGTCAATGACCCACGGTGTTTTGTCTTCGGTTAACACACTTAAGGATTGAGGGAAGTTACTTTTTTGTGCAATGGAAGTAGAAGGAATAGATTTAGAATCCAAAAGTCCCATCAAATTTTCTCATTGTTCATTGTTGAGAGAGACAAGGGTACTTACAGGGGCTGATTCCTTAGAAGTTGCTTGAAAAGCTATGCTGTTTCCTTGTTAAGGTTGTACATTCTTCAAGTGCCGTGGCTTTCCATGTATTTTCCAGTAGGTTTCAAGTGCATGGCCAAGTTTTTTACAATGATCACACCATGGCCTGTTTCCTTTCTTTTTTTTTTGGTCGTTTCCAACATTAGTAGAGGTTGGAAATTTATTACTTGTGGCTGCTAAGGCAGTATTCAGTGCTGAAGATTCAGGTTCAATGGCTCTATTTTCCTTTCCCAAAATCACATTCCTTTGACTCTCCTTTCTACGAACTTCGGAAAATACCTCTCGGGTGGATGGTAGGGCATCTCGACCAAGGATTCTTCAACGAAGTTTACCAATTTCGTTGTTCAAACGAGCAAGAAATGCAAAGACACGTTCCTTCTCAATCATCTTTTTTAATATGGCGCTATCTTTTGAATAGTTCCAATCATATTCATAAAATAGATCGAGTTCCTACGATGGCATTTTCATTGTATTATAATATTGCAATACACTCATGTTACCTTGTTTTGTATTTCGGATGCGTGTGGAGATCTCATAGACTTGGGCTGAAATGCCTAGATGTGAAAATGTCTCCTTTGCTGCTTCCCAAATCTTTTTGGCAGCAACAATGAACATATACGTCTTGCTAATTGAAGGCTTCATCGAGTTGATAAGCCATGACATGATCACGGAATTCTAGGCTTCCCAAGCCTCTATGAGTTCAGTGCCTTCTTTCGATTTTTGGGTGGATCCCATCAGATGGCCGATCTTTCCACAACCACGGATGAATAGCTTAACAGATTGATACCACTAAAGGTAATTTTCTCTGTTAAGCTTGTGTGTCATAATCGATTGAGATAAGTGGCTATCATGGCATTTACCGTGGCTGTCACAGATTGATTACCTACGCTTGATGTTTCCAACATGGCTGTTGATTATAGTTCTTGGTGATCAAAGCGTCGCTTTAATACCATGTGAGATGAAATGGTAGGTATTGAAATCCTAGCCGTGTATTTCATATATACATTGGAGGAACTGAGCCTCTACTTATATACAATTCTTGAGGATACAAATTACAAAATAGGAAAGGAACAAAAATAGGAAACTATTCCTAATTTGTAGCAACTAAATATTTCAGAATATTACAAAATAAAAAACATTCCTAATATAGAATATCCTAATCTCTAATAGAGATTTGGATCTCACAACAATACAATCATTCCTAAGACAAAATATCCAAATCCCTACTAGATATTTGGATCCTTCAATAGATTTGGAATTGTCACCCCCGAGAAGCAAATCGGTTTGATGTTCAGTACCTCGAAGTGGAGGTAATCCACTTGACAATTCTTTGGCAAAAAATGTCCTCAAATTCCTACAGAAGAGAATTAACAACAAAGGGGAGGAATTGTTAAAGTTAAGGACAATGAAGGGTTCCTTGTAGACCAACAAGACCAATGGTCGATTCTCCGGAAGGGCTCTTGTGATGTCTTTTTCTTTTTCTTTTTTTTTTGTTTCTTCCTTCCTTCTCGACTCTTTTCTCTTAACTTTCATTTTACTCCATCTTTCTTTTTACCACTCGACTACCTTTTTCAATTGTTCTCTTCTTCCCCTCTTCAAACTTACTCTTTAGCTTTAATTGGCATTCATATACTTGGTGTGGAGATAGTGGAGTAAGCACAACTGACTTTCCATTCATCTTGAAGCAATAGCGGTTTCTAAATCCATCGTGCAACACCCTCTAGTCATATTGCTAAAGCTTACCCAATAAGATATGTATAGCTTACATTGGAGCAACATCACACATTACTTCATCCTCATAAAAACCAATAGCTAGGGACACTTTAATTTTCTTATTTACCCTAACCTCACCCGAATCACTAAACAATTGCAAATGATAGGATTTAGGTGTGCAATTAGTGGCAGTCCCGCCTTTTCTACAAAAGTAGTGCTAGATATATTAGTACAACTACCCTCGTCAATTATAATAGCACAAGGCAGCAATGACTATGAAATATATTTTCCTTTTGTGGTGCTGTCTCATCCATTCTAGCTTGGGAGCTAAGGGCTCGCCTTGTCACAAATGCTTTGGGGATTGTTGGAACATTTTCTTCATTCTCTTCCTACACTTCTTCTTCCTCAACGAATAGGGCTTCTTCCTCCTCACGTTCGGTTTCCACCTCGTCATTCTCCTATACCAACATCGTTAGCCTATTAGAATATTCGGATGCAATGTGTCCAAAACCCTTGACAATTAAAGAATTTAATGTCATGGCTTCAGCTCGATGTCCCAACCAATTTGCCTTTACCCTTGTCGTCCAAAATTGAGTTATCTTAGGTGGCTCGCTCTTTCCTTTCAAAGGCCTCTTTGTCTCCACAATTGTCAATCCACTTTACTTTACCAAAATTGCTACTGCTCTTGGCATGAGGCTTGATTGGAATTCTCTTCTTGATGTGAGCGCCTACTTTCACGGCTTTGTGCAATAACTCCTCGATATCAACATAGTGTTGTAACACGGTGTAATTGGAGATCTCTCTATTCAATTTACCTAGGAATCTAGCCATGGTAGCTTCCTCTTCTTTCACAGTGTCTACTCGAGTCATTAAGGATTCCTACTCGAGTCATTAAGGATTCCATTTCTTGGTAGTAAGCTTCCACGAATCTTCGTCCTTGGTTCAATTCTTGCAATCTTTGGTATAAACCCCGATAGTAATGTGTGGGAAAGAATCTCTTTCTCAATAGGCGTCTCAATTCATCCAACATCTCAATGAGACCCTCTCTATTCCTTCGCCTCACCGTGGTCAATTGTTTCCACAAACTTAAAGCACATCCTGTAATTCTCTAGCCAACAACAATACTTTCCGTGTCTCCGGGATTTGATGATATTCGAACATAGTATCAACTCGATTTTCCAAATCTAGATCGACATCCGGATCCAATTTTCCTTGGAATGAAGGAATTTCAATATTCACATTCTTCAATTCACTTTCTTCCTCATTTCTTCCCCAACAATCCATATCTCTCTTTCTCTCTCCTATGCTCCTCGTATTATCATCTTCATTTGGTTCACTATCTTGACACTCATCACTACCATTCCCATAACGAGGCTGTCTTTGCCGAACCTCCAATCTATCCATTCTTATCCCCAATTCGACTACGAACTTGACTATTGATTGATCAATAGAAGCTTTCATTTTCCAATTGTGTTCCTCCAAGATTTGTCTTCAATCATCGAATTTCACTAAAACTCATATCCTTGACCTTTAGTAGAATTAAAATCAGATATAATGTGCTCAAGTGTGTGATAGCGTCCTCTCGTGAAGTTTGTCACTCGTGTTTGTCACTCAATCGCCTTTTACCCGATAATAATCTCATCACTCGGCCTTTTACTTCTCGTTTTCTCACAACTCAATTCGCCAAAAGACCAACAAACTCAATCAAAACTAGAACGATTCCAGTTTGATCCAAGTCCAAAGTTGGATACCAGTGTGCCACAAGAAACGAATGTGATCAAATGAAAACACTTAAGTAACAAGCTTTAATATCCAATGAAGCACCAACACTACAATTACAACTCACGCAACCAAAATCAATGCAACAATAAAACTAAGCGTCCCAAAAATTGGACTAACACTTGTTCAATGTCATTGTGGATTCGATCTTCTTTTCCTTTGGGCTTGTTTCAATTTTTTTTTTTAAATTTTCGGCCTTTTTTTATCCATCAACAACAATAACACACACAATATAAACACAATACTATAATCTTAATACTACAAATTGTCAAGAATAACTCAAGAACAAGTCCAGAATCCCGAGAACAACCCAAGAACACAATAATACAAAAAAAAATAAAAGAAAAAAGATCCAAGAACATAGATCCAAATATCAGCTCAATTCTAAATTCTTGAAATTGAAAATAACACAAACAAATGCAATAAAGATAGATTACCAGATGATAAGAGCCTCTGTCCTAATACTAGCTGATGCAAACCACGTTAGAACTGAGCTAACGTAACCTACAAGAGATTAGTATAATCCCAGAAAAGCTAAACTTCGATAGGTGATCCCCGTGATCCCGCCAAATTTCGCCTCACGGTGTTGGTAATAACCTCCAACGGGTGTGAAGAAGTGTACAAGCGATTTTTGAGCGTCCACGAAAATCGATCGCGTTCTCGATAAGTTCGATTGTCCAATGAAGTGCAAGAGGAGAAAATCTCAACTCAAAAGCATAACTTCAATTTCTTCAAAGATTTTTTTGCAAATGAAGTTTATTTCATATTTATACAAACCAAAATTAGAAATAATAATAAAATAAGAAAATATATAAAAATATCTAAAAATGGCTCAAAACAGCCCTTCGTGACGGCCGTAAGTGTGATGAATTACGGTCGTAACTCATTCTCGGGTGAAAATGCAGAAACATGATTTTTGGTGGTTATGGTCGTAAGTCCTATAGTTACAGCCGCAACTTGGTCTCGGCCAGCTTTCTTTGTTTTGGATAGTTACGGCCGTAACTTTCATCAGTTACGATAGTAATTGCTTCCCTCGTTGATCACAAAAATACTACTTCTCGTTCTTGACTCATAATCTTTGTCCCAAGCCTTGAGATGGCTCTTTAGGAGGGTTTTGCTAGACCCGGCCACGGTTACGGTTCCGAACCGAAACCGGTCGGTTCGAATCGTCAAACCCGAACCGAACCGATTGACCGTTCTGCTTCGAATCAACCGAATCGCCGAGGTCGGTTCCGGTTCGTTCTGGGAATGAACCGACGGTTCCGCTCGAATCAACCGGTTCCTGCTCCAAACCGAACCTGATATTTAAAAAAAAAAAATATTAAAATATCAAACGGTCAAGTGACTGCTTGAAATTCAAACGGTCACTTTGACCGTTTGAATACCCAACGGTCTTGTGACCGTTGGGTGGGGGGTGGGGGTGCCCACCCACCCCCACCCCCAACCCCTAAAATATATTTTTAATTCTTTTATTTTTAATATTTTTTATTTATTACTATTTACTAATATCTATAAATACCTTATATTCTTTCTTTTTTTTCACACTACAACCTACAATTCTCAATCTCTCATTCTCTAATTCTCTCATTCTCAAATTCTCAATTCTCTAATCTCAATTATCTTAATTCTTGTTATCATTTTTTCAAATTTCAAGTTTCAAGTTTTAATTCAATTTATACTTACTAATTATAATCTGCAATTCTATATTTCTAATTTTCTACTTATCTACTATTCTAAATTTCTAATTTCTAATTTCTAATTTTTACATACAATCTTTATCTTTTTAATTATTAATTTTTTATTAGTTATTATTATACTTTCTAAATTTCTATACTATATTTTTATTTTATTACTACTAAAATGTCTGGCTTTAGTGAAGATGCATCAAACCACAACTTTGGTTTTGGTAATTTTTCAACGGAAGAAAGCGGGCATAATAAAAATCCATAAATTGATAGTTCGGATCCGGAACCCGAACATGAAGAAGTAGATAGGAAGAATAAGAGAAATTCCAATTCCGATATTTTTAATACCCACTTCAAAAAAGTACCAATAAACGGTAAGGAATTTCAAGTATTATGCAACTATTATAAAAGAAGTTCAAATTCTTATCTGGATGGGGCTACGGCACTTTCACCAAACATTTGGAAAAAAAGCATAGTAACATGGTCATTGGACTCCAGTCGACACAAACTCAAATTACCGGGTATGGAAATTGTTCTAGTACTTCTCAGTTATTTAAATATTCTGATGAAAGAAATAAAACGGAATTAGCGAAAATGATTAGTATGGAACACTTATCTTTTAGTTTTGGTGAAAGGGTTGGTTTTAATAATTATTGTCAAATAGTCAAGCAGGTAAGGCGTTTATATAAAAAAAAAAAAAAAAAGGGGGAACCGGAACCGCCGGTTTAAACCTAACCGAAACTGCATCAGACACGGTTCGGTTCGTTCACCTATTTTGGAACTGAACCGGCGCGGTTCCGAACCGAACCGGCGTTCGAACTGAAAGGGTTCGGAACCGTGGTCTAGGTTTTGCCATACTTCTTCAACCAAGCTTGTCACCACCATCTTCAACTTGCTTGCCCGAGCTCCGTGATCGACCCCAATCGACACTTGAAGTGAATAGACCGACGTTCAGATATCCCGGATCATATCAAAGAGTAAATGAAAAGTGCCCTCTTATGCGTTAAAAACTAATTAAGAATGCCATGTTTGGTTCTGCTATAGAACTTTACAGTATAGTATTTTGATTAAATTATAGTATTTTGATTAAATTAACTCTTCCAATATCAACAATTTATTAATCAATCTCTCTCTTTTGATCTTAACAATAAATTAATGGCCTTCACTAGTCTCTATGTAGTGACCGCGAATTTCCTTAAATTAAAATATTTAATTAAAGTAAAATCTCAAACGTGTCGTTACAACTTCACCTATAGAGTTAAACTGCGTACGCTCGTCTAGTTAAAATTTTATAAAATTTACTATTATATTGAATTATTTAAAATGAAAACAAAAATAATAATTTATAATATATATATTTATTTATTTATTTTCAATTTACGTTTGAGGACCAAACTTTAGAAATTATTCGTTTTAGATCCAATTAGAAGGCCATTTGTAGTCCAATTCTATTTCTTACACTCTAAGAAAGCCCATTTAGAGTGTAACCTAGTTCTTACCCTACTTATACAACTTAAAGTTGTTTTTCAAAGACCTAGCCTCACTATCCTCCCCTCTCTCCCCCAAATAGAATACTCTAGATCATCTCACTCTATCCCATTCAAGGAACCAACCACCACTAGAGGTAAGACTTCTTGATGTTTTAATTCTTATTTCTATTGGTACTTTTGTTATTTTGAGTTCTTAATCACCTATTTGTGTTTTCACTTGATTTTCTACACAAAGCAAGATAAAGATACGTATATACATATATACACGCACCACCACCGCCGGCCACCACCTTCGCCGCGCCACCACCGCCGCACCACCACCTAGAACACCATCATCATCATCATCTCAACTCATACACACACAATCGCATATATACATGCATATATACATACACCATGCGCATGAAGTTCGGCCCACACATCAACCTTGTCCAAAACTCGACTTTAATTCACAAAAATCACACCTACACCTTCCTCTCTGTCCCTAGAACATGGTAGTATAGTTTGATTTCAAAAATTTTCAACGAATCAAACCAATTTTGAAAATACCCAAATTTCTACCTAAGTTTCAATCCTTGATTTCTCCCTAAATACTCAACCATTTTTCAATCAAAGACCACCACTAGGTTCACCACACTTCACTTCACCTTTTCCGATCAAAAAATGGCCGGAAAGCCGCCGGAAAATCGAGAGTGTGAGAGACCCGAGAGAGAGAGAGACGAGCGTGAGAGAGTCGGGTGAAAGGGATGAAGATCCGGCCCAACCCGATTTTAAATCCGAAATTTGCAAACCAGTCCCTCTATTTTATTATTTGTTTTAAGTTGATCCCTAAAGTTTATTTAATTTTCAAGTCCCCAACTTTTAATTGATACAATTTAATCCCTAAATATTATTTACAGCTTTAACCCCCTATTTTATTTATTTTATTTAAATGAGCCCACAAATTTTATTTAATTTCAAGTCCCTAACTTTCAATTGTTGCAATTTGACCCCTAAACTTTTATTTCACTTTTAATCCTTCAATTTCTTTTTCCTATTTAATTTAACCGCCAAAATTTAATTGCATATTAGTCCCTCATGTTTTAAAAATGTTATAATTGAGCCCAAAATATTTTTAGTTCACTTTTATTGCATAATAGGTCCTCAAACTATTAAATTCGTTCAAATTGACCCCCCAAAGTTTTATATTCTTTCCATTTTGGTCCACGAACTTCTATATTACTTATAGATACTTAATATTTAAGAATATTAACATAAATTAAACTTCAAGTTATTGGCTAGACGAGGCGCATTTGACACTAGAGGACTGATTTCTCACCGTTAGTAAGCTCAATACTCGGCTAAAGGTTAAGGTAGATCCCTTTTCTAAAAATTTTCTTTTAAATGTGCGCAATTGTAATTAATATTATTATAAATGCTGCATGTAAATGTTATGTGATGATAGGCTTTTTAGCCTACTTTTGACGTGCTTCCTTGGCACTATGACGATAGGCTCTTTGCCTAATTACGACGTGATTTAATAGCATTATGACGATAGGTCTTTGGCCTAATATATTATAATGACGTGCTATTAATCACTATGATGACGTGCACGATTAAGAGGGATGATGAACGAACTTGTACTTTATACCTGTTCGTATTTTATGAAAATGATGATTATGTGCATTTATTTTGTAATATATATTAATTGTGGTGCACGGGATCTACTGAGTATTTAAAATACTCACGATTTTCTCTATCAAATGAACAAATTGCAGATTAAGGAGCCGGAGGCTTGGCGAGGCGTGGGAATCTCTTAGAGACCGTCAAATAAATTAATTTTAATTACATTGACAATTGAGTATTTTTAACTGTTGAAGTAATGACTTTTGAATGTTTTGAGCTTACTAGTACTTTAACTGGATGTTTTTGAGGACTGTGTGAAAACTATCGTGAGACACTCTTTCGACTTTATTGGTTTAAATAAATTTCCGCATTTTAGCTATTTGTTATCTTTTCGCACTTATTTGTATTATAAAAAAAATGGTTAGTTTTAAAGAAAGAACTAGCGTTCCGAGTTCTTCGAATTCGGGGCGTTACAGCTTGGTATCAGAGCGGGTCTACGATTCTGTAGACTTGCAAATTTTTAAAGTATTTTTGAAGGATTTTTGAAATTTTAAAGAGTTTTAAAATCCTTAGAGCTACCACGACCATCGCCTCTCCGCCGACTCCGAGGTAAATAAGTTATTTTATGAAGATTTTATTGTTCATTTTTTTTCGGATACATGAGATGAAACATTTTATGTAAGATATAATGTTTTATGAATGAAGTGCTTGTATCCGAATAGAGAGAAAGAAACCGAGTTTGAGCCTAAGCGTGAAATCTCCTAGTGATTAGTAAAGCATAACTTTAAATGTATCGCATGATATTTCTAGTCCTCGAAATTTACATCATGATTTTCAAGCATTGACTATTGTGTATGGGTATTGTTGTTCTCTCTTGCCTATATTGAACGGTGATTTGTAATTGCTGGTGATTGGGACTTTAGTTTGGTGTTATGCATTGAAATGGTTGTAATGGATTTGCGATTGACTGTAATGAGACTTCAATTCACTGTCATGGGTTAAGATAAGGTTGTAATGGAATGATGGACATGAGTAAGAAGGAATTAGACCCGTGCTTTGCTAGATATTCCGAAATTCTTGAGTGTAAAGGATGAAAGACAAGATGAGTAAGGATATTAACGAATATAAGTTAGTGTGTGATATTAATTGATCACGGATATTGTTGATTTGATTTTTGTGCACTCGAGATGAGATTATTGGACTGCATTATTATGAAGTTTTAACGTAAGGGAAGATTTTATCTTATCGCCTATGTTTTGGGTCGTGAATATGCTACTTTATCCTCAAGGTAAAGTTTGTGAGTTCTATACTTGCATGTTATAGTATCCTCAATGGGAAACCATTTGAGATCAAAGGTTATAAATTGAGGATAAATGGTGAAAGTTATGTATTGGGGTTATCTTGTTATGGAATTACCAATAAATGTTAGGATTCTCGATTTAAACTTATTTTATTGTCAGATTTGAAAAAGTTGATTAGTGGTGAAGAAGTTTAGATCGTATGAATTGAAGTTAGATGCATCTATTGACTGATAGGTGACTACAAGATGTATTTATTCTGAAATTTGGGTGGCATGTTTATATATTATGTGGGGAACTTCTAATGAGAAAATTTGATGAATTATACTATAATGAGGTTGAGTGAGATGTTGAAGAATTTATATATAATTTTATGAAATGAGTTTGTGGATATCGGATTTTGATTTAGAGGATCAATTATGTAAACGATGACCGCATGATGATTTTATTTTAAGGATGTAATGTGATTTTAGGAGGCATGATTTTGATTTTGAGGGTGTGTAATTTGATTTGAAATGTGAGGACAAAGATTGTACGGTTGGAGGAATTGCCTGAGAAAGGTTTCATCCGGCTAAGTGTATCTCCATGGGGAGCACATGTATTTGTTAAGGAGAATGATGACAATATGAGGATGTGCATTGATTATAGAGAACTCTACAAGTTGATAATAAAGAATAAGTACCTTCTACCCAGCATTGACGATTTGTTTGATCAGTTGAAGGGTGCTTCGGTTTTCTGGAAGATTGATTTGAAATCAGGGTAACACCAGTTGAAGGTCAAGCCGACAGATATACCAAAGACAGTATTCAGGACACGATAGGGGCTACGTGTTTACAGTGATTCCCTTTGGTCTCACGAATGAACCTACAGTGTTAATGGATTTAATGAATCGAGCTTTTCATCAGTATTTGGACAATTTCGTCATCGTGTTTATTGATGACATATTGATCTATTAAAGGGATTCTGATCGGCATGGGGATCGGAACGTTTGAGGATTGTACTTGATGTATTGATGAGAGAGTCGTTCTTGAGAACATTCAAGCCATACATAATGTAAATGAGAATATTTTAATGCAAGCTCACGAAACCATTTCCAAGTTTTCAATCGACTTCCACCATCCTCTCCGGGTTGATCAATCATTTATTTTCGAAATTTCTGAAGTTGCGATTGATTCAAAACACATTTATTATTGCGAAGGAGATAGGGTTCAATTTCGAAAAATCGTGTTCAACATTGAGACTATTATTATAAGGCTGTGTTAGAATTTTTATTGAATTTCTACTTTGATAAGTGAGAATGTTTTGAGCATAAGTAAAGGCAACAGTATGACGTTTTCTTTGGCTTTCCATTGAGGATGGAATGTTATTTAAATGTCTTGTGTTTAAATTATGTGTCCCATTGTGAGAAGAATAAAAAAAAAAAAAATAAAATTTTAAAACTTTTGCTTTTTCAAACAAATTCTTGTGAAGAAACAATTTGACAAAATTTTGTTTTCTATTGAAACTCTTGAGTTCAAATTAATGAATGTTCCATCTATTTTTCACAAAATTACTTCCACTTCTATCAAGAGATGACTATTGGATTGGGTGACAATCACATTTCAAGGGATTTTGATAGTGGAGCATATATTTAGGGAAAATATTTGTGGCTCATATATAGTTGGAACATGACGAGTCATAATGATTTTGGAATTCGAGAATTGAAAACTAGGGAAGAAAAGAACGGGTTACGATTATGATATTGTTGCCAAATTTCCTTGGGTTGTACTATTTGTAATTCAAACGAATTTACATAGATGATAACGAGGTCCTTTCGGTTATTACTGACTAACTATGAGGTATATACTCGATTATTGTTATCTAAGTGATAACGTATGCGATGTTATTAAGACTTTGCTATGAGGAGCACGATATGTTATGATCGAAAGGAGATTGCTACTTTTAGTTAAGTAGAAAGGGTCACTTCAGTACAAATCGTAAAGATAATATTGTTTTCAAAAGAGAAGATTACTATGGATTTTGTGACGGCTCTACCAAGATCCTCGAGAGGACATGATGCCGTATGGGTGATTGTGGATCGACTTACGAAATCTGCACACTTTCTACCAGTTAGGATGACTCTCAGCATCGACCCGTTAGCACAGCTATATATTAGGGAGATTGTTCGACTACATGGGGTACCCGTGTCCATTGTTTCAGATCGAGATCCGAGGTTCATCTCGAGATTTTGGGAGAGTTTACAGACGTCTATGGGCACGAAGCTTAGATTCAGTACCGCTTACCATCCCCAGACGGATGGTCAATCTGAGCGTACCATTCAGATATTGGAGGATATGTTGAGAGCATGTGTTTTAGACTTAGCCGGAGGTTGGGAAACTCATTTGCCACTTATAGAGTTTGCCTACAACAACAGTTTCCAGGCCATGATTGGGATGGCGCCTTATGAGGCATTGTATGGGCGACAGTGTCGATCGCCAATCTATTGGGATGAAGTTGGAGAGAGGGGGATGTTGGGACCAGAAATGGTAGAGAAAACTGTTGAGGCTATAGAGAAGATCAGAGTGAGGATCAAAGCCGCTCAAGATCGACAGAAGAGCTACGCCGATAAGAGGAGAAAGGACTTGAAGTTTGAGATTGGAGAGAAAGTATTTCTCAAGGTATCTCCAATGAAGGACACCATACGTTTTGGGAAGAAATGGAAGTTGAGACCACGGTTCGTTGGACCGTTCGAGATGCTAGAAGAAATCGGGACAGTAGCTTATCGCTTGGCTTTTCCACCCGAACTTTCATCGGTGCATAATGTATTTCACGTCTCACAGTTGAGGACGTACACCCATGATCCAACTCATGTGGTGAGCTTTCAGTCTTTGGATATTCAGAAGGATTTGTCATACCAGGAGACACCCGTGACGATCATAGATCAGAAAGTCCATGTCTTGAGGAATAGAAGAGTTCCCCTAGTTAAGGTTCAATGGGGTAGTCATGGCAAGGATGAGGCAACATGGGAGAAAGAAGAAGAGATCCTATCCCAATACCCAAACCTTCTGGATCAAGTAAGTTTATATTTTAAGTAAATTTAAATTTCGAGGACGAAATTATTTTAAGAGGGTAAGGTTGTAGTGACCGAATTTCCTTAAATTAAAATATTTAATTAAAGTAAAATCTCAAACGTATCGCTACAACTTCACCTATAGAGTTAAACTGCGTACGCTCGTCTAGTTAAAATTTTATAAAATTTACTATTATATTGAATTATTTAAAATGAAAACAAAAATAATAATTTATAATATATATATTTATTTATTTATTTTCAATTTATGTTTGAGGACCAAACTTTAGAAATTATTCGTTTTAGATCCAATTAGAGGGCCATTTGTAGTCCAATTCTATTTCTTACACTCTAAGAAAGCCCATTTAGAGTGTAACCTAGTTCTTACCCTACTTATACAACTTAAAGTTGTTTTTCAAAGACCTAGCCTCGCTATCCTCCCCTCTCTCCCCCAAATAGAATACTCTAGATCATCTCACTCTATCCCATTCAAGGAACCAACCACCACTAGAGGTAAGACTTCTTGATGTTTTAATTCTTATTTCTATTGGTACTTTTGTTATTTTGAGTTCTTAATCACCTATTTGTGTTTTCACTTGATTTTCTACACAAAGCAAGATAAAGATACGTATATACATATATACACGCACCACCACCGCCGGCCACCACCTTCGCCGCGCCACCACCGCCGCACCACCACCATTTCCACCACCTAGAACACCATCATCATCATCATCTCAACTCACACACACACAATCGCATATATACACGCATATATACATACACCATGCGCATGAAGTTCGGCCCACACATCAACCTTGTCCAAAACTCGACTTTAATTCACAAAAATCACACCTACACCTTCCTCTCTGTCCCTAGAACATGGTAGTATAGTTTGATTTCAAAAATTTTCAACGAATCAAACCAATTTTGAAAATACCCAAATTTCTACCTAAGTTTCAATCCTTGATTTCTCCCTAAATACTCAACCATTTTTCAATCAAAGACCACCACTAGGTTCACCACACTTCACTTCACCTTTTCCGATCAAAAAATGGCCGGAAAGCCGCCGGAAAATCGAGAGTGTGAGAGACCCGAGAGAGAGAGAGACGAGCGTGAGAGAGTCGGGTGAAAGGGATGAAGATCCGGCCCAACCCGATTTTAAATCCGAAATTTGCAAACCAGTCCCTCTATTTTATTATTTGTTTTAAGTTGATCCCTAAAGTTTATTTAATTTTCAAGTCCCCAACTTTTAATTGATACAATTTAATCCCTAAATATTATTTACAGCTTTAACCCCCTATTTTATTTATTTTATTTAAATGAGCCCACAAATTTTATTTAATTTCAAGTCCCTAACTTTCAATTGTTGCAATTTGACCCCTAAACTTTTATTTCACTTTTAATCCTTCAATTTCTTTTTCCTATTTAATTTAACCGCCAAAATTTAATTGCATATTAGTCCCTCATGTTTTAAAAATGTTATAATTGAGCCCAAAATATTTTTAGTTCACTTTTATTGCATAATAGGTCCTCAAACTATTAAATTCGTTCAAATTGACCCCCCAAAGTTTTATATTCTTTCCATTTTGGTCCACGAACTTCTATATTACTTATAGATACTTAATATTTAAGAATATTAACATAAATTAAACTCGTTATTGGCTAGACGAGGCGTACGGACAGCTAGAGGACTGATTTCTCACCGTTAGTAAGCTCAATACTCGGCTAAAGTTTAAGGTAGATCCCTTTTCTAAAAAGTTTCTTTTAAATGTGCGCAATTGCAATTAATATTATTATAAATGCTACATGTAAATGTTATGTGATGATAGGCTTTTTAGCCTACTTTTGACGTGCTTCCTCGGCACTATGACGATAGGCTCTTTGCCTAATTACGACGTGATTTAATAGCATTATGACGATAGGTCTTTGGCCTAATATATTATAATGACGTGCTATTAATCACTATGATGACGTGCACGATTAAGAGGGATGATGAAACGAACTTGTACTTTATACTGTCGTATTTTATGAAAATGATGATTATGTGCATTTATTTTGTAATATATATTAATTGTGGTGCGCGGGATCTCATCGAGTATTTAAAATACTCACGATTTTCTCTATCAAATGAACAAATTGCAGATTAAGGAGCCGGAGGCTTGGCGAGGCGTGGGAATCTCTGAGGGACCGTCAAATAAATTAATTTTAATTACATTGACAATTGAGTATTTTTAACTGTTGAAGTAATGACTTTTGAATGTTTTGAGCTTACTAGTACTTTAACTGGATGTTTTTGAGGACTGTGTGAAAACTATCGTGAGACACTCTTTCGACTTTATTGGTTTAAATAAATTTCCGCATTTTAGCTATTTGTTATTTTTTTGCACTTATTGGTATTATAAAAAAAAATGGTTAGTTTTAAAGAAAGAACTAGCGTTCCGAGTTCTTCGAATTCGGGGCGTTACACTCTAAAATAATTTTAAACCTTAACTTCACACATAAATATCCCCCTTTTAAAATAAGGATGATAATTTAAGCTAAACTATTATCTAGGAAAATTATGAGATCAGGCATCTTATAGGTGGGTTATCGCGTATTTTAAATAATTAAAATACGACATGGTAGCGCCAATTTGTCCGATTAATGAAACTATAGGTCGCGTATTTTGGCGAGGCGCTGCATTTTCTTTGCCAAAGATAGCATTATTTTCTTTAGAGCTAACAAAAGCGAATCCAATAATCTAAAGAAGGTATTGATGGAATATGAGTAGGAACCAGCCCAATCAATAAATCTTGAAATCCTCTTTATTTTTCATCCCCAATGTGTCTTTAGTTGAGTTTTGAGAGTTTTTGAAACACTTTTCGTATTAATAACTCAACAACTACAATTGCAGCTCGAGAGAGCAGAATATATACAGCAAGAACAACTAGGGCTAAAGACATCATACAGGTGGACTAGAAATACTGTACATCTCTTGTGGGCTTTCATACTGGGCTGATGGGCCTTATGTTTCATTAGGATGGACTAGTTTGTTGATAAATTTAACACCCCTTCTCAAACTGGAGCATCCTTCAGTAACGCCTAGCTTTTCTCTTAAGTAATCAAACCTGGACACTGGCAACGACTTGGTCAGGAGGTCGGCAAGTTGGTCTGCTGTTGGCACAAACCTGATTTCCAACTTCTTATCAAGAACCTGATCCCTCACAAAGTGCAAGTCAAGCTCAATGTGCTTGGTTCTTGCGTGAAAAATAGGATTTGAGGCCAAGGCATTTGCACTCAAGCTATCACACCAAATAAGAGGAGTTGGATTTGGTTTGAGATTTATTTCTTCAAGAAAGGACCTTATCCATGTAATTTCAGTTGTAGCATGAGCCAGGGCTCGGTACTCAGATTCTGCAATTGACCTTGCGACTACATTCTGTTTCTTGGGGGACCAAGCTACCAGATTTTCACCCAGATAGATGCAAAAACCTGCTGTTGATTTCCGGTCATCTGGGCATGAAGCCCAATCAGCATCTGCATATCCATTAATGCTCAAGGTGTCAGTCTTTTGAAACAGCAACCCAAGTCTTGAGGTGCCCTTAAGATATCTGAAAAGTCTCTTGACAGCTTTCCAATGAGGCTCTCTAGGACATTTTAGATATTGGCTAAGCTTGTTAACCACAAATTGTATATCTGGCCGAGTATGTGATAAGTATTGCAATGCCCCTATTGCACTTCTGTAAACTTTTGGCTCTGAAAGTTCTTCACCTTCGTCTTTTGATAACTGATTTCCTGCTACCATAGGAGTGGGATAGGGTTTTAAGTGCCCAAGATTGAATCTGTTAAAGAGCTCCTTAAGGTAGTTTGTTTGAGTAAGATGCAACCCACACTTGTCTCTTCTCACTTCCATTCCTAAGAATTGATGCAATTCTCCCATATCTTTCAAGGCAAACTTGTTGTCTAGTTGATCAATGAACTTTTGCAGTAACTTCTCATCATTCCCAGTAAGTATTATGTCATCGACGTATACGAAGGCAAACAAGACTTGTGTTTTATTCATAAAGAAAAAACATGAGTTATCGGCCTTTGATTGCTTGAATTTCCACCCAACTAAGGACCTTTTAAGTTCTTCATACCATGCTCTAGGGGCTTGTTTGAGCCCATAGAGTGCCCTTTGCAATTTACACACATGATGAGGTTTGTTTTCATCTACAAATCCCTCTGGTTGCTTAAGGTAAACAGTCGCACTGATCTTTCCATTTAGGAACGCATTATTGACGTCTATCTGACGTATTGCCCAATCTTTTGATACAGCTATGCTCAAGATGACCTTAAGGGTGGAAGATTTCAGGACTGGATTGAAGGTTTCATTATAGTCAACTCTTGCCTTTTGCAAAAAACCTTTCGCCACTAATCTGGCTTTGTACTTCTGTACACAACCATGTTGATCATATTTTAGTTTGTATACCCACTTGCTCCCAATTAATTTTTGTCCCTTATGCTGTGGTACCAATGTCCAGGTCTTATTTCTCATTAATGCACTGTACTCTTCAACCATAACCTTTTTGCAATTGTCATCACATGCAGCTTCCTCATAGCATACAGGCTCACTAATACACTTATTAGCATCCAATAGATAAGTTTTCATCTTAAATATACCTGATTTATCTCTAGTAGTCATAGGATGATTTGATAGTAGTGATCTACCTCTTGGAGCTTCAACACTGTGCTGTCTATCTTCATTATTAGCATCTGCTATATTCTCAGTATTTCTGTGTTGCAATGAACCTGCAGTTTCACTTAAGGGGCTGTTAGAGGAATTTTGATCATTTTCACCACTTAGACTTTCATCATTGTTGTCACTACTAGCAGGGTTAGATGAGGCTGCAGGGGAAGCTTCAGTGTTTGCCTCAGTTGTTGGTCCTGAACTATTAGAGGCTGAGTTTTCATTTGTGTGATCATGAGTGGTGGAATTTTTTGTGTTGGTGCAAATAGGGTAAGTATTGACAATGACTCTTAACTCTTTTTGTGCCAAGTTTCTATTCAAGAATGAAGACTCAAAAGGGAACTCATCCTCGTTGAACACAACATGTCTTGAAACATAAATTTTTCCTGTTGGACTCAAACACTTGTATCCTTTGTGATTGCTTGCACACCCAAGATACACACATTTAATGGAATGGTAGTCAAATTTATTTTGTTGATAAGGTCTCAAGCAAGGAAAGCATGCACAACCGAAAAGTTTAAGTGATTTGTAATCTGGTTGTTTGTGGTAAAGTAATTCAAAAGGGGTTTTCATATTGGTAACAGGTGAGGGCATAAGATTTATGAGTTTGGTGGCTGTTGAAAAGGCATCCCACCAGTAAGTCATTGGCACCTTTGCTTGAGCTAGAAGGGTTAATCCAGTCTCTGTAAGGTGCCTGTGCTTTCTCTCAGCCCTACCATTTTGTGCCGAGGTATAGGGACAGGTAAGTCTAAGTTCAATCCCATTCGCATGAAGGAGAGGAATAAGGCTTTTGAACTCTCCTCCTCCATCACACTGCAAGGTTCTGATCTTCTTTTCAAAGTGATTTTCTACAAGTTGTTTGAAATGTTTAAAGGATTGTAGAGCATCTGATTTTTGCTTTAGTGGGTAAGTCCAACAGTATCTAGTACAGTCATCTAGGAGAAGTAGGTAATATTTGAACCCACTTACAGATGTAATGGGAGCAGGTCCCCAAAGATCTGTATGTATTAAGTGAAATGGCTCCTTGGCTTGAGATTGAGAAAGCTTAAAAGGCAAGGCAAGTGATTTTCCTAGTTGGCACGCATCACAAAAGAGATTCATATCATTGATGGCAAAGTTTTTGTTACATTGCTTCAATACAGCAGAAAGTGTTGACAATGAAGGATGGCCAAGTTTCATATGCCATTTCCTCACCCTAGACTTAACAGACTTGGATTCAGATACAAAAGAGGCACTTGACAACCTTGACTCATTTTTAAACTCGGACACAAAAGAACTACTTGGGATCTTGAACTCTTTGTTTGGAGCTTGAGTGGGTGGCTTTGATGGTGGATTTGTGAAATGAAAGGGACCAGCAGGTAATTGGAGTTTGTAGAGGCCTTTGTTAAGCTTCCCTTGCAACAGTACTTCCCCTGTTTCCTTGTCCTTCACAACACAACATTTAGAATCAAACTCCATAATCACATCATTATCAGTTGTTAGCCTAGAGACACTGATTAAATCTTTTTTTATATCAGGCACACATAGTACTTTGTTCAATCTCAATGACCTATTAAGGTGAGTATTAATATGAGCTGAACCTGTGTGTGTGATTTTGGCTTTATCTCCATTACCTACCATGAGTGTTTCCTTACCAAAGTGTTCATTCGATTCAGAGAATTGATCAGTAGAGGCCATGACATGAGCATTTGCACCTGAGTCTGCATACCATTCTGGTCCAACATGTGATGCTGTCATAGCTGATGATGAGCTAGCTGATTTGTTGTCAAGATCAGGCCTCTTCCCCATATACCGTTCATCATAGCGGTTATAGCAGTAGGCAGCAGTGTGATTTGTGAGACCACAAATCTGGCAAGGAGGTTTTGAAGAGTTGTTTCTGCCTCTCCCCCTGCCTCTTCCGCCTCTCGAGTTCCTGCCACCATCATAGGACCTGCCTCTGTTGCTTGTGTTTCCAGATCTCTGAGTGAAGTTGGCTGATACTTCATTTAGATTAACATGGGATATTCCACTGCTGATTTCATCAAGATAGTTCAACCTGCTCTCAAATGTCATGAGTGTTGACTGAAGATCATTCCATGAAATAAACTTCATATTGCCTATTTGAGCAGAAATTGGCAAGTAGTCTTTATCTAGACCATTCAACACATAGTTAACTAACTCATCAGTCTCAATTTTCTTCCCAGCAACTTCAAGGCTATCTGAGATCCTCTTGATCTCTGCCATATACCTATCCATACTCTTGTTACCTTTCCTTACCTTTTGAAGCTCTCCCATCAGAAAGATAACCCTCGATCTGCTTTGGACCCTGAAACTCTCTTCGACAGCTTTCCAGAGGCTTGAGGAATTAGTAGCTCCCATGACCTAACAAAGCAATTTCTGGAGTCATTGAAGAGTAGAGCCACCCCATGAGGAGCTGGTTAGTTGAAATCCACTTTCGATAATCGGGGTTGGGCGTTTGGATAGCTAACCCTTCGGCACCAGTGGATGCGATGAACTCATAAGGGCAGACAGATGTTCCAAGTAAAAAATCTTCAAGATTGTGACCTCGAATTACTGGCATGACGATGGTTTTCCAGAGAGGGAAGTTCTCCTTGTCCAGCTTGACGGAGGGAACTTGAGTGAGGCTCATAGTGAGTGGATTTAAATTGGCATGAGGAGTAACGGCAGACGCCATTTCCAGCTCTGATACCAAGTTGAGTTTTGAGAGTTTTTGAAACACTTTTTGTATTAATAACTCAACAACTACAATTGCAGCTCGAGAGAGCAGAATATATACAGCAAGAACAACTAGGGCTAAAGACATCATACAGGTGGACTAGAAATACTGTACATCTCTTGTGGGCTTTCATACTGGGCTGATGGGCCTTATGTTTCATTAGGATGGACTAGTTTGTTGATAAATTTAACAACTTTAAAATAGAAATCTAGTTCGTACAACTTTAGGGATTGAATTTGATCACGGCCATGACAAGTCCCTCAGTACTTCTTCTCTCATTGGAAGGAAGAAAATGAAACTTTTAATTTCGTGAAAGATCAGGTTTGTCAACATATACGAGGGGTGGAAACAAGAATACCTTTCCCATAGATAAAGAGATACTTTTAGAAATAGTTATGCAGGCTATGCCAATCTACACCATAATTGGTGTTTCTTGTCCCTCTTGATATTTGTAAGGAGATAGAACGTTTGGTGAATTCCTTTTGGTGGGGAAATCACAAAAGCGACTCAAGGGATATTAATTGGATGAGGTGGGATCGTTTGTGTGTCCCTAGGAATCGTGGGGGACTCGGCTTCAAAACTCTCCATGACTTCAAGCTTGCCCTACTGAGTAAATAAGACTGGAAGCTAATGAACAATCAACAATCCCTTGTGTTTCGAATCGATAAAGCGGAGTATTATATATCCTCGTTCAAAATTTTTTGGTGCTAAGCTCGATTATAACCCAAGCTTTATATAGCGTAGTTGTCATGTAAGCTCAATATCTGGTTCAAAATGGAATAGATTTCATGTTGGTAAGAGTGATTCTATCGACCAACAATAAGAAACTATTGAGTCGGTATAGATTCCAAATAGAGAGAATATCACGGTGAATCAATTGACAGTAGGGAACAAGTGAAAATAGGAGCGGGATATCATTCACGATATGGTGATGAGCATGATCAACACCACATTTTATAGGTTTCCTAGAGTTTACGCTGTACGGATGATCGTCTCTATTGGCATCTTAGGAAAGGGCCACTTCGACGTGAACTGTTGCTACTACTTAACAAAATAGCTTCGCGATGATAACGGACTTTCTCTCCTAGGGGTCCATTTTGCAATAAGCGTTGGCAAGAAGCCACTTCTACGTGAATCCACTTTTCACTATTTTGTTTCTTATGCCTGTGCTACTAAAGTTTGGGAAGAAGCTAATGTTAGTTTTACCCAGCAATTGCAAGAGTTGATGTTGGTTCAAACTCGGCTGTTGACATATGCAATTGGAGGAGACACGAGGCTGACTCTCAGAAGTTAAATGTTGATGTTGCTGTAATACTGTGTTTCAATCCCAGAATCAAATGGGCTTGGGTGTGGTTAGAAGAGATCATGAAGCTAAGTTTCGGGGCGCCAAATTAGTACTAATCAAAGGTGTGTTTGATTCTAAGTTGGAGGAAGTGTGTCGCGTTAGAAAGGCACTTTTATGGATCAAAGAACGGGACCTGCAAATTGTGACTATCGAAATGAATGCTCGTTTGGTGTTCAACGCGTTGCGCAGCACGGGAGTTGACAACTCATATTTCGGTTTACTCATAGGATATTGATCTTGTTTCTGAATTGAGAAATGTAAAGTTCTCGTGTCAGGAGAACTACAAACCAAGGCCCACACGAGCTCACTAAGGTGGTAGGTTCTTTGCCTGACTCTGAGAGTGAATTGATAATCCCCATCATGCTTTCGTTTTCGATGTACTTGCTTTGGAACCTAACATTGAATAAATTCCTCTTTTTGAAAAAAACATAATAAATAATAAATAAAGTATCTGCTTGTTATTTGCGTCTAATTACTTGATTACAAAACTCGTGTATTATTTTTCTAATATTTTCTTATCTGGAAGCACTTGAGTTTGTGCTTGAAATGCCTGTTGATCACCACTAGTGAATTTAGTATGATTCATTTTTCCATTAACATTTACTAGGAATTTCATGTTCTCGACAATTGGTTTTGGGAATTATTTTGTAAGTTCATTCATTAATTCTTGTAAAACTTGGGATCATTTAAATTCTTAGGGTTGTGTTGGTGTTTTAAACAGTAATGGATGTTATTGTTTTTGAATTACTTTTAATATTGAGATGTTGGAGAGCAAATTTTAAACTATGCTATGTTGATTTTGTTGAATTTTGCCAAGAGTATTTATAGAATGAATTTTTCCAAAATACAAGGGAGTTATATCGAAAGTTTTATAAAATCAATCTTATTCTATTGTTCTTTTATTAGAATATTTTTCATAATCATCAAAATAACTTTCTGTTAAATGTATTTATACGTGCAACGAATTCATGAGGTACTTAGTTTCATCTTGTAAAAATCTTATACTAGAAGTTTTGCGCCCATCCAACCTAACTAGGCATGAATTGGCCCCAAGCCAAAGTTTTGGCATAACAGAGTTTCGTGAAAGTGGTGCGAGCTTTTCTTACGTTCTGCTGTCACTACTGGCCAAGCCTCCAGCATTGGTAGGGCATAGGTGGCATCTCTAGAATAATAATAATTGAAACTATGAACAATGATGTCTAAATAATAATAATAATAATAATAATAATAATAATAATAATAATAATAATAATAATAATAATAATAATTTTAAAAATAAAACTAGGAACATCTGTGTATAGATTGAGAAAATAGAGTGTGAAATAAGAAAATACACAATATTTTATGCACGTCATTATTATTATATATATTTCAAGTAAAAATTAGGCGACCGTGATGTACCGCCAAAAATAAATAAATAAATAACTAAATAAAAATAAATAAAAAAGCATTGTAAAATACTATGGCATCTAGAAATCATGAGAAAAAAAAAATTAATAGTTAATTACTTTAATAGTTCAATTTGATTCTGCACAATATACTGCCACCATATAAGTATTAATAACTTGTGAACAAAACATTGAAAAGTAACTATTGAATTGCACAATTTATTCAATCAAAACAATGTAAGTGCTCAACTATTTTTTATTATTATTATTATTATTATTATTATTATTATTATTATTATTATTATTATTTCGTTTTCCTTTTCATAGGGGAGCCACAATTCAGTCAAAGACATTATCCATCGTGTTGCAAAATGTGTTAAAAAGCCCAAAGTCAACGAAAAAAACCTTTGGACAAAAGTGGGGGAAAAAATATGTCAACGGCGCTTAAACATAAAAAAGCACAGGGCGCCCCTTTTACGCTTTCATTCACTTTACGCTTTTTAAAACTTATATTAGAGATGCTATAAGTTGAGTTTATAGTTACATATTTACCGTACATGATTATACAAATCAAAATAATGGTAATAGAACGATAAATAATGTACGCATTTGTATGGCTTGTAATGCAGATAAATTGTTCTTGTAATTTGAAAAATAGTTAAACAATGTAATAAAAAAATAACAGTATGAATTCCCATTTCGTTTGATTAGGGCAAGTAAACTCAATAGGGACAGGGAAGCCAATGTCATCTTCGCTTGATAAAATTCCAACATCAAAATTACATGTAGACATGCAGTACTACTGCACTCGATAATATACTAGACAAGATTTCAACCTCTTCATTTTTCAATATTGTACCAAATATCAATGGATTTCAAATACTGATTTATGTTTCTCAGAAATGAATTTACCATCAAGGTCATTCACTATACTCAGTTAACAATCAAAACAATACAAAGAAGAAATTACCCTCGCTATCCTTCGTGTTTCTTTAAAGACGAAAAAGATTTGAACCATTGCTTCCAAGGAGCGTCTTCCTGTTGCTCAATCCATGAAAGAAAACAACTATCCAACAAACAGAAGAAGTTGACATAAAGAAGTTGATACCTAACTGGAACAAACCGAAAGTTCACGACTTGAACGATTGGCCATACGCCTCCTTCCATAACCAGGGCTGGGAGAAAATCTCTCTTGACGTCTTCCTTAACCTGAGCAGCGCTTTTCCCCGTTGAAAATCCCATATAAGAGAAGAATACGAGCAAATCTAATGGCCCAAATATAATACAATCAATTGCTACTTTGGAAGTCACAAACCGGAATGAATTTGGTTGTAGCTGTAGCCGCAATCTAATAAACCGATCAAGGCCTTCATACCTGCATAAGATAAAGTTTACCCATTTTATACTGAAAACTACTTTCAACTCCTACTATGTTATATGTATGCATATATATTTGACAGTATCGTGTGAAAAGGATTTTAAGTGGAGGATTTTAAGTGGAGCTGGATCCAGCACATCTAGCGACAAGCAACCAAGCTATTAATAATTGAAATAATATGTTAGATGACAAAAATACTGACCAGAAGTGACCGACAGGTCCAACAAATCCAAATCCAAACAAGCTTGTGGTGGCAACTCGTCTCCAGTTAATCTTGTATTCTTTATCTTCGTCCTGTAGAGAGATGAGGGAGGGATTGTTGATCTAGTAAGGGCTGTGTAATGTAACAGTCCACAGCATGTTGGCCACCATTACACAAAGCAAAATTGCCAAAGCTAAGCCATTATATGCCAGCAAAGGAAATGAGCATTGCTCCTGCTTCTGTATTGATTATTTCCATTTGTCTCTCCTTTCAGCCATCGTGATCAGCAAAGTGTATGAGCACAACAATGGTTTCAAATTGTAGATACAAGCTACTTCCGGAAATGTACTGACATTTCGTTTACTTTTTATTCTAACACAATATCATACCATTACCACAGTGCATATCATATTTGCAGATCAGCAATGTCAAGGATGGCACACCAATGAAAGAACTTGGTGATTCGATATACATTTCATGCATCAGTACACAATTCATTGAAAGGCTTGTTTCCTGATGAATGAATACACATTCAATAACCTGGGTGAAGTATTTATGGGAATCAAAATATTAATAGAGGATTAGAGGTCAATAAGAATTGTTTATTTGTATCAGTGTCTGAAGTTAGAGATAAGTGCAAATATTTTTTGCGAACTTTATAATAATTTTTGTCAAAATGAAATTATTCTCGCGATAAAAGTTTTCTTAAATATGTCCACACCTTCTGAGGCGCCTCTACCATCCTTAGAAAGAAAGCAACAACGTATGGCTTCCATTAGTAAATGAAGAACTTCTCAAACATTCTTTCCTTTCTTGAGCCTTCAACCGGCCATCTTGTCAGTCGAAAGCGGTTATCCGGATCTATTTCATAAGGGGAGTGGGAATGTCCATCTTGAAGGTCTTCGCTCGGTTCTATAGTTTGATCTAAAGCCTGTGAGGCTTTAGATTTTTACAACAATCTTACTTGTATATCCCCATCACAACAAGAAAGTCAACGTACAGTAAATGAAGCGAAGCAAACTGTCTCACGAGAACAAAATGGATGAGAAGCGAACAGATTGTACTTTGTAGAAAAAACGTCAGCTAGGTAATGAGATGCATATGCAACATTACCAGTTCATCTGACAAGGCACAATACCCTATTAACTAGCCAAAACCTAAGAGCATGTTTGGAAGTGATTCTTCTGTATTACTAGAACCCATAACTTATAATCACTTACCAGAGAGACACTATATAGGGGCAGTAACTAACTATTAAGAAATCAATACTTCTTTTCTCACTTTAGGATCATGATTATTGAATAAGGCAGGAATCCATAATATCTTGTTGAAGAATAATTCACGGGAGCATGTCGCTCTTTAATGAGAACATAGCCATCCTGGAAATATTCGACCCCCACTGGCAGCAAACTTTCTTGTAACACGTACATATTCTGCGTGATGAGCTAGTGCATTATATCATCACAGTACTCACTATTAATTTTGCAAGAACACATTCTCATTGTTCTCAATACTTGCAAAACTATCAAAGTTATATGAACAACAATTTAGCTGCAATGTCTTTCCCAAACAAAAAGCCATCATACATCCACTAGTGTTCTCAGTATAAAAGGGTCCATTTGGAGCAGTTCAAGGAAATTGAATTCTGATGGATTAAGTGCTTCGAGAGGATGCACTTTCTTTTCCATACAAAAGGGAAATGCAAGAATAAGCAACTCTTCACAGCATCTCCCAAAAAATCAACTGACTTTTACACTGATCAACTTTGAAAATAGACCTTTCAAACCAACATAGATGACACTTTGTGCAATGCAAAGCAAATTCTACTTGTACAGCTGTGATAAATTCCGAAAACAAATTGAAGAAATGAACTGAACTTTTGATCCAATCATGTCGAGAACAGGTGCATTCACTCAGAAAGCTATATGTTATTTCCTTATTCCGTGCCCATTTCATTTCCATGCCATCACACTAACAACCACACATAAATCTTTTATATATTCATGTAAATTAAATGTACCAGCAGACAACACCAAGAATTTAAAAGTAAGAATTTAAAAGTTTAAAAGAACAATAATTATACAAAGCCAATATGCCAACAAATATTTACGAAACCCATTAAAAACCATCCAAATTCATGAAATAATTTTATAAGAACGAGAGAAACAAATACTTACTGGAGTTTCTTTGTGATATTTCTTGACAGTGGAATTTGCAATTGCCTGGGCAGCAATATCACCGAATGCCCAAATGAATCCAGAGCTAATGACCTGGGTTTTAACAGGGTGCACCGCCAAGCAATTCTGGTACCATTTCCAAAGCTTCAACATGCTAAATTGCTAATACAATGAAAATCATGAAATAAAATTGGAAATTTAGAAATATTTTCTACCAAAATGTATCGAGGAAGAATTTGATCGTGATTAATTTCAGAGAGTGAAAGCGAGCGAATGAGGGATTGGTGTTGTAGAAGGAGAGTGTATTGACTGCTCGACAAATGGTTGAATATTCAGCTAATCTCTCTCCCCCTCTCTCTCCCTCTCTCTCTAACTTTTTCAATTCGCTAGTTTACCGTTTACTCTGCGTCACTCCAGTAATGTTTGGAGTGCACACACTTTTGTATGGTAACATACCATACATTAATAGGGATATAGATCTCCACATTGAGGGGGATATTTTGGTTATTTTGTATTTTATATATTAGGGTGTGATAGTGAATTTATGTGTACTTCTTGTATTTTTCGTGTCACTCCCTCTTTATCGAAAAGAATATTAAAAGGCTATATTCAATATATATATATATATATATATATATATATATTAAACCGCTCCATTAAAAAAAATATAATAATAATAAAAAAAATAAAAATAAAACATTGTTGTCGTAAAAACAAAATAAATAAATAATACGGTAACTTACTCCAATGGTCCCCAATCTTTCACTATTTTGGCACTTTGGTCTCAAGTCCTTTTTTTTTTTTTTTGGTTTTTTTTGTGATGACATAGCTCCTAACCTTTCAAAATTCAATTTCACCCGTCCAAAGTAGCCAGGTTAACTTGCAACAGCAGGTTATCAGACAATTTTTTTATTTAATAAAATAAAGATAATTTAGTAATTTAATGTCTAATTTTATTTTTTATTTATAAATAAAGATTAAATCCCTATTCACAATTTAAAATTCATTGTAAATATTTAATTAAAATTTCAACACAAACCCTAATAGCTACCCCCACCCAGGCTACCCAAAAAATCCACCTCCATTCCAACCCATTCCCCGCCCTATAGCAATTGCGAAAATTAAGAGGAAACCCCCCATGCTTGCTGCTTGAAAAGTAGAAAATTTCATCTGGTTTTAACATTGGAAAACTTGGGGTCTTTTCCTTTGTTTTTATTTATGGTTGGTATTGGGTTGGAATGGGGACGGATTTCTGTGTTAAAAATTTGAACAATATAAGGATTTGAATGCAATATTTACAATAGATTTTAAATTATAATTGAGGACTTAATCTTTATTTATTAATGAAATAGTAAAATTGGATGTTAGATTACTAAATTGTCCTCATTTTATTAAATAAAAAATTAAAATTACCTAGTAACCTATAATAGCAGGTTTACCAAGTTAATTTGGACCAATGGGGCTAATTTTTAAAAGGTTGGGAGTTGTGCTGTCAAAAAAAAAAAAAAAGATTTGGGGACCAAAATACAAAAATAGTGAAAGGTTGTGGATCATTAAAGTAATTTACCCTAAAATAATAAAAATAAAAATAAAAATAAAAAATAATAATAATAATAATACGGTTGGATATCTTTACAATTCAAATCCAAGTATGAATAGATTTTAGTAGTCTAAGTATTTTGTGCCTTCCAATATTGAAAGCACGTTGTGTATAACTTATTCAAAATTTTTTTATTACAATTATTTTTAAGAAAAATTATTTCGATAGTAACTTTTAAATGTTGTTATTAAAAAATAATGTCTTTATTTAATTTCGAGTTAACAAGGTTTTTTCTGGTATGAAATGGTAGAAAAATGGGTGACAAGTAATCACATAACTCCCATTTCTTGTCGACAAACTGTCTTCTCAATTCGAAACTGATTCTCGCGCATCGAACATATCACTTACGTCCCAAGCGTTTGTCCTCATTGGCCAAAAAGGAGTCTCCCGTGTGAAAGGATCTTGGAACATGGAACAAAGGATCAAAAGAGCCAAACCTGACCAGTTTCTTTTCAGCGTACTGGCAATGAAGTGAAAAGCTTGGCTCATGTAAATATCAAAAGAGTGCATTTTTCCTCTACAGATTTAGATGATAAGATGAATAGCTTGGCTCAAGTTGATCAATTCAACCTCCCTAATCTTCACTTACAGAAAAGAAGTGTGTATATTGGTTTTCCCTTCTTTTATAGCATATAGACAGCTTTAATATATAGTTCTTTGACTTGAGAAAATGTAATTGATGCTTTATATGCCTTTTGCTAGCTACTAGGATTTTATTGTATCTCTTGAAGGTCAGGTATTAAGCTCCCATTCCCCCTTCTTATTTATAATTGCCTTTTGATATCTACAAAACTCCTATCGCGAGATTGGATTTTCGAGTTAGGATAGTTCAAAAAATAATGTAATTTGCTTTATAGTGCAATTTTCAATAATGAAGCAAGCTGATTTACCTTAAATTGAGCACAATACTACTAATGGATAAGAGTTGGACATCATCATTTGTATAACTCTAGTAATTGTCCCAAGGGGACGTTATCTCTGCACAAATATAATAGAACAAAACCAATAATTCATAAATACAAGATTCGCTTTATATCTCAACCTAGGTGGCATAGAGGGCTTGTGTAAAAAGTTAAGTAGAGTAAACAACGCACCCTATATGATTAATATGACTATAAATTACTGAAAACTACTTTATAGACGACATTTGTAGTGGTGAGCAAAAACTTCAAACCCTTCACGTTTGTCACCCTCGAGACTGCAACATGCAATTAACATGAGTGAAGACCGGTCTCTTCAAATAAACCCCATCACTGGAGACTGTCTGTCCTTGAGTTTTATTGGTGGTCATTGGGTAGCAAACCATCGAAGGAAACTATCACCTCTGAAAGGTGAACGAAAATATTGTATCAAACAGATTTAGGCCCAATTTGGGAATTAGAAATTCCTTGCTAGCATACCCCAGACAAAATCCTTGCCTCTATCTATCACATCACGACCAAGTCGCGTGACTGTAAGTCGAATACCATTACACAAGTCATAAGAGTGATCAATGTTACACATCAATATCATGGGAACCCCCACCTTCAACCTCAAAACATGACTCGGCATACTAGAACATGTAATCTTATTCAAGAATTAAGCGGTGTGAATATCTCTAAGCAAACTAGTGTTGGAGTCGTCAAACCTACACATCGAATCAAAACAATAATATGACTTCAGCTCGGACTAGTTAACGCTAACCACATACTTGTTCACCATCCCAATATCTTCAAAGGTTGGTGCAAGTATGGCTTTTCCATTCAACTAAGATGCAAAGCATGCTTCGACCAAAAAGTTGGGTAGGTGCTATCCGCAATAGATTTAAAAAAAAATCCAATGAGAAACCAAAGACCGTTGAGTATTTCAATTCCTCACCATAATTCAGCCTTCCAATGTCTCCATCCCTAATGCTTAAAATCCATTTGGAAAACTTCCGAAGTTCATCAAAATGTTCACCTCTATGAAGATTACACAGTCTCATGTTCTTGTCAATCTCAATACCTTGCAGTGGTCCCACCGATAAAAGGAGTTGAGAGATGCATTTACTACCTTTTACCTGGTTCTCTTGGGTATAACCAAAAGTGTCCACTTGAAATGCCCTCCAAATATAATAGTCTTGCAACTAAATGGTTGATGGTTGCCTCATAGGTTACTAAATTTGGCAATGCCATGCATGGTGTGATCTAGGGCCTCAAAACATTGTTTTTGGATGATGGGAGTATATCAACCTACTTCTCTCTAGAAGCTTAGCCAAATGAGTTTTCTATTTAATGTTGCAAGGCAAATCTTCTTATGCATTCAATGGAATAGCAAACCCCAAATAAATAGTCCTCCCCCCGGGAGAAAAAGGGAAGTTGTAGCATTGGATGCTACATTAAGCACTATTTCTCCACGAAACCTGATCACGGTTGATATGGTCCTCCACAAGAATGATTTCCTCGTACCTTCAAGTCTATACAAAAAGAAAACATAGCCCTTTTCATCATCAACTACATTCATTATAGTTTTATAAACACCACGTTGTTAATCAAGCAGATTGGATAGCAACATAGAATGTTCATTGGCATCCTTATCGAGGTCCAATTCATCATGTATCAAGATGTTGTTCAAACGAAGAAATAAAACAAACAGGGAATGCATGGAATCATAATCTTGTAGGCTTTTCCACTGTTAGAAGAACAACTTCTCAATCTCAAACAAAGCATAGTTCTTGATTTGAACCTCGGTCAATCAAAGGGTTGCAACAAAGCTCACATGATTTGCCCAACTTAGAAATAATAAAGGAAAAAAGACATAGTGTGGAAATAAGAATAAAATTAGATCAACATGTTCAAAATTTATCTACTTTAAGACAAAGGACGCAACAAATAATAGTACTATACAAAATAATACCAGGGTTGTTAAGATTCTTCCAGTGATTGTGTTCAATATTGCCAATGGACAAGTATTGCCAACACTTCTCCCACAAGGTCTCAGGCCTATCCAAGCAATCCGACATCAGCATAGTGAAAAATAAATTATGCAATAAAAATTCAGAAGCCCAATGACTTGCCTCGATTATTCCATCAATGTATTGTTTGTCATCGTCTAAGGTCATTGCAAGTATTATGCATCTTCCATTCAATAGTCTTTCTATCTTGATAACACATAGGACCATAGACATGATTTATAAAGTACGTAGATGGTGTTTGAAAATAATGAGAGGAAATTTTTAAAAAATCATGAATTTTAATAAAGTCGAACCATGAATCAAAACTTATCCAAGGCATAATGTGGAATGTCGAATCATGAATAAAAAAATTAAGAAAATTATGTAGATAGTACCTTTCTCTCATCCCAAGCCAAACAAAAAACAATCTGCCAATAGAAAACCTCTACCACTTCGGAACCCACTCACGCGTAGCCTACTTCCATGCGAACTTATTAGGAAACTCTACATAAGTCAAATTTCTCGCTTCAAGAAATTTTTGATTTGCCCTCATCCATGCCATACATTTGCTAGGTTTGAAAGAAGACCGCCTCATCATTATGCCAAGTTCATCTATTTCAGAATATACCAGACTCTGCTAGTCGAGAAGAAGAAAGCTCTCTTGATCGTGACATCTATGTAGTGGATAAAGAATCCAAACATCCGCCAGGCTGCCTTGCAAGCTAAGACATAGCGATAATCGTAATAGGCATTAATCTTATCAAACAAATCCATAGAAGGAGAATTAGCACTTTTAGCAAACACAACGATAATCCGATCATTGCCTTTAGTTATGTAGTTGAACAAGTACTTTATAGACCTGCTCTGGTTGCACCACTCAACATTAATATGGACTCTATATTTTAAAAGGAAGTATTGTGAACGATTACATATCTATTGTTGAGGATTATCCTATTTTTTCAACCATCATTCCATTATTCCTACTCATATACACAGGAACCCATTCTTAGCAATGCTCATGTGGGGAATAAACTTCTGGGGAGAGTGCTTTGTACATTTTTGTTTCTCTATACAGGGAGAATCCCTGTTTAAAATCCCAAAAAGACCATGAACCATGGGTTCTTTGACTAGATTATAGTATTCCGGGTGAGACTCCCAATCTGGAATCTCAGTAGATATTATCTAGTCAATATGGACTTGAGTGGGATTCTTGTCACTGTAGTCCATAAACAAAAAAAATATGTGTGTGCGCCAAGCTGTGCTTTCGGAACTATGTAGTACTACACATGAGAAAAAAAATAAAAAACATGAAAGACCAAAGCTCTATAATGAAAAATAATTTTGTGAAACAAGACAATGAGAAGAATTTTTCGAAAAAGACTAAAGCAAAAGAGCAATTTCCCTTGCTTTTTTTTTTTGCATTGAGTAATTTACTTACTTTAGTCTCACCAAATATTTGGTTTTCTTGATATAGTTGATAACCAGATCCAGATTAATCTTGAAAACCCTATAAATAAGGTCGCAACCCTCTGCTCTCCACAAAGCGGTGATCTCAGGCCACTAAGGATTATACGTAAAAGTGATGAACAACTCTAGATATCTAGCCCACCGGCATATGGCCATACCATCCTGATAATTTTCCATCAAATTATGAGGACTCCAAGTAAAACTATTAGGTAATACCACAAGTTTTTCCAACCTTGTTGGATTTGTCTCTCCATGCCCGACAGCATCGACAAGTCCACAATACCACTCAGATCTTAGCTCCAGCTAATGTGTCGGGATATAGTTCAAGTGAGACATCTCAATCATTGTGTAATCGTCAACCAAGAATTGTTCAAAAAGCTTTCAACACCACAGAATATACGGCGACTCATTAAATCTCTCCAGTATCTTAGATGTAAAATATCCTCTAGGACTAACATGGTCTATGCCTTTAAAAGAGGACTTGGTATCACATGTAAATCCATAATCCTCTTTATATCCATCTTGTCCAAAGGGAGAAAGTAGGGATACTAGAGACTGAGAGATGAAGGATTGAGATGATGTATGCGCTAAAGGCATCCACCCATTTTCTGAACAATCATGTCATGTTCTAGTCTATTAAAGTCTATGTCTACAGCTTCATTTTGCTATAGAAGGTTGTACTGTTTGCCCTCTTCATTCTTTCTTCCAATAAGTTTCATCTTAAAATCAATACAGCCATTGTCGTTCAACCTGTCCCTTGCCATCCTAAATGTTTTAAAAAATATGTTATGTTCATCTAGGATGTCCTTCAATTCAATTTGCTGCTAAAAATAGCCGTATTTTTTCCAAATTTCGTCGTTTCGGCCTTCAAATTGGGATTTTTCTATTTCTAGGTGTGAATTTTTGTTCTTACAAATTTAAAACAATCAAGTTTTAGTTGTGTTTTAGTTGTTTTTCCCATTTGCATATGTTTGTCGTCTTTTGTATTAAGTATGGTTAGTTAATTTCTTAACGTGCCTCTCTACTTTGATGGTAGCAATTTCGCTTACTGAAAGCTTAGGATGAGACCTTTTTGAAATAACTAGATCAGGGAGTGTAGGTTACTGTTGAAAAGGGTTGGACTACTCCTAGTGAAACTGTTGACAACATTGTGGTTCCTATAGAGGTCTCAAAATGGGCCATTGCTCAGAGAGAAATGTATAGTTGGAATAGTAAAGGGGTACACACAATTTTCATGGTAGTATAACCTGAGGAGTTTAGGAGAATTTCAATGTGTGAGACTTCAAAAGAGGCTTGGGATATCTTATAAACCATACATGCGAGCACTAAGGTTGTTTAAAATTCTAAACTCCAGATGCTAACCACTAGTTTCAAAGAACTTGGAATGCTAAAGGATGAGACTTTTGATGAGTTTTGTGCTAAGTTGAAAGATACTGCGAATTCTAGCTTCAATCTAGGTGAGAAAATCCCTACTTCTACTATCGTTAGAAAATTTCTTAGGTCACTACCTGAGAGGTTTAAGCTTAAAGTGATAGCGATTGAAGAGAGTAAAGATCTAGACACCGTTAAGATTGAAGAACTAGTTGGCGCTTTGCAAACCTATAAGCTCACCCTCTCCCAACCTAAGGCGGAAAGTTCCATTACTTCAAAGAGCATGAAAAATAATAGAAATGACTCTTTTATGAAAGCAGTGATCGGTGAGGAAATGGCTTATTTTGTTAAGAAATTCAGCTGAATGCTTTTGAAACATGAGAAATCTAAAAAAATCTAAGATTGGCCCTAGCAAGTATAGACAAGAAAAACACGATGAGAAGAAGTCTTGGGATTTCAATGACAAGACCCAATCAGTGAGGTGTCATAATGTGTCTGGGATTTGAGGATATTAGATCAAAGTTTTCCACCTATCTAAAAAACAATAGGAAAGTCATGAATACCACACTGTCAGGTGTGGAGTCCAGTGAGGAGGGTCTTCTAGTAAGGCAGAAGGTACCAAGCAGATTGCCTTTACTGCTAGAATCTTGATTGACCTTTAGGAGAATGAGAATGAGAATGTAGATTAGTATAGCGCCTAAGGTAAAGAGTCAGGCGAGGAGAGTTTAGAAGTGTTATATGAGCCGGTGTATGAGGAGAGTTTCATACTTAAGAATGTGAACAAAGCTACTGTTAAGCAATTGAGGGCTTGTTCTATACCCAATTTTGTTAATGTTAGTAGAAGGTACTCGAATTTCATGTAGAATAGGTGGTTGAAATTTTGAGAAGATGCATTAAAAAATATAAATAAATTATCAAATAATATTTGGGTGGTGAAATGTGATGAGAGAGAAAAAGTAGATTTGAGTTTTTGAATTTTATGGTGTATAAAACAAGGCCTGAATAAGGTTGAGGTAAATAAGTAGAGACTAGTTGCTAAATTAGAAAAAATTAAGAAGAGCCTAGTGGAAGTGAGGAAAGAGAAAGAGGGTCTAGAAAATATTGTTAGTTAAGTAGAGAATGAGCTAGAGGCTACCAATGCTCAAATCGAGAGCTTTTTTAGTAATACTCAAAAGTTAAACCACATTCTAGGTTTGGGCAAACCTGTTGGCAGCAAAGGGGCATGTCCCCACGGTGCCTAAATTTGTCTCTATTGCCATCATTAATTGGGCGTATTCGTCCCAATTGTAGAAAACTCCTAGCAAAACCTATCTATATGGATACTTCTACTTGGGTCAGAGAGTTGGTAAAGCAAATGAGCATTGATTAAGGCCGTAGGGCATTTGACTAGGTCGACCGCTTGTGTGGGTTAAGTAAAGTAAGCTCTCCAATTACTCTGATGAGTCTAAAAGAGCTACTAGTTTAGTTGCATCCTCTTAATGTTAGGCGTAGAGCTTGGATGTGCATTTCATTGATTTATCCTTCCTTGCATGTTTTACCTATTTTTTATTTTTATACTTTTTATTTTTTTCTTTTTTTCACTTACATTGTTCTTGCATTTTGTTTAAAAAAAAATTGAAATGACAAAACAGTATATTTTTCTTTTCTTTTGGTTTTATCTACTTACATGGTTGGAATAATTGTCCAAACTGATGTCTGATACACTTGAACTGAGTTAATCATGCATCATTTACAAGAATTCCCATCAGTTTAGGTTAATGGAGATAAATTCATACCTTCTTTTCACTGCACACACCGAGCTCTTGTGAGTTAGATTTACCACGTGTGAGATTTGGAGTGGCAACCACGAGGTGAATGAGAATTGTATAAAATGGTAAAATTATTATAAGATAATGGCAAACGACTATGCCACATCTTCATTTATATTAGCATATTTTTCTTCGTAGCATAGGTGTCTCGAGTGATCCATTGGCCCATTTCTAGTCAAAAACCACCACTAGCTTTCAAACAATTGACACTTCAAAAAATCAGCAAATTCAAGCACAAAAATTAGGTCAAATCGAGTTTAGGCTCTTATACCAATTGAAAAATCAAATGCAGTAGATGACCCAATCAATTATATCAATTATCATGATTATATAGTCAATCAAAATATTTAAATATATAACAAACACTGAAAGCAATAAATAAAGCGATAAACAACACTGATTGATGACGAAGGAAAGCTTGTTGAAGAACTTTTCCAACTGTAAAAACCTCCGGGCGAGCTCGCCATTGAAAATGCACTATAAAAAGCTTACCTTACAGATGATCAATGATAACCTAGTGTAACCCCTTGCCTGTAAACCCATACGAACATCATCGCGCTGCACGTAAAGCACCTTCTAGAACTTTAGCGCATCTTTCTTCATAAGTGGATCTTCAACCATGCTAGAACTCCAACCACCTCGCCAAGCTTTTGAACTCTGAAGGCCATTTGGTAGAAGATTTTACATTTGTGTTTATGATGAAAGATTGCTCTTGTATTAATCAACTACCAAGCATAGTAACAATCAAAGATATGAAATAGGGAGTTTTGGGATGTTTTCTCTGGTGTATAGGGTCTCAAAATCGTGGGTGGAGAAAACTGGTATGAACTTCTATTTTATCACGAGACAAATGGATGGAGAAATAGGTTACAGAAATATTTTTCGCACCAAGCGAGATATATTGGCCGGTCAAGCGGTTCTGTAGTGATCCGCCCTTGTTTTAGCTACTTGAGCAAGTCTTGAGCAATTTTTTAGCTATTTCTGCATGTTTATCTTCATATGATCCCAAACTCAAGTCCTAGTCTACCCAAAAACTAACCCAGCAAGTTAAAATGAAATTATAACTCACTACATTTGATTTTCATACATAGATATTCCAATCGCAAAAAATACCTAACAAGAAGACAATCGTAGCGTGCAAGTTCTTTACTCCTGTAGACTTGTTACAAAAACGAAAAGATAAGAAATTGTTAACAAACTGATCATGGTTTTCAAAAACTAAAGAAAAAAATAAATAAATAACTTCAAGATAGAGAAATTAAAATATGACTGTGCATTGTTAAAACTAACTTAACAGCTTCCATTTTGTTCACAATTTCATTGTGAGGGTCTTGTATGGATATCTATATGAACTTCGGCCATTCACCTTCTAGAGGAAGCAAACACCCAATAATGTTTTAATTTTGACCGTTCAATCCGAATATAGGCGGACCTTTGCCTTTGTTTATGCCTTTATCTGTCTTTCCACTCATCAAAGTGAACAATAATATAGAGTTGCATGAATCAACAAAATGTCTGCTTCTGTAATCATCTCCCAGAATCAAATCATTCAAGACTGAATGAGGGTCTTTCATTAAGGGAAGAACGACATTCCCTTGATTACAGCACAAGGAAAATTTTGAATTTTTTTGTGGGGATGTAATCTTGTTTCTCTTAGCATACCAAAAAATAGCATCGTAGTGCTCACACGAATATACGGGATCTCCCATATCATCATATTCTACAAAGAATTAAACCAATGGTGAATCAAATAAACTTTTAGGCATTCGTAGCTAAAGAAGATATAAATACATAATGATGTGGTGGTAAATGTAATCCAATCAATCCCCATCAAATGGTAAAAATACTTTAATGTTGAGATATAACAAACGCTTCAAAATTATACAAAAATACTAAACAACAATGGTACTACCAAAAAAATAAAAAATTACATGCCGTCGAGAAATCAAAGCACTCGATGTTATCATCTGGAATGAACCAAAGACAATAATTTATAACGCTCACAGAAAGTTAAAACACCAAATAAAAATTTTCCTTCGCTGCATTTTACGTACAATTAAACTTGTCACCATCCATCTCCAGACGAATCATTGGACAGTTATGCAAATGCATTAACTAAATATTTAAAAATAAATAAATTTAGTAATGTTGATATCGAGAAAACATAACTACTGCAAAAACAAAACACTAAACTTTATTCTCTACAAGTAGGGGTCGGCTATATGGAACCATATGAGAAATCACATCGGATCGACTGTACGAATTTTTGTACGTCACTTATTCCTATCCAAAGCTCGTTGCTCATTTACTTGGCTAATACACATGTCCTTATGAATTACTTGCATCCACGTTATTAACGGTCTTCATCTACCTTTCCTTGCATTTTCTACCCTTGTCCTCTCACTCTTCCCAACGGGGTGCACTCTTAGGTCTCCGTAAATATGTGCCCAAATCATCTTAGTCGACTTTCTCTCATCTTATTCTCAATGGGGGCCACTCCTAATCTACCAGGATCTCTTTGTTTTTAGTTTTATCTTTCATAGTCTTACTACACATCCATCTCAACATACGCATCTCTGATACACTTAGTTTTTATTGATCGAGTTTGTTAATAGCCTAACATTCGTTACCATATAGCAAAGCTGGTTGGATAGTTGTTCTATAAAATTTTCCTTTCAACCTCAAAGGCATATTACAGCCAGATAAAATCCCAGAGGCACCTCTCAACTTCATCAATCCTCTATTAATCTTGTGATTTATATCACCTTTTATATCAGAATTGTTTTGAACCACTGATCCTAGATAATGGAAACAACCACTCTTTGGTACCACCTCACCACCTACCTTAACTACAAGCGGATCCACCCTACTCCTACTACTACATAGACATTCCATATATATATATATATTTAATCTAATTAACCTAACCTCTAAAGTCTGTCTCCATAGTTCTAATTTCTCATTTTTACCTGCCCTAATCTCATTAACTAAAACTGTATCATCTACAAATAGCATACATCATGGAACTTCGTTTTTAATATGTCTTGTAAGCTCATCTATTACTATAGCAAACAAGAAATGGCTCAATGCAGTGCCCTTGTGTAAACGTATCGTATATCTGTAATGCCACTGTAATGCCCCGCTCAAAGTCGACCCGACATAATGTATATGTGTATGATGTGTTTATGAAATGTTTGGGAATGTATGAGACATGTCGGGAGTCGAAACGGCCGTCGAAATAAGGAAAACGGAAAATTTCAAGCAGCGCAGTGTAAGGATTACGTCAGAATGTCGGTTACTGAAGGGTCGAATGTTACCAGTAAATTGTGAACAGTGGAAAATGTCCAAAAGTTTCAGAGTAAATTACGGTCGTATAATCAAGATACGGTCAGTATGGTTGGAGTTACTACCGTAAGGAATGTAAGTTACGTAAGCCAAGAAGATGAAATGCGGGATTTACAGAAGAGTTTATTACGACCGTATGATGGTATGATACGGCCGTATTAATAAGGTTACGGCCGTAAGGTTATGGTGTTACGGCCGTAATTAAGGGGTGACGGCCGTAAATGTGTAAGTTACGGCCGTAATTTTAAGTCGGCAGAAGTGTTATTTTAGAAGATTCTAGCCATTTCTTGACATTTACACACCCAAACTCGGTTCCAAAGCTCCCAAAACTCTCTCAAGACCCTCATGAACACATGTGATCATCTCCAACTCCATATATGAGCTATGTAATGTTTGTGTAACCTATGATTCCAAGAAGAGAGGGAGGAAGAGGAAGAGAGAGATGAAGAAGAAGGAGGACTATCTATGGTTCTTGAGCTTGATTTCTTCTATAATGGTGAGTAATGGATGTATCTTTGATATAGTATGCATTTATGAAGTATCTGTATGTTTATGTATGCCTATGATGATAATTATGATGAGTATCAAGCCTACAAGCATGCTAGGGTTCCTTTGGGTTGTGTTATGCCTATGTGATGATTAGGTGATGATAATGGAATGATGTGGACATGATTTTATGACTTATATGACCTTTATGTCAAGTCCTATGGGCTAATGATCTATGTACATGAAAGGAAACTAGTTATGTTAATGAACATGTAGTGAGACAAGAAAGTAGAGTTTATGTGTTTCATGTGATGTCAATGCATGTTATATGATGTTCAAGAAATGGAATGCGTATGATATGACGAGTGTAGCGCCCCAAGAGTAAAAGAACCCTTGGGGGACGGCTTATGAATGAATGAATGCCATGTATGTATATGTATGATTATGTGATATGTAATGACAAGACGAAGTTCATGAGAAAGTACGCTATGTAATGCCTAAGAACGTTATGAGTACGATTATCAGGTAAAGCATGCATGATGTATGACACGAGCATGTATGTAGAATGTAGTTGCCTATCATGTGTTTACAATGCGCTTGATGATGATGTGGCGGCCTAACGGGTAAAAGAACCCTTAGGTGACGGCCCGGCGGCCTAACGGGTAAAAGAACCCTTGGGTGACGGCCTAGGATGTGATGGGCGGTCTAAGAGTAAAAGAACTCTTTAGACGACGGTCCCGGCGCCCCAAAGCGTAAAAGAACCTTTGGGGGACGGCCTATGCTATGATGATGATAACGTATTCACATGATTCGCAACTAGGGCCCAAAGAAAGAAAGAAAAGAATGTCACGTGCATTTCACGCACTGCATTGCATTCATTATTCACTGGGTCATTATGACTCACTATGTGTTTACGTTTATGTTTTGTAGATGTTGTATGCGAGAGTTGGCAAAGGGTCCTACAGTATGTGATGTTGGTGTGTGAATGGGAAAAGGAAACAGACGATCCAAGAGCCACGCGAAGGGTTGTGAAATTTATGTACACGAGTAGCGCTCCCTCCATCCGCTGCAATGTGTTTGTGTACGTATATGTACGTATGTTATTTGTGTTACGGGGGCGGGGCGTTACAGGTGGTATCAGAGCGAGATTCCTTCTTCCCCACACATCAACGGACTCGTTTCGCCACTCCATATTAAGATATGATGTTGTTATGTTATGTGAAGCATAATATGAAAGTATGTTATGTTATGCAATGCAAGACGATGATGTTATGTTATGCTATGAAATGAACACGGGAGCAACCTTAAATGCATGATAGGTTATGACATGAAAGGTATGTTATGCACGATGTTATGTTACATGATGGGAGTGCATGATGAACGAAAAGAAAGTATGTTACGTTATGTTATGCTATGATGAGAACGAGACAAGGAAGTATGTTATGCACGATATGTTATGACTATGTTATGACTTGAACGAGAGAGCAAGCATGTTATGAATGTATGTTATATCATGTGTGATGTGGTGTGATGTTGATGAACGAAGAGACATGAGATGTATGTATGAAAGGGTTATGATACGGGACGCTATGCGGGTGAACGTAGGTTATGATATGCATGTAGGTTATGTTATGTGGTATATGAACGTAAGGAGGAATATGGGACGTATGATATGAATGGAAGTTATGGGATGGAAGCTAAGTTATGCTATGGCCGTTTGGGATATGACCGTGCACGGTATGGCCAATGTATGTTGTAAGAAGGAAACGTGAAGGGTACGTGAAGCAATTTCGAGGACGAAATTTATTTAAGGGGGGAAGATTGTAATGCCCCGCTCAAAGTCGACCCGACATAATGTATATGTGTATGATGTGTTTATGAAATGTTTGGGAATGTATGAGACATGTCGGGAGTCGAAACGGCCGTCGAAATAAGGAAAACGGAAAATTTCAGCAGAACGGCAGGTTACGGCCGTAAATGTCAGGTTACGGCCGTAAGGGTCGAATGTTACGGCCGTAAATTGTGAACAGTGGAAAATGTCCAAAAGTTTCAGAGAGTAAATTACGGTCGTATAATCTGAAGATACGGCCGTATGGTTGGAGTTACGGCCGTAAGGAATGTAAGTTACGGCCGTAAGCCAAGAAGATGAAATGCAGGGGATTTACAGAAAGTTTATTACGGCCGTATGATGGTATGATACGGCCGTATTAATAAGGTTACGGCCGTAAGGCTATGGTGTTACGGCCGTAATTAAGGGGTGACGGCCGTAAATGTGTAAGTTACGGCCGTAATTTTAAGTCGGCAGAAGTGTTATTTTAGAAGATTCTAGCCATTTCTTGACATTTACACACCCAAACTCGGTTCCAAAGCTCCCAAAACTCTCTCAAGACCCTCATGAACACATGTGATCATCTCCAACTCCATATATGAGCTATGTAATGTTTGTGTAACCTATGATTCCAAGAAGAGAGGGAGGAAGAGGAAGAGAGAGATGAAGAAGAAGGAGGGCTATCTATGGTTCTTGAGCTTGATTTCTTTTATAATGGTGAGTAATGGATGTATCTTTGATATAGTATGCATTTATGAAGTATCTGTATGTTTATGTATGCCTATGATGATAATTATGATGAGTATCAAGCCTACAAGCATGCTAGGGTTCCTTTGGGTTGTGTTATGCCTATGTGATGATTAGGTGATGATAATGGAATGATGTGGACATGATTTTATGACTTATATGACCTTTATGTCAAGTCCTATGGGCTAATGATCTATGTACATGAAAGGAAACTAGTTATGTTAATGAACATGTAGTGAGACAAGAAAGTAGAGTTTATGTGTTTCATGTGATGTCAATGCATGTTATATGATGTTCAAGAAATGGAATGCGTATGATATGACGAGTGTAGCGCCCCAAGAGTAAAAGAACCCTTGGGGGACGGCTTATGAATGAATGAATGCCATGTATGCATATGTATGATTATGTGATATGTAATGACAAGACGAAGTTCATGAGAAAGTACGCTATGTAATGCCTAAGAACGTTATGAGTACGATTATCAGGTAAAGCATGCATGATGTATGACACGAGCATGTATGTAGAATGTAGTTGTCTATCATGTGTTTACAATGCGCTTGATGATGATGTGGCGGCCTAACGGGTAAAAGAACCCTTAGGTGACGGCCCGGCCCTAACGGGTAAAAGAACCCTTGGGTGACGGCCTAGGATGTGATGGGCGGTCTAAGAGTAAAGAACTCTTTAGACGACGGTCCCGCGCCCAAAGCGTAAAAGAACCTTTGGGGGACGGCCTATGCTATGATGATGATAACGTATTCACATGATTCGCAACTAGGGCCCAAAGAAAGAAAGAAAAGAATGTCACGTGCATTTCACGCACTGCATTGCATTCATTATTCACTGGGTCATTATGACTCACTATGTGTTTACGTTTATGTTTTGTAGATGTTGTATGCGAGAGTTGGCAAAGGGTCCTACAGTATGTGATGTTGGTGTGTGAATGGGAAAAGGAAACAGACGATCCAAGAGCCACGCGAAGGGTTGTGAAATTTATGTACACGAGTAGCGCTCCCTCCATCCGCTGCAATGTGTTTGTGTACGTATATGTACGTATGTTATTTGTGTTACGGGGCGGGCGTTCATGGTGGTATCGAGCGAGATTCCTTCTTCCCCACACATCAACGGACTCGTTTCGCCACTCCATATTAAGATATGATGTTGTTATGTTATGTGAAGCATAATATGAAAGTATGTTATGTTATGCAATGCAAGACGATGATGTTATGTTATGCTATGAAATGAACACGGGAGCAACCTTAAATGCATGATAGGTTATGACATGAAAGGTATGCTATGCACGATGTTATGTTACATGATGGGAGTGCATGATGAACGAAAAGAAAGTATGTTACGTTATGTTATGCTATGATGAGAACGAGACAAGGAAGTATGTTATGCACGATATGTTATGACTATGTTATGACTTGAACGAGAGAGCAAGCATGTTATGAATGTATGTTATATCATGTGTGATGTGGTGTGATGTTGATGAACGAAGAGACATGAGATGTATGTATGAAAGGGATATGATACGGGACGCTATGCGGGTGAACGTAGGTTATGATATGCATGTAGGTTATGTTATGTGGTATATGAACGTAAGGAGGAATATGGGACGTATGATATGAATGGAAGTTATGGGATGGAAGCTAAGTTATGCTATGGCCGTTTGGGATATGACCGTGCACGGTATGGCCAATGTATGTTGTAAGAAGGAAACGTGAAGGGTACGTGAAGCAATTTCGAGGACGAAATTTATTTAAGGGGGGAAGATTGTAATGCCCCGCTCAAAGTCGACCCGACATAATGTATATGTGTATGATGTGTTTATGAAATGTTTGGGAATGTATGAGACATGTCGGGAGTCGAAACGGCCGTCGAAATAAGGAAAACGGAAAATTTCAAAGACCGCAGTTACTACCAGAAATGTAAGGATTACGGCCAGTAAATGTCGTTACTACCGTAAGGGTCGAATGTTACTACCAGAATTGTGAACAAAGTGGAAAATGTCCTAAAGTTTCAGAGAGTAAATTACGGTCGTATAATCTGAAGATACGGCCGTATGGTTGGAGTTACGGCCGTAAGGAATGTAAGTTACGGCCGTAAGCCAAGAAGATGAAATGCAGGGGATTTACAGAGAGTTTATTACGGCCGTATGATGGTATGATACGGCCGTATTAATAAGGTTACGGCCGTAAGGTTATGGTGTTACGGCCGTAATTAAGGGTGACGTAAATGTGTAAGTTACGGCCGTAATTTTAAGTCGGCAGAAGTGTTATTTTAGAAGATTCTAGCCATTTCTTGACATTTACACACCCAAACTCGGTTCCAAAGCTCCCAAAACTCTCTCAAGACCCTCATGAACACATGTGATCATCTCCAACTCCATATATGAGCTATGTAATGTTTGTGTAACCTATGATTCCAAGAAGAGAGGGAGGAAGAGGAAGAGAGAGATGAAGAAGAAGGAGGGCTATCTATGGTTCTTGAGCTTGATTTCTTCTATAATGGTGAGTAATGGATGTATCTTTGATATAGTATGCATTTATGAAGTATCTGTATGTTTATGTATGCCTATGATGATAATTATGATGAGTATCAAGCCTACAAGCATGCTAGGGTTCCTTTGGGTTGTGTTATGCCTATGTGATGATTAGGTGATGATAATGGAATGATGTGGACATGATTTTATGACTTATATGACCTTTATGTCAAGTCCTATGGGCTAATGATCTATGTACATGAAAGGAAACTAGTTATGTTAATGAACATGTAGTGAGACAAGAAAGTAGAGTTTATGTGTTTCATGTGATGTCAATGCATGTTATATGATGTTCAAGAAATGGAATGCGTATGATATGACGAGTGTAGCGCCCCAAGAGTAAAAGAACCCTTGGGGGACGGCTTATGAATGAATGAATGCCATGTATGTATATGTATGATTATGTGATATGTAATGACAAGACGAAGTTCATGAGAAAGTACGCTATGTAATGCCTAAGAACGTTATGAGTACGATTATCAGGTAAAGCATGCATGATGTATGACATGAGCATGTATGTAGAATGTAGTTGCCTATCATGTGTTTACAATGCGCTTGATGATGATGTGGCGGCGTAACGGGTAAAAGAACCCTTAGGTGACGCGGCGGCCTAACGGGTAAAAGAACCCTTGGGTGACGGCCTAGGATGTGATGGGCGGTCTAAGAGTAAAGAACTCTTTAGACGACGGTCCGGCGCCCAAAGCGTAAAAGAACCTTTGGGGGACGGCCTATGCTATGATGATGATAACGTATTCACATGATTCGCAACTAGGGCCCAAAGAAAGAAAGAAAAGAATGTCACGTGCATTTCACGCACTGCATTGCATTCATTATTCACTGGGTCATTATGACTCACTATGTGTTTACGTTTATGTTTTGTAGATGTTGTATGCGAGAGTTGGCAAAGGGTCCTACAGTATGTGATGTTGGTGTGTGAATGGGAAAAGGAATCAGACGATCCAAGAGCCACGCGAAGGGTTGTGAAATTTATGTACACGAGTAGCGCTCCCTCCATCCGCTGCAATGTGTTTGTGTACGTATATGTACGTATGTTATTTGTGTTACGGGGGCGGGGCGTTACAGCCACCACATGTCCTAACATTTGTAACTACCCCCGCACACATGTCTTTGACTATATTTATATATTTAAAAGATATGTTTTCTTCATTAAAACCCCACCAGAGCACATCTCGAGGTACCCTATCCTAGGTTTTCTCAAGGTCGATAAAAATCATATGTAAATCTTTCTTCCTAGCCCTATATTTCTCTAGTAATTGTCGAAGTAAATAAATTGCTCCGTAGTCAATTTCCTAGCACTAGGGGTGGACAAAATAACCGGAACTGAATCACCCGAACCAAAATCGAACCCCAAAAACTAAAACCGTTCGGTTATTTTAAAAATTTTGAGAACCAAAACCGAACCAAAACGAAAAACGAAGAACCAAAAACCGAATGGTTCTTTTTCAATACCCGAAAACCGAACCGAAAACCGTATACCCTCTATCACAAAAATTAATCTATGGATTTTTTCTATTAAATTAATTATTATAGAAACACGTTCATACACTTATGAATTTCGTAAGTGTATCACTCATTACTTGTGAATTTCATAATACGAATTTCGTAATAAACTACAATAATTTTTGATTTATTGAAAATGAATTTGTATCGCTCATTACTTTCTTCATTATATTTGACAAAAATGATGTCGTCAAAACTGAACAAGAATCGAGATATAATTGGAACCGAACCGTAACCGAAACCGTTTGGTTCTTGTCAATGAATGGAACCAAACCGAACCGAAACAAAATTTTTGGTTAGATTCCGGTCATTTCAATACCCGAATCGAACCGTAGTTTGTCCACCCCTACCTGGCATAAACCCAAGTTGATTTTTTTAAATTGGGACAATGCGTCTCAACCTATGATGTGTGATTAATTAACATATATTTTGTGTTCTTTTCCCTTTATGTTTCAACTTTTTGTGTTTAGGGTAATAAAAAAATCATCGTATATATACTCATATGAATCAATTATATAAAATACATATCTTAGAGTAAAAATAAAAGAAATAACAAAATAAGATATGCATATATTTTGCATGGGTATTTATATGATGAATTTTTCATATTTTAGGAAAATGCAAAAAAAAAAAAAAAAAACCAGCAACTCAGATTACTAACGGACTATGGTATTTTTACCATGACCTGACCTCTAGCTACCGAAATGACCTGATTCAAAAATGTCTAGAAAGTCGACTCAATTTTCTACAAATGTTGCCTCTGCTTCTACAGTCAAATTCAGCTGGAAAATGGATGAAAAGGTGTTTGAAGACAGCATATCTTGCAACTAAAACATCCAATGCTTCCTTTAGGTGCAAGAATCATAACTTGGCCCACAAAGGTCCAATTTAGGTCATTCAAGATACATTTAAGAGACAAAATAATATGATTTAGCTTGGTGGAGGACCCGAATACGTACTTGGTTGAGAAATTGGTCAAAAGTCATGTGAAAGTGGAGTAAAAGTGGAGTTAGTGTTTAGAGAATATAATGGTGAAAATTCTATTCATGTTTATAAAACGGAATGGCCACTAACTTCTTCAATACACCTTTCTCACTCAAGAATACTCTGAATATCTTCATTTCCTATGTTGTGCAATTTATATTCTTAGTTAAACTTTTGGAGGAGTTAAATAGCTTAGAAAAAGAAGCCATTTTCCAACCACGTTTAAGCATTTCTCTTCTCCTCTTTATGGTGTTTACTTTGTTTTTCACTATTTCTAGCTAATTTTCTTTTGATTGAGAAAATATGTTAAAGCTCTAGATATGAACAGTTGATTTTCAAATCAAAGTTCATTTTCTTTACCAAACTTAATTGTGTCTATATTTTATTGACTTATTTTCATATCATTCTCTCTTTACTACTTAAATGGCCTAATAAATATTGGAGTTAGAATGATTAATGTTACATTTGAAGTCTTAATATGTAATCATTAAGTTTTCTAAATGATTAGTAACAAATGCAATTTAATTTTTGCATGTGAAATGTGACATAAATTCAATGTACCGAACTTATGAGTTTGTTACCTAGAATAACCAATTGCTAAAATTCCATCGAGCATTAATTAAACCTAGAAAGCTTATTCTACTTTGTTATTTGGATAGATATTAGGTAAAGTGCTTATTTTATCCAAGAACTAAATAAGAACAATTACTGATTAGCCATGCTTGTATGTTTTTTGAAGGTTATTACAATTAATTTGACAAATGAAACAAATTTTTTATAAATTGTTATTTATTTTCTAGAGTGGATACTAATTTCTCAATCATCTTTTATTCATCTTTGTGTCTCTATTTATTTGCTTAATCTTTCGAATCCATTTTAAGCATCCATTTTAAGCAACTAAATAGACAATCTCAATCCCTGTGGAAAAATGACACGTACTTGTTATTATACATTACAATGACAAAATATTTGTAAGTATGATGAGTTCGGATTTAATTTTGCTGCACTTAACCATATAGGAAAAGTTCACAACATGTTCTCAATTACTCTGACTCACAAGTTTTATTCCTCCATAATTAGAACAGTTTTGTATATCGCCCGTATTCTTATATAACGATATTAAAGTACTTTTTTCTCCATTCATCTGCCATTTTTCCACTATGCCAAATCTTGTTAAAAGGTTTAGCTATTCATTTTATGCCTATCTCCCCCATACACTTCCAAACCTCAATTGGGATACCTCCGCACCTACTACCTTCTTAACTTTCATTCTTCTTAAAGCCTCTTGAACCTCAACTTCACTAATCCTCTGCACAAACTCATGATTAATCTATTCTAAGGGGACTATAATATCACCGAGGTTATTAGTTTTAGCCCCACTAAAAAATTTATCGAAATAGTCTTGCCAAAATTGTTTAAGCTCCTAGTCTCTTACTAACATTTTACCATGTACCTTCTTTATACGTCTTATACCCTTTAAATCCCTACTCTTCTTTTTCCTCATTTCCGTAATTTTAAAGATTTCATTTTCTCCATCTTTGTTATCCAATTTCCTATACAACTCCATGTGAACCCTAGACCTAACCTCTCATATGACGTTCTTAACTTACCTCTTAGTATCCTTATACTTATTGTACACCTAACTATCCTTATATTTCTTAAGCTCTTTATAGCTCACCTCCTTCGCCCTAGCTGCTATTCTCACTTCCTCGGTCCACCATAAAGCTTTCTTTCTTGGAGGCACCTTACCTTTTTGACAGCCAAGTATCTCCTTAGCTACCATTTTTATACAATGTATTATCACTGCCCATACTATATTAACGTCCCAATTGACCCCCTTAGCTAACATCTCAACCCCTTTTAACCTCCACCACTTATCTTTGGCTCTTATACTCTGACAACCCTCTTTCGCTAATCCTTCAAGCGAATATCTAAGACTGGGGGCCTATGTTGTGTGGTGACACTCTCCCTCGGAATAACTTTACAATCTTTACAAATGTTTTTATCTTCGTTTTAAGTTAAAAAATAGTCAATTTGGTTAGCACTTGTCCCACTCCTATATATCACTAAATGAGTTTCCCCTTCTTAAACCAGGTATTCACTACCCTTAAATCATATGATGTCGCAAAATCTAAAATAGTATCCCTAGTGGCATTTCTATCCCCAAATCCATAACTCCCATGTCCACTATCAAAGCCACCCTGACTTTTACTTACATGTCCATTTAAGTCCCCACCTATAAATAATTTCTCCCCACTAGGTATGCATTGTACTTCCTAATCTAGGTCTTCCAAGAATTTCTTCTTAGTAGTGTCATCTAAGCTACTTGCGGTGCATATACATTAAATATATTTATAATCTCGTCTCCTAGTACAAGCTTAATAAGTAAAGTCCTATCAACATCACTCCTCACCTAGACCACACCTTTTAGCAAATTCTTAGCTCCAACTATTCCTATCCCATTCCTATTCCTATCTTTACCCATATACCATAGCTTATATTCTCATGGCACTACCTCTTTAGATTTTTCTCCTACCCACTTAGTCTCCTGCAAGCATAAAATATCTATTCTTCTCCTTTTCATCACCTTCCCTATTTCTGCCCAATCCACCATCAAAGATCCTATGTTCTAGGAGGCTAAGTGAACCTTATCCTTGTGGACTAACTTCTTTACTCACGCCCGTCCTTGAAAGCCCGAGAACCCTTGCCTATTTGTTGCCACACCTGGGTGCCGATGTGATTACTCGCTTCAAGGGAACGCCCTTATCCTCCCTCCCCATTTATCACTACACTTGATGTCCAGTGTAGTGCGTTGCCTAGCTGCAAATGCCTCAAGGTATTTCTCATTTGGTTCTATCTCATAGATTTGACGAAGTTTTACACTAGCTACCAACCTACTCGACCCTACTCATTTACTCGGGCTTGGGACCAATAATGTGATAAACATTGGCGGAGTTGTCGAGAAAACGTAGCTAAATAATAAAAATAAATAAATAATGTAAAATCGATGAATGTAATAGCCCCACAAAAATGTTAAAGTTGCAAGAATTAATATTTTTTAAATATAAAACTTACAAACATTAGAAGGGTCATCTTTATCATCTCTATTATCCACGTGGATCGGACCAACGCTGTCAATATTTCGACCATGATGTACTCGAGAACCTCCAAATTGTCAACGGCATATTGATTGGTGTTATTGTCAATGGCATATTGACTGGTGTCATTGTATGAATCAATGGTTAACCTATGGATCAATGAGATAAAAATCTAGAGATTCACAGACAAAGGAAGATATAGATATACTAGGGATGACAAAAAAAACTCAATTCGTACCGAATCCGATGGATGTCTATCCTTAACAGTAAAGATTTTTTACGATTCATAGATCGGCTGGGCAATAACAATCAGATTTTCTGATTTATGAAATTCATGGGCCAATAACAAATCGAGGTTGCTCTGCCCCGATCCGCCCCGCTAAAAAATAATTTTAAAAAATTTTAAAAATTAGCAAAAAGTAATAAAATAAAACTTTCAAACAATGGAACAACCAACAAGCCCCATGACACATAGAACAGACCCAGCCCGACCCAATCATCCTTGCAGATTAGAGCATTTGATGATTTTTGTTGATGTCTGCGTTATCGTGTTTATGCTGTTTTTCACTCTTTTGGGATGCTTGATAGAATTTTATTTAGTTTTCTCATTGGCCACTTCATCATTTTACTACCTAAGCAGTTAAACTTATTTGATTGTTTTTGTTAAATGCTTGTAATTTGCGGGAGGTTTAATATGTTAAGTTATGGAACCATCTGATCTAAAAGCTTAAAATGATAGATCGGTTTCAATTTAGATTGTTTAATTACTATCCTCAACATGCCCCCTCAAGTGTAGGCGGGATTTGTTTTTCCCAAACAAAGCCTAACACGTGCACAATTTATTTTAAATGGGTGGCAGTGAGATTCGAACTCAGAACCTCTGCCTGCTCTGATACTATGTTAAATTTTTTGTACAAGTTCAAGGGTTTCACCTTAAAAGGTTGACCTCTAAGGGAAGTAGTCAATCTAACCGATGTGGGACTTTTTACCCGCTTGTTCATGCTACTTTTCATCACACCTCCCTCACGTGCAAGCGAGATTTAGCCCAAGCCTTTGTAAATGGACCATTTTTTTCGCTAACCATTTTTGGCTGAGGTTGGTGCAGGAGAAGAGCATAGGTCCCAGGTCGTTCACCCACCCTGATACCATGTTAAAGTTGTGGAACCATCTTATCTAAAAGCTTAAGCTGATAGATCGATTCCAATTTAAATTATTTAATTATTATCCTCAACATAATCATCCTTTTCAAGGTTATTGAATGCTTTAGTAAAATGCCTGTAATGTGTGAGAGGTTTAATAGTTTGTCCAAGGTTCTCTGTACTCATTATTAAATGCTTTCTTAATGTCAAATGACTAAAGTCTTAAACTAATAGATTGTTAAAGTATTAATTTGTTAGAGTTATGTTAGATAGTTTGTACGAATTTTTGATTAATGCCTTAGGTGATTTCAATGTAAATGGTCGGGAAAATTATTTATGTTTAAAAAGAAGTTCACAAATCATTTCATGGATCAAAGCCGATCTGATGCGCTTTGGGATCTGCCCCAATCTGATGCGCTTTGTAGTTTGTAGATCATGGGGCAGTACCAGCGACAAAATTTCTTCATGGGCCAATAATAATTTTCACTGATCTGCTACCGATCTATCCCATTGCCATCACTAGATACACATTGACATGGTGATGAAAAGACTTTTATGAAGTTTTTAACTAACAATTGTGTTATAAAAAAGAAAATAATCCAAAAATGGTTAAAAAATAGTCCTAATACATGATTAAAAAACCAAATGAAAAACTATGTTGACTGGATTTTAGATAGCATCAATCGAATCACGATCGATCTGATGTCAAAAAACCCTCAAACACATTAGCCAAATGTTTGTAAAATCAAAGTGAATCAATTTAGTACAGCTAATGTCAAAAGAACATAACTAAATGATCCCAATTAAACTCTGCAAAATGGAAAAATATAAATTTGAAGCAAAAATGTTAATCTTTAATAATCAATACTTTTTTAAAGATAATACATACAAAGATTTAATGGAGAATTTTGTCATTCCGGTTAATGACATTGCTCATACCTACACCGTCAATTCTACCACCCCATCCAATAGATCTAGGCGAATTGTTAACCCATGTCGAGTGTTGTTATTGACTGAGTCGTGAATGATATTACCATTCATAGAGCCTTCGTCACGAGACATGTTGCAATCTTGCAGTCCACTAGTAATAATAGGTTCTGGCACTCGTATAGCTAATTCAAAAAAACATTTGTGAAAAGTGTTCCGGATCCTCTCGACTCTTAGATGAGAATTGTGATTAAGAGATTACCAATAAAGCGGATTTTACGGCGTAAATCTCTCTTGCTCTTTCGTCTCCACAACCGTCCAAACGTACGGCCTCCAACGTTGATCCACACGTCAAGACTCGTCCCGAACAACGAACAGCTTCGTAGTGAGATGATCTCTCTAAATATTAGTGCTAGCTAATTTAGAGAGAGTTTAGAGACAATATATGTATGATCACCCCCTTATTGTGGGGCTACAATGAGTTATTTATAGGTTTACAATAATCCTATTGGGCTTGGGGTTGCTTTGGCCACAAGATAACTCAGCCCGGTCCAACTATTGGGCCTTGTACATACCATATCTAACATACTCCCACTTGGACAAGGTCCAATGCACGACACGAGTCCTTGACTTTGTGTGTGACCCATCAGGCTCCCATTCACAAGGCAAACGTCATGGTGTCACTATCTGATCTTATCAGGATAGGATAAAATGAAATCCCCATTTCAGTTTATCATCGATTCACCCAGATCGATCGACCCATGTCGCCGTCCATGATTGACATCTAGCAATGTGTCATGGCAATCCATGTAATGGGATAAGTCATGTGGAGATGACGAAACCTTTACATGTACGGTTACCGTGGAACTATAATCCCTTCATCAATATAAACCCGATTGGTTCCGAGATATGGATTTACGTCAATCTCATTCAACCAATCATGTTGTTCGCCCTCAACTCAACGTTGATCAAATCAGTGATTGTGATTGAAAACTCAATTCAATCCTACAATCCCACCTTGGCCAAGGAATTTATATCAACTTGATTGGGCGAAATGCAGTTTATAATCTCCCGTTATCCAGGAGTGATGAATCCCGTATCGAATACTCACAACCTTCATGCACTTCTCGCTATACCCGTACGGCATTTCCAGTCAACCCCCGGTTAGAGTATCCTTCAATGTCCGCCAAAGTAAAGCCATCCGTGCATAAGATTCTATGGTATTCTCAAGTCTAAGGACCAATTCCACCACCGCACATTAGAGACCAACTGCTGACGTAAGGATAACTATCCATGCAGTATCCCTAGGCGGGTCATCCAAATGCTTGTTCCACCAACAAGGCATCCATGTGTCCATCTCAACGTCTTCACATTCTAACTTGTGAGATCAGTTACTTCTTCCTTAAGAAGGAGATGCAACACATGCCGCCTATCCGCGAACGACAATATCCGAAGTCTTGCCATTGCTTTGAGGGATAGTTTAAGAATATGTGCTAAAACTTGCATCTCACAATCACAACCACTTGCGATTAATCAAGTTTGTCCACACTTATTCTACGGACTCTATTATTTTGATTGTTATAATATGACAACGAATGAATATAATAGATCCGCCATTTTTGAAGCGCATATAAATAATTAAACATACTCAAAATGTCTTACATGAGGGTATTGACATCCAAACTATATCCATTCACTCATGTATCTTATACCAATGGAAAAAACATGACTATCATGCTTATTTTGGCGATAACGCTTTGGTCAACGGATCAGCCACGTTATCGCCAAGATGGACTCGCTTCTATCTTTATATCATTCCTCCGAACTATCTCTCTAATGAGATGGTATCGCCTTAATACATGCTTGGATCGCTGATGAGACCTCGGTTCCTTTGCTTGCGCTGATGGCTCCATTGTTGTCACAATACAATGGTATCGGATCAACAATGCTAGGAACAACTCCAAGTTCGGTGACAAACTTCTTGATCCGCATCGCTTCCTTTGCCGCTCGCTCAAGCGCCTATGTATTCGGCCCGTCGTTGAATCGGCCGTAGTTTCTTGCTTGGAACTTTTCCAACTTACGGCACCCCATTGAGGGTAAACACGTAACTGCATTGGGATTTGCAATGCCTTTATCCGATTGAAAACTAGCATCTGTGGTATCCATGAACTTTTAGTTCATTTCCTCTATACACCAAGAACATGTCCTTAGTTCTTCTCAAGTACTTAAGGATGTTCTTGACCGCAATCCAATGTTTTTCTCCAGGGTTCGATTGGAACCTCGCTCGTGACACTCGTGAGCATATGAGACATCCGGTCTCGTACATAGCATTGCATACATGATGGATCCTATTGCCGATGCATAAGGAATCCTATCCATGCGATCTCTCTCAACTTGTGTCTGTGGACACGTATCTTTGAGAGATTAATCCCATGCCCTATGGGACAGAGTCCTCTTCGACTCTTGCATATTAAATCTTCTCAAGATTTTATCTATGTACATGGATTGGGATAGGCCAAGCCTTTTTAGATCTATCTCTATAGATCTTAATCCCAAGTACGATGTCGCCTCTCCCAAATCCTTCATGGAGAAATTTGTGGATAACCAAGATTTTATCGATCTTAGCATTGGAATGTCGTTCCCTAATATTAATATGTCATCCACATATAAGATTAGAAAACGATCTTACTCCCACTACCCTTTTGGTATACACACGGTTCGTCTTCGCTTTGAATGAAATCAAACCTCTTGATTGTCTCATCAAACGAAGATTCCACCCGAGACGCTTGCTTAAGTCCATATATGGATCTTTGCGCTTGCATACCCTATGCGGCTTACTAGACTCAAAACCCTCTGTTGTGTCATGTACACATCCTCACCGAGATTCCCATTTAAGAACGCGTTTTGACATCCATTTGCCAAATCTCATAGTCATGGTATGTCGCAATCGCAAGTAGAATCTGAATTGATTTAGACATGGCTACGGGTGAGAAGGTCTCATCAAAGTCAACGCCTTGTCTTTGATTGTAACCTTTAGCCACTAGCCTTGCCTTATAAGTTTGAACTTTACCATCCATGTCGATTTTTTTCTTGTAAACCCATTTACAACCTATTGGTTTTACCCCTTTAGGCAGATCAACCAAGGTCCATACCTCATTTTCATACATGGAGTTCATTTCGGATTCCATGGCTTCTTGCCATTCTCTCGAGTCAACGCTTGACTTCGCCTTGTCATAAGTGGTAGGCTCGTCTTCCTCTATTAGTAATGTTTCATTAGTAATCATGAGATCTAATCTCTGAGGAGGACGAATCATCCTACTAGACTTACGAGGAGCTGGCGTGTCCTTGGGAGCTCTTATCTCCCTTTCAGTAGTTTCAACTTCATCCAATGGTGTCTCAACTACTGTTTCATCCAATCGGTTGTCGAGTTCCATGGTTTCTTGAACCTCTTCAAGATCTACTTTGCTCCCAATCGTTCTCTTTTGAATAAACTCTTTTTCCAAGAAAACAAATGTCTAGACACGATGACTCTCATGTCATTGGGATTGTAGAAATAATATCCAACTGCTTGCTGGATATCCCACAAAGTAGCATTTATCGGACTTAACATCCAATTTATCCGAGCTTGTGCGCTTCACATAAGCTTTCACAACCCCAAACCTTCATATATGAAAGATTTGGTCTCTTACCATTCCATAACTTTCGTATGGTGTTTTGTCAACCGATTTAGATGGGGCACGATTTAGTGTGTAATGTGCGCTTTTAATTGCATATCCCCAAAACGACTTTGGAAGGTTTGTTTGACCCATCATTGAGCGCACTATATCCAATAGGGTGCGATTTCTCCTCTCGATACACCATTGTGTTGTGGTGTATAAGGTGGAGTCCATCGCGAGAGAATCCCATTCTCTTTGAGGTAATTCAAAATCCGCTCTTAAGGTATTCTCCACCCCGATCAGATCTCGAGTGTTAGAATACTCTTTCCAGCTTTGCTTTTCCACTTCTTGCTTGAATTCCTTAAACTTTTCAAGTGCTTCATGCTTGAACTTCATCAAGTATACAAATCCATATCTCGTATGGTCATCTCAGAACGTGATAAAGTAGGAAAAACCACCTTTGGCTTATTGTCATTGGTCCACATACATCGGTATGTATGAGTACCAATCTTTCTGCAGCTCTTTCTCCCTTTCCACTAAAGGGAATTTGGTCATCTTGCCTAAAAGGCACGACTCGCATCTTTCAAAGGATTTGTAATCCCCTTCCCCAAGTATCCATCATTATGTAACTTGTTGATGCGTTTTCGCTGATGTGCTCGAGCCTGCGATTACACAGTGCAGTCGTTGATCTTATCAACTTTTCGCCTCTTATTTTCTATAGTCATTATAGAATGTTCGAGATTTAGAATATAAATGCCATTATCTAGGTTCCCATAACCATAAAACACATTATCACGATAAATAGAGCAACATTTATTCTTAATATCAATGATAAAGCCATTCATGTCCAAACAAGAAATGGAAATAATGTTTTTGGTAATAAGCGGAACATAATAACATTCTTTTAATTCTAAAATAAGGCCCGAAGGCAACGATAGAGAGTAGCTCCCCACGGCTAAAGCAGCAACTCTTGCTCCATTTCCAACTCGTAGGTTCATTTCTCCCTTCCGCAGTGGTCTAATGTTCTTTAGTCCCTGCATATTTGTACAAATATGAGATCCACATCCGGTATCTAATACCCAGGAAACTGAAGATGCAGTCATATTCAACTCAATGAAGTGTATACCTGAAGTGGAAGTTTCAGAAGACTTCTTTCCCTTCAAGCTAGCAAGGTAGAGCTTGCAATTCCTCTTCCAATGTCCTTTGCCTTTACAATAAAAGCACTCGGCATCAGCTTGAGACTTGTTCTTGTTGTTTTTCTCTGTTTTGGCAACTTTTGCCTTCGCTTTACCCTTCTTTGATCCTTTCACAAAAGATCTCTTCGCCTTTCTCTTAGTCCCACTAGAGGATTCAATGGCCAACACTTGCCCATTGGTTTTAGCGATGTTCGGCTCAGCAGTTTTCAACATATTTAACAGTTCCGGGAGTGTCACCTCAATTTTATTCATGTTGAAATTCATGATAAATTGAGAATAGCTATCCGGCAGCGACTGTAGGACTAAGTCAACACTTAGCTCATGGTCCATGGCAAAGCCTAATTGCTCTAATTTTTCAATGTATCCGATCATCTGTAGTACATGAGTACTTCATCAAGATCCTCTCGCCATCACAAATTTTGAAAAGCTTTTTCGATATCTCATATCTTTCAGTGCGGGACTGCTCATCGTACAACTCCTTGAGATGAGCAATCATTGCATAAGCATTCATATCCTCATGTTGCTTTTGCAACTCAGGAGACATCGCTGCAAGCATCACACATGTTGCAGTGTTATCATCATCCATATGCTGATTGTATGCCTCCACGACATCTTCCGCTGCACCCTCAGCAGGGGCTACCGGTAACTGTTCTTCAAGAACATATGCAATTTTCTCGTGTTTGAGAACGATTCTCAGATTGCGGTGCCAGTCATTAAAGTTCGACCCATTAAGTTTGTTAGCATCAAGTATGCCCCTCAAACTCATGTGACCAGCCATAATTCACTTAACTGTAATGATAAAGATAGAGTAATTATTATATGCTTAAAGTTAATAAAATATGGACTTTTATAATACTAACTATACTCCCACTGAATCAATGATCCCCAACATTGGTAAATTTCTCAAATTTGTCAGTGGGCCAGGATCCCAAACGTTCAATCAGAGCCTTGAGTCACTCAACAAGCCTTAACCGACGTTTAGGTAGACATATCTATCAATCACATCTCTATGTGACTTTGATCATCAAGTAGATAACTCATTATCCTATACATCTCATGTATTAACTTGATATACCTCTAAAATCCAATTTCCTTGAGTTACTCAACAAGAAATGAACTTCAGTTAAATTCGACCCAATGTTCGGAGACATCACATGTCTCACAGCGAAGAAAACATTCCCTACGATCGAGTAGTCTTGAGTCACTCAACAAACTTACTACGATTGTGAGAATCTAATTTTCTTCACCATAGCATTGGAAGGCATTGATTAACATTTAATCGCTAATTTAATATCATTTTAAGGGAATGGGTCTCATCAAATACTATGCAAAATATCATACATCAACCATGCACACATTTAAAGCATAATAAAGCGGTGGATGATTATGGACGATTTCTATTCCGCTTTTCCTGAGCCACCAGGAAAAAGCCGGTTGGTCAAATCCTAAGGGACGAAGGCTCGCCTTCCAATGGCGACTCCATTGATCTCCATCTTCTTCTTCAACTTGTATCTAATACCAGGTTGGCACATGCGCCATATCAAATGGACTCGCAGTCCGAATTTTAACCACAATCAAATGGCACGCAGCCCCAAATTATTAACAGCACGCAGCCCACAACACCAATAAGAATTTAAACCATACATTCATCCAATCATATTGGTCTAGTCCATAATCATCCACAATATCCAATATTGATAAACAATTTAGTTTCTAAATTTATTGTGAGACGTATATTGTTTAAACAATTTAAACAATCAAGAAACAAAATTCTCTAATTAATCTAATTAATTTCATGTAGAAATAAGTAATTAATCTAATTAATTGCATGTAATAATAAATAATTAATCTAATTAATTAAATATTATTGGAGACGGGTTAGACAAAATAACACTTTATTCGTCTTCTATATCAAAGTCACACTTTGATAAACTTTTATAAAAAGACTAGGGAAGAATAAACTAAAATTACAATTTTCTAAAATTCAACTTTTCTCCAAATAAGAATTTTTAAATTAAAAATAAATATTTAAAGTTGAATATTTACAAGAAAATTAAAAATCTAATTTATTATTAATTTTAGAAATTTTATTTCATTCCCTAGGACCCGTTTTCGAAAAAAAAAAAAACTGAAAGTAGGGACTGATTTGCAAGTTTCTCAAACTTATGGAAAATCAGAATTCCTTTAAATAAGGATGGGGGGCTTGGTGTGCAATTTCCGAAATTGCACACCACCCCCCATCAACCTCGGCTCCAACCCGACTGAAACCCTAGCTACAGTGCTAGGGTTTCGTCCACGCCACCACCGCGAGCAGCGGCGACCATCGCTGCTGCCAAATAGGGCAACGGCGACGGTCGCCGCTCCCAATCCAAGCAACGGCGACAATCGCCGTTGCTTCTGCAGCGGCGATGTTGCCGCTGCAACTGCCACCGCTGTTTTCGCTAATGGCGGTGGCGACTTTCGCCACCGCCAAGCAGCTGAGGTGGCTGTCGTCGCGCCGGTGGTGGTGACGCCTGTCACTGCCGCTGCCGACGACAACCACTGTTCCGGTGGCCCTTTTTTTTTTTTTTTCTTGTGCAATTAACAATTAATTCTTAGATCTAATCTAAAACTAATTTTAACGCAATTACATCGTCACAGATAAATCAAACTAAATTGTTTTATAGAACAATAAATCAAATCTCAACAAGAGATCGAGTAGGCTCTGATACCACTGTTAGGAATTGATCTAAACATGCACAGCGGAAATAATTAATCAATTCCAAACACCGGATCCTCTCGACTCTTAGATGAGAATTGTGATTAAGAGATTACCAATAAAGCGGATTTTACGGCGTAAATCTCTCTTGCTCTTTCGTCTCCACAACCGTCCAAACGTACGGCCTCCAACGTTGATCCACACGTCAAGACTCGTCCCGAACAACGAACAGCTTCGTAGTGAGATGATCTCTCTAGATATTAGTGCTAGCTAATTTAGAGAGAGTTTAGAGACAATATATGTATGATCACCCTCTTATTGTGGGGCTACAATGAGTTATTTATAGGTTTACAATAATCCTATTGGGCTTGGGGTTGCTTTGGCCACAAGATAACTCAGCCCGGTCCAACTATTGGGCCTTGTACATACCATATCTAATAAAAAGTTGGTAAATAATATAAGAAATCCATGAACACCAGGTTATGAATAGACAAAGAATTTGAAACTAAATATGTTATTTAAAAAAACTTACTCCTAGCTAGTTATATAACTTGATGGAAGCCGAGTGCCTGGAGATAGCGAACAACAGAATAAACCACTGGTAACGATGTGTCCTAGTGCTGGGGTAACTAATTCAAACATTTATTTGTGAAAAATGACCGAATAATATAAGAAATCCTTGAAAAGGCAATAGGGAATAAATTATAATAGTTTTTCAAGGTTTTTAATGTAAAAGAGGAGAGAGAATTAGTGGAGTTGAATGGTGGAGATTTGTCTATGTGATGAGATATGTGGATGTGATTGATTTAGGGTAAAGAAAGAATAGATAAAAAAAAGTAGTAAAAAGGGTAGGCGAATGGGGTAAAAATCAAGTTATAAGTTGATGAAGAATAAAATATTAAATGTGTTATTTGAAAAAAAATTACTCTTAATTATATAACTTGATGGCGGTCGAGTATCGGATTATATCGAACAACCACCAAAATCATCAACCCGAGACACATTTGTATTAATCTCTACTCTGGAAACAGGTGATTTGCTCAAGTTTAATCCAATTCCAACCGTGAAATAATATGTTTAGCACAACAGGATAATGATGCAATGCCGAGATATGAACCAAAGTAAATCAACGAATATAACATTTGAGAAAAAAATGAAAAAGTATAACAATAGACAATATTAAAATATAATAGTTACAGACATTAGAAGCATTGTCTTTATTGAAATTGTGAAAACAGACGAATATAATATCGAAGCAAAATTGTTAACTTTACAGGAATCAATACTTTTTAAAAATAATAATCACAAACATTTGATTGAGAATTCTCATCATTCTGGCTAATCACACTACTCAGACCACCGCCATCAATTCTACCACGACGGACTCTAGATCTAGGCGAATTATCAACCACATGATGATTGGTATTATTGCCTAAGATATGAATGCCATTATTATTCACAGATTTTTTGTCGCCAAACATGTTGCAATCTCAAAATCCACTAGTATCCATGTGTTATGCTAGTGGTGTAACTAATTCAAAATTTTAATTGTGAAAAATGAGTGAATAATATTTGAGATCCCTTAACGCCAGGTTGTAAACAGATGAAGAATAAGAAATTAAATATTTTATTTGAGAAAACTTACTCTTAGTTATATAACTTGACGGTGGTCGAGTACCCCGAATATATCAAACCTCCGAAAAAACCATCAACCTAAGACACATTTGTATTAATCTTTGTTCTGGAGATAGTTGATTTGCTAAAGTGTGATCTAATTCCAACTGCGAGATAATACATTTAGTACAACGGGCTAGTGATGCAATGCAGAAATATAGCAAATAAAAACAGTGAATATAATATTCCAATGAAAATGAAAAATTTATAACAATAAAGAATATTAAAATAGAAGAGTTACAGACATTAGATGCATTGTCTTTATTCAAATTGTGAAAACGAACGAATATAATATCAAAGCAAAATTGTTAATGTTCTAAGAATCAATACTTTCGAAAAATAATGCTTACAAACATTTGAAGGACAATTTACATCATTCTATTAATCACACTGCTAAGACCACCACCATCAATGCTACATTATGAACTTTAGAACTAGCCGAATTGTCTACCAAATGTTGATTGGTGTTATCGCCTGGGTTACAAATAACATTTCTATTCATGAAACCATTGTTGTTTCATAGCCATTTAAATGTAGAACTTGAAAGCCTTTGTAACGATGCAGTTTATAGATTAGCTTAGAACAATAAATTTACTATTACTGACATATGTAGGTGTGGAACTAATACAATAACAAATTTCTCAAAAATGGGTATCCTATATAGCAAAGACTAAGTCATGGGGTTTGAAGTAGATGGAGAATCTAAAATTAAATATTATTGTTAGGCGTTTATACACACTCGCCAATTTACACCGCAAGCGCACGGGCCGTACAAGTAGTAAAGTATTGGACTAAAAAGTCCGGATATCGTTCCCTCAAGGAATAAAGTGATGTTACACTAAATAGTTATGAAATGTAATATACGCTTATATAAACACATTCTGAGACTGGAAATTGTTTTGTTAGAAACGTGAAAGCTTTAGAATACGTGGTTATCGAAGTAAGCTCAAATAACACGCTAATAACTTAATCAATAAAACACAGTTGAGATTATTGGTTTCATTTGATCATTATGTAATTAGTGCTCTGCTAGTTTTCACTTGAATTTCTTGCTGTTTATGTCAGGCTCGGTTTTCCTTAACTAGGTGATTCCTCTCTCGAATGTCAAATCACCCTTTTTTTTATCAAATAAACCTACTATATTTCTATGTTGATTGACGATTGATCAAAAGCATAAAACTTTGTGAAAAATTCCAAAGACCATCCAAGGTGAGAGGTATATTTCTATCCTCACAAAGAACTTGGAGTGACAAACCATGGTGTCTAAGTCAAATATCCTTTTTTCAAATTCCATTCAACTCACAATTAACACAAACACTTATTGGCCAAATAAGTGAAGAACATTGAAGGCAATGGAATACACACAAAACAAAAAGTCGTCAATGATTCAACTAGCTTAGCATCAATAGCATGATCAAACTTTGCCAACAATCTCAACTAAAAACTTTACCCCATAAGAGAAAGTGAAGCAGTCATGGAAGTAGATGTATATGCCTTATAATATCAAATTCAAAGAGTAAATACAAGAAAGATTACTCCCCTAGCTTCCCTTTGTGATTCTCTTCTCTTCTAGCAATCCTCCTTCCTTAGCTCTCTTTCCAAACCCTAGATATCTTTCTTTTTAAAGAAGCCAAAAACTGCCCAAAAGACCCCCAAGCTAAAGGACAAAAAATGAAGAAAAGAAATGAAACAGTAAAAACAGGCCAGTTCGCAATTTTGTGATCTGATATGGTTACGGCCGTAACATGACCTGGTACGGCCGTAATTTAAAAATGTACGACCGTAACCAACATTCTGCACTAAGTCTTGGGTTTCCAAAGTCTGATCAGTTACGGCTGCAATTTCCAAACCCACGCCCGTAAGTGATAAGTGCTCGAAAAGCACTTAAATAACTCTTCTATTTTATGTATTTGTGTATTTTATTAGTGTTATATGTTCCGTTTCATGTGTTTTTCCTTTATTGTGGTGTTTAGGGTCACAAAGAATCAAAAGGAGTAAAAATGGATGAAAATCGAATGAAAACAGAACTTGGGACCAAAATCCAAGCAAATTCAAAGATGGAGGGCCTACGATGCAATTTTATAAAAAAAATTTTTTACAATTTTTCTTGTGCCAATATCAAATAATATCAAAAGAGGATTTCCACATTTTTGTTGGATCCCAAATCGGAGTTTCCTAGTGAAAGTTATGGCCATTTGAAGAGAAAGGACAAAGCGTAAAAAAATCAGCAGCTCGAATTTACTGCCGCAGTTCAGTAATTTGATCATAACGTTTACTACAAAATTCGGATTGACCTGCACGTTATATTGTTGGAAAGGACACTCAGAGGGCTACAACTTTGATGTTGATCTCTTCAAATGATTCGGATCATATCATGGTCAAAAATGGGCAAAACCGAGAGTGATGTGAATGGAGGATTTCTTGGGCCATGTTTTGGTAGAAAATTCATAACTTTCTATTAAAATATCAAAAAAAAGGAAATTACAATTGCATAATTCAGCCAAGATGCTTACCTATACCATGACACAATATTTAAACTAATGGAGCAATTTAAGATCATGATTTGGTGGTTACCAATTAGTAGAATCATAATGGAGTAGTTGTACAATTGTTTTATTATGTTTTCTTGTGAAATTTTGCCTATAAATAGAGGCATTTGTAAGGAAGGAAATGCACAACTTAGTGGAAGAGAATTAGCTAGTAGTTCTCTCCAACTTTCTCTTCAATAAAATTCTCTTCTTCATTTGTTCTTAATTTTAGCTTGAAAGATCTTAGTTTTTCATATTCCGGCGGAAGAAGTAAAGGCTTCAATCGATCAACGATACTTCGGCTGTGAATATGATTAGCGGATCATTTCTTCGATAAGTTTCTCTTTTCCCTTTTATTTCTCTATTTATTTCTTAGCATTTATTTACTTGTTTTCTATATTTTATGATAATCTATCATATAGTGGTGGTGATACAAAGCGAACACTCGCTAAAAAGTATGAAACCCCGCAAATATGAGTAGTTAGACTTTTCTATCTAGTTCGAGGGAGACGTTGTGTTCAACTAACATGTGGTTATCTTTTCTAACTCTTTAGTAACGTTTTATCTATTCCTCTACTTCAATTTGTTGATTTGTTATGCTTGTAAACCCGTTTTTGAGTTTATTTGATTATTGCATTCACTTTGGCCAATTGAATCGATCAATCTTTAAATTCAAGGTACTTGCTAGGATTGGAACTTTTGATCCGTAATTATCACTAGATTCCAATGCAAAGTAGCAAATGAATATCGTGCATATTTATTAACAAATCAACTTAGATGTATTAATTCGAGTTTGTGAAATTATTCATCTAATTCAACTCATTCTTCTCGTTCATTTCACACTAGCTTTGCATTAAATCCTAAGAATTTGTTTAGGGTTATCCAATAGCTAGATGTTAAGTTAAAGAACTCACTTTAATTTAATACACTTAAGGAAGAATTCGTTAATCAGAGCTTCTTGGTTAATTGAGAGTTGATAAATTGAAGAAGGAATAGTAACACGTTGCATGGAAAAGATAAATATAAGTTGTTGACACAACCGAACCCGGGAACTAGATATTTTGTACCATTGTTTTATTTCAATATTTTATTTTGATGTTCGATTTTCTATTTTTATTCAAATATAATAAAACCCCCTTTTTTTATATTAATTGATAAAATCAACTAGATTAAGCACTGTTCCTCTTGGGTTCGCCCCTTACTTACCACTTCTACATTAATTTGTAGTTTTGAAACTGAGTAAGGAAATAAAATAAATTTTGGCGTACTGCGACAACACGCCCAAGTTTTTGGCGCCGTTGCCGGGGAACGGTTAACAAATTTAGTTGCTTTTATTAATTAATTTTTTTAAAAAAAATCACTTGTGTGCACAATACTCGATCTACTAATCGAATTCTTGAAAATTTTGACCCAAAAATCGAGAAATCCATTCGAAGACGAATAAGACAAGTAAAACAAGAACAAGAAATGGCTGATAACAACAATGAAAGAACTCTTAAAGAAATGGCAACTCCTGAAGTTACTCAACAACCATTGTGTATCACCTTTCCTACCGTAGATGAAGGTACAGCTTTCGAGCTGAAATCCGGTTTGATACATCTTCTACCATCTTTTCATGGACGATCCGGGGAAGATCCGTATGGACACTTGAAAGAGTTTCATGTGGTGTGTGATAACATGAAACCCCCAGGCATCACTGAAGAGCAAATCAAGCTCAGAGCTTTTCCATTTTCACTGAAAGATGCCGCCACAGATTGGTTATACACTTTACCACCAGGTTCAGTCACAACATGGAATCAAATGAAGTAACTTTTCCTCGAAAAGTACTTCGACTTCAAAGACAAAGAAATATCGTGAAAGATATCTCTCGAGTATGCGTCAAAACAATGGAGAAACTCTTTATGAGTATTGGGAGCATTTCAAAAAGCTCATTGCAAGCTGCCCGCATCACCAAATCAGTGAAAACCTCCTAGTGCAATACTTCTATGAAGGCTTATGTCAATCAGACAGAAACATGGTTGATGCTACTAGTGGAGGAGCTCTAATGAACAAAACCCCTGCTGAAGCAAGAACATTGATTTCAAACATGGCTGAGAACACTCAACAATTCAGTACAGACCGGGAAACGAACATTCGAAGAGTAAATGAGGTAAGTAACTCCAATGTTGAAAACCAACTCTCTGAACTAACCTATTTTCTCAAACAAATTTTTGTAGGAAACAATCCACAAGTCAAAGCATGTGGCATATGCACAAACCTAGGACATCCTACAGATGCTTGTCCTGTTCTACAAGTGGATAACAATGAACAAGTGAATTCCACAAGAAATTTTCCATTCATAAGGCAACAGTACAATCCATACTCAAACACCTATAATCCAGGATGGCGAGATTACCCCAATCTGAGTTATGGAACCAACAAACCCCCAGGATTCTTCCCTAACCAACCTCAAGGCCAATTCCAGCAACAAGGGAATAAAATAAATTTTGGCGTACTGCGACAACACGCCCAGTAAGTCACCATTTACGGGCGTACTTTGCACACGTACGACCGTATCCAACTCTCTGCATCAATTTGGCACTCGAGCTTCCAATTGTACGGCCGTACATCATGTGTACGGCCGTATTGGGCAGTTACGTCCTTAACGAACTAACTTACGGCCGTAATTTTTCCCTACCTCCATTTCATTCAACTTTTTGCTCTCGGCTCATCTCCTTTAGCCGGTTTTTTCCATTTCCTATCCCTCTTTAAGTTGTTCACCTACATGGACCAAAAGATGAATTATGAGTAGAGATTTAATCGTTTTATCTATTTACAACATGTTAGATGTACCCGGAAAAGGTATAAAAACACACCTATTAAATACCCCCAAACTTAAATCCTTGCTCGTCCCGAGCAAGGTAATCTCTAAACATAAGTGAAACAAAATGTCACCATGCAAGCACTTCACTTACCCGCCTCATAAAGGGAGTGTTGCACCATCTTTTCAAGCGTAATTCCCGAAGTGCTCAAAAAAAAAATTAAAAAGGGATAAATACGTTCACCCAATCAAAATAGGCCTATCAACAAAGTTAATCACGACGTCGTTACACAATGGACTTAGCACACACAAGCACTTCACAATCCCACCAATTTATCCCGAGCTCCCACAATTGGGTATTTCCGGCGAGTTCAACCACTAAACGTATGTTAACTCTTTTGGAATCGAGCGGTCGTCTAAACAAGTTATACGAGACAATTAAAACCTACTATCAATCTAAGTCCGTCACACAGTTTTTTTTCAAGAAATAAAGAACCCCCAACAATCATGCTTTCTCGCCGACCCATGTAACGAGGTTTAGGTCGGTGACTCCCGAGCTCGTCACTCAAGGCACCAGGTATAAAATACCCCGAAGAACTTACTAACTCGAGTCGGCAAGGCAAGAGCATGAGGGCTCAACATTTCATATGCCTGTAATACTAACAACAAAAATGGACTAGATGTTTAGCTTGGTCATTGTCACGCTTATCTCGTTTAGAAAAACCAGTTCCCTCAACACACAAGCACAGAGTCGGCATACGCTAGCTTACTTCTTGCATCTAGTGACCCCCAAACTGAATGGGACATGTGGATGACGGAATATGAAATAAACGTGCTCAAAGTAACTTGTGTGACCATTACTCAATCCAATGACGTCAATCTTAACTACATAGGTGAACGAAATCAAAGCAAAAGCATTCAAAAATGGCACTCCGGGTTTCGCACGTGAAACAACGACAATACTACCCTATGGGTAGGCCAAAACGAGTTTTACACACAACCAACTCTAAGGAACACACACACACAAGCCGATGTACACAATCGAAGACAAAAAATTTAAATTTTAACGAAAATTGACAAAATTGACCATAACCCATAATAAGAATTCCACACAATCAAATGTATATCCACACAAACGTATATCCACACACAAGTTAAGACCCCTAAACTTAAAGAACACAATGTCCTCAATGTGAATATGTAGTGCAGTGAACAAAAAGGGAAACAATTGACTTCCTGAAAAGGAATCACCTAGAAGGACCCGTGTCTGACGGTCCCTGAGTTCCGAACCAACCCCGCATCATAGCCTACATCCGGTCTCGATCCTCTCTTTCTTCTTGTTAGCCCTCGAGAATCATACGCTGAGTTTCCTGAATGGAGCGTTGAACATCCTCGATTTGATAGAGACGGGAATCCATATGATCAAGATGAATAGTCATATCACGCATCAGGTCGAGGGTAGAGGTCTGAAACGAGTCGAAGCCTGGGGCATTATCTCCGGATCCGGGAGGCACATCTTCTTCTTCTGCCTGTTGTTCTTAAATGTGTGGCTCAACCCGTGGCAGCTTGGTCTTCAGCTGAGTGCGGCGGCTCTCAATACTCTGACGGGTGAGCCGATTGCCATGTTTTTCTGTATATCACCACCAGGAAATAGGGACATTCTGATCGCGGCAAGTCCCCGTGATAAGACATGGATAGGGCATCAGTTTTTTTTATGGCATGGAGCGAGCATATCGGCATATGGTATCATAAATATGTTGGCCTAAATCTAGTTTCCGTCCCATGTAGATGGCATAAATGCCACGAAGATGAAGAACGGAGGTAGAAGTATGAGTCGTAGTCTGATAAAGGCTGCCAGCTGCCCACAATTACATATACCATGCTTTGTCTGTGAGGAAAGCTTGATTGTAGCGTGGAGTACTAGCCATGATTTGGTCATGAAATTCCGGCTTACGAGCCCATTGGAGTACCTTAGTATCTGGAAAAAATTCATTAGCATTGGTGGATATCGGTGTCACTCCATCTCGGTTGATCCCCAAGAATTTCTCAATGATGGTAGGGGAGAACTTAATCTTCTTCCCAAGAATGGAAGTAGCATGATAATTGGACGAACCCTCAACACCGATATCTTTCTTGAACTTTTGGTAGAAGTTGGGCACGAGAGATGGGTTTCCATAGGGTAAGTTGAATACGAACGTCTCCCATTGGTACTCAATGAAGCGAGCCATGAATGGTTCGGGGTCAACGGCGAGCATTGGACATCCCATGAAATCGTCCATCTTGAAGAGTCTCTCCGGAATAACTACAGGGTTTTGTTTATCTTCTTCGTGCGGCGGAGGTGCTTCTTGAGGAGGTTCAACGGCTTTGGATTTTCCTTTTCTTGCCATAAGTACCTACAAATAGTGCCAACGCATATAAGTGGACGGCATGGAAATGCAAAACATAATGTAAGAGTGACATAGGACACAAAACTCCACAATTTGGTCAAATTGGTTCACAATTGGACTGGATGCACGAAAGTGTAGGGAGTACCGTCCATTGGACATGTTCATGCACACACTGAGCATAAAGAGATTCAAAGATACAATGAAGCTCAAAAGAAAGGGAAATGTATAAAAACTATCATTGAGACATTTTAGCAAACACTTTATGGGCATGTGCAATGAGTTCCGATATCAAGTAGAATATGAAAAATGTAGGATCCCAAAATTGACCCCCAACACTCAAGCATTTTCCATGACTACTCTAATCCCCTTCTCCATCAAAAAGTGGCATGAAGATAATAAAATTATTGCACTTCATGCACATAGAAAATAGTATTCACGCAAAAGAAAAACAACAATACATAAATTAATAAAAGAAGGTAAGATGTAATCTTAAAGCATGAAATTTACTATATAAGATAAGAGTAATCACGTAAACATCAATTTGGGGCATCAATTTCGAGTCTTAACAACTGAAATTTCAAAGGAAAAAGTGTAAAACTTACTTGCTATTGGACAAAAATGGATCGAGAATGGGGAAATAGGGGTGGTCTTGTGTGCGGTTGATTTAAGATGAAATCGATGCTAAGTGGGTGGTTTAGGGAGAGAGGATTCGAAGAAGTGGGAGGAAGAAGGGCCGTAACTCAATTGTTATGGTCGTAACTCAATTGTTATGGCCGTAAAATTCAAAAGTACGGCCATAAAAACCAAAATACGGCCGTAAATCCTTTAAGTACGGCCGTAAATAACTTTCTGCAAAATTTAAATGGATGTTGCTCCCTTGATCTTACGGCCGTAAAGGAACAGGTTACGGCCGTAATTCGTAAAATAAGGCCGTAAAAAAATAGTTACGGTCGTAAAACAGCACATGTAGAAAAATTTTAAAAAGTTGTTTAGTGATCTTTTACTAATCCGTATACTACATATATACCTGTCAAACCTATACAAAGTCCTGACAACCGATAAGGCACTAAAACGGCATGAAATCAAAGAAAATGGCATGATATAAAAATGCTAAAAGCGCGTAAATAAAAGGGAGAAATATCGGGGTGCCTCCCGACAAGCTCTCTTTTATAGTCTTAGCTGGACTTTGCAATGGGTTACTCCGGATTGGCAAGGGAAATTGAGAGTTTCTCTTTAGAGAAATCTCCTCCCAAGTATCGTTTCAACCGTTGCCCATTCACCTTGAATCTTTCCTTCTTTTCATTTGGAAATCTCAATCTCTCCGTGAGGGAAGATTTGAGTGATCGTATACAGTCCTGTCAACCTTGATCTCAATTTTCTAGGAAAAAGTCAGAGACGAGAATTATAAATGAGCACTTGATCACCCACTGTCAAATCCCTTCTGAAAATCCGACTGTCATACCACTTCTTTGTTTTCTCCTTATAAATCTTAGCATTTTCATAAGCCTGAAGTCGAAGTTCATCAAGCTCATTCAACTGAAGAAGTCGTTTCTCACCGGTGGATTTGGCATTGAAATTCAATATTTTAATGGCACAAAGAGCCCGATGTTCCAATTCCACCGGTAAATGGCATGCTTTCCCGAAGACCAACCGATAAGGAGACATTCCAATAGGCATTTTAAATGCAGTTCTACACACCCATAATGCATCATCAAGTTTCTTTGACCAATCTTTCCTTGATGCATTAACTGTTAACTCCAATATCCTCTTAAGTTCTCTATTGGATATTTCCACTTGGCCACTTGTTTGAGGATGGTAGGGTGTCCCCACCCTATGTGTAACGCCATATCTGGTCAATAAGGAGTTGAATTGGTGATTACAAAAGTGTTTACCGCCATCACTAATGATAGCTCGGGGAGTCCCAAATCTTGTAAAAATATTCTTTTTGAGAAAATTGATCACCACCCGAGCATCATTAGTAGGTAATGCTACCGCCTCAACCCACTTAGACACATAATCAACTCCCATCAAGATATATTGATTTGAGAAGGATGAGGGGAAAGGTCCATAAAATCTATCCCCCACACATCAAATAATTCAACTTCTAGGATGGAGTTCAAAGGCATCTCATGCCTATTGGAGATATTCCCATGGCGTTGGCACTTGTCACATTTTGAAACAAAAGTATGAGCATCCCAAAATAGAGTTGGCCAATAGAAACCAGCTTGGAGCACCTTTGCTCCTGTTTTCTGTGCACCAAAATGACCCCCATACTGGGAAGAATGACATGCCTCAAGAATTGATTCCATTTCTTCCTCGGGTACACACCTGCGAATCACTTGATCTGCTCATCTCCGAAACAATAAGGGATCATCCCAATAAAGGTACTTAAGATCACGAAAAAATTTCTTCTTTTGAGAATAGGAAAAATCAGAGGGCGTCACACCACTAGCCAAATAATTGACAAAGTCGACGTACCATGGTGTTAAAGATGCCGCTAGGAGCTGAGATATCTGCAGAAGTTGTTCATCAGGGAATGGTTCATTGATTTCAAGATCTCCCACATCTTCCTCCTGTTCCAATCTTGAAAGATGATCGGCTACCACATTTTCTGTTCCTTTTTTGTCTCTAATTTCAAGATCAAATTCTTGGAGCAATAATATCCATCTCAACAATCTTGGTTTGGAGTCTTTTTTTGCTAAGAGATACTTCAATGCAGCATGATCGGTATACACAATTACCTTCGAGCCAATCAAATAGGACCGAAATTTATCAAATGCAAACACTACTGCAAGTAACTCTTTTTCAGTGGTAGCATAGTTCAATTGAGCTTCTGTCAAAGTCCGACTTGCATAATAGATGACATGAACGACTTTCTCCTTGCGTTGGCCTAACGCTGCCCCTATGGCGTAATCACTGGCATCACACATAAGTTCAAAAGGGAGTGACCAGTCTGGCGCCACAATAATTGGAGCTGAAACAAGCTTCTCCTTAAGAGTGGTGAATGCCGTCAAACACTCTTTTGAGAAAATAAAAGGTGTGTCCTTTTAAAGCAATGAACACAAGAGTTTTGTAATCTTCGAGAAATCTTTGATAAAACGCCGATAAAACCCTGCGTGGCCAAGAAAACTTGGAATCCCCTTTACTGAACTCAGGGGTGGTAACCTATAATTGATTTGTATCTTGGCTTTTTCAACTTCAATTCCCTTATTGGACACCCGGTGACCAAGCACAATACCTTCACTTACTATGAAGTGACACTTTTCCTAATTGAGTACAAGATTACTTTCCTCACATCGGGTTAACACCTTTCCTAGATTATCGAGGCAATCATCAAAGGAGTGACCAAATACGGAGAATTCATCCATGAAAACCTCTATAAATCTCTCAATCATATCTGAAAAAATGGCCATCATGCATCTTTGGAATGTTGCAGGAGCATTGCATAAACCGAAAGGCATTCTTCTATAAGCAAATGTACCGTATGGGCATGTAAATGTAGTTTTTTCTTGATCTTTGGGAGTAATAGCAATTTGATTATATCCTAAATACCCATCCAGAAAACAATAATAAGAATGGCCTGCCAATCGTTCAAGCATTTGATCCAAAAAAGGAAGAGGGAAATGATCCTTGTGAATGGCCTTGTTGAGCTTTCTTTAATCAATACATATTCTCCATCCGGTTACAGGTCGAGTAGGTATCAATTCATTGTTCTCATTTTCCACAAAAGTAATTCTGCCCTTTTTGGCCACCACTTGTACCGGACTTACCCAACTACTATCCGAAATAGGGTAAATGATACCCGAATCAAGCAATTTGAGTACTTCGAATTTCACCACTTCCTTCATATTTGGGTTGAGTCAGCGTTGATGTTCAATAGAGGGCTTGTAATCATCCTCCATCAAGATTTTATGCATACACAGTGAAGGAGATATGCCTCTAATATCAGAGATTGTCCACGCGATGGCCTTTTTAAGATGCCTCAAAACTCTAAGCAATTTCTCCTCTTCTAACTTATTCAATGAATTTGAAATAACCACGGGGAGTGTTGAAGTATCTCCCAAGAAAGCGTACCTTAAATGAGATGGGAGAGGTTTGAGCTCTAAAGTCGGAGCTTGTTGAAGAGAGGGAAGTTGAGGGGACAAACTCGTTCCTAACTCTTCAAAGAATAACTTTCTTGGACGAAATAATGGTAGAGCCTCCAAATATTGGATCATTTCTTGCCTTTCACAATCTTCTTCATCCTGTGCAATAGATTGGGCAATGCAAGCCTATAAAGGATCATGAGAAAACAGATTGGAGTTGGTTCGGGCGACCATCTGATCAATGGTGTCAATCCTCAAACAAGAGTCAATTTCGGTGGGATACTTCAATGTTTTTAGGACATTGAATGTCACTTGTTCATCTTGGACTCTTAAAATGAGTTGACCCTCTTGTACATCAATTAGAGTTCGTTCCGTTGCTAGAAATGGTCTTCCCAAAATGATAGGAATGTCTTCATCTTCGTCCATATCCAGGATAATAAAATCGACAGGGAAGAAAAATTTTTCCACTTTAACTAATACATCTTCAACCACACCACGTGGATGTTTAATAGATCTATCTGCCAATTGAAGTGCAATTGTAGTGGCTTTTGCTTCGCCCACATCAAGCTTCCTGAAAATAGACAAAGGCATGAGATTAACACTTGCTCCCACGTCACAAAGAGCTTTACCTATATTTAATTCACCAATGGTACAAGGTAAAGTAAAACTCCTTGGATCTTTGATTTTCGGGAGCAACTTCTTTTGTAGAATTGCACTACATTCTTCCGTCAACATAACAGTGTCGTGCTCTTCAAGCTTCCTCTTGTTAGAAAGAATATCTTTCATGAACTTTGCATAACTTGGCATTTGTGCAAGAGCATCGGCGACAGGTATGTTGATGTGAAGCTTCTTGAATATTTCAAGGAACTTGGCAAATTGTGCATCCAATTTCTTCTTCCTTAGCCTTTGAGGGAACGGAATAGGGGGAACATAAGCCTTGACTTGAGGTGGATGGGTAGGAGTTGAAGGAGTAGCTTGATCTTCCTTTTTCTCTTCTTCAACCACCTCCGGTTCTTGAATTTGTTTCTTTGCCTTTTTCCTCTTCTCCAAATATTCTTCCACAGTGATTTTCGGTAATTCCACTCCACTTCTAGTAGAAATGGCTTTGGGATTTTCCCGTGGATTCACAACTGTGTCACTTGGCAAGGCTCCTTGATGCCTTGCCGAAATAGTTTTGGCTAGCTGACCAATTTGATTTGACAAATTTTTAATTGCCGCATCATTTCTCTCTTGGTATTTCATTTGTTGGTCGGCTAGCTTTGCAATGGCTTCTTCCCATCCCGGCTTCTTCTCTTGTCTTGGAGGTTGTGGATTGAGTACATTCTGATTTGCATATGAAAAGTTCGGATGATTCCTGTAGCCTGGTTATATGTTGGTCCATATGGATTATAACTTGGAGGTGGGAAGTTCTAAGCATAGGCTACTTGTTCAGGTGAAGAACAAGTTCCTTGTTGGACTAATGGGCATGCAGAGCTTTGATGATTAGCTCCACTTATTTCACATGGATTCGTGGAGTGTGTTGGAGGTTGCGAATGCACTACATTAACGCTTTGAGAATTACCTAAGGATAGCTCATTCACCGTCTTGGTTAATTCTTCCATCTTAGCCAACATCAAATTCATGGTCTTGACCTCATACATTCCACTCACCTTTTTCTGAGCATTTCTATTTGGCCATCTAGCACTCTGTTCACTCATTAACTCAAATAAATCATAAGCTTGGCGCATAGCCTTGTTACCCAATGATCCATTGGATGAAGAGTCGACATGCGACCTACTGGATGGAAGTAAACCGGAGTAGAAGTAATTTACTTGAGCTGGTAAGTTAAAACCATGGTTGGACAGGTACGGAGTATTTCTTTGTATCTTTCCCAGGCCTCATGAAAGGACTCGGATTCCTTTTGCCTAAACGTCGAAATCTCATACTTGAGTTTAGCAATCTTTCTCGGAGGAAAATACTTCGTTGTAAATTTCTGCACAAATTCAGGCCAGGTCGTAATACTCCTTGAAGGCAAGCTATCTAACCACTCTCTTGCTTTATCCTTTAATGTATACACAAAAAACCTCATCTTTATCGCCTCATCACCTACCCCATCATACTTGAAATTCCCAGTGGCTTCCAAGAATCGACTGAGATGTTGATAAGGATTCTCATCTGTTCGCCCACAAAATGAAAGATTATTTGAGAACATGTTAATTACCTCCAGGCGAATTTGAAAATTAGCAACCCCAAATGGCAGATAAATAACACTCGGTTCAAGATTCAATGTGGGAGGGTTCATAAAATCTCCAAAAAGCATATCATCCTCGTTGATGTTTTCTGGACCCCCAAGCACACGTGGAGGAGATGGAGGACGATGTTCTTCTGCCATTTCTCTTGCTCTCCTCTTTCTTTCTGCTCTCTGTCTTCTTCTTCCTTTTCTAAACATGCCTTCAATCTCGGAATCAAAAGCAACAATCTCGAGATTCCAAGCTCTTGGTATACACTAGAAGGAACCTGCACAAAACACACACAATTAGTTGTTCAAGTTTAGGATAGAAGGCAAGTACAAAACTATAATTAAGCACAACTAGTTACTGTAGCTAAACACTCAGTCCTCGGCAACGGCGCCAAAAACTTGTTAGGCATTTATACACACTCGCCAATTTACACCGCAAGCGCACGGCCCGTACAAGTAGTAAAGTTTTGGACTAAAAAGTTCGGATATCGTTCCCTCAAGGACTAAAGTGATGTTACACTAAATAGTTATGAAATGTAATATACGTTCATATAAACACATTCCGAGACTGGAAATTGTTTTGTTAGAAATGTGAAAGCTTTAGAATACGTGGTTATCGAAGTAAGCTCAAATAACACGCTAATAACTTAATCAATAAAACACAGTTGAGATTATTGGTTTCATTTGATCATTATGTAATTAGTGCTCTGCTAGTTTTCACTTGACTTTCTTGTTGTTTATGTCAGGTCCGGTTTTCCTTAACTAGGTGATTCCTTTCTTGAATGTCAAATCACCCCTTTTTGATCAAATCAACCTACTATATTTCTATGTCGATTGACGATTGATCAAAAGCATAAAAATTTGTGAAAAATTCCAAAGACCATCCAAGGTGAGAGGTATATTTCTATCCTCACAAAGAACTTGGAGTGACAAACCATGGTGTCTAAGTCAAATATCCTTTTCTCAAATTCCATTCAACTCACAATTAACACAAACACTTATTGGCCAAATAAGTGAAGAACATTGAAGGCAATGGAATACAGACAAAACAACAAGTCGTCAATGATTCAACTAGCTTAGCATTAATAACATGATCAAACTTTGCCAACAATCTGAACTAAAAACTTTACCCCATAAGATAAAGTGAAGAAGTCATGGAAATAGATGTATATGCCTTATAATATCAAATTCAAAGAGTAAATACAAGAAAGATGACTCCCCAAGCTTCCCTTTTTGATTCTCTTCTCTTCTAGCAATCCTCCTTCCTTAGCTCTCTTTCCAAACCCTAGATATCTTTCTTTTTAAAGAAGCCAAAAACTTCCCAAAAGACCCCCAAGCTAAAGGACAAAAAATGAAGAAAAGAAATGAAACAGTAAAAATGGGCAAGCTCGCAGTGTTGTGATCTGATATGGTTACGGCTGTAACCAACATTCTACACCAAGTCTAGAGTTTCCAAAGTCCGATCAGTTACGACCATAATTTCCACACCTACGGCCGTAAGTCACCGTTTACAGTCGTACTTTTCACACGTACGGCCGTATCTAACTCTCTGCATCAATTTGGCACTTGAGCTTCCCATTGTACGGGCGTAAATCTATGTGTACGGCTGTAATTTTTCCCTGCCTCCATTTCATTCAACTTTTTGCTCTCGGCTCACTCCTTTAGCCGGGTTTTTCCATTTCCTATCCCTCTTTAAGTTGTTCACCTACATGGACCAAAAGATGAATTATGAGTAGAGATTTGATCGTTTTATCTATTTACAGCATGTTAGACGTACTCGAAAAAGGCGTAAAAACACACCTTTCAATTATTTAAAACAAACACACCGTCAGTGATATCAAACAATGTCATTTGAATGCTCAATGGTGACAAAGCATCAAATAAACCATCGATCCGAGTGACATTGGGAGAATTTCCCATGCCAGATGAACGTGATTTCTTTGACTCTAATTCAATTGTAGATGTGGCAATATGTGTATCAGTAAAATGAGATAGTGATTACGCAAATAATTATATAGATGAGTAATTTGTACTACCATTATCATCAAGAGACCTTCCCCTTCCATTTGAAACTACTTGTTTCACTCGTGTGTTGCACAAGAGATAAATTTTCAACTAATAATAGTATTGATAAATGTTAATGGAATAATTAATTGATAACTAGTTGTCAATTTGCACCATGCTTTGACTTAGCATTTACAGCCATGCGTTACACGAGATGATAATTTGTGATAGGGATTAGGATAATGTATTACATTTTGCTCATTGTAAGATTAAATCTATTAAATATAAACGTAAAAGAAATAACTTTAAATGATATTGTTATCAAAATAACCAAACTAAAAAACTTTGCCAACTTTCATAAAGCCTATGGTTTTTTTTATTTCAATTACTCTATATTCTGTTATATGCAACTACAAATTTCGAGAGATATTATACACTCGTGTAATGCACGGTACTTATAAAATGAAATACGATGTGTAAAATATAATTTCGTAAAACATGGTATGCAAATTGTAAATACATTATTCATGGTGTATTTTGTAAATTTCTCTTAAATCAAAATACTTCTTTGACTCTTCTTGATTGTAATGATATAAGGTACTATTAAGGAAAACTAACTTCTTTGGAATTAAAAAAAATTTAGTATTGTAAGAATTTGAACCTTATAATAATTGACGTAGAATCCTACAATAATTAAGTATAATTAATCAAACCACACGTGAGTAATATGATTGCGTTATATAATCCGAGGTAAAAAAATTAAAAAAAAATTTTTGAATAGCTTTGATTAAGCTAATTATATTCAGACTTATTGGGTACACCACATGTTAATTGTATCAAAAGGTTTTTAACTTTGTTTGTAATAACAATCATGTCCTCAAATTTTTTTGTTATGTTTTCATAATTAATAATTTTTAGTAATTAATTAACTATGTACGTAAATATTGATTTATATTTTAATATTATGTTGCGCTATTTAAATTAAAAGAAATATTCACATTTTACATCCATTATATTTTACAATATTTAAAATTACGATGAATAAATAAGAAATTTGATGTTTAAAAAAATAATTTTTTTTAGACAAAAACGATTTCTATATACCAAATTTATAATTAGTTGCAGATTGAAAATAATAATTCAAGGGAAAAAAAATTTAAGGTGTAATTGGATTAAGACATAAATATAGAGAACCTTTAGAATAAATAGAATGTGGTATGTCGATAAAAATATTTAGTAGCAATATAGTTGCCCATCGGATTATTTAAAAGTTTTCAAATAAACGATTACATAAAATCAAACAATTAAATTTTCATATATTAATGTGAATTTTCAAATGTCAAGTCATGAATGTTTGATGAAAATTTAACATTAACGCTCAATACAAATTAAAATATATAAACAATTGTAATTATCTCTAAACATACAAAAAAACAAAAAATAAGCAACTGGACCAATTTATGAGGTTACTCTAAATCTCACCTCCGTACGAGTATAAGGATCATAACGTAAGATAAGTATAAATGAGTCTTGAATCGTAATATATATAAGTTAGGTAATAACTGAAATGTGTAGATCAATGTTCATTCTATTCCAATAAATATGACTCCATATATCAACTAGTTACAACCACGTGCTTCACATGTGAAATTATACTATTTTTTCACCAAAATAAAAATTAATTACTATAAATTGAACTAAGAATGAATATACCCAAAAAAAATATTCCAGGGGCATTAGCAAATATATGCAAATTTGAACTTCCAATTGCATGAAAGTCAAAGCATTTTTAAATTTGCAAGACTAACAAGCAAAATTGTAGCATTGGCATGAAAGAGTACAAATTTTTAGTGCATGTCAAATCCTACCATGTTTGCATTAAATGACAACTTAAGGCACCAAGCAATCCCTCTTCTTCCCTCTACTTAATTGGCTCCAAACACACCCTTACCGAACTCCATTGCTTCTTCACTTCCTCATATGAAGTAAAGTGGCCCTCTGAATCACTTTCATTGCTGGTAATGGTTCTATAAATGAAGGCAATTTATTGTGCTGCTTGTAACTAAACACGTTCGGATCATACGTGAGCATTCAATGTGTAAGTAGTGCAATCAAAATTGTTTTTAGTAATAAATTAGGGATTTTTGAAATATATGCCATTTTAGCACTATAGTACCTAAATTGTGCAGGCAAAATTTTAGTTCAATAAATATACTAGAAATTGGACATGTGAATACTTATATTGATATTGTATATTATATCCATATATGTTTTGTTGTTCATAGCTTTATAGCCATTGGATGATCCTTCGAATTACATTACTATTGATCAAAATTTTAGATTGCATTCCACATTGGCGATGATCCTTTGAACATTACTACGAATGATGTATTGTAACAAAGGGCATTGCAACCAACGTATTTCACGGTAGTCGAGATCGTATCGAAGAAACTCATTTGATGATTCATTACAAGGAAAGAAATTTGTGATTCTTTTCCTTTTTTGGGGTAGCAAACTATAACTCGCAACCATTTAATAGTTAGTCTCATCTAACCCTCAATATATTGCCTCTTTAATGATATAGTCGACATTTTGCAATCTTTTTTTGGAATCCATTACACAATGGCAAATTTATGATGATATTCGCAATGATAAGTTACTATGTAACGGTGCAATGAAATGATCCAACTGGACTAGTTCTATTTTTAATTCACAATGAGTACATCGATCGACTTTGATGATACTCGAATTGTGTGACTTCGATTTACGGCACTCTAAGGTATAGATTGCTGAAAATCCTAAATTAAACTATGCAAACTGCATGGACTAGTATTGTGGTGCTACGAATTTATATTATTAGTATTATGAAATGAATACTTGGAGTTTATTTTGTTTTGTATCATTATGTCTCGATTGTGCATATTCATTCTTTATCCCACGTACAGTAATTCACTGATTGTTATGATTATTGATTTCAAATGTTATGTTTCCACTTTTTCAGCGACGAGCTTGCATCGTTATATCAAATCTTACGGCGATGAGTTCAAAAATGTTGGGGAAATTGGCAGTGGCATGGGGCAGGCACTACCTTGCTAATGCTGCCAGATAATGTTAGTTATGATTGCATTTGTTCCGCAATGCGGTCAAATGCAAGTTTTAGGGAATATCATAAAGGGTTTTCACTAAAATTCTTGGTCCAGATTTGGCACTTCCTCCAGTGAAGATAGTAGATGATGATGGCCTCAGTTGGTACCAAACTTTGGGAAATTCAGTTCCTATATGTGTTGTTGCTACAATTGCTGAAAATGATGTTAGACGTAGTGATGGCAGAAAAATCGGATCCAATCCAAATCCGATGGATACCCGATCCAAATGGAGCAATTTTTTGCCGATCCGAAGATCCGTGGATCATTGATCCGTGGATCATTGATCCGTGGATCGGCCGATCCGAGACGGATTTGGATTTGGATTTGGATCGGCCCGATCCGATCCGATCCGAATTGATTTTTGATTTTTGATTTTTGATTTATTTTATTTTATTTTTATTATTTTTTATTTTTTATAAAAACCTATACCAATATGGATCATATTTGGATTTTTTTTCTTGATCCGATCCGATCCGATCCAATCCGATCTGAATCCGATCCGAGGAATTTGGATTTGGATTTGGATTTAGATCGGGGTTTTTGATTTGGATTTGGATTTGGATTAGGCCAATCTGATCCGAACCCGATCCATTGCCAACACTAGTTAGACGCGATGGGCATGTACACTCTACATGGATTGGGTGTGAACCGGGCTGTGAATTGTAACTCTCGTTGAAATGTGGGGACTGTGCAGCATCATTTAGAATTTAATAGGTTTGAAATTGACCAAAACAATCTGACTTCAAATTTCGATGAAGTTGAAGACATTGATGCGCACGGGTTTATAGACGATTGCCATGACTTTGACAATATGGTGGGCAATGTGTTGGATGATGATTCGGTGAATGCCGACGTAGTTGAATTCCATATGACCCAAATTTTTATGAGCAAAGAGCACATTATGCTCAGCTTGCACATGACTTCGATGAGGAAAAAATTTTAACTTCGGGTCATTAGGTCAAGCAAGACATGCTATCATTTTGCATGCGTGGATCTTGAATGTAAGTGGTTCGCTCTCTCATCTAGGGTGGGATGATCGGAGATGTTTAAGCTGCGCCGCTTGCATTTGGAACACACATGTGGAGTTGAGTATCCACGTGACAAGCATCGCAATACAACTACGAAGCTTATTGGTACTTATATTCATGAGTGGGTTAGAGACAACAATTTGTCCACACATTCAATTCCGGAAATTTTCAAAAACCATCGATGGTGCCGTAGTTACGGCACTATCGATGGCATTTTCGGGGTTAAATCAACCCCTATTTTGAAATTCGGGACCAGATCTAGAATCAGTACGACGATGGGGAGTTTCAGGAATTTCCTGAATTTTTTCCGGCGACACGGTGTCCGCCGTGGCTACCGGTCAAAGTTTTGGCACTATTTTTGGCCCAAAAATAGTGTTCGAACTTTGACCGGTGGCCACGGCGGTCATGGTGTCGCCGGAAAAAATTCGGGAAATTCTTGGAACTTCCCATCGCCGTGCTGATTCCAGATCTAGCCCTAGATTTTAAAACGGGGGTCGATTCGACTCTGAAAATGCCATCAATGGTGCCGTAACTACGACACGTGCCGTAACTACGGCACCGTCGATGGTGCTTGAACGTTCCTGTCATCAATGATTATTAAAGATGTTCGACGTGAGCTTAGCATAGGTTTGACTTATTGGAAAGCATGGAGGGCAAAGGAATATGCTCATTGGATCATGGACCTGTATTTGCATCGTATGGTGAGTTGCCAAAGTATTGTTACATGCTTGAAGCATCTAACCCAGGCACTATTACTCGTACTTAGACTGATAAAAACAATAGATTTAAGTATTTGTTCATTACCTTCGGGACTAGTATCTATGGGTTATATTAGGCGGGTGATAGGCGTTGATGGAACTCATTTGAAGGCGATATATCGAGGAGTATTGTTGACAGGAACTGGCAACCATGGTAACAGAATCATATTCTCGTTAGCTTGGGGAATAGTACGGTCGGAGGCGAAAAAAACTTGGGTGTGGTTCTTCAACTGTCTTCGTGAGTTTGTGGACGATACAATGACTTGGTATTTTTTTCGGATCGGATGAATGGAATTGCTTCGCCATTATCTCGGGTCTTTCTCAGCGCCTATCATGGGACTTGTTGTTGGCACATTGCAAACAACATCAAAAATCGATTCCATAGGAAAACTTATTGAGGGTCATTTATTAAAACTGCCGATGCTTATCGTGTTTCTGACTTTGACCGTAGAATGGAGCAAATTCGTGCTTTGTCGACCAAGGTTCATGGATACCTTGTGAATGCTGGAATCCAACATTGGTCTTGAGCACACTTTTCTTGCTTGAGATACAATGTCATGACTTCTAACACGGTCAAATCCATCAACTCTCTCCTTCATCATGAACGTGAATTACCAATTATTAGTCTTCTCTAAGCAATTCGTACCATGATGCAGAGATGGTGTTTTGAAAGATTCGAAAAGGCTTGCAAATGTTCTACTAGATTGACACCATACGGGCAATTGCAGCTTGAAAAAAGCTCTGAAGCCGGCTCTATACTTCATGTAGTTGCCATTACTCAATTTGAATGCGAGGTTGGTGCAAATGCAAACATAGTTAACCTCCTTCGTGAGACATGCACGTGTCGTCGTTTTGATTTGGACCAAATGTCGTGCAAAATGAGACTAAAGGCACTTATCATTTGACTATGAGCCTTTACGAGTTACGTTCACCTTATTTCACAGTGGAATATTGGATGCGAGCCTATAAGCATCAATTATATCCAAAGGGCAGTGTGGACGACGTTGTAATTCTTGTCAAGGTTCCAAATAGGCTTATGTTGCCACCTATAGTCCGTGGACTAGTTGGCCGTCCACCAAATAGGCGCTGTCGATATAGATCGGAGACCACGCATGTTGTATGACGATGCGGAACATGTCGCTCTACTGGCCATCATCGACAAACTTGTACGGCTCCAATTGATTCTATTCCGACGTAGCCATTGCCTTTTGAAGTGGTGTTTTGGTAGTATGGTTATATCGTCATTATCATGATGTGTAATTGTTGATTCGGCATTCTATTTTTCTGACATGCTGTATAGGCTTGTGTTATGAGGATGCAATATTTTGTAAAATATCTGTAGAAATATTTTGTGTTTAATGGTGCAGTATTTATATTCTGAAAAAGATACAGCTAGCTATCTGTGATCTGTGCTCTATACGATAGATCGATGATAGAGCCTAGAACAAATGCAAATTTCAGAACACTTGCATCGAAATGCAAAGCCTCGAACCCTAAACCCCAACCCTACAATACTCAATTAACATTCTGTACAACATCAATTGTCCTCGTGAATAACCTACGGTGTTGTGTTATGCCTTCTATTTTATTCACAAGTTCACGGTTGTGAGCTTCAACGTGAAAGTAAAATATGTGAAGGCAAAAGTTGACAACATGTTCGGGATTTCACAACTTACTAAATGGGAAAAACGATAAGGGAAAACTTCTGAAATATTAAATGTAAATAGGCATTGCACTTTGATTTCTCTCCTTTAATTTTTGGTCATGAAATCAGTAATGAATTTAAATATTAAAACTAGCAACATAATTATTGTGTGGGAAATTTGGGATGTCCACGTAAAACCAAACAAATGATATAAGTCCAATTTGGCCGTTTCTTTTGGTCAAGTCATTGCCTAAGAGAAAAATCTTAGTAATATTATTTTTTTGACTAAATTGTTGCCCATATTGGAAAGTTAACTGATCAAATTGTTATATAATTAATTCTAAAATTGGAATAGAACATCTATGTCGACCTTATTTATTTATTATAAAATTTTACTTAATGACTAATCTTATAGTTATGAAGGAGAAAACAAGCAAAATATTACTAGAATTGCATAGACTGGGAAGAGTTGAAGCAACATTGCTCATGTAAGACTAAGTTTTGCAAATAATACGAAAAATTGGGATTGAAACAACGATACTGTTTCTTTACAAAAATAAAAAAGGGTAATGCGTAAATTTCTCTTCTCTTATGTGTTGAGTGGACCGTGTTCTTCAATGATTATTTATTCTTCATTTTTTTCGTTGAATTTATGATTGTTATTATCATATTAATTAAAGGTTGAGAACAATTGTGCATAATTTGCCAGAAAGTACTAGCGCCATTTTGTTCTCATGTGTGTTGAATACACTATACTTTGTTATTGATTATTTATTCTTTATTTAATTTGCATGAAATTATTATTGTTACTATCATATTAATTTAAAGTTAAAAGTAGTTGTGTATATTTTAAATGAAGAAACAAGAAAGTCATTTATTTTCTCCTATGTGTTCAATGGAGTATATTTTGTTAGAGATTATTTAACTTTTAATTTTGGATGAAATTATTATCATTGATAATAATATATTAATTAATGGTTACTAATAATTGTGTATATTATTATAAAAAATAGTAGGGTCGCTTTTCGTCCTACGTGATCAGTATACTATACTTTTTTAACGATTATTTATTCTTTCGTTTTCTTTTTCAGAATGAATTCATTATTGTTGTTATCATAGTAATTAAAGGTTAAGAATAGTTGTGTATATTTTAACAAAAAATAATGGTCCTTTTTTCCTCGTATTTCTTGAATATACTGTACTTTTTTAAAAAATATTTATTCTCTCTTTTTCCAATAAATTTATTATTTGCTATTATGAAAGGAGGCAAAAGTTCATATTAATTGCATACATATTTAAGAAAAACATAATAGTGTCGCTTCAAGAAAAAAATAATGAACACAAAGAAACTATCGTTAAGAATCAAACCAATGCATAAGTTTAATCATGAGCTAACAGAGCTTCCACCACGACATTAACTACTTTTTGGTTATATTATCCCCGTATTAGCCTTTTTTATTATACGTGAAATTATTTTAAAAATTCGAAGATGAAAATTTCTATACAAAAGCATAAGTGTCGGCCATGCATCCTTCATACTTCAGAGGATAGAGTATTGAACAAAGACGGATAACCAATGCGGCAATGATATAATATTCAATACAAACTTCATTTTTCTAGTGAATAACGGTCAGTACATTGGACCTTACAGCATACTGATATACTAGAGAACTAAATACTAGCCGAAAAAATGTCTCCCAACCTGTGAACCAAGACCAATGTTGGGACTACGACATTTCGTGCACGCGCACATTTATAGTTCAACAATTTGAAGAAAAACACATAGTCGTTATACATAGATGACATAATCTATAACTGAACACAACAGGAGATAGTAGACCATAAACTCAGTAGACGAACATCAAAACACTTCATCACTCTTCCTTAGACACCTAATCATCGTCGAGGATGGTAATCCCAGTCCAATCATTGGTTTTCTCTGATTTGTAGGGTGCCCTTCTTGTAGTGACACTTGCTTGTGATCCTTCGCTGCCTTCTATGGCCGGTTTGGGAGCAACTTCCTCATCTCCACTGATGTCACTATCTTTGTAAGGGAACGCAACGACCACCTCCTTTTGCATCTCGTTGTCATCTAATTTTAATTTAGGCATATCACGGGCAATGTTGTTGTCTAGCTTGAATTTAGGCATGTCATGAGCCAGAAGACATACAGGAGAATGGCATTTCTAGGATCCATTGCCATTGTCATTAGAATTGTAAGCATCCCCAATGACGGTTGATCGTTTGGTGGTCTCCGGCATCTTTTGTTTGTCGTTTTCCACCTTCACTTCGACAAAGGCAGTTGGTTCGGTATCTCTTTCAGTGTAAGCTCGTGGTGATTCTCTAGGCATCTTCAAATTTAAAGCTTTAAAGGAAGCATTTTTGAGCTCTAAATGGATATACTTTCATGCATGCAAACGTAAGGCCTTTTACAGCAAGTTGTGGATGCCAAGGTTATAAGAAATAGCCTTGGGTGCACTCAATGCCCTAACCAAACACGTTATATCATTAATTTTCATATTAAAATGCAATCTTGTCTACTATTTCCAATGTTCTCTAAAGATCTTCAGTACCTGGCACAAAACACTATTAAAATGCAATCTTGTGTACTACTTCCAAATTTTTTCTAATTTTTCAGTACCTGCAACAAATTTGTAGTTACACAATCTTATAACCATCTAGTTCGATTCCCCTACTACGTATTTGAAATTTTAGTTTTGAATTTGAAGTTAAATGTAGTCATCATCATTTAGTTAATGTAGAATTGTTTTTAAATTTGTTTGAATTCATCATTTAGTCATTTAGGCAACTTGCTGTGGTATATAGCCATTAGCGAAGCCATTCATGGGCCCACTGCGGTCCAAGTACCACGCTAGATTTCTTTTTTTTCTCTCATTGTGTCTTTCTCCAAATTGGAAAAATTTAAAATATTTGAATTACCAAACTCTCGTCTTGCTCTCAAATTGCGCACATTTTGGAGAACACTTTAAAAAGTGTTGTTCATATAATTGCTAGTTTTATTTGTTTATAATTTTAGGATTTTGGGAATTTAGGTTTACCAGGATAGATGTGATATTGATATAGTTTATACGTAACCTAGTTTCTATTGAGTAAACATGCCCTCACTCAAAATGTAATATCTAGAATCTTCTAATTTAAAGTGCAATTTATGGTGCAATTTGCAATGTCCTCTTACAAAATTTTATTAACTAGCAAATGTGTACAGTTACACAATTTCGGTAACATGTAGTTGATTACCCCAACGAGTAGTTGTTGTATTGTTTTTCAAATTTATGTGAAATGGCTAAGTTTTCTAACATGCTACGGCGGGAATGTGTCATCGATTTACTTTTAGAATAGCTAACTTATGTGTGTGCATACTTAATGTAATTGAACTACATAATCTGCAATTTCAATTTTGATGACATTAAACGTTCTTAACAAAATGGAGAATGGTTTCGGGATTATTTTTTAACGATCCGATTGCGTACCCGTTGTTGACCTTAGCCAACTTCACTTCGAATAAGCAAACATTATTTATGCAATTAGTAATGGGTACTTTCTTCAGTTAAAACTTTATTCTCAAACATAGTGTAGTGACAACACGCTTTAAAACTTGTTTTAAAATAATTAAACTAAGCATCCATGCAGTCAAAGTTGATCTAACCAAAATACAAGCACATAGTTTTTGTCCAATGTCAACATAGTGTAGTGGTTGGCAACCTAAAACCATTTCCTTCCATGACAAAGAATAAGGTAATGCTCACTGGACTTCACATATCGCTCCACATTTTGCTTTCACAATGGAATCTATCATGAGCAACCCTACGGAATATTTACATGGAATATATTTTGTATCGAGCCCTCAAAAATTTCCATGAAGCATCTCTAGTAGAACACAATATTTTGTGGCAAGCTAGAGACCAAGAGCAACGACTATGACTAACACGGTGTCTTCTTCCCCGCCATTAACGGATGTTGAATGATGTTATTGCAGTCTGTCGACGCTACTACAATGATCACCGGACACTGGTAACCATGGTCGGCTATTCTATGGTTGCTGGAAGGTTGGATATGATGATTACCGCTTCGAAATGAACTAAAGTTAATTTCAGCCATTATTTACGTTTACGTTCGCTTGTACTTGTATTGATGATAACATCTCGTAATGTCATTTAACATATCTGGTTAGGTAAATGGAGGATGCGGTTACGTTCATTAGGTTGAAAATACCATCGTTTGTTGAACCATTGAAGATATCGTTCGCCCCATTCATCGACCTCCTTCGCTACAACAATAGGTTGATGATCTAATTGTCATGTTGCATGCCAAAGATGATGAAATACGGAGACTAGCACTTGAATTATGCTAGGTAAAAGGGAGTAAAGACCAAGTTACGAATAAACCAAATGAAACTCGTGCTTACATAATTGGCCTACTTGCTATTGTCTTTGTAATGATTTTGCTTGCATTGTCCAAGTAAAGCTCATATTGTAGCTGTAAAATGCAATTTCAGTCATGGAATTGTAGTTATTTTCTTCAACCTTGTGTGTTGTGTACGTACCTTAATTATTACTACATCTTCTATGCATTTAGCAAGCCGTGAAACAATATTAGTGATCAACTTTTCAGGACAAAGACAACTTCCAACCCAAAAATTTGTAAAAACAAAAAAAGGAGAAAAAAAATGGAAGAGAGCAACTGTTAGTTTTTAGGAGAAAGAGAATTTACAAACCAAAAAAAATGGATAAGTAAAAAAATTGAAGAGAACACCATAACGGGACGTTGAAACTACCTACACTCTATGGTATAGAATTTGTAGATTTCGCGTGATAATATTAGCTATAATTATTAAAAAGTAGCCAATTCATGTTCCCTCTTGTCTTCATGAGTTTGTTCAATCCCTACGTAAGCAAGTATACATGATGGATATAACATCATTTTATTACTGCATCTCAAAAATGAACTATGATGGCATTTTGTACCCTCTACTCTAGAGTCCCGATTTGCACTAAATCAAAGTTTATCCAAAATGTGGAGGTTTGCTTAGATGGACATCCCTACGTCTTTCAAAATTTTCAAATGGCATAGTGAATACAACATCGCATGAGATACATTTCATTACATGAAATTAAAATATAATTCCCTACAAATCATCCACATTCCCTCTTCAACAAAACATATATTCCTTTGTAGTGCCAAGTCTATAATAGTTCATGACATACACTTGCATCTACAGCCCACAAAATATAGCCAACACACACAGGGGATTAACAACCATCTATTGCATAAGAGGTGAACAAAAAAAAACAGATTACATGGAGTCCAAAATAGTCCCACCATATCAAAAATCATACCACATCCTTAAGTTGTTTGGACGAAACATCTGTAGCTAGCTTCTTCAGATATTTTGGAACATCAAAAGATGAGATTAGAGTGAATGGGCCTCCACAAATGAGAGCCTCTCTGCAAATTTGTAGCACATGATGCCTAAGTAGAACCTATGAAAAGGAAAACCCAATGAATCACAACTATAAAGTATAATATGCAATATAAATGTCAATGCCATTGGAAATTCTATGTGAAATAAAGCAACTTAAAGGGCTTATGTCGTGTTTCCTTGTGGTATAGTTTCACCTCCATAACGGTAAAAGGCTAGTGCGTCGTCAGGAACCATTCGATCAATCCCCCTACGATAATCTGGATGCTTGTCACACAAGTTGAAATCTTCAACAATCATCTTCACGTATGGTGCACAAACTGTAGACAGTTGGCCTTCGGCCGTGGACGACGAATGTCAGTCAAATGCGTGTGCTCTCTTGTTAACCAAGTTAGCATGAACGAGTACCCATCTATTCTCTTTTACATGCACAGGGAAGATGTGGTTGTCCATCCCCACAATGGGCCTCCCTTCAGCGTACATCAAAGCATCCACAAACTTAGGAATCCGTGGATCATTCCCTTGCTTTTACCCATTGTGGAATGCGATGGCATCCAAGAATCGAAAAAGACATCGGTAAACTTACAATCCATAACTCTTATGGTAGGTCTAAAAATTTTACAACCTTTTTCATCCCATGATACACTATCCACATTGCCAAATTCATGTCCTGAGAAACCAAGACACTACAGGAAATTTGACATTTAGGGATGAGCCCATCGTCTCTATAGCCTCATGTTTGTTGAGCAATAGGAGTAAAATCGCTACTATTGCTTGATAAGAACGAATATGGTGCTGCTATTGCTCTACAGGCACGAGACTATAGGGACGACTGTCGCTCTTAAAAGTCATATTTTTTGTAATGAGATATATTGTCAAGACATAAAAGCACTCAAATGCTTATCATTAGTGAACAACATAGCATAATCACAACACAATTGGGCGTTAATATGCATCTAAAAATAATAGGTTACGTACTACCGGAGTACATTCCGATTTCCTAGCTTCCATATCATTTATAGTTTTTAGCAAAACTGAATGAGGGCCAATAGCAACCAACGAACTGTCCAATGGTAGCATTCATTTGTAGTGAAAGATAGTGTACGATGCACGACTTTCAAAAAGAAAGTTACGGTACAGCTGAACCTAGCAACCACAAATGAATCTTGAATCCTAAAATCTTAACGTAGTTTCCAAAGTAAAATTTTTAGCGCAAAGCTAATTGCTTTACCAAATACAACTTTGATTATCAATGCATAATAACATGAAACAAATCTTGATCCTTTTTTTATTTTGTCTAACAAAGTCTTTTGTGGTAAGTGCATGAGCACGTTTTTTCTCATGTCAATTTTTATCTTCGTATACTATTCCTAGTGAGAATTCATGCATGGAACTTTCCTCCTAGTACAATACAAATAAATAAGAAATACAAGTCTGACTGAGATATACCAACAGGTACCAACAGGAAAAGAGGATTTAGAGACGATATAGGAATATTAGGAAGAAAGAGTCGTCATTGTATGGCTTATTATTTTCTTCATCGATTGTGGCTATTACAAACCTTTGTCTTCCAAATCGAATGATTTTTTCAGCATTAAATTCTTGAATTTGTTAACATTGGCATGCCGATTTTCTAGAGTTGACAGTAAATGAAGAATTCAATACAGTTTCACCTTACTTATGGGTATGAAAATGAAATTTAATTCCCCCAAATCACCACCAAGCCATAGACTCTATAATCTTTGCTCAATCCAAACATCATATTTCAACATTTGATTATCAAATATTTAACCTTTTATGTCAAATTTTGCTATGCGGAAGCTTGGCATAAAATTTAGCAAAACATGGGAAGATTGTGTTCCATCGCCAGTGATTCTAGCTCATCCAACGCACAGCATTTAATATATAACAAGCATAGCATATTCAACTATAAACACGGCAGGAACATGCACGTATAGCTAAAGCAAGTAAAGAAATGAACAAAGTCCTACCCACCAAAGTCAGTAGGGCAAGCATCACTCAATCAAGCAATCAACATAAAAGGGGCAACCAAATTACAGCAAATCAAGTTAGCCTATGGAACAGTACTAGCCAACGAAATCAACAAAAAGATATAGACAATAGGGTGAAGAACCTGCAAAAATATTAATTTTTATGGAGAAAAACAGTCATTTAGAAAAGATGAAAAAAAATCTTTAATGGGCTCCTTACTTCAAGAAAAGAAATTTTCCAGCAGTAGAAATCATCGCACACAAGTACACAGTCAAAGGGGATGGATTCACAAAAAAAAAGGAAAAAGATCATTAGTCTGTTCCATGTAAAAAATTATACCTTTCATCACTGCAGTGACGCCAACGACTATACTTCCTTCCCCCCTTAGCATCAACAGCAAACAAGAAGTCACTGGGAAAGTTTATAACATTTGAATTTTAACCGTCAGTTGCTTGCTCTTCTAATTTGTCCTCAGATTCATCACTGTCATGTGCCCGCTCTTTTGATTTTTCCTCAGATTCATCACCATTGTCCTTTTCCAGACCAATGGCGTCATTTCTTCCAGAATCATTTCCAGGCTCTTCATCATTTTCATCCAAACTGTCTTCATAGCTATCTTTTTGCTCCTCTGAAGCTTGAGGTTGTGGATCATTTGGTTGCTTCGACGTAGTAGCCCCTTTGTTGTAGTTTAGCAAATCCTTAACTATTTGATCATCGGTATAGTTTCTTCTTCTCCTCCATGTGGACTGCTTCGAAGACGAATCATCTATTTCAATGTTCGGCTTCCTAAATCCCTTCCGACACAAAGTCCTCCACTTTCACCATTTTCTTTGCAAGGGCACCAATGGCCTCTAATATTGCCGAGTCATCCCTTCCCCTCTTAATCGATCTCCTACTTGGTCCAGCATTACCAGCAACATGAACATTATCGTTGTTATCATTGTCGTCGAACTCGTTCTTTTCATGAGAAAGCTGAATATTTACCGCACGGCCCACAAGGTCATCCAGAAACTGGTCCAACACATCACCCATCACCTTAACCATCTCTATGTAGTAGTCCTTCTCTTCCTCTGTTTTATCATGTATTAGTGCAGCAAAGGTACACAGTTGTCACAAAGGAAAAGTTGTGTCAATTTCACAAGTGATGAAATGGCTCACGAAATACCAACACACGATAAAAGAAAGTTTTGAAACATACCCCATTATGTTTGAAAAACAAGTCCAACACATTTGACCATGTATATTTATTTCCACGCTACCTTACCATGCGTGGATACTTATTCGAGGACCTGGTCAAATATTGTTGCCCTCGTTGGGGAATCGTCTAGTATGCCCATATCTAACATTTCAAACACAACGACCATTACTATAGGCATAACATAACTTGTACAACAAAATAAGGAAAAAGTCATGATAACAAGCAGTGCTGGTATTCCCATACCCGGATAGCCATCAGAAAACCATAGACATGATAAGTATCCACACCTTTGCTACCATCATCATCACACATGCCTCTAAATCTTGCATCCCAGTTCTTTCCCTTCACACTTTGCACCAGTAACTCAGATGCTCTCGTGCCCCAAGGGTATGAATTGAACAACTCCTCATCTTGGGTTAAGGCAATGATATCATTCCTTATAGTGTTGTTTCTATCACTGGGGGCTACATCACCTTCCGAGCAGTAAAGTAAGGCTAGACGATATTTGTCTACCATGCCCTCGGTATTGAAGAAAGCATCCTCCAACTCCCTGAATTTTACCTTAGACCTACTATCGAAGACCCTATTGTGGAATTGCTGCCTCTTCACTACCTTGTCATATGGACAACTCGATGGACGATCACCAGTTGTCAAGCCAATCACCAGTACAAATTCTTCCAAATCGAATCTCATTAAATTGCTACCAACTTTGAACCATAGCTCACTATTCTTCTTCGTTTCCACCAGATGTAATATCATCTAATGGACAATAGTACTGGAAAATCTCATCTTTGCCAACGCCACAAAATTTCGAAAGCAAGAATGCTTAAACTTTACCAAGTACTCCGCATTTAAAGCCTTCTTAAATTTTTCCATCCAATCTGGTACACCACGCTATGTGATCTTTCCGTAACACTGATTCTTGGGATTCACAATGTACGGTTAGTCAGTCTTACACATAGGCAACGACACAATTGACATCAAAATCCAAATGGCATTTTGAAATCATAAATAAAACAATAGCATATTGCAAGTTAAAAAGAATTAACATAAAGAAACCTTTAAGGAAACTATGTCATTTTCATTACTCAATTCTAGAGTATTGCACATTAGTTTCAATTTTTTTTTGCAGAATTCAACTCATAATAAAGCAACATAGAAAATATTTGGAATCATTTTTATTTTAGAAAATAATAACAACAACACCAGCAAAAATTTAAAACCTCGACATCCTTTAACCATTAACCTGAAGCCTTATGAGCTTGAAATCATTGATCTATATATCTTTTGAGTTTAGCATTCCAAAACCCAATTCAATCGAACACTATACCCACGTATTTCACAAAGCAATGCCCACAGAAAAATAGGAAAAAAAAGAATATGGTAAAAAAGAGGAATGATCCCAAGAAGATTCTTCTATTCATATATTGATGTTGGCATTTTTTATTTCTATTAGTTGTTTTCGAATTTTCATAACTTTTCCTTATATATATATATTATCATACGTACGTAATGCACACAAACGTCTCTCACAAGTATGGAAAAGTAGGAAATTTTGTGATAAGAACATTGGGCGCAAACAAGCATAGTTTCGTAGCAAGAATGAAATGTTGTAGCCTAGTCGTCAATGTTGTGCAACTATAGGTTCAAGTTGTTTATATGAAATTTGAGACGAAATCAATGTTCTTCACTTGTATGATGATCGAAGGCATTCAATGGTGTTAGAATTGAAGCGAATTGCAACAACTTGGTTCGACAGTGATAGTTTTCAACTTTCCAAACTAATTTAATTAGCATGAATAATTTTACAAGTTGGCAAAATCTTCAAAATTCGTTATTTAGAAATTCATGAAAAGAAAAATAATCTTGTCTACTGTCTGCAGAGTAACTTTATGTAAATCTCATTCCAATGCCCAATTCAATTGAACACCATAACCATATATTTCACATAGCAATGCCCACAGAAAAATAGGGAAAATCCGACAAAAAAGAGAAAAAATTAGCCAAGAAAAGCCCTGATAACACAAAAAAAAATATATGAACAAATCAGCCAATATAATTACACTATAGCCATGTACTTCACATAGCAAGGCCCACAGAAAAATACAGCAAAAATGCGTTAAAAACAGGAAAAATCAGCCAACAGAAGCCCTAATAATGCAAAAAAATTTAAAAAAATACGCCAACATAATTGCACTATACCCATGTATTGCACTATGCCCCCAGAAAAATAGGGAAAAAAACACAATGTGGTAAAAAAAGAAAAATCAGCCAAGAAGAACCCCAAATAATGGAAAAAATTTGAATGAATCAACCGACATAATTGTAGAAACCCTTATTTCATATATTCTGTTCAAGTTTCTGACGGTAAGAAAGCGGGAAAAAAAAAATTTCAGGGAACTTACAGGCTTGTCACCGCGCACAGATTTTTCGGTCGCTAATCTTCAAACCAAGTTATTGGGCACAGACAAACAGCTCTATCTTCAAGTAATCTTGAGTTCTTTTGCCGGAAAACAACTAGAACCACCAGATTTTTAGGTTGCTTTTTTCAGTAAAATTTGGAAGAGCCGTTTAAGAGAATTTGGAGAAGAAGGGTACAGTATTAATGTGAAAACCTTTGGTGGAATGAAAGGACTCCTACGCATAGTCTATTTTGGTTGAGGGGTATTTCAGTCCTTGCAAATGCAAATTTTACATGTTAATATAGTATTTCTATAATTAAACATTGACAATCTTGCTAATATCGCAATATTCAATTGAATGTACCATCACACATAAACACAAAGAAAAAAAAATCTCAGTTAGCAAGTTACTTTTAGTGATAATCACTATGGCTTTATGTTTTGTAATTTATAACATGAAAAAAAAAAGTTAAGCTTAATAATGTAGTATGCATACAAAATAAGTAAAGAAAATAAGTAAAGGATTATGGGGAAAAAATCTTGTTTGCAGGTACTTGATTTTCATATATTAATGTGACAAGTTTCCCCTCTTAATATTTTATTTTATAGGGCATAAATCTATAAACGTGCTTCAAATGATTAAATCACAGTGTATAACTAGCATGCCTAGTATGTGTACTTGGAGTTTGAAGGGTGTAATTCAACTTGACAATTAAGGCAATATTCAAACGTGGTTTCATAAAACAATCAAGTTCATACTTTTGATCTTAGGAGTGTGGTTGCTTTTTTTTCTCAAAATTAAATAAATTAACAATTGAAAATAATGTTAACTATACTTTATGCTTGTTGAATTATGCAATGTGATTATTTGTTAGATCTATAACTTGAAAAAAGAAAATACATAATTGAAAAATGTAACTCTCAAATGAAAATAAAAATGAAAATGAAAACTTCATTTTTATAATCAGAAATTATGAATTCATTTTTGTTTTCCTAAAGTGGGGGTGTTAATTTGAAAATGAAAAGATTTTTAGGGACTAAATTGATAAGTCACAAATATAATTTGGATTTAATTTAATGAAGTAAATTAAATTGAGGTTTCGAAGGAAAATGTAAAACGTAAAAACTAATACTTTTATTCATAGGTGTTTATGCATTCGATAAATTGTGCATTTATAATCAGCTCTTCAAGGTAAGGCCGTATTAGGTTCACATTGCATTATTTTTTTCTTTAGATTTTATGTTTGTAGGGTGATCAGCATGATTTGTTGCGATATATGAAATGAATATATAAAATAATGTAACATCTAAAATTAGAATAGAAAATTTATTCGTTAGGTAGAGATAATTTGTAATAAATATTAAGATCCTAAACTATGTAAAAGTTAAAAGAAAATAAAAGAAAATAAAAGGATTTGGTAGATGAAAAGTCATATTTGACCAATAACTATACTTAAGGGAAAAACTTACCCACTGAATCACACACATATTTTTTTTTACCACTAACTCATTTTTTGCACATTAAGACCAAAATAGAACTTAAAAATCACAAATTTACAACAATGAAACTCTAATAAAATAAATATCTATAAAAAATAAAATAAAATAAACACACTTTCTCTTTTCAAATTACCACCCGAAGTAATCGATCAACATTCAGCTTCTACCTTCACTAGTCTCCGACTTTCTCTCTCTACGAACTTCATTTCTCTCGAGTATCGCCGCAGGTAATCTCAATCACCATTCAATTTCTACCTTTCTCCGTCTCTAGCTTTCTCTCTACGCACTTTCTCTCTCTAAATTACCGTCATGGGTAATCTCGATCAACATTCAATTTTTTCCTACCCCTGTCTCTGACTTTCTCTCTCTACATTACCGCCCCAGTTAATCTCGATCAACATTCAACTCCTCGTTTTCTATATCTCCGACTTTCTCTCTCTAGCATTCTCTCTCTTTCTTTCTCTCCCCAGATTACCTCCCCATGTAATCAAATTACCACCACAAGTAACCTCGACCAACAATCAACTTCTCCCTTCCCACATCTTCAACATTCTCTCTCTAGCCACTTACTCTCCCCAAATTGCCGCTCACGTAATCTCGATCAACATTTAATTTTTCACTTCCATTGTCTCTGAATTTCTCTCTCAAGCCTCCAATTTTCTCTCTCTGTGCACTTTCTCTCTCCGGATTGCTGCCATTGATAATCTCGATCAACATTCAACTCTTCTCTTCTCTCGTCTCCGACTTTCTCTCTCGACGCAGTTTGTCTCTCTAGATAAATAATGAGAATCAAAATTCGACTTCTCTCTTCTCCCATCTATGACTTTCTCTCTCTATGCACTTTCTCTCTCCAAATTACCGCCTTAAGTAATATTGATCAACATCCAACTTCTCGCTTCCGCATCTCCGACTTTCTCTCTCTACTCACTTTCTCTCCTCGTACTACCGCCCCAGGTAATTAGATTACACCCCAAGTAATATTGATGACCATTCAACTTTGGCCTTCCCTCATCTCCCACTTTCTCTCTCTAAGTAATCTCGACAGACGTTATACTTCTCACCTCCCACTTCTTCCACTTTTCTCTCTAGATTACCAACCCGGGTAATCTCTATGAAAATTCAACTTCTCTTTATTACAACTACACAGTGGTCAAAAAAATAAAACACAAACACAAGAAATCGAAACTATGAATCAAAACGTTATTACCACCCAGTTTCTCACTTCTCCCATCTTCGACTTTCAATTTCAAAACGTTATTACACAAACACGGTAATCTCGATCGGCATTCAATTTCTCACTTCTCCCATCTTCGACTTTCTTTCTCCAGATTACCACCCCCGGTAATCTTGATCGCCATTCAATTTCTCACTTCCTTCATCTCCAACTTCCTCTCTCGATTACACCCTAATAATCTCTATGACAACTCCATAATGGTTTAAAAAATCAAACTATACGAAAAAAAATTACTTATCCTGATAATATTATTGTTTGCCCTAGTAATCATATTACCTACTCCGGTAATAATATTATTTTCCCCGATAATAATATTAACTTCCCCACTAATCATAACCATTATGCTAAAAACACTACAATTTTAACCACATTCATAACTAACTCAAGTACTTTTACGTTTAATTGACAAAAAATAAACTAGAAAACTATATCTCCTCTAACTTATTTTGATAATCAAAACCACTTCACGAGCTTAACTTGGTGAGTCCTAAGCATGCCCAACAATACATGAGTTTGATACCGGGGAGTTTTGATTCTAAGTTGGTTCAACCTTGGTCATTTGACGCTCAAAACTACCTTAACTTCACCTGCTGCAATCTCAGCCATAAGAAGAATATTACTTATCCCAATAATATTATTACGTATCTTGTAATAATATTATCTATTCCGGTAATTATGGCGCTAAAAATCACAATTTTAACACAATAATCTTCCATCTATAAACCAGAAAGTATTCCACCAACCAACCAAGTAATAATAACTTAAAGCTAAAAACTCAAATCGAATTAAACGATAAAACAAATTGACCTAAAAACATACACTGTACAAGAAACTTAGAAGTAGCAAAAATGAAAATAGCACCAGCCATTTATTAAATGGAATGGGTGCCAACACTTGTGCACAAGTAGTAGATACTATTTACACGACAAACTATATTACTCTCATAAGTTTGAACAACTCCATCTTGTAATGCCACTCCATTTTCTTGAATTTTCTTTTGCAAATCATAAGAGAAACATACTAAAGAATTTCCAAGACAACCCAATTCATACTTGAGTCAAGAATTCATTGCTATTTTGCGTAATTAAATGGTTCAATTACCACCATATCAATAGAACAAAACCATAAACCTGAGCACCTCACATTCAACAATTCACAAATCAATATATAATTCATACAAAAATAATAAATCAACAGTAGGAATAACATTATCCAACCTTATAAATATTATCACATACTCTGGTAATAGTATTATTTACCCCGGTAATCATGGCCAAAACAAAATTTGATGATAACTTTCTTTTATCTCAAAATCAAAGTAACAAAATTGGAGATAATTGGCAAACCTTCGAAGGCTCACAGTTATCGAGGTAATCTATGATGTTTTCCATTACGATTCCTGCTTCCTCTCTATTCTTGTTTCCATACCTATCAAAACATCAACCCTTAGTTAAACGAGTATATTCACATTGATACCACCTAACATCCGATTATGCTTAAACAAAATCCTCAACTATAAATAAAAAAAAAATCAACCAAAATCGAGCAACTGTAAACGAGTATATTCACGACTCTTTGCCTCATATCAATCGTCCAAAAGCCAGAAAGTCCATAAACAAAATCTTCAATGATAACCTCGATGAACAAGAACACCCCAAGCTATGGTGCTAACTTTGCCGTTTCTGTGATTTTCTTCTCTGTTTTCACTAGGTTGATTGAATTGACAGCACAAGCCGTAGCGTACATGGGAAGCGAGAAGTACCAATTAGAAAATAATTCACAAAAGGCAACATGGAATTGGGGCAAAATTTAAGAATCAAAAACTGAAATTGGGGATTTTAATTTCTTGACCTGTGTCATTTAATTGAAAAGTTCCAAATAGGGCAAAGTAGAAGGCCAGAACAAAATTGGGAAACACAAAGTCTTCACCGGTTGTTTCTTCCCATTTTTCTACCCCTACCACCGAATAGACCTTCTCTCCTTTTGGTAGTGGTGAACTGTGTTAATATTGGTAGACCTCCTTGGTCGACTAATAACCTAGAATTAAATAAACTAAAATTTAAAAAATAAAAAGTAAAAAAGTCAGAAGAATGTTGAACAAATCAATGGATTGGATTCATTTTATTAGAATTTGATTTTGAAGATTTAAATCTCTTTAGAGGCATCTCAGCCAATTAGACATCCTATAGAAGAATGTGGCATCATATTTGTTCTCAAGGAAGATATATCAAAAAGCTAAAGATCCTCATTTGAGAGATTCTAATTTCGAGTAAGCAACCATTAGCAAATCATGTTTCCTCCTTCACAGTTGCCTATGCTCTTGTTTGGATATAATTTTCACAATCCAACGTCACCATAGTCATGATAAGAGAGAGAGAGAGAGAGATTGGTGAGATAAAAATGGTTATTGAACCAACACACCAACTAAGGGACAAAAGTATCCAGAAAAATATCTAAAAAAGTCATTGGTAAATAAGTTTTAAAAAGTTGTAGTTATTGGTTAAGAAATAAGATGTTCAGATTTAGTGGGCAATAGTGGACTTTAGCTACCATTTATTGGGCATTTTCCTTTTAATGAATTAGTTAAATAATATTATTAATCTATATATATATATAAAGAGCGTTTTTTTCCGCCTAAACACCTCACAATTTTTCCCGTCTATTGAATTTGCCTAATATAATGTTCTATCTCTATATAGAATAAGTTACATATATAGAAAATGAGGCTTTTCTTATTATATTTTTTATTACCATAAATGCGTTTTCCAATTTAAGACATACTTTCTTTTTTATTTTTATTTTTATATTTGTCTTTCCTAATCCATATAAAACTCTCTCTTATTTATTTTCCTTTCTTAATATATTAATATTAATGTATAATGATTTTATTTGATTATTTCTACTTTACTTTATCCAATCTCATAAAATTTAAATACTCTCTCCATCATTTTCTCTATTTTTTTCATTTTCTACCTATATATAAATAAAAAAAATTGATTCTATTTTGTTCGACTTGATAAGAGCTTTATAACAAGTATACTATCAATATTTAAAATTTTATTTTTTACAAACTTAAAATTTACCACAAATTTGCAAATTAGTGTCTAACTTAAATATAAATTGATATTAATATAGATTAGTGACTACTGATGTAATAAGGTTAAAATTTGATAATTTGTTATGACACTTAATTATTTTTATAAATAACTACCTAAGAAAAAAATTAATTAAAATTAAAAATCCCTCCAAGATTCAATTTTTCTTTGATAAAAAATTACGATTTATTAAACATTTTCATAAAAATAAAAAGAAACTTATCAATAGTTGGCCTGAGTTCGAGATAAAATCCCATAACTATAATTCCCAATTTATGATAAAAAATTAAAAAATTAGGTTGGACCCATTAAATAATTTTAGAAACAATCAATCATTTTTATAAATAATTACTAAGAAACAAAAATTAATTAAAATTAGCGCTTTCTCTAAGATTTAATTTTTGCGTGATGAAAAATTACAATTCATTAAAATTTTACATAAAAATTAAAATAAATATGTAGCATGAAAATTTAAAACTTAGCTTGGACCCTTTAATTAATTTTAGAGAGAATTCATTATTTTAAAAAATAATAATAATCTAATAAATGAAAATTAGTTAAAATTAGCAATTTTGATCAGATTTAATTGTGGTGTGATAAAAAATCACAATTCATTTAATTTTTAAATAAAAATTAAAAAAATGTAAGATCAATTTTGTTTAATTAATCATTCAATTATAATATTAATCAATTTTTTAATTAATTGAATCTATATCTGTATCTTTTAAATTCCAAGATATTTTTTCAACTATAAGATATTTTTAAAATTAAATTCATATAATTCTTAAAATTATGGCTGCCAAGCAAATTATTTTAGAAATAATTAATTTTTTTAGAAATAATTAGCTCAAACACAAGAATTAACTAAAATTATTTATACCATAATTAATTAAAATAATAAATTCCAATACTAATATTTAGTTGAATATGAGTTCAGTGGACAAAGATTGATGAAAATTAATTGCATTATTAAAAGGGAAAATATAATTAATTTTAAAAAATTATTAGATTGCTACAGGTGTTCGCTAAAAGATGAAAAAAAAAATATTTTAAATTGTAATATATCTTTTAAATTACAAGATTTCTTCAAAACTAGATTCATATAATTTTTAAAAGTGAAGATATTAAAATAATTAATTATTTTCATAAATAATTAGCTAAAAATGATAACTAATTATATTACAATTAATTAAAATTAATAATATTGTTACACTTTAATTGGACTTGGTTTGAATGGACAAAAATTATATGGATTCATTGGATAAAAATTAATAAAAATTAATTATATTGGTAAAACAGAAAAATATTATTAATTTAAAAATAAATAATAATTAAAATTAATTAGATTACCGTGGTTGGCTAGATTTTTCCTAAAAAAATGCAAGATATCTTTGAACATGCAATATATCTTTTCAATTGTAAAATACATTTAAAATTAGATTCATACAATTCTTAATTGCGACAAAAAAACTAATTATTTTAGAAATGATAAATTATTTTTATAAATAATTAGCTAAAAAATAATTAATTATATTACAATTAATTATGTTTCTTTGATTTAATTGGATATATTTTCAATGGATGAAAATTGAGATAGTTTTATTAGATGAAAATTAATAAAATTTAATTAAATTGCTAAAAGGGGGAACCATAATTAGTTCAAAAAATGAAAAATAATTAAAATTAATTAGATTGTTACGAGGAAGAAACATATGCTTCCGAAATTAATTTATCTTTTTATGTATTTTAAAATAAATTTAAGTTAACACCTATAAGATTTTTGATTCTTGGAATTAGGGTGTTACATCTTATTGTAGAGTAAATCAACTGGTCATTAATCCTTAATTAACTTCATTTACTTTTTCAATAACATTCTTTTTTCAAAATATGCTTTTTTTTATTCTCATATGTTTTTATATTTTTTATAATATTTCTTTTAAGTTATAGTTGGTGGAAAAATATTTATATTTCTTTTTGTATACTTATATGTGTTTCAAAGGATATGTTCCTCTTTTTCGAAGTAAAAAGCTCCACAAATAGGTCTTCAAATAATATTTTTTTATTTTAACATTACTCGAACCAACAATTATATAATAATTCTTTGGTTCAATCTATCACTTTCGCTAAGGAATAAGTCCAAGAATTCTTAGTAAACAATTGATTATCGACTTAATCAATTATTGTAATTATACGACTCAATTAGAATATTTTAACTAGCTTTCAACTACGTTATATATTTATTTAAGTTTCTATTTTCTAAATAAATATTAAAAATTCTACCTACTTTGAAGTATTTATTTTATACCACATTTTGCCAGTTGAGATTTTATTTAATTTTTAAGTGTCATCAATTAGATTGTATACTTTACATATTAATCATATATATATTTCAATTTACATATCTTAACTAAATTAATTTAAATTTTATATCGAATCATTCAATTTTTAATATGGTGAATATGTTATAATTAGTGAGTTTATACTTAATAAATTAATATACCTTTTTAACATATTTAGAAGGTATTTATTGAAGTAATAAAATGTCAGCAATACACATATTAAAAAGTAAAAATAAAAATCTTCGATTAAATCATTACGATGGGGCGTGGACGGGGATGAAAGTTTTATAGCGGGACGGGGACGGGAAATGAAAGTTCCCATCCAATTGTAATTCTTGTATCATTCTTGCTCGACCTAGAGTAAATGAGGATGGCCGGAACGAGGATAAGTGTTTCCCAGTGTAGTACGAACGGGGTGTTAGGGTTTGTCAGATTGTATTCATTACATTGTTATTTTTATAATATGTCTGTACGTTGATTATATTTCATAATTCAATTTTAAAAATTATTATTTACATATTAATTGTTAATAACGTACATCACACCGATGTATAATTAATATCTCCCAAAATTTATAATTGCATATAATAGAATGTAAAATAATTTTAAAGAAAAAACCATAAGCTCTATGAATGTTAGTAGAGTCATTTTAGTATAACTATTTTGATAATTATATTTTGGGTTTACATTACTAGATTAATTTTGCAATGAGCAAAATGTAATATATTATCACAATCTCTGCCATGAATTGTTATCCCGTGCAAAGCACGAGTATAAATGTTAATTAAATTACTATTCTATGGACAATACAGTAAATTAAGTTGTGTGAATTTTCATGAGTTGTTTCTCGCATATTTGTAGGATGGATTATTACAAAATATAGGAGAAACTCTATCGAAGTTTTTATATAATTGTTTCGAGTTAAATTAATTAAGTTTATTGTTGTAACTCATTCTTTATTTTATTTATTTTTTTAGATTTTATGCTAATATTATCAACATCTATCACTATCATTATTAGTTGAAAATTTTGTTCCCCGTGCAGCGCACGGGTGAAACAGCTAGTAAAAAGAATAATTAAGAGGTATTAATGTAAAATTCATAAATAAATAAGGGAAAAAAGAGGAAATCAAAGTTTCCACTTCATTCCCCATTTTTATATATCGTAGATAGCATGTGATAGGATACCACTTTAACAACTTTTTTATCCATTTTTATCCATATTTTCTTTACCCTAAATCAATCATATTTATATATTTTGTGGTGCCTACATATACTATACAAATCTCCGCCATTCAACTCTACTCATTCTCTCTGGCCTTTCACATAAAAATCTATAAAAAACTATTAAAAAAATTCAATCACATCACCCTTAAACTATATAATCTTAAATTGCTACAACCAACACAATGTAATATGAAATAGTAAGTACAATCAAGCAACAAATACAAATTGTTTCATTGAGAGTGTAAAAGAATAAAAGTTAATCACTTGAAACATTACCCACTATCATATCTTGCATTAAACAATGACCAAAAATAATAAATTATAGAGTAGAAAATACAAACCAAAAAATCAATTTCACCATATTCAACAACAAAACTCTTAAAGAATATAGTTAACTAATTCTGTTTGACATGTTCAATTCCTATGGCTAGTGGAGTTCATTATTTTAGGAATTTAAATGTGTCATAAATTGCAAATAGTAAGAAAACGGAAGAAGCTAACAATAGAATTATTAGATATTAACAATCTCCTGAGAAAAGCCACTATACCACTTCGCATATTTCTTCAATTAGCTTATTATCAATACCACAATGTAGAATTACAGTGTCATCAGGAGCAACAATGACCTGTTCCAACAGAAAGATGTCCTGAGTACTTCATATATTCCGTCATGGAGCTCAACGACGAAAAAGGGTAATTCGCTTAGATTCAAGGAACAAACAGCAAAAGAACTAATTTAATCAGATCACCAGGGTTAGCTATGTTTTGGAAAATCTAGCAAGCATATAGGTAGTTATAGGATGGCTACAAAATCAACATTTATTATTGTTAAGAAAAACATGGTACATGGTCTCCTGATTGGTGTAGCATAAACATTTGGAAGCTATTTGAGTCCTAAATTTCATTTTTATGACATTATCTATAGGTATTAGTTACGTTCCAAATGCACGTAAAAGTACCGCAAGTGCATGGGTCATACAAATAATAAAAAGGACGAGAAGTCCGATTTATCAATCCCTCAAGGAGTGATCAAATGATCTAAATAAGATAAAGTATAAAGCATTGTAAATACACACACAATTTCAAAGTTGTAGGTTGGAACAAGAGAAATGTAAAAGAAAGCAAGTAAAGATTTATCACAAATGGGATTAAAAAGAGAAAGAGAAAAGTTAGGATTCTCAACTCATTTAACTGTTATTTACTCAATATCTCTCAAGCCCGAAGTAGTTAAGTTACCTATTGAAATATGTTAGATCCGATCTTCCAAAATTAGTTCGCCACCTCTCTCGATTGTCAAACAGACCCTTATAAATCAATTCAATCTACTATATCTCCATGTCGATTACAATTAATTTATAATATTAAAACTTTATGAAAATAACTCAAAGGATCATCTAGGATTAGGGGTATATCTTTATCCACCACAGGAACCTAGAGTGGATGTTATCCCGTCTAAAATGCATCTTTTTCTTTCAAAACCTATATAAATCATAGAACACCAACATTCAATGGACAAATAAATGACGAGCAATCAATACCATGACATATAGAAAAATAAGAAAATTGACTATAAAAAGGTAGATTAACATTGAGAAACTTGATTAAACTACATCAATAATCCCAATAGTGAGTATTTACCTCATAATAATAGCCAAATAACCAAAGGAAGAGTGCATGGAATCCATTACAATGGAGTAATATTGAGGAAAATACAACAACAGCAACAATAAAAACTCCCTTAGAATGATGATTTGGACCTTGAATGGTTGAAAATCTTCTTTTCCCCAATTTCCCTCTCGATGAACGCTAGCTTTCTTCTTCCTTTTTTCCCAATTTCCACAAGCCAAAAATGATTAGAAACAAGCCCTCAGATGTCTCTTATGTTTGTCGGGAGAGATTTCCCAAGAAGTCCTGAAGAAAAGTTCAAAATTGGCAAAAAAAATGAGCTCGACTCGCGAAATTCAGCACTGCTGATTTTTTGTGTAGGTATGGCCGTAAGTGCAGCCACAGGTAGGCCTAAGGCATACCTATATAGCTGCAAGTGGTACCCAATGCGCCTGGAAGTGTGCTTTCGAGTGAGAATGTCCATTCCAACAACATATTTGGTAAAATTGCAAGGAAAGTCCTCCAACTTTTGAAATCGTATATTTTGGTCCTTAACTTTTGAACGTTCATTCAGAAACACCCAAAATAATCACACTCAAGGTCCCTCATCTTTCAAAAGGTTACATTTTAGTCCCCAACTTCTAGAATTTTGATATTTTGGTCATTTTTCTCTCTTTTTACTTTCTTTCCTTTCCATTTGAGATTGTTAACCAACAAAGGTGAATTTTATTAATTTGTAAGTAGAAATCAATCTATTTGCTCTATTTTTAACATGTTTAGAGTATCAAATGAGTGTATAAAAACACATTCATCAAATACCCCCAAATGTAAACTCTTGATCGTCAGGAGAAAGAAAGTCTACAAATACATCAACTGATGAAATTCAACTCATCCATGCAAATAACCATGCATGCCCAATTGCAATATCAATTCGCAAGTTAATATCCAAGAATTGCTATGAAGGCAATTAAGAAATACCCAAAACTCGATTGATCGAAAGGAAAAGCATAGTCACTCCCTAAAGGCACAACATTTAGAAATGGCATAAACAAAGTTTTCTGCATTCTTTAACCATTCTTCCAATTCGACGGGTATTTCCGGTGAGATCAACAATCCAATAACGTGGCGACTATCCCAAAACACGAGTGCTCCAATCAAATGAACTACCACTAAACAATTCAAACCAGCCATTTGTCTAACCCATGATATGTATACTTATTTCTTTCTCGATTTTTTTGGTACATGTGCAATGTAATGCAATTCAATACCCCAAACAACCAAGCTTTCTCAAGGATCCATGTAACGGCTTTAGGTCGGTGACTCTCGAGCTCATCACTCCAGGCACCAGGTTTGAAATACCCTAAAGAACTTAATTAGCCAAATCAATGAGGCAAGAGAATAGAGCAAAATGAGATAGATGCATGTGTTATTTCACTCTCTATTTCTTTTTTTTCTTTTTTTTTTATACACACTGGTTAGAGCTATAACAAAGATCATTGTCTAGTTTCAGTTGCCAATTAAAGACATTCTACACAACTTCCAACATGCATGGAGTCACCATAATCTTTTCAAGTTTCCTTCACCGGTTCGACTCCAAACTTATTACGTAAATGGTCAAGAAAAAAAAACAAAACCATTTCCAAGCAAAAGGGCATATAGATCATGACTACACCTCAAAAACAAATTTCAATCAAGCTAAGGCACATCCTTTCAAGCATAAGTGTCAATTCCCTGTTATCCACCATGAATTGCCAACATGTGGGACTTAAAAAGCCAGCGAGGCCACTCTCAAGCACCAAAGAAAGCATGTAAAGGCCGGTAAGGCCATACCAAGCATAAAATCAAGAATAGAAGGATGGAAATCACCCCAAAATTTTGAAATACACATTGTCCTCAATGGGGTGAAGAGAAAAGATAAGTAAAGAAATGGAAAACGAAACTCCCCAAAATTTTGGCTCATTGTTTGCTTAGATTGGGACTCCATTGGATTTCCTTGAAAGCTCAATGAAGCATCATGTTCGGGCCAACATTTTTGGTTGGAATGACCTACCAATGTCACCACAAAAGAATGATATTAATAGGGGAATAATCAAAAGTCACCCTCAAACTTATTAATTACTAAGTGTGCTAGGTGTGCAAATAAGCTCATTAACACTATGATCACCTAGCATGACAAAAATCACTATCTATTAACATGCGATAGCAAAAGATAAGGGTAAGAAAATTGGTTGCCTCCCAATAAGCGCTTAGTTATAGTCAATAGCTTGACTTTGGGAAAGATCGCTCCAGGTTGGCAAAAGGAATGAGATCACTCCAAGTTGGCAAAAGGAATGGACGGTTTTTCTTTCCAAAATCACCTCCCAAGTACGGCTTCAACTTTTGCCTATTGACCTTAAATCTTTCCTTTGTCTTATGAAAAATTTCTAGCACTCCATGGGGAAATATGTGAACAATTGCATAGGAACCTGATCATCTAGAGCGTAGTTTCTCAAGAAGGCGACGGGAATTGCAGAGAAGAACTTGTTGCCCAACCTTGAAATCCCTCTTTACAAGACGATTATCTTGCTATTTCTTGGTTTGTTCCTTGTAGAGCTTGGCATTCTTATAGGATTTCAGACGGATTTCATCAAGTTCATTCAATTGAAGCGATCTCTTTTCACCGACTAGCTTTTCATCGAAGTTCAAGACTTAGATTGCACAAAAGGCTCGATGCTCAAGTTCCATTGGAAGATGACAAGCTTTCCCAAACACGAGCTGATAAGGAGACATGCCAATGGGAGTCTTAAAGGTGGTCCTATGGGCCCATAAAACATCATATAGCTTCCTCAATCAATCCTTCCTCGGAGCATTAACTGTCATCTGAAGAATTTTTTTAAACCCCATCTTCGAAATTTCAACTTGACCACTAGTTTGAGGATATGATAGGAGTTGCCACTTGATGCTTGACTCCATACTTAGCCAAAAGTGAGTCGAAAAGCCGATGGCAGACCTCCATCACTAATGATAGCTCGGCGGATACCAAATCTAATGAAAATACTTTTTTTTTTTTGAGAAAATTTACCGCCACCAGAGCATCATCAGTGGGCAAAGCCACCTCTTTGACCCACTTTGAGACATAATCAACCGCCACAAGTATGAATTGGTTGGAGAATGGGGATGGAAAGGGTCCTATGAAGTCAATCCCCTAAACATCAAAGATTTCAACCTCCAAAATAGAATTCAAAGGCATTTCATTTCTATTGGAGATATTACCATGGCGTTAGCATCAATTGCATTTTGAGACGATTGTCTGAGCATCCTTGAATAACGTAGCCCAAACGAATCGAGCCTCTTTAGAATAATAAAGGATCTTCCCAAAAATAATATTTGACATTTGACACGAAATTTTTCCTTTGTTGATAAGAGAAATCCGAGGAAGTAATGCCACTCACAAGAAAGTTGACATAATCAACACACCAAGGCACTTGTGAAGTTGCAAGACGATGTGAAATTTGCAAAGATTGTTCATCCGGGAAGACTTCATTGATCTATTCAAGCTTCAATTCCTCCTTTTGCTCAAGTAGGGACAAATGATCAGATACAAGATTTTCGCTCCCATTTTTGTCTCGAATCTCTAAGTCAAATTCTTGCAAAAGCAAGATCCATCATTGCAATCTCGGTTTGACATCTTTCTTAGCTAGTAAGTACTTCAAAGCCAAGTGATCCAATGAGATATGATCAAAAGTTATCAAAGGCAAACACCAACGCAAGCATCTCTTTCTCGGTTGTCGCATAATTCAATTGGACATATGCCAAAGTTCAACTAGAATAGTAAATAACATGCATGATCTTGTCTTTCCTTTGTCCCAACACCACCCCCACGGTATAATCACTAGCATCACACATGAATTCAAATGGGAGAGATCAATCCGAAGCCACAATGATGGGAGCCGAGGTAAGCTTCTCTTTTAGAGTGTTGAAAGCTAAGAGACACTCTTTAGAGAACACAAACGGGGCATTCTTCTCAAGCAAGGAGCACAAAGGCTTTGTGATCTTGGAGAAGTCCTTGATAAACCTTCTATAAAAATCGTCATGGCTCAAAAAACTCTTAATCCCTTTCACCGAGCTTGGAGGAGGTAACTCCTCAATTTTTTGGATGTTTGCCCTATCAACTTCAACTCCTTTGTACGAAATTCTATGGCAAGAACAATTCCTTCTTGAACCATAAAATGACATTTTTCCCAATTGAGCACCAGGTTGTTTCTTCACACCTCTTCAAGACTAGAGTTAAGTTGTTCAAGCAATAATCAAGTGAATTTCCAAAGACCGAAAAGTCATCCATCAATGTAGCGCTCCACCGTGTTGGAAAAGATAGCCATCATACACCTTTGAAAAGTGGCGGGAGCATTGCAAACACCAAAGGACATCCTCCTATAGCAAATGTTTCGTAGGGGCATGTGAAAGTTGTTTTTTTCTTGATCCTCCAGGGCTATAAGAATTTGGTTGTAGCCCGGATACCAGTTCAGGAAACAATAATGGGAGTGGCCTGCCAAATGCTCAAGCATTTGATCTACGAAGGAAATAGGAAAATGATCTTTCCTAGCAGCTTTGTTGAGCTCCCAGTAGTCAATACAAACTCTCCACCCTCATTGTTCTCATTCTCAATAACTGGACACTTCCTTTCTTTGACACCATTTGAATAGGATTGTAACACCCCACTCTATTTCGTACATGATTATATGACCTACTGTAGATGCTTATGAACAAATTTGTCTCATATTAATGCTTGTCTATATACGACCGGTATATGGGTGCTTCGATGTGAGTATAAGTGATTGGCCCGAAGAAGGGATACATAAGGGAGATTCTATAAATTCAGCCAGCCCATTATTTACGGCCTTAAATGTTGGAAGTACTACTGTGATTTCTGAGATACGACCGTAAGGCATTATGTACGGCCATAATGTCGAGGCTGTATAGATGAAAAATTTTCAACAAGTTTTGTACGGCCGCATATAAGATATATACGGCCATAATTAGTTAGTTATGGCTGTAACATGTAAGTACACAGCCGTAAGCCTGAAGTTGTGGAATTGTGAAGAAATTTTCAGAGAGTTTAGTACGGTAGTATAGTAGTTTAATGTGGCTGTATGCTAGTTTTTACGGCCATAATATTAGGGACACAGTCGTAATATTGAACATGAAGGGCGGAGTGAATGTACAAAGCCTTTGGTACAGTCGTATTACATTTTTACATGACCGTATGTTCTTAGTTACAGCCGTAAGTCAGACGTTTACGGTCGTAAATTTATTATGTATAGCCATAATTTTATGTATAGCCATAATTTTAAGTCAGTTCAGACCTTATTTTAGGCTTGCTCAATTAGTTTGCGAGATATATCACCAACTTCCACTAAAAGGCCCCAAAACCCTTGTATGGTGATTATTTCTCAATCTCTACCAATATTTCATCTTTTTTGGTGATCCTAGTACAAGAGGAAGAGAAGGAGAGGAAGGGAAGCTACTAAGCATCTTTGGGTTACTTTCTCCTACTTCAAGGTGGGTAATAGATGTTCTTATATATGTCAAGAGGTAAGTTAATGTTATATGAGTTTATGATCAATTTTAAGATTGAAAAGCACAAGCTTTGTCTTGTTTACATGTTAGGGTAAAGCAATGTTAGAGTTGAGGAAATAAGTTAGGGGTTTCTTTGGTGCTTATGCTTTGTAATGTTGTGGTGTGTCTTCTATGTCCCTTTAATGGTTTAGGCCGATATATGAAAGTGATATGTGAGGACGAGGAGGTAGCATCTACCAACATGATTGTACTTCCTTTAAATATATTTGTATAAGATGCGATTTGATTCGATTCATATGCTTGCATACATCATGTCCGGAGCATATGTGCATATAAGGTTGCCAAACATGAGTTTACACATATGTGAATAAAGAGATGGCCAAATGGGGGGACCTAAGCCCTAAATATGTGATAAGATGGCCGAATGGGGAATTGAATCCCCACAAATGTGATATGAGGCCATATGTGAAATGTTAAACTATTGTAAACTTATGATTAGCGATCGGGCCCAAAGTCATATTTGTTTCATGCATTTACGCACACACCTATTTCCCACTGAGTCTTTGTGACTCATTATGTTCCCTCTTCCTTTTGATGGATGATGTTGGCCGCGGGAAGCAGATTGGAGATGGCGGAGCGTCATTGAAGACGTGATGTATGAGGAGACTAAAAGAGAGGGTCATGTGCTCAGTAGATGTTTTGGAATTGAAACCTCTTGGGTTCATGTGTGTATTTTGGAAATTGATGGTATATATCTCAATATATATGTGTGCGAAGTTGGTTTGTAAGTTATGGTCATCTTTGCTTACGACACTTCTGAGTTTATTGGTTGTGTTGGAACACCATGAACTCGTGACTTTCAGATATTTTGAGCATATCTACATATGTATCTATGGCGTTCTCCCTAGTTCCGGAAACAAATGCAAATAGAGGATCTCAATCATAAGTACAGTTAATGTGTACACGTGCCGATAGGACATTATATGTAACACATGTGCATATTATGTGATGATGTCTTATTACGTTAAGTTTACTGTATAGAACTAGGGGCATTACAAGGATTAACCCAAGCACTATCCGAAATAGGATAAATAATGCCCGCGTCAAGCAATTTGAAAACCTTGGCTCTCACAACTTCCTTCATGTTTGGATTGAGCCAAAGTTGGTGTTCGATTGAGGGCTTGAGATCATCCTCCGTTAAAATTTTTTGCATACAAAGAGAAGGGCTAGTTCCTTTAATATCCGAGATTGTCCATCTAATTGGTACTTTGTGCTCTCTCAAGACTCTACTCAATTTCTCCTCTTCAAGCTTACTCAATGGGTGGAAAATAATAACTGAAGAGTAGAGGCTTCACCTAAGTAAGCATACCTCAAGTGAGAATGAAGAGGCTTGAATTCAAGAGTGGGTACCTTCTGAAGAAAAGAAAGCGGTAGAGACTGGCTCTTTCCCAATTCCTCAAAATAAATCCTCTTCTCTGGGCGAAATGGTGATGAAGCCTCCAAATAATGAGCAACTTGCTTGATCTCATAAATGTCATCATCAACTTCCACGGAATGACCAATGCAAGGCTCAAATGGATTTTTAGAAAACCCGTGATAGAAGGATTTGGTCACTATTTTATCAATGACTTCCGTTCTGAAACAAAAACCGCCTTCAGAGGGATATTTCAAAGTTTTCAAAACATTGAAAGTGACTTGCTCATCTTGGACCCTCAAAATAAGCTTCCCTCTTGGGCCGCAATGAGAGCTCTCCCGATAGCAAGAAAAGCTCGTCCAAGAATGATTGGAATGTCATAATCCTCCTCTATGTCAAGAATAATAAATTCAACCAAGAATATGAATTTTTCCATTTTGACAAGAACATCTTAAATGACTCCTCCTGGATACTTGATTGATCGGTCCTCCAATTGCAATGAGAGGGTAGTGGGGCTTGTCCTAAGTTCAATTTTCTGAAAATGGACAAAGGCATCAAATTAATACTAGGACCAAGATCACATAAATCTTTACTAATGTTCAAATCACCAACAGTGCAAGCTATAGTAAAACTCCTTGGATCTTTGATTTTCGGAGGTAGTTTCTTTTGCAAAATGGCACTCCATTCCTCTGTTAGCATCACAGTTTCATGCTTTTCAAGCTTCCTATTGTTTTAGAGAATATCCATCATGAATTTACCATGGCTTGGCAATTGAGCCAAAGCATCGGTAAAAGAAATGTTGATATAGAGCTTCTTGAAGACTTTTAAGAATTTGCCAAATTGAGCATCAAGCTTGTGCTTTTGAAGTATTTGAGGAAATTGAATGAGAGGTACGTAAGCTTTGATGGGAGTTGGAGCTTTAAGAGGTGAAGACTCCAACTCATCTTCCTTAACTCTTTCCTCAATAATCTCAGGTTCTTGAATAGGTTTCTTCCCAGATATTTCCAAGTTTCCACCGAGACTTAGGGCAATTGCACCACACTTCTTGCTGTGATAGCTTGCACATTCTCCCTAGGGCTAACCTTGGTATTGCTAAACAATGCTCCTTATTGTCTCTTCGAAAGGAGCTTATCTAATTGGCCAACTTGATTCTCCAAAATTTTCATAGTGGCATCATTGCACTCTTGGTACTTCATTTGTTGGTTGGCCAATCTAATAAGAACTCCTTCCTAACCTCGTTTCTTCTTTTGTGGTCTTGGGTTGAGCACATTGTTGGTGTTTGCATAAGAAAGGTTAGGATGACTCCTACAGCTGGGATTGTAGGTTTGAGAGTAAGGATCACGCCCTTAGCACTGAAAGTTTTGTGCATAAGCCACTTGCTCAGGTGATTGTGAAGATGATGATTCTTGATTTACCACTGGGCAACTTGAGTTGGAATGATTGGCCCTACAAATTTCACAAGTAGGGGAGGGAGCTTGCACCATATAGATAGGATGGGGATTAGATATTGCAAGCACTTTCACTTTCTTGGATAAATCTTCAATCTTGGCGAAGAGAAGTGAATATGCCTCAACTATATGAATTCCATTGGTTTTTTTTTTTTTTGTGAATTTCTATCCAGCCACCTTGCAGTTTGCTCACTCATGACTTCAAATAGATTATAAGCTTCACGCATGGTCTTGTAGACAACAGATCCATTTGAAGATGAGTCGACATTTGATCTACAAGAAAGAGGCAAACCGGAATAGAAATAGTTGACTTGAGCCCCCAAATTGAATCCATGACTAGGGCCCTTTCTAAGAAGGTCTTTATATCTCTCCCAGGCTTCATGAAATGTCTTCTAATCTTGTTGACGAAAAGTAGATATTTCATATTTGGCAACCTTGGATGCAGAAAAGCACTTTGTGGTGAACTTTTGAACAAATTCGGTTCAAGCAGTAATACTCCTTAGAGGTAGAGTGTCAAGCCATTCTCGAGCTTTGTCCTTCAAAGTATTAACAAATAACCTCATTCGGATGGCTTCATCACTAACTCTATCATACTTGAAGTTCCCACAAATCTCTGAGAATCAATTGATATGAAGATAAGCATTCTCATCAGCTTGTCATAAAACGAAACATTTTTGGAGAAGAGATTCATCCCTTCGGGGCGGATTTGGAAATTGGGAAGCCCAAATGGAGGGTAGATAACACTTGCTTCAATCTCAATGGAAGGAGAAATCATGAAATCCCCGAAGAGAATATCTTCTTCATTCACAACTGGTGGCTCCGGAAGAGGTGGTGGTTGTCTTCTTCTGCAATCTCTCTCACAAAATCCGGGATGAATTCTGCCTTTCCCATTGCCTTCAAGAAAGACCTCATCCTCATCCCCACTTTCGTGCTCCATTTCAATGGTGGGTCTTCGTCTAGCTTCTCGTTGTTCTCTTCGTCTTCGACAAAAGGTTCCTTCAATATTGGGATCAAACTCAACCGATTCAAGAATTTTAGCGCGACACGTACACTAGAAAAAGACCTATAATCAAAAACGTACACAAGTAAGTTCAAATTTTAAATAAGAAAGTAAAAGAAAAGAAAAACGACCACCAAACTAAGGTTAACTAATGTAGTAATCAAATGATACTCCCCAGCAATGGTGCCAAAAACATGCTATGTTCCAAATGCATGCAAAAATACCGCAAGTGCATGGGTCGTACAAGTAATAAAGTAGACAAGAAGTTCAGTTTATGGATCTCTCAAGGTGCGGTCAAATGATAATACATAAGCTAAAGTATAAAGCATTGTAAATACACACACAATTTCAAAGTTGTAGGTTGGAAAAAGAGAAATTCAAAAGAAAACAAGTAAAGATTTATCACAAATGGGATTAAAAATAGGAAGAGAAAATTAGGGATTACCAACTCATTTAACCGTTGTTTACTCAACGTCTCTCAAGTCCCAACTAGTAAAGTTACCTATCAAAACGTGTTAGACTCGATCTTCCAAAATTAGTTCATTACCTCTCTCAAGCATCAAACCAATCCTATGAATCAATTCAGCCTACTGTATCTCCATGTCGATTAGAATTAATTTATAGTATTAAAACTTCATGAAAATAACTCAAATGGTAATCTAGGATAAGCAGTATATCTCTATCCCATGCAGTAACCAAGAATAGATATTACCCAGTCTAAAATGTATATTTTTCTTCAAAAACCTATACAAATCACATAACACCAACATTTAATGGCTAGATAAATGAAGAGCAATCAATACTATAACATCCACACACAAAAATAAGCAACTTGACTATAAGAAACTAGATTCACATTGAGAAACTTGATTAAGCTACATCAATAATCACAACAATGAGTATATAGCTCATAATAATAGCAAAATAGTCAAAGGAAGAGTGAATGGAATCTATTACAATGCAGTAATATTGAGGAATATACAACAACAATAAAAACTCCCTTAGAATGATGATTTGGAGCTTGAATGGTTGAAAAACTTCTTTTTCTGAATTTCTTTCTTGATGAACTCTAGTCTTCTTCTTCCTCTTCGCCCAATTTCCTCATGTCAAAAAGTGATTAGAAACAAGCCCTAAGTTGTCGCTTATGTTTGTAGGGGAGAGATTTCCCAAGAAGTCCTCAATAGAAATGTCAAAATTGGCAAAAAAATGAGCTTGGGGTGCAAAATTGGGCATTGCTGATTTTTTGTATAGTTGCGGTCCCAGGCGGTACGCGGTGTGAGCATGGCTTCAGATGAAAATGCCCACTCTAACAACATATTTGGTGAAATTGCGGAAAGTCCTCCAACTTTTGAACTCTTGCGTTTTGGTCCTTAACTTTTGAACTTTCTTTCAAAAACACCCAAAATAGTTGCACTCGAGGTCTTTCATCTTTCAGAAACTTACATTTTAGTTCCCAACTTTAAAAATTTTGACGCGTTTGGTTCTTTTTCTCTCGTTTCACTTTCTTTACTCTCCATTTGAGATTGTTAACCTACAAAGATGAATTTTATTCATTTGTGAGTAGAAATCAATCCATTTGCTCTACTTTTAACATATTTGGAATATCAAATGAGTGTATAAAAACACACTCATCAGTATCCACAGGTGTGCAATTTTCCATAGCCTCCATATGAGAAAAGATACTTTAGGAGATACATTGTTGGTCCTTATATAGTGGAGAATGATCTATTCAATTTTCCTTATCCTAACTACACCAATGCAACTTTTTATATACATTCTTGCGAGAAAGGTACAACAAAAAAATTTTTAAGAGAGAGAAAACATGTGAGAAAACACTGAAAAGTGACAGAAAGTTACAAACATCTCAAACAAATTTTTCGTGGCATTTTAGCAAACACATTGAAGGCATGCCTCTTTTATCCATGGTTAAAAAAACCAAAACAAAACAAATAAGTTTCTAACATGCCAATCCAAAAAGTATAACAAACAAATATGTCATGATGCATTAATATAAATTCAAAATCCTCAAAATGACAAGAGAGAGAATGTATAGAGAACCACTGAACATAACAAAATAGAAACATCTACAAATATTGAACAAAAAAAGATGAAAATTGAGTCTAAAAAAATTCATGTTACACAAAAATAGATAACGAAATATAATATAAATAAAAAACTAAGGACGAAAAAGTAGAAGAACAATCCCACTTTTGGTTTTTTTTTAATAGAACCCTAAATTGTTATTAAAAGTCTGATAGATAGAAAAATGTGAAATACAAAAAGAGAGGACATAGTGCGCAATAATTGAAAGATTTATTTGTATTTCTCTGCTATATTGAAGAAAAATGAACGTAGGAAGCACTTGGTAGCTTGTTCAAGTTTTTTCTCCATATTCTACCTAGAACAAAGAAAGGTTCAATAGACATGATAAGTTAAAGTCACGGCCAACGAGAGTTGGTCAGGTGACCTACACGGAATATTACTCAAATTTCATATAATTTGGAAGAGTTAAGAAGGTATTTTTTTATTAAAAAAATTATATTGATAAAAAGTATAGAGAACTTCAAAAGTACCTCTTCTTTGTTTTTTTTTTTTTTTGTTTTCCTACTTCAGAAGTACCATTTCTTTTTTTTCTCTCGTAATGCGTTTTGGTCTTTACTATTCTTTTACATTGGTCTTCTAGAGCTTTTCACACATCAAACTATAAGACTCCTAGAGAACTTTCGTGCTCCTCTGTTCCTTTCAACCTTGCTTATAAACCATGATAGTTGCTGGTTGTCATCACCCATCGTTTGATGTTGTCGACAACCATTTCCTGGTAGGATCATATGTCTTACTTCAGCTTTGATTTGCCTGTGCATTGTTAGAATGTTAGACTCTACGATGATATCACAGATAACAACTAAATGGAATTCCTTTGTCTTGTGTAAGAGAAGAAAATTGGATGGAGGTTAAATATATGTATGAATCTGTCCATGTCAAAACAAAACTTTTTGAAAATAAGAGTGTGAGACTTATCAAGTTGTTGATAGGATATGCAGTTGCTGTGCCATTGGGATAAGTGAATTTGCACTTCAAGATAATTGTAACACCCCGAGTTCGAAGAATTCGAAACGTTAGTTCTTTTTCTAAAACTTTTTTTTAATGCGGAAATATAACAAATAATTAAAATGCGGAAATATATATATATAAATATTTAAGATGCAGAAATTCGTTTAAAATAGCAACCACTTAGAGTATCTTGTAAATGTTTAATCTCTAGATATTCAAAACATCTAACATAAGGAATTAAATAGTTCAAAAGGTCTAAAACGACATAATCTAATACATCGGTTTATCAAAATAACAACGAAAATGAAATCTCATAATTAATAGCCTAGGTAGAGCTCCCATGTCTCACCACGCCTCCGGACTCCTCAATCTGTAATAAGAATGAAAGGCGTGAGTATTTAAATAATACTCAGTAGGCTCTGCGCAAGTTAATCATCTATACAAATATAAGGCAAATAGTTATGTAAAGTCTGTAATATAATACCCGAAGTGGGCCCGAAGGCAGCTCTAGGCCCGAAAGCAAGTAATTTGCCCAAAGGCAACTCTGGGCCCGAAGGCAGCTTTCTAGGCCCGAAGGCAAGTAATTTGCCCGAAGGCAATTTTAGGCCCGAAGGCAAGTCTATTATACACTAAAGGCACTCATATAGTACAGATCAGTAACTATAAATGCGCGATAAGTAAAAGTGAGTCTTTTGAGCCTACTTGAAATATCTCTCGAGTTTTGAGTCTACTAAGCGGTGAAAATCAGTCCTCTAGCTATTCGTACACCACGTCTAGTCAATAACGACTTTAATTTATGTTAATACTCTTAAATATTAAGTATCTATAAGTAATATAGAAGTTTGTAGACCAAAATAGACAGAATATAAAACTTTGGGGGTCAATTTGAAAGAATTTAATAGTTTGAGGACCTATTATGCAATAAAAGTGAATTAAAAATATTTTGGGCTCAATTATAAGATTTTTAAAACATGAGGGACTAATATGCAATTAAATCTTAACGGCTAACTTAAATAGGAATAAGAAATTAAAGGATTAAAAGTGAAATAAAAGTTTAAGGGTCAAATTGCAACAATTGAAAGTTAGGGACTTGAATTTAAATAAAGTTTGAGGGATCATTTAAATAAAATAAATAAAATGGGGGATTAGATTTGCAAATAATATTTAGTGACTAAATTATAACAATTAGAAATTGAGGATTTGTAAATTAAATAAATTATAGGGACCAACTTAAAACAATTAAAGAACTAGAGGGACTTGACTTGCAAATTAACCAAATAAATTTAAAAAAAGGAAAAAGGATTTGGATCTCTCCTTCTTCACCCGATACTCTCTCTTGCTCTCTGTTCTCTCACTCATTCTCGGCTAAAGTCATTGGTTCGCCAGCGATTTGGCCAGCGAAGGTAAAGTGGAAGGAGGTGAAGCTAGTGGTGAAGTCAATTTGAAGAAATAGTGGAGGTTGAGTTCGAAATTGGGTGTTGAAGGTTGGGGAAAAATTTGGGTATTTTCAAAATTGGATCAAATCTCTAATAATTTTTGAAATTAAACCATTCTACGATGTTCTATAGAGGTTGAAGAAGGTGTAGGTATGATTTTTGCGTTTTAAAGTTGAGTTTTGGGTGTGGTGAAGTTTTGGCCGATCTTGGTTATGGCGTGTATGTATCGTGTATGTATATGCGTGCGTGTATTTGGGGCCGAGATGATGGTGGAGATGGTGACTTCGTGGTCGGCCGGTGGAGGCACGGTGGTGGTGCGGCGGTGTATGTATGTGTGTATTTGTGTGTGTAAACAAAAATCAATTGGACAATACAAGATGATGATTAAGAACTTGTGTGTGATTAAAAACTTAGAATAACAAAATAAAAACGGAGATATAAATGAAAATATCAAGAAATCTTACCACTTGAAGTTAGTTTGATTTGTTGAATGAGAATGGGTGGAATGAACTTGAAGATACCAATTGTGGAAAGAGGGGAAAATAGTGAAGTGGGCGTGTTGTCGCAGTACGCCAAAATTTATTTTATTTCCTTACTCGGTTTCAAAATTACAAATTAATGTAGAAGTGGTAAGTAAGGGTCGAACTCAAGAGGAACGGTGCTTAATCTAGTTGATTTTATCAATTAATATAGAAAAAGGGGGGGTTTTGTGATATTTGAATAAAAATAGAAAATCGAACGTCAAAATAAAAGATTGAAATAAAACAATTGTGCAAAATATCTAGTTCTCGGGTTCGGTTGTGTCAACAACTTATATTTATCTTTCCCATGCAACGTGTTACTATTCCTTCTTCAATTTATCAACTCTCAATTAACCAAGAAGCTCTGATTAACGAATCCTTCCTTAAGTGTATTAAATTAAAGTGAGTTCTTTAACTTAACATCTAGCTATTGGATAACCCTAAACAAATTCTTAGGATTTAGTGCAAAGCTAGTGTGAAATGAACGAGAAGAATGAGTTGAATTAGATGAATAATTTCACAAACTCGAATTAATACATCTAAGTTGATTTGTTAATAAATATGCACGATATTCATTTGCGACTTTGGATTGGAATCTAGTGATAATTACGGATCAAAAGTTCCAATCCTAGCAAGTAACTTGAATTTAAAGATTGATTGATTCAATTGGCCAAAGTGAATGCAATAATCAAATAAACTCAAAAACGGGTTTACCAGCATAACAAATCAATAAATTGAAGTAGATGAATAGATAAAACGTTATTAAAGAGTTAGAAAAGATAACCACATGTTAGTTGAACACAACGTCTCCCTCGAACTAGATAGAAAAGTCTAACTACTCATATTTGCGGGGTTTCATACTTTTTAGCGAGTGTTAAGCTTTGTATCACCACCACTATATGATAGATTATACATAAAATATAGAAAACAAGTAAATAAATGCTAAGAAATAAATAGAGAAATAAAAGGGAAAGAGAAACTTATCGAAGAAATGATCCGCTAATCATATTCACAAAAGTATCGTTGATCGATTGAAGCTTTATTTCTTCCTTGAAATATGAAAAACTAAGATCTTTCAAGCTAAAACTAAGAACAAATGAAGAAGAGAATTTCATTGAAGAGAAAGTTGGAGAGAACTACTAGCTAATTCTCTTCCACTAAGTTGTTTATTTCCTTCCTTACAAATGCCTCTATTTATAGGCAAAATTTCACAAGAAAACATAATAAAAAATTGTACAACTACTCCATTATGATTCCACTAATTGGTAACCACCAAATCATGATCTTAAATTGCTCCATTTGTTCAAATATTGTATCATGGTATAGGTAAGCATCTTGGCTGAATTGTGCAATTGGAATTTCCTTTTTTTGATAATTTAATAGAAAGTTATGAATTTTCTACCAAAACATGGCCCAAGAAATCCTCCATTCACATCACTCTCGATTTTGCCCATTTTTGACCATGATATGGTCCAAATCATTTGAAGAGGTCAACATCAACGTTGTAGCCCTCTGAGTTTCCTTTCCAACAATATAAAATGTAGGTCAATTCAAATTTTGTAGCAAAAGTTATGGTCAAATTACTGAACTGTGGCAGTAAATTCGAGCTGCTGATTTTTTACGCTTTGTCCTTTCTCTTCAAATAGCCATAACTTTCACTAGGAAACTCCGATTTGGGATCTGACAAGAATGTGGAAATCCTCTTTTGATATTTTTTGATATTGGCACAATAAAAATTGTAAAAACAACTTTTCATAAAATTGCATCGGAGGCCCTCCATCTTTGAATTTGCTTGCATTTCGGTCCCAAGTTCCGTTTTCATTCGATTTTCATCCATTTTGACTCTTTTGATTCTTTGTGACCCTAAACACCACAATAAAGGAAAAACACATCAAACGGAACATATAACACTAATAAAATACACAAATACATAAAATAGAAGAGTTATTTAAGTGTTTTTCGAGCACTTATCATGAGGTTAGGGTTTCTAAAATCATCCTTAAACTGGTATAAATAGGGTAAAATTAGGGTCACCCCTCCAAATGGGCTTTCTTGTAGTATAAGAATAAAATTAGGATCTTAAACGGGCCTATAATTGGATTTAAAGTATATATATAAGGTCATGGTTGAACAAGAACTAAATTTTTAGGGATTAAAACGAATAATTTCTAAAGTTTGGTCCCCAAATGTAAATTGAAAATAAATAAATGTTTTATAAATTATTATTATTATTATTATTATTATTATTATTTTAAATAATTTAATATAGTAGTAAATAATATAAAATTCAACTAGACGAGCGCACGCAGTTTAATTCTATATGTGAAGTTGTAGCGATACGTTTGAGATTTTACTTTAATTAAATATTTTAATTTAAGAAATTTCGCGGTCACTACAATAATCATCTTATCAAAACTTTGAAATGAAAATATATAACTTTATATTTGTAAATGTAACTGGGCAATTTTGCAAACAGACCAACAAAGCTAATAGTGAAAAGGAATGCAATTATCCATCCAAGATCAAGATTCTTCACATAAATTGGAGTATTTCCTACATTTGCTTGAGCTGCAATTTTTTCACTCATTCCTAACAGATAACTTGCAGTCTCACTTGAAATTTTCAATATAACAATATCCATTATAATAATGTTATGTTTGATATATATCGATTGTTGAAAAAATACTTTTAAACGTGCTGTTGAAAGATAAAAATATATATATATATAAATTTTTCCAATCAAGAGATGAGTAGCTAAAAATGATGGGCATAGAAATGATTAAATTGTTGAAATTCAAAATTATTAGAATCGACAAAACAATATTAAGTGGAATCAAATTAATTCTCCAATCAAAAGAAAACATAGATATAGAATACAAATATAAAATTCAAATAATTAACTACCTACCGCTAAAAGTGATCGACAAAAAAAAGCAAAAGTGGTTTAACATCCCACACTTTGCAAGTAACAATGTCCACGCCTAAACAACGGAAAATTCGATAAGGCTAGCAACCACATTAAGCGAAGGGATAGCACCAGTTGTGAGATCTAGTTTGCATACAATAATTTTAAAAACAAAGCTCAAAAAATGATTCTTCAAGTAGAAGTAATAAAAAAAATGAATCTTCAAACTAAATACAATTAAAAGCAGGTAAAATATAGGACCAACTTATGTGAAATTGAAAAATGGGTACCTGAAGCTTCAAAGTCTTTAATTATAAATCAAAATCAGTATTGCCATGGTCACCTATCTTAGTTGCTGGATAGACGCTCGAAGTAGAGCAGGAAGAAAGAGGACTCGACCCCAGTGACCCACTTAACTTTGATCGGTGGCTTGGAGCCCATTCTCGACACCGATGAACCCTGGTAGTTTGACATCCAGAACTGAACAGAAAAGATGGGAAGGAAGTGGTCAAAGGCTGAGTTTTGTTGAGCACAATCCGACGAAATTAATGCTATTCGAGCCAAAATTGATCCATTAAACTCATGTTTTAGGTTCAACAACGCTCTACTATAAATTTTGAAGCGAGATTATAGGAGTGATTTTGAGTTTTGTGTTGAACCACCATGGCTGAAACCATACACGGCATGCTTCTTGATTTTCGCCCTTTCTTCTATTTTTTCCCTTATATTTGAGCTTTTCATAGATTGAAAAGGTGAAGTCAAATTCATGTTTGAGTGAATTTTTGGGTTGATGAAACAATCGAGTGAATGATTTGTTTCTGAGATGTCTTAAACAATTCTTGCAAAGCTGTTAAAAGAGGAGCGTTTGTGTATGTATGTGTGTGCGTGTGAAATTCCACGATAAGAGGATAATGTCTAACATTACCAGTAAGAAAATCAATTACCTGAAATAAAATTTTATTGATTAATGACACATCGCTATGATCTTCCGTAATTTGTCTATCACACTGGTTTGCATTCGTTTAGCTAAATTTTAACATTTGTTGGATTGTATTTATATTTATATATTTTTATAATACCAAAGTTTAAATGCTCAAAGTCCAATCGAGGTGCAAATAACAAAGAGGATGTTATTATGAGAAGGAGAATGAGATATTTTATCTAAAGTGTCCTGAACTTTCAAGTAAGTTCAATTTCCAGGATGAAATTTATTTGTAGGTGGTAAGGAATTGTAACACCGCATATAACGTTTTGCTTATTTATGAAATTTTCATAAAATTACTTATTTATACTCCATGCCACTTGAATTGAAAATAATTAGTCATTGCTATTAATATTGACAATTATTGAGCTTTGTTTTGCAGTGGAGGGACTCAATCGTCGTCGCGTTCAATGTGCCAATTAGAACATTCGATTTCTTAAACATAAGTTGAAGTGCGACATTCTTATGTTGTGTGTGTAGTAAATTATATGCAATTAAAGCCTTCTATTACTTGTGTAGGATTTAATTTAATTTATTTATATTTATAAAGGTACAAAAACGAAGTTAGTATTGGGCATCTGCGATTATGTCTTAATGCCAAATAATATCTTGGACTAAACCCAAAACTTTATTCTTGACCAGTTAAAAACCAAAATAATCAAAATTCGGCCCAATCTCACTCCAAACCAAGGAGAGTAAGCCCAAATTAGGATTGGAAAGCAAGATTTGATGAGAATAACCAAAAGCCCATCCCCCATAACTAATGTTCTCCCTCACATATCTCATGTTGAGACCCCCCTCCCTCCCTCAGTCTCTCTTTCTCTCCCCCTTGATTTCTCCCAATCTTTCTCCCGCTTCTCTCTCGCTCTTTCAAGAAACACATGGTAGAAGGATTTTCGGCACAATGATCTTGTGGGCGGCTAAGGACACCTCCACTTGCTTCTCAAAGCACATTACCAAGGATTCCAGGCAAGTAAACTTTCTCCTTTAAGTTGAAAACGAAGTTGAACACTCAAGGTGAAGTTAACGTACTTTATACGAAGCTAAATGTTCAATGTGAAGTCAACATGCTTTATGTGACATTGCTTGTGCAAGGCAAGGTTAACGTACTTTGTGCCTCTAGTTTTCAACTATTTGATTCTGTGTCTGCACCATTATCTTATCAAGTTAAATGTCATGTTAGAGCACATACATTGCATCCATTAAGGATGAATAGTCATTCATGTGTAGGAGTCAATGTTTTCAAAAAAATAAAGTATGGAAAGTGAAGTTTTTCATAATGATATGTATCCCAAAGCTTATGAAAGAATGGGTGTATCTCTATGCCATGAAAGGAGTGAGTGGGAAATGGGGTATGGGGAACTGGCACACCAGACCTGGAATGCTTACCGCTTTGCGGTATTGAATGGAATGTTTACTGCCCTGCGGTATTGAATGGAATGTTTACTACTTTGCAGTACCATCGGTAGAATTGAATCTGGTTCCAAATAATAACTGCTCACTACTGAGCTTATTGGCTATAGATGATACACCAGTGAGCTCACGATTAAAATGAAGTATTTTTAAAGGAAGTGAAATGTTTTGAGCGGAATTAAAGGACTGAAATGATTTTTCGAAGTGTTAAAGAAAGTGGGATACATAAGTTGAAAACGCATTCAATGCATTGCACGTCATAAGCATGCATAAAGTGCATGGAGTTTACTTACTGAGCTTTAGCTCACGCATTTTACTTTTCCCTTCTTTATAGGTTATAAACACTAGATGGGCGAGGAGATCGCTGGGAGGCAGGCTCAAACAGTACCCTATCTGCTAGTTTTTAAATCTCGACATTAGAGAACATTCTCTTGGTTAAAATATTTCTTTATTATTCATTCTTTTTATTCAATTAAACATTTTAAACTCTAGGATGAGTTAACTGCTTATTATTTAAATTAATCAATTTATCGAATGGTTTCATTTTTGAACGAAGGTTTTGCATTTGTGGTTTCTTATACATTTTCTAAGTTACAGGATTTTGCAAAACTATATTTATTGTTGTATGATGACACTGAGTTTACTAACAGATCGGTCACGTTAAATTGACAGGGGAAGCTCTGTCGAAATTTTTATATGGTGTTATTTAAAAATATATAATAATAAAGATATTTCTAAAATTAATTTTTATCTTTTCTGCATTTTGAAGTAATGTAAAGGTTAATACTTCTACTTCTAGGTTTTTAGATGAGGGGTGTTACGCGATCATTCCGCCGATAGTAGAATACTATCATAAATAATATTATATCAGATCTAAACCAATATATGATTTCATCCTAAAAGCATTTCATTAACAATAATATTCACTTTCGTTAAATATGATAATGAGTTACGCTTTTACTTTAGAACTTTTCAACACTAAAAAGTGAATCTAAATATATTTTCAATTGTGTATAAAATAAATTAGATGATTAGTAATTTCTCTTTATTACTCATAATCTAAAATAAGCTGGTGAATAAAAAAAATGGAAAAGTACAGGTGGAAAGACCACTTTGGACATCTTCTGAGGAACAAATATTAGAAGTTATAAAAAATAGAGGTAACCAATTAAGTTTGCAAGGGCTTTAATGTGGTTCAACTTTATCTAATTAAATTTAACACGTGAATTGAAGAATGTATTAGAAGATATATAGGATTTTCACTTGTGAATGTCAAATTGATCTCACAATAGAAAGTGGGGTTGGATTTGAGATGAGCTTTAAAGTGGAGTATAATCTCACATTGGAAACAAAGGAAACGTGGTATTGTGGAAAAAGTTTAAGTAGCTATCCCAAAAATGGAAAGGAAGTGGGGTTGGTCCATGGTTAACACTTTGTAAAATATAACCAATTGTCATGTTGAAAATCACATACTGATTTCCACATCAGCTTTGGCATTGATGTGCAAGTGTGATATGCATATACGATTGTCGCACTGAAATTGGCCACAAAGTGCGAGCCATATTTTAGAATTTTTTATTTGCATTCATTTGGGTTTTCAAATAGATACGAAGCCACAAAAGTGTGTAACTTACACTTCGAATTAATGGCTCCTTCATTTTTGTAACAGCTAAAGTAATTGCAGCACTAATGGCAATGGCGCCTGGTAGTGTCTATATATTGTGCTCCTTCCTTCCAAAAAAATCACCAACTCAAAAATCATTTCCATTGCCTTCCCTACATTCCTACACTATTGAAGTTTCCTTCTAGTCGCTTGGTGATCAAATTTCTTGCACTACATTCAGTTTGGCTACAATGCGAACATAGTTCGAGTCATTCTATCCTGTGAAGTAGGCACTCGTGATAGCGTAGTGAGGGAAATTTAGCTTTAAGGAAATTGCCTCACGCATGCCTCAACACTGTCAATTTTTTATTTTTATTCAAAGTTTTATTATGTGATACACTTGTTATAGATTGTTCCGTATTCGTATATGAATTTGTTTAGCCATGTCGTTTTTTATTTTTACCAACAAACTTAAAGAAGATTTCAAACAGGTTTTCTGAACAGATTAAAACATGATTTCATTTTAACTTAACAGATCTAGTTATATGCTGCTCAATCTATTCATGTGAATAGTTTTCGATTTATTTCGATGGCCGGTGCATATTCATCTATTCAAAGATTCCGTGTTAGATTTATTATTGATGTTCTCCTATACTAAATTTTGACTCCTTCAGCATTATATGGAATTACTTTAATCATTCTCCTTGAATTTTGACAGCATGCTTATTTTCAGAATTGCATATCTGATTGCATTTTGATATGAATTCATTTCACTTATATAGATTATTTATCAATATTGGGCGAAAATTGGGTAGTGTCTGTAAGAATTAATTGATGGAAGAAGAAGACGAGGCCTTCTTGGGCGAGAGCTTGTGAATGGAAAGAGTGAGCAAGAATACTACAAGGGGGTGTAAAATAATTGAAGAAAGCTAAAAAAAAATTCCACGAAATGAAACAATAATTATACATGCGTTTCCTACACTAAACCAATTCTAGCTAAGATACGTACAAAAGATATTATGCCAACTAGATGAGTACTGCAATACAAGAGATAAACAGAGGATATGCATACATACAAGACTCCTGTACAAACACAAATACACGGATTGCATAGCCAAGCATACGTTGCATGCATGTACATATTATGCTCCTAACATGCCCCCCTCAAGATGGAGGGTGGTAAAACTCCAATCTTGAACCACGGAAGGTTGTGACCAGTCCAACAGTAACTTTGTGAGGGCATCGACAAGGTGGTCAGATGGAGACATGCGTAATGCGAAACTTGCGGGATTGAATGAGTTGCCGGACGAAATGGAAATCAATAGCCAGGTGCTTCATTTTGGAGTATAAGATAGGGTTGATAGGGGTCACCGAAAGGGGATGTGAATCTCAGCGATGAGAGTGACATGCCATTGTATCTCTACTGTGGTTGCTGCAACAGATCAATCTTCGGCTTCTATTAAGGATGTTGCAACTATTGACTATGTTTTTGAGCTCCAGGAGATCGGAGTGCCTCCAATATAGATGATTTATGTGCCAATGGAAGAACGATCTTCAACATTGCCACCGTAATCTGTATCAGAGAATGCATGTATAGAAAACAGTGATTACCTACGAATGAAAAGTCCAAGATTAAAATGCCACATAAATATTGTAGAACACGTTTAAGAGTCGTCCAGTGTGGGTTTGTGAATGTATTGTGAGAGCTTATTAACACTATAGAGATGTCATGTCGAGTTATAGAGAGATATTTCAAACCGCCAAGTAGTGATCTATACTCACTTGAGTTAGGTAACAAGGTGCTAGCACTAAGCATGGATATAACGTTGGACACAAGAGGGATGGACACAAGCTTTGCATCGGACATGTTGGCTCATGAGAGAAGGTCTTAAATCTATTTACACTGGGAAAAAAAAGACCATATGGACTGTATGTGACCTCAAGACCAAGGAAATAAGATGGGACCCCAAATCCTTTAGAGATAAGTTGGAGGAGAGGTGATGAACAAGTTAATCAAAGGACTGAGAAAAGTGGCCATTGAAGATAATATCATTAACGTAAATTAAGATAAGGAGAGTGGTGCCATTGTTTGAATGTATAAAGAGAGAGGTGTTCATTTGAGAGGGTCAAAAGTAAAGTTACTGGAGGAAGGTTTTGGGGGATTGGTACCACACACGAGGAGCTTGTTTGAGGTCGTATATGGATTTGTAATACGTTATGGGGACAAGAGGGGTCTTGGAAGCCTAAAGGTTGAACTATGTATACATCCTCAACAAGGTGGCCATGTAAAAATGCACTATGGACGTCCAATTGGCAAAGGGACAGCCTATGTTGAACAACGATAGTGAAGACAAGTCGGATAGTGGTTGGTTTAATAACAAGGTTGTAGGTTTCATTGTAGTCCAGCTACTGTCATTGTTGAAAACCCTTCACTACAAAATGTGCTTTGTAGCGATAAACCCATCCGTCTTTTTCTTTATAAAACGCCTATTTCGAGCCAATGATGTTTTTATTGGGAGACGAAGGAATCAATGTCCAAGTATTATTGCGCAAAAGGGCCGAATACTCATCACGCATAGTGGCAAGCCACAGAGGATCGACAAGAGCTGGTTAATGATGGAGGACTCGACGGGGTTAGTGTGGTCTGATCGAGCTGTTTGGGCTTGCATGGATGACTGCTGGTTGTGTTAACAAGTGCACGGGTGACCATTTAGTGTGTACGAAAGGGTTGCATGACTATTGGAAAAGGGATGGCGTTGATAAGATAGATGGTGGTGATGGTGGAAGAGTAGTAGGCATGGTGGTAATCAGAGATGAGGGAGTGGTGAAGAGGACTCCATCATTTGATGGCTATGAGGAGTCAAAGGGTGTTGGACTAGTGTATAGAGCCTAAGATCTGATTCCTCTAACTTATTTGGGTGATGCAGTTGTAACTACAACACATTTGATCAATAGGATTCTCTCTTCTTTATTTCAATTCAAGACTCCATTTGAGATATTATACTCTATGCAAGTTGATTGCAGCCATCTCAAAGTGTTTGGTTGCCTATGTTATGCTTCTACTTTGCTAAGTAGTGGACAAAATTCAACCCTAGATCAAAGGACTGCATTTTTCTTTGCTATCCGCTAGGAATGAAGGCTTACAAGCTACTTGATATCCAGTCTAGGACTATCTTTTTACATCAAGGGATGTGGTATTTCAAGAGGGTATATTTTCTTTTGTTGCCAAATATAAGGAAAATGAAATAGATAGTGTTCTACCAGAATATATGTTACCCGTCGCAGATTCACCTACCTCTGAGCCATCACCTACTTTGCATTCACAGCATGAGTAACTGACAAGCACCAAGAATAATACTCAAACTATTAGACCATACAGGACACACAAAAGGCCTAGTTGCTTTAATGATTTTCATGACTGTTGGCTCAAACTCGATATTTGCTCCACTTTACATCGAATTGCTGCATTTCTATCATATGACAAGCTTCATCCTCAATTTAAGGTTTCTATTCTCAATGGATTCTCTAATGTAGAACCACAGCACTTTGATCAAGTTGTAGGTATTGTTGAATAGGACTAGGCTATAAGTGATTAATTGAAGGCCCTAAAGGACAATAATATTTGGAGTCTTGTTGAGTTACCTATTGTTCATAAACCCATTGGTTGCAAATGGGTTTATCGTATTAAATACAAACTTGATGGTGCCATAGAAAGGCACAAGGTATGGCTTGTTGTCAAAGGCTATATGAAACAAGAAAGCATTGACTATCATGATACATTTGCTCAAGTTGCCAAAATGGTTACACTTTGAATGTTGTTGTTTGCCCTTGTTGCTCAACTAAGCTGGCATCATCATCAACTAAACATTAACAATGCATTCGTTCATGGTGATCTTATTGTCTGCTTGCAATAATGAGAAGGTTATACAAGAGTTCAAATGTTCTTTAAATTCAAATTTTAAGTTGAAAGATTTAGGGGTACTCAGATTCTTTCTTCGCCTTAAAGTAGCTAGATCTCCTAAAGGAATAACTATTTCTCAAAAGCCATATACACTAAATCTTCGAGGAGAAGCTAGCTTCTTAGGTTGCAGACCTTTCTCTATACCTATCGAAGCAAACTTGAAGTTGAGCAAGGATGAATGTGAAAAAATAGCAAATATAGCCATGTATAGGTGACTTGTTGGAAGATTACTGTATCTCACCATGAAAAAACCTGATTTGCCTTACTCAGTTAACAGACCAAGTTAGTTCTTGTTAAGTCCTATAGAACAACACTTCAAGGCTGCTTATAAAGTGCACCAACAGATCAAATCAACACCAAGGTTAGGAATGTTCTTTCAACCAATTCAAACACCGATTGGACGGAATATGTAGAAGCACATTTTTCTATCTAGACAGTCAGCTGAAGCTCTTTATAGATGCAGATTGGGAAAGTTGTCTAGACATTAAAAAAAAAAAAAAGGATTTCTGGTTACTGTCTTTCTTGGCAGTGCACTGATTTCGTGGAGATCCAAGAAGGAAAACACTATTTCAAGATCCTTGGCGAAAGCTGAATAGAGGTCCATGGAAAATGCTACTTGCGAGCTGGTTTGGTTATAGTTCATTTTAAAAATGCTTGGTATAAATTTTACAGGTCCATCATTACTATTTCGTGATAGTCAGTCTGTATTTCAGATAGCAGTAAACCATGTGTTTCATGAAAGAATGACAATTGAGATTGATTGCCACCTAGTAAAAGAAAAGATATAAGAAGTAAACTTGAAAACTATGTTTGTCCCCAACAAAAATTAAACGGCATGAGCCTTCACAAAAGCCCTCCATCTAGCTCAATTCAAGGAATTAAAAAAAAAAGATGGGTCTCATCAACATTTATGCCGCATCTTGAGGGAGAGCATTATAAATAATAAGTGTATAGAATTTACTTTCTGGTCACTGTATGTTTGCAAAATGTACAAGTCAGTTCCAACTTCTATTAAGTTTGTTAAGTGAGTAGTTTAGTTAGCTAAGATAGTTTAAGTATGGATTAGCTCATTTGAGTATGGATTAGCTCATTTGTGACAAACTTCTTGAGATTAAATATATATGTTTCTCTCTTCTTTACTTTCTCTCTCTCTCTCTCATTCTCTAGATCTTATAATAGAAATGTGTAAATGTATAATTCCTGGGAGTGCATTCGTCATCATCAATGTTAGACCATTATATGCCAGAATTGGTGACATCTACATGTGTATTATCATGAAATTTTGCATAACTGTATGCTGTTGGTTTAGAGAATTAATTGGAACGCATTTGAGAATTAATTGAAACATATTGATTGGTATTGTACTCTGCATTAATATTGGGTAAGTAGTGATCCTATGATAATCTGATAATTTCACAATTATCAAATGGTTATATGTCATATTCTTGATTCTACACGAATTTGAAAGAATTATTCTTTATATGGTTTAAGTCTCGACAAGCCTGCAACATTTTGATATTAAAAAAAATACTAATTATTAATTTGTGTTTTAAATTTAGTGAACTAGTTGAAATGGAAAGCACGGCTCTATTAATAACATTGTGGTATCCGGAAAATGGTAGCATTCCTCAAGTGGCACAGAATGGGGGAACGGTGGTGGCTCCCGTGTCATAAGCTGTGAATCAGATAGTCACAGTGACTAAGATTGTGGCTCCAATGACAAGTCTAGCAGCTTCTCTGAGTGTGACAGCCTCATGAATCATGAGAAAAGCCAAAGAAGTTCAATGAGTCAAACTTGAAGAGGTGGTCTTGTAAAATGTTCTTCTACGTAATGATGTTGAATCTTGCGAGATTCTTGACTGAGATAGCTCTAACCTATACGAGGGGATAGATATATCCAAGTAGCCACCATTCTTAATGCTTGGAAGCAGTTAATTTTCTTGGCCAAAACCACACGAATGAATAGTTTGGTAGATTCGCTAGACAGTGTGTATGGTTCGGAGAAAATGGCAGACGAATTGTGAGAGTCCTTATGCCGCTAATATAAGATCGAGGATGTCCATGGCAAGAAGTTTATTGTTAGTTGGTTTCTGGATGAGATGGTGGAATCCATAACTGTTGACATATCGAGACTATTTTAGAATTGTGGGGGCTGAAATGTTGTAAACATGTTTTACTATGATGAGCATGAGTAACTTGAGAAACTCAATGCTTTAAAGAAAGAAAGAAGTATACTACTTCTTATATGAAGAATGTCGTAAATGGCAACAGACTAGGTATGTAATTCGGGAATGAAATCATATAGAAGTTGTTCTATGTAACTATAGTTGAGAAAGACGTAACAAAGAAAGGTTAATGTGGCAAATTCACCTCAGCAAAATGGTGTTGATGAGCAAAAGAATAGAACATTGAAATAAATAATGAATGCGATGTTAATAAGTTCTACATTTTCCCAGAAAATATGTGAAAATGTTATGCTGTCAGCCAACTATCTTTGAAATAAGGTGCCTTGAAAGAAATAGAAAAGAGCCCACATGAGTCATGGAAAGCAAGAAAGCATTTCTATAATACTTGTGTGGGAGTGTCCTAGAAAAGTGGCTATACCTATACCTAAGAAGGTGAAAATAGGTTTGGAAACTATTAAATCATTATATGGCTTGAAACAAGATACCAAGACAGTGGCACTAGAAATTTGACTATGGGATGTTAATCTATGGATTTCGAATTAGTGAATGTGATAAATGTGTGTACATCGAAGACATTAATAATGGCTATGTCATTTTGTGTTTTTAAGTTGACGACATTTTTATCATTGAAAGTAACAACAAGATGATTAAATTCACACACGACATGTTGAAATCGAGAGTCATCATGAAAGACATAGGGATTAGCTAATGTTATCCTTGGTGTCAAAATCTTTAGAACACCAGATGGGCTTATCCGAAACCAACACAATATGTGGAGAAGAGTTTATAGAAATTTAACAAGGACAATATAGCATTGGTTAGAACCTCGATAGATACAAGTCAATATATATCAAGCAATAAAGGTGATGGTATTTCTCAAGTTGAGCAATCCAGAATTATCGGGAGTCTAGAGTACTTAATGAGTTGTATAAGACCTGACATTGCCTGCGCAGTTAGCAGATTGAATAGATATACCAGTAATCAAGGCCTTATCACTTGGAAACAATAGTGAGACTATTCAGATACTAGAGATATACACAAAATTATGGGCTGCACTATACCAAATATCCTACTGTTAAAGCAGGATATAGTGATGCCTACTGGATATCTAATATAAAAGACTCGAAGTCCACAAGTGGAAATGTATTCACACTAAGAGATGTAGCAATATTGTGGAAATCCTCTAAAAATATAGTTATAGCTAGATCCATAATGGAATCTGAGTTTATATCCCTTGAAAGTGCGGTGAAGAGGCTAAGTGGCTAGGCCAATTCTTATTGGAAATTTCGAGATGGCCAAAGCCTATGCCAACAATTTTTCGTACATTATGATAATCAATCTACAATTTGAAAACACAAAGCAGTATGTATAATGGTAAGTCTTGACACATATGTCACAGACACAATACCATTATGAAACTACTCTTAATAAGAATCATCTATGTTGACTAGGTAAAGTTAAAGGACAACCTGGCGGATCCACTAACAAAAGGGTTGAATCGAGAGTTAGTTGCAAAGTTATTGATAGGAATGGAACTTAAGCCTCAATAAGAATGAGTCATTGCAAAGGATGCTCAACCTAGTTGATTGGAGATCAAAAGATCTAGGTTCAATGTGACAAACTAACTACAAAGACTTGGTTAAGATCATTGTGGGAGCTTATCGTTCAGTCCATTATTATAAAAATAGTGATGCCCGTGGGAAGAGGCTGAACAGTAAGCTCTTAATGATTCCTAGGCGTCAGAGATTTGAGCAGAATAATGCGGGTTACTTTTAAAGAATGAATCACCTTGTGAGAACAGAGTGGGGCCGCTTTGAAGGGAATTGCTATTGTGCAATTCTTAAGTAACTCTCATAGAACCAAACGCATATACATGGCCATAAATGAACCCCATGAGAACTTAATGGTATTAGGAAGAAGCTTGCGTGAGGTACATCATTGTTTATGCAAATGGAAAAATAGTTCAAGGACTTCGCGTCTACTGGTCAACCTATAAAATAAATGTACTTTCATAAAGGAACGTTCAAAGGGAAACACCTACCTCTCCTATGCAGGTTTCCCACGTTGAGCTTTATCACCAAGTATTCCGTGTCTATCAGTATTTCGTGTCTATCGATTTCCATTTTTGTGGGGGATTGTTCGAAGATATATAAGATTTTCACATGTGAATGTAAAATTGATCCCACAGTCAAAAGTGGGGTGAGATTTTGAGATGAGCCTTAAAGTGGATTATAATCCCACGCTGGAAAATAAAGGAAAATTGGTATTGTGGGGAAAGTTTAAGTAGCTATCAACAAATGGAAAAAGAATAGAATTGGTCTAACTGAAATATGGTTAACCATTTATAAAGTGTGCCCAATTGTCGTATTGAAAATCATGGACCAATTTCCACACGAGCTTTGGGATTCGTGTTTGAGTATGACATCCATACACAATTGTCGGGTCGAAATTAGCTAAAATTCATTTGGGTTTTAAAACGAAAATGAAACCACAAAAGCTTTGAGGCTATGTAACCTCCACTCTGAATTAATGGCTCCTTCATTTTTTTAATACCCAAAGTAATTGCAACACTAATGGAAATGGCTCTTGGCAGACCACAATAGTGTATTCCATTCCCCCTTCCTATAAAGTAGTTGCTACCTGAGCCACGGAAGATGCTTTTGACGAGTAGCTAAATAAACAAATATTACATTTTGACCTTATTGATTGAGAATTGTATTCGTGTTCAAGTATGATATCCATGCACAATTGTCGCGCCAAAATTAGCTAAAATTCATTTGGGTTTTAAAACGAAAATGAAACCACAAAAGCTTTGAGGCTGTCTAACCTCCAATATGAATTAATGGCACCTTCATTTTTGTAATACCCAAAGTAATTGCAACACTAATGGAAATGGCTATTGGCTGACCACAATAGTGTATTCCATTCCCCACTTCCTGCAAAGTGGTTACCACTTGAGCTACAGAAGATGCTTTTGACGAGTAGCTAAATAAAAAAATGTTACATTTTGACCTTATTGATTGAGAATTGTATTTGTGGTTACTACTGTTTTACCGACCTGTCTACCCGCAATAATTAATTCTCGCTGACCATGTCCTGTAGGAATCATTGAATCAATAGCAACAAGCCCGGTTTGAAGAGGCTCATATACGGAACGCCGCGAAATAATACCTGGAGCAGGAGATTCAATTAGTCGAGATTCCGAAGCTGAAATTTCACCTCTACCATCAATAGGCTTAGCCAGGGCATTTATAACACGACCCAAATAGGCCTCGCTCACTGGTATCTGAGCAATTCTTCCTGTTCCTTTTACAGAACTTCCTTCTTCTATCATCAAACCATCCCCCATTAATACAACACCAACATTAGTTGATTCCAAATTTAAAGCAATACCTATTGTACCTTCTTCAAATTCTACTAATTCGCCTGCCATTACTTCATCAAGACCATGAATACGAGCAATGCCGTCGCCTACTTGAAGTACGGTACCAGTATTTACAATCTTTACTTCTCTATTATATTGTTCAATACGTTCACGGAGAGTATTACTAATTTCGTCGGCTCGAAAGTTTACCATGAGTATTTCTTACTTATTTGAATTTGAATGAAAAGAAAAAAATGCCTAAAAATGCCTATAGTTCTAGTAGAATAGTAGAAAAGTAGAAAGATTAATCAGTTATTTCTTTCATCGCTCCCAACATGCCAATATATAATTCTTCTGAATGTTCTAAGTTTTTTCCCTTTTCTAATTTATTATCTAGGCTAGATACAATATTTGTTAAGTCCACTAATTGTTCTTTAAATATATTGGGGTTTATACCTTTATCTAATAAGGTCATATTTTGAGTCTTAATGTAATCTAATTTATTATGAATCTGTTCTACTTCTTTCTTTACTTGAATTATTTGTTGTTCTATAAAGAAGGTTTTCTTATTAAAATACTGAGTGCTATTAATAATTAAATCTATTATAGTTTCAGGTAAAGCAGGATGCATCTGGCATCTTCATTTCACAAGAAAAATATGCCAAAAACCTGGTGAAGAAGTTCGGGCTTCAAGACTCAAAGCCCATAAGAACTCCCACGGCAACCACACTGAAACTATCAAAGGATGACACTGGTAAAGAGGTAGATGCATCCCTCTACAGAAGTATGATTGGCAGTCTATTGTATCTCACAGCCAACAGGCCAGACATATCTTTTAGCGTAGGTATATGTGCCAGATATCAAGCGAACCCTAAGGAATCCCATCTGGCAGCAGTCAAATGGATCATCAGGTATGTAAGTGGTATGTATAACTATGGTATTTGCTATACTCGGGACACCACTGCCCATCATCCAGGATATTCAGACGCAGATTGGGCTGGCAATGTTGATGATAGGAAGAGCACATCCGGTGGCTGTTTCTATATTGGAAACAATCTAGTAGCATGGCTAAGTATAAAGCAAAACTCAGTATCCCTATCAACAGTTGAAGCAAAGTACATTGCAGTCGGTAGTCGCTGTACACAACTCCTTTAGATGAAACAAATGATGGAAGACTATGGGATCACAACCGACCAAGCGACAAAGTGTTGTCACAATGCCAGAGCCATCAACATTTCAAAAATCTAGTCCAACACTCCAGAACTAAGCACATCGATATCAAACACCATTTCATCAGAGAATTGGTAGAACAAAAGACTATCAATCTGGAGCACATACAGACTGATCTACAACTTGTAGATTTGTTCACTAAGGCCCTCGATACTGCCAAATTTGGAAACCTTAGGAAATAAATTTTGGTTTCCCCACCACCTGAATAGGCCATGCAGTTTGTTTTTTTTTAAAAAAAAGAAAGAAATGGAAAACAAGAAAAAGATTTACATTGGTTGTGTAATTTTTCTTTTTACATTTGTTTTAAGTCTTATGCATGCATATAGGTAGATTTTCCTATTCATGTGAATATTACTGATTGTAGACTGTCTAGTTACTGCAAGATGAATCTGAGTGCTAGAAACTGACATTGACGCAGATGTATCTGGCATACGACAGTCAACATGCCTCTAGACAAATCTAATAGCACTCTAGTCGGGCAATCCAATGGAATAAGTCACTACCGTCAATGCTATAAGGTTGTATTTATGATTGAGGCTCCATATCTGAGTGTAGACCTACATTCAAAATCTTGCTCTTAGCATTTTACACGATTCGACTGTCTAAGGGTAGGGACAGTGGAAAAGAAAGATGTCAATCCAAGCCAAGTCCATATCCCTCTTTCAAAACAAACAAAAAAAAGGAGAAATTAGCTAAAATTGAAAGAAAATGGGGAGAAGTGAAAAAGAAGACTTGTGGGGATTGAGCTTAGCGATTTCCACCTCCAAAAAATAATGTCATTTTATTGAAAAAGTCGGCAAGCTGGACTTCTTGAGAATTCACACTTTTATAGATTTTGAACAGTCTGCTAGTGTGCTACAGTGAAAAGCCAGTAAGTCAGAACAACCATAAGGTATCTAATGGTGATATATGATTGACCAACGGTTGTTTGATTTACACACACACTGTAATTAACTTGTATTTATGCGTGGTGGACTATATACTGCCCAGATGTATCTGTCGCGATGGAAGCCGACAATACCCAGATGAATCTGAAGGTACTAGATGCATCTATCTCTAAACGCTGGTGGAAAATCTCTTGATTTCCAATAATGCCCTTGCCCATTTTTTCATTAGTTAAGTTAGTCCTTTTGTAAATTATTACTTATATTGTGAATTATCATTGTACCCTGAAACCCTAGTGTCATAGCGTTCAAATGTTAGTGTTATACTCTAGAAGCCTTTGAGTTGTAATTATAAATAGAGATCTTTAGTCCTCATTATAATATACACGGTCTTATGGTTTTCTCCCTATTTCTCTTATTTTTCTCTCTATTTATAGCAATCTTATATTTATAGTCAATAATACTCATAACTACTATCAAAGTTATTGATAGTTATCAATATAATTGGCATTATTTACTCTCCTAAACATGCTTTTGCAAAGAATCGCTCCTACTTTTATCAAGCTTGTCCTATGTTTATTGTCAATAATAATCTTAATTACTATCAATTAAGTTATTAATACTTATTAATTGACATTATTTACTCTCCTAAACATGCTTTTGTAGATAATCCCTTCTACTTTTTTTTAATATAATCATTTTTTCGTAATTGTTATTTTAACTGTTTTGCCTCTTAGCTTGTCTATTTATTTTATTTTTCGTGTGAATTTATATTTTGCTCTATGTTTGTAAGAGGAAGACAAGACAAATAAAAATTTAGAGCGTAAAGTGTTATCTTAATACAATTGGTGGCGGTAGTGTGTGTGCGCATCTTATCCATACCAACTATTTTTTATGTTATATCTAGAATTTCATAAAAACATTTATTCTTATATGCTTAAAACATTTTCCGTCTACTCTTCCATTAAAAATTTGTTTTAGGCCTTATTCTATCCAATATAATTTTATCTCACACTCTTCTCTCTCATCTTTTCAACCACAAACACACTTTTCAATACAATATTAACCACACATTTTATACGAAGTACCACCGCATAAATAACTTTTATCACCAATCAAACAACCCCGTAAAATGTTAATACTTCAAAAAAAACATGTGTCATTTGTCTTTGTATAACACTTTATATAACATGTCCATCGCACATGCATAAACACTAGTGGAAACAAAATGGTCAAATGCGGGACCCCCAAGAAGTCTCCTCTTCACTCCACTACCAAAAATTGCAATAACACTACGAACACTAAAGAAAAAATGGCTGGTGGCGTTAGTTAGGGAGAAGGCAGTGTAGTGAGGAAAAAAAAGGCAGGAGGTGTACTATGGTAAAGAAGATGAATTTTTTTAATTATTTTTGTTGGGTTTCCATTTCCATTTTAATATTTTATTTTATCAGTGTTAAATGAATACCATTTTGATAGTATAATTTGATGAAAAAATTGGTAGACTTTGATCGGAATTACTCCTTCCATCACATAAAGGTACTCCTATTTTGATTTTTACAACGTTAATTAAGAAATTACAATTAATTTTATTGAAAAAATAATATTTAATTATATATTTTCATATATTCTCCAATATTAATTGATAATAATTTATTTTAATTTGTAACAATACACATTAAATAGGAGTATAGTAGGAAAAGAAAGGCTATAAGATATCCTTAAAAAAAAGTGGGTTATAATTTGGAATAAATGAAAAAGAAAATGTGAATATTTTTGCGGGCGTGAGTATTTTTAGTTAAAATAAAAATTATGTAAAATATATTTAAGAAAATTTCTGCAACCATACGCTTTCCTCAAGGGCTACAAAATTAAAATACGTAGAAAAAAGGACGCACACAACGTGATAAACAGATATTAGGTGAGATTCAGATGCATGCATAAACCTAAAGATACCAATTAATTAATTATTCCAATAACTTATAATTAAATTAAACAATAAAATAATAGCATGTAGACTTTGATTTGTTCTAAACACGACTGCAATTCTTTAATATTTTACAGATAGAAAACGTGTATTACAAAACTACTGCAATATACATCAACACAAGTTATTTGACTTGAATGATCTTTCAATTGTTTGCTTTATAAAGATGCCTTTTCTTCTTTTCTTTAAGTGAGTTTTTTAATAGTAAAATTTATCTTATTAAAGCAATATTCCTCTTTTATGATTATCTCTCTATCATTTATTTTATTCAGCCAAAATAAATTTTACCAAAAATATTCAAATATTACTCGTTATTAATTATGCAATATTGTGGCTGCACTCGCGGGGAGCAGGAAGCTCCACCTTCATGTGAGCCGCCTCCATGTGTTTGCTATGGGCCATCGAAAATAAACAATTACACTCTGGTAATGTTTTCAAATAAATTTTTCCTCAATAAAAAATGAAAATAATGATGGTTCTGACCCGGCTTCGGCTTCGGATGGACAATTATTGTCAATTCTCTACATGGTACGGTCCTCCAATCATGTTGACTAAGATATAATTTATAAAATATTGACTCACTGAAGTCTGGACATATTACTTATCAAACATGCTAGCTCGCTAAACGCATGGTTGATCAAATATTAGCTCAACAAACATAATTTGTCAAATATTTAGCTCAATAGACAGGAAGCTTATCAAATTATTAAAGACAAACTATGTCAATGGTCCCCAACCTTTTACTCTATTTACACTTTGATCTCCAATCCCTGCCTTTCAAACATTGGCTTTATGATTAGTGTTCTAAAATACAAAAAAATGCATTGTCTAAGTGTGAAGCTTTTACAAAATATCTCGCATAGTATTAAAGCAGGGGAAAAGACGATCAACTCTAAGTTGACGACCTAAGGTGCCCCTGGCTGCAAAATGCCTGCCCCTCTGTTGTTGAGTTCACTCCCTAAGGTGCGCTCTTACGAAAAAGGCTCGCCTCACAAAGTTACAAAATATATATATATATATATATATATAGATATATATATATATATATATATATATATATATATGAGACGACGAGGTTTTACTTTTAGTGTAGCATAAGTCATAGAACACAAACTCCATTCTTTTCTATGGTAATGCAATTGCTTTCTGCGAGACTCCCACTATGCAATTTATGCTTATAGCCATGTTTTACTGAAACACGACTATATGCATTTTTTACTTATTTATTGCTATAAAATAACTAAAATTTGCTATAAAATAACTAAAATAACAAAAAAATTAAAAAGTCTTTTTACGCATAAGCTTCGCCTAAGCGCGCATAGGCTTCTGAGGCTCAACGATTAACCTCGCCAATTGCCACGCCTTGTGCCTCTTAGAACCTTGAGTAGATGTCCAAATTAACCAAGTTAACTTACATTGGCAGGTATTTTCACTGTTTATTTAATAAATTAAAGGTAATTTGGTAATTTAACATGTACTTTACCATTTTATTAACAAATGGGTAAGTTAGACCAATGCTCACCTACCTTTCACTCCATTTGAGCCTTGGTCCCTGACTTTTTTTGGTGACCACAAAGCCCCAACTTTTCAAAAGATCATTGGCATAGTACAAATAGACCTGTTAACCTACAATAATAGATTATTAGGTCATTCTCCTTTTTTATTTAGAGTATGTTAGCACATAAATTTTAATTCATTTTAATTCATTCCTTTCAAATTTTAAATTTGCTCAAACAAATCATATCCACATATCAATTATACTTTTAAATCTCCACCATTCAACTCCACTAATTCTCTCTCTTTCTACTCATAAAAATACATTTTAATTTATACGCTAACACACTCTTAATAAATAAGGATAATTTAATAATTCAATATCTATTTTTATCATTTTATTAATAAATAAATATCAAGTCATTATTTGAAATTTAAAATTCTTCATAAATATTGCATTCAAATAACTAAATTTTTCAAAATTTTGAGCACAAAACCCTATCATTTGCTCTCCACCAACCCTATCCCAAAACTCGAACCCTCTCCAACCATACCCATCCCACAGCAGCCGTGAAAATCAAGGACAACCCTTTGGTTGTAGCGAAAAAAATGGTTGATGTTTTAGCAGGAACGAGGGGGTTTCACCTTTGTTTTAATGTCAAAGAATTGGTCTAAGCCCTCGTTTTGATGCCAAAAAACCAGTGTCGTCACACGTTAGTTTTCGACATCAAAAAAAGAAAGAAACCCCAATGGTAACGTGGAAACAGGACTATATTTCATCGTTACCAAGGGGTTTCTTCTCTAGTAAACATGCTAACTAGTGTTTCTCATTCTTTCTCCTGGTTTTCACGATTGTTGTGGAGTGAGGAATGCTTGCAGTGAGAGTAGGTTTTTAGGTGGGGTAGGCAGCAGAGGTGCTAGGGTTTGTGTTGGAAATTTGAAAATTTTAGGATCTTGAATACAATATTTAAAATAAAATTTAAATTACAGACAATGATTAAATCTTTATTTATTAATAAAATAGTAAAAGTAGAAGTTAAATAATCAAATCACCCTTATTTTATTAAATAAAAAATGAGAATGGCTAAATAGCCTATTATTGTTGGTTAAAATGTCAATTTGGACAAATTTTGTTAATTCTTGAAAGGTCGGGGGTTTTATGGTAAAAAAAGGGGTTGGAGACCAAAGTGACAATGGATTAAAAGGTTACGCACAACTAGTATAATCTGCCCTTAATAAATAAATGTTCGGTTCTACTTTTTAAGTTTAGAATCTAATATAAATATTGCACTCAACTCTGTAAATTATTCAAATTTTCAATACAAACCCTAGTACATACACCATCCACCTATCCTATTCCCCCAAAAATCATCCCCCATCCTTGGCCCTCTTTCCTATCCTACACGAATGAAAAAAAAAGAGGGGTTTTCTTTTGGTTTTAACGCCAAAAACCCCAAATGTCTCACACCAACTTCCCGGCATTAAAACTAAAGAGAAACCTATGGGCAGAAGCCATGGTTTGGTTGTTCTCCTGGTAAACATGTGGAAACCCCCACGGTAACGTTAGAAAATAGGCATTAAAACCTTGTATTCAAATGTTACAATGTGGTTTCTCCCTAGTAAACACGATAATTTTCCGGTGTTAAAACCATGGGAAAGTTACCAGTGCAAAAACTTTTTGGTATTCCAAGAGCAACTAGGGGGTTTTCATCCTAGTTTTCGCTTTCAATGTAGGGTAGGGTGCGTGGCGGATGGAGAGAGTAGGTGTCAGGGTTTGTATTGGAAATTTGAATAATTTAGGAATCTGAAATGCTAATTTTTTATTGATATCCTAATTTTTGAAAATTTGGGGGTCGTGTGGTCCAAATAGAGCTTAGGGACCAAAGTGAAAATAGACTAAAAGGTTGGGGACCATTGGCATAATTTAAGAAATTATTAAGTAAATAATCTTTATTATAAAGGCAAATTGCACTAATGGCCCCCAACATTTTACTCCATTTGCACTTTGTTCCCCAACCTTTGTTTCTAGATGATATAATCCCGAACCTTTCAAACATTAGCGCCATTAATCCAAATTGACTTAGTAACCTATAGTAGCAAGTTACTAGGTCATTTTCATTTTTTATTTAATAAAATAGAGGTAGTTTGGTAATTTAATATCTAATTTTTTAATTTGATTAATAAATAAAGATTAAGTCCCCATTTACAATTTAGAATCTGTTATAAATATTGCATTCAAGTACTTAAATTATTCAAATTTTACACGCCCCACTCCAAAAATCCGTCCCTACCCCACACCAGCCATGAAATTCATAGGAGAAATTCTTTATTTGACACTGGGAATCTTCCTAGTTTTAGTGTCGGGAACCCTATTGAGAATATGAATTAAAATATTTAAAGAATAAAGAAGGAAAATGACTTCAATTTTAATTAGGATTAGTGAATTTCTCATGTATAAGGAAAATGACTCTAATTCAAATTAGGATTAAGAAATTTCTCATATATAAATATGGGTATAAGTCTCAATATAAAGTGTGCCAAAAATTGAGTCAGGATAAAAGAAATTAAGAGAGAGGAAGAAAGATCATTGTTCATTTGTTGTCAAATTTTTCTATGTAAAAGTTGAGATGATGATGAAAAATTGGTATGAGCTATTTTTCTCATTAATGAAAGTATGTTTTCTCTGTAGTTGTTGATGGCTAGTAGAACCACATTAATTATTGATTTTTTTTCCTATAGACTTGCATTTGTGTTTGTTTTTCCGCTATGCCATTTGGGATCGAAAAAATTAGACAATAATTTTTCCAAACAAAGCCAATGTAAGTTGTAATTTTAACGTCGAAAAACCAACATGACCTACATTGGTTTTCCAATATTAAAATAAGAAAGAAACTTCTACAGTAAATAGGCTTGGTTTAGGGTTTTCTCTCAGCTAGTAAACACGACGCCGGAAAAGCAACCATGGTAATGCAGAAAAACAAGATTGTATTTCGTCATTGCCAACGGTTCCATACTAGTAAACATGCCTGAAAATTAGAATATCTCATGCTAGTTTTCTAGTATCAAAACAAGGGAGAAATCTCCTGCTTTTAAAGTGGAACCCAGGGCATTTCTCCTTGATTTTTTCGATTGGTGTGCGGTGGGAGAAGGGTTGGAGTAGAGGCGAGTTTTAAGGTGGGATGGGTAGGGCTAGGTGCAAAGGTTTGTATTGAAATTTTGAATAATTTGTGGACTTGAATGATGCAAAATTTACAATAAATTTTAAATTTAAAATAAGGTCTAAATCTTTATTTTTTAATAGAATAGTAAAATTAGATGTTATATTACCATATTATCCTTATTTTATTAAATAAAAAATAAAAATTACCTAGTAACCTTTTATTGGAAGTTAATTATGTCAATTTGGACTAATGGTGCTAATTTTCTAAAGATTGGGGATCGCATTGTCCAAAAAATGTTAGAGACCAAACTACAAATGGAGTGAAAGGTTAGGCACTATTCGCGGAATTTACCCTAACTATAAGTGACCAAATAATTTTTCATTAGAGATAACTAAATATAGGAGTGAACACGGTTTGATTCGGATGGTTTTTGGTAAATTTTCAAACCAAACAATTTGAAGCGGTTCGGAAAAAGTCTAAATCAAAATAAACGATTTCACTTTTCAAGCCCAACCAGACCAAATAATATGTGATATTATGAAATACTTTCACAAATAATATTATAATGATATATAAAATTACAAGATGACCGATAATAGGAGACGACAAGACTTTTTCGCCCAATAATTGAAAATGAAAAATTATTTCAAATTAGCCAAAAAAATTAAGAATTAAAAATAAACCAAATTCAGTAAAAAATAAATAAATAGTTAAAAAAAAGGAAGCTGAGATAAAGTAAATACATTTGGGAAAAAAATAAACATTTGGTGATATATTTAAAAAAGTCACCCCTCGTTTTGGGGTTAAATTTGCCCTTTTATTTATTGTTTATTAGAGAAATCAAATGACGCTGAGAAGTTTCCTTCGTACTATTTCTCAAAATCTACTATGTAATCTTGCATGTAGCCTATCCGATGATTACTTTTTAAAAAAATTTACAAAACAGTTAGGCTATGTTTGGCACACAAACCTAATAAGCTAACTGATAGTTGAAAAGTTAGTTGGGAGCTGGTGGCTGATAACTAATAGCTTTTACCTAGGTGATTTAAATAAAAATATTTGGCAAAACTAGCTAAAAAGCTAACTCAAAAATAAAAAATTATACAAAAGTGCATGTTTAAAATAATAATATTTCTATTAGTATTGGTAATCTAATTATTATTGTTTCTATTACTTGTATTTTTATAGTAAAATAAGCATAATTCTAGTTAAGTTAACACTAATTAAAAATGATAATGGACAAAATAACCAAAGCATAATATTCATGTGTCACAAAAAACCATAAAAAATTCGTTTACATGCATCATAAAAAGTCCTCCACGTGTTTTCACTATCGAAAGTCATCCATGTGTTTTCACTATCTATCGTCTTGCATTCCGTATCAAATTCGCAATATTATTGCGAATGTCTTTCATCTCATTGGTTGTTTCTCTCAAACTAGAAAAACTAGAACTTGGACTGGGTCCATCTTGCAGCTCATCACGAGGTATGTACTCTAGATGTTTCTTGATTATGGTAAACATTAATCATCTTTAGAGTTTATTCGAATGAAGTTATGCAATTCAAATGCCGCCATTATCACGTCAATTGGTGTGTATACACTAAACTTGGGCATTTTAGTTGAAAGTTTAATTGTCTAACTAATTTGATTTTAGTGATCAGATACTTCTGTATTATGTTCTATTACTCAGATTTAACAGGTGACAGTTTACTGTTTAATAAAAAATGAGTCTATAAATCGTCGTAGCTTAGATGCGTCTACGTATACCAGATGCGCCTGGGCGTGATTGCGGAAATTAACAGAATGCAGAAAAGTAAACAGTAAGAACACAGAATTTTTAACGTGGAAACCCAATTTGGAAAAAACAACGTGCTCGTCGTCTACTCGTAAAACCAATCCACTAAATCCAATCAGTTTAAATCTTTACAACAAAGTTAAAGGGTAATTTACGCATAAATCAACCAACATCAAGGATAATAGCGAGAAACACGCCCTGTTACTCTCTCCTAGCATGTAATGCGAGCCAACCTCCCGTTGCTATTCAGTAGCTTGTTGTAACCGCGATCCTGCAACAGATCTTCACCTCCCGTGTTGATCTCTTCGCGTTGTGGGTTGATATATTAGTGAATGGACTCCTCCCGCAGATTTTAATCTCGATCTATAATTGATCAAGGGTTGTTCATGTATTTGAATCAAGAAATCAACTTGAAGAAGTCATGAACTAAATTGGAGAGGATGACGCGTTTCTCAAGAATAGGGGGGACTAATTTTTGGCTCCAAACGTGTGTGATCTAACCTCTTTTTGTGTTGGTGTTTTATTGTGACTTGTTGCTTATTAGCCAAAACTCCAAGTTACCATAAAACTCCAACTCCTACAAGGAATAAAAATATTATTAGTTGTAGGATAAATTAAATAAGGTAAAACGATAAATATGGAATAATAATCTTTCCTTATCTTGCATCAAATTTACATGGAATAGAAGACTTACCAAAAAATCGGATACATCGAATATGGACACAAGTTAGGATAATTTTCGTTTCCTATACTTGTAGTGTCCAATTGACTCCTTGTTTATTATAAACACAATTAAACAATAATTATCACATTAAATTAATCAAGGATTATAATAAAAACCTATGTGATAATAAGGTCCAATAAATAAATTCATAACTAAATTAACTAAATATAAAATTTAATTAATTTAATTACAAATGTGGAAAATGGAAAATGCCAACAAATAAATTTTATAGAAATAAAGTTAACAATCTCCCCCTTTACCTTTTTCTATTTTTCAGAAACATTTTTCATTAATAAATATAGCCTTAATGCACATGACAAAATTCTCTCCCCCTAAATATGTTTCCTTTCCCTCAAATTAAGCACAAGGAAATAATGGATCAAGATAAAAATAACACATAAGCAAATCAGTCAATTTACACAAAATTTTAAATATGGATTTACATATAATTTGGCTTACCACTTCCCCTAAAGTGGACGAGAGAGATGACATATGCACTACTCTTATTCCCCCCATTTTGGTAAAATAGGAAAGTCAAAACTTGTATATACTGTCGTAAACAGAAATTCATGAAAAATTGAGAAATTTCCCGAAATTTAAGAGTGAGATGCATCTAGCACATGGAGACTCATCTGGGTACTGTCGGCTTCCACAGCGACAGATGCATATAGGCAGTTTACAATCCACCACGCATTAAACGACGCATGAAGTATAGTGTGTGAGTGAATCAAACAATCATTGGTCAATCATACATCACTATCAAATACTTTATAGCTGCCTTGACTTATTGGCTTTTCACTGTAGTGAACTAGCAGACCTATCAAAATTTGTAAAAGTGTGAATTCTCAAGTCCGGCTTTGCCGACTTTTTTCAATGAGATAGCATTGTCTTTTAGAAGTAAAAATAGTTACGCTCAATCTCCAGAAGTCATCTTTTCAATTCTCCCCCCTTTTTATTTCAATGTTAGCATATTTTTCATCATTTTTCAATGTCTTTAATAGGGGTATGGATTTGGCTTAGATTGACAGCTTTCTTTTCCACTGACCCTACCCTTGGACTTTCGAATCGCATGCAATGCTAAGAGCAAAATTTTGATCGTAGGTCTACACTCGAATATATAAAGCCTTAATCAGAAACAAAACCTTATAGTATTAACGGTAGTGACTTATTCCATAGGATTATTCGACTGAAGCGCTGTCAGATTAATCTGGAGGCATGTTGATTGTCTGTCATGTGCGTCTGCCTCGGTGTTGGCTTCTAGCACTCAGATTCATCCTGTAGTAACCAAACGATCTACAACCCATAACACCCATAAAAATGAGAAAATCTACATAGTATGCATTAAATGAAAAACAATTGTAGAAATGAAATTGCAAAATAAAAGAAAATCTTTTTTTTCTTTTTCTTGAAAAATGCAATTAAAGCACACAAAAAGTAAATGTTAAGTAAAAAATAAAGAGGATCTCATTTTGTGAAAGAAGTGGGATCAACGGGGTAAACAAGCTCAAAAGGAACAAACTTATTTTCATAAGCTTTCAAATCAACTTTCCTAATCCATACTTGTTTCTCTTTCAAGTTGGTTGTAATGGTGGAATTTCTCCTATTAGAATACTTGTTTGGCATGTTTTTAGAAAATTTAGGGCAACTAGGCTTCTTATGTCATCTAAGCCCACAATGGTAGCATGTAGGTACAAACATGCATTGACCACTACTCCCATTTTTACCTTTACCCTTCACTTTGTATGATCTTGCATTATTACTAGATGTAAAGGACCTAGAATTAGGTATAGGTCTATGGGGATTATACTTATCATAATAAGACTTAGTCATTCTCAAGGAATGTGAAATAACAACTTTATCATGATTAAATTTACCATAGTGAGGGCATACGTGAGAGAAAGAGTACTTACGTAGAGCTTTGGCTCTCTTACAAGTTTGAGTGAAATTCTTATTCTTTCCAATAGGACCTCTCAATTTCTGAGAATGGATAGATGATCCATACTTCTGATTCTGGATCCTAATCTGTGCAGATGTATCTGCTTTAACTCTTGATGTGCTAGATGTATCTGGAGAAGGTTCCTGCAGACGTATCCTGGATACAGTTCTGTTAGGTAGCACCTGAGTGTGATGGACAACTCTAGTGTTATCTATAGTAGCACGAGTCAGTTTGATCCTTCATTCCGTTTGAGTTTGTTTGGGCCTAAGCATCATCTTATTTGTTCCGGTCTGGATGCATCTGATCCCAAGCGGTGTAGATGTAGTAAGTTTACTACAGGAGGGGTTAGGTGCATCCTGTCTGGTACTGGAGGCTGCAGATGCAATAGCTTCACCGCTACATCTCGTTGTCATTTGGTGATCATTTCCTTTACCACTTTGTTTCATAAAAACAATATGATCACTTGATGTGCCTTTTCCTTTTCCTTCATAACCAAGACCTGATTTATCATCGGATGGTCTTCCATAGCTAAGAATTTCATCTAGTTTGGTTGAGGCAAAAACAAGTTGCTTAATCTTCTCTTGAGCTTTGGTTAGCTCATCTCCAAATCTGGAAATCTCGTCATCTTTTTCCTTTTGAGATTGAGCAAATGCCTGTTTATTAAATTCCAGCACGGTTTGCAACAGATCTATCTGTTCCTCTGCCTTTTGAAACTGTCTTTTCAGTACCTCATATCTCATGGTAGATGCATCTGCATCAGTACCTGCAAAAGATGAACTTGTAGAATTAGTGCCAGACGAAAAAGGAGATCTAAGAAGTGCATGTGCGTCTATTTTAGACAGCTGGGTCTCACTTTCTAGAAGTGAACCCGCTCTGATACCAATTGAAAGTTTAGTTGTCTAAGTAATCTGATTTTAGTGATCAGATACGTCTGTGTTATGTTCTGTTACTCAGATTTAACAAGTGAGAGTTTACTATTTAATACAAGATGCGTTTGTAAATCGTCGTAGCCTAGATGCGTCTACATATACCAGATGCGCCTGGTTCGCGATTGTAGAAATTAACAGAATACAGAAAAGTAAACAGTAAGAACACAGAATTTTTAACGTGGAAACCTAACTGAAAAAATCGAGTTCTCGTCGCCTACGAGTAAAACCAATCCACTAAATCCAATCAATTTAAATCTTTAAAACAAAGTTAAAGGGTAATTTACGCATAAATTAACCAACATCAGGGATAATAGCGAGAAACACTCCTTGTCACTCTCCCCTAGCATGTAATGTGAGCCAGCCTCCCAATGCTCTTCAGTAGCTTGTTGTAACCGCGATCCCGCAATAAATCTTCACCTCCCGTGTTGATCTCTTCGCGTTGTGGGTGGATCTATTACTGAACGGACTCCTCCCGGAGATTTGAATCCCTATCTATGATTGATTAAGAATTGTTTATGCACTTGGATCAAGAAATCAATTTGAAGAATTCATGAACTAAGTTGGAGAGGAGGACACATTTCTCAAGAATATGGGGGACGAATTTTTGGCTCCAAACGTGTGTGATCTAGCCTGTTTTTGTGTTGATATTTTATTGTGACTTGTTCCTTGTTAGCCAAGACTCCAAGTTACCATAAAACTCCAACTCCTATAAGGAATAAAAGTATTATTAGTTGTAGGATAAATTAAATAAGGTAAAACGATAAATATGGAATAATAATCTTACCTTATCTTGTATCAAGTTTATAAGGAATAGAAGACTTATTAAAAAACTCGGATACATCGAATGTGGACACAAGTTAAGGTAATTTTTGTTCCCTACACTTATAGTGTCCAATGGACTCCTTGTTTATTATAAACACAATTAAATAATAATTATCACATTAAATTAATCAAGGATTATAATAAAAACCTATGTGATAATAAGGTCCAACAAATAAATTCATAACTAAATTAACTAAATATAAAATTTAATTAATTTAATTACAAATGTGAAAAATGAAAAATGCCAACAAATAAACTTTATAGAAATAAAGTTAAGACTAGTCAATATTTCCTTTTCTTCTTCAAGACTCCAACTGCTCTTTTGAGTTTCGACGCAACTTCAAAGAGATGAATGAGCACAATTAAATGCTTCTTCAACATTAGTTGGCAACACATGTTCAGATTGAGACTAATTGTATCTTATCCCTGGATATAGCACCAAATATCCTTTTCGGTCTAGATATCCTTTATCGTCAAGTAATATCAGCCCATTGAAAAGAATAAAAAATTTAATAATGTATTGAAAATTTTACTAATAAAACAATTGAAATTATCTTCAAGTGACTTTGGAAAATTCATAGATGGCATCTCCATTGCATGAAGTTCACATATGGCATCTCAATTGCATGAAGAAAGACACATGTATCATACGCTAATCCCTCCCATCGAACTGATGTAATCATAAAAGAATGTCAAAATCACATGCGGCCATGACGTTGAAAGTAGGGATTCCTTTTCTTTCCCTATAACACATTGGTTCATATAAGCCCATTGAAAAGAACATCTTCCTTCTCGAAACTTTCTAAGAGAGAATAGTACGAGAAAACACTTGAATAAGCATCACTTTTATCAACAAAATTCACATCCCGCTCATTATCTTCATGGCAGTCCGACTGTGGTAGGGGTGCTAGTGATGGTGGCGGTGGCAGCGGTGGTGGTCGGGTGGAGGTTGGTAAAGGATGGGACCGCGACAGTTGCGACAATGTTGCGGTGTTGGTGGTAATAGCAGTGGTTTTGGCGGCTATAGTGGTGGCGGGTAGCGGCAGCAATGGTGGTGAATAAAAGTCTTTCAAAATTTTAAGGGTGAATGATAGATTTTTGTCGACAAATTATGTTTGTACCTTATATTAGAAGATGTGCATCTAGATGATTCCATTAAAATCTTTGAAAATCTAAGACAAATTTGAATACCTCATAATCTTGTAAGACTTTTAAAAATTTTCATTTAATACCACATGATTTTAGTGGACTTCAGAAAGTTCCATAAAAATAAATATTGTATATCTCATTATTTTAATTGACTTGTAAAATTGTCAATTAAATAATAAATGCACCAAAACCTTTTCAAATCCACAATTATAAGAGCATCTCCAGCCCAATGGGATAATGGCGTGAAGATGTAGAGCTTGGCGTTTTTCTTCCTCCAGCCCAGCTCTATAATGGACGGAAAATTGGGGATTTGCTACAGTGCAACGCCATATATGGCGTTGCACTGTAGATACACGGTAAAAGTGGGGCCCTCATTTTGTGGCTTTTTTTCTTTTTTTTTCATTTGTCCTTTTGTGTATTTTACTATTTTGTAGATAATATTTGTTAGTTTAATTTCCTTAGTTATTTTGTGTATATGAATTAAATAGTCCAAAAATTTTTTTGTGGGTAGATATTTATTGTCAACTAATTATTTGTACTCAATTATTTGTGATTTAATTATTAATTAATATACAATTATTATTAATCAAATGATCTAAATTTATTTTTTATTGTGGATAGATATTTATTATCAATTAATTATTTGTACTCAACTATTTGTAATTCAATATTTAATTATTAATATACAATTATTTTTAATTGTCAAAAATAGATACATAATTACATTTGTATTGAGTTACAACATGTTAGATAATTACGACACATTAGTATTTGTTTAACTATCAAATGAAAAGACAATTATACACTATTGAACACAAAGAAACTGAATTTTAATAGATAAATTACATACTAAACGATTAGACAACACGATGATTTAAAAAGCGATATAAAATACAAAAAGCACACACACAAAAATCAAACGCTCACACGACATAATAAAAGCATAGATACGAACGAAATGATCATACGACATAAGCAAAACTAAAAATAAGTGAAAAATAAAAAAGACAATAAACGAAGTGGAGGCCCAATGCGTGTTTCTTATCAATAGGGCAGCAAGTCACTACTAGATCCACCAATATCGTCGAAGAAACGATTGAATTCGGTTGAAGAGAATCGAGATTTTGCTTGGTGTTCTTCAAATGTTCTTTCCATTATTTCGTCTTGTTTAATCTTTAACCACGCGCATTTTTTTGGATCTTTTATGGAATCTGCATCAGTTAGCACAAGTGCTTCTTCTCTTGTGGCCATCACTTGCTTGAGGAGGTCTTGACTATAAAGCAACCCTTGGTCCAATTTCGTGTTTAGAAGATCATTCGCTTCCTTGACCTCATCCCTAAATTTTTGTATGTCGTTCTCACTCTTCTGCTTGTATTTTGCCTTTTTCACACCCATTGGTCATGCAAATGAACTATCACCAGCAACAAATTCGTCCATGACAGGTGAGAATTGAGACAGCCCAGGTGACAAATCATCATCACCTGTTGGAGAATCATATTGAGCCCATCGCTGGTGGTTTGAGTCCGATTGTGACCCTGGCGTTGGCGCAAATTTCTCATTGTTCTTAAGTATTGGCCACAGATGCTCGTACTTGAACCGTGTATTATATTTCTAATGGTAGAATATTTTGGCCTTAGTCATCTACAACACCATCGAAAAAACAAAGTGTATTTAGTAAACTCCGACATATAAAGTATTTAAGTTATATATGAAATACTTACAATGTGCTGCTCCGATGCGCCACTCGGATGTTGGTCTTCAATTTGACGAACGGCTCCTCTAAAACCACTCACGTCATGGATTATTTCTGTTATACGTGATTGGATCGACCTTACACTTCGCGTCTCGGCGATGGACCCCAGCATTTTTCGTTGTAATCTTTCTCAACCTTTTTCCCACATTTTTGACCCCTTCTGTCTAATACCTACAATGGAATCTTGAGTGATATCAAGATAAACTTGAATTAAGTGGAAGTCTTCTTCATTCGTGTAGTTTTTTCCTTTTTTGCTTCTACTCATTCTTGTATTTGATTGTTTGTGAAATGAGTAATTTTTTTGTAGTTTTGAACTTGTGATAATAATAGTGGTGGTCTATCAATCCTTTTATAGAACTTAATTTCACATGGATGTAAAGATAGGGATTGATCCGGATTGTGTGCTTGTTAATGTTAAAAGAATGGTTGGGATTTAAAGATAAAATATCTAACGATTGAGATGTAAAGATGGGGATTGGCCCGGATTGTGTGTTTGTTCACTTTGTAAGAATGGTTGGGATTTAAAGAAAAAATATCTAACGGTTGAGATGTAAAGATGTGGATTGATCTGGATTGTGTGTTTGTTCACTTTACAATAATGGTTGGGATTTTAAGATAAAATATCTAACGGTTGAGATGTAAAGATGGGGATTGATCCGGATTGTGTACTTGTTAATGTTAAAAGAATGGTTGGGATTTAAAGATAAAATATCTAACGATTGAGATGTAAAGATGGGGATTGACCCGGATTGTGTGTTTGTTCACTTTATAAGAATGGTTGGGATTTAAAGAAAAAATATCTAACGGTTGAGATGTAAAGATGGGGATTGATCCGGATTGTGTGTTTGTTCACTTTATAAGAATGGTTGGGATTTCAAGATAAAATATCTAATGGTTGAGATGTAAAATTTCATATTGCACATGGATAATGTGTTTGGGGGACCACATTTTCTTTATATATAGGGACTTTTTTGCTTAGGGGTGACACAAAATTATAAACCAATAACGAAAATGAATTTCAATATAAGTGGATCCTCTTCGTCAATGCCGGACGACGACAGCGACGATGAAATCATAAATCATCTTGCTGCAATGGAAGCCCAACGGGAGATAGCAGTTCGCATGATCCAAAGAAACAACCGCGTGCTAACTTATCTTGTGGAGAATCAGAGTGAACATGGTCGTAGAGGAGGATCCGAACGCAGAATGGTCGACCGGGATCGAGATGCTGCGGATCAACATTTATTCAACGACTATTTTTCTGAAAACCCACGGTACAACGAAGGTATGTTTCGACGTCGATTTAGGATGTCTCGAAATCTATTTGTTCATATTGTGCAAGCAGTGCAAGCCCATGACAAATATTTCGTTCAAAAACACGACGGTTTGGGTAGACTGGGTTTGTCTACCCTCCAAAAGATCACAGCAGCGATGCGTATGTTGGCGTACGGAGTTGCAACAGACGCCAGTGATGAATACATTAAAATAGGATAATCCACTGCAATTGACAACATGGAGCACTTCTGCCGAGCTGTAGTTGAGATATTTTCTGCACGTTATCTCCGAGCACCGAATGCACAAGACGTATCAAGGTTGCTCCATATATTGCTGAGAAACGCGGATTCCCAGGAATGTTGGGTAGCCTGGATTGTATGCATTGGAAGTGGAAAAACTGTCCCATGGCTTGGGCTAGACAATACACTGGCCGTAGTAGATCTCTTACCATGATACTTGAGGTCATGGCCGACTACGATCTTTGGATATGGCATGCTAACTTTGGACTTCCCGGATCCAAAACGATATAAACGTGTTGGAGGCGTCCCACCTGTTTAGGGACATTATGAACGGTATTGCTCATCCTGCAAATTATACCATACTAGGAAAACAATATAACATGGGGTACTATTTACCTAATAGAATCTATCCAAAGTGGTCAACTCTTGTGCAAAGCATCCATGAGCCCTCTACTTTAAAGAAAAAATATTTTGCTATGAAACAGGAAAGTTGCAGGAAAGATATAGAGCGCGCATTTGGAGTTCTTCAGTCTATGTTTGCCATAGTTAGTGGTTCGGCTCGAAGCTGGAAGAAGAATGTTTTACATGACATAATGACAGCATGTATTGTCATGCACAACATGATTGTGGAGGATGAACGAGATCTCAATGCACCAATCAGAGATTGGGTGGACTCACCTCCACCAACAGTTGAAGTCACAACAGATGGAAGACAACACTTTATGTAATTTCTCGCCCGATATAAACAAATGACGAATAGAGAAGTTCATATGGAGTTAAAAAATGCGTTGATCGAACATTTGTGGGAGGAATATAGTAACTCCAATGTTTAAATTATGTATCGTGTTTCTATTGTGTCGTTGTTACGTATTTGCTATGTATTTTACGTATCGTGTTTCTATTTGTGTTGTTACTACGTATTTGCTATGTATTTTGTGTGATTTAATGTCACTTTCGGTTTATGTTTTGTTTGTCGATGTTTAAAAATTGAATAAAAAAATGTTTTGAAATTTGTGTTTTTAATTAAGATTTAATATTGTAGAAGATTATTTAATATCATTTAAAAAATATGTAATTATTCTTTTAATAATAATATTTTAGATTTCAAATGTATTTAATTAAATAAGAAAGAAAATGAAAATAGTGAATAATGTGAATTTGGTGTAAAATTTAGAGTTGATGGTTGGAGTTGATATGGTAAAATACTGTAGCATCAATTGTATTTTGGAGTTTTAAAACTGTAAGATAAAGTTTTGGGCCGGAGATGCTCTAAGAGGGTGTTAGCATCCCCAAAAAAATACATTTTAATGTATTCTTTTCAAATTTTAAATTTGGCCAAACAAATCACATCCATATATCTCCCCATTCATTAAATCTCTACCATCCAACTTCACTCATTATCTCTCTTCCTACTCATAAAAATACATTAAAATTTATCCGCTAACACACGTCCCTGACATAACTTTTCAATCATCAAAAATTAGAAACTTGGAAAAATAAATTAGAAAAAAATGATCAATTTGAACTCCATAGTTGAATAGTATTATGGATAAATATATTTACACACAGATATTATGTACATGTTGTAAATATGGAAGTAAAAGGCACCGAAAGTTAGGGAAAAGAAATAGTAATGTAATGATTATGTTTTTATTGTGTGAATGACTATTGTATATTAGATCAATATTTGTAATACGATATGCCCCAATATTTTTCTATAAATAGGGGTCATTTGTAATGAATTCAATAACGAGAATTGAAATGAAAAACTCTCTCGTTCACAACACGTTATCAGCACGATAACTCTATTTTTACTTCTAAACAGATTTTCTTCTCTTTTGAATTTAAATCTATAATCATTCCTCTTCACCTCCTCCACTACAATTGGTGCCAAAATCACACGAAACTCTTCTCCCATGATTTATCATTAATAAATTAAATCACGGTTCCGTTTAGAAATTCCTTGGTCTTAATTTCTACTCCATTGTTCATAGCATCAGTTACATATGGTGGAGGGATCTCATTTTCTTCTTCATAAATAACCATAAACGCAATGATCGAGATCAAAGCTTCCACCGTGCTTTGTCAATGATGAAACTCAAAACTAACACCTACTGATTCTATGCCAATTTATTGCTTTGGAATTCTAAGAAAACTATAGTGGAGCTTTATGATAATGCTCAACAGATTTCATTTTTATTTTCCTTCACTCTCACCTCCTTCCCGCTCCTCACTCAGGTTAGCTTAGCCTCTAGCAATTGAATAATATTAAGATAAACTCACCTTCATTCTTAAATCGGAGAAATCCACCTCGTTTCATCAACCCTCCATGATTCCATAGCCATGAAGCTTTTCTTATAAGTCATAGATATCCATCCACCTAGACTTTTGATTTCTCGATTTCTGATCTGAGTCTACAACACGACAAAGAATTTAGAAGCACTAAACTTTCGAATTGCACGACAAAACAAGTTGCTAATCTTTTTACCCCCTACTCGTCTAACTTTCATCCTTAATTGGAATTTTGTTTCCATTCTGAATGAGTTGTGGAGTAGGTGGAGAAAGTCTAAAGTTTTGATAATAATATTTTCTATGCCATGGTCCACAATTTATCACAAAAGCCAAGACATCATGAGTGGATTTTGAGTAATTTAGCATACATTTCTATGCAAATAATTCATTACGTGATTAGAAAATTGGAAAAGGAATGAAAGCTTATCTACAAGACAATAATTGATTTGTGATGTGGACATGTGGTAGTGGGATGAATAGTATGACTATGTGGTTGAGTGTAAACTTCTTTACACCAGGTTAGTACATCTTATTATTATTATTATTATTATTATTATTATTATTATTATTATTATTATTATTATTATATTTAGTGTAGAAATCATATCCTAGTATTAAAAGAAGTCCCAATTATTAGAAGATTATGAAATTAACAATGAACTAATTAACTACAAAATATTAATAAGTAACAATGAATTGAGATTAAAATAATATTATTTTAATCTTAATAGTTGAAGTAAATTATTGGAAAATGAAAAGAGAAATATAATAATTATATTTTGGTAATTATTATATCAAAGTATCATAAATTGATGGACAATTTTACCTTTGAGAACTAGAATGGACAATTTTGCCTATGCTGACTGTAGAATGGATAATTTCCATATGGTAGGTTCCACCACCTATTGGAATCTAAATTTACATTTATTACTATAATTTATATATGGTGGTTATACCGCCTATTGAAATTTAAATTTATTGTGATAATTCCCATACAGAGTTCTACCACCTATTGGGAGAATTTAATTTCTATTATTTATGTTTTTATACTTCAAATGTGGTGGGTTATACCACACAACTGGAGTAAGTACTTTAGATGTGGTGGGTTATACCGCACGATTAGAATGTATATCACCAATGTGGTTGGATTAAACCCCACGATTGGTACTAAATAATAGAAACCGATTTATATATTCGACAAGGATGTTATATTGAGATTAACAAAGAGATTTGAGCAAATGATGATATATGTATTGATAAATTGCTCAAAGAAGTTCATGGTGATAAAAGAGAAAGAAGATATACCATGGTGAAAAATCTCGTTATGAGATAAATATATTGTGACGAGAAATGCTCTCAAAGAAGCATTTAATGAAGAAATATTCATTCTCCACGTTTATTGAATATTGATGGAGAAAATTGAGCAAGAGGCACTAGAAGTTACGATTGAATAAATAAATGAAAGTGAAATGCTCAATAGATCCCAATTGATAAATCAAATGAAATGAATCATATGGTGGGATCATTTGAAATAATCCTATTGATAATATGAGATCGTATTGATATGAGAAGAAAACGATACTGAAGAAGCATATAGTATGCTAATGGTACAATAGACATTTATATTCGAACAAAATATGATATTATTATTGCTCTAGAAGATGCACAAAGCGGAACATATTGAGAATATCAAAGGGTGGAAATAAACACTAAAATATAGAAATATAAAAGAAAATACGTATTGAACCCTTAAATGAGGGATGCGTCTCGAGAGTATAAATACTCCGTAACTCTGCCATCCCTAACATTCAGGTTCATAATGAAAGATCCAAAGGATCTCTTTTCCGCTTGACACCAATGGTGCAGAATCGACGGGTTTCACTTCCACGCATTCTTGAACATATGATTGAATCTTGATGAGTAGATCAAGAATCGTATTAGCAGAAACAAGTATATTTCTCAATAACGAGAAATAAATTTATAATCTACACTCGATCTAGAAATGCTAGCAAACCATCAAAGAAATAATTAATATTCAACAAACCTATGGGTTTGGTATAAAAATTCCACGTGCCCATGATGCTATATTGAATATTTCCTCCAAAGGTGTGATAGCCGCTGAAGGACAATAAAAGCATCACTATTGTTCATCATGTACATCATGCAGTCATGAATAGACTGCGTTTTTAGCATCAGCCCAGCTGAACCCATGATTGTACTGGATTCAATACGATTGCTAGCTCCAACTTGATGAAAAGGTAATACGCTTGACACTCTTATCCCCCATAATTGTGCGCTGTAAGACTCTTTAAAAGCTTGGTATTGGTCCCTCCATACAAAGATATTGATGTTTTGTTTCCCCAATTCCTTTATAAGTTGGTTTGCCATATCTATATATTGGATATCACCTATCGCCTAGATCCACCAAGAACACATACAGCCTTAATCGTGTGAGGTGAAGATTGATTTGCATGAGATGATTCTAAAATTCCCATCGCCATCTCCATCTCCATCTCTCTCTTTACACTAAAGTTTCAATGTATGAATGAGAGATACGTGAATCCCTCTATTTAAAGATAAATTTTCAAACCAATAAGTGATTTTACTATTTACCTTTTGACAATATGAGAAAAGAGAACAGAGAGAAAATATCATTGAAATGACATACACTTTCGGTGATTGAAATCTATATATAAATATATTTATTTATTTATTTACATACATATATATATTTCAAAAAAACACGATATTTACAATTACGCGAAATACATCGATCTACGCCAAAATTTTTCACAATTACGAGAAAATCATAATACTAAATTTTTCTACTAAATTTACAAATAGGATCTTTTAAAGTAAGATTTTCGAGACTGTACCGTTCTTGTTCATCTTTAAATTTGGCCCATAAGGCCATAAGCTCACCTTGTACGTGTCCACTAGGATGTGTCTCAAGAGCCCGTTGAATATCATCCAAAGACTCCTTACTCAATCCATCCTTAATGAATGCTATTTTATCCTCTCGCTTTTGGACAAGTACCTACGATTTACATCGAGTGTCACAAGTCCACCGAGCACATTTATAGCATCCTCCTAACCTTTTTGCTCTCCGTTTCTTCGAAAAACTACTTTTACCCATTCCAGGCATGTATTTAGAAGGAATCGAAATCTCACCAGATAATCGGACCTTTGCTTCAATCAACCACCGAATATCTTGTGGTATGCCCTTATTCATTAGTATCCTTAATCTTTCGAGTCTACATAGATAAATTCTCTTTAGAATTTTGATCGGCAGTGAGGGATAGTATTTTCGAAGATTTGAGAGCGTATGATCCATTATAATACTCGGACCCTTGTTGGGGTGAATATTATAAGCGTCCGGATGACTTATAAACCCGTATGAGGTACGATTCCGCGTTTGAACAGTACCATGATATGAAACGTATGGGTTAAGATTCAACGCTGGAACAGTAATGCGGGTAATAATGGCACCGAAAGATGATGGGATATGTCGGTGAGCCATAGATATGATAAAAGTGATAAATCATGTTGAGCACTATATAGATCCCGCTCGATTGATGTAAATAATTTATTGAAATCAAGAACCGAAAGAATTTTTCAAATGATTGTTCTCGATAAATGATGAAATCATTACTAGCCAATGATTTGGAATAAATTTAAAATATATTTGGAACATATATATGGGATGAGATATATGGGCCCACTCACCCTTCATGTGGACTACTAATAATATGATATGGATCCACTGTGTAGTCACATGTGTATATAGTAATAGAAAATTTACGAAATGATTTGCTCATGATAAGAGCACGAGTTCCAGATCGAATGATAAAGCTAGTGAGTGTATATCCAAAATAATTTGAATAAGGTCAGTAAATAATTGGATATGCAAGATACGAGTGGGATAGAATTGGCAAAATATTTAAAGTCCTCCAATCGATTTGCCAAAATCGAGAACAAAATATAGAATGAAAAATTCCCCCATTAAAACTAAATATTGAGAATATATATGATGAAAAGTATACAAATTGTGTCGAGTTTAGTTGTTTGCATGAGGGGAGTATTAATAGTTTGGAAATAATATATGAAATGTATCATGAATTTGAAATTCAAATATGAATCAAACGATCTCATATACCAATTATATATGTTTTGATAAATTAGCAAGTCTCAAGTATTGATATTATTTAAATAAAAGTTCCCAAATATGTATATCAAAGCAAATGATAGAAGGCGATTTTGATAAAGGAGGCATACACTTTGAAGAGAATATAGACTCAAGTATATTGTGCAATTCTAAAGAGGATTGATAATGAGATATCTCAATAAGTTATATCATTATGGGGAAAGAAATGAAATTTGAAAGTGTCGATACGGTATGAAAATGTAACGCTACATACGATCAACGATAATGAGGATATTGAGATATATCAAGAATAATATTGAAATATACATATACGGGCTTGATAAGAAAATTGAACTATTAAAGGATAACATTGCTTGTAATAGCTTAAAGCAATGATATTGTTGTATCGTCAGACTCTTTTCCTTGTTTGAGGTTTTATCCCAAATGGTTTTTCCTAAACAAGGTTTTTAATGAGGCAAATTTAATCACAACTAATAGAAGATCGCGAGAGAAGATTCGGATATATATATGTCGATACAAAGTGAGAATGTAAGATCGAGATTGTCGATTGCAAATAAAGACCGATTATGACACAAATGATAAATATGATACTTACGAAGGATTTTGATTTAAACATACTTGACAAACTACGCGCTTGCACTCTTTTTCCCTTGATTAAGGTTTTATCCCATCGGGTTTTCCTACCAAGGTTTTTAATGAGGCAACGCTTATGACGATGGCTTATAAATCTTCCACAAAGGTGAGTGTATCGCCCTCAAGATACGAATCAAATGGAGAAATTGTACTCTTTTCCTCCGATCAAGTTTTTCCCATCTGGCTTTGATGCTTTAACGGCGCAAAGATACATGAATACTTATATAAGAATGATTGTTGTCGTGGGAGCAACTTACCTCTTCGCTCAGGTTTTGCCTCTACGAGGTTTTCCTGAAGCAATATATAATCACTCAAATTTTCCTACAATCAATTTGAGAGTTTTTCTCCCATTAGACTTTTCTATAAACAAGTTTAAACGACAATTGTATAAAATAGTCATTCAAGGGGGAGTGTTGTAAATATGGAAGTAAAAGGCACCGAAAGTTAGGGAAAAGAAATAGTAATGTAATGATTATGTTTTTATTGTGTGAATGACTATTGTATATTAGATCAATATTTGTAATAATGACGCGCTCTAATATTTTTCTATAAACATTTCAGAATTTAATTCAATAACGAGAATTAAAATGAAAAACTCTCTCGTTCACAACAGTACAATGGATTTTGAGTTTAATTTAAGGATATTACTTCTTATGAACTAATGGCATTATGGATAAAACAAAAATAATATAACAAAAAGAAAACAAAATTCAATTACACTTGTTAATCATCCATGTCATAAAACAATGTTTGACTGAAATAACATTAAATACAATTATTATTGATTACGATATGAATAAATCGCAGCAATAATTTCCACAATAAAATATTAAACAATCTTTACTGAGGGTAGTTTTAGGAAAAAGAAATATTATTATAGGGATAAAAGTGAAAATAAATGTTTCACGCGCATTTTTCTTTAGGCAATTATATTTATACTACGATTTTTACTTGTACAACATGCACACTTTTTATATTTAGTAAAGTAATAATGCATAAAATGAAAATATTATATATCCTTATTTTATATTTGTTATTTCTTTTTTTTTTTTATCTGATATTTGTTATTTCTTCTACTTCATTCATTAATTTTACAAATAAAATACTGATTTACATCAAATTTGCTAAAAATTTAACAAAATTCTCATCCTAAATTCAAATTTCTCGATGAACCATTTCTTCTGACTGCACATTAGAACGTTCAAGATTTTATGAATAATATATGTGTATATATATGTGCGCGTACGTATATATATGGAGAGGAAGAGAGAGACTGATATAGAGAGAGGATGAGGTGGGGAACAATCGATGGCCTCAAAATTCACATGGGAAGAATCAATCATAGCGTATACATAACTAGTGGTGTACAAATCTTCTCTTTTTATTTTAATTTTTAACTAAATTAAGAAGATAGTTATATTTGTAAAGTAGCAACCGTGTACTTATCTCTTTCAAAAAACCGTGTACTTGTAAAGCTTATCTTTTACGAGTGGTAGCAATCATCCTTTGTGGTGGCAATGGTGTGGAGAGAAAAAAATGTGAGGGTGCGTTGGAATTGGGTGGAAATAGAAAATGATTTCTATAAAAAAAAATTTCTATTTTGTGTTTGATACAAATTTGAAAATAAAATTCAAATTTTATAGTACATACACTTTAAGTTTGTTTTCACTTTTTAGCCAATTGCATGGAAAATGAATTTCTTGAGAGTAAAATGACTATGTTTTTCATCTTATATGAAATTCAATTTTTTTCCATATTGTGCAATTAAACACGCCATAATAGTAATATAATTACCCTTACGTAGAAATGATTCAGCTCATTCGGAAATGCCATAGTTATGGCATTTTTTGGTATTTTCTGGTTACATACGATCTTCGATGGGAAAACGACGACCAAATCTAAAATCAGTATGGTGATGCCAAACTCCAATAGTTCAAAAATTTTTCCGACAACACTATTTGCTGCTGGTCAAAAACCACGGCCAATAGTGTCACTAGAAAATTTTCCGGGCTATTGGAATTTTGCATCATTGTACTAGTTTTGAATCTGGTTTCGATTTTTCTAATAGATGTTGAGTATAACCGGAAAACATTCGGGAGTGCTATGACTCCCGATGTACTGGATCAAGCCTAATCATATTAGTTATTGACATATATGTTGACACTGCACAATTTACTAACTACACTATATTAGAATTGTATTTGAAATCCTTTATCTTGACAATTTTTTATATTCATGTCATTAGCTTTTTTCCATAATAATTCTTGTCCTTGGCTTTACATTTTGCAACCAATGACGATGTTTTCCCCCTAAAATTTCAGCTATTAGAATCTCTGATTTATTTTAAAGAATAAGTTAAAAAGGCAATAACTATAAATACGTGACTACATTTCTTATGATTTTATACCACATAAAAAATTCATTTGAATAGGAATCATCGTCGAGAACAAAATATGATAATTTTAAACCACATAAAAATTCTTTGGAATAGGAATCATCGTTGAGAACAAAATATGATAATTAACAAATAGTGTGTCAAACAAATACAGTAAAAATACTTTAAAAACTTTTTTTAATAAGAAAATATACTAAAAAACTTAAATGTTATAAGAAATGAAAATAAATTAAGAAGCAATAAAAATTAAGGATCTTCAATATAATGAAAATTTGGTATAGTTATCAAAAAGTCTTCAATATAATAAAAATGTGGTATAGTTATCATAAAATGTAGTGTATGATTTGTGAAATGGAAGAAATCCGTGAATATGATACAATAGACATCTTATCAAATAAGTCAACGTCCATAATAATTTTGTGAAATAAACTCATATCTATCTTAAATCGACCTGGCAATGAGCTGCACTTGCGTCTCCGACGTGAGAAAATGAGCAACCACTTGCCCGTCCATGTTTACGTAATGATGATGAACAGCAAATACCATTCTTTTCTGCCGTCAGTATTATATAACGTTAATTGTTGCAAAGTCCGTTAAAATCTCAACAATGAAGCGTAAAGATTCTTTCTTTTAGGATCAACGTGTAATCCTTCTCCCTTCTATTTGATCTACTAAACTACCTTCGCATCAATTTTCTTTTTTTAATAACGAATTTTATAAAATATATAATACTTTTCAACTACTTCAGAGCCACGCAATCTTTTTGAAGAATTTTTTTTTTCTAAAAGAGTTTTAGAATTGCTTGATACATATTATTCAAAAATAATATTTTTTAACTCAATTTAAACTAGTCATTACGTTAATTTGATACCTTATATATATATATATATATATATATATATATATATTGCAAAATTTCACTAGTTCTTAGTTATACATCCAAATATCATTTTATTAATAATATCTATGAAAAAACAACTTAAAGAAATAATGTTTTCAAAAGAACATATGATTTAACACGAAAAAATTATCCACAAATGAAAAATAATTAGTACTAATCAGTGGGGAGGTTTGATCAAATGACTGTTTGTCCTCATCTTGTACAATAAATTCCTTTTTTCTTCCCTGTTCCATCCAAAAATTCTTTAATCCTTTTTTTTTACAAAATTGTATTATAGTAGATTCCACCGTAACAATGTTATTCTTCATATAATTCTCATTGACATTGTAACATAATCGTACTTCAAAATGATTTTACATTTTTTTTTTATTGATGGGCTCTGGATGATATATACGTTACAACATACAAGAGTTTTCTTTGTTTATTTAATTAAAAAAAATAGTAGCCTTTTCGCAAGTACCACCACCGTGAGTCCGTGGGCACCGACGGGCGATGGTGGTGGCGCCGCTGCTCTCCATATAAAACACGTGCTTGCACGTTTTGTGAAGAATAAAACACTGGTGCCCACAATTAGAAACAATTCAGCTAACATCTCGCTTGCCTTCCCCACGCCACCCAACTCTGTCGTTTTATTCAATTATTCTTGAAAGCAAGTAACCTGCTATTTAATTCACTCCGTCCTACTTTTCTCCCTGTCTCTTTACTTTCCAGTTCCACCCATTCTCTCAGCTGAATTTCATTCATTCAATTCAATTTCAGGTTTCTTTCAATTTTTTTGGTTTGTTTCCCATTTTCATGTTAAACACTTGGCTCTGATTTCGCATATTCGTTGCCCCTTTTCGATATTTACATTTGTTTTCCTTTTGTAACGAATTGTATATTCTGTTGAAATCAAAAGGTGGGAATCTTCGGATTTTGAATGGCGTGGAATCAGGAAAAATGGAGGGCTTTTAGGCCATTGTTTACTGTTATATGGAGCTTTGCTTTGGCTTCAATTTTTGTGTCTGCTGAAAGGAGCTTGAAGACAGAATCTCCATCGAATCATTCAACTTCAGATTCACAGTTATTTGCAGCTTTTACGAATTTTTTATGGCAGCCAAATTCATCAGGCTACCAGCACGTTTGGCCGGTAAATCACAGCCGTTGGTTCAAATTCTGTTATTTGAATTTTGGGTTATCTGATTTCATCCAATCTGACTTGACTTGGTGTTCATTCTTCTTCTCCAGTGTTAATGTTTGTTTTTTGCGTGAACATGCTGTTTGTGAAGAATTAAATGATATGGATATGGGTTGATGGTTTTATATGGACCACATTTAATATTCCATGTTACTACTCAACATGTGGATCACAATTGACAAAATCAATCAATCAATCCATCAAGTAGATCATAGTAGATGAAACCAATTAACTTGATTTGGACTTATCCGTGTTGATGAGTTCTTTTGTATGCTCAAGAATCAGTAAAAACAAACTTAGTGCCATCTTTCTAGACATTTATCTCAAGCATGTGCTTGTGAGATTGTAAAACTGTCAATTTACAGATCTGTAGTTACTTGTGGGTAACAATGTTTTCATGTTTTTAATGCAAGAATTTCATGTGTGAATTTTTAACCTCATGTGCAGGATCTGAAATTTGGATGGAAATCTATTCTTGGTAGCATTATTGGATTTTGCGGAGCAGCCTTTGGGAGTGTAGGCGGTGTTGGCGGTGGTGGCATTTTCGTTCCTATGCTCACCCTCATTATTGGATTTGATCCTAAATCAGCCACTGCTATATCAAAATGTGAGAATTGAACATTAATATAACTAACAATAACACGAAAGTTTAACATGGTCTTGAATTGAATGTCTGAGCCTATGTTTGTTTGAACTTTTTTCTGCCTAAAAATCACCTACTGCTACTTGGTTAAGGGCAAACATCAATAGCAACCACACATGTAATATCATTACTCATTATTATCCTTACATCTCATTTACCCTGAACGCACAGTGAGTTCTTTGCTGATTGAACTGATTCACATTCGACAAGGCAATTACCTTGCCATTGCTTCAACAAAAAATTTAGAGGACACTTGGGTAATCCTAATAAGGCAGCTTCAGAACTACTGTTAATGAGTTTGTCTATAAATTTTTGTTATTTATTTTGTTGTTGGGATTTTTAACTTTTTGGAGAAAACAAGTACCAAACTTTTCTTTTAGGCAGCTTAGCCAAACATGCCCTTAGTTGTGACTGAATTAACAGCCTTCGAGTTTGCTTTACTAATATTTTCAGCTTCTGAAGTTAAACTTTGAGCTAGAAGCCATAACTTCTTAATCAATCACTCAATCATCTTCAACTATGGGTTCCTCAGTTCGGCAAATGATTGTGTTTGGATGGCTGAAATTGCTTGGCTATATAAATATTTATGATGGGTTGACTAATCTTATATTTTTATTATTTACTTAAATTTCTTTTCCAATTTTTCAGGTATGATCATGGGAGCTGCAGTTTCGACTGTTTACTATAATCTGAAGCTGAGGCATCCTACAATTGACATGCCCATTATTGATTATGACTTGGCTGTTCTCATCCAACCAATGCTTATGCTAGGCATTAGCATTGGAGTTGCTTTCAATGTTATATTTGCTGATTGGATGGTTACTGTTCTTCTAATCATTCTCTTCATAGGTAATAAGTGATCAAATCACAGATTTTTTTTTTCCATAAATTAAATCCTGCTTTGATGAAAGAATTTTTTACTTTATATGGTGATTACAGGCACATCGACCAAGGCCTTTATGAGAGGTGTTGAGACATGGAAGAAGGAAACTCTAATGAAAAAGGTTGTCGAACAGCACACCAACATTTCATAAAACCTTAGAACATTGTTGAATGTTGACTAAGTAATATAGTTTACTGATTGATAGTTTATTTCTGAATAAATAAGTAAAAAATAATTAATTATTCTGAATCATTCATTAAGTATTGTGGTGGAAAAGTAAGATTTTCCTTGAAAATAAGTACCTCTCCCTCTTCTTTGACTTAAAAGTGAGAAAATTTAGCATGTAAAGCATGCTGTGAACAAAAAGTAACATTCACTTTTGCGGTAGCCGAACAAGTCAATTGGGGCATCACAAGTGTAGGTTGGTGTTTTTTGCCGTTTTTCTAATGTACTTCCACCAGTGAAGTTACACAAAAGTACTGAAACTGCTGGGCTAAGGGGCAATGTATTTTTGGCATCCTTTTCCATTATGTTAAAACTGTTGGCCTCTCTCTTTCATGCCTAATGTTAATCACTCTTCTTGCTGTAGGAGGCTGAAAAGAGTTCCGAGACAAATGGTGGGTTGTTCAAGAGCTTCCTTTATTTATGCTACAAAAGGATCAACTTCTTTTTTTTTTTTTTTTTTTTTTTTGTGGTCTTTTTTCTCTCTGAATTAAAGGAATTGCCCCCTTTTTTTTAAGGCAACGGTACAGATGCAGAATACAAGCTTCTTCCTGGTGGCCCCAGTGCTGGCACTGAAAATGATGCCAGTGACAAAGCTGAACCAGAGGTAAAATTAATCTATGATGTTAATATCCAACGTTGAATTTTATATGATAATTCTCAGTATGGCATTTGCAGGTCTCGATTCTTGAGAACGTTTGTTGGAAGGAATTTGGGCTTCTTTCTTTTGTTTGGATTGCATTTCTTGCAGTGCAGATTGGCAAGGTTCATTTCATTTTCTTTTATTCGTTCTCTACTTCTCTGACGAAGCCGTTTTGAGGTCATATACTCATCAAACTTCATCTTTTACTGCACGCTTCAATGAGCGCAGAACTTTTATCCACCTTTTAACCATGCATTTTGTAGGACCCACCTCACCACCTTATAATCTCAAAAAGCTTTGTCAAACAGGCCCTACATTTCCTAAGACACTTTTGTTGGAGTGTGTTGAACTGTTATTAACAAACTGATTGGCCTAATTGTGAAACAGAACTATACTACAACATGTACAACACTATATTGGGCAGTGAACTTGCTCCAGGTGTGTATACTAATTACGCAGTAATTTTCGTTGACTCTCAAAAAGCTACCTTGAAAGAGGTGAAAAACAAATTTTAACCTACCTTAGGCGATTATCTTCAACACTTTCGCAGGTCCCCGTCTCTTTTGGTGTATCTGGTTATCAAGCAATTTGCCTGTACAAAGGATGGAGAAAAATTGCGTCCAAGGGTGATTCTGGAGCCAACTTGAAAGTGCATCAACTGTTGACCTATTGCTTCTTCGGCGTAGTGGCTGGATTGGTAGGAGGCCTTCTTGGCCTAGGAGGTGGATTTATTATGGGTCCTCTGTTTTTGGAGTTAGGAATCCCTCCTCAGGTCAGTTGTAGCACATATAAAGGACTGTGATTTATTATCTGTTGTTTGAGGAATCCAAAGGTAAAAACGTAAATTACAAGTCACTTATGGTCAACCTTTAAGTAAAAACAGTTAGAGGGGTGTTCTCCTCCCCCATGGAGGAGGATAGTTTCTTCCCATTGCTTATGTCACCAAGATTAGCGATGTGGTACTGTCATGTCATCATTTGCAACCAAGATTTGATGATGTGGCAATGCAATGTAATCATCTTTGGCCGTCACATTAGCTGTGGGAAGCCGCTATCCTCCCCTATGGGGATACTCAAAACAAACTATCCTTTCTCTTACGAGAAATTATAACATTTGTCTTTGTACGCATTTTACATTTGTAAGAACAGTAATTACAGCAACTTGTTTTCAGGTTTCAAGTGCAACGGCCACTTTTGCCATGATGTTCTCCTCGTCTATGTCAGTTGTAGAATATTACCTATTGAGACGGTTTCCAGTTCCTTACGGTAAGCGTAACAAGTTTGTTTTGGCAAAAAGAAATTATTTTTGTTTGTAATTGATTAATAATTCAGCAATTTTATTTCAGCGCTTTACCTCGTTGCCGTTGCGACTGTTGCTGCTTTGGTCGGGCAACATTTGGTCAGAAAGGTGATTATTCTCCTGGGAAGGGCATCCATCATCATCTTTATTTTGGCTTCCACAATCTTTATCAGTGCAGTCTCTCTAGGTCAGTACTCGGATGTTATTTTATTTTGGCTTCCACAATCTTTACAGATTTGCTTTTGTGATGAGTGTGTAGTTCATTATGTATTAGCTGGTGTTATTTCATACATTTTTACACATTTTTTTCAATCCCACTCATTGTCTCTCCAATTTCGCATCCACATATCTCATGGGACTTACATGTACTACACAAATCTCCACCATTCAATTCCACTCATTCTCTCTCTTATATCACATAAAAACACATAAAAACTTGTTTTTACACACATCCTAACACCCGCTTAATTTTTTTCATTTTTTGCTTCTATCAGGTGGAGTTGGGATTTCGAACATGATTGGGAAGATCGGGCGACATGAATACATGGGATTCGAGAACCTCTGCAAGTATGAAGTTTAATACATTTCTATTTGCACAATTATGCTAAGCAGCCTCGGGATGAGAGATTGGGCCTTAAGTTAGTTCCAATATGTGAAGCATGGCCGGAAAGTGTCGTCATTTATGTATTTGATTTGCTAGACAGACATTTCATTCCTTCGAGATTGGTTGTAGAGGACTAACCCTCTAATGCACATGTGGGCAGGATTTCCAACGTGTGTTCCCCTATCCGCCCACATGTAAGCATTTTAACATGTCAACATGTGAACATTAGAGCGGTAGCGGGTTGGCCTGGCGTACTCAAATTCTTCATTTTATATTTTGATTCGACTTCATCCTAATGAAATGTCAAGTTCAAAAAGTTCTTGAAAGTGTACTAAGAGAGTGTGGCACATAAAAAGTAGTGGTTCCATTTGTTCTCTTCTTTTTTTTTTTTTTAAATCAATTTTCTCTCTATTTACTCATTTTTTTAATCACCATGTTCGATATTACATATGTTTACATATCTTTCATTGTTATTTTATTATTATTTTTACAAACCGTTATTCTTTTCCACTTTTCCCCTCCCATTTTTTTTCAAATTTCTCTCTGTTACAATCCAATTAAAATAATCTCCCTCCTTCCCACCCCACAACCCCTAAAGCCCCAACAAACGTTCCTATTGGAGATGCTCTAAGAGCATCCTTAATGCCAATGAATTGTAGTGTCTATTAGAGGAGAGATAAAGGCACTTGCATGTGTGCCCGATTTCTTATTTTTTTGAATTTTTATTTTTATTTTTTTAAATTACTTTTACCTCAATTTTTTTTTCATCGTTTCTTCATCAATTCTTGTCCCATCTATCTTGCATATATTAAAAGCAAACACCTCCGACCCAGCCTTTGACTGTGTGTTGCCTGCCCAAAATCTTGGGCACAGTTAATATATATATATATTTTTTCAGTTCCATTATTTTATTTTATTTTTTGGTTAAAGAACTAGTTTTAGTTCTAACGTGTGTTTTTTAGAAAATGGAGTTTGGTATCGATAAATTATGCATTATTTTAACAATACTACCATAACAAATCAGTTCTTGGATTTTTAAACAAGTATAATTTTTCAAATTTTATCATAATTTTGTATTTTGATAACAATAAATTAATTACTTGAAATATCTTCAGTATGATATGATTAACTTTGATGTGTTGTAATAATTGTCACGGCATCTTTTTGATACCTTTGAAGTACAATTAACGTACTTTCATCCCAATCTTTTATGGTCAAAGAACCGACGCACATTTATTGTAAATGATTGAGTTAAAGATAATTGATGTGAACGTTCAAAATTACATGACATGGTAACTGTCGCTTTGAATATTATTTTTTAGTTGTCATGAGAGTTTTATAGTACATTCCTACTATACATTTCTATCCCACATTTCAAATAAATTAGTACACGGTGTTTTTAAATGATTAAGTTAAAGAAAATTAATAATGAGTATTAAAAATTTCATTGAAGGAATTTAATAACTTTGGCGTATTATTTCTTTATCTTTGAGAGAAAAATTGAATACATCGGTGAACTTGACCATTTATACCTATACTTTTCGAGTCAAAGAGTTTATATTAACGGTTAAGTTAAAGATAATATATTGAATTACACCACCCCAATATTTTTCCAAAAAAAAGAATATATCGATAGATATATTGTATAAATCCATATATTATATAAAATAGGGTTTTGTTGGAAGTTCTAACTAAAAAGTGGTTTCTAGGACAAGAAACTAGTTATTGTTTTGTTGTTGCAATTAAATGGTGCCACATATATAATTAGTTATTTTTGTTAGTCGCAAGAATAATAATTAATATTTAATGTTAATAGTAAGATTAGTATGATGATTTGTTATTTAAATAATCAATCTGGATTTTCCGCACATTTTGAAAATGGTTTGTTCTACTTTTCAATGTCAAGTTCAAAAAGTTCTCGAAGGTGTTATGAGAGAAATAGTGACACATAAAAAAGTAATGAGTTCTATTTGTTTTCTCTGTTTTATCACTTTTCTCTATTTACGCTTTTTCTTTCTCCATTGCTTCCTGCACCACCATGTCTAATACTATCTTTGTCCTATAAAGATAGGCTTATTTTCCATTTTTATCCGTTCCAAAATATATTCACATTCCTTTTATAAATATAGTTGAAATATTTTTTTTATATGCTCCTATTTAATGAGTATTTTTATCGAGTAATTATATTTTACTTTTTCAACACTGTTAATTGCATTTTTCTTAAACTTTGTGTAAATTGAACTAAGACTATCTTTTTAAAATGGAGGTAGTATTTCACATACATCTACACATTCATTTATATCTATGTCGTATGCTCGTCGATTAGTAATGAGGCCAAAGCCTTTACGATTCCCTATGGATGTTATTGGGCCTACGGGGTTGAAGCAATGTGCTGTGTGTTATTATCCGTCTGTTAAGGTGCAAGTTAGGGATTGTGAGACGTTAGCTAATCTCATTGCCTTGGAAGTTAACGATTTTGATGTTATTCTCGGGATGGATTGGCTAACGCAACATGGTATAGTTTTGGATTGTCCTAAGCGTGCTCTTAAGTTTCCAGACGGTGCGTTTGTTTCATTCCCTAGATTGGAACGGTCAACTAGGGTTGTTCTCTCAGCAATGAAAGCTCAGAAACTAATCAGGCATGGGTATAGTGCTTATTTGGTGAGTGTGTATAGTATAGATACGGAGGAAAGTAAGTCACCGTCATTGGTCCCAGTGGTATGTGAATTCCTTGATGTGTTCCCCGACGACCTTGAAGGGTTACCACCAACTCGGGAAATAGAGTTTCCTATTGATGTTGTGCCGGGAACACTGCCGATCTCAAAGACTCCGTATCGTATGGCCCCAGCCGAGTTGAAAGAACTTCGATCTCAATTGGATGATTTGATACATAAAGGTTTCGTTCGACCGAGCACTTCGCCTTGGGGTGCTCCGGTTTTGTTTGTTAAGAAAAAGGACGGATCGATGCGGTTATGTATTGATTACCGAGAGTTGAACAAGGTGACAATTAAGAATAAGTACCCGTTGCCCCGTATTGATGAGTTATTGGATCAACTTAGGGATTCGCCAGTTTATTCGAAGATTGACCTACGGTCCGGTTATCATCAAGTAAGGGTAAAGGAGGATGATATTACCAAGTCGGCGTTTAGTACTCGATATGGTCACTTTGAGTTTCTTGTTATGCCTTTTGGCGTGACGAATGCTCGGCAGTTGTTTATGGATCTCATGAATCGGGTCTTCAAGCCGTATTTGGATAAGTTTGTAATTGTTTTAATTGATGATATCCTGATTTATTCGAAAACTCAAGAGGAGCACGAGCAACATCTCCGAGTTGTGTTACAAACACTTCAAGAAGAGAAGTTGTATGCTAAGTTCTCGAAATGTGAATTTTGGATGGAGCAAGTGGTATTTCTTGGGCATGTCGTGAGAAAAGAAGGCATTTATGTGGACCCTAGTAAGATTGAAGCGGTTCTAAAGTGGCCACAACCGACTACTCCCACTGAAGTACGTAATTTTGTGGGTTTAGCAGGATATTATTGTCATTTCGTGAAGGATTTCGCTAAGCTTGCGACGCCCTTACACACCTAACCCGGAAGAATGTACCTTTCCGGTGGACGGACGAGTGTAAGCGCAGTTTTCAGGAGTTGAAGACTCGTCTCACAACGGCACCGGTGTTGACAATCCCTGATGGTGTTAGTGTGTTTACCATTTACAGTGATGCTTCTTATCAAGGGCTCGGTTGTGTATTAATGCAGAATGAGAAGGTAATTGCGTATGTTTCGCGTCAACTGAAGAGTTATGAGCGGAATTATCCGACACATGATTTGGAGCTAGCCGCGATTGTGTTTGTGTTGAAGATTTGGCGACATTATCTATATGGGGTGAAATGTGAAATTTATACGGACCACAAGAGTTTGAAGTACTTTTTCACTCAGAAAGATCTCAATATGCGCCAGCGTCGTTGGTTAGAGTTGGTGAAGGATTATGATTTCTCGATTCAATACCATCCGGGGAAAGCCAATGTGGTAGCCGACGCTTTGAGTCGGAAAGAACCAAAACGACGACCTCGAGAGTTGCAACGAGAGATGGAGAAGTTTGATTTAGAGATCTTGGAACGAGAAGGAGCCCGATTGGCAGCTATGACTCTTCGATCGACGTTGCTTGATCGGATCAAAGACGGGCAGGAAACGGATGAGTGGGCAAGCAAAAGGAAGAAACAACTCATTGAGAAACCAAAACCAGAATATCAAGTGCTGAATGGATTCCTGAAATACAAAGACCGGTATTATGTCCCGGTGACAGGTAACCTCCGACAAGAGATATGTGACGAGGCACATGTGACACCGTGTACGCTTCACCTCGGTTCCACCAAGATGTATAGGGGGGAATACGGATGCTGTACTGGTGGCCCGGAATGAAACGAGACATTGCAGCGTATGTGGCAAGGTGTTTGATTTGCCAACAAGTGAAGGCCGAACATCAGAGACCAGCAGGGGACTCTCCAACTGCTTCCAATTCCCGAGTGGAAATGGAATGATATCACGATGGACTTCGTGAATGGGTTTCCACGGGCGAGTAAGGGATTTGATACGATATGGGTTATCATCGATCGACTCACAAAATCTGCCCATTTCTTGCCCATGAACCTGACGTTTAAGATGGAGCAGTTAGCTCGACTCTATGTGCAAGAAATTGTTCGGTTACATGGTGTGCCGGTTACAGTTACTTCGGATCGTGAACCGAGGTATTTGTCCCATTTCTGGAAGGAGTTGCACATGGTATTAGGGACGAAACTTCAGTTTAGTACGGCTTTTCATCCCCAAACTGATGGACAAACGGAGAGAACGATTCAAACTGTAGAAGATATGCTGCGTTTTTGTGCCTTGGAATTTTCGCAAGGTTGGGATCGTTATCTTCCATTGATTGAATTTGCATACAACAACAGCCATCACACTTCCATTGGGATGCCCCCGTACGAAGCGTTGTATGGGCGGAAGTGTAGGTCGCCGTTACATTGGGATGAGGTCGGTGAAATGGTAGATATGCGGCCCGAAATGATCCAAGACATGATTTCGGTGGTTGAAAAGATTAAAAGCCGAATGAAAACTTCACAAGATTGCCAGAAGAGTTATGCTGATACTCGACGTCGTCCACTTGAATTTAAAGTTTGTGAGAAGGTTTTTATTCGCATTTCCCCTATTAGACGGCTTCTTTGATTTGGTAAACAAGGGAAATTGACGCCTCGATATATTGGTCCGTATGAGATTCTTCAAAGAATTGGAGAAGTAGCATACCGGTTGCAGTTACCTACACACATGGATCGTTGATAAGTGCTAGAAAAGCACTTAAATAAGTCTTCTATTTTATGTATTTGTGTGTTTTATTAGTGTTATATGTTCTGTTTTATGTGTTTTTCCTTTATTGTGGTGTTCAAGGTCACAAAGAATCAAAAGGAGTCAAAATGGATGAAAATGGAATGAAAATGGAAACTCGGGACCAAAACGCAAGCGAATCAAAGATGGAGGACCTCCGATACAATTTTATGAAAAGTTGTTTTTATAATTTTTCTTGTACCGAAGTCGAAGAACATCAAAAGAGGATTCCCAAACTCTTTCCGGATCTCAAATAAGAGTTTCTTAGTGAAAGTTATGGCCATTTGAAGAAAAAGGACTAAAAGCATCAAAGCCAAACTGTTGGGGACCAAACTGCAACTTTTCAAAAGTCGGGGGACCAAAGTGAAACTTTTCAAAAAGTTGGAGGACCAAAATGCAATTTCGCAAGGACCAAAATGAACAACATTCAAAAGTTGAGGGACTTGGTGTGCAATTTATGGGTGACTCGGGTGACTCGAGTCATCGCCAGATGTGATCGAAGTCGGCCGCAAGTGACTCGAGTCACGCCCGAGCATCCTCGATCGGCCAACCGTCCGAAGTCATGCACGCAGAACCGCCTCCCACTTCCTGCTCAAGGTGACTAAGCAGAATCGCACGTGACTCGAGTCACATGGCGACTGAGTCACGCCGACACCACCGCAGATTTTGACCAATGGACTCCACCTACCATAAAACGTGTTTTTGGTATTTTCGACTTCTTAGAGATAAAACAACCTGAAAGACACCACAATAGACTCATGAAGGAAGACTTTTATGATTTTTTAATATTTTTGTGTAATATTTTGCCTATAAATAGAGGCATTTCCAAACTTGAATCACACAACTTGTAGAGAGAATTAGCTTGTGATTCTCTCCAACTTTCTCCTCAATAAAATTCTCTTCATCATTAGTTCTTAGTTCTAGCTTGAAAGCTCTTAGTTTCTCATATTAAAGTGGAAGAAAAACCTAAATTTAGGTTCGATTAATCAATCGACGATTCTTGACGAGAATATGATTAGCGAGGCATTTCTTCGCTAGTTTCTCTCTTTCTTTTATTTTTTCTTGTTTGAGAAGTCTAATTTCTCATATATTTTGGAGGTAATACAAGGCGAACACTCGCTAAAAAGTATTTAACCCATATATATGAGTGATTAAACTTCTGTATTTATTTCTTAGCATTTATTTTCTTGTTTCTATGTTTTGTGTATATTAATTGTGCTAGTGAAGTATAACCTATCATATTGTGGGAGTAATACAAGGCGAACACTCGCTAAAAAGTATGAAACCCACAAATATGAGTAGTTAGACTTCTCTATCTAGTTCGAGGGGGACGTTGTGTTCAATTATCATGTTGTTATCTTTTCTAACTCTTTGCTAACGTTTTATCTATTCCTCTACTTCAATTTGTTGATTTGTTATGCTTTTAAACCCGTTTTGAATTTATGTGATTATTGCATTCACTTTGGCCAATTGAATCAATTAATCTTTAAGTTCAAGTTATGTGCTAGGATTGGAACTTTTGATCCGTAATTATCACTAGATTCCAATCCACAGTAGCAAATAAATGTCGTGCATATTTGTTAATAAATCAACTTAGATGTATCAATTCAAGTTTGTGAAATTGATCATCTAATTCAACTCATTCTTCTTGTTCATTTCACACTAGCATTGCATTAAATCCTAAGAACTTGTTTAGGATTATCCAATAGCTAGATGTTAAGTTAAAGAACTCACTTTAATTTAATACACTTAAGGAAGAATTCGTTAATCAGAGCTTCTTGGTTAATTGAGAGTTGATAAATTGAAGAAGGGATAGTACACGTTGCATGGGAAAGATAAACACAAGATGTTGACACAACCGAACCCGAGAACTAGATATATCTTCAATTGTTTCATTTTCATCTCTTTTATTTTGTAATTTTATTTTCGAATTGCATTCAACTTCACAAAACCCCCCCTTTTCTATATTAATTGATAAAAACAACTAGATCAAACACCGTTCCTCTTGGGTTCGACCCTTACTTACCACTTCTACATTAATTTGTAGTTTTGAAACCGAGTAAGGAAATAAAATAAATTTTGGCGTACTGCGACAACACGCCCAATCGTATCCATAATGTATTCCATGTCTCGACTCTGAGGAAGTATATACCAGATCCATCTCATGTGTTACCGGATCCTCCACTTGACATTCAACCAGATTTGTCATTTGAAGAGAAACCAGTGCAAATCATTGCTCGGAGTGAGAAACAGTTACGAGGTAAACAGATACCGTTGGTTCGTATCCTATGGAGGAGCGCAACCGTGGAAGAAGAAACGTGGGAACGAGAGGATGATATGAGGAATCATTACCCCGAACTCTTTACAGGTAACAATTTCGGGGACGAAATTTATTTAAGGGGGGTAGATTGTAATACCCCATCCGTTTATGCATGTGACTTATGATGTTATGTATGATTGTGAGGTGATGAATATGTGTTTGAACCATTGGTGACTTCGTTGTGAGGCTATGTGCGATATTAGGTGTCGAAACGGCCTCCCGAGCAAGTAACGAAGTTGGGGAAAAATTCTGCAGTTTCGATAGTTACGGCCGTAATTTTATGGTTTATGGTCGTAAGTATCGGGTTACGGCCGTAATGAGAATTGATACGGCCGTAAGTGGTGAAATGAGGAAATGTGCCAAAGTTACAGAGAGCTTATTACGGCCGAACAACTTGGGGATACGGCCGTAACGATGGGTTTACGGCCGTAATATATATGGTTACGGCCGTAATGTTTGCAGGGTGAGATGTATGGATTTACAGAGGCTTCATTACTGGCGTATGATATTGTGGGTACGGCCGTATCGTATGAGTTACGGTCGTAACGTTTATGGGTTACGGCCGTAAGTTTGGAAATTACGGCCGTAAATGTGTAAGTTACGGCCGTAATTTTAGGTCGGCAGAAACTGTTGGATAGGGTTTATATACGTGTGCTCGGCCATTTTCCCTCATTTTTGACCCCCAACTTCCCAACACCCTAAAGAACAAGTCTAAAGGTGATTTCAAGGATTTGGCATGGTCTTTGGCTTGTAGATCATTCACCTACTTCAAGTTACCCCCTTTGAAGCAACAAGAAGGGAGGAAGAGAAGAGGGAAGGAAGAAGAGAAGTTCTCCAACCAACTCTCTAGTGTGATATCTTGTCTTTTGAGGTAGGTTTGAGATGAATTACTTATGTAGGAGGTAAGTAGATACTCGAATAAGCTTTAGGTAGCTAAGTATGCAAGTTCCTTTGGCTATTTTCATAGTTTTGGCAAAGTATGATATGTCTAGCATGATGTGGTGATTCTTATATGGTTTAGATGCTCTAGCCTTGGTTTATGTTCTTTATGACATACTTATGTTTCCAAAATGCTATGATGTGAATGACGAGTCCATGTGAGACTTAAGCAATGGTGCATTGCATCCATATGTGAAGTGTGTTTGAATTGAGTTGCCTATCATGTGTTGCATAAATGATAAAGTTACGGTCAATTATGGGGAACCTACGCCCCAATAAATGATATGTCGGTCTAATGGGGGACCTACGCCCCAATGACTGATATATTGGCCTCATGGGGGACCTACGCCCCAACGATGTCAAGAGGCCGGCCAAATGTTTATGACGGCGCCAATGTTAACACATGATTCGCAACGGGCCCTAGATCAATATGTGATGTTCATATGCATAGTGTCTCTCCCTACTGAGTCATTTTGACTCATGTGTGCTCTTTTACGTGTTGTAGATGATGCCGCGAGTAGGAGGCAGGCTGGAGGTGGCGCAGAGTCCTCTCGCGCGTGAGCTTGTCGACGTGTGGAAAAGGGGAAAGGAAAAGATTTTGGGGTCACGTGTGTGTGTAATATAAACTCTTTTGTAAACTATTACCTTATATGCATGTTAATTAAACTTCTTGGGCGGACATGGAGTGTTTGAGAATACTTTAACTTGCCAATGTCACGTAGGTAACGCCGTCTCTAGTACTATACCGCTGACGTACTGGGGAGGGTGTTACACCACGGATAGGTGTCGGCCCTTCCTCGAGGCCCTGAAGAGAGTGAAGGACTTTGGTTGGACCCCGAGTGCCAAGAGGCTTTCAATGAGCTCAAGAGACGCCTGGCCCGACCCCCTCTCTTGTTGATGCCCAAGCCGGAGGATGTCCTCTCGATCTACCTCTCCGTCTCCGAACATGCTGCGAGCTCAGTCCTTACCCGCACCGAAGGGGACATCCAGTACCCGGTTTATTACATGAGCCAGTCCCTCGTCGACCCTTAGAAGCGTTACACGCCGACGGAGAAGTTAGCCCTGGCGCTCATTACCAGTTCCAGGAAGCTCCGACCTTACTTCCTCGAGCATCTCATCGACGTGGTGACCAACTATCCCTTGCGTCAAGTGCTCCAGAAGCTAGACTCATCAGGTCGGCTGGTCAAGTGGGCGGTGGAGCTCGGACAGTTCGCTATCTCCTGTCGGCCCCGACTAGCAATTAAGGGACAAGCTCTAGCAGATTTCATTGCCGAGTTCAGCCCCTCGCTGATGAGTCCCAGTGCTGAAATCGAGCCCTAGACGGTTTATGTAGACGGTTCCTCGACGGACGTGCACTCCGGAGATGGGCTCGCGCTTCTGAGGCCCGCCTTGGAGTCTTTCTGCCAATCCCTGTGGTTCTCGTTCCCGGCCTCCAACAATGAAGCTGAATATGAGGCCCTGATCGCTGACCTCCGATACGCTCGGACGATGGGCGTCACCAACCTCCAAGTCCGAAGCGACTCTCAGCTCGTTGTAAACCAACTTAATGGCACCTACCTCACCAAAGATGAGCGGCTGACCAGCTACGCTGACCTCGCTGCCTCTGAGATGAAGAATTTCAGGGAGGTCGCCCTTCGACAGATCCCTCAGACTCAGAATAGCCTGGCTGACGCCCTGGCGCGCCTCGCCACCAACGAAGGGATAGAGGAGTTGGAATTTGTGCCGATCAACCGATTGACGAGGCTGGCCATAGCCCAGCACTCCCTCGTCCCGACCATCGATTTAGGCCCCCCTTCATGGAGGGATGAAATCTTCTCCTTTTTAAAGGATGGTAAGGCCCCGGAGGACCCCAGACTGACCAGACAGTTACGGATCAGAGCCGCTCGCTACACTATCATCGACGACACGCTCTCCAAGCGTAGTTTCTCAGGCCTCTGCTACAATGCTTGACTAAGAGGGAAGCGGCCTTCCTACTGGACGAGGTCCACTTCAGAACATGAGGGAACCACTCCGGTGGCCAGGCCCTGACACACAAGGTCCTGCGGCAAGGATACTTTGGCGATCCTCAAGAAAGATTCGATAGCCTATGTCAAGCGCTGTGACAAATGCCAGCGTCACGCCCAGGTCGGCAGAGCTCCTCCTACCGAGCTGACCCATGTGCTCAGTCGATGGCCCTTTTGCAAATGGGGAATTGACCTCATCGGACCTCTGTCAACTGGTCGGGAATGAGTAAAATATGTGATTGTGGCCGTGGACTACTTCACCAAGTGGGCGGAGGCCGAGGCCTTGGCTCGGATCACAGAACAGAAAACAACCGACTTCATCTGGAGGGCAATCATATGCAGATTCGGGATGCCCGAGTCCATTGTAACTGACAACGGCCGGCAATTCGACAACCGCCAGCTGAGGTCCTTCTGCGAAGACCTGGGAATCAAAAAGCACTATTCCACACCGAACCACCCCCAGTCCAACGGTCAAGTGGAAACCGTGAACAAGATTATCAAGCACACACTCAAGACTCGACTAGAAGGTCTGAAGGGAGGATGGGCAGATGAGCTCGCGGCCATCCTATGGTCCTACCAGACAACATGTAGGACCAGCACGAGGGAAACCCCATTCGCGTTGGCATATGGCGTCGACACCGTAATACCGGCCGAGCTCGAGCTACCATCTTTCCGTACTCGATACTTCTCCAAGCACACGAATGACCAAGAACTTCTGCTCGAGGTCGACTTACTGGAGGAGAAACGGATGGACACCGACCTACGCACTGAGTTGTACAAACGTCAAAGTGCACGGTACTTCAACCAGAGGGTCAAGAAGCGAAGCTTCTAGGTCGGTGACTTGGTACTCAGAAAGGTCTTCCTCCCTACCCGGGACCAGGCCGCAGGAGCCCTGGCCGAAAAGTGGGAAGGACCCTTCGTAGTTCTCGAGCCCTCTTGCAATGGCTCCTACTATATTGAGACCGCCGAATGAGATGAACTCTCCCACCCCTGGAACGTGGAACATTTAAAGAAGTATTTCCAATAGTTCCTCGAGAATTTGTTGTAAAACAATTGTAATATCTACTCCAGTAATGTGAATGGAAGCTTTCGAATTGTTGTCTAAATTTGCTGTTCAGATACCCAATCACTAGACCCAAGTCCACCACGGCGGACCCACCCCCTAATATAGCCGACCTATGAGATACGAGCTGGGGACAGATCCACCAAGGTGGCATCTAATCAAACAATAAAATTAAAAAGCCCATCTCTTTATATCGGACCCACCCATAATATAGCCGACCTACGAGGTACGGGCTGGGGACAGATCCACCAAGGTGGCATCTAATCAAATAATAATAAAAGTAAAAAGTCCATCTCTTTAGATCGAATCCCTAGGTCGACCACGGCGGACCTACCCCCTAATATAGCCGACCTACAAGGTATGGGCTGGGGACAGACCCACCAGGGCAGCACCTAGTATTTGTTAGGAACTATTACTTATTAGTTTATATTCCTGACCCCAGCGCGGGGATGACCTAATTGAATGCCGGGACTTCGAGTACGGATAAAATAAAACAAAGCGTGCAAACATACAGAACGAGCTAAACACTTGAATAATACGAAAGAACGAATCAACTTGGAATCAACAGAACTCATTAAATTTTTAAAATACAAAAATCCAGCCCGGCATAGCCGAGGTGGGCAATATCCATACATAACAAAATTTAATATAAAACCCAGCCCGGCTAGGCCGAGCTGGCCAATATCTGTACGTTACAAAAAATTAATTAAGAGGGAACATATCATATTCAGCCCTCAGTCGCTTGACCTCATCAGTCAGGAACCCGATGTCCCAGTCCAGCCGCTTCTCGGTGATATCCCCTATGATGTCCTCAGCCGCACCGATGAAGGTAGAGTTAAGCTCGGTGGTATACTCTTCCGATCGCTTGAACTCCTCAATCACCTCCTCTCGGGATGGACCGACCTGACCGAACTGGGCCTCCTTTAAGCTCAGGATCTCGGCTCAGAGGGACTCGACCTCGGCAACATGGGCCTTCTTGGCATCCTCAGCCTCCTGGGCCCTCTCTTTGCACCTTCTCTGTGCCTCCTTCAACTTGCCCTGAGCCTCCCCCAGGCTCGACCTGGCCTCAGCAAGGGCGACGTCGCTCTCATTAAGGCTTCCTCTTAGCTCTTGGATCGCCGCCCTTAACTGTTCCCCACTTGCGAACATGTGCACCATCGCCCGGCTGCAGTGAGCCACAACGGTCAGCACATTGTCTTCCGAATCGAGCACGCCCAGGTAGTGCTCTTGGGCTGGGGTCCAGGACCTCCCCAGCACCACAACAACATTGTCCACTGAGATCGGCAAGACGGACGCGTCCCTAAGGTGCGGAAGAGAGTTAGCCCGGAAGAAGTCCCGTAGCAGCTTTGGCGCCTACCCCTTCGTGGCAACGAACTCAGCCAGCTTCAAAGGCATGGTGCCCAAGTAAGGCAGGTCAGCAGTAGGTACGCCGACGTCTGTTCTCCCGAGCTGGGACACCTTGGGGCCGATCATGAGGCCCTTACCGACCCCGTGCTTGGCGGGGAGACCGGACGCACTTGCGGAGCCGGAAAGACGAGGGTCGGAGGGCTTCGAGCTCGACAACGCCTCAGTGCGCACCTTCTTCGAGGGGGCTAGGAAGTTTGCCGACCTCTCATTGTTGGATGTGAAGATGATTGAGCTGCAAGATCGGGAGGGGTCAGCCGCAGGGTAAGACACGAATGAGGTCGGAGAAGTACAACTCGGGCAATTTACCTAATGTAGAGGACCTTTGAGGGCGAGCTCCAGAAAGACCGGGGTTAAATAAGTTCTCCTCGGTGAGCATGGCGCGCCAATCACGGTCTCGGATCGACCTCGCTATGACAGCCCTCTCTGTCCAGCCCTCAAGCGGCCTAACCTCCTTGTAGTCTGCACAAATAGAGTGTCGGTTCAGTTCGAAATAAAATAGCAATGCAGGTCGGAAGATGTTTACCCAGGTCGTGATAATTCACGGGGATCGCGACCTCCCCCTCCCTGTCATTCGGGCTCACTAGGTACCCCTCGACCCAGAACCAGTTCTGCTTCCAGCCTTTGAAGGAGTCCAGAAGCCCGGTGACGAAGGCACCCCCCGAGTTCGGCCTGACCTAGCAATAATCCCAGCCCGAGTGCTGCCCGTCTGACTTAAATGAGTAAAGGTGGTTGAACTCCCACACCGTTAACTCCCAAGGCCGGCCTTGTGCCACAAGATGTGAATCCCCACGACGGTCTTCCACGTATTAGGGGTGAGTTGAGTGGGCGCCACTCCCCACGCGTTCAGGAACTCCTTTACCGGCCTGGGAAATGGCAGCCTTACTCCGAACTCGAGCATGGCCTGATTTACGGCCACTCGCCCTGTCTGCGGGTAGTCAGCCCACTCATCCACCTCGGGCACAATGAATCTCACCCGAGGTGAGGCCTGGTACTGGGAGTGCCACAAGTCCAGCAGTTCCTCGGTCACCACGAACTGGATCTGAGAGAAATCCCAAGGTTTTGAGACATCGCGTCTAGCCCCTTTTTTCTTCCTCCTCCTGATGAAGCTCGGTGGGGACGCGCCCAACCCGGACTGAACGAAGGTGCCCACCCTGGACCCCAGGTCGGTGGATTCCGTCGTTGCCCTGACGGTTTGCAAAGGCTCAATCTCCAGGACCTCCTCAACACTGGGGGAGTTCTCTCTGTGCGGCGAGAGGAAAGGTTTCGGAGATTGGACCCTGTGGTCGTAATAATATGCTTCTCCTGAACTCGACGACATCTAAAACAAAAAGAGAAGGGTTGATTTGTAGGTATACGAGAAGAGGTCCGGAATAGACTAATGCTCAGAATGGCAGACGGCCTGGGTAACGCTCGAGATGAAAAATTTGACAATTCTGGAGAGCAAAAAAGTGACCTCCGAGAAAATGAGGGGGTATATATAGGAAATAACAGCGGAAGCTGAAAAGACGTCCCCTTCCCCAACGGCCGATCGACACGTGTACCGGATTCCTAGTCACGTGCCACGCGCGTGCCATCCCAGGTCGGCAAGAGCGTCAACCGCGACCCAGGTCGGTATTAACGCTAGGGACAATTGTTAGCACCCTGGTGACATGGCACTAGCCCAGCCTAGGTCCCCCATGATGTGGACCTCCATTTCTGACGTGTCTAGGGTCCCGGTCGGCTAGACGCTGGCGGTCGCCGCGGGGCGGGAGATGAGCCAAGGTTAGCTCGGATACCATGTCTAGCTCGGCGGAGTGCCCAGGTCGGACGGACAACGGGAACGGCTTCTACGTCATAGGGACCGATGTTGGCTATAGGTCAGCTCGGCTGGAATGTGTGACGAGCCCCGACCACTACAGTAACCGATAGCAAGGACTATCCACGTATCATCTGACACTCTGACACCATCTGCGACTGACAGGACACCCTCACCATAAATGCAAAGGCGGTTGTACACAAGTTCCAAGGCCATCACCATAAATGCAGAAGGCTGCGCAGGTATAGCAGAGGCAATTATCACACCTACTCTAAAGCTAGCCCAGCCGCCTCAATGATGACCTACCACCACCTACCACACTTTGCACTCTAAATAGAACACTTAGTGGCCATTCGATGGGCAAGAAAAACCTCTGTAATCAGGGAGCAGCTTGAGCTCAGCTATAAATACAAATTTACATTTTCATTACACCTACCACAGCTAATCAGCCCCTAATATCCACTAAAGTTGATACTTAAGTAGTCATACTATTTTCGGCATCAACACTTATGATAATGCAAACAAATGCCCTAATAGGTGAAAACATATAGAAAGAACAAACTTAGTAGAAGAATTAGATGATTATGAAATAGAAGACATAACCATAAATAGTGATAATGAACCAATATATAGTATAATTAGTGAAGTAGAAGAATCGTCAAAAATAACTTATACATATATGCAAAATGAATGTAATCATGAATGGATTAAAAATAGAGGCAATAATCATATTAAATGTTTTATGTGTTCTTATCATCCAGCAATAGACAGAAGATTTCAATGTAATAAATGTTTCGAGGAAATTTGTTTTCTTTGTTTACAAAAATATTTTAATATTAATATAGAATTAGAAGGAACAGTAAAGAAAAAACAAACAAATAATGATAATGATTTTTATAAAGAAAGATTACAAGAGCATTAATTTATGGAGGCTTGTTTTTTAAAGCGAAAAATAAATTAAAAACATAAACGGAAAAGTAGTTAAATTAAAAACATAATAAGGTATAAATAACAACAAGGTAAACAAAAGTAAAGGAACAAGACTGACTTTATACAGCGAAAGATAATCTTGAGGTAAAAATTTTTTTTTTTCTTTTCTAGATAAGGATCAAAAGAAAAGCTCGTAACTTGGAAGGAAATTATTAGGTTGGGAAGAGGGAATTTAGAAAGCCATTGGAAGGAAGAATATTTGTATTATATATATGTTGATGGATTTTTTCGATATGTTACAACTAAAGACTCACTCCCCTTATATAGTTGTGAGGAGGGATAACAAAGTAAAAATTAAAAGGACACGTAATTACATAGTAAGGCGGTCACTATTAGGGCTGGGCGTGGGTCGGGTTGGGTCGGGTTCAGACACAACCCGAAACCGAAACCGACTCAATCGGTTTCAGAAAACCCAAACCGAAACCGACTACCAACCCGATTCAAACCGAACCGATCAAACCGATTTGGTTTGAATCGGGTCGGTTCGATTCAAGCTCTTTTTTCCCACAAACTGCAGTGCAATTGTGCAAATTTACAGTTTCAAACTTCCAGAATTCCAATTTCTATATCCAACTCGAACAATTGACAAACAAATGAACAAGTTTCTAAATAACTTCCCCTCAATAAACAACATTCTTGATTCTTCCAATCTTCCTTGCTTCAAAACAAGTAAACAACAACAACCACCAAAAAAACAAAAAAAAAAAGCAAGAAACAACATTCAAGAATCAAGATTTCAATTTTCAACCATTCAACCATTGCAATTTGCAAATAATTTTTTCACGAGAAACAACATTCAACCTACCTTCAAAAAAAAAAGGAAAAAGGAAAAAAAAAAAAGAAGCAACATTCAACCATTGCAATTTGCAAATAACTTCTTCACGGGAAATCAACACGTAACATCCTACATATTAAATTACTAATTTAGAACTCAAAACAACATAGGACTTACAAGTTACAAATACTAATTGTGTAAATACTAATCAAAAACTACAGGAGGACTTAACAATTAGCATCCACATAAACCAATATCCACATTCAATTAGGCATTTACATAACAAAATATGGTCCAAGACTCCAAATACATCCCAATTCACATTTCACAAATCAAAAACCTCATAAGTCCTTAATTTCAAAAGAGCTTCCTTTAAATTTAATCCTTTCCCATCTCCAATGAAGCTTCATCTCATCTCCCATGACTCCAACTCCAAGCAAGCCTACAACAACCAACAAGTCAACAATTACAATCACATTTCACAAGCACAAATATTGAATGCCATTTATTGATCCCAATTCGCAAATGTTGAATATACGATAAGAGAACACCTTTTTGCACAATATTACTTATTGAATATAGGGCACGATGAACGTAAAAAAGAAAAAAAGGAAGCTAAACTAAACTAGTACTTGCCTATTGAGAAGACGCCGTACTCATTTGCTAGATGCTTCCTTTGATTTTGTTGCTTGTAAAACCTCTACAAAAAAGAAAGAAAACAGAGTAGCACAAGCATGGATCATGGTTCATGGATGAAAGAACTTAAAAAATGGAAAAGAAGGCAATATTCAAATATGTAAACTCAAATACTCAATTGTCAAAAGAATTGTTTAGTTAATACCTCGCTCCATTTGGTCATAATATTCCACATCTTCCATAAAGCACACTTCTTTGCCGGAAATAGATCTAAGCCAATTTTGACAACAAATCAAAACTTCAACCATCTTTGGAGATAGAGAACTACGAAATGGATCGAGAATTCTTCCACCCGTACTAAAAGCACTTTCCGAAGCCACGGTGGAAACTTGAATTGCCAATACATCTTTTGCAAGTTTGGACAAGATGGGATATTTCACTCCATGAACTCTCCACCAATTAAGAAGATCAAAATCTTCAACTTCCAAACTTTCACATCCATCAACCAAATACCTCTCCATATCATTTTTTATCTCAACTATATGTCTTTCGGCTTTTTCTTTCAGATACCGCATCATACGAGTTGAAGAAGCACGAGAATTGCCGCTTGTTTGACTTGGAGTATTAATACTACTTCCATTTGTAGAATCCTCATCACCCGATTTCGATGTTGGAGCTTCATTGGTGTTTGAATCATGTGTCACATACCAATCATAGATTGACAACATGTTTTCTTTTAATTTTTGGGCCATGTGATGTGCAACATCATTCTTTTTGCAAGTATCTCTAAAGCAATACTCCACATACTCCAATTTGTATCTCGGATCAAGGACGGTAGCAATCAACAACATTGGATTGACATTACCCAATTCTCCCCAATACTTATCAAATTTTTTCTTCATTTTCTTAGCCATCTCACTTAGCAAATAATCTCCACTATTACTCCAATGTTCTAAATCAATTTGAAGTGAACACACCTCATGAAGAAAATGATTCGAGCTAGTATATAATGAAGAACTGAATTTCAATGTTATTTCATAACAACTTCTAAAAAAATTAACAAAAACCGAAGCATTTTCCCAATCAAGAATCGTAGGAGGCCCACCACGTCTTCTACCATTTTCATCATCTGCAAAATACAATGCATAGTTTCCATCTTCAACCAATAAACGATCAAATGCTTTTTCATACTTCAAGGCAGCTTCTAACATCAAATATGTGGAATTCCACCGGGTTGGCACATCCAAAAAAACAATTGTTTTTGATTCAATTTTTTCTTTCAAAGCACACTCCTTTAACTTTACATATTTCCCAGGTGATGATCTCACATACTTAACTGCATTGCGAATAGCAACTATTGAATTATGTGCTTCCCTAAGGCCATCAGTAACTGCCAAATTCAAGATATGTGCACTACACCTCATATGCAAAAACTCCCCATCCATTACACATGCATCACTATCCCATGTTAGCATCTTTCTCCTAAGATATTTAATTGCATTATCATTTGCAGTAGCATTATCCACCGTTACTGTAAATACTTTACTAATTCCCCACTCATTCAAGCAATCCTCAATCACTCTTCCAATTGTTTCACCTTGATGATTAGCTATAACACGGAAATTCAATATTCTTTTTTGAAGTGTCCAGTCATTATCAATATAATGGCACGTCAAAACCATATAACTGATATTTTGAATGGATGTCCAAGTGTCTGTTGTTAGAGAAACTCTTTGTTTTCGAATGTTGATATGCTTTTTCAACTCAAACTGTTGATCCAAAAACAATTGGTAAATATCCCTAACAATAGTCCTCCGAGATGGTGGATCAAATCTAGGACACGACACGCTACAAAAATGCCTAAATCCCTCACCTTCAACAAAGCTAAAAGGCAATTCATCTATAATTATCATCTTCGCACACGCAGCTCTACATGCATCTTTGTTAAATCCAATCGCCACAAGATTGCTTCCCCCTTCTCCCGTTTTGTCAAATGTCAATATTTTTTGCTTTTTTTCTTCAATTCTTCCAGGGTATTTTTTGCAATAGGTAAGCAAATGTGTCTTAAGAGTACTAGTCCCACACTTCTTTGAAGCACATGCATAATCTTGTCCACAATAATTACAAGCACATCTAACATCAACATCATTCGGGTCTCCTAATATCGTGAAATGATCCCATACCTCTGAAGATTTTCTAGATTTTTTCTTTCCCAGACAAGAACTTGGAACAGGAGGAACATTACCTGAATTCGTATTTGTAGGATTTGGATCATCTTCAACATTGACAGGCGAAGAGTTTTGCAAATTTTCATTTCGAGATCCCATAGTCTTCTTTGTAGTTTCTAAATAAACAATCAAGTGCAAAATTTAACAACAAATTATAAATAGGGAAAAGCGTAATATAATACAAGTGCAAATCTTCAACTCTTCAAGTAATCAAAAAATATAATATCAAACATTCAGATTCATAAAATGGACAACAATGGTGGTATAAAAATAAAAAAAAATGCTTACTGCTTAGTGCTTAGTGCTTACTATGCTCGGCTGCTACGATTGGAACAAGTGAACAACGGGCAACTGGAAAAGGGACGAACAAGATAGCTACACTCCTCTTCTAAGTTCCAAGTTCAAATCTTCAGACTTCAAGTAATCAAAAAAATATAAAATTAAAATCATAAAATGGACAAAATACAAAAAAAAAAAAACGAGATCTTACTGCTACACGGCACACCTGCAATTTGGAAGAAACCGAGCATAATCAATCCATACAGACTTCAATAAAGGCTTGCCGGTTATTTGTAGAGAGCAACGGCTGTCGGTGGACGGTGGTCTATGGTCGAAAACTCGACAGAGAATGGAGATTGGAGAACCAGAAGTAGCAAGACTGCGAGTGCCAGAGATAGGGTTTTGATTGGCAACGGATATGAATTAGATGATCTATTGGGCTTCGCCGCTTCGGGTACCGCAATAATACCGACTGAAAACTCAAAAAGCTTGAAATTGGGTATTGGGCTTTGGGTTGATGGGTCATGGGATTGGGCTGGACGGCCCAAATATCGGGTTTCCGTCGGTTTCGGGTTTGAGCTGGCCCAAACCGAAACCAACCCAACTCGATTTCAAACACAATAGTTGAAAACGAAACCGGCCCGAATATACAGTAAAACCGACCCGAACCGACCCGAATCGGTTTGGGTCGGGTCGGTTAGTCGGTTTCGGATATATTATGCCCAGCCCTAGTCACTATTCACATGTTTGAAACCAGACAAATGACTCAGCACTATTTATATAATTACTTTTAGTACAGTGTATGACCATGCTAAAATATCTGTAAAATTTTCTAGAAATCTCTGTGTGTATCGGGTATTGTTTTTTTATTGTTGTCTTCACTGTCCATGGCTATTGGCTCATATGTACTGCTCTCTGTATCTTCATTATGTATACTGAGGGTCTATTTTGTTTGCTTCTCCACTAAAAGGAAGACACGTATACCAATTATGTGTTCCCCATACTTGAATATAGTGTCCTTCTCCTAAAAGCTTCGATCGCTTTATACTTGAAAAAATGGCAAAATCTTGTATTAATTCTATTTCTTGAAATCTTTTGTATACTTCTTTGTTTTCCAAGAATGTATAGCTATAGGGTTCATTTGTACTGCTTGGCCTTGGATCTCTTGTATCTATGTAAACTCTCTTTCTTGCTGGAGTCAAAACTGTATCCTTCATTTTTGGCATTGTGCTTTCTATGTACATGTAAACTTCTCCTTCAAAAGAAGCTATGTTTCCTGCTATAAGTAATATTTTTTCCCATTTTTTCTAATATCTTTTCTATTTTTTCTTCTGTATCTAAAAAGAATTTAACTCTGTCCAACATTCCATAATGAAAGAACTGTAAAATCTTTTCTGTAGGCATATCTGTATAATTGAGATCAACTTGAAGCTTTAGAGGTTGGGGCCTCCAATCGCCTCTTTGTATCACTCTAATTCCTCTGTACTGTTTTTCTCCAAACTGTATTTGTAATCATTCTTTTTGTGCTTCTATTAACAATTGTATATATCAATCATCTATTTTCTGCTGAATAATAGAAAAACTTTCTTTGAATTGATCTGTTAAAGGCTGTAATGTTTCCTGGGCTGGTAAATCTATTAATCTGGCCCATAACTGTTCAAAAGATCTGTTTATAGGTTTTGCACTTTAATATTGCGTCTGTGTACATGCTTTTCTAATAGCTCAATGGTTTTATCTTTATAATGTATATCGTTTTGGGTTTTTTGGGCTCTCTGTTGGGTTGAGTTTAATTGGGCTGTTTAATGTATAATGGTCTATTGTAATTGGGCTATTTGGGTTTCTAACTGAGCTATTTTATCTTGTTGGCTTTGTATCAATTGTATTTGGTCTGTTTGGGCTATCTGTGAATAAGGTTTAACTGTTTTAGGTTCTATATAAAAATTAAGGCCAAATTCTTTTCTAGCTGCCTCAATAGCATCTAAAAAGGTGTAATATCCTTTCCATATTGGCTGTGGGCACATAATAAGCTATCTGACTGTATCGTAATTATTAAAGACTCCTGTTTTTAATCCTATATAAATCACATAATAAGAAAAAGGTCTTTTGTAAATTGTTTTATCCTGTTGTTGTTCAGAAAAATAAAAACTCAAAGCATTTAAAATCTGTACTTTGTATTGTGTAGCCTGTGCTTGAGTCTGTATATGCCATAAATTATCTAGTAAGCAGGCTTGTCTTTCATCTATTTTAACTCCTATAAGGGGTTTAAATTTTTTCTGTGGATTGGAGGATTTTTGAAGTGTAATAGTTCCAAAGATTTTTGTTGTAGGTTTGAAGGAAAAAGGCTGTTGACAAACCTGTATACGCTGTAGTTGTGGCTGTGTTTCTTCTATTTTTGCTTTGCCTCTATTAGAGTCTGGAGAAGAACTTGTAGAAATCTCCATAGCTATCTGTTGATCTGTAGATTCTGCTTTTGGTTTTATAATTTTAAACTGCTTTTTCATTTCCTGCATAGAAGAGCTTGTTAATTTGTCTAGAAAGCAAATTTGCTAAACTGTTATCCTTTCCTTTAATATGTTCAAAATGAATAATATAACCATGACCTTGTATAATATTCTGCAAATTTAACCATCTGGTTCTATTAATCTTTTTACTATTTGAATTCTGTATAAATTTAACTATCTCTTCACAGTCTGTTCTTACTGTAAATTCCTTATTTAAATAGATTTTAAATTTATTTAATGCATTTATTAAAGCTTGTATTTCATAATCTAAACTACTCCAATTAGATCCTATTTTTGTAAAGTTCCCACTTGTATAGGTTGCTATTTTTTCTATTGATTTAGGGGTATATTTATTAGGTTTACGAAGCATTACAGCTCCCCATCCTTCTTTACATCCATCTGTTTCCTATAATTATATATCTGTTACTAAAGGTAATTCCAAAGGTTTAATCTTTTTAACCTGTTCTTTGATTTTCTTAACTAATTCTATATCTTCTTTATTAAAACTCCTTTGACCATTTTTAGTAGTTTTACTATATAATGGTCCTACTAATTTACTCATATTAGGAATAAATTTTCGAGCATAATTTAATAATAGTAAAAAGGCTTGAATTTGTTTTAAACCTTCTAACTTATCTGAAAAACTTAATATTTTTTCTGATATATGTGGTTGTCAAGTAATTGCTCCATTTCCTATTTCTAATCCTAAAAAAATTATTTTTCTTTTAAATAATTCCAATTTTCTTTCACTAAGGACTATCCCATGTTTCTCTACTTCCTTAAAAATTAGTTGTAAATGTTTTTCATGTTCTTTAATGCTATTACTGGCTACCAAAATGTCATCTATATAGACTAGACAAAAATTAACCTGTAAAAATATAGAATCCATAAATCTTTGAAATACTGCTGGAGCATTTTTTTTAATCCAAAACTAAGAACATTCCATTCAAAATGTCCTTCTGAACATGTAAAAGATGTCCATGGTTTAAACCATTGTTCTAATTTTAACTAATGATATCCTGATTTGAGATCAAATTTACTAAAAATCTTTTTATCTTGTATTAATCTAATTAAACTATCTTTATTAGGAATATTATAAGCATCATCTTCTGTATTATCGTTTAATCTTTTATAATTATACACTATTCGTGCTTCTCCTCTAGCTATTTCAACATGATTTCTAACTATAAAGGCTGCTATTCTATGTGGACTTTCTGATTTTCTTATTAAATTTTGTTTCATCATTTCTTCAATTTGTTTTTTAAATTCTTCTCGATCTGTTGGATCATAATCTATATTTGTTGTTATTATTTTTAAATCAAGATTTTTAATTTTCATTTTTGCTATATAATCAACTTTATTTTTAGTGATATCATCACCTATAAAGCCTACTTTTTCCAATTTTTGTATCATAGGATATGCTATGCTTTGTTTTATATCTACTCCTTTTTCCAAATCTAGGGCTAAATAATTGCCTAGTAATTTAAGAGCTTGATTTTCTATATGACTAGTAGGGTTAGGTTTGAAGAAATTTGTCTATGAAGTCTTTGTCTTTGAAAATATCTAAAGTACTTGTCTCACCACACTTCTGCAGTAACTCTGATTTTGTAATATAATTGTTAGTTGGAAAGGTATGTATATGTTTATGAATTGTAATAGCATTTTTAGAAATTGTAATACTACCATTTAAATTGCATATAAAATTTAATCCTAATAAGAATTCTTCTGATTGTGGCTATTGAGGTGCAATATTTACTTGAGGTAAACTATATTTAGAACTATAATTTCCTGAAAAATCTCAAAATTGAATGCCATAAGAATCTACAAAATGTGTTAAGGACAGAGTCTTATTTTCTACTGTTTTTGTAATGATTTTATAAGGTAATGGTTTATGATATTTTATGGGTACTAGTTTATAACTTATTAAACTTTGGTACTGCCTGTGTCTAAAATTGCTGTTAAATATTTATACTCATTTTGATTAAACCATAATCTACACTGTAATGTTATTAAAGAAGTTAAGGGTTGTTTAATTATAAAATTTTCTTCTTTTTCGTTTATCTCTGCTAATTTACTTTCTTCATGTATAGTTCTTCCTAAGTCTCCTGGTAATTTAACAAAATATTTATCACATAAGTCATTTTCCATGGCTCTTCCTGTTTGTGAAATTAATCGGGCAAAATCTTTACTAAAATCTTGAATATGTTTGAAAATCACTAATACTTAATTGTTCTAAGTTTCTTATGGTTGTATCTTGTATAAATGTACTTTGTTTAGCTGGATCTACTCCTAATAATAAAATTCTAATCTGACTTGTAAAATTATAAGGGTTGTCTCCTAATGCTTTGATCATATTTATTTCCTCTGGATTTTGTGCTTTTTTACTTTGCCATAATCCTAATGCTGTTGGTCCTAAAGTTGTTTCTAAATATGAAAACATATCTATATCAGCTTTTTTATTTGTTTCCCAGTTTCTAACTACTGTTTGTTCCCATATTAATATTTCATCTGGCCATAATTGAGGACTTTGTTGTTCTAATAATAGCATCTCTCCACTATATAATTTTCCTATGGGCATTCTAGCTCCTTTCCGTATATATTGTGATTCTCCTTCATATCTTAAGTTAGCTGGTAACCATCTTTCTCTACCAAATTGTTCTACTGTACTACTAGTTCCTATTGTTCCTTCAAACTCTGGTTTTGGTCTTTTTCTAGATCCTTGCATCATTTCCATATAATTAGTTTCTGTTTTAAAAAAATCACTAAGCATACTTTTTCCTTTAACTATATCAGCTACTAAGGGTAAATTAAAATATTTTTCTAATTTGTTATAAGAATCTTCGTAACTTAATCATAATCCAGTCATATATTCTATTAACATATCATCAACTTGTTCCTGTAGATTTAATTCATTAAAATATTTATTTATAATTTGTTCTATTGTTATTTGATCTTCTGTTTGAAAATTTGTATCTATATTATGATCTTCTTCTTGGTCTTCTTCTTCTTCATATAAACTATAGCCTATTGTATCAAATTCATAATTTTCATTTTCTGTTTCAGTATCATAAATTGAATCTGAATCATAGAAAGACTTGTTATCATCTTCTTCTATTACATTCTTGAATTATATTCTATATCTGAATCATTATCTTCTTCTTCATTCTTATTTGCTTTCTTTTTGAATTGTGTAAATCGTAAAGTAGAATTTCTTTCATTATCTTCATAAATTATACTTGTTTCTGGGATTATTATTGAATTTCCTGTTTCAGCAAAATCTTTTAGATTCCATTCTAGTCCTGCTAATTCTTCTGGATTTATTTTAATTGGGTCTATCATTTTTATTCCTTTACTAGCTATATTTTGAACTATGGCATCTATATTGACTTTAAATTTCATTCCTTATCTGTTACTTGCTTTTCCTAAAACACCAAGACTTACTACTAAATTATTTCCTATAAAATCATTATATCCTTTGGTTTGTAAACCAATTTTCAAATTATGTAAATCTTTAATATCTTTTAAAATTGAAGGTGCACAATAAAATAAAGCACTATTTTTATTTAAGTCTACTTCCATTCCTGCTATTATTGCCTTTTTTAATTCTGTTTGCCATGATTTATCTAATACTAATGTTAACACTTTTGTTCATAATTGTTTTCTTCCTAATCCTTTGATTCCTATTACTATTAATCCTATATGAACAAATCTTTTTCCTGAATTCTTTATTTTTTGAATGGTTTCTGGGGCTAATAAATTTATTGTATGTGAGTTATCCACTACTCTTAAACTTTCTTCTCTACTACTTCTAACTAGAGTTGTGTTAATATTTAATGGTCCTATTTCATATAAAATTTTAGGATTTAAAGCATTAATTTGTTGATTAGTGTATAATTCTAAATTTATATTTATATCTATTTCATCTTCTAACTGTACTAAAGTAGCTGAAGAATTACTACTAGATCCTCTTCGTAGCATTCTATTTTAAAAAGTATCTGTTGATATAGCATCTATAGGTCTACTTCTATTATCTTGTATAGTTCCAGAATTTCCCCTAAAAGGTTGTAGATTATTCTCATGATTTCTATGCATCTTTCTTCTTGTCTTGATCTAAAGTCCAAAATTTATATTTTGTAGGTAAAAGTTCTCTTTTATCTGTAGTTATATGAATTTTATTTATTGCTTTTGTTAGTTTATCAAATTCACTACTTAATTCTATTGAAGGACTTGCAATTCCTTTATCGTTAATTAATATATCTACCTTTTTAGTTAACTGATTTACTTTATCTATTAATTGCAAAATTAAACTTAATTGAAAATTAAATAAATTTTGATAATGTTGATCTGTTCTACTTTTATCTGAACAATATATATTTAAGAAAACGTGTTACTGGTTCTGTAATTCTGTTCGATCTATAGGTTGATGCTGTTTCTAAATCATAAGTAAATTCGCCAAAAGAATCCACTTTATCTACTAGTAATTTGCTTAATTTCTTCTAAAACTGTATTGATACTAGTAATTTGTTTGTCAAATAAATGAAGTTTTTGATCTAAGTTTTCTACTAATCTTTTAGTTTTTACTTCTATTTTCTTTGGCTTACTATTTTCTAATAAGTAACTTAACTGTTGAAAATCTTCTGTAGATGGTATAATTTTTTGCAATTTTTAAAGTTCAATAATAACTTGTTCGTTCTGAGCTTTAATATAATCAGAATTTTTAACCAATTTATGTAATGAAGTAAGAGTATATTCAGATTTTAAGTCGACAACAGATTTTGATGAGCTTGATATCTTTTATGTTTAGTAACTCCCTTCCTAATAATTTCTTCCAGTTATTCTGAATGATTGATCCTTACCTATATTTATTAAAAGTAAAACCAGTTGTATATAAAACAAACTATGGATAATAGCTAGATTCTTTTCCCTTATGGACTATTTTAGAACTTAGGCAACCTAAGATCAAACAAACAGGGACTTAGGCCATCATGCTGCTCTTTCAACATCTTAGGCATTACCTTCTAAAATTTTCACAAGGAATCCAGAATCTTATAGTCAAACCTAAAGATTTGAACAATGCTCTGATACCATTAGTTTACGGGGGTTTGTTTTTTAAAGCGAAAAACAAATTAAAAACATAAACAGAAAAATAGTTAAACTAAAAACATAATAAGGTATAAATAACAACAAGGTAAACAAAAGTAAAGGAACAAGACTTACTTTATACAGCGGAAGATAATCTTGAGGTAAAAATTTTATATATATATATATATATATATATATATATATATTATAAAACAAAGGTGAATATCGATTTAGTTTTGCATAGTAGTTTTAAGACAATTATAACTGTTTTAGTGGGTTTTGGACAAGAAAGTTGGTGGATTTAAATTTGAACATAGGCCAAGTTTGAATTGGGTTGAACCGTGGGAGTTTGTTTTCAAATTGGAACTTAAAATTTCCTGGGCAATTTTTTTTTTTTTAAGTTGGCGGTTTTAATTTTTTACTGGTGATAAACTTGGTTTAGAATTCTCTTCCCACAAATCTCTTTCTCTATTTGCAACTTTGCTACTAACCATTTAACTCATATTCATACGAAGTTCCCAAATGATATATTTTATAGTCAATATGAACGAAAATTTTTTTAAAAGCTTGGTGAAATACGAGTCCGATCATTATTTTATGAAATGTATAATATGTGAAAATTTTATTTGGTTTTAGACGTGTACATTTTATTTCGTTTTAAGTGTTTAATTTTAATGCGGAAATGTGGATAACTAAATGATTATAACTTTGTGGGCAAAGCTTTTTATATCGCGTGTACTTTATTTTAATTCACATGAGCCATGCGAAGTTCCAAAATAATATCTGTTTATTATTAATGTGAACGACAAAATTTTTACATGTTTCAATATAATATGAATCGTATCATTATTTTATGCAATGTATAAAATTGTATTTGATTTTAAGTATTGTTGTAAATTTAATGGAAATGTAGATAAATTAATGATAGCAATTGGTGAATGCATTTTTATCGTCTATATTTTCTTCTAACTCATATAAAATTCCAAATGAAACATGTTTATTATAATAATAACGGCAAAATTAGCCCACCTCTTAATATGATAAGAGACTGTTAAATGTAAAGGCTTCGTTGAATACATGCACCATTTTTTTTCTATTAGTTAAAACTAATATAATATATAATGATGTGTATTATAGGGTTGAACATCATGTTTTATAATTATTTTTAGAGGGTGTTCCATTAACAAAGAACCAAGTACAACCGTTTCAAAAAAAAAAAAAAAAAAAAAAAAAGGAACCAAGTACAAATGTCGTGTATTTATGTCACTGTAATTAAAATATTTTCTATTTATTCTATACTTTATTATTATTATATAGTTGCCACTCACAAACTTCTTACATTGCTTGGAATCTATATTATATCATATATATATATATTAATAAAATGAGATCAGGTTCCCGCTCAATCTTATAATTTTCAGAATTAAAAAAAATACTATTTTATTTATATTTCCTACTCAAATACAAATATTTAATTTTCAACCTATGGATAATCTCCTGTTTATTATCACCCTCATCTTTTGATAGAATCACTCCTTATCCCTCCAATCCGAGTTATTATCATATGTGATTTTTTTAAATCTCCTATCTATATCTTTTTACCATGAAAAAAGGAAAATATGTTATTATAATTTTTATTTTACACATATTTTAAATTATAATTTGACCATAAATTTTTTCGTGTAACGCACGAGAGAAAATACTAATTTATTAGTTAAATTGAATTGAATGATACTTTAAAATTACTACTTAATACAATTATTATTGATTCCCAATCGCACGGGTGTCAAAACTAATTATTTTAAAACTGATTGTGGGGTTGCAGAATAGGTTCTATCAGCGCCAATTATTAGGCCCTTTTAAAATGCGAAAGGAAAAAGAAGCATTAAGGGCCTAAGTCCTCGTATCCTAGTTACTTCCAAAACCCTAATACTGTAAGCCTCCTCTCGAAAATGGCTGCATTAATGGCGAAGCAATCTTTGGATGAAGAAACATCAAAGAAAGTGATTCGCCAGGTACATCCCGCATCGCTCTGTTTAGCTGCAGTTTTCCTTGTAAATTGTTAATCAAAAGAGAAACCTTTTTGCCTTTTTTTTTTTTTAATTTCCAATTTTATGCTGCAGGTAGAGTTTTATTTCAGTGACAGTAATCTTCCAAGAGATAAATTTCTCAAGAGCACCATCAGTGAAAGTGATGATGGAAGTATCCTATCATACATTAACGAAGATGTTCAGCAAGCCTAAAATCAGTTTGTCATACGCGAATAATTCATCTTCAAAAATGAAATAATTTTTTTGTGGTTAAAATTGAAAATAAGTCTCTCACACTGTCATAGGGGTAGCAGTTACCTTTACAATGAATAATAAGTTTATTTTACTTCGAATTTTTACTTGCGTATGTGATAGCCGCATTTGTTCTATTTATGCAGTTGTTTGAAGTTGATGCACTTTTTACACATATATCTATTTTTTTCTGGCGAGCGGCTGATAAAATCTACAACCAGAAGCCCCTTTTTTTGTTTTCGTCTCCAATAATAGAAGCATTTCTTCGGTCTTGTCGAAGCATCATGTAACTAGAAATGCACTTTAACCTTATAATGATATATTGCATATGATTCTGCAAGTTCAGGGGTATAGCTAATAAAGTATAGACAACTTGCTTTGAAGTTGAATTCCTTGCAAGTTTTCATTTTTGCCTTGATTCATTTTAGGATTCATGTGTCAATGTATAATGCTTTTATAACCACTACATGAATGTGAAACCTAGTTGGTTTTTTTGGGTATCTAACTTGAATAACTGTGGGGTTGTAGTTGAGGATATTGAACTTTGTATTTAGGTACTTTTGAACATTGGTTTTCTTAACTGAAATTTTCAGTGGTAAGCTTGGCTTTGATATGCTCATTCTCTCGGATGAGAGGTCATCTGGGTCTGGGAGATGTGAAGCAAGAAGATGTCTCAGAAGATACAGTTAAAACTGTAGCTGAAACTCTGAGAACATCCACTTTCCTTAAGATTTCTGAAGATGGTGAGTTTTTCATTATTTAAATTTTTCTAGAAGAATTAGAAAGATTTTTCTATCATTTACAACATGGTGTTGGGACAAATGCAACCCCTCTGTGCATTCATTCCTGTTCTATTTTTCAGGCAAAAAGGTTGGTAGAGTTACTGAGCTGGCGAAACCAGAGGAGGTTATTGAGCAACTGGATGTCAGAACAGTAGCTGCCTCACCACTGGAGTATGATGTAAAACTTGAAGATGTTGAATCATTCTTTAACAAGCATGCCAAGGTATAACATACTCAAATTTCATTGCACTGACTATTTTATTTTGCCTATCTGAAGCTTAACTAGTGCAGCATTTTACTTAATGGATATGTAATTCTCTACGCAACAGACAGTCAAGGGGGCTGAGGTTTCATCTGATGTCTATAGTTATGATATTTCCACGTACATTTGTTTCCATTTTGGAATAAGACGCATTCATTAGGTAGAAGTCAAGTGTGTCGCTCAAAATGTTGATCCATCTTTTGGCTCTTGAAGAACGATCCATCTTTTGGCTCTCGAAGAAAGCGCAAATTCTTTCATGATTCCTAACTGAGTTTTGTGCACCGTTCCAGGTTAATAGTGTTAGGCTACCCCGGCATGTTGCTGACAAACGGTTGTTTTGTGGAACTGCCCTTATTGAGTTCTCCACTGAGGAAGATGTTGCAAATATTTTGAAGCAAAGCTTGAGTTATGCTGGTGTTGAATTAGAACTCAAACCAAAGTAAGAAAATCTTTTCTTATTTGTCAGCTGCTGATATGTTATTTGCATTCATTTGCTTCTAATAACTCATTTAAGGAAACTATTAAGAAGGAAATCTGTCAGGTTTGAATTGATTATGGATGAGTCTATGGAATTCCAAACTCTTCATTGTGACTTTTATTTAAGCAAATTGTTTCCCAGCCAACAGCGTTTTTCAGATATATCATATATGTACAAGGACTGATGTGTAGGCAATAACTTGCTTATTTGTTGTCCCTAAAAGTTTTATCTTCTTTTTCCCGGCACCAATCTTATGTGTATTACTATTTAGTTTGCAGAAGCATGGGACTTAGTGTAGGTTGCTTGCAGTTTAATTTCTTACATTTCTCTTGAACTTTTAACATTAATTATTTCTCTGCAAAACTCCGTTGACTAGTATCATTGTTTTCCTGGTTTAATCTGACCATATAATTTCTCAGTCAATGTCAAGTTTTCATGAAGTTAACAGATTCTAATAGATTACACTATTTGTTTAGTGTTGTAATGGTGTGGAACTGTCTTCCTTAAATGTCTGCTCCTTCCCTTCCCTTTGTTACCTTGTTCAGTTTGTTCAAAGTCTCATGTGTGTTCCTCCCCTGTCCCCAAAAACATGTGACCAATTCAGGAAGGACTTTGATGAGGAAAGGGCTAAGCAAGAGGAAGAATTTGAGAAAACTCGACCCCAAGCGGGCTCAAATCGTAAAACCAAAGCCAATGCTAAACCAGAGTGAGTGTTATACTAAATAATAATATATCGCTTTTTTTTCTTTTTTCTTTTATAAATATTTCCTATTAATGTTAATTTGATGGGTTTAATGATTGCAGCTATCCTGAAGGCTTAATTGTTGCGTTTAAGTTGAAGAAGATCTCCACTTGCAGTTCTAAGGAACAGAGTGCCAATGATGAACCAGGAAACAGTACTGCAGGTGCTCCTAAGACAGATGGAGAACAGGATGTGCGAAAGAAGATCACAGACGAGACAGAACAAAAGATGTCAGGAGATGTTAAAGATGAAGCAAAGGGTAAAGACTCTGCTGTGGGGGATGAAGGAAATGAGGAAGATAAGACTGGTACTGGAAATGAAGTTCAGGACTCTGAAGGTGTTAATGTAAAAATATCAAGTATTGCAGATTACAAGGACAATAAAGATGTCGTTATGCGAGAGGACCTCAAAAGCATTTTTCAGAAGTTTGGGACTGTTAAGGTATTATATTGTTTCTCTTTATTTATACGCTGGGGACAGTGAAATCCATGTTAAATGTCATTTTGTTGATTTATACTAGCATCCTTTTGGGTCTGTTAAATCATGTTGCACAACATATTTTGAGATTCTCACCCAGACCATTTCATGGTTAAAGAGTTAGAGCATGATCAAATCATAGGTGGTTATCTTTCCTACAGTCTTTTTCCATGCAAAATTTATCTTTTTTTAATTTTGTTTCCTTATATTTGCATCACCTCTTGTAATTTTATCATTCTTAAGAAACACTTGCCACATTTATAAGTTCTCCATAGGGCCAAGCGCTATTGAATCGTAGTATTTTGTACGGTGTCCTACCATGAATGTAATTTTTGGTAATTCTTTTTCATGCAGTTCATGTACTCCCTCCATCCCATATATATACGATTGTTTGACTTTTCACAACTGTTAAGAAAAGTATTAGAAATATGTATTTTGTAAATCGTGTTCCTAATTTACCCCTACTTAATGAGTCAAATTTGAAATTGATAGTTATAACTAAATATTAGATGGGGGTATATTAGTAAAATAATGTAAATTAAATTAAATTTCTTAAAAAAGAAATAACCCTATATATTTGGGACATCCAAAAAAGGAAAACAAGCCTATATATATAGAACGGAGGGAGTATGAAATAATATCCTGATATTAGTGATGTTAACCAGTAATTTTTTGCGGGGTTGATCGAAATATAGGTCCGAAGGAGGAGTGTTTTATTTTTAGTTCTTGGTCTTTATATCTTGTTAAAAAAAAAAAACGAAGGAATCTTGTTTCCATTTTATTCCAGTATTCACTCTCTTCTCTATGCAGTTCATTGATTTCAAGATTGGATCAGAATCGGGATATGTGAGATTTGAGGATGCTGGAGCTTCTCAGAAAGCACGTGCTGCTGCTGTGCTTGCTGAGGAAGGTGGTTTGATTGTGAAAAATTTTGTGGCCACTCTGGATCCTGTAACTGGTGAGTAGCAAGTTCATTGCTTTTTCTCTATATTACTCAGTCTATAAGGCGAGCTTTGATATTAATATAATACATTCAAACTTTCATTATTATTCACAAATTTCAAATTCCCAACACATTCACCTAAAAGGTTAGTCTTTAGCAAAATAAAAGTTCACCTACCCACATGTTTGGTTTGTATATTCTCATTGACCGCTGCATGCCTTACTTTGATGGATGTGGCCTGAAATGTTCAAATAAGCCATTTTAACATAGAATATGAGTGTTACCGACTTGGATAGTTAGTCAGACTTACAAATAAATTAACTTCTTTTTACATAATCTCATTTTTGTTTTAAGAGAACCTATAGGATCCAGCTTTAAGGCCTGCCCAGAATGAGGCTTGCAAAAAGCCCATCGAGGTTGATTGTGAAGCAGTTTGTGGAGGCTTATGCCTCAGATGTGTGAGACAGCCTCATGACTTATGGCCGACAACTGTAAAGACTTTTACTGAACCATTTTGATAGTTACCCATTGCCTCTAAAAAATATTAAGGAGTTTTGCTTCTCATATCCTGCTTTGAGAATAGTCCACTGCCCCTTATCTTCATTTTAATAATTTTTGACATTTACTGTGATTTATACTTTTTTTTGGGGCTTTGCACCTTAGAATGCCTTAAGGTTTATGCCCTCATCATGAAGGAAAAATCAGCCGGTTGTGCCTTCTCAAAAATTGCTTAAAATTAAGAAAAAGTAACATGTACAAATAAGTTTACAAACAAAAGTTACTTGGAAATGCTTATACTTATTCCTAAAGCTCATTTTCCAAACATGTTGGATTTCTATAAACTGTACATTTGAGCTCTTTTCATTCCACGGGTGCAAGAATGAAGTGCATGATGACAATGTACACGAACATAGGCATGCTTTAATTGTTAATTGGCTAGTATGACACTTTTCCTTCTCAAATCATTTTTTTTTTTTTGAGTGCTCAACCATTTTTAACATTTATGGGGTTTTCTTCCCTTTTTTTTCTCTCCTGGGATTCTGATCTGATAGAGTCTAATGTTTTTATTTTATTTTGTCGTTTCTGACTGAGCTGTGTTGTCAGGGGATGCTGAGAAGGAATACTGGAGTCTACTTCGTAGTAGTCAGGAGAAGCACCGCGACAATTTCAAAAACAACCGTGGAAGGTACGAACTGTTTTCTTCTTTTTCCTATGGCAATTTTGAGATTTGTTGGTTTTCAAAATTTTTTATGAAGGTTCTTTTTGAGACCGTCCGAGAGAAAAACGAAAGCACCTCTAAGCTTGTGTAAAAGTCATATACACTGCGATTGCTAAAAATTGGCAGTTTTCTCCAATTTCCACAAGATTAGAGTTTATTTATTAATTTATTTTATTTATTTATTATTCTATTTTGTTTTTTTTGGGGTCTGTCCAACTTGTTGCTGGGACAAATTCGACATGTTTACAGCGGAGGAAAGCACAGCAGAGGTGGTAGGCACTTCAATGGAAAGCATTCTCGTTCGTCAGAAAACGATTCCACCTCTCGTCCAAATAAAGCCCAGAAAGTTGCAGCAGCATGAGGCTATGGCCTTTACATCTTGTGACCATCTCCAATTTTGTTCCATACTGACTAGTTAATTACTCGTGCTTCTTACTAAACACTGATGTATATTTTTGTTGGACTCTTCCTTTAAAGATTGAGTGAAGGCAAGCATTGCTTATCTTACTCTATATGAATGTGCTCCTGTTGAGTCTCACTCGCATTCCTTTTCGTGACATGTGGTTTGGGTGTTATCAATCAAAATCAAATTCAATTCAAATGTGAACTAGTATTTACTCATACATTGAACGGAAGAAAAATTTAATAATTATTTATTTAATATAAAATTAAATATATTTTTCAAAAAAAGGTGTAAAATTAAATATGGACGATATGACTATAATATCAATAAAAAAAATTTAAAATGAAAGTAAAATATAATGGTTTTTACATTATTATTACATATTAGCGGCCTTCTTTTCACCATAGCAAATGATCAGGTTCTTGAAAGGTGTTGTTAGACTAGATATGTTATATGTAACTAATGCTAGAGTATGTTTGATTCAAAACAAATTTTGAGTAAGTTTTGTTTACTTCAATTGTGTGTAAAATGTGTGAGTCAAATTGTGTGTAAAATGTGTGAGTTAAAATCAAAGATAGTGAATCAAAAATGTAATGCAATTGTGTGTGTTGTAAAAAGGAGGAGAAATTTATTTTGAAATTTGTTGTGAATCAATCATACCCTTAAACTGCTTAGAGCTTATGAATAAGATCTGCTCGAGGTAGTCGAGCTTGTAATTTGATTCCCGGAGATTTTAGTATTGCTTCCCCCTCCCTTTATAGCTTTTATTTTTGTCAATAAAAAGGTAGGGGAATCCAAAACACCACTTCTCAACCGATCGTAGGTGTTAAAACCACGTAATAGTCGATTGGTTCTTTAAAAAAAAAATACCAATAAGTTGAATATTCATTTACTAAACAAATTAATATAAAATTTTAAAAATTTCCCTGAAGACAACATTTAACATCAAATACTTATACATGTAGATTTATAATACAATTAATGTCATATAGATACTTGTTGTATCCCATATCGTAAAAATTGTGAAACATAGAAAAAATACAACTTAAACCATGATTTCTAAAAATGTAACTTTTGTATAAAATATAAATTACGTAAATTTGTGTAACTTCATATAAAACTGGCATATGTATATCAAAAGAAATAAAAAATGTAATCATCAAAAGCAATTTCATCATATAAATTCATTAAATGTGAAGCTTTTGTGATTATTTTATTTTCAGTAAATAAAGTTCAAATCGTCACAGTATTAATTTTTCTAACCCTAAAAGAAATTTAATTTATGATTTTAATTTATAACTTTTAAAAAGAACCATGTATCATCCACCAACTTTATATATTTATAAAAATGGTAAAATTAATTTTAAAAATAAAGAAAAAATAAAGTTAGCCATACTGAAGAAATAAATTTATTAAATATTAAATAACTAATAATCTTTTTACACCATGAACACTCACCCTCACATGCCCGAACAAGAAGTAGGAGAACTAATAACATTTTATTAGAAAAAATAAAAAGAAATTGAAATGGATGCTTCAAAACTTATGATAAACCGACCCACTTAGGCTTTCCTAATATTTGATTTTCCAACACAAATAATAAATAAATAAATAATATAAAAAACTAATAACCAAAGAAAAATGAACTATATGTATTGTTAGTATATAACATACTTATTGGCCAACATATTATAATCGAAAACATGGAAGTAGTTGTGGATAGCGGTAATCTAAATCAACTAAATTAAATTATTGAAAAGAAATTCAATTTAGGTAATGCGGATTTACAAAAATAATAAAAAAATATTTAATAATATTTCAATTGATATACTTTTGGTATTTTATTTTAGTAGTGTTATTTAAAGCCGTGGTGGTTATTGTTTGCAGTTCTCTAGCACTACACCTATTATCAAATATAGTGGTTGTGATGAAGTATTCATATTTTCATACTTTCGTTTACTACTATTTTATTTTAGTAGGAACAATAACATCTTAAATGTGTATTCACAATTTTCCCATCATAATAATTTTATAAAACTTCAAAATCTTTCCTTCGAAATTCCTATTAACTATTGAAATATTGCAATAATCAAATAGGAAGGAAAATAATATTTGTTGGAATAATTATTGTTTAGTTATTGGGAAATAAATTATTTGTAAAATTAACATTAGTATAATTGTTGATAAAGAAAAACTAATAGTAATAATTATTATAGTATTATTATTTTTAATTAAATAAATGTAGCATTATTGCTCGAAAAATCAAGTTATTACTCTTTTATAAGTTTCAAATTTGCAAAAAAATAAAAAAAAATACAAAATTTAAAGACGTAAGAAAAGCTTTTCAACAAACTATTGCTTTAACTTGTTGATACGTGGCATATATCTACTATAGGATAAGGAGTATTTAATCTTGACCGATAAAATAGTGAAACATACATAAATTACTAGGAAAATTTGGAATTTATAGAAAAAATTAAGTAATAGTACATGCGGCAGCATTTAGTTGTTACAACAAAACAATAAATAATTTCTTGTTCAACTAGCTATTTACAATTAATAATTCCAAATCACTTCAACTTTATATAATATATAGATATAGATGTATATTGTATAAAATAGAGAGCTTGTGCCATTCATTAAATGATATTTTATATATATATATATATATATATATATATATATATAATTGAGTGTACATATTTATGTGTATGAATACGTATATGGAAAAGTTAACTATGTTCACTTAATAACAGAAGATGCATATGACATTTCTTGGACAGTATTTATTGAACTTTGAATTTCTTATCATTGAATAATTTTCTGTCAATTCTTAATGTTGTAATGTCAAAAATAAAAAAATTGTGTTAATTAAGGGATGCATAAATTAATTTAAGATTTATGATTATATATAAACAGTCTATTGTTAAATTAGAAAAGAAAACTGTTCCAAGAAGTTAATAAGGTAGTCGAAAGAAATTACACTTATCCTAATATAATTGGTGCAGCAGTTGCTTAACTAATTATTTGTCCAATAACTGTTTTTAAATTGAGAACTTTCAATTACTACATCTTTTTTATAATATATATAGATTAGAGAGAATTTGTGAAAATAAGTGGTGGAGATTTTTATGGTTCATATAGGTCTTGGGAGATATATGGATGTTGTTTGTTTGATGAAATTCAAGTTTGAATGTGAATGAGTTTAATTATAAATTATGTTCTATATTTTCCACTTGTTGCATAAATATATTATTCAAGAGCCTTGTGTTCATCACACAAGATGTGGTGGTTAAAGAAGTCCCGATACTTGTAGTCACGTTGTGGACTCAGGAGGAAAAGTAGCCTTAAAAAGTAGTTGGAGACCACTCATCATGCGCTCTCCAGCCGGACGGAAGATGTTATATTCAGCTAGGTTGAGCTTTCCGATTAGTAGTCTTCTATTAACCGTAAACAAATTTATTTGACCGATCTATCTATGAATACATCAAAAATGATACAAAGCTAGCGCTATATCGAAGATCAATTGATTACGATGATTTCATACACTTGATCGAGATTGAAATTTGTAAAATATAATAACACTAAATGAAATCATCTACCAAATCAACTTTCAAAGTTTTGACATTTGGCAAAGTGCGCTAGAGTTTCAAGTAGTGAAGAATGAGTGAATAGATTTGGCTTTGTCGAAGAGTGCGATCCGTTCAACTTGAAGAAATTATTCAAGTCTTATCATCTTATGGGTTGGGTAATATTTAGTTGTATTTGAATCAATATTGTGGATTATTTATTAATTGGTAATTAAAATTAAAATCAAGTTAGAAATACTACTCACCCATCTAAATATTATTTTAACAGTGAATTTAGCATATGTACTCTCTCCAATTGACCTCTCTTCTCTAAATCCTTCAAAAGTCCCTTAAAAGAATCAAAGTACATGAAATGTAAGTGGTGTTGATGCTTTTCAAAGAGATCTCTCCGTACGATGGCAAAGCCACAGATTAATTAATTGTAATGTAACGTCATGCTTAAAATACCGCACAAGTTACGCTATTACCAATTACGTGGCAATTAATTAAATGTATAAATTTGATGACAAAATAAAAATTTTGAGGAAGGATTATTTGATAATCAAATTAAGTGAAAACTCCATCTAAACTTTAGTACTCAAAATATTCGCTTGGTTGAAGTTTCTCAACCACAAAGTCAAACGATAGGTTCGGTTAACTCCAAGAGATTGCTTTGCATTGTGGTGACCTTTAGTCGGTCAGTAATTAACCTGAACATTTGAAATTAAGTCCCTACTTCAATTTTTTTACAATTTAGCTCCAATGTAGCCTGAATTTCTTCAATTTTGGTTCACAACTATAAATAAAGTAAACTTAACTAAATTAAATAGAAAATAATCTATTAGTCTTGATTCAACAATATGGAACAAATTTTAGGTTGCATTGTGAGGGATGTTAGGGATTTTTCCACAAGTTATACGATCTTTCTATGGGCTTTGGGCGATACTTAAAATGTACAATGATAATTGTAGAAGTCAAAATGCAGCATGTGGTGGAGCAATGAGATGCTTAGGGACTAGCTAGGGTGTGCTTAGAAAGCCAAATTCGTGATGATGTTGATTAATTAGCGTGTATTTGTATGATAGTTAATTTTCCGTTTGTCATGTGAAATTTTTTGTCAAAGAAAACGTTTTGTGTAACGCCCCGCCCGAATTCGTCCCAAATATGATGTGAAACTTCGAATATGATGTGAAACGATAAGAAAATGAGTGGATGTCTACGTTATGTTTGCGAAGTGTTTGTTAGTATATGTGATGTTTCGGGATCATAAATGGCCGTTGAAAACATGAGAAATGGAAAATTTCAGCAAAAGCTAGGTTACGGCCGTAAATGTTATTATTACGGCCGTAAAAGTTGAGTTACGGCCGTAAATGTGTAAGTTACGGCCGTAATATCAAACAGAGGGAAATTGAAGAATTACAGAAGCTTATTTACGGCCGTAAATAATTTAGTTACGGCCGTAATTTTATGTCGGCAGATTTTATGTTCTAGACATTTTAAGTCGGTTGAGGGTTATATAAATACCCAAATCTCGGTCCTTCATGCATATAACACCCATAAGATTATTCTTGAACCCTCTTTAAGCCCCAATTCAAGAATTAAGTCTATGTAATGCATGTGTGATCCTCAATTGCAAAGAGAAAAGAGGGAGAAGAAAGAAGAAAGCATCGAGGTTCAAAACGACACATCTTTGAAAAGAATTGGATTTTGAAGATGATGTCTTCTTAAGCGTTGTAGTCCATTGAGTCTAGATTGCAACAAGCTTTGAATCACCTCATTTGGACATCAGACGCAAAAGTTATGAACAAAACATTGAAGGCCGCCAGTGCAGAAAATTTTCAGCAGAAGGCATTACGGCCGTAATTCAAGGACATACGGCCGTAATTTCATGTCGGCAAAGTGAGTTTTCTCGACTTTTCTTGATATTTTTGGGTATTTATTCCACTCTAATGTGTCTCTAAGATCCATAAGACCCACCAAGATCATGTCTAAATCCTCTCTAAGCTCCAAACCAAGAAATAAGTCCATGTAATCTATTTGTAACCTTGATTACAAAGGGAAATGAAGAGGAAGGAGGAGAAGGAAAGAGAGGAAGAAGAAGGAAGGTTATCCATGGATGTTGAGCTTGAATTCTTCAATATAAGGTGAGTAATAGGTGTTTTATGTGTACTATGGATTGAATATATGCTTGAATGGAATTTGTGGGCAAACAACAATGTTTTAATTATGTGTAACATTAGTGAACATGCTAGGATCCTTTAGATGGTTATATGTATGTGTTGTGATGTGAGAATGGTTTGTATGAGTAGTATGTGGTCTTGTGAATCTACATAGGTGCTAAATGAATGATTTGGTGATTGGAATTTAAGAAGCAAAGAAATAGAGTGAATATGCAAAGAATAGGAAAGGAAATGAAATGGGTTAGCAACTAAACTTGTGTTTGGAATAACAATAGGTTAGTGTGAATATAATTACAAGTCATATGTGATCAAATTAGTAGGTGTTGAGGTAATGAAAGCTATAGAAAATGTGTGCATGTTGATTAACGATCGAACGACTTAGTGTGGTAAGCTTAATGCCCAAAATGTGACCATATGAAAAGAATGAGTCTTAGTGTGAAATACCATGTGAACTTGTGTGATAAGAATATGAATGTGCATATGTGTTATATGAATATTGTGGCACAATGTGAGATTATATGTGAAAAGCCTACACGTGAAAATATGAGGCAAGAACGTGCAATGCCATGTGAACGAATTATATGTGAAATGTGAATGTGAAAGTGCAGCCTTGGTTATGTGTAACGAGCATGTGAAACGAAAGTGTGAAAGAAGACAAGGCTTCTAATGGTAAATGTGTTAGACGAGCATTGCACGAGCATTGCATGAGCATGTGAATGTGTTAGCGTTGCCGATCATGTGTTCACCTCTGTGTATGTGTGAAGCCGAGGAGGGGAACCTAGGCCCCTATGTGTATATGTGACCGTGGACCTTTCGAAAGAATTGGATATCCACGGGTTATTGTGATACGATGTGATGTGCAAAGACTCGGCTAATTGTGCTATATGTGTGCGGCGCCTGGTGAACACATTGATCAGCAACGGGGCCCAGAAAAGAAAGAAAAGAATGTGACAGTGACATGTGTTCCAGGCATTGCATTGTATCGCATAACATCTATTACTCACTGAGTCTTTTTGACTCACTGTGTGTATGATTGTTTGTGTTATGATAGGTTACGGACGTGGAGAATGGCGAAAAGTCCTAAAGCTTGTTGGTGTGTAGGGAAAAGGAATCCAAAGATCCTGTACGTTGTGTAAGTGTTGGCCGAACCCTGGAGGATTTGTGTTTATGTAAGTGTTTTGAGAACGCCAAGTAACCCAGGGTATCGTGCAAGATTGTGTAAAGTAGCGTTCCTCTAGTTCAAATATGTTAAAAAATGTGAAAAGAAAAGCTTAATTCCGTACAATGGGACGTCGATATGAAGTATATTTGTGTGAAACTAGAGGGGGCGTTACAGAAGACTAAAATTTCAGTTTTAAAAGTTCGTGAGTAATTAGTTATGTGTTTAAAGTTCGATGACCATTTGTAAATTATACTCAATGACCCTAACCAAAGGTTATCAAATGGAAATGACAAGTATGCTGAGAATTGTAAGAGTGCTTTGCAAATGTTGGGCTATCGCCAAGCAAAAACTAAGTAAAGCCTAGAAATTGTCTGGGTTTCCTCGATCGTCCAGCCACACTAATTTTATTATTACTTTTTTCTAATTGTTTTCGTGATTTTTTAAAACCCGATTTGGGATGTTGTTTTCGTTTTCCTTCTTTTTTAAACAAAACTACTTGTGCCTTTTTTTAAAAATATTTATTGAAATTTTGAGTTCTTTTACAAAAAAGTCCATGCATAGCAATTTTTTCAAATACACTACCCGGTTCAGCAATTACTTCTTCTAAAAGACAAAGATGGCAACAAATTCAATTTAGTTGGACCAAAACACCCTTCTTCCTTACACACACACGAAGAAGAAGAAAAATTGTTCTTCCTCTTTCCCCACCGCCCTTATCGGCAGCGTGAGCTGCTCTCCATGGTCCTAAAATCCAATTCTCCCATGGTGGGAGAACCAAATTTTGGTCCTCCATGGGAGAACCAACAACTGATGTTCGTTTTCCATAAGAACCAAACCAAATCTGGCTATAGTTTTTAGGCAAATCTGGTAAAAAAGTTCCTAACAATGAACTTCAAAATGGAAAAGATGATTGAAAGTGGAGACTTAGAGGTCTGCGTCTTCTTTTATTGACTGAAATTTCAGTATGTAAGAAATCTAGAAGTTATAGTATAGAATATAGAATTTAAATCAGGGGTAAAATAGGAATGCCAATCTGAAAATCTACTACATTTGAATTTTGGCAAACAATCCGAACACGCCAGGATATGTAATTTTTCCGCCTACCATTTATACAATTGTCTCATTCTTTTACTAGGGTGCTTTTGTAAATTTCAAAAGTATATAAGGATATTTGTGTAGAGAGTCCTATTCTCTTCATCCATAGGGGAAGGATAAAGAAAACCTCCATCCCACTTGGCATTACATGTGGGATGGGTATTAAACATTCTTCACTTTCTTTCACTTCTAATTATCACATCAAATCATGTTCTCTTTCTTACGTGTTCTTTTTTTCCATTTTTTCGTATTAAAATTTTCTTTTACATATTTTACCATTACAATTTTTACTACCGATCCTTAATTTTTAACAATATAATTTTTTTATTTATTCAATTTTTAACCTTTTTTTAATATTCAAAAGGTTCAAATAATTTTTTTTTAACATTACAGGCCAAACAAGTTTGTTAAATGTTTTCCCTGTTCAGTTTTTAATTGTCAAAATTTTAATGTTAAAATATGTAAAAAAAATTTAATATTTTTTAATAGAAAAGAAACAATATTGAAATGTGAAAAAGTGGAAGAAAGAACATAGGAGAGAGACCATGTGATGATATGGCAATTGAAAGAGAGAGAAAGGAAAATGCATTTAATGCCTCATCCCACATTTAATGCCAAGTGGGAAGGGGGGGCTTTCTTTATTGAGGAAAATAAAACTCGCTGTGTAGATATCCCATGAGTATCAGGTGGCCAGAACAAGGAGTTTAATTTGTCAACACGAAGATGGATGAAAGAAAGCATGGTGGTAGGTCGGCCATTACTACAGAAAGGGAAAATGGGGATAACTAGTGATGTGAAACGACAAAGGAGTAATTAAGAAAAATATTAGAAAAACTTACACTTCTACACACTGTTGGAAAATTTAAGAGTACAAGAACAAAACCTTTGCTAAAACCAATCCAGAAATGATTACAAGCATGGTTCAAACATGATACGAGTGCTTGTAGGCTACTGGCAAACGGTTTGAAGGAGTGATCGAACCTTAAATATCAACAAGTTCCACAAGCAAGAACTCTTGACACAAAAATTAAGAACAATTTTTCTATTTTGAGATATATGAAATAATTTGGAATGATAAACACTTTTTGATGTGTTTACAAATTGAATCTAACGTCTATATCTATATATTGATCCACTGCATTGACGAGACATGTCTATTTGCCGAAGATATGCGTCCCAAATAAAGATGTGTGTCCCAAATCGTGAAAAGTCTTGTTAGTTAAATTTTGCTTTGCTGATGAATCTTGTGGCCACAAGTTACAAATTCCTTACAACTACAAAGAGGTTCAAAATTAAATCAGAAAGCATTTTCGTAATGTCTTGCACCCGCAGGACTTTTAACCTCGCGACAACATAGGCTAACGAAGATGAACACTTCATTTCCCACCTCTTTAATTTTAGTTTTACAAAGAGGTTCAAAATTAAATCAGAAAGCATTTTCGTAATGTCTTGCACCCGCAGGACTTTTAACCTCGCGACAACATAGGCTAACGAAGATGAACACTTCATTTCCCACCTCTTTAATTTTAGTTTTACTTCTCTTCTCATCAAATATAATTTTAATGATCATATATTACCTATAAATATGATTTCATCAATCATATTTCATTCTCCATTTGACAAGAATTATATTCCAAGTTTCTCGGCTCAATCTAGTTCAAACAATTCCAACACACACATTTAACTATCATAATTTAAAAATAGGGCAAAAACATATAGATCAAGTGTCTATTATAGCCGAGCGACCTAGTACAAATTTGGACATCACCCAATACAAAAATGAGCGACCACCAACACAAACCCTTTATTTTTTATTTTTGGGAAAAATAACCTTATATTTTGCAAAAATCGCTTTATGCATTACAACACCATTACATATTCTTTGTAATGTATTACAATACAATTACAGGTTCTATGTAATGTAATGTAATGAGGGTCATACATAGCAAAACACAATTGAAAAAGGAAAAAAAAAACAAGAAGAAGAATTAAGATGGGTGATTGCACCATTATTTCCTAAGAGATCTCCTACTGTGATTTTAGGTATGGCCCCAATTTAACTGGGTCAATTAGGGATGTCAAACGAGCTAATCGCTCGATAAGCTAGGGCTCGAACCCCAAAAAAGCTTGGGCTCAGCTTGGCTCGAGGCTTGCTTTAAATGATCCGCGAGCCCGAGTTGAGCCTCCTATTTCAAAACTGAGTCGGACAGGGGCTCAGCACGTAAATGTAGGCTTGGCTTGTGATTCGTGAGCCAGGTTCTGCTCATGTATTAGATTTATTATTTATTTTTATATACTTATTTAAATTTAAATTTTTTATATAAAAAATTATATGTTTGATCGTTGATTCGCGCATAAGTTTCACTCCGCCTACATTGAACGTAGTAGGTCCCAAGCCTAGAAAAAGGAGGGTTATATCTATTCCAAAATTTAAAAAATACGATCAATTCAACAATGTGCGTAATAATTTTGGTTTTTTATATATAGCAACACTTTATTGATAAATTTATTAAGAATGATCACAAAAACATGGACTTTAAAGAAAAGGGACCGAGCCAGCTCCGGCTCGGCTCGACTCTAGCTCAGTTCAAACTCAAGCTCGAGCATCTTTTTTTGATCGAGCCAAGCTCGGCTCGGATCGGGCTCATATGATCTAAGCCGAGCCAAGCTCGAGCTCAAAATTTTGAGCTCGGGCTTTGCTCAACTCGTTGACATCCCTAAGGTCAATAGCCCAGTGTAAAGTGCGTGTGATCGGATGGACCACATGCACCTAATTTTTGTAAATAAATCAATTTCTACTAATTTTTGAATTATTAATTTTAAAAACCATATTCTATCTAATTTCCTCAAAATATAAAAATCGGGTGGGTGGGGAATGGACAACTATACAAACACAGTTTTTTTAATAGTACAATGTACAATCAATCAGTACAAAAGTGCTTACAAATATGTTCCTACTAAAGCACATTGGAATGAACCTCTTTCTAGTGTAAGTGAACCCTTCACCGAGAAACTAAATCCCTTATGGGGTATAATGAACCTCCTATTGAGGGAAGTAAGATTTCCTTTTTTAGAAATCGAACTTAACACATCTAGGTCTTAGGGCCTTATTTTAGTCCCCATAAACTAATGGATCAAATCTCATTGGCAATAGATACACGTTTTAAACATGAAAGAAAAAGAGTCATAGCCCACAAGCCTTGCGTGGCAATGCCACATAAGAGTGAGCCATATATGATATGGCCCATATGGGTAAAGATCTGAATTTTGTTTTAATGTAAAAAATATAAAGGAATTTTTCTTATACTTGATGAAGCTTTATTTGAATTAAGGGATATATTTCATGATGTTTAGCTAATCTTGGAGAAATTAAGGAAATAATTATGGATTAAAATATTTTATGTGAAATCGAAATATTTTTCAATGAATTCTATAGTTTTCCAAAAATTTTGTTTTAAAGAAGTTTTCCCAGAATTTAATATCATTTTTACATTAATAAAAGGATATTTATATGATTAAACTAAGGATGTTTATTCTTATAGATAATTGCGTAAATTACCATAAGATAAAGGTGTAAATGGATCAAAGGGTTAATGTCACTAACGATCACTCTTGCTATAGAAAAATAATGAAAAGGTAATTGAAATTTTAAATTTTCATCCGCGATCACTCAAATTTATATTATTTTAACGAATGGTCACTTAGTGTCCAACCAAAAGTGAAATTTTATATCGAAAAGGAAAATTACAGGAAGGCTCGTGTTTTCATCGATCTAGATATTACCGCAACCGCCTTCTCTTGCCACCAAACATGAAAAATCTTGCCACTGTTGGGAAATCAACGTGAATATGATTTCATGTTTATCCAAAGATCTTACCTTCAAGGTGAGAAATACCAAAAGAATAGGAGAAATAAATATGTAAGAAAATAACAACACAAGATGTACGTGGAAAACTCCAAAATCGGAGAAAAATCATGGCGGACCGTCAAAGTTTTCTACTATATAAAAATTTTTTACAATCATATAGACTTTTCACTCGCCTAACCCTAACTCCAAATATTACAGGAAAAATTAACCGAACTTTACCACACCTAATTTTCTACTATTTGTACAAACCACAAAGAGTTATTAGAAAACTCTCAAGATGTTAGGCTCACAATTTTCCTCTAAATCTGGTCATCCTCAAGTATTATAGAGAAAAATACATCAAATCTTACCACACTCACCAATTGTTATTCGTTGTACTATCCACAAAAACCACAAAACTAGAGTGCTAAACTATTATTTTTCTCTCAACCCATATTTGGTTGGTACATCTTGGTACATCTTACAAGAAGAGAGAACACATCAATTTATAAGAAAACAAGAAACCTAAACCTGCCAAAATTAGGAGAAAACTTTCTAATTCAAATTGGTTTAAGACTTTGACCAAAATTTTTCCTTTTTCCTTTTAGATTTATTTTTGTCAATATTCCAACAATCTCCACCTTACCAAAAATAAGCCAAAACTTTTCATCTTCTCTTCTATGGTCTTATACAATACTTGAAAATTATCGAGCAAGCCTTTGACACACTTTGACGATCCCAATTCTCAAAATTAGAGAATTAACATACTCTACCATAAGAGCATAACCACTTAGAATTACTCACAAATTCTAAGAATTTTATAGGCTCAATGTCGAAATAAAACCTGCTGAAATTTATGGTACAACTCTCTTGCTGGTTTTCCAAGAGCTCATCAGCCATCGACATTACTTCAAACACACACCCTGCATCGATGCCAGCCAATGCCCGTGTACAAACCTGCTAGTAGTAACACATCCTCTATCATGACAACTAGCTACATACCATAAGAATGACCATCCTACTAACATTACTTCTCAACCGCGCTCACACCAAGAAAGTCGAATTGTCCAGATCCGAGCAGCAGCCGAATGTACTCCACCTGAATAATATTTTCTCATGCGACCAGTTCGTCCATACTTGCAACAAGTTACTTTCTTCTCCATGGAGTTACACATCTTCCACTTTTCAGCAACAAGTAATGAAAGAAACCCGATAAATCTAAACAATTGATTAATTATAACTCCAACAACCACCAGTTCACGGTTGATCCCATTGAGAATTTCAGTACCCACACCAATTTCCAAGTACAACAATTTGAAAGACATCTTGCCCGATATGCCGTGCTCAATTCATGCCATAACTCCTTCACAGTAAATAATCGACGAATATTTGCAAGAACATTATTGACAAGTCGAACACGTATCCTGGTTGCAACTATCAAATCTAAATCATCTTAATCATCATCATCAACCATACTAGCTTCCGTAACTTTGGTAGAACATAGGGTTGCCTTTTTTTTCAAATCCTTGTATAATCCAGCCTGAATCAATATATCCTTGACTTGTACTTGCCACAATCAAATATTGATTTTTCCATCAAATTTCTCCACTTCCAATTTGGAACCTGATATTTCTATTCTGCGATCCAAACTCCACCGCACTGAAGGACCTTGCTCTGATACCACTTGTTGGGAAATCAACGTGAATATGATTTCATGTTTATCCAAAGATCTTGCCTTCAAGTTGAGAAATACCAAAAGAATAGGAGAAATAAATATGTAAGGAAATAACAACACAAGATGTACGTGAAAAACTCCAAAATCGAAGAAAAACCACTGGTGGACCGTCAGAGTTTGACTATATAAAAAATTTTTACAATCATATAGACTTTCACTCGCCCAACCCTAATTCCAAGTATTATAGGAAAAATAACCCGAACTTTACCACACCTAATTTTCTACTCTTTGTACAAACCACAAAGAGTTATTAGAAAACTCTCAAGATGCTAGGCTTACAATTTTTCTTCTAAATCAGATCATCCCCAAGTATTATAGAGAAAAATACATCAAATCTTACCACACTCACCAATTGTTATTAGTTGTAATATCCACAAAGACCACAAAACTATAGTGCTAAACTATTATTTTTCTCTCATCCCATACTTGGTTGGTACATCTTGGTACATCTTACAAGAAGAGAGAACACATCAATTTATAAGAAAACAAGAAACCTAAACCTACCAAAATTAGGAGAAAACTTCCTAATTCAAATTGGTTTAGGACTTTGACCAAAAGTTTTCCTTTTTCCTTTTGGATTTATTTTTGAAAATATTCCAACAGCCACCATGGCACTGCTCTCACTATTTTTTTTTGTATCAAACTCGAGTAATTAATGAATATTATTGGGATTTGTTTATCAATCCTTGTATTTGTTCATAGTTCACAAGTGATGCTTGGGTGCTTTTATACCAACAATTTTAATTTCTTTGTTTATCAATTCTTGTATTTGTTCATAGTTCCCAAAATTTCAATTGTATATCTCTCTGAGTGTATATGTTTTATCTTTTTAATTTGCAAACTATTTTAATCTTTTATTTATAAAATTGTATTGACTTAAATCATGTTATATTTTTCTAAATTGTTCACGAACTATTTAGAATTACGGAATTCCAATTTTTTAGCAAAAAGGCACTACAGTTTGATGCAAAAAAGAAGTGGTGATAGCGGTGCTATGGCGGTCGGTTGTTTTGAATTTGGTCGCTGAAGGAAACCACGGTGGCTGGATCGATGAGAATACAAGATTTCTTGCAATTTTGTTTTCCGATATAAAATTTCACTTTTGGTCCTTTAAGTTTTTATTTATAATTGTTTAAATCGTTAGTGGTCATGAGTGAAAGCAATATAAACTTGAGTAATCGTGGGTGAAACTTTGAAACTTCAGTGACTGTTTCATTATTTTTGTATAACGGCAGTGACCGTTGATGAAATTAACCCCTTGCCATTTACATTTTTTATTTTTGATTTATTTTCAAATATGTATTTTGCAAGGGGTGGAAGGTAGGAATTGAACTCAAGTCTTTTGCTTGGAACGTGAGCATCTCAACCATTGTAGCACTTGTTGGATTCCTATATATTTATATTTTGGTTAAGATAATTTTTTTATTCTTGTAAGGGAAGGGCTAAATGCATCTCTTTATTTTTTAAACACACTAAAAAAATGTGCACCTTCCCCAAAATACCCTTACATTTACTTGAAAAAAAAATTATTTTGTTCACCTAGGCATGGCTGAACAGCTTTGAATCTATTCAGCCATGTCTGATCGAATAAAAGGGAGAAAAATTTTCCAGCATCTTTTGTTGCCATCTACGACAGCAATTGCTGTTGGGAAATGTCAGCCAAAAAAGATGGGGATTCGGCCCCCAATAGCTGCAATTTCTAGCCGGCAACAAATGCTATCGGAAATGGTAGCAAAAGAAGATGCCACAGTTGACAGCTTTTTTTGCTGCCGTAAACGGTATCGGAAAGCTGCTTCTTCTTCTTTGTTTTGTTTTCTTATTTATTTTTTTTATAGTAAATTGTAAGAATATTTTGGAAAATGTAGGTATTTTTGTGATGTGTTTAAAAAAGGGAGCGATGCATTTAGCCCCTCCCTTTTTATAACTACTAATACACTTTTTTCCACAAAGTTAAAAAGTAAGGGTGGGACTAAATGCACCACCCTTCTTCTTTATTGAGTACACCCATTTTAAAATTTTATCATTTGAAAAAAAAAAAAACGATGAAGAAGCAGCCGGCTAAGGAAGAAGGTACTTTCTATTAGCTTTTGCTGCAATTTTGACCACAACTGGTCGAAGTGTTCAACCCCTTTGTTGTTGAGTGTGCAGAACGAACGGCCATTAGGTTGTTCTGCCACTTCTTAAAAACTAAAAAAGGTCTAGCTAGAATAGATAAAATTATAATTTTGTTTTAAAATTTAGTCAGAGGTGTACTCTAGGACAAGGGAAAGGGAGGGGGTGGGGTGTCGCAATTAACCTCACAAAAAAAGGGTGAGCGGCTAAATACACCCAGCATTTTGCTGAGTATACCCATTTAAAAAGTAAAATAAAATAAAATAAAATGACCAAGTTACCTATGCTGAGTGTCAGAATCGTTCCAAAACCATCGAGCGGTTTGTAACTATAGTCCGCTCGGGGCCATTTTGATGGCTCGTTAAGCTTCGTTTGAAATCAGGGACCAGGATTTAGAATAAGCGAGAAGGAGTTCAGGAATTTTTCAATTTTTCAAGGCTGTCAGTGACCAGGTCAAAGTTTTGACACTATTTTTGGGCAAAAAATAATGCCAAAACTTTGACTGGTGGTCACGGCGGCCACGGTGTTGCCGGAAAAATTTTGGAAAATTCCTGGAACTCCTCTTTGATCATCTGATCTGTGATTTCATCAAATAGGCCATCAAATGGCTGCTGACTATAATTACAAACTGCTCTATGGTTTTGGAACGGTTCTGTGCTAAGTGTACCCATTCCTTGCTTTTTTCTTTTTTTTTTTTTTCCTTATGTTGTTCATTGCAAATGCAACAAACAAGCTTTTGCTTATTCGCTGTGAATGTAGCGAACAAGACTAAAAAATTGAAGAAAATATGAATAATTTTTATATGATTTTTCGTTATTAGATACAATTTTTACTATAATTTTTTCAACCACTTTGACGAGTAATTTCGAAATTTCTTTTAAGTTTTTTACAACCATTTTGATGGTGAATTTTGAATTTTTTTATGATACAGTAATTATTTTTATTCAATTAGTATAATTTTTTGCAATCACTTTGATGATGAATTTTGAAATTTATTTGACGAGCTTTATCCAATTAGTATTGAATATAATTATTAAAAAAAATGAGTGATTGCAAAAAATTTGAATAAAAAATAATAACAAAAAATTTTTCATATCGGTAGTTTTAACTTTCTTTCTTTTCTTTTCTTTTCTTTTTTTTTTTTTGGATTGTTCACCCTGTTGAGGGCGAACAGTCATAGGCATGTTCGCCCCCCTCAATGGGGTGAACAAGCCAAAACGTTTAAAAAAAAAAAAAAAAAAGGAAAGAAAAGTGGTGCGAGAGTAGGATGGAAAAATTGCGAAAAATAGATGCACTTAGGAAATGAGTTAGGTGCATTTAGCCGTGGGCCAAAAAAAAAAAAAAAAAACCTTCACGGAATAGGTTCTTTAGAAACGTGGCCTCCAACTTTCGAGCGCACTCTACATTTGAATTTGAGACCGTTTTTTAATTCGTCTACTCCCCTTGGTCTCTCTCTCTAACAGTTCAGTTCAAAACCACATTCTCTCTCTAAAAGTACATACACATTGACTCTAGTGAGCATATACACATGTTTGTTTCTGGATCTACAAATGCCTGTTAACTTGATCGGGTCAGATGCCACCCGGGTTTCAAAATTTTCTCTTGTTAGACTGAACCTGAATCTGGTAAGTGCCATCCATCTTTTCAGCCTTGTTTCTTTTAAAAAGTGTTCAAATTCTTGGGTTACTAATATTGCCGGTGAACATAAGGGCTGGGTGTTTGTTTTCAGGTAATGGTGTGGGATCTGTGGCTGAAAGTTGGAAACCCTTATTGAGAATTACTTGAATTTGCTTCAACGGATGAATTTAGATTTAGGGTCGATTTAATTCACTTCTGGACGTAAACAGTGATGTTCGGAATGTGTAAAGCTCATTCAGGTAGGTGGTTTTTTTTTTTTTTTTTTTTGAAATTGGGAAACAAAAGATCCCCGAGAGAGAGTGGTTGTTGGGTTGGGTGGTGGGTGCGGTTTGGGAGGGGTAATTCAAAATGTTAAATTTTTTGATCGTTGAACTTTCCGAGGATAGAGTGGGTATTGAAGATTGAAACCCTTAAAACAGTGCTTGTGATTTTGGTATACAGAAGTTGCACCCTGTAAATTTGAAATGATAGTTAATCTAATGCTTTTTTGTTCTTGCTATTTTCTATTTCTCAAACTCCTTTGTAACCGCATATTTTTTAAAGGACTTCTCAGTCATAAAATCTCGCTCAAAACGTCAAATTTTCCTCAAAAAGTAGCCAAGATCGAGCATACACTTAATTTGATTTCTTATTTGTGGCGAAAAGAACACCTTCATATTCCAGGTCATGGTAGAGAACCTTCACGTCATTCAAGTCTCCATCAAATATGTTCTCTTAGGTTGCTCGTGTATTGTGAATCTTTAATATTGCTTGCATTATTAAACTTGATTTGCTTACGTTCTGACTTTTGTCTCTATGCAATCTTCTCGTTTTTTAGCCTTTGAGTTTATCCTGGAATGCAATAGCACCTGCCTCCTTTGAGGTCAGCATATGATGATTTTGAAAAGACAATCTGGAGATATTTGCCAACGTCTGGTCTGGAAGTTGAGGTTTGCAGATTTTCCTATTTATCAAGCAAGCAAACATGGAAAGTGATGGGAGAAGCATCACGCCTTCAGATGCTATCAGAGATAGTCTAGAAAGAGTCCGACCATTAAATGGGTAAAGTCCTGTTTTTTAAATGAAAATCAGATTTTCTGGTTTATTGATCATTTTTTATTAAAAAGAGATATCATATAATTTTGATATTGCAATCTAAAAGACAAAATCCATAGTCACACTCCTGCACGGGAAGCTCGTAATCAAAGATCATCTTTTGATGCATAACATTATTTAGCTCTTTCTGTAGAAGGACAACTGGCCCCACAAGGCGTTCCACAAAGGGACAATGGACTCCAGAAGAGGTAACCATTTAATTTCCATATGACATATATAAGGAACATGTGTGGTACTTTTTAATTTCGGTACAAATGTCAAGAAAGATGTCTATACTGGATTCCTGTCGAGGTTAACGCTTTTCACACTTCATTGTGGTAGCATGTCAGAAATCTATAAATATGCCTACTGTTCCGCATTCCCTTTTGGTGAACAGCTACTATTTCCTAAAAGTTCAGCTACCATTTCCTAAAAGAATGATACTTACAGATGATAAGTTTCTGGTATTATCTGTCTTTGCTTTGGGTAACTGTAAAATGTAAATAGAAAAAAAAAAAAAAAATTGAGTTGGACCATGCATTGATTATCCAACCCTCTTCATAAAAATTATTGGCGGCTAAAACTTTAGAAGAACAGTAACAACGAATGAATAATTCTGTCAAGGCATTCAAAGATGAAAATAGGCAGTGTTTTGATCGTCGCACTTTGCCTAGGTACAAATGCTAATATTAGGGAGTGTCACCAATGAAATGCTTTCAATATAAGCGGCCTTGCTTGTATAATGATAAACTGAACTAAGAACTGATTTGGGCCTGGTGATTTTACTTGACTAGTAAATTTTGGGAGCTGGCTCACCTCTGCATAGCATAGTGAAACAGAACAGAAAGTCACATGTTTAATTCCTAGGTGAGTACAAAATGTGTTAGGCTGTGATACTGTCTTTATTGTGGCACTTGAGAGCTAGTGAAATGGGGTCTACTATAATGTATTGTGCTCTTCGCCTTCCCAACTAGAAAGAAAAATTGTGTGAAATTTTTCTCAAGGTGTCCCCCCTACTGTTCATAAACCAGGTGACAAAAATGTGGACTGGTAAAAGTTGGAGTTTTGGTTTTCAAGTGGCTTCTAAAAGATAGTTGGACAATGGTCTTATGGTAAAATATTTAGATTGTGTGGGCATAAGTGATGCCATAGTTTTGAAGGCTAGTTTTGTAGACATGACAAACACTCTTAAACACCTAAATTTGGCGTCCGACTCTGTTTGGCCTTCTGGTAGAAGTTCCTCTATATATTCTCCGTATAGTCCCTCTTAAGAAAGTGCTTCATGGATAACTTAGTGTTTGTTGTTTAATTGCATTCCTAAATCCTAACCATGTTGGAGCCGTCATTAACTACAGATTTCACAAATAATCCTGACAAAATTTATTTTTGATTTTTACAGGATGAGATACTACGAATTGCTGTTCAGCGTTTCAAAGGGAAAAATTGGAAAAAGATAGGTAGGAAAACAAACTGAAGTCTTTCTACTTTTGAAACCAAAAATAGGTTTGAGCATTCTCAGACTTTCTCCTTTTCTATTTGTAACACTGTCAACTTCCTTTAGCTAATCTTCTGTCTGATTCAATGTTGTCAATGCTTTGTATTTATTCTATGCAAAGATTAACATCTTAGGGGAAGGTTGACAAACCTTTCAAGATCAGACGTGCTTGCATTAATAAATTTTCTTCTAAACCGTCAGCTGCCTATTTAAGGGTTAGTCCATTTGGCAACCAATTATAATGGCAAATTATAACTTCATTTATAATTTTCTCACATGGCATCATTTGATTGGCATTTACATTTTGACTGGTCAAAAATGGTTGAGGGATTCCCCTTTTTTGACTACTCAAAATATATGTGCCAATTAAAGAAATCTGCATGGCGAATAATGGCGAATATGATCTGTATCATTGTCATGTTACAATAGGTTGCAAATGGAGTGGGTATGTTTGGGGAGGTACTTATAATCATGTTCTAACTAGAGAAAAATTGTTTGAAAAATATGGAAGTGTTTAAAAACATGCATTTCAAGAGACACATAGTCAACATATGCTAAGAGTATCTTTGTTTGCCTATCACATAAACTTCTTGTCATAGACAATATGTTATGCTTAAGATTATACTGTGTGTAGCGGAGTGTTTCAAGGATCGAACCGATGTTCAGTGCTTACATAGATGGCAGAAAGTTCTAAATCCAGAACTCGTGAAAGGTCCATGGTCTAAAGAGGTTAGTAAAGATCTTGTTTAGTGCTTTATTCTAGATTTCATCGCTGGTGGTTATGTGTTTGTCTCATTTTCTCAACATCTTAATCTCAACTACCCAATTTACTATATGATCAGGAGGATGAAATAATAATTGATCTGGTGAAAAAATTTGGGCCAAAAAAGTGGTCTACCATCGCACAGCATCTTCCAGGTCGTATTGGAAAACAGTGTCGAGAGCGGTAAGCATAGGAGTTTCTGTGTCTCTCTCTGTTCACATTACATCTGGTTTTCAATTTTGAGGCTTAAGATAATTCTTCTTACCCCTTGTTTTGGAAGTGTTTAACATTTATTTTTATTATCCCTTTTTGTCAAACCATTTCTTATCCACACTTTATAGGGCCCATATGTACTATTCACTTTTTTTACACAGACTTTCATATGTTTTTGTACAAAATTGTTCGCGAAACGTTACTCAGGTCCTTAATTTTTCCCTGTTTCTATGGTGCTAGCTTTATTTATCTTCATATTTTCAAAGGTGGAAAAATGAGCGCCTTTTTAGCTAGTAGCTTTTCATTACCATAACTGACTTCATTCCTGCACTCTTCTTTTCCAGGTGGCACAATCATCTTAATCCTGGAATAAACAAAGAAGCATGGACACAAGAGGAGGAACTTGCTTTGATTCGTGCTCATCAAATATATGGAAACAAGTGGGCGGAGTTAACAAAATTCTTGCCTGGAAGGTATAGAATTTTGCAGCAAGAAATAGATGAGAGTCTATAGCTGAGTGTGTGACTGTCAACCAAAAACTTAACATTATTTCTTCCAGCAGTATATTATTCTCCCCCAACCCATGCCTTTCTATTTTTTTTCCCCAGCATCATTTTGGTTGTTGACAAATGTTGAATAATTACATTATTATTGATTTCTGAACTAACTTTATTTATGTATATGACAATCAGGACCGACAATGCGATAAAAAATCATTGGAACAGTTCTGTCAAAAAGAAATTGGACATGTTTTTGGCATCAGGCTTACTTTCACAATTCCAAGGTCCGCCTCTTGTCAGCCATCCTAATCAATCAACACCATCTTCTTCTTCGAAGGCACAACAGAGTAGTGAAGATGATACTGCTATTAAAGATGGAGTAGAAGCAGAGGAAGTTTCTCAATGCAGTCAGGGTTCAAACGTTGTTGGTTTTTCTCAATCTACTGATGACATGGTCAACATAATTGCACAAAATAAAGGGGAGTGCAGAGTGACTGAAGAATCAAATCGTGAAATAGATCCATGCTTTAATCCAATGCCATGTTCTGAAGATTACCGACCAGCTTTCCAAGAGACTTCATTTTTCATGCCTGAAGTTCCTTGTGAATTGGATGGCTCTATACAATATCTTGAACATGATTTTTCTCTAGATTGGGGGACTATTGCAGGAAAAGATTGGCAACCTAATCCAAATGAGTTACCTGATATCTCTTTCTTGGATCTGGCTCAAGAATCAGCAGGACCTTTCATGCAAGCTGTGATGGGCAACAATGATCATGAAATAGTTCCCTTTCACCCTGAAACTTGTGCAGACTTGTGTGCTTCTACTTCCGTGGCAAATGTGGTTGTGAGTTCTGATACACCTAATATGTGTTTTCCTCCTGAGGATGTTACTAACCGTATTGATGGGCCTACAGATTCATCATTTTACAAGGCTTCAAAGTTTCAGATCCCTGAAAATGGAACTTCTGGTTGTCAATCGTCATCTGCCCCAGCTCCTATGGAACTTCTTCCTAATGACGGTTCACTAGTCTTTTGTATGGATTCGAATATGTTAAATGATTCCTCACATGGAAGCTCAAAGCAGGAATCTGAATCTGTTCCAAGTATGCACATTGACTTTGTTTATGCTAACGAGCCTGGATGTTTTCCTTGTGATAATGGATCTGATGGCATGAGTTTGGAACAGCAAGAAGAAGAGGCAAAAGATATACCGAAATTAGTTCCGGTTAATGATTTTGGCTCAGTACCATCAAATGGCATTCAAAGTGGGTCCTACTCGGGTAGAATTATATCAGATGAAGACAAGGATTCAGGAGTCCTATTCTATGAACCTCCTCGTTTTCCAGGTTTAGATATTCCATTTTTAAGCTGTGATCTAATCCAATCGGGTGCTGATATGCAGCAAGAGTTCAGTCCGCTTGGCATCCGTCAGCTGATGATTTCTTCGGTGACTCCGTTTAAGTTGTGGGACTCACCATCCAGAGATAATAGTCCAGATGCTGTTCTGAAAAGTGCTGCCAAAACTTTTACTGGGACGCCATCTATACTAAAGAAAAGACACCGTGAGTTGGTGTCTCCGTTGTCAGAAAAGAGAAATGAAAAGAAGCTCAGTGATTTGAAGCAGGAACTATTTTCTAACTTGACTAGTGATTTCTCTCGATTGGGAGTTATGTTTGATGAGTGTATGGACCAGAAAGGATCAACAATGTCATCATTACCAGAAGGCAAAACAATTTATGAAGTCTCTTCTGTAGAAAAAGAAAATCTGAATCCTGCCTCTGGAAAAGGGAAACACGAGGGCAATGGAAGTCCAGAGATTTCAGAAGGTAGAATGATAGAGAAACAGCTCAACAACAATGAGGCTTTGAAGAAAATAAATAAACAAAATGCTATTTTGGATGCCAATAATAAGACTGAGGGCTATGATCGAGTGGAAACCGTGAGTACTTCTTCATTTTCTTCTCACCCTGTATCGGGCAAGTCATGATAGAGGAGGTCTTTAACTTTAGCAACTACAATAATTTATGTTTTCTTCACTGAATATTCAGTGAAATAAACCAGATAAAAGAAAGTGTAAAAGCATAGTACCTCATTGAGCTTTGCTTGAACATGTAAAACTTCAAAGATTTAGTTAGTTTTGTTAAATTCTCGCATCTGTGGTGCTTAGGATTTGATCACCCAAAAGCTTTTACACACATAGGTTTCTACATCTATGGGAAAATAGAGAAGTCTCATTATCATTTACTGTTTTTGCATTTTATGCAATTGGTAGATTTTTCATTTAGGAAACCATGCCTATTTCTCTAATCTGAAATACTGAGGGACAGAAAAGCAACTCAGTTAAAGAGAGCCTTTCTCTTCTTGTTACCTCAGTGAAGCTTTTCTAATTCTGACCTTATTCTTTTAAATTTTATTTTCCTTTTACATTAGGTGAAAGAATTAAATGGAATCCTTGTTGAACGTGATACGAACAACCTGCTCTTCTTCTCTCCTGATCGCTTTGGAACTAAGAGTGACAGTTCAATTGGTTTAAGCGCCAAAGCTCTTGGAAATAAGTTGTCAAGAAGGATAGATGCAGCATCAAAACATGTGGCCATTTTATCTTCTGCAGAGATATCCTGTTTGTCTGTTGTTTGCTCTCCTCGGATGAGTGGCAGGAAGGACGGCTCTAAGCGGGCAATGACTTCATCTCTAGAATCAACAAATTCTTTGGAGACCAACGACGAAAACTCTAGCAAAGGTGCACATATAGAAAACAGATGCATGTAAGTTGCTGCAGCACTATACTCTAGTTACTTCTGTTTTTGCTTGTTAACTTGCCAAAGATTTTTTCTAATTTTCTATGTTCTCCTTCCTTTTTAATGTTTAGATTTGAAAGCACGCCATTCAAAGTAAACATTGAATCTCCATCAGCTTGGAAATCCCCTTGGTTTATTAATTCTTTTCTACCAGGCCCCAGAGTAGATACAGATATAACAATTGAGGTATTAGAAATTCTGCAGCTCAAATAATTTGTTCAATTTTGCTCAATCATCTTCTGTGATAAATTCATATTTTACTTCTTTCATCTCATATTTTGATCATTTGTAGGACATTGGTTATTTTATGGGCCCGGGGGAAGGTTATGATGCCATTGGGTTAATGAAGCAGTTAGGCGAGCACACTGCACCTGCATTTGCAGATGCCCAAGAAATTTTGGGAGATGAAACTCCCGAAACAATAATGAAAAGGAAGTGCTTTACAAACCGGGAAGAAGATAAAGAGAACATTAGTACTCCAAATTTTCATACGGGAGACAATTCTTTCTCGAATTCAAATGTTCTGGTACGGTAATTATTTACTGCTCCAAAGTAACTGTCATATTTAGTCAACTTTAATTTCGCCAGTTTTAGATTTTGTGAAACTGGGCACCCATCTGGTCAAATATCTCTTCAACTCCCATGTTTCTTTAGTCTTTTAAAGCACCTTTCGGATAGCTTTAATAGCAAAAGTAACTTCCAAGTAACTTTTTTGCTTTTCAACTTGTTTGAGTAAACTACTTTTAAGTAAAACAGTTACTTGCTTTGACAGTAACTCTTAGAATACTTGGCTTGTGTTTGTTTAAACGTTTTTCTTCATAAATATTAACTTTTAGTACTAAGCTAGAGTCAAAGATCGATATCAATCACAAATTTCACATCACTACTCATTGTTATCCACACCTCATGTTACCCACTACTATTGAGTCTAAAAATTTTAGTTTTTAATATAACATAAGTTTCCCTAACACCTAAGTAACTTGTTTCCGATTTTAAGCAACTTTAAAGTTACTTGTTTGAAATGTACTATTTACTGATGGAGAAAAACCTTTACAGGCGGAGAGGCGCACACTTGACTTTACGGAATGTGGGACACCTGAGAAGGAAACTGGAAACTCGTCGAACAGCATTAGTTTCTCTAGCCCCTCTAGCCCCTCTTCCTATCTGTTGAAGTGTTGCAGGTAGGTAGTAGTTTCATGCTGTAAAATCAAGAGGCTGTATATTTGTATTGTTTTATCAGTTATATGGATTCTTATGTATTCTTTCGTCAAACACATGGATTTAGTTTAATCAATTATATTATATAGAGGCTTTGTAGAGACTCTGGGAGACACATTGTACTTGGTTTTATTCTTTCCAAGTATGAAGCACCAGAAAATTGAGATTTGATTCTTCACTATATTTGGTCGTATATTCCATTGTGTTATGGAGTCTCCCAGTATTCTTTTGGTCATTGATGTACAAATAGCGTTGTATAAAAGGAAGCAAAAACCTGAATGTAATATAGAGAAAAACTTCTTATGGTCTAGCCTAAATTTTATATTGGTATTAGAGCCATAAAATGCCAAGTCATGAATCTACTGCAAATGCTTCTCGTTGGGAATTAGGATGCTACTAATTTCGCCAAAGATCGATGGGATGCAGAAATTAATAGGCGACTGAAAAAATAATGAATGCTAAAATAAGAATGAATATAAGACACTGAGATTTAACGTGGTTCCGCAATTTGTTTACGTCCACGAACCCATACCAATATATTTTATTATCTCAAAATGAGGAATACAAAAATACCACATTGTATTTCTATCTACCTACGTAAAGGTTTCATAACTCAATTCACGTTTTTCTCCGGTGTATAACTTCTACACCGAAGCCTTCTCTTTCTCTCTACACAAGATGCTCTTTGTTGGTGTTTTCTGGTGGTTTAACAATGTAGAATGAGAGCTCTATTTATAAGTGAAGATTGTAGGCAAAATGTGGGAAAAGATTGTACCAAAATATTTTGCATATCTTCAGCCTCCGAAAAAGTCCACAAAAGCTACAAGCATAGACTCATGCAGCTCACAAAAATGCACACCAAATTTCCATTTGCAGCAAACTTCTTCAAGGAATTAAATGTGAGCATGTAGCGGCATTAAATGCCATGTCATTTCATGGTTTTTCCTTTAACAATTGAGGCAGCCAAATTTGTTTCCATTATCTAACAATCTCCCACTTGGAGACAAATGAAGCTCACTTATGTGAAATGTGGTGTGGCCTATCTCCTATGTCTTCACTCTAGAAGACCAATTGAAGCTGAGAACAGCTCCATTTTCTCTTTGGTTATTGTTTTCGTCACGTTGTGGGCTAGGTTTTTGCTATCTTGAATCTTTTCAAGTTTTAACACTCCATCCTCGAGAAGTGATATGATAAAATGATAACAAAGTCCAATATGTTTGGTGGTCGAATGAAATGTTGAATTCTTTGCTAGATGTATCGCACTTGCTGTCGCTGTGCAAGACATCCTTCTCCTTGTCGAAACCCAATTTTATCAACAAGCCTTGTAAACCAATCATCTCTTTGCTAGCCTTAGTTACTGCCACGTACTCTGCTTCTGTAGTTGATAACGCAACAATCTTTTGTATCTACGAAATCCAACAACTGTAGCAGCACCAACTGTAAAGACATAACCGATAGTGCTTTTGCGATCTACCTCACCAGCAAAATCTACATCTACAATACCTCGTAGTGTCACCTCACCTCATCTAAACCATAAGCATTTATCAGCAGTTCCTCGTAGATATCTCAATATCCACTTTACTACATCCCAATGCTGCTTTCTAAGATTTTCTATATATCTACACACAACTCCCACTACATGAGCAATATTTGGTTTGGTACAAATCATGGCATACATCAAACTTCCAATGGCTGAGACATATGGAATGTTAGCCATGAAGTTTCTTTCATCCTCTGTCTTCGGAAACTGGTCGTTGGATAGACGGAAGTGATTAGCTAATGGCTTGCTGACTGGCATTTCATTGCTCATGTTGAACCTTTGTAAGATTCGATCAATATACTTGGTCCGTGACAGTTGCAAAATACCTTTTTGTTTCTCTCTGCAAATTCTCATTCTTAGAATTTTCTTTACTTCGCCTGAGTCCTTCATTTTGAGTTCTGCGATAGTTGCTTCTTCAATTTCTGGATTTCGTCCACGTCTGAGCCTGCTATTAACATGTCATTGACATAAAGCAACAAAATAATATAGCTGGACTCGAACGGTCTAAAGTAGCAGCAATGGTCAGCATTACACTTCAGGTAGCCATTTTTATGCATAACTCTGTTCAACTTCTTGAACCACTATCTTGGTGCTTGCTTAAAGCCGTAGAGGCTCTTCTTCAATCTGCATGCCAACTCCTTTTTTCCTTTCACTGAGAAGCTTTCTGGTTGCTGTATATTTGTATTTCGTCCTTTAATTCACCATAGAGGAAAGCAGTTTTAACATCTAACTGCTCCAAGTGCAAGCCCTCTGCTGCAACAACGCTCAACACTGATCGAATTGTTACCAGCTTCACAATTGGCGAAAAAATCTCCTTGTAGTTAATTCCTTTTTTCTATTGGAAACTTTTGACTACAAATCTTGCTTTGTATCTCTTCGAACCATCAAGTTCTTGTTTGACTTTGTATGCCCATTTGTTATTGAGAGCTTTCTTCATTCTAGGCAACTCAAGGAGTTCCCACATCTGGTTGGAGATAAGAGATTTTATCTCATCTTTCATTCCAAGCTCCCACTTTGATAGAATCTCTTACCTGACATGCCTCATCATAGCATTCAGGTTCACCTGTGTCAGTAAGCAACATGTAGTTCATGTACTTCCTGTTTGGAATATGAAGTCGGGATGACCTTTTCAAAATAGGAGTAGGAGCAAGAGATTGTGGTGACTCAGCCTCTGAGACGGGCTCCTCTACCTGCAGATCCTCATCTGTCTGTTTCGACATACTGCCTTCTGGAGTATTGTCTAGAACAACATATGTTGGATCATTGTTTGCTGTGTCATTGGACTGCATTGCATTTCGGTCCTTATACATCACTCATTCATTGAATATGACATCTCGGCATCTGATGACCTTTTTGTTCTAGTCATCCCAAAAGTAGTACCCGAACTCGTCACCACTATATCCAATAAAAGTACACTTTAGTGATTTCTAGTCTAGCTTACTCCTGACATTATCACTAATGTGCATATGTGCGACACAACCTAACATTTTTAGATGAGAAAGTTTTACTACTTTTCCGATCCAAACTTCTTTCGGTATCCTGTACTCCAATGGTACGGACGGCCCATGGTTAACTAGATATCCTATCATGTTGACAGCTTTTGCCCAAAAATATTTTGGCAAGTGCATGTATCCTCATGCTTCGGCTCTTTCTGTCAACGTTCAATTCATGTGTTTTGCAATTCCATTATGTTGTGGAGTTCCTGGCAATGTTCGCTCCAACTTGATGCCATTTTAGTAACAAAATTTCTTGAATGTCATATCTTCGTACTCTCCACCGTTGTCATTGGATCTCACCATCTTTACTTGCAAGCTAGTTTCATTCTCCACCATGATCTTCCACTTCTTGAACACATCGAACACTTTTGATTTGTGTCTTAAGAAGTAAACCTACACTTTTCTTGAGTGGTCATCAATGAAAGTCATGAAGTATAACTTTCCGCCAATGGATGAAATTGTAGCTCGACTCCAAACATCGGTGTGGACAAGTTCACACTTCTCCTTTTTTGGAGTTCTGCCACTTGTATTGAAATTCACCCATTTCTGCTTCCTGAAATTACAACTTCCGCAAAAGTCTATATCAATAGACTAAAACCCTAGTAGTTTTCCTTTTGAATGACATGTACTCAGCCTTTTCTGGCTCATATGCCCAAGTCTTTGGTGCCACAAGTTCACATCTTTCCTATCAGCAACTACGATTGTCACATGCGCATTCGTTGTTGTGTATAGGGTGCCACTATCCTTACCATGTGCAATTATCATGGTGCCCTTGGTGATTTTCCAATAATCACCAGAGAAGTTTGTATCACATCTTTATCTCGACAATTGCTTGATAGAGATCAAATTTTTCCTTAACTCTGAAATATGTCTCACATCTTTCAATTTTCATATAGATCCATTGAGATTGATCTGTACTTCTCCTATGCCCACCACATTGCAAGGATGATTGTCTCCGTGATACACTTCTCCGAAGTTTCTTGGCACATAATTTACAAAAAAAAAAAGTGTTGATTTGAGATGGCATGGTAAGATGCTCCAGAGTCTATTACCCAATAGTCGGTCTTTTTCTCTATCAAGCATATCAAAGCATCACGTGCTTTTTCGGTCATGACATTAAGCTCAGTCTTGTTCTTCGTTTCCTTTGGAGGTTCTCTACATTGATTTTTGTAGTGCTCGTCCTGACCATGATTTCAACATTCAACAGACTTTGACTTATTGGAATTTATGTGATTTTTGGATCTCGGTTTGCCATTCCTTGACTTGCTTTGTCAACACCCATGCCTTTTATTCAAATTTCTACCTATGCTATTTACCAGGCCTGTAAATGGATCGGATTCGGATCGGATCTGTCTATATCCGATCCGATCCAATAATAATAATTTTCCGATTCGATCCGATCCGATAATTCGACGGATTCTTGGTAGTTAAATCCATATCCGATTTATTAGCTTAACGGATATCCGATCCGATTATCCGATCCGAAATTATTTATAGCATATTTTTTAATTGGAATGTTACTTATTAATACCCAAAAATTCACGTATGTATTTAGTTAATATATATTAAGCAAATTAAAGATCATAAATTATTGCATAAAAAAGAATTCTCGTATAGGCGGTATAGTCATATTCAAAGCATTCATGAATATAAAACCATAATATTATCTAAAAAAATAAAAATTATAATGAAATAACCATATTAACTTGTCGGCGGGCACGGGTCAATAACATGTTCAAGAATATATAAAATATATAAAATATAATATATTAATAAAAATTTTTAATATATAAAATATATGTAAAATATAATATATTAAAAAAATTCGGATCGGATTGTTATCGGATCGGATATAGGTCAATCCATATTTGCTCCATTTACTTAATGGATTATCGGATTCGAATCTTTATCGGGTTATCGGATCAAAACCTTAAATCCATCTCCCGTTAATTTCATCGGATTCGGATCAAAATCCGATCCATTGACAGCCCTACTATTTACATTGAAAGCGGCCATGGAAGTTGAAGCTGCATCTGACTGTCTCCCAATTTCCTTAATCGACTTGCCAGCAGAGTTACTAATGGTTGTTACTATGCCATTCCAGCTTTTAGGTAATTGCCCAAGAATTAATAAAACTCGAATTTAATCACTAAAAGTGGTTTCGACTGTGGTTAATTGGTCTGTAACCTCATTTAACTCGTTGAGGTGTTCACCAAATCTTCTGCTTTTAGTCATTTTCATTTTGAACAATTTCTTGATCAAATGAACTTTGTTTGCTGACGGCTATTTATACATGCTGGATAGAGCTGTAATGAGAGACGCCATTGTCTTCTCATTTTTTATATTGAAAGCGATTGACTTGAGAGGGTAAGCCTGATTGTGCCGAGTGCTTTTCGATCAAGCAACTCCCACTCGTCGTCTTTCTTGCCTTCTAGCTTTGCTTTATTGGCTTATATAGATCCTTCTAGTGCAAAATAGTCCTCCATTTGCATTTTCCAAAATCCAAAAATTTTTCCTTCAAATTTATCAATTTTGGAAATTCTCTCATCTGTCATCATCGCTCCCACTCAAACAAAATGTGATTTTCTCAAGAAATCTTTTTTGATGCGAAGATTAATCAACACTGCAACTACAGAGCATACTAATAATTTCAAAAGATATCATGAACGAAGCTCTGATACCAGTTGTTGGGAATTAGGATGCTACTAATTCCCCCTAAGATCGATGGAATGCAAAAATTAATAGGCGCATGAGAAAAATAATTGATGCTAAATTAAGCGTAAATATAAAACACCGAGATTTAATGTGGTTTGGCAATTTGGGTACGTGCACAGACTCCACACCAATATATTTATTTCACTATCTCAAAATGAGAAATGCAAAAATATCACACTATATTTCCATCTACCTACGCAAAGACTTTAGAAATCAGCTCACTTTTTTCTCTTGTGTATAACTTCTACACTGAAACTCTCTTTTTCTCTCTACACAAGATTCTCTCCGTTGTGTTTTATGGTGGTTTAACAATGCAGAATGAGAGCTCTATTTATGGGTGAAGATTGTAGGCAAAATGTGGGAAAAGATTGCACCAAAATATTCTGCATATCTCGAGCCTCCGAAAAAGTCCACAAAAGTTGCAAGCGTAGATTCATATAGCTCACGAAAATGCACCACAAATTTCCATTTGTTGTAAACTTCTTCATGGAATTAAATGCGAGCATGTAGTGGCATTAAATGTCATGTCATTTCATGCTTTTCCTTTAGCAATTGAGGCAGCCAAATTTGTTTCAATTATCTAACACTTCTTCAGCCTTAAAAACACCTTTGCTTCTTTTATACCTTTTGGAAGCTCTCGTGTGCAGCCTTCAATTAAACTTTGGAAAAACTGATTCGTCCTGTCATAAGAGGCCACAATTTAGAAGGTTTCATAACTGGAGAGAAAGCATGCCCACCAAAGTTTAATCAAGATCAGACTTCAACTTTTCTTGATGGAGTTGTCACTGCTCCTGAGCTGAACACTGAGTATGTTATTGGGGTCTCGACAAACCACTCCGACTAGCTATACTGTTTACCTATAAACATTCTTTTTGTATATATATTTTTTTCTTTTTAATTTTTCTTTTTCTAAGTCTAAAAATAGGTTGAGCACATGCACAATTTCAAAGGTGAAATGGCTACTCTAAACATAGGTCAGTCCACAACAAACCACTTAGCAAGATCTTTCCCAAATAGTCGGAACAAAGCTAACCAAATGCAGTATGTTGGTAGATCATCACAATTTCCTGGTTAGGCAGGTAGAGAAAACAGAGGCAGAGGCAGGAGAGGAACAAATAGTGGAGCAAAACCAACTTGCCAAGTGTGTGGATACCCGGGGGGGTAGTCGGTCTGGGTTGTAGCCCAGCCCTACCCCCAAAGTCTTGCCCAAAATCCATTACATCAATCTTATAGCTTCACTGATCTTGATAAAGGAGTTTGTAGCTCAATTGGCACAAAGTCATTTCTTTGGGTTCAAATCCTCATCTCCTCCTTTTCTACCTTCTCTTCCTTTCCTTATTGTCTTTTTGTACACACGCCCAAGGGTGGTGGTATTACCACCACAAAATTAATCCTTACACCACAAACTTAAATAAATGGTCAATACATCAAATTCATCACTAAGCAATAATTTATTTATTATTTTTTCTCTTCTGATTAATTAGAGCTCCATTTCAGCATGGAGAGAGAGAGAGAGGGTGGCAATTTCGGGAATTGCAAATTGAGAATCCCACCGAACACAGACAATGTTTGTCTCAATCTTGATTATTGAAAAATCAAAATTCAGAACTTCCTGTGAAGAAAAATCTTCAATTCCTTAGACATAATCCGATGACAACATTGAAACATCTTCGCGACACTAAAACACCTTTCGTTTTTGTAAAATTTAATTTGAACATTAAAGCTAAAAACGAATAGCAACACCAATCTATCCAAACATGTGTAATTCTTCATTATTTATGGGTACTGAATTTTCAATCTTCATATTTCTCTTTGTATTGCAAGCTTTTCCCGTTCTTTATGAATTACAGCAGTAGTTCCTTCTTCCATTATTCTCACTCAATTCAATAAAACTTTAATTTTTTTTCGCTCAGCGTGCAGAAATTCATCAACTAACAAGAAATTCAAAGCAATTTTCCAGGAAAATGATTTCATTTTTCTTCCAATTCGGCGCTTTTTGAAATTGGCCCCATTGATGGACTCACTAAAACGAACAAGGCCGGTGAGTATAAGAAAAAGTATATCCAACCGCGGCGTATTAACTATTAATAAAAGATTTTTATCAGATAGATTTAGCATGTGTTCGTGTATACTTATTTTTATCTAAAATTTTGCTAAAAGTGGAGTGTAATGGGGTGAACCACGAGATGTGTGAATAATAATGAGTGATGATGTGAAATGTGTGGTTTGATATTGATGTTTGATTTGACTTTTTAGTAGTAGGTAATTTTTAAGTGAAAATAAGTGAAAACGAACACACACTTAGTCATAAATATACGTAATAATTTTTGGTGTGTACGCATTAAATATTTATTTTAATTATTATCTGTTTATATTGGGGGTTTTACAAGTAAATAAATGTCCTGCCAATGTGACGCTTCAATGGAATGTCAAAGACGACATCGATTATCAAGCGACTACGACAAAACGTTCAAATGCGTTTAATAGAGAGAGAAAATACAAGTTAAACAAATCGTCATTGTTATCGTCTTGTCAGTTATAAACTGCTTTCGGAATATTATTCTGAGCTGAAGCTGGTCTAATGCAAAAATTGCAAATACAGAAGCTCAAAGACATTAAAACCTACGACATAAATACGTAACACCAGGGGAAGAGACCGGATAAACTCATCAACGCCAGCGACTAATAAGGTACAGCCAACGGAGACTATATTGCGGACCGGATAAACTCCAGTGTCTTCTGTATTTCACCACCCAAAACTTAAGCACGTAAAACAGGTGCAGCAAAGCATGCTGGAACAAAATCTTGACTGCACCTATTCCAGTTTTATCCTGTCAACATCCGACATCACTCCTTCGAGCTGCAGAGTGGTGTCAACGGAATTTAATATGCATGTGTTATATTGATGTAGGGAACACGTTAAATAATAATAATAATAATAAGAAGAAGAACGAAAGAAAGAAAAGGACATACCTTGACAATTTGACGCAAAAAGTAATCACCATAACGTTTTGCTGGCTTGGATTCTACAACGCGAATTATGTCCTGAATTCAAAAAACCACCCTTCATACTTTGGCACACGAGATAAGCATCTCAAACAATAGCCAAACTTGTTATGCTTTTCGAAATTTATTCTCTTGGGGACTAATTCACCACAGCAATTGAATTTTTAGCAAAATTAATAAAAATTACAAAATGCTCACTGAAGTTAACTGCTTTGGTCACTGCAATTTAGTCATGCTTCCACCAACACTCTTTGGAGGATGTGTTACCATTAACGGAACATATGTGCACTATGTGTGCAATGACTAATAAAAACTCAAACCACGTAGATCTCCAAAACTATCTTAAATAATATTAGACTTTACTCTTACTGTCTCGAGTTCATCTCAGTAAAAATATTAAAGTACATTTTTATTTAAAATAGTTTTCCAGATTTACATGGCATATATACATCTCAATCATCTCACACACAGTATACACATGTACAATTAACTGTGACATGGCAGTCATATCATCTAAAGCTATAACAGAATTAAAACCAGTAAGAGCATGGGTAAAACTTCATTGTCGGGACTCTTGAACTTCAATGACCATTCTATAATTTCTCTTTGCCATTAAAGAAATTAACAGACTCTCTAGGCCTTCAAATTCCATGCAGTATGCCTATATCTGATCATCATGCTTATATCATAATACACAGATGATCTGATGTGCAGCATATGAGTGAGAGAGAGGGAGAACAGAAAAACTTGTAAGCAGACAGTTTATATTATGGAAACAAATAGAGATAACCGATGCTAACAAAGAAGCAGATGATGGACAAATTTTAGTGCTTACATCATCAATGTAGAAATTCACATCAGCATTGGAGGTGATTTTTCCATCAGAATCTACTGCATGAGTTTTGTGTTTGTATGTCATTAAGATTGTCCTGTGGAAACACCAGTCATCCGGTTAAAAAATCATGCGTATAACAAATGAAAGATGGTGCTCGGGTCTGAATAGATTCTTGTGTCACACAACCTTAATGTGGGCTCATCGACTTCCATGTAACTCGCTAGCTTCCCAAGGGAGATAGTTGAGTACACTTTTAAGAAGGTTCGGACTCCAGATAGCAGTTGCTGCTGCTTCACTTCATAAAGAAACAGCTTTAATTGTAGTCTGTAAGCATCCTGAAAGGAATTCAATGCAAAATGAACAGCAGACACAGAACAAAAAGAAAACACAAACAGTGAACGACGAGAGATAAATTATCTTCATAAGTAATGCAGTGCAACACTTGACAATTCAAACTAGAAAAAGGGCTACATATGCACCAAGATTAACCAAAAACATCAGGGCAAAGCATGACATTTGACTAATAAAAACTTGAGTCCTCAAAGATGGCGCGATACCCATGTCAACATTACACCACATGTATGCCAACAACAGTTGACATGGGTTAAGATCCTTCATTTTTCAGGTGGACATGGCAACAGAAAGAAAAGACACGGAGGTAGACCTTTGGAAGTTGAAACAATGGCCATGGAACTGGAAGACGTAAAATTTGGCAAATCTGGCTCACCTTTAGCTAAGTGATATTAAGCATTGGAAGGCCTAAAAGAAAATCAGATCTAAAATCTAAAAAAATCATTGGGCTTTTTTAGCTTTTCATGCCAATTTTTAAGATTAGTAGACCATAACCAACTCCGCCAATGTGTATCACATTGCCGGTCCCAAACCCGGATAAAGGAGGAGGGTTGCGGTAAATTGACAGCTAGCGTAAAACTTTGCCAAATCTATAAAATGGAGCCAAATGAGAAAACGTTGGAGCGTCCCCTATTAAGCGACGCGCTACATCGGACACTGGGTGTAGTGATAAATTGGCAAGCGTGCAAGCTAGGGCGTTCCCCCAAAGCGACATGTCACACCGGCGCCGGGTATGGCGAAAAATACATAAGGGTTCTCACATTTTCATGAACGGGCGCTAGTAAAGAAGTTAGTCCATAAAGATAAGGTTCGCTTAGTTTCTTGGAACATAGGATCTTTGATTGGTAGACTAGCGGAAATAGGGGATGTGATGAATAGGAGAAAAATAGACATTTCATGCTTGCAAAAGGCTAAGTGGGTAGGAGAAAAATCCAAAGAGGTAGCGCCATGGGGACATAAACTATGGTATACCGGGTAAAGACAAGAATAGGAATGGGGTGGGAATAGTTGTATCAAAGGAGTTGCTAAAAGATGTGATTCAGGTGAGGCGGAATGGTGATAGGATTCTACTTACTAAATTGATACTGGGAGGCGAGATTATAAATATATTCAGTGTTTATGCAACTCAAATAGGCTTAGATGACAATACTAAAGCAAAATTTTGGGAAGACTTGGATGAGGAAGTGCAACGCATACCTAATGGAGAGAAATTATTTATAGGTGGGAACCTTAATGGACATATCGGTAAAAATCAGGATGGATTTGAAAGTGTGCATGGGGGTTATGGATATGGAGATAGAAATCCCATTGGGGACACTATCCTAGATTTTAACAGGACATACGACTTAAGGATAGTGAATACATGGTTTGAGAAGAGAGAAACTCATTTAGTGACATATAGGAATGGGACAAATGCTGCTCAGATTGATTATTTCTTGACTTGGAATGAAGATAAAAACATTTGTAAGGATTGTAAAGTTATCCTGGGGAAGAGTGTTGCCACGTAACATAGGCTATTAATCTTACATATTCGCATGAAGGATTGCCGAAAAAGGGTGGTAAAAATAGGTGAACCAAGGATTAAGTGGTGGAGGTTAAAAGGGAATTAGACATTAGTTTTTAAGGATAGGTTAACGAAGATGCTAATACAGCATGGGCAACGATAACACATTACGTAAAGATTGTGGCTAAGGAGGTACTTGGGTGTCAAAAGGGTCGGGCGCTTTTGGGAAAGGAATCTTGGTGATGAATCGAGGAAGTGAAAATAGCAGTCAGCGCGACAAGAGAGCTACAGAGAGTTTAAAAAATGCAGAGATTGTCAAGTGTATGATAGATATAAAGACACCAAGAGATAAGTTAAGAAAGTCATACGAGAGGCTATGGCCAAGGTTCACGAGGAGCTATACAGAAATTTGATACGAAAAGAGGGAGAAAATGAAATCTTTAAAATTGCAAAAATGAGGGAAATGAAGAGTCAAGATTTAAGTGGTATAAGGTGCATAAGGGATATGGATGGTAAGGTGTTAGTAAAAGACGAGGAGATTAAACAAAGGTGGCGGGTATAAGGTTCGGATGGTATCCCAATCGAGGTCTGGAAATGCATGGGGGAGATAGGTATAAGGTGAATAACTAAACTCTTTAACAAGATTTGGCGGAGTGAGAAAATGCCTGATGAATAGAGAAATAGTACTTTGATACCGTTATATATAAGAATATGGGTGATATACAAGATTGTTCAAATTATAAAGGAATAAAACTTATAAGCCATACTATGAAATTATGGGGGAGAGTAATTGAGCGTAGGTTGAGACGCATTGTCCCAATCTCATAAAATCAATTTGGGTTTATGCCGGGTCGATCGACTACAAAAACAATTCATCTACTTAAATAATTAATGGAAAAATATAGGGCTGGAAAAAAATTTACATATGATTTTTATCGATCTCGAGAAGACCTATTACAGGGTACCTAGAGATGTGCTCTGGTGGGTTTTGATGAAGAAAAATGTACCTCTTAAATACATAAAACATTGTCAAGGATATGTATAAAGGGGTTGTTACAAATGTTAGGACATGCGATGGAATGACAGATGGTTTCACTATTACGATAGGGTTACACTAAGTATCTGCACTTAGTCCTTTTTTGTTTGCTATATTAATGGATGAGCTTACGAGACATATTCAAAATGAGGTACCATAGTGCATGTTATTTGCAGATGATATAGTTTTAGTTAATGAAACTAGAGCAGATATAAATGATAAGTTAGAACTTTAGAGGCATACTTTAGATACCCGCGGTTTTAAATTAAGTAGATCAAAAACAGAATACATGGAGTGTTTATTCAGTGGTAGGAGCAGGAGGGATCCTCTTGTGGTTGAGTTAGATGATGAAGTGGTTCCAAAGAGTGATAATTTTCGTTATTTAGGATCAGTGGTTCAAACCAATGCTGACACAAAGGGTAATGTAAATCACAAAATTAATGCTGGATGGATGAAGTGGAGAGGTGCATCAGGGATTTTATGTGACCGTAATATGCCTTTGAAATTAAAAGGAAAAATTTATCGGACAGTAGTACGACTAGGATTATTATATGGTAGCGAGTGTTGGGCAATTAAGAAGGTAGATGAACAAAAATTAAGTGTGACAGAAATGCGTATGCTGAGGTGGATGTATGGCGAGACTAGGAAAGATAAAATTACAAACGAAGAAATTCGTGGTAGATTAAGAGTGGCCCTCATTGAGGATAAGATGAGAGATGCTCGACTAAGATGGTTTGGACATATGTTCACGGAGGCCTGAGGGTGTACCCGTTGGGAAGAGTGAGAGTATTAGGGTAGGTAGTATAAGGAGAGGTAGATGAAGACCGTTAATAACGTGGATGGAAGTTATTCGTAAGGATATGTGTGTTATGCAGGTAGATGATCGACTAGCATTAGATAGGAATGCATGGCGTTGCAAAATTCATATTGACGATCCGACATGATTTTCTTGTATAACTCCACACAGCCGACCCCTACCTGTACGGAATAAGGCTAAGTTTTTTGTTGTTGTAGTAGAAACTATAACCACATGCCACTTTGCATGGAAGTGTATTTCCTTTTCTAAAAGCTGTAACTTGCAGTCCATGACGATGAATATGCTCCAGTATTTTCATGATTGAAACCATATACCATCAATCAGCATCTCAATCAACCTCTATTATTGTCCTCAAAGTATACCTAACAACAAACTAGCCTTGTTTTGAACAATCAGTTGGCAACTGAATCGTAATGGCTTCAGGTTGCCTGCATTAATAAGTTCACAATTGCCAGCTTACTGCCAGCCTTATCCATTAGTTTTCAGTTTCAGATACTCTCGATCCACCTTCATGAGTCTATAGACTTTCTTCTTAAAGCTCAGTGGCTCCCTACATGATAAGAACTTGTTCTTAGCCATTAACTATAAATTCCATATGGACAAGACACATTTCAGACGATGGTTTCTCCATATGGTGTCATTCGAGCATATCTACAATCTTAAATTTCTTTTGTATCACTTGCATCCGTGAAGTTAGCAGCGTACGCATACTATCCTGTCTATCCATAGTGCATACACCTACTGAATTCGGTAGAACACAGATAAATCATTAAAGGAATTCCAGCAGGATTTTATACAAAAAGGACAACAGTTGGCCGGTCCCTACAAGTTGGATGGAAAGTGAACAGTGATGTCATTTGAGTACATTGACCAAGAGAATTCAGAAACTGAAGTCACATTAACAGAACATTTGAGCAGAAAATAACATAAATGGTCAGCCAGGTCATACCTGGTTGTAGTTTACAAGCGGCTCCTCATAGCTTGGGGCTGAGGGAGTAATAAATTTGGGACAAGCATAAGAGAAAAGCTCATCATATAGAGTCAATCCCTCGTCATCACATCTCTGCATTCTCAACATTTTATCACCATACTTCTCCCGCAATTGAGAGTTCACTGTCTCTTCAACAAGCATCACTTGGGGGCAGAGAGAAAGAGAGATGGCAAGCAATGCATACATCTGCTCGTTCTTCTTTAGTATCTGCTCATATTGTGGAGACTTTTGGTGATACTGCTTTGTCTTGAAAATATATAACAGAATCTTGTTGAATTCTCTTATAGCATCCACATACCTGTACATCCATGAAAACTATTAAAGCAATATCCAGTGGCCTCCAGAAAAACATTGCTGGACAAGTAAACTAGTACCAATGTAAATCATCTCAATTAAAACAAAGGCGTCAGTTTAAAGCATCGCGGTCAAACAAATGTGCCATAAAAACCATCAAGGTCCTTCACATCGGGACACCAATGCATCATGCATGGCATGACAACTTCAGAGCTAACTTCAGGTCTACACCAGTTGCAGGTACAAAATCAAGGCCAGTAGGACCGAAGCCACTAGATTTCAAATTACTTCTCCACATTTCCAAGTAACTATTTTCTTTTAACATCATCCAGAAAATGTAAAAGAAAGCAAAAGTAACATAACACTTTGGCAAGAGGTTGTGTGAAGTTGTGGATCCCATTAATTTCTTGTTTTCAACAAGTGGATAAAAGTTGTGAGTTCATTGAGATGTGGTCTATGATGCTCGGACGCATCTCTCAGGCCACCATACCCATGTCGACACGACCTGACACAAGACACAACACAGATCCGGTGTCGGATCCTCTACTTTTCAATCAGACTCGGCATGAAGGAAGACGTAGGGCAACCTTCAAAGGTGAGAAGAAGGCGACGACAATGCAGCCAAGGGAAGAAGGAGACGTACCTGCAGTCGCTAGGGCTTGAAGAAGGCAGCAAAAATGGCATGCGTACGCGACTTGTCTTCTCGGTTGGCAGATCCGAAATTAGAGCCGAGGAAGATGAGGAAGATGAAACTAGGGTTGTTGCATAATTAAATGGGCTTGGTTATTAGATGGGCTTGTTAATTAATTGGGCTTTTAAAGTTTTAGTTATACTTGTAAGTTGTCATACATATAAATGGGTTTGTGTAATTAATTGGACTTTTAAAATTGTTAGATATACTTAAATTGTGATACATAATATTATTAGATCACATTTTAAATTCTTATACATATTATTTGGGTCATCCATTTAGTTGTAAATAATTAAAGTAACCAAATAAAATAAAAAATGAAATAATTTTGGATCAATAAAATAATTTTTTTTTTTAAATAACTTGTATATTAAATTTTTAAAATAAATTTTTATTCATCTGCCGTGTCCCTATACTTGTGTCCAAAATTTGGCCCTTTTTAGCCGTGTCCTGTATCCTAAGTTTTTTAAAATAAAGGATCCGACACTCGGATCCGTACCCGTATCCGACACCTGACACCGTGTCCGAGCAACATAGGATGTGGTAAAAATGATGTGCTTGTAGCAACCAAAAGCTTTATAAAACAAGCAGTAAATAGTAACTTTAGGTACGACAACAGAAGATACCCAAAATTCACATCACCTACAGAATTATATCAGTGAGATGCCATGAAAGAATAACAGTTGGTACATATGAAATATTCAGTTCAAAATTTAACGGTTTTATTGTTCTCCAAAGCAAAATGAGCACTGAAACTATGAACAATGATTTACGTCACATTTAGTCCGAAATAGGGAATGACTGCAACAGAAAGGATATTTTTACCCAATAATATGTTCTTCTGGCCTCAATAGGACACCGGCAGAACGCACATGCCACATAAGTTTCATAATGGCTTCTAATTATTTCTAGCAGGCATCTTCAAACAAAGAACAGAAAAAAACCCAATGATCAAACGATATGACAATTTCAGATGATTTCTGTCACTCTGAATAGCAACAGCCATCAGCATTATTGTCATAAATAAATCATAACTTAAAAAGGGGATAGGCAATTGACGCTAGCCTGAAATCAAGAAAATCTTACTAAACCTCAAATGACCCTACTTTCAATAAAATAGGAATATCTTGACAAGTCATCAGTAGTGAACACGTTACACAGAAAGCTGGGTTAGCTAATTTCACTTCACAAAAAAATAGGGTAACATACCTCCGCAACATAAGGCTGGCAAACCCATAATGATATATGGTAGTAATGTGGCTTCCAATAACGCTGGTGTAGACACCTTGTTGACTTATGTCAATAGGTAGTAAGCACTTCAGTCCAGTGTGATAATCACCCAACAAACAATGAACTCTCAGCAACCCAATCATGCTAAAATACCCCAAGACCTTCAAGACATTACTTCCACCATTGTAATCATAACCATCAGTAGCAGTAAATTGTACAAGGCCTTCCTTCTCCTGCTCCAGTATTTGTATGATTGTAGATTTCTCCACAAGTGCTTGTAAGAAATTGAGGACACCATAAACATTCCAAGCCTGTAAATCCAGCATATAGAGATGTACAGTTCTCTTCAAATAATTAACTTCACATTAGATATATGGGTGATATACTACCTAAACTACAACGAGTAGAATTAGATAAAAGAAGGAAGCACATGTAGAAGTTGTGTAGTAATATTAACAATCACACAAATATCAAATCCAGGTGCAACCAGGGCGATGAAAAAAATACAAAAAGTCAACTTTCGAGAAAATTTAAAATACAAACTTGCGAATTAACTGAAAAAAGCATCCATTCCAAGGCCATACCTGATCATACTGTCTCAGGAGAGCAATCTCCTGCTCAGTCTTGCTCTTCATCTTTGCACGGTATTGGCAGAATGACTGGAACTGGTAAACAAATTCATCCACCATGTCCCATAACCACTGGTTTGGCAATTGCATATTCACCACTCCATGCAACACAACCTAGGGCCAAAAATAAGTCTGAATCAATTAGAACGATATTTACCCATACAAACTAGGCGGACAATTGTTTTTCGGAAGGCCACCTAATAAGGATGCAAGCAAAGGATTTTTAGATCAACTGAATGTCAGAATCTTGTCCATCATGTGCACAAACAGAATTATGTGTATAGGAATTGCATGTTGCTGAATAAAATTCCTCAGTGTAAGGCGATGCTACTTCCTCTAGTAATATGGAGCTTTATGCTCGATTGAATTTCATTATAACTTGCTTAAATCATTAATGTATTAAAAACAAGAGGTGGATAAGTGGGGCAATAGTTATGGATCCTACAAAATGTATGACTAGATGCATCGTAAGGAGATTATAATGAAGGCAAACAATCCTTTGTTCTTTAATGGACCTTCTAAGGGAGGCTTAGCCAATATTTTGGAAGCTTCTGCCTAGATAAGTAGGCCAATAGTTGTGGATCCTACAAAATGTATGGCTAGATTAAAGTTTGTTTTGCCTTTGAATTGTAAGAAGATTACAATGAAGGCAAATAAGCCCTTAGTTCTATAATTAACCTTCTAATGGAGTCTTAGCCGGTAACTTTAGGAAGCTTCTGCCAACGACATACTCCCTAAATCCACACCGCTAGTTATGTTCAGGCACGGGACACCACAGCTGGATCAATACTCCCCTAATTCAAACATGGATGAACAAGTATGTGCAATAAAAAGGAGGCTGAGCAATAAAAAGGAGGCCGCAGTCCAGAAGCATTCATCACTCACAGAAGCAGACATTTATTGATTTATCTGAGATCTGTCAAGTTTAGTCTGGTTAACAAAATGTTCCTGAACAGTTCATTGTTCATACAAGTCTTAATAATGGAATGCACAATTGCGATTGGAAACCTTTCCATGAGCAATATGTTACAAATTATCCTGCAAAACTGTAGTTCCACCTCATTGTCAGTATTATAATGCACTTGATCAGGATTAGCACACGCATCAGTACACTATTCTCAGTTGCAGTACTATTCTCAGTTGTTCCGAAATTAAATGGCAGCAAGAAAAATTAATCTTATGCAACTGAGTACCAAAGTAATCTTATGCAACTGAGTACAAACATCCATCAAATAATTACATATGTCTTCATCAATTCCAAAAACACTCCTCCTCTCACTTCATTCTGGAGTGAAGTATAATGTTTTCTCAGCGATAATCGAGCTTCTAATATAAAATTTCACAATTCTCACACAATCTCCACCTCACATAAGATTCGTTGTCAAATGTCACTGTGCACTTCATACCAAGCAGAAAGCAGGAAATTATGGAAATATAATACATAAATATCCAGAATTAAAATGGCGGCAGTACAGAAAAATTATTTGACCTGGAATAAGTTGCAGTAATTATCCCAGGAATCAATCCGTTGCTTGAGCGTAGGTGAATGTCTAGCATACAAATGGCGGAACCACATCTCCCGATAGAGCAAGCAAAACACATGATCATTATCCACATACGGGGCCACCGCATCGACTGAGGGCCATGGGGAGTCCTTGAAAAACCTGTCACTGATGCTCTGGAATGAGGTTTCATACATCTGGTGAATCTCGTACACATTCTTCTCCCTTATGTGCCTGTACATGTGGACCACAAACGATTTCACGGAATCTGGTACATAATTCGGGTCGTACCCGGCTGAGACGGACTCCACTCCAGGTTTCTGTTGCTGAGAATCGTAGTCGAACGACGCCGTACTCGCCATGGTTTCTGTGAAAGGGAGAATATTTCTCTCTAGGGTTTTGCAGATAACAGTGAGGAGCAAGAGAGGGTGATCATCCGGTGCTCAAACTGGACTATAAAAATGGCCTGTGGAATGATGTTGGAGATTGTTGAGTGGGCTTCTTGAAGTCCAATATTGCGGGAGAGGGCGGTAGCGGATGAGTTTTAATGTATTTTTATGAGTAGAAAGAGAGAGAATGAGTGGAATTGAATTGTGAAGATTTAATGAGTGAAAAGATATATGGATGTGATTTGTTTGACCAAATTTGAAAATTTAAAAAATATATTAAAATGTATTTTTTAATGCATGCTAACACCCTCTTTTTTACACGCATACAAAGGTTTATGTATAATATTTCATAAATAAGGTAAAATAGATTTAATTGCACATTTAATACAAAATTGGGGTATAAATTACAAAAATCCTATATTGTTGAATCGGGTTTACTGAATTAGTTCAGCTGGGAATATATAAAATATATAAGAACCAAAGAGAAGCAATTTGAGGCACATCGAGCTGCTCAATTCTGTTGACTGTGGTCTTGCACTTTAACTTGGTAATCCCTTCCCTTGTTTGAGTCCTTGCATGTGCATTTGTGATATTTTCATTTCAATTATTTTCTTGATGCCTTTTACCTATAATTTTTTTGTTTAATTTATTTTTTGTCGTTTTAAACAGTTTCTTTTCCCTTTTTTAAAAAACTATTTCATAGCTTAAGCTATTGTTTCTTGATTCAAACATAATGCATTAAATTTAAATATTTACTTTTTAAAAATTCTTATCTCCATTTCACACAAAGCGTGTAGTACATAACACATGCCTTACACATAAAGTGTAATGCACATGCACTTAAAGATAAAGTGAATTGCACATTAATTCTTGTTACTACATTACACATGTCTTACATATAAAGTGCAATGCATTAATAAATTAAACATTAATTACACTAAATTTGTAATTCATTACACATTCTTGCACACAATGTGTAATTGAATAGTATGTATTGTATTATACATTACAAATGAATTACACATAATGTGTAATTATTCATACTATATCATTCTTTTTTCAAATTTATTTTTTCTCCCTATAATTATCCATACATTTTATAATTTTCATTTTAAATATTCCTTTTACATCTAATTTCATAGTTTGATCGTTTAATTTAATTAATTAATATGTGGTATACATTAGCCTTGATCAAAATCAATGGTGCTAATTGGTTTCTACGCCCAAAATAATAAAAACTCAATTCTTGTCATTACACAATCATTACATCATCCATTGCACAAATATTACACCCATTACACAATTTGTTTAATACATTACACACACATTTCACACGCTCATTACACACTTTGTGTAATGCACTACACACATTGCACACTTTATACAATACATTACATGCGCATTACACACTTTGTGTAATTTAACACATTCATTGCATACCCATTACACACTTTGTATAATACAGTGTATAGCCATTACATACTTCATCCGATATTAGAGACATGGGACACAACCATTACACATTCTTTGTAAACGCTGCCTCCACTACTCTCCATCAAAGCAACCACACATATTCCCTCGACCAAAACACGGTAATAACACGACAATCACGACTCATCACTGCACAGTAGAAACTTGCGCATCCATAGAGTAGCAGTCACGGCACACACAAAACACCATTTAAAATACACATAATAATACTTCTTACTTCAAAAACTATCCAAGCTATAACCATTGGAACCAACACCTCATAAATTCACTAGCTAGCTCCAAGTCTCCAACCTCAAAACCTCCGGTGGCCATGTTTAAACTTCAAACATGCAATTAACTCGAGACAATAACCAACCATATGATCCATCCATCCATCCAGCCATTGAGAAGTACCTAAAATATATGATTTGTCAATTAATCAGATCTGGGTACAACATTGGCAGCATAAGACACAACTCACAAACAAAAGCAAACAAAAGATTCCATCTTTGTATTCAATTGAAGTAAATTACCTTGGTGATAACACCAATGCCACATTCTATGGCAAGTTTAGCCAAGAAGAGATGATCAGCCAAACAATCGCGCCTTAAATCCACCAAATTTCATCAACCACGAAAGGAAAGAACCATTTACTAATACAAATTTGAGCAAAGCAATAACTAATACAAATTTCCCCAAAAAATCTATGAAGCAAAGCTTGCAAATTTGGCCCAGAAAGGACGAAGATCTCTAAGTGTGTGTGAGAGAGAAAGAACGAAGCGATGAACTAGGTTAAAGCAAATGATTGAGCCAATCGCCTGAACCGCTGATTCCTGATATATGCAATTACTTTCATTCTGCCGAATTCTTGAATTATGAAATATAAAAGCATTATCTTACCTAATTTCCTCATATTTCACCGAGTTTTTGTATATCTCAAGTCGGAAATTGGCGTAGATGGTCTAGTTTAATTGTTCATTTTACGAGTTTGGTTTAAAAAAGAAAAACGTAGCGGATTTGATCCAGAACAAAAATTGTTTGTGTGAAAATGGTCCAAATTGATGGATTTCATCCATTGTCAACGTTAATATTGGCTATTTTGTCCTTTTTCCCCAGGGCATTTTGGTCATTCTGATTGTTGTAAATAACTTGCAATTGCAATTGAGTCGCAAAGTTTTAAATGTGTATACTTTGGACCAAAATTTATATTAAATCGAATACTTTGGCATTTTATTTTTTTATATATATTTATTTGGTCCGTAATTAATTTTATCGGATTAATTTGATGCTAATTAAATAGTTGTCAACGAAAATTTTCACTATCGTAGCATTTGTTCACTGTTCGCATTAATATCGTAACTTTTAAAAATTTTCTTTAGAATTAGAGATGCGCACATTTCGATTTTAACAACTAATTAATAATAAATATAATTATTGTACCTACATAAAATTTTGTTATGAATATATCGGATTAATGTGATGCTAATTAAAAAATTTTCACCAAAAATTTTCAACGCCGTAGCACTTGTTCTCTGTTCGCATTAATATCATAACTTGTAAAAAAAATTTCCTTAACGTAGAAATTCGTACATTTGATTTTAATCAAAAATTAATGATACATGTAATTATTTTACCCACATAAATCTTTAGAATTAAATTAAAAAAAAAAAACCAAAAACCCGTACCCCTCCCACCCTACCTCACCCCCTGCCCAAACCCTATCACCCCCAAAGTGACGAACTAGGGGACATCCCCCTAGTCTCATCTTGACACGCCCCCATACCAAATTATCTCTAATAACTTGATACGTGGCGTGCGCTAACGATGGATGACAACTAAGTGCCAGATCCACCGCTAAGACAAATGGTAACTGCCTTGCAATTACGTGATTTTATCTTAATTTAAATAATGAAAAAATAATTTATAGAAAATTTGAAAGAGTTTCCTTTGTATTTTGAACATATCCATCTTGTAAGGGACCTATTCCAAGCTCCAAACATTCAACCCAATATAACACAAATCTCCTTTCAAATCAAAGAATATTGAAATTTTTAAAAACAATCACAACTACCGTAATCCAATATCAGTGTCATATTCCAAAACTTGAATGAGAACAATATTGAAAAACATTAATGAATAAACTAATGAACAAACCAATGAATCTCCTCTTAAAAACGTATTCTCAAATGAATGCAAAGTCTCAACTAAATGTTAATACATGAATGAATAAATAAATGAACCTACTAGCTAAATGGAAAAGTGAGGGTGGTGGTGGTCAATAGGCGATCCAAGCTCACGCTCAAATACTTCCTGATAAGAAAACATTAAGAAAATAATGAGTTTTGTAACCCATTAAGTGGATGAGTGTAACGACCCGTCCTTTCTTACCCGAACGAAAAACATTTCATTTATACTTTCAAAAGCGGAAGCATTTATATACATCTATGTACATATCAAAACATATTTTGTTTGTTCACTTAAACTAGTACAATATAAACAAACAAAACGCGGCCGCCGGATGTTTAGGTTTCCCCCTTCTTCCTCACATCCCACATCACGCTCGGGAGGATCCTCCACCACCGCCTGTACATAAAACATCAATATACAACATAATGAGTCACGGGGATTCAGTAGGTAATAGATGCAAATGCTAATGCATGTCATGTTCATGCTTTGGGCCCGGTTATATATCATGTGTCTACAAGGCGCCGTAACATCATTGGCCGTCCCGCAAAGGTTCTTTTACGCTTTGCGGCGCCGTCGTAATGGCCGTCCCCCAAAGGTTCTTTTACGCTTTAGGGCGCCGTGGGCCGTCGTCTAAAGGTTCTTTTACGCTTTAAACCGCCCGTAACATCATACATATTGTAAGCACACAATCTACAACCCATATATGCATGATCATACTTTCATGTTACACATACTTCACCCTCTTACCATTTAGCTCATATGCTCTTCATCATATCATAGCTCATCTTGCATCTACCATGGTAACATAGCATAATATACATAATATCATCTAGCAACATAACATAGTATAGCAAACCCTACCATAACATAACCTATCTCTTCACCTAACATAGCATACCATAACTTCTTCCACATAGTTTCATATCATAACATTAGCCAACATATAGCATGTAGGATAACACATATATTTACTCATCTACTACCTACCTCAAAAGGCAAGAAAGCAAGCTAATGGATTGGTTGGATACTTCTTCTTCTCCCTTTCCTTTCTTCTTCCCTTCCTCTTGTTGATTCTAAGATGGCAACTAGAAGTGATTAAATGATCTTCAAGCCAAAACTCATGTAAAATCCTTGGAATCACCTTTGAGAGTGTTCTCTAGAGTTTTGGGGCGGTTAGGGTCAAAAATGAGGGTAAATGGCCGGGCAAACGTGTATAAACCCTATCCAACAGTTTACGACTTAAAATTACTAGTAAATCTCCTACTTAGTAAATTCCAAAATTACAGTAACCCTTAAAATTAGTCAGTAATGGGCACACGCGATCTGCGCTTAGGCCACGCTGACCACAGAGAATCACCCTTAACCATCACTCGACTTACTGTAGTAACCATAAGACTTACGGCCGTAAATATCACATTTACGGCCGTAAATCCCAATTTTCTGCATTTCTCTTCCGGCTCATTCTTGGCGACCATACCTAGTTCCAACATACATGGGGCAACCCAAAACACATCCTAAACATGTCGTACCCATCAACACCATCCCCCGACATATTCACATCATCACGACCCCTTCCCAAAAGCACAAACGATAAACATGCGAAATCATTTAAAATCGTGACGAGATTTTGGCGAGCCGTTACAATGAGTTTGGAAACATATATTTATAAAGTATTTAATATCATTTGGTGTTTTAGAGAACTGCTAAACTTATTAAAGTATAAGTATAATTGAAGAATGCTACAAGAATTTCTAAGTAAGTTTCCAAGTGAAATACTAAAATAAAGATGAAACACATCAATGAAACCAATGCTACAAGTTGGTATTTGAGACTTGAACAAAGTCCCGAAATTTTGAAAGTGTTGTAAGCTAAGTTTAAAGTTACCACTGTGTAATTACGATTAACCTGAAAATATTACCAAAAGTATCAATGAGTAATAACACACATGCGTAGAGAAACTCGATGGACAAGGCGAACTACTCAATGCTGAGCTAATAACTGAATAACTGGTTATACGCGCGCAGAGCAAGCCCCAAAAGCTAAACACCACCATACACAACTCCAAGCCTATGTGTGTAAAGCGATGGGTCCCCAAGACCTATATAAGCTGGTAATACATTGTGGAACAAATCACAACGGTGCAGAGCGGGTAAAGATCACTAAGGTACTTTGGCGATTTTAAAAACGATCATATAATTATTTAAAAGGTTGTTTGTTAAAGTTCGTGTTTTCTTTCAAAATCACTACTATATATTCATTATAGTGCTAAAATGCATCTAATATCGAAAGTAGACTAAAAATAACTTTGAGACATATTTAACATTAAAGATAATTTTTATCCACTCACAAAACTAAGAATTGCTCCTAATTTGGCTGATAGGCGTTCCCAATTGTCTCATCGTGACCTGAAATAACAATAGTATTCTAGTTAAAATCTACACACATGAATTGCTAACCAATTGCCTACCCACATTTAATACCAAGTTTTAACTTTTCTAACATTCTCTAATTTCCTCATTTTATCGCTTTATTCCTCATTTTTCATTGATTTTACAATATTTTGTACCATTGGAATCCCCCAATTGAATCACACAATAAAGCCCTAAATTTTCAGCATCTAAATATGATGAATTTCCATCTACTTTATCACCCACTACTCAATTGATATCAATTCCACTTCAAAATAATTAATTACGGTAAGATAACATCTTAATAACACCTCATTTACCTAAACCAATGATAAATTTCGAATCCCCAATATCTATTAGTAAAACCCTAAAATTAATTTCACTATTTACTTCGAATTCAATAGGGTAAAATTGAAGAAACGTGCTTACCACGCGAAACCACGACAAACCCAAGCTTTCACTTCCTTTTTCCCTTTTCTTTTTCCCTTCTTTTTCTCTTTTTCCTTTTCCTTTCTTACGATTGGCTTCCTCTTGTTTGCAGAATGCTATTCACGAATTGGCTTGAGGGATTGTTTGGTTGTATTATATATAGTTATATAGAATTTGCGACTCAGGTCCTTTTCATTTATTTGGTTGCTTTAAGTTGATCATTTGGCTCTTAATTGCACCCTTAAGCCATGAACTCCTAATCCACTTAATTAAGTCCATAAATTTTCATTAGACCTAATTAAACTCCTTTAAGAATTTGACTTTGACCCATAATTAACAACTTTGACCAAGTAATAGTTGAAATTTAAATATACAAAAATTCAGGTCATAACAACCACATCCTTAAAAAGAATTTCGTCTTTGAAATTCAATCAGCTACTATCTGAATAGGTGAGGATACTTAGCTCGTATCTGCTCCTTATTCTCCCAATTAGCTTCTTCCACTGGGTGATTCTTCCATGACACCTAAACTAGATTAGCAACCGCTTTATTGTTTTTGATTTGCTGTTTTCTACCAAGTATTCAATAAGGTTCCTTATCGTACGTCAAATTCTCGCTCAATTCAACTGGTTGTGCCTCTAAGATATGAGATGGGTCCGAAATGTACTTGCAAAGCATGGAAATATGAAAGACATCATGAATCCTAGATAGCTCACTTGGTAGGGCTAAATGATAAGCAACTGGACCAATCTCCTCAATGATCTCATAAGGCCTTATATAACGTGGGCTTAACTTTCCTAGCCTGCCAAATCTTAAAACACATTTCCATGGAGATAGTCGTAGGAATACCTTATCCCCAACTACAAATTTAAGGTCTCTTCTACGCTTATCTGCATAACTTTTCTGCCTGTCCTGAGCCACCTTCAATCTTTCTCTGATTATCGCTACATTCTCTGAAGTGAGTTGAACCAACTCAGGCCCCATTAACTCTCGTTCTCCCATTTCACTCCAACAAACTGGAGTTCTACATTTTCTTCCATACAAGGCCTAAAAGGAGCCATGCATATGCTGGAATGGTAGCTATTATTGTAGGCGAACTTCCATTAATGCTAAGTGATTATCCCAACTTTCTTTAAATTCAATGGCGAAAGCTCGAAGCATATCTTCCAAAGTTTGTATGGTTCGTTCTAACTGACCATCTGTCTGCGGGTGAAAAGCGGTACTAAGGTGTTGCTTAGTGCCCAAAGCATCTTGTAGTTTCGGCCAAAACTTAGATGTGAACCTGGAATCTCTATTTGAAACGATAAACATTGGAACTCTGTATAAACAGACTATCTTATCCACATATAACTTAGCCAACTTATTCAAAGGATTAGTCGCCTTAATTGGAAGGAATCTGGTAGTCTTTATCAATCGATCTACAATCACCTAGACTCCATCATTTCTGCGCTGAGTACGAGGAAGGCTAAATAGGAAATCCATAGTGATATGTTCCCATTTCCACCCGGGAATAGGTAAAGGCTGTAGTAATCCAGTTGTTTTTTGATGATCTGCTTTACTTGGCTGGCAAACCAAACATCTTGATACAAACTTTGCTATCTCTTTCTTTATACCTAACCACCAATAATAATCTTTCAAAGTGTGGTACATCTCAGTACTGCCTGTCTGCATAGCATAAGCTGAATAGTGTGTTTCCTCTAAAATCTTCCTCTTCAACTCTTCAATGTTAGGCACACATAATCTGTTCCCCATAACTAAAGCACCATCATCTGCAATTGCATAATCTTTTCGTAATCCGAGATACTTCCTCCTTCAATTTCAAAAGTGACAAATCCTCCTTCAATTTCAAAAGTGACAAATCCTGCAATTGCGCTTCTTTAACCTTAGCAATCAAGGTAGGTTTTACATGGAAGCTAGCTAGTATCCCTCCTATGGGAGTCGTTGACAACTCCATGTTTAACCTTTTGAACTCACCAATCAACGAAGCTACCATTGCATTAGTCTATGCTGAAGAAGTAGTTTTTCTACTCAGAGCATCTGCCACCACATTCGCCTTTCCTGGATGATAATCGATCTTACAATCGTAATCTTTAATCAGCTCAAGCATCTCCTCTGTATCAAATTCAACTCTTTTTGATCAAAGATGTATTTCATACTCTTATGATTAGTGTAAATCCGGCATTTCTCGCCATAAAGGTAGTGCCTCCAAATTTTAAGAGCTAAAACCACTGTAGTCAATTCTAGATCGTGGGTTGGGTAATTCAACTCATGTTTCTTCAATTTCCTTGAAGCATAAGCAATAACCTTCCCGTTCTGCATTAAAACGCAGCCCAAACCTTGTCATGAGGCATTCGCTGTTTATCACAAGTTCTTTACCTGGAGATGGAAGTGTTAATATTGGCACAGAAGACAACCTATTCTTCAATTCTAAGAAACTCTTCTCACATTGTTTTGTCCAGACAAATTTAGCATCCTTATGAGTCAAACTGGTCAAAGGAAGAGCTATTCTAGAAAACCGTTCTATAAATCGACGATAATAACTTGCTAGCTCGAGAAAGCTCCGAACCTCTATAGCATTAGTAGGACGTTTCCATTTCAAAGCTGCTTCAGTCTTGATAGGGTCTACGTAAATGCCTTTTGTGGAGATTACATGACCCAAGAAAACTACTTTGTCAAGCCAAAACTCACACTTACTTGACTTGGCATATAACTACTTGTCTCGTATAACTTACAAAATAATCTTCAAGTGCTCCACATGCTCATCACGACTACGAGAATAGATAAGTATATCATCTATAAAGACGATCACGAATCTATCAAGATACGGTTGGAGAACCTTGTTCATAAAATACCAAATTAGGCGATTTAATATAAATTTTGGACTAAAGTATACACATTTAAAACTTTGGGACTCAATTGCAATTGCAAGTTATTTACAACAATCAGAATGACCAAAATGCCCTTGGAAGAAAGAAAAAATTAGCAAACATTAACATTGACAATGGATGGAATGCTTCCATTTGGACCATTTTCACACAAACATTTTTTTTCTAGATCAAATCCACTACATTTTCCTTTTTTGGACCAAACTCGTAAAATGAATAATTAAACTGTACCATTTACACAAATTTCTCATCTCAAGCCGTTCTGCATTTCATTCGCTGAAAAGTTGACTTGTTCTAGTGTTCCAAAAAGTTGGCTTTGGCGATAGCATCTATGGTTGAAGTTTGGGTTTTACGTTTCACATCTTACATTTTATCATACATTGATCACATTTTTGTCATGTATTAGTGCATTTAGTCACGCAAAAATTCAGTGGTTAGTCTCAACGCATTTCCATTAATTGTGCTTTTTTTTAAAACCTTACCCATACTTTAAAACGGAAAGAAAGAGAATGCTTTCGATTTGTGGATTTATAAAGACTTCTATTGTGCATTTTAAAGTTTCCTCCCCTTTTTAAAACTATTTCCACCTAAAAATCTAAATTTGAAATAGAATTTTTTTTAATATGAAAAAGTAAAATAACAAAATTGAAGTTTAATGCCAGACTTTCAAATGAAGCAATACAAATCCATGGCCCTATCAAAGACACTATCACAATCTATCTATGACTTAAAGAAGAAGAATAAAAGCTGGCACACAAAAAGAGACAGCCAATCGTCAAATACTCTATCACAATCTATCTATGACTTAAAAAAGAAAAATAAAAGCTGGCACACGAAAGGAGATAGCCAATCAAATATTTCTAATGATAGGCATATTGCCATTTCATTTAAGTATATCACACATATGACGTATCCATTAAGCTCAACATTTTTAAAGTGAGAAATCTTTTCTGCACACATTAAATCTCATCAAGTTAAAGTTATTTTTTCTCTCTTATCATTTTGAACCACTCATATATTAATTTGAAAACTACTTTATATTTTTTAATACCTCTTTATCAGTTCTCAACTACACATTCGAACCAAATTCAATCTCTTCAAAATTTAATGTGTGTAGAATGATAGATTGTATTTTTTATGTTTTAATTTACTAATTTCTAGTGTGTTTTTATTATATTTTCGTATATTTTTACTAGTTCTTAAAGCCCGATTGGGAACAAATTTTTCCAAATTTTTCCACTTTTTTCAACTTTTTTCTCTCTCCTAAATCAATCACATCCACATATCTCATCACATCCACAAATCTCAACCACTCAACTCCACTCATTCTCTCTCTTCTTTTACATTAAAAACCTTTACAAACCATTATAATCTATTCCCAATCACCCATTTACTTACTTATTGTATTAGGAGTTGCAAAGAGGTAAAAATGGTAAAAAAGATGAAATATCACACTTCTTGAAGATGAAGGACCTTGTGACAATTCTGCAAACTTTTTCCTCATAATGGTATTTCGGGTGGCTATTTTTGTGGGAGACATTGAGTGGAGCATTATTAAGGAAGATTGTGGAGACATTGAGTGGAGAATTATTAAGGAAAAAGATAAGAAAGAGTGCCACTTTGCTATTGGAAACCATTTATCAAAGTAATGCGGGGAGTAAAGAGACAAAATTATGGGGCATTATTAAAGAAAATAATAAAAGAATGGGAACATGATCATTGCACTTATTTTTCCTTTTTGACTTGAATTGGAAGATGTGCATTTATAAAGATACATGCAGACGGGAAAAGAATGGAAGAGAGATCCTAACACATGAGATACTGGAGTGAAAGCAAAATACATATTAGAGAGAGTTTGTAGAGATACGTAGCTTTCAAGGAGGATGTGCAATTGGAGAATTTTGAAGAGCAAAGGAAAGGAGAAAATACCGAAGGAAAAACACATCAACTCTTTGAAATCCGATTATGTATTTCTATATTTTCTCTATTGTAGTTCTCGTATTTAAATTCATGTGTAGCTAACTTTTTATACTTCGCACGAACAATGAATCCTCTTTGTGAACTTTAGTATTACGTTATTGGATTTAATAGTACGTGATTGATTTGTCATTAATTTTATGTTGTTAAGCTTATAAATTTATCTTTTTGATCAATTGATAAATTATAAATTGGTTTGTGTCGGATTTGAGAAATGAAAACACAAATTAGAATAAACAACATAGAACACTAATTTAGACAAGATTTAGATATAAACTTGTGGTTAATGTGATCTTTAGGTGAAGTTTCGACATAACCTATTTGAATTTATTGTGTGAATGCATTCTAAAGGGTTGATAACAAATTTATTTAGAGATAAATAAATTGGCCTAATAAAATAGATGTATTTATCATTGAGAGAGGTAAATATTTATTTTAGTAAATTTGTTCGTTGACGAAAATAAGATCACTACTTGAATCTAATTACGTGTACTAAAGGAATCAAAGTTGGTGAAATTGTGAGTTTCAAGTCTTGTAATTCCCATCGTCGTCTATTTATATATTGCAAATATTTAATTCTTTTAATTTAGATTTTATTTAGTTTATAAACTTTTATGTTTATTGAAAATCAAAACAACCATCAAATCGTCTTTTCAAATAGAGTACAAAATTGATAATTTTGATAGTCAAATCTAGTCTCTGTGGGATCGATACTTGGACTTAAAAATTCATTTTACTACTTGTTCGACCCGTACACTTGCGACAATGTTTTCAACACATTCTCAAACGAATATAGAACAAGTAAAACTTGCATTGACTTATTTAAACATTTTAATAGACTTGTATAGAATTCAATTCAAGTTTTAATAGCACTCTAATTGATTAGAATTAGGGTGTTCAAAGACATTGCATCTTAATATTGTTGTATTACAGATGCTCCAATTGATAAAAAATTCTTAATTTGCAGTATAGTTGTGTTTTGCACTGCTTGTCTGTCATTCCAGAATTATTAGTATATCCTTTAAAATATATGAAAGAATGTGCAACCCATTTTGAGTCCCTCGCGAATTATGATTTTCAAGTCCAATTTGAATGGCGGTTGTAATTGTATAACTAGATTGAATTTGCAATCCATTATGCTTCTCGAATTTTTTCCCAGAATGGAGGACAATATGTAGTAATGTACTACCTTGACTATCAAAATAATCGATCCAACATAGGAACATGCTTTGTGCTACCTCGAGTACTAATATCCTTACTATCTATAAAGAGTGAATGCCATTTTATTATAGCAATGAAGAAATGAAAATGACATCATTTTATCAAAAGGATGACAAAACGACATCATTTTGGGCCAAGGTAAGTGTTTTAACCCGTAGCTGTCCTCGTGGGCCTGACCTGATCCACGTGTAAAGAATATTTTGCCTTTCGATCTTAGGTTTGAAACTTGTTCTTGCATTTCCTTTCCCTGTTTCTCAAATAAATCACATTCTTGCTATTGTATGTTCTTTGATCTACCACTTATTGTATTAGCTTCCAACCCTCTTCCATGGATGCTATGGTATGTGTAACGCCCGATTTTTGAATATTCAAGTGTTACTAAAATAGTTGTGACTTAATAAAATATGGAAATTTTGGCATTTTTTTAAATAACATTTTCAATAATAATAATAATAAGAATAACACTAAGGCTTAAAATCCACGTAACTAGTGATGGCAAAGGGGCAGATCGGTAACAGATTAGTGACAATTGTTATTGCTCCACAAAGAAATCTTGTTGGAAATATTGCCCATAATCCACGAGGTGAAAAACATATCAAATCGAGGCAAATTGCAGAGAAAAGCAAATCAACTTTGATCCATGAAATGATTTGCGAATTTTTTTAGACAAATAATTTCCCCAACTTTGTTGCATATTAATCACCTAACAAATTAATATTTCAACAATTTATGATTTATGAGTTTAACACTTTATTCATTCAATATTAACAAAGCATTTAATAATGAGTAAAGAGTGATTCAGTAATAATAATAATAATAATAATAAGTAAAGAGAACCTTGAACATGCTCATTAAACTTCTCACAAGTTAGAAGTATTTAACAAAAATAATCAAATAAGCCCAATTGCTTAAATAGTAAAGAGGTGAAGTAGTTAATGAACAAACTAAATAAAAGTCTCTCAAATATCCCAAAAGAGTGAAACATAACATAAATAAGATAACGTAGAATTTTTTAAAGCAATTATGACATTTGAGTTTGCTGTCCAGTATCCTTCATTCTTCAACCTTTCTAGTCCAACAATTTAGAATTGGATGATTAGGTATTTGGGTTGGGTAAAGCCTATTGAACATGTCATGCATGGTGCTTATTAGATTAGTTGGTCAAATATCTAAATGTTTTCATTTTCTTTTTTGGCTAACTTTTTTTTATTATATTCTATTATAGTTTTTTCTGGGAGGATTGGGGTAGATCCTCTTCGATTTGTTATTGTCCCATGAACTTCACAGATCAAAAAAACTAATTGCTATTGCTTCGCAGATCCACGGATCGGCAAAAATTTTTACCATTCGGGGTAGATATCCATCGAGGTCGGTACGGATCGAGTTTTTTTGCCATCCATACACATAACTAAAGGAAACAATTTTCATCACTAGACAAAATTCATTTCCTAAATAAATGAATTAAATCTTCTAAATTAAATGCGGAAACCAAAGTAGCATCTTGCTTTGAAAATATAATGTTTCTCTAAACAGAAAATACTAAAAAAACATTGTAGTTAAGCTGGATGATGTCACCCCGCTTGATGCTGCTTTGCCGAACTCCTTAATTTGAAAGAAAAGTGTGCACATAGGTGGGGCTAGTATAACGTGGTTGCATTCAGTGGGGCCCACTATAAAAATTTTCACCATTTCACATACCAGTACATGAGTTACAATTGCAGGTAATCAAACTATAAAAAAGTCAAGTGCTAGAAACTCCCATCCAACGTAGGGAAAAGTCCCTACACCATCCCGTAGAAAATGGTACCTAACACCATCACATGCATATCAAATAGCAAATATACCACAATCATAATCGCATGTAAAGGAACATGACACGGTTTTAAAGTAAACAATCGCTTTTAAAATAAAAATATTTTGCAAGAAATAAAACCCTACCTCAAAGTCATAATCTTCTAAATTTCTTGAAGTTAGAGCTGATGTGATGATAGCGCCTTTACGGACTTTGCATGTCGTCTCATAGAAGAAATTACATATAATTTAGTATTTTAAATCTTAAAAATGAATTTTAATAACTTATTCGGGTCTTAAAGTGTTTAATTAAGAGGTTTAGGGCCTAATTGACAACTTTAAAAGTTTATTTGGACTTAATTGAAAAGGAGATATCGATTTGAGGGTTGAAATTAAACTTTTGAAACTTAATTTGGACTTGATTGGAAGAAATCAATGACTTAGGGACTGGTTTGAAGTAAAATCAGAACATCGGGACTTTGATTTCAAATTCTATAAATTCACATTGAAGTCAATTAATCCAAGAGTTTGAGTACTTAAATTGAGTTTTTAAAACTAGATTGGACTAGATTGAAGATAATAATTGACTTTAGAGGCTAATTAAGATGGTTGTTTAAAACATGGGGCCAACATAAATAGGGACCATAAGTTGAGGCACCGCAATGGAATCACAAGCCAATGATGCAACACAGAGAAGAAAGAGAGAGCCGAGTTCTATGGGTGAGAGGAAACATCCGGCGACTTAGCCGCCGGCATCATTGCCAAACAACCCCAGTGTAGCCATTGGTAGGGGCGGTTTAGTCACGGCACTGGCTACAACCAGACAAGACCGCCATCAAATCGGGTTGATTTTAGAGACGAGAATCCGGCAAAATTGGAAGTTTCACTCGGCCAAAATTCAACAATTAAAGTCGGGTTTGGATTCAACTACGCTAGGTGATCGATTTAGTGAGCAAAAAGAAGGAGAAAGTCATGTTGAAGAATATGGAACTTCAATGGGGGAGACCTTACATTTCTTTCTCAGCCTACTTCCTCCCATTTTTTTGTTAAGTACGTGCAAAAACTAGAGGATACCGATGATGGTGAATTTTGTGTCTATGTGATCGACTGGATTTATTGAAATGGATCTCGAGATATTGAGAACAAAGGTACTCTATATGTGTGTATACGATGTATGTGAATACTATGTGTATTGTAATCAATTTGCAGCAGCCAAATTCATTTTGGTTACATGAAAATCCCAACAAATCAAAGAAAAGGGGTTGAGCAATTACCTATTGAATTTGCTGCATTTTCTGTTGGAAAATAGAGTGGGATTTCCGTGTGGTTGCTCTGATAGCTTCTTGTTGTGCTTGAAGGTAATTGGTAGATGTAAATGTCTTTTGATGGGAATCAAGGAGTAGAGATTGAGAGGGTGTTAGCGGATGAGTTTTAATGTATTTTTATGAGTAGGAAGAGAGCGAATGAGTGGAGTTGGATGGTGGAGATTTAATGATGGGAGAGATAGATGGATGTGATTTGTTTGACCAAATTTGAAATTTGAAAAAAATGCATTAAAATGCATTTTTTTGGACATGCTAACACTTCCTGAAATTGTGAAACTATTGCAGTTGTGATAGAGAACTCTGTGAGATTGAGAGAATTTTGCAGCATGAGAATAGTGGAGTTTATGGGGTTTATGGGGTTTTTTTAGAGATAAGAGGGAGAGAGGGAGAGACGTGGGGTTTGGAGAATTAGAGTTTAGGAGGGGTTGTCAACTACCAAAACTCACGTTTTGATAGGATCAAAAATTGGAAATTAAAAATAATTTAATTAATTATTTATTTTTTGTAAATCTTAATTGGTTTGATTAATTATAAATTTTTAAGTTAAAAAAGGATAAGTTGGCCCAATACAAAATGTAATGGGTTTTTCAAATCGATAATTGGACTCAAACCCCAAATGGCTAATTCTCTTGGCCTTTCAATAATATTTTGACCTGATTAAATTATTAAATTAAAATTTATCCTTTTAGACGAAAGCTCCAATGTAAATTCTCAATTTTATAGGTTAAGTAGTAATGACGATATTTTATTTTGAAAGTTTAAAAGTTTGGCTGTGGTTGTTACAGTATGCCTTTTGAAATTAATCTATACTCGTTGTGTCTTCAGTAAGCTACATGTGGTTCATTTTGGAATTTCTATTTAGAATATGGGTTTAAATTGTTTTCTCTTTGTAATTTCTATCTCCGTTATGTCTCATCGACGTCTTCTGAATTCTCTCCTCCCTTAGTGGCAGTCATTGATTTCAAAGCTATAGCCACGAATGTTGTTGTGTTGCGAATTGTATTTTGTTTGCATGTTGATCCCCTCTATTATCGTAAGTATTGCAATGGTTTGTTTTACTATTACACTTACCTTTCTCCTGTACTTTTTTTATTGTGATCTCTCCGATGGTGGTTCAATAAATGCTTATCCTTTCTAATTCTAGCTTTTGTTTCACTCTTTACTAGAACACCTTTAGCTTTGTAACTTTTACTTACAGTTGCCTCCAAGGATTTGCTGCTGTTGTTTGTTGATAAGTGCTCGAAAAGCACTTAAATAACTCTTCTATTTTATGTATTTGTGTATTTTATTAGTGTTATATGTTCCGTTTTATGTGTTTTTCCTTTATTGTGGTGTTTAGGGTCACAAAGAATCAAAAGGAGTCAAAATGGATGAAAATCGAATGAAAACGGAAACTCGGGACCAAAATGCAAGCGAATCAAAGATGAAGGGCCTCCGATGAAATTTTATGAAAAGTTGTTTTTACAATTTTTCTTGTGCCAATATCAAAGAATATCAAAAGAGGATTTTCCCATTTTTGTCGGATCCCAAATCGGAGTTTCCTAGTGAAAGTTATGGCAATTTGAAGAGAAAGGACAAAGCATAAAAAATCAGTAGCCCGAATTTACTACTGCAGTTCAGTAATTTGACCATAACTTTTGCTACAAAATTCGGATTGACCTGCACGTTATATTGTTGGAAAGGACACTCAAAGGGCTACAACTTTGATGTTGACCTCTTCAAATGATTCGGATCATATCATGGTCAAAAATGGGCAAAACCGAGAATGATGTGAATGGAGGATTTCTTGGGCCATGTTTTGGTAGAAAATTCATAACTTTAAATTAAAATATCAAAAAAAAGGAAATTCCAATTGCACAATTCAGCCAAGATGCTTACCTATACCATGATACAATATTTAAACTAATGGAGCAATTTAAGATCATGATTTGGTGGTTACCAATTAGTGGAATCATAATGGAGTAGTTGTACAATTTTTTATTATGTTTTCTTGTGAAATTTTGCCTATAAATAGAGGCATTTGTAAGGAAGGAAATGCACAACTTAGTGGAAGAGAATTAGCTAGTAGTTCTCTCCAACTTTCTCTTCAATAAAATTCTCTTCTTCATTTGTTCTTAGTTTTAGCTTGAAAGATCTTAGTTTTTCATATTCCGGTGGAAGAAATAAAGGCTTCAATCGATCAACGATACTTATTTGTGAATATGATTAGCGGATCATTTCTTCGATAAGTTTCTCTTTTCCCTTTTATTTCTCTATTTATTTCTTAGCATTTATTTACTTGTTTTCTATATTTTGCGTATAATCTATCATATAGTGGTGGTGATACAAAGCGAACACTCGCTAAAAAGTATGAAACCCTACAAATATGAGTAGTTAGACTTTTCTATTTAGTTCGAGGGGGACGTTGTATTCAACTAACATGTGGTTATCTTTTCTAACTCTTTAGTAACGTTTTATCTATTCATCTACTTCAATTTGTTGATTTGTTATGCTTGTAAACCCGTTTTTGAGTTTATTTGATTATTGCATTCACTTTGGCCAATTGAATCAATCAATCTTTAAATTCAAGTTACTTGCTAGGATTGGAACTTTTGATCCATAATTATCACTAGATTCCAATCCAAAGTAGCAAATGAATATCGTGCATATTTATTAACAAATCAACTTAGATGTATTAATTCGAGTTTGTGAAATTATTCATCTAATTCAACTCATTCTTCTCGTTCATTTCACACTAGCTTTGCATTAAATCCTAAGAATTTGTTTAGGGTTATCCAATAGCTAGATGTTAAGTTAAAGAACTCACTTTAATTTAAAACACTTAAGGAAGAATTCGTTAATCAGAGCTTCTTGGTTAATTGAGAGTTGATAAATTGAAGAAGGAATAGTAACACGTTGCATGGGAAAGATAAATATAAGTTGTTGACACAACCGAACCCGAGAACTAAATATTTTGTACAATTATTTTATTTCAATCTTTTATTTTGACGTTCGATTTTCTATTTTTATTCAAATATCACAAAACCCCATTTTTTCTATATTAATTGATAAAATCAACTAGATTAAGCACCGTTCCTCTTGGGTTCGACCCTTACTTACCACTTCTACATTAATTTGTAGTTTTGAAATCGAGTAAGGAAATAAAATAAATTTTGGCGTACTGCGACAACACGCCCATTTGTATCCTCTAACTTTATTTCCTTCTATTTCATTTAAATGCAAATTTTAGGGTTCTGGAAATGGGCGGACTATTTTCAGTGCATTTGGTGCTTGATTAACCAATTACCATGATTAGGGAGTTCATTCTATTGGTATGGCAAATTAATTAGGAGTTTATTTTAATTATGACTTTGAGTTGTTATTCGTTTGTAATTATAAATGTATAATTTTGAATTTATCATTTAAAGATATAGCCGTTTAGGAATTTTGGAAAAATCGTTTGAACTATTAATTTAACTTTTGGATTTAGTTTTAGCTGTTGTGGAATTAGTTTTAAGTTTTATGCATTACTGACAAAGTGATATAGATTTAGTTTTCAATGTCATTAACTTAGTTCAGGTTTTATGTAACTGTAGAATGCATTTTAATTGATTTAATGAATTGATTAAGTTGTTTGATGGTGCAAAATATCTTTCTTTATCTTCAGTGTTTTTCTTTCTCACTTTTCTATGCACACTTTTTTCTTTGATCTTTGTATACTCATGTGTTTGTAGTCATTATGAACTCGCTTGAGAAGCCAGCTAACAAAAGGCATAGAGATTTGCATAATGCTAGAAAAGATGATGAGAATAAGAAACGTCGAAAAGTTTATACACTATACAAATGACGGCTCACTAGAAGGCGATCTTTCATTGCTATTGTAGCGCCCCGAGTTCTAAATACTCGGAATGCCACGTCATTTTCTAACTAACTTTTGAAAAGCCAAAAGTAACAGCTATAAATAGGAATTTAAACTTCGCGGAAAAATTATTCATTAATCAAATGTCGACTTTTCAAATGTTGATGTAGAGTAAATGCGGAAATAAATTGACAAATGAAACATATCATAAAAGGAATCTTTAAAAAAGTTTTCTTTATTCTTTATCCCACCGTCCACGCCTCGCTATCAACTCCTCAGTCTGCAATTGATTAGTTAAGAAAATATGAGTATTTCGTAGAAATACTCAGTAGATCTCGCGCAAGATAACAATTCAATATTACATATAATACACATGGTCATGTAATCCAAGTAATTCTCATGAACAAGTAATAAATACAAGTTCAAGTCTAGTCTCATGCATTTAAGTAAGAAATTCTCTTCATCTGATTGCATTAAAGCAATAATAATTCTCATGTCTGGGCTTGATCAAACAAATTATATGCTATAAATAGCAAATAGTCTCATGGAAATACGCACCACATGTAAACACATAATAAGAATAAATTATCTATGCATTTTGAAAAATAAAATATTTGTAGATAGAGATCTACCTTAAGTCTGGGAGCTCGAGCCTTAAAACTTGCAAATCTCTAGTGTAGCAGCGCCTCGTCTAGTCCTAAAATAATTAAAAATAACTCTAATTAGACTCTTGACTAAATAAAGTTTTCTAAAATAAAGTAAATTAATAGGAGTGGGGTTTAAATCGAATAGGATTTGAAGTTTAGGGATTAAATTTGAAGAGTTCGGGCTAAAATGCAAAATTAGAGAATTTTAGGGACTAATTTGAAGGTCAAATAAAAGTTGGAGGGTCAAATCTGCAATTGACCACTTTTGAAAACTATTGGATTAAATCGAAATTAAATTAGAACTTCGGGACTTGTGAAATAAATAAAACATAAGGACTAAAATGAAAGTCAACTGAAAGTTATCTATTTTGACCGCAGTTGACCAGATTTAAGAAATTGAGGGACTCGATTGACAGAATTCAAAACCTTTGGACCAACTTAAATAGAAACATGAACTTGGGGGACTAGGGTGTAAATAAGTTTAATAAAATCATAACTTATGAATTCCAGCCACTGTTCCTCCTTCAGAACGTGAAATCATCGGCAACTGGAAGAAAAGAAGGTCTCGGCTCCTCTCGACTCCGGCCAAAACTCATCGGCGATGCCCGTCGCCGATGGCGGCGATAGCGCGTGAGCAAGAGAGTCATGTCAAGAGGGAGAGACAGAGAGAGATCTTGAGAGAGGGAGAGACGTCACGGGAAAGAGAGAGATGGAGGCGATGGTGGAGGCGGTGACCGGTGGCGACGCCGGCGAAGGCAATCGGTAGGTCCCCCCGACCTTTTCCTCGATCTTCTACTCCTCCTACACTCTTTTCTCTCGATTTGAATCTAGCTATGAATGCATGAACAAACAATGAAAGAAAGACGAGAGGGATTACTGAAACTTGTGAAGTATGTTTGCTGTGAATGAAAGCGTGAGTTGGGTGTGTTTATATAGGGGTTTTAGGGTCGTAAATTAGGAAGGTAAGATAATTTATTTTAGGAAGATGAATAATCAAATTTTTTGTAAGTCTTGGGGGGTAAGATTAGGGTTAGGGTTCTCGAATTTGGGGCTGAAATTCAAAGATTAGGGCTTTAGGAATTGGGGATGAATTTAATTTAGGGTTAATTAATTTAGGGCTAGACGAGATTTGGGGAAAAATTCGTTAAAACGAACTTTTCCGGCAAAAATTTCTGTATCGCTACAACCTCTCTTACTTAAAATAATTTCGTCCTTGAAATTTAACTCACTTGATTAATGAGGTCTGGGTACTTCTCTAGAATATCTCTTTCTTTCTCCCAGGTGGCCTCTTCTGAACTGTGTTTACCCCACTGGACCTTAACTAGTGGGACTTCTTTATATCTGAGGATTTGGACTTTTCTCTCTAGGATGCGCACAGGCGCTTCCTTATACGTCAGAAATGCAGTCGAGCGTCAAGCGGTGAGCGTTCACCACATGACTAGGATCATGTACATACTTTCTTAATAGGGAAATGTGGAATACATTATGCACTGCTGAAAGTTCTGGAGGTAATGCTAGACGATAAGCCACGTTCCCGACTCTTTCCAATATCTCGAATGGGCCAATGAATCTAGGCTTCAACTTTCCCTTCTTTCCAAAACGGAAAACTCCTCTCATTGGAGCGATCTTAAGAAATACCTTTTCGCCAAGCTGAAACTCTAAATCTTTTCTTCTTCTATTAGCATAGCTTTTCTGTCTGTCCTGAGCAGTTTTGATCTTAGATCTGATCCGTTCAATAGCTCCTACTGTCCTCTCAAGGAGTTCTGGTCCCAATATTTTTCTCTCTCCAACTCGTCCCAATAGACGGGCGAACGACATCGACGGCAAGTATAGTGCTTAAATGAGCCATACCAATAGTGGCTTGAAAGCTGTTGTTGTATGCAAACTCCACCAATGGCAAATGGGTTTCCCAACTGCCACCCAAGTCAAGCACGCATGACCTCAACATATCTTCTAGAGTCTGGATGGTCCGTTCAGATTGGCCATCCATCTGGGGTGATAAGCTGTACTAAATGTCAACTTAGTACCCATTGCTGCCTGAAGGCTCTTCCAAAATCTTGATGTGTACCTCGGATCTCTGTCAGTTACTATGGTCACTGGTACCCCGTGGAGTCGAATGATCTCTCTGATATATAGTTGTGCCAGCTGATCCATACTAAAAGCCGTACGAATGGGCAGAAAATGTGCAGATTTCGTTAGTCGATCAATAATGACCCAAATAGCATTATACGCTTTACTTGTCTTCGGAAGACTTACGACGAAATCCATAGCAATCTTCTCCCACTTCCATTGTGGTATCTCTAACGGATTCAAAAGCCCTGATGGCCTTTGATGCTCTACCTTCACCTGCTGGCAAACCATACACCTAGCGACAAATTTGGCGATACTTCCTTTCATATTTCTCCACCAAAACGTACTACCCAAATCTCTGTACATTTTGGTTCCACCAGGATGAGCCGCATAAGGGGTTGAATGAGCTTCAGTCATTATCTCATCTACGATCGATCGTCGCCGGCTGAGGCGACCTCTAAACATAAGTGCGTCGTTCATTGAAACCTCAAAACCAATCCTCTTCCCAGTACCAACTTTAGATCTAATCTTCTCTAGGAATGGATCGTTCTTCTGTGCTGTAATACTTCGATTCCTCAGGTCTTGCTGAACTGTCAAGGTTGCTAGTCTAGCCGGCGCGTCCGAGTTGACGGAGCAACAATCTCAATCCTCAAATTCTCAAAATCTCATACCAGTTGATCTGGTATGGAGCCTAATACTGACAGCTGTCCCCTGCTTTTTCTGCTCAACGCATCCGCAACCACATTAGCTTTACCCGGATGGTAAAATATAGTGCAGTCGTAATCTTTTACCAGCTCTAACCACCATCGTTGCCTCATGTTCAGCTCCATCTGGGTGAAGAAGTATTTGAGGCTCTTGTGGTCGGTGTAGATCTCACACTTACTCCCGTACAGATAGTGACGCCAAATCTTTAGAGCGTGCACTACTGATGCGAGCTCCAAATCATGGGTTGGGTAATTCTGCTCATACTGCTTCAGTTGCCTGGAAGCATAAGCCACGACTTTCCCTTTCTACATAAGTACACAACCCAATCCGTGTTTTGATGCATCACAATAAATGACAAACCCATCTGAGCCGTTCGGGATGGTCAGAACTAGGGCAGTCACTAGCCTGTTCTTCAATTCCTAGAAGCTCTTCAATTCGTTGAGGACTTGGTCCAGGGCTTGCATCTCTTTTAGAATCTTATCCATGCCAATAATTGATACCATACCTCGAAGTACCTTAAACCTCTAAATCGCCCTAGCTCGATCCAAGTTGTCTATTCAATTTCGCATGTGCACTCTCCGCCCTGCATGAAAAACCAACCACCATGACATCATTAACGACAATACTGAACATAAACACTTATTTCGTATCATGTGCAACTATCCCTGTCATACATGTTCGTGGTTGTGTTATCCAGATGCATGATCTAATTTTTCCAACATGATACAAATCTCTCCTTGTAAGGCTCAATCCAACTATCTATCACGTACTTTACTCTGCATTGTGATGGTAAGAGTGCTCCTGTTGGAATCTCATGAGCCTTTCGTTGAATGTTGCTTCGTCGGGTGCAAACACTAGAACGTTCCACGACGAAAAAAAACATTTCCACAACTCATTTGTACGGAACATTTTCTTGTAGTTTGCTACTATATTCTTCTCAATATGCCACCGACATAACAAATGTTTCGCCGTGGGGAAAATATTCTCAATAGCATTCATCAATGCAATTCACGGTCGGTTACAATGACGGTGGACAAAGGAAATTCGGCGAACAATGACCTCAGTATGGACAGCGCCCAAGTGTGGTTATCTTCACGCTCAGCCTGCATATAAGCACATGTGATAGAAAACGTCAAATCTGTCGATGTCACGCCAATTATCTCCAAAAGCGATAACTTGTACCGATTTGTCTTATACGTACAGTTCATCAACAAGACAAGAAGGAAAGCATGTAGTAAATGCACACCCGTTGGGTGAGCAAAGAAAATCTCTTTCACCGTGTCAGAATTCTCACACCGCCTGATATGGTACAAGTACCGATGCTCGTGCAGTTTTCCCATTAAGTATTGCAACTGTGATCGACCGCCATGCTCGACTATTCTGTGCTTTTGTCGTGCATTGTATATAGTCTTTAGTGTGGACGTATTATCGGGATGTCTCTCCTTCAATATGTACAATACATCTTTTGGACGACCATTGCTCTTCAACATATCAACAACCAACGTCTCCTCGTCCAGTGTTAACCTAGCCGTATATGAGTGACCATGCATGAACTCTGCACACGAGTGGTTATGTGTGCCGCATATGACCTCCAACTACCATTGACCATCAGCAGTGACTTGGGTATCCCACAGTGCAAAATCACAACCACACTTCTTCGTTCCACTACGTCGCCCCTTATCCTTTCCATTTTCTCCTTTCACTTCACCGTTGTGGTCTACGCCCGGATATGATTTTCCTTTTTTGTCACAGTACTTGCCAAACCGTTCGCAACAGAAGCAGTCGAGGCGGCCTACCGGCATCTCCGCTATCAGATCTCTTAACCACAACCACAATACTAAGGCGTTTCCCTGTCCTACGTCCCCAATTGAGCAAAGCTTGGCGGGATTCAAACAACTCATATGTAGTGAACTCCATAGTGTAATCAATCACTAACTCATCATGAGCGAGGCCGACGACACTTGCCTCGGTAGAATGAGTGTTTGAATCCTGTAACGCACATAGAGTGTAAATTCATGGCTCCAAGTTGACCCAATCCTTACTGTTCATCCAATGTTGGATGAACGGAAAACTCATCGTTCAACCAACACTAGATGATCAAGAAACGGAGTTTTCATCCAATGTTGGACGAACAAGCAAGTGGTAGTTCATCCAAGTTTAGATGAACCACTAGCTTGTCGTTCATCCAACCAGGTGCGAACAAAGCATGCGAAACAACTTCAATGTGGTCGAAAAAAACGAACGCAAATGAGAATTTCTGGAACAATAAAGGTTAGTGACCACTTACATTGGTGAAGAAGAAGTCATTTCCATAATTCATTGTTAAATGTATAGCTCCAAATTTGGGTAAGTTGAAATGTAAAAGTGTTTGGTAATTGGGATGAAAAATAGTTAGGTTTAGGAGGGAAAGTAGTATAAGAATGTGGGGTGGGGTGGGTTGGGTGGGGGTTTTTTTTTAATTCAAAAAATATCAAGGATATTTTGGGAATTTTACTTGAGGGTATTTTAGACCAATAAAAATTGGGGTGTGCTTAGGGTTTATTGGGGTGCATTTAGTCCCTCCCTTTATTTTTCTGTTTTGTTACTTGTTATAACGTGTATTTCCATTAAAATGTATGCGAGATTTTTTTTCACATTTGTCGGTGATGGTATCAATTGGAAAACATTTGGTTGCAATAACCCTACAATTTTACATCTAAATAATTATTTTTGTGATACATCATCCATATTAAAAATAAAATTCATAGTTTGCTTAGTGAATTGACATGTGTTTCAATTTATTTATCACTTAGTACTGGATTGACATTTGTTTCAATTGCTATCTCACTCACGCATACGACTAATTTGTTGCCTAAGTTTATTTGTGCGTGTTATGACAAAATCACCAAGAAGATTCAGTATATTACATACGCACGTGTTTCAAATTATTTATTTTACAAAATTATTTATAAGTACTATGAAATTATGGACCTGTTTCTCATTTCACCATTGAAGCAATACAAGTCATCCATAGCTTTGTAGAATAAATTAATCAACATGTGTTAAAATTAGCACAAAACTTTTATAATTAATGTAATTTCAAGTTTATACAGACAGTGTGCATATCATATAAGATGACCTCATCAGGATATCCTCACATGCACATTTGTATATATACCAGTTCAGAACACGTACTATTATGAATTATGTTGTGATGTAAACTTCATATCCATAAAGGATCAAATGAAATTGTGAAAATTCAATCTTAGAAACAATGTGTTTCATAAAAGAAAATTTTGAAATTAATCTATTAAACGAGTTGATGGGAATGGGATTGATATTAAGCAACTTGATGAAGACTAAAAACAATAAAAGCGTTACGAGCGAAGAAGCGACTCAATGGTTGGTTGTGTCACAATGCATCTCTCATTTTTAATTAACTCACAAAAAAATTATATGATATATAACTTAATCAAAAGTTAAGAATAACTTTAGAAAATATACATGTATAAACAAATTAGTTAGCCACCTACGAAGTTTAACGAATGAAAGTGCAGATACTTTCTAATTCAACATTATTATTTAAGCAACCAAATTGCAAATTTCTACATAAACATCCAAAATGCAAATGCATAAATATTAAGGAAGAAGAAGAAAATGATGATGCGATGACTTAAGGGTGTTAGCATCAAGATGTTAATGTATTTTTTTTTCAAATTTCAAATTTAGTTAAACAAATCACATCTATATATCTCTTCATTCATTAAATCTCCACTATCCAACTCCACTAATTCTCTCTCTTCCTACTCATAAAAATATATTAAAATTCATCCGCTAACACACTCAAATTGTTTATATACAAAATAAGCTACATCAAAATATTCACTACTAGAAAATTGGCCTTTAACAACTGCCAACAACAAAGGAAAGAATGTTTGTCGCTAATAGCCACGGTTTATGCGGTCACAAATTAAATCAGCAACGGCAAAAGGTGATCACATCACAATATTTCAATGGAAATTAGCAATCGTAAGAAATTAGCGACCTTGTAATTAAGGGTCATTGCAATTTTCCACATCTAAGTCCACTGTTGCAAAGCATCATCGAATTTTAAAATTCTGTCAAAAATTTGTAATTTCATACAGATATTCCCATCGCAATTTTGCAACAATTAGTTTTCCCATCGCAAAACCAGATAATGTACACAATAATTTTATAGACGTTTTGTGCTGCTCTTAGTTTTATGTGCGTGAACATTATTCTTATTTTAATATATTTGCAAGCATTAAAAAAAATGGGAGTGTAAATCTAGAAAATAAATTTTGAAATTTGGAAAATCATTCTTCATAGAAGTACTTGACTCTTGGTTAAGTGAATGAGAAACATAATTGACCCTTCATCTAGGATACATGAACATCAGTAAATATTTTGCTAATTTTATTTTTTTATTTATTTTTACCTGCATATATTGCTAATATTTTAAGTGTATATTAATATCAATAATAATAATAATCCAAGATAAAGAAATAATGCCAAAAGCCTTGTGATCTAGTGGCATGTAAGTGTATTTTGTGTACCTTTAATCAAGGGTTCTACTTCCCTCCCCGACACTCCCAGTGTCAGCCAGAAAAAAGTATAGGGGCACATTCTCTGTTTGATATATAAAAATATGGATAGATATAGAAAGAGTGATTTGAATTACAATTATTGTTTGAATTGTTTATTATTCTTTAAAAAAATCGTAAAATTTAGGTGAGAATGATTTTTGGTTCCCTTTATTTTGTTTTATATCTTATGATATAATTTTTTGTGATTCGATATCACCTTTTATTTTTTTTTTCTCATCTTTTTTCTTTAAAACTTTGTGGATACCGATATTTGTAAATTATATCTCTTGTGAGACGTATGGGTGCAGATACTAGTTTTATTAAAATCTTACGATTATTGATTTGATCAGTAAAACCCTTCTACCAATCTGATTCAAAATTACAATTTTAATAACCTTGTACCATATTATTATTTAATGATTGTAATTTGATATGTGAAAGTGGTTACTATTTAATAATATTTTGAAAGGCTGGAGTCGTGGAAAAAGTGTTAAGATCGCGCATTCAGCTTCAGTACAATAACACATATTAAAAACGCGATTAGCATATAATAAGTTGCAAAAAGTGATAAAACGTTAAGCATAAATTTCATGTTTGGGCATATCTAAGCATGCATCTAAACACACTTGTTTTTTCGAAAGAGCTACTTCCTTCATCCCATTTTGATAGACATATTTTTCATTTTGATCTATCCCAAACTATATGCAAGTTTCCATAGCGAAAATCTAATTCATATTTTATTTGACTTAAATACTCATATTTATTAGGTAGTTTGTTAGTATATTTATTTATGAAAATGATATTTTAGGATGATTATAGAAAAAGTTTACACTCCAAACTATAATAATTGTATCTTATTAATCTCTGTGAAGAAATAAAAATATCTATCAAAATGGGACCCAGAGAGAGTAATGTTTTATTGATATACTCCATCCAACCTATTTTGATAACCATATTTTTCATTTTAGTTTGTTTCAAATTATAGGTAAGTTTTCGTAATGAGAAACTAATTTATGTTTTATTTGATTTAAATATCTATATTTATTAGATAATTTGTTAGTATATTTATTTATAGAGATAGTATTTTAGAAAGGTTATAAAACAAATTATATTTCCAAATATATTAATTGTATCTTATTAATTTAATTTATATGGAAAAATAAATATATCTATAAAAATGGCACTCGTGGAGTAAAATTTTCTTTCGAAATCCTCAAAACATCGTTACTGGGGTCCCCATCGAAAGAGCTGAAACTTACACTTAAAACGGTATCCGGCCCCCCACGTGAAACAGCCAAAAAAGAACAGGACAGAACCAGCCGGCGGTACTTGTCTCGACTCTTTGTATCATTTTTTAAAATTTCATCGTCTCCTTGGCTACATCAGGAAAGACTCTCAATTGTCTCTCTTTGTCCCAACGAGACACTTGATCTAATTCCTTCACACACACAGCACAAAAATGGCCTCTATCCGAACATCCATTTCAGAAACTTCAGTTTTTGCTCTAAATCGGAGTAATCGCTCGCGAAATTCGCTTAATTTCTCTCAGAATTTCTCGTTTTCAAGACGTGTGTTTCGGCGTTCGCAATTTGGGATTGTCAAAAATTCCTTTTCTCGATCCAATGCCTGGATTAATTTAACTCAAAATCAGTCTCCTTCTGGTAAGATTTGTTCATTCTGTAACTAAGGTGGATTTGATCGTCAATCAATTCTGATTCTGTTTACAGTTTGATTCTGAAAATTTAATTGATCTTTGAAGTGAATGGGTAGTTAAAAATTGATCAATGTGAAGAGAAATAATTTTTCTTTTAGGGTAAATTGTAAAATGTATACTTCATAAGGTAAGAAAATGTTATTTTGAAAGTAAATTGTCACCAAAGCTCTTAATTTCATTTCTTCATCTTGAATTCTATGTTTGGCTGAGCTTAAAGATTTTGCTTATGAGAAAATAAGTGACACTTGAGCATAGCAAGTCACAGCTAGTTTGATTTTGCTTATGGTTTCTTCGCCTCAAACATTACTTGATTCTATTGTTACATTCTGATGTGCAGAAATTGGATCGACACAACTAAATGATTATCCGCTTCTTTCAAGTGCAGAGGTTGCTTTCTCTACTCATATTCCTCATTCTTTGATTGTTATGCCTCAAAAAGCATTTGCTCAGAAGTAAATGTTTAGAAATGCATGCACAGTGTTAGTGTATGTGGAAAAATGAGTTTTTATGTGTTTTTATGTGATATAGGAGAGAGAATGAGTGGAGTTGAATGGTGAAGATTTGTGTAGTACAGGTGGGTCCCACGAGATATGTGGATATAAAATAAGAAAAAGAATTGGTGGGGTTGAAAAGAATGTGTAAAAATGTGTAAAAATACGTAGAACAACACGCGCTTAATTTCAAAATCACTTTTCATCTGCATATTTTTTTATTTTTACCACTTTTTCAGCTTATTTACCATGTTTATAAACACCTTGCCAAACATACTTTAAGTTGTGCATAACCTTTTTTAAGGTGGTTGAAAGGCTAAGAGCTAGTCGGGAAACTTACAAAAGCAAACAGAAGTATTTGGCAATGTTCTCTAGCGTTTTTGGTGGGATAACAACTGATCCGACGGTCATGGTGATTCCGATGGATGATCACATGGTCCACAGAGGCCATGGAGTTTTTGATACTGCTGCAATTATGGATGGGTTAGTAAGTCTTAGGGTATGTTTGATAGGGATTATCGAAAAAATGATTTTTACATATGTGGTTGAAAAGTTAAAAAAATATCATATGTATCTCAGGTATTTGTATGAGTTGGATCAGCATCTCGACCGTTTTCTAAGATCAGCAACAATGGCCAAGATAAAGCTTCCTTTCGATCGTGATAGCACTAGGAGAATACTGATACAGACCGTAAGTGCTTCAAAATGCAGAAAAGGATCTCTAAGATATTGGCTCTCAGCGGGACCCGGTGATTTCCAGCTATCTCCATCCGGGTGCCCCCAATCAGCCCTTTATGCCATCATAATCGAAGATCAGTCACCAGCAGATCACACGGGTATCAAAGTAGTAACCTCATCAATTCCTATAAAACACCCTCAATTTGCTGTCATGAAGAGTGTGAATTATCTTCCAAACGCGCTTTCGAAAATGGAAGCCGAAGAAAGGGGTGCATATGCTGCAATTTGGTTGGATAATGATGGGTTTATTGCTGAAGGGCCTAATATGAATGTTGCTTTTGTTACCAAGGAAAAAGAACTTGTAATGCCGAGTTTTGATAAAATTCTTAGCGGTTGTACGGCTAAGAGAGTATTGGTGTTGGCGGAAAGTTTGGTGAGGGATGGGAAACTTAGCCGAATCAAAGTGAGAGATGTAACCGTCGAGGAAGGTAAGCAAGCAGATGAGATGATGCTAATTGGTAGCGGAGTTTTTGTTCGCCCAGTAGTGCAATGGGATGACCACCTCATTGGTAATGGTAAGACTTAAAAGAGTCTCTTATCTTCTTTCTTCCTTTCTTTATGTCGTTGGTAATAGATGACATAAAGCTTCACGCTATACAGTGGCAGCATCCTGATTTTCTACACATTACATTATTTTCAAATCAAAAGTCATATCATAACATGGGTCATTTGGAATTATGTCGATTTTGTGTTATTCATTATATCCACTTCTGCATTTTTCTAATATTATTAAAAGGTGGAGTGCGACAAAATATTATCAGGAACGTGCAAACGAAGTGCCACATTAGTTAAAAATGGGTTTACGAGGGATTAATTAAACTACTCCATATGGATTTACTGCTGCTCAATGTTGTTCTCAAACATATTTGCTTTGACAAATCGCATGAAGTGTGTTACACTCCCATATCCGCCTTTTAAAATTACTTATATAAAACATGTGAATTCGTGTTTTGTTGCAGGCAAAGATGGTGGTCCGGTGACTCGTGACCTCCTACATCTCATTTTGGAGGATATGAAATCCGGCCCCACCACGGTGAGAGTTCCCGTTCCTTATTAATTTGATTTGTGACAAAACTTCAATTGAGTCATTGAGAAAAGGTCGTGTAAACACACTCGTGCTTTGTCATGATTAAAGGCAATATACCTCGACTCGGGAAGTACATACATCTTGATGGATTCTGTGTGGACTCTGGTGATTGTAGAAACTAGTCTCTTGTGTGGGTTGACCGCACTCATCTTCCCACCTCTATAGCCTCTAGGGTTGGGCGTCAATCGGTTTGGTCGGTTTTTCCACCCGAACCGAAGCCGACAGACCGACCGTCGGTTTGGTTGTTTCCAAACCGAACCGAATGAACCGGTTCAGTTCGATAAATCGAAACCGATTGAACCGACTCGGTTCGGAAGGTTTTTTCTGTTTTTTTCAAATTTTTTGGGTTTTTTTTCTTTTTTCTTTTTTCTTTTTTAGAAAAACTGATTGGTTTTTCGATTTGGTACAAACCAAACAGAAAACTAACCCGACCGACAAAAAAATCGAACCAAACCGAACCAAATCGGCCCAATGCGGTCGATTTCGGTTGGTTTTTCGGTTGATATGCCCAGCTCTCATAGCCTCATGTTACCTCCCACTATCTTATGTACGGAGTTGGAAGCAGCACAATATACTCACATGCAAATTAGTAGTAGAGAAATGAGGGCAAAATGCACGAGGGTTGATACCTTTTAAGATGACACCTTAATTCCTTACATGAGTTTCTGCCAGTAATGAGTTAACCTTTTGGGATGAAACCTCAATACATAACATGAGTTTCTTCCATTGTGATCAAATTTCTTGAGCAAGAGAAGCATCGGGTACTAAACCAAGTCAAAGTCATACACAGGGACACGTAATTTAATCTCTAATTCATGGGATTTAGATTAATACCTTGCATGCAAATTGAAATATACGCAATTAAGCATGGTCGGAGTTCATTGAAAGTCACGTAACTCATTTCTTTATTACGCTGTTTAGTGTTCCATAGTTGACAATAGATAATGATGAGTGTAATAATTAAATAAAGAGAAATAAATTAGAAAATTATGATGTCACATGATCTCTTAGATCACGTGGCGCCACGTCATGGAGTGTACACACTCTCCTACACAGAGCACCAGCCAATGCACATCGCTCCCGCTCTCCTACACACTCTTACATGCACACACTCATACACACTCCCTTCAAAAATTCGTGCGGGGCATATAACCCCCCTCCATCAGGGGGTTAGTTATGTATTAGTTATCTCACTTATCGTAGATTTCAAAAAAATTTTTTTTTTTTTATTTTTTAGATGACGTGGCGCCACGTCATGGAGTGTACACACTCTCCTACACACTACATTACACACTAGTGTGTACTAGTGTGTAGGAGAGCACCAGCCTAATGCACATTCACTTAATCTATTTTTCGTTGATGAGATAATCAACTATAACGCTTTTAATTTGTTTTAATGTGTAGTTTTATGAAGACTTTTAAAATTCGACATTTTTAAATGACACGATTGGCTCATAACACATATTTTTGTCAAAATAACATAACGCATATTAATTGGGTACGAAGAGTTGCAAATTCATTATAATTAACCAATGTTACATTATATTAATTGATGGATATTTATAGAATTAGGTGTTAAAATATTTGTGAAAGTAGCTTCAAAACAAACCTTAATATAACTCCTACTTTCTCCGTCTCCACCCCTTTTCTATGAATCCATCACCTCCAACACTGTTGGCCACCACCATGCTAGCAATGGAATTCCCATGCAGTAATTAAACAGACAATTAATCAATATTGTATTGTATATACACCTTGAGATTGTCACATCATGAATAAATTCACATCATGAATAAATTAAAGTTAGATTATGGTGGATATGACTAATTTTAACTTTCACATTTATATTTTATTCTTTTGAAGCCAAAAAGTGTGTTCGCGTCAAGTTAAGGTAGAAAATTAAGTGATAAAATGACATCAAATAATTAATATATAATAGTCGAAAATCGTGACAAATTAATTATCTTATACTTTACTTGCGACACCAGGTAAAATATTTTATTTCAAACACAACTACTATTAGAACAGTACACTTCAACTAATTACAAAGTCATGACAGCTATGCACGCAACACAAGCCATAATGCCGACTCTAGATGAAGAAAAAATATAACGACAAATGAGAGCATCCATCAACAAGCGATGTTATAACAACCACATGGGCCATTAATAAAAATAGAATGCTTACGATGGTTAGGTTATTATTTTTAACTTTCGACGAAAAGACTATTGAAACATAATAGAAAAACCAACAATTTTGAAGTACTTCATTGACAAAGAAAATATATTTGTTATGGTGTATTAGGCCCAGTAGTTGGACAGGGTCAACCGGGTTAGGGCCTAATTAATTAATTAGATTAATTAAAGATTTTGGTTAGCTTGGAGCTTAAGAGATCCACAAGCCTAATAGGTTTATTAAAAATCTATAAATAATCCACTAAAGCTGATAACTAATAAGTGATTATCTCTTAATTCTCTCTATATATTTAACTAGCACTCTATTGTGGTTAATTTTGATTTTTATGTATTTGCTTTTATGTTGAAAGTAAACTCTGAACAAATGCTCTTATAACTCCTTTTTGTTATGAATGGGAGAGATTTCATTTCAATTCTCATTATCAAATTCATTACAAATGACCCATATTTATAGAAAAATATTAGGGCACATGATATTACAAATATTGATCCGGTAGATAATAGTCATTCACGTAATACCTTGTGGTGGTTTTTCTTTTCTCACCTTTCGGTGCTTTTCCTTTCTCACCTTTCGGTGCTTTCCTTTTCTCTTTTATAATACTTCCCATTGAATGACTATTTATACAACTATCTTTTAGACTTGTTAGGAGAAAAACCTAGTGGGAGAAAAACTCCCAAACTACTTGTAGGAGAGGTTGAGTGATCATATACTGTTTTAGGAAAACCTTATAGGACAAAAACTGAGCGGAGAGAAAAGAGTTAGTTGCTCCCCCAGATGACTATCATTCTTATAGGAGTATTCATGTGCTGCCTCGTTAAAACTTTATCAAGAAAATCCAGTGGGAAAAACTTGATCGAAGGAAAAAAGAGTACAACTACTCCATCCGACTTCATATCTTGAGGATTGATATATTTACTTCTTGTGAGAGATTTCAATATCATCATCTGACTTCAAGTAATGTCTTCATTACAAATTGATCCAATAGATTCATGTAGTCGATTTCTCATGTGGTCTTCAATACACCATGAATATGTTTTGTTAAAACCTTATTAGGAAAAACCTAGTGGGAAAAACTCTAATTAAGGGAAAAGTGTACATTATTCATGTGAATGCGCCATAAAAGTTGTCTCAGTAAAAACCTTACTAAGAAAACCCAATTGGATAAAACGTTAGTCAAGGAAAAAAGAGTGCAACGCGTATTTTATACAAGTATTCTTCAAGCATGTTAAAACCCTCCAGGGATTGATATTTTCCATGAAAGCTTATATTCAGTGGCATTTATTACTTTAGTATTATTTCATATCCTGTGCTTATCTGCAACCCGCAATCTTGAACTTATATCCTCATTGTATCAAGATATACACGAATCTCTTCTAGAAATTTAAAATTAGTTGTGGTCAGGCCGCCTCGTTAAAAACTTTATTTGAGAAAAACTCGTTGTGATAAAAACCTCAATTAAGGAAAAGAGTATAGCGTACGAATTTTCCTTCACTACAATATCATTGTTTTGAGCCGTTGCATGCACTATTATAGATTTGGAATCTGTTCAAGAGCTCCAGTTTCATTCCTTCTGATAAAGCCCATATATTAATACTTTTATTACAAGGGTACGTATTTCAATATTGATATTCTTCGACATATTTTAATATCCTCATTATCATTGATCGCATACAGTACTATATTTTCATAATGTGTCAATATTTTTCAATTTCGTTTCTTTCCTCGTAACAACATAACTTATCCGAATATCTCATTATCAATCCTTTTTTAGAATTACACAATATAGTTATGTCTATATACTCTTCAAGAGCATATGCCTCATTTATTAAGGCCATATTTTATCATGTTCTTTGATATATATATATATATATATATATATATATATATATATTTGGGGAACTCTTATTTGAATAATATCAACGCTTCGGAGGATATTGTTATAGTCTTTCATGCATCTTTGAATTTCAAATTCATATTTCAATTTCGAGGATATAACATGAAGCATTTCATATATCATTTCCCGCTACCCATTCATAGTAAGAACCAAACTCATACAATTGTTATGATTTTCATCATATATGTTTTCAGTATTTAGCCTTAATGGGGGAATTTATTCAATTTCCATTTTGTGACTACCTAGTGGATCCATATCAAAATATCTAATAGTCCATATGGAGTGTGAGTGGGCCTATATATCTCATCCTTTATATATATTCCAGATATGTTTGGGATTTATTCCCAACATTGACTAGTAATGATTTCATCATTTATCGAGAACAATTATTTGAAGAATTCTTTCGATTCTCGATTTCAAGAAATTATTTACATCAACCGAGCAGGGATTTATATAGTGCTCAACATAATTTATTACTTTCGTCATATGCATAGCTCACCGACATATCCCATCATCTTTTGGAATTATTGCGCACTATTATTCAAACGCAGAGTCTTAGCCCTTATATTTCATGTTACGACACTATTCAAATGTGGAATCGTACCTCATACACGTTATAAATCATCCGGACATTTGCAATTTACCATGACAAAGGTCTATACATTATAATGGATATGTTCTCTCAAATGTTCGTAAATGCTATCCATCACTATCGATCAATATCCTAAAAAAAATTTATCAAAGTAGTCTTGAAAGGTTGAGGATGCTACTGAATAAGGCATCCACAAGATATCCAATGGTAGATTGAAGCACAGATTCGATTATCTAGTGAGTTTTCAATTTCAATTTCTTCCAAACATACACCAGATATCGGTAAAAGTAGTTTTGCAAAGAAACGGATAGTAAAAAGATTAGGAGGATGCTACAAATGTGCCCGGTGGACATATGACACTTGATGTAAATCTGTAGGGTTCGTGTCCAGAAACTGAGAAGATAAAATAGCATTCATTAAGGATGGATTGAGTAAGGAGTCTTTAGATAATATTCAATTGGCTCTTGAGACACATCCTAGTGGACACATGCAAGGTGAGGTTATGGCCTTATGGGGTCCAATTTAAAGATGAACAAGTATGTTATCGTCTAGAAAAACTTACTTCAAAAGATCCTGTTGGTAAATTTAGTAGGAAAACTTAGTATTATGACTTTCCCACATTGATACAAGGCAGCTCGGCTAAATAGCGTAAACCAATGTGTCACTAGTATTTTATAAATATTGTTATTCAATTTTTGAACTTTTTCAATCACCGATCGATGACATACATCGATCTGTGGGTCCAGACTGGTAGGTCATATCTAATATATAGATATGGCAAACCAACTTGTAAGAGAGTTCGGCAGATAAAAGATCAATATACTGTAAAGAGGGACCAACAACAAGCTTTAAATAGTCTTATAGTTGCTGCACAATTATAGGGGATAAGGGTGTCGAGTGTAATGTTTTTCATCGAATTGTAGCCAGTATTTTCATGGGTTCAACTAGATTGATGCTACAAATGCAATCTATTCGACTGTATGATGTATATGATGAACAATAGTGATGCTTTTATTATCCCTCCAGACGGCTATAACACATTAGAGGAAATATTCAATATAGCGTCATGGACACAGTTGAACTTTCATACCAAACCTATAGGTTTGTTGAATATTAATAATTTCTTTGATGACTTGTTAGCATTTCTAGATCAAGGGGTAGATAATAAGTTTATTTCTCAGTCAGCAAGAAAAAAACTTATTTTTACTAATATAGTTGCTGAACTACTCATAAAGTTTCAAGCATATGTTCAAGAATCTATGGAAGCCCAGTTCCGTCGGTTACAGACCATCGTTGTCAAGTGAAAAAGAAATTTGGATCCTTTAGATCTCTCATTATGAATCCTGATGCTAGTTAGAGGTGGCAGAGTTATGAAGTATTTATACTCTCGAGACGCATCCCTCTTTTATCGTTTCAATATGTATTTTCTTTTCACATTTCTTGTATTTTCAGTATTTATTGCCAATTTTGATATTCTTAATATGTTCCACTTTAACTATTTTGTACTTCTTATGGAAATCAACTTGGCTCTATTCGGATACAGAAGTCAATTGTTCCATCAGTATAACATCTGTAACATGTGCTACTTCAATAGTATTTTCTTATTATGTTGATACGATCTCATAGTACTAATGAGATTATAGTCATGTTTGCATACTTATTATAATTCATTCTTTCTCATATGATATGAATCTAAGTGGCCCCACGATGACAGGGACATCTTTTTTACCAATCGGGCCGATTACCCGAAGCCGAGCCAAGAAGTTGGGTCGAACCATGACAACCTTGGTTGAAGATATATGTCAACGTTCTTCCAATGAGTCTCCGCATTGCTTAAATCATCCCTTGGGAGCTCATGAACTGAAAGACATCACCTACCTAAGTGTTAGAGAAAAGAAAGATCAAGATTTGAAGGCCTTTTGAGGTTCAAATCTGCACATCTTTGTCATGAATGGGATTTTGAAGTTGATTTCTTCTAAAGAGTTGTAGGCCATTTAGTCTAGTGTCCAACGCAATTTGAATCGGCTAAATCGGACGTCGGGAGTAAAAGTTATGGCCAAAATATTGAAAACTGTGCATGTTGAATTTTCGGCCAAGCGGACTGCAGGGCGCACGTCGGGGGGGCTGCGGCCGCACGTTTGCCCCCCCTGCGTGTTTTTTGACCATTTTTGGATATTTTGACTATCATATTATTTCCTACCTTTTAGCTTCTTGGGGAAGCTTGATTTCTTAGCTTGTTTTGGATTTATATTGCCACAAAACTCATTTTGTAAGACAACTTGGGTTTCATATATGCAAGAAAGCTCTCAAGCTTGTGTGAGTTGATTTTTATCATCTCATGATGATCTTTAAGAACAATCCCGAACTTATCGTGAAGCTGATCATTTCACGTAGCGTTCATCCCTCGTTGGTTGTCTACTCCTATCGACGACGGTGTTCGGTTTAATATACCGATCGTTTCCTCGAGTGAGTCGAAGGCTTTCGAGTATATCGATCATTTTCTACCGGATTCTTGACTTTCCTGGTTTGGAGTCATCCTGTGCGGGTTGCGTTGGCTGTACTGCTAACGAGGTTCGCATCATCTGGTATCAGAGCTAGAATCCAATTATCTGGTATCTATCCTTTATTAATAATTCTTATATTGTTGTTGTTGTTGTTTTTATCGGTTTAGATTGTCAATTTTCGATTTTTTGAATTGTAGGATTTAGTGTGTGTTCTTGGTGTTCTTGGTGCAAATTGATTTTGTGCTTAGAATCCACTTCTTTCTAGTATTGAATTGTTGTGATTGTGAGTGTATGTAAAAAAAAAAAAAAAAAAAAACAAAAAGACGAAGAGGGCCGAAATTAAACAAAAAAATGGCTCCAAGTTATATGTTGAACGAGTGTTAGTCGATCACAACGGCTACACTTAGTTTTACTTGTTGTGTTATTGAATTGAGTTGTTATTTTAACTTGTCTTGTTGGGCGTGTTGTCGCAGTACGCCAAAATTTATTTTATTTCCTTACTCGGTTTCAAAACTACAAATTAATGTAGAAGTGGTAAGTAAGGGTCGAACCCAAGAGGAACGGTGTTTGATCTAGTTGTTTTTATCAATTAATATAGAAAAGGGGGGTTTTGTGAAGTTGAATGTAATTCGAAAATAAAATTACAAAATAAAAGAGATGAACTGAAACAATTGAACTAAATATCTAGTTCTCGGGTTCGGTTGTGTCAACAACTTATATTTATCTTTCCCATGCAACGTGTTACTATTCCTTCTTCAATTTATCAACTCTCAATTAACCAAGAAGCTCTGATTAACGAATTCTTCCTTAAGTGTATTAAATTAAAGTGGGTTCTTTAACTTAACATCTAACTATTGGATAACCCTAAACAAGTTCTTAGGATTTAATGCAATGCTAGTGTGAAATGAACAAGAAGAATGAGTTGAATTAGATGATCAATTTCACAAACTGGAATTAATACATCTAAGTTGATTTATTAACAAATATGCACGATATTCGTTTGCTACTGTGGATTGGAATCTAGTGACAATTACGGATCAAAAGTTCCAATCCTAGTAAGTAACTTGAATTTAAAGATTGATTGATTCAATTGGCCAAAGTGAATGCAATAATCACATAAATTCAAAACGGGTTTAAAAGCATAACAAATCAACAAATTGAAGTAGATGAATAGATAAAACGTTACTAAAGAGTTAGAAAAGATAACCACATGATAATTGAACACAACGTCCCCCTCGAACTAGATAGAGAAGTCTAACTACTCATATTTGTGGGGTTTCATACTTTTCAGCGAGTGTTCGCTTTGTATCACCACCACTATATGATAAATTATACGCAAAATATAGAAAAAAAGTAAATAAATGCTAAGAAATAAATAGAGAAATAAAAGGGAAAAGAGAAACTTATCGAAGAAATGATCCGCTAATCATATTCACAACCGAAGTATCGTTGATCGATTGAAGCCTTTATTTCTTCCGCCGGAATATGAAAAAACTAAGATCATTCAAGCTAAAACTAAGAACAAATGAAGAAGAGAATTTTATTGAAGAGAAAGTTGGAGAGAACTACTAGCTAATTCTCTTCCACTAAGTTGTGTATTTCCTTCCTTACAAATGCCTCTATTTATAGGAAAAATTTCACAAGAAAACATGATAAAAAATTGTACAACTACTCCATTATGATTCCACTAATTGGTAACCACCGAATCATGATCTTAAATTGCTCCATTAGTTAAAATATTGTATCATGGTATAGGTAAGCATCTTGGCTGAATTGTACAATTGGAATTTCCTTTTTTTGATATTTTAGTAGAAAGTTATGAATTTTCTACCAAAACATGGCCCAAGAAATCCTCCATTCACATCACTCTCTGTTTTGCCCATTTTTGACCATGATATAATCCGAATCATTTGAAGAGGTCAACATCAAAGTTGTAGCCCTCTGAGTTTCCTTTCCAACAATATAAAGTGCAGGTCAATCCGAATTTGTTAGCAAACGTTATGGTCATATTACTGAACTGCGGCAGTAAATTCGAGCTGCTGATTTTTTTACGCTTTGTCCTTTCTCTTCAAATGGCCATAACTTTCACTAGGAAACTCCGATTTGGGATCCGAAAAAAATGTGGAAATCCTCTTTTGATATTCTTTGATATTAGCACAAGAAAAATTGTAAAAACAACTTTTCATAAAATTGCATTGGAGGCCCTCCATCTTTGAATTTTCTTGCATTTCGGTCCCAAGTTCCGTTTTCGCTCCATTTTTATCCATTTTGGCTCCTTTTGATTTCTTGTGACTCTAAACACACAATAAAAGGAAAACAAGTAAAAATAAACATATAATACTAATAAAACACACAAATACGTAAAATAGAAGAGTTATTTAAGTGCTTTTCTAGCACTTATCACTTGTGCAACCTTAGGGTTACAAGTTGAGTCAGTTAGTTGTTGTTGTTATATACCATATTGTATTAGTATTTATTGAGTTGTAAGTGTGATTGTATTGGTAGAAACTCATTGACAACCAATCGGGATTGAGCTAAGCGTGAGTTGTTCTAACTTGGGTTAGTTCGTGTTGGTTCTTTGAGATTAGAGATTGAGTGATTGTGAGTGGTAAAAGTCTGAGTGTGTGAGCTTAGTATCGAGAAAAGGCCTATTGTGTGATATACACGTAAGGACACATTCACACACTTTTTACACATTATGTCGGAACAAGGTTCAAGGGGAGAGCATGGTCACAGAACTATCACCCTAGAGGATTTCCAAGCATCTATGGTTGCAATGGAGCGTCGGTTGAGTCAACAGTTGAGAAATGATGTCGAAGAAACAGTTGCTCGATTGAACATTAGAGGTGCTAGGGAAGGAAGTGAGGATTATGAGGAGGAATTTGAGGAGTATAAAGGTGGTAGAGGTGGTAGAGGTGGTCAAGGCGGCCGAGGAGGTCGAGGAAATGGAAGACCCCGAGAAGAAGAAAGTGATGTAAAGAATGTGAAAATAGAGGTACCGTCTTTCCAAGGAAAACCCGATCCGGATTTGTACTTAGGAAAGTCGGGTAGAATTGATCTTTCAATTTCATCGAATTCCGGAAGGCAAAAAAGTTCCTCTATTGGTGAAAGAGTTTACGGGGTATGCACTTAGTTGGTGGAAGCAAATGTCCACTGCAAGAAGAAGGAACTTAGAAGATCCCATGGATACTGGGGATCTATTGAAGACCTTGATGAGAAAACGATTCGCACCTTCACATTACTATCGGAGTTTGTATAACAAATTGCAAACATTAAATCAAGGGGGACGGAGCGTTGAGGAATATTACCAAGATATGGAATCACTTATGACACGAGCCGATATAGTCGAAGAAGAGGATGCTACAATTGCTAGGTTCTTGAGTGGATTGAAGAAGGAGATTGCCAATCTTGTTGAGTTACATGATTATGCCGACGTACAAGAATTGGTACATAAAGCGGTTAAGGCTGCAAAGCAACTCAAAAGGAAAAGTTATACCAAACCACAAACCGGAGGAAGTAGTTTTGGAAAGCCTAAATGGATGGAGGCTAAGGATGAAAAACCGGCTTGGAAAGGAAGAGGAGAAACGTCTTCTAAACCATCTCCGGCTACAATTGACAAAGGAAAGAGCCCGATGGGAACACCCCCAACCTGAACCCGAGACATTCAATGTTTTAAATGTCAAGGCCGAAGACACATTGCTTTGGAATGTCCCAATCGGCGAACCATGATAGTTCGAGATGATGGTGAGTTAGAGACGGAAAGTGAAGAAGAAGAAGAATTGCTCTTTGTTGAAGAGAAAGAAGATGAAGCCAATAAGAAATATATAGCAACGGTACCCAAATCTTTAGTGACAAGGCGATCACTTAATACCCAAGCTAAGGTTGATGAAACGGCTCCACAAAGAGAGAATATTTTCCACACCCCAGCCTTGGTGAGTGGGAAGCCTTGTAGTATCATCATTGATGGGGGAAGTTGTACTAACATGGCTAGCACCTTCTTTGTTGAAAAATGGGGATTGCCCACATTGAAGCACCCGAAGCCCTACCGTTTGCAATGGTTCAACGACTCGAGAAAAGTGAAGGTAAACAAGCAAGTACTTGTTTCTCTATCTATTGGCCAGTATACGGATGAGATTATGTGTGATGTAGTTCCCATGCAAGCTACACACATATTATTAGGGAGGCCATGGCAATATGATAGAAGGGTGTTACATGATGGCTACCGAAATCGTTATAGCTTCAAGATGAATGGAATTCCCATTATACTTGCTCCATTATCTCCATGGCAAGTCCATGAAGATCAAGTGAAGCTTATGCGTGAGGTAGGAGAGTTGAGGGAAAAATCGAGTGAAAAAAACAAAAGGAGAGGCGAGTGTGAACATGAGAGGAGTGGGGAAAAAAGAAAAGAGTGAAAGCAAACAAGAGGGAAAGAAAAATGAATGTTTCTTTGCCAAAAAGAACGAAATTTCGAGAGCTCTTGTGGAGAGTCAACAATTGATTTTGTTGATGTATAGAGAGCCTTCCCTTGGGCTCCACTCTAACCAAGAATCCCTCCCTAATTTGGTTATCTCTCTTTTGCAGGAATTCCAGGATGTATTGGCCGAGGATTTACCAAGTGGCTTACCGCCCATTCGAGGCATTGAACATCAAATAGACTTGGTGCCCGGAGCTGCTATTCCAAATAGACCCGCCTATCGAAGCAATCCCGAAGAAACAAAGGAATTGCAACGACAAGTTGAGGATCTAATGAGCAAAGGCTACATCCGAGAAAGCTTGAGCCCATGTGCGGTACCTGTGTTATTAGTACCGAAGAAGGATTGGTCATGGAGGATGTGTGTTGATTGCCGAGCTATCAACCACATTACGGTAAAATATCGACATCCTATTCCTCGTTTAGATGACATGTTGGATGACTTGCATGGTGCTACTTTATTTAGTAAGATAGATTTGAAAAGTGGCTATCATCAAGTTAGAATGAGGGAAGGGGGTGAATGGAAGACGACATTTAAAACAAAGCAAGGCTTATATGAATGGATGGTCATGCCGTTTGGATTGACAAATGCACCGAGCACGTTCATGCGCTTAACAGATCATGTTTTACGTGTTTTTATTGGAAAATTTGTTGTGGTGTATTTCGATGACATTTTGATTTATAGTAAGGGTTTAGAAGACCATGTCAACCACCTTAGGAGTGTTCTAGAAACCCTAAGGGAGGAAAAGTTATTTGATAACCCTTCTAAAAGTCATTTTTGTCTTGAAAGAATTGTCTTTCTTGGATATGTAGTTAGTGCTAGAGGAGTAGAGATGGATGAAGAAAAGGTAAAAGCAATCAAAGAATGGCCTACTCCAACTAGCCTCGCGGATGTTCGAAGCTTCCATGGTTTAGCTAGTTTCTATCGGCGCTTTGTACCAAATTTTAGTACACTAGCTGCACCATTGACGGAAGTAATCAAGAAAGCTGTAGGATTTCATTAGGGAGTAGAGCAAGAACGTGCTTTTCAGATGTTAAAAGACAAATTGTATTCCTCGCCCGTACTTGTTCTACCTGATTTTAATAAAGCCTTTGAAATTGAATGTGATGCGTCGGGAGTAGGTATTGGTGCTGTTTTAATGTAGGATCGAAAGCCAATTGCGTATTTCAGTGAAACGTTGACTGGAGCTACGCTCAACTATCCAACATATGACAAAGAACTGTACGCTTTGGTTCGAGCTTTAGAGAATTGGCAGCACTACTTATGGCCAAAGGAATTTGTGATCCACATCGATCATGAATCCTTGAGACACCTCAAAGGCCAAGGAAAATTGAATAAGCGACATGCCAAGTGGATGGAATTCATAGAGACCTTTCCTTACGTGATCAAGTACAAGCAGGGAAAAGAAAACATTGTTGCTGATGCTTTGTCAAGCAGGTATGCCCTATTAACCACTTTAGATGCTAAATTGTTAGGGTTTGAACTAATTAAAGAATTATATATAAATGACCCGGACTTTGCTAGTATCTATGTTGCTTGTGAACATAGTGGATGTGACAAGTTTTATAGGTTAGAAGGATATCTTTTCCGTGAAAACAAATTGTGTATACCTTCTAGTTCTATACGAGAATTGCTTGCTAGGGAAGCCCATGGTGGGGGCTTAATGGGGCACTTTGGCATTGTGAAGACTTTGGAAGTTCTACAAGAACACTTCTTTTGGCCTAAAATGAAACATGATGTTGAGAAAATTTGTGCCAATTGTGTTACTTGTCAAAAAGCCAAATCTAAGGTTTCACCCCAAGGCTTATACACTCCCTTACCTGTGCCACAAGCACCTTGGGAAGACATTTCAATGGATTTCATATTGGGGTTACCTAGAACTCGAAATGGAAGAGATTCGGTCTTTGTCGTGGTCGATAGGTTTAGTAAAATTGCTCACTTTATACCTTGCCATAAGACCGATGATGCCAAACACATTTCCAACTTGTTCTTTAAAGAAATTGTATGCTTACATGGAGTGCCTCGAACAATTGTATCCGATAGAGATGTCAAATTTGTTAGCTACTTTTGGAAAAGTCTTTGGGGTAAACTAGGAACGAGACTATTATTTTCTACAACAAGTCATCTCGAAACGGATGGACAAACTGAAGTAGTTAATAGGACATTATCACAATTGTTATGCACTATCATTAGTAAGAACTTGAAGGAGTGGGAAGAATGGTTGCCATATGCCGAGTTTGCTTATAATCGTACCATACATTCTTCTACTAATTTTTCGCCTTTTGAAATTGTTTATGGTTTTAATCCTTTGACCCCGTTAGATTTAATTCCTTTACCTGTGAGTGAAAGGGGTAGTGTGGATGGCAATGCAAAAGCCGAACTTGTTCGATCAATGCATGAGAAGGTGAGGAAGCAAATTGAAAAGAGGAATCAACAAGTTTCGACGGGAATGAACAAAGGGCGAAAAAAGTCATCTTTGAACCGGGGGATTGGGTGTGGTTACACCTAAGGAAAGAAAGGTTTCCCCAACTCCGGTGGTCGAAATTACTCCCAAGAGGCGATGGGCCATTCCAAGTTATTGAAAGGATCAATAACAACGCCTACAAGCTCAACTTGCCCGGTGAGTATAATGTATCTGCTACATTTAACGTTTCTGATCTTACTCCATTTGATGCAGGAATTGATTCGTGGATGAATCAACCTGAAGAGGGAGGGGATGATATGAATCTAAGTGGCCCCACGACGATCGAGACATTTTTTTTACCAATCGGGCCGATTACCCGAAGCCGAGCCAAGAAGTTGGGTCGAACCATGACAACCTTGGTTGAAGACATGTGTCAACGTTCTTCCAATGAGTCTCCGCATTTCTTGAATCATCCCTTGGGAGCTCATGAACTGAAAGACATCACCTACCTAAGTGTTAGAGACAAGAAAGATCAAGATTTGAATGCCTTTTGAGGTTCAAATCTACACATCTTTGTCATGAATGGGATTTTGAAGTTGATTTCCTCTAACGAGTTGTAGGCCATTGAGTCTAGTGTCCAACGCAATTTGAATCGGCTCAATCGGACGTCGGGAGTAAAAGTTATGGCCAAAATACTGAAGACTGCGCATGCTGAATTTTCGGCCAAGCGGACTACAAGGCACACGTCGAGGGGCTGCGGCCGCACGTTTGCCCCCTGCGCGTTTGTTTGACCATTTTTGGATATTTTGACTATCATATTATTTCCTACCTTTTAGCTTCTTGGGGAAGCTTGATTTCTTAGCTTGTTTTGGATTTATATTGCCACAAACTCATTTTGTAAGACAACTTGGGTTTCCTATATGCAAGAAAGCTCTCAAACTTGTGTGAGTTGATTTTATCATCTCATGATGTTCTTTAAAAACAATCCCGAACTTATCGTGAAGCTGATCATTTCACGTAGCGTTCATCCCTCGTTGGTTGTCTACTCCTATCGACGGCGGTGTTCGGTTTAATATACCGATCGTTTCCTCGAGTGAGTCGAAGGCTTTCGAGTATATCGATCATTTTCTACCGGATTCTTGGCTTTCCTGGTTTGGAGCCATCCTGTGCGAGTTGCGTTGGCTATACTGCTAACGAGGTTCGCATCATCATACTTTTTAAATTTTAAATTTGGTCAAACAAATCACATCCACATACCTCGTAAGGTCCACTTGTACTATTAAATCTCCACCATCTAATCCCACTCATTCTCTCTCTTCCTACTCTTAAAAATACATTAAAATTTGTATGCAAACACCATTATTTTAGTATTAATACGATTCTTCTATCCTATTTATTTCTTTAATTCATAAGCATGAAATTTATTGAGTAGTTTTCTTTCATTGAACCATACAGTGGTAGCTTCTAGTATCACTTGCTCGATTTCTCCATTAATATTCAATAAACTTGGAGAACGAACTTTTCTTTATCAACTGCTTCTTTGAGAACATTTCTCATCATATCAATATATCACAATATACTAATCTCATAATGAGATTTTTCACCATAGTATATTTACTTTTTCATTTATCACCATAGGGTTCCTTGAGAAATTTTATTTTATTAATACATATAGTGGTAAATTCCGGTGTCACTTGCTCAAATCCCTTTGTTAGTATCAATTTGACATTCTTATCGAATATATATAAATCGGTTACTTTTATTTAGTACCAATCGTGAGGTTTAATCTAACCACATTGGTGATATACACTCCAATCGTGTGGTCTAACACCACATTGGAAATTTAAAATTCATAAATTTAAATTACAGAAATTAAATTCTTTCCAATATGTGGTAGAACTGACCATATGGAAATTATATAAATTTAAATTGCGAGAATTAAATTGCATAATGATTAACTACGTTTGGAATATTCTATATATTTTTCACTGTCGTAAAAATTAGATCTGTTCTGTCATTTCCAATTCGCAATGGTAAAATTATTCATTCTAGTCAACGAGAGTAAAATTGTCAATTCCAACCCGCAAGGGTAAAATTGTCCAACCATTTACGAAAATTTGATTAGCATGACCATAAAGTCATATAATCATTACCCAAAATATAATCATCATGTTTCTCTTTACTAATGATTTACTTCTATGTTTGGGATAGTATTATCTTAATCTTAATTCATGGTTAATTATTAATTGGTTTCTAATCACACAAAACTACTAAACAATTGGGAATTATTTCACCCGTCCATTATTACTTCAATTTTTAACAATTAAAATAATTAAATAACATTTTTAATTCAGGTTAGAAGAGAGAATTACCTGGCATCCCATCTAGAATTTCTCCATCATAATTTTCTTGAACCACGCAACCATTTTGTGCACCAAAATTGCTTCTCCATTGTAAAACAAGAAAGGCGGCTACTGATAATAAAACTAAAAAATTAAAACAATAAACTTTAATCAAATGAAAAAAAACTATAGAGTCAAAGTTTCATCCACATGGAATATCCAATTTCTTCAACTTTGTAGATTCTTTATTCAATAGAAATTCTTCTTCTTGATTCATCTTCACCTCATTAACATACTTCAAAACCCACTTGCAGTTATACAGCAAAACAACTTCTCATTAGGAACCAAAATAAAAGTGAAAATTATACGAACACAAGATGACAAATTATCGCCAATTATTTAGTATAAAAAATAAAATTGCACGTATTTAGAAAGATCGAGCCTGAGGTGATTCCCAAAGTGAAAGTGGATTTCATTTACCGATGCTCGATTGTAGTAGTGAACAAGGATCAAACGGATGAAAATTTGCAGAAGTAGATTCGCTGGAGTTTGAGCTGGCGATCTCCAAGGTGAGCTCCGCCATGCCCATAATTCTCTTCATCGGTGGATGTGACAGCTGACTTTGGAGTCCCACCTAGATGGTGAGGAAGTTGGTGGAGATGTGTATTAAAATGGCGATTCTTGTTTGACTTCTTGTTGAATTGAAGACCATGGTGATATGTTAAATGAAGGAATTGTAGCTGATTTGAAAAAGATGTTAGATGACCATAATTGGCTGGTGAGGTCATTTCGATTTCACTCTGAGAGGGTTCTCACTGAAACCCAAGCAGATGTTAAATTGAAGTTGATTGGAAAGCGGACCCTTAATGGAAGGACATATAATTTGCCTACTGTCGATGAGGTTGTAGCGTTATATGTCTGTGATTTTGAAACCGATCCTGGAAACAAAGATAATTTTCTAGAAAGTCGTTCCAGTTAATTGAAGCAATAGCCGAGCTTAATCCTCCTTATCTTGCTCTGCAGTATCCTTTACTTTTGGTTTATGGCCAAGATGGCTTTAGAGAGGGTATCTTTCATAGAGGTAAAGATCACGATTCTGCAACAAGGAAGAAGAAGTTAAGTATGAAAGAATTTTTGACATTTCGTCTCCAAGAGAGATATTGCAAGTCTCAAAATATTTTATTTTCCAGATGATTGTTTAAGCAATTTTTAGTTGCTCCGTATACTATAATTGAATATGAAAGTCTCACATATGCACGTTTGCATCAACCAGAGTTACGATGTGATATGTTCAAAGGACTGACTTATGCTGCTTCGAGAGGTAAGACAGACCCTTCAAAACAAGGGAAGAGAATTTATCTACCGCCGTCTCACATGGGAAGTGAACTGTATATGTTTCAGAACTATCAATATGCCATGTCAATATGCAAGTGGGCTGGCTATCCCCAATTGTTTATCACTTTTACGTGTAATCCCAAGTGGCCTGAGGTTATTCATTATTTGCAAAAAAAAAGGGATTGAACGCTGAAGATTGACCTGATATATTATCGAGAATATTCAAAGTGAAATTGAATTTGCTTATGAAGGACATTAAAGAAAACAAAGTTTTTGGAACAGTAAGAGCAAGTAATTCAAAATAATACGATGTGTTTGATTTATTTAATTTTATTTATCCTTTATTTTGGTTATTTTTTATTTATTCTATTTATTAAATTAAATTTGCAGCTATGTATACCATAGAGTTTCAAAAACGTTGTTTACCATATGCACACATTCTATTGTGGTTTCACATAATCCAAACAAGCAAAATGGAGGTAATGTTAATGCCATAATTTCCACTAAAATTCAAGATAAGGAAACCTATCCTAATTATTACGTTGCTGTAAAAGATTTGATGATGCACGGTCCATGTGGATCTTTGAGAAATGACTCCCCATGTATGGTTAATGATCAATGCAGTAAGCATTTTCCGAAACAGTTTGTTGATGAAACTATGTTAGATGACGACGGTTTTCCTATATATTGACGTATAAACGATGGTAGAATGGTTATCAAGAATGGTGTTGAACTAGACAATAGGTTCGTCATTCCTCATAATCGTTATCTTTTAATGAAATATGGTGCACATATTAATGTGGAGTGGTGCAATCAGACTCAGTCGATCAAGTATTTGTTTAAATATGTGAACAAAGGATATGATCGTGTCACAGTCAAATTGTATCAGTCTATTATTGAGGACCCTGATGGAAAGAATCCCCTGGACGAGATTTCCATCTATTTTGACTGTAGATATGTGTCACCCTATGGGGCCACATAGAGAATCTTTGCTTATGATATTCATTATAGGGACCCATCTGTTGTGTGGCTACATATCCATCTTCCGGACAAATAGAATGTTGTGTTCAAACCATCTACTTCTTTAAAGAAGGTTGTAACTAAACCGATTGTTAAACAAAGCATGTTTATTGCGTGGTTTGAAGCAAATAGGATCTATGAGGAAGCTAGGAAATTAAAGTATGTTGGGTTTCCTACATTTTTATATGGAGAGCAGATAAGAGACAATGGGAACCGAGATAGAAACAATTGGTTATTGGGCGTCTTGGTTATGTTGCACCAGGTGTTGGGGAATTGTATTATTTACGGCCATTGCTGAATGTTGTTCAGGGTCCTAGGAGCTAGGAAGAAATCAGATTCGTCAATGGTGTTCAGTGCGATACATATAAAGATGCCCGCTATGCGTTGGGGCTGGTAGATGACGACAAAGAATATATTGACGACATTGCCGAAGCGAGTGAATGGGCATCTGGCAATATGTTAAGAAATCTATTTGCAAATTTATTGATGTCTGATTCTTTAGTCCATCCGGAGCATGTTTGGCAACAATGTTGGGAATATTTCTCTGATGGAATTCTAAATATGTGTCGATGTATTTTGGGTATAGCAACTTTTCGGAACCATCGAGCGTTCCTTCATTACGGAATGCTCGACCATTTTGAGGTCCCGCCCGACCTCATTTTTAAAATCCGGGATCAGATTTAGAATCAGCTGGTCGAAGGAAAACTCTAGCAATTTGGAAAATTTTCTAGCGTCATCCGGCCCATGGTGGCCGGTCAAAGTTTTGGCAACAATTTTGGGCAAAAATGATGCCAAAACTTTGATCGGCCACCACGAGCCGGTACGATGTCGCTGGAAAATTTTCCAAATTACTAGAGCTCCCCCTCGTCGTGCTGATTCTATATTTGGTCTCAGATTTCAAAAGGGAAGTCAGACAGCACCTTAAAATGGCCCCGAGCGTTTCATAAGCTACCGAACGCTCGATGGTGCTTGATCATTCTTGCACCAAGGTAAATCTGTTATATTTAAATCTACATACTCTCTAGAATTTTCTCTGCTTTGTGCAATTAACTTATTTTTTATTTTTTTATTAATGTTAAAAAGCTGAAATTGTCTCAAGAAGAGCTTCAAAATTTTACACTTCTAGCGATTGAGAATATATATTGCGCAGTAGAACAAGGAGTCTCCGTGATTTTTCGTCCATGCCATTCTCTCATGATGTTGATGCCTCTTTGATTCCCAATCGTCTCATTTTAGGGGAGAAATGGCAAATAAGCATAGCTCTCATGTCAAAATGTTGACTGATGAACAGAGAATTGCTTGTGACACTATTATGCAGTTTGTTCGTACTGACAATGGTGATGTATTCTTTTTTATGGCCACGGTGGTACTGGAAAGACATTCATTTGGAAAGCACTTTCTACGGCATTATATTCTGAGGGAGAAATAGTGTTGAATGTGGCTTCTAGCGGGATTGCTTCGTTGTTGTTACCTGGTGGAAGAACTGCAGATTCTAGATTTGCAATTCCTCTAAATCCAATTGCAAATTCTAAGTGTAACATCAGTCGAGGTAGCTCGCCTGCGGAATTAATTTCAAAGACTGAACTAATTATTTGGGATGAAGCACCCATGATGCACAAGTATTGTTTTGAAGCTTTGGATAGAACTATAGGGGATAATTTATGATGTGATAATCTAAATGCTGATGAACAACCTCTTGGGAAGAAGACGATTGTGTTCGGTGGTGATTTTAGACAGATATTACCAATGATTCCTAAAGGAAGTCACCACGATGTTGTGTATGCTGCTATCAATTCTTTTTATTTGTGGAATTACTACATGGTTTTGAGGTTAACAAAGAATATGAGACTTCAAAATCTTCCTAATGATGATAATGGTGCTGAACTTTGAAGTTTTTCGAAATGGATGTGTGCAATTTGTGGTGGAACTATTGGTGGGCCAAATGATGGACATGCATTTATTGATTTGCCTGAAGATGTCCTTATAAGGAGACCTGGCAATGCTATTGAGTCAATTGTTGAGGCTACTTATCCAAACTTTCGGAGCCATGTTGGTGATCCATCATATCTGCAGGGTAGAGCAATATTGGCACCTACTCATAATGTCAATGATTCCATAAATGGCCACATGATTTCATTGAATGACTTGGAAGGTCAAATTTATTTGGGCTTCGATTCTACGTGCAAATCCGATGGAAGTTTTGATATGGTAGATAGTGTCCATACTCCTAAGTTTTGAATAGGATGAGATGTTCTGGTGTTCCCAATCATGAGTTGAGATTAAAAGTTGGTGTTCCTGTTATGTTATTAAGAAACATCGATCATGGTGTTCCTATTATGTTATTAAGAAACATCGATCATACTTCTTGGTTGTGCAATTGAACAAAAATTATTATCACAAGACTTGGTAGTCATGTCTTGGAGGCTTGAATTTTGTCTAGCACGAATGGAGGTGAGATGGTTATCATCCCGAAGATGTCTTTGACTTCATCTGACATCAGACTCCCTTTCAAATTTCAAAGACCACAGTTCCCATTGATCATGCCAGATGCCATGACTATTAACAAAAGTCAATGGCAATCACTTTCTCATGTCGGTCTTTTTTTGAAGAAGCCAATATTTAGTGATGGTGAAGTATATGTTGCAGTTTCTTGGGTTACAAGTCGTGTAGGATTGAAAGTTCTTATATGTGACAAGGATGGAAAGCCAACGAATTCAATGACGAATGTTGTGTACAAAGAAGTTTTTCAATATTTGTAATTTGTTTTTGTGTTGTGATTCTTAATATATTTGAAATGTTTAATTATTAGGTTTAGCTTTTTTCCGAACAAGTCTTTAATCTCCGCATGCAATGCACGAGTGTAAAAATTTGTACAAATTTTGCACTAGTGTTAAAAAGTTGAGGACTAAAATGCAAAATTTAAAAGTTGGAGGACCTCCTGTGCAATTTAAAAGATAGGGGAAAATGAAAGTATGGAAAAAGAAAGATGGGGGCAAAAATATCCATAAACACCTAAAACGAGTAATTGGTCAATTACTTTTTATAAGTTGTAGTTAGTGATTAAGAAATAAGATATTTTGCTTTAGCGGGTAAATACTGGCTTTGATCTATATTTATTGGATATTTTTCCTTTTGAATTAATCATCCAATAATAACATTAATCCGATTTTTAAATTAATTGAATCTATATCTATATCTATATATATTCAATTGTAAAATACCTTTTAAAATTAGTAAATATATTTAAAATGGGATTCATCTAATTTTAACTGCAACTATTAAGATAATTATTTTGGAACTAATTAATTCCTTTTAGAAAAATTAGTTGAAATTTGAAAACTAAATAAAATCATCTATATTATAATTAATTAAAATTAATTATAATACTAAAATTTAATTGGACATGGCTTCATTCATTAATTATTTTGTTAAAATCATTTATATTGTAACCAATTAAAATTAAATATAATACTAAGATTTAATTGGACATGGTTTTATTTATTAATTATTATTATTATATTACTAAAAGGGGGATATAATATTGATTTTAAAAAGCTAAAATTAATTAGATTACTACGTATTGGTAAGATCCCTTAAAAATGAAAGATATCATTTAAATTAAAAAATATATTTAGAATTAGATTCATACAATTGTTAAAGCTGCAACTATTAAGCTAATTATTAAAGAAAATAAATTATTATTTTTAGAACTAACTAGCTGATAATAAAAATTAGTTAAAATTAATTATATTGCTAAGATTTCATGGTACATGGTTTCATTGAATGAAAATGAATCAAAATTAATAATATTTCTAAAAATGAAAAATATAATTTATTTAAAAATGGGATGGAGATGACGATAAGTGTTTCCTAGCGAGGCACGAATGGGGTGTTGGGATTTGTAGACTCTACATTGTCATATATATATATATATATATATATATATATATATATATATAATACCAGAACATTTCATCCTATTTTTCGATTCATTTTTTATATTTTCCTGCTTAAAATCAAGGCTTTTTTATCTTTATCTTTTTTATTTTTTAATATTATTATTTCCAAAATAAAAAACATAAATATCCTAAAATTCTACACATCAAAATGTCCTAAAATAATAGATTTTCTCTTTTTAATAGAATTTTTAACACTTATTTTACCAATCACATTCTATCTAAATATTTTCTCTCTCTCTCTCTCTTTCCATTTTCTAACAATACATTTAAATAAAAAAATCATTACTTTATTTGACTTGACTCAACAAGAGCTTTAAAATACGTAAAGTATTAATATATAAATTTTTATTTTTGAAACTTTAAAATTAAACGCAAATATATAAAATTAGTGTCCAATATAAATATAAATTGACATTAATATAGATTAATAAGATACAAAACTTTGAAAATCTATATATATAAACAGTCTTTTTTCCCACCTAAATATATTATTTTCACTACTTTTTAGTCACTTTTTTATTTCACATTATAAATTTTTTCCGCCTACAATATTTACCAAATATAATCTACACTATACTCTCTCTGTATAATATATATATATATATATATATATAATAGTAAGCCTTTTTCTTAATAGCTTTTCTTGCACAAAAAATTTTTCTTATCCATTTGCATTAAAAATTCATCATTTTCTTATCTGTTTAATGGAATGGGATCTTATTTAATTATTATTTAATTTTAGCCTTCGCTTATATGTTTAATCGAATAGCATTTTATTTAATTATTTAATTATTATTATTTAATTTTTATTGGCTCTGTCATTTCCAAATTTTCACACATTGAAATATTGTAAAATATAAATTAAAATGTTATCATAAACAAAACTAAATACATTTTCATCCAATTAAATTGTGGTGTATTTAATATATTTTATAGTGTGAATATAATTAATCTTATTCGAATTATTCAGCGATTTTTTAATCGTGGATTATATAATGTAATTGTACTGCTTGCACACAATTTGATTAATTGTACTTAAATATTGTAATATTGTATATCAATTATAATAAGTTTCAAAACTGAATTGCAAAATATTACCAAATATTGTGTACTGTTAAACTTAACTTTCTTTTATTCATTGAATAAAAATTATTTACGAAATGTTAAGAATAAATTAATATTTCTGTAATTTTATACATTTGAATAATTCTTTAACGGAATTGATTTATCACTCTCCGGGTAGTATTATAAGAATCATGAACAAATATTTTATTTCTTTTTTTTGGTGAAAGTAAACAAATATTTGGTCAACTATGGTCAAATATCATGCTTGAGGAAAACATATTTTCTACTTATTGCTCAACTAAGGGAGATGACTTCATCAAGTATGTTAGTGTGAAATATTTGTTTCCATGAATGCGGTTAGCCATTGTAATTGCAATATTTTTTAATTTATTCTTGACCCTATTATTACAATTAGTTGTGCACATCATACTTACATTAATTGAGTTGTATTGACTAAATTGACAAATGCCAGAAAAATTAATTTAATGGTCTAACTTTAGTAATAAGTAAATAAATATTTTAATGACATATTTAATGAATAAAGATTAAATAAGTTTACATGTAGATACATACCTAAATTTCCTATTTCATAAATTATGTATTTAATAAATAAGTGGCTTTTGACTCAGTCAACAATTGAAATTGTGCGACTCAATTAGAAATTTTTAATTGTCTTTCAACTATATTAAATATCTATTTAGGATTCTATTTTTAAATAAATATTAAGAATCCCAGCTATTTTAAATTATTTATTTTATATTGATTTTATCGGTTTAGATATTATTCAATTTTTAAAGATCATCATCTTTTTTAATTATTAATCATATATATTTCAAATTATTTATTTTATCCAAATTAATTTAAATTTTATTATATAGTTAAATATGATAAAAAAATTATTAAATATCCATGATATTTTTTAATCGACCACATTACGAAACTTATATAATTTAAATCATTTAAAAGAAACATCTAAATTGATGAATTTAAAAAAAAAGATATTAATATAACTAATATATTAAATTGGCGAGTTTATACCGAATATGTTAATTTACATATTTACTACTTTTAGAATGTCTTTATTGAAATAGATGTTATTAATACATATTAAAAAAGTACAAATAAAAGTTTCCGATTAAACAATCATGATGGGATATAGATGGGGATGAAAATTTTTTTAGCAGTTATGAGAATGGGAATGGGAGTCCCCGTCCTCTTATAACATCCTCACTCAGACTCAATTAAATAAAGGCGGGTGGGTGTTTTCAGATGGAAGTAGGAATAGGGTGTTGGGGTCTGTATCCGCTTTATTATTATTTCTATAATATAAATGTATGTTGATTATATCTTATAATTAGATTGTAAAAATTTGTTAGTCATATATTCGTTGTCAATATAGTACACCACATGAGTATATCATTAATATCTCTTGAAATTTATAGTTGCATATAATAGAATATAGAATATTTTTTTAAAAAAAACCATAGACTCTAAGAAAATTAATAGAGTTTTTTAGTATGGTTATTTTGATAACTATAGCGTTTAATTTTATTAACTTTATTTTATGTTTATATATATTTAATAGATTTGATCTTAACAAAAGCAAAATGTGATATATTAACATAATCTCTATCACGAATTATTATTACATATAATGTACGGGTGTAAATGCTAGGTAAGAGCACGGTACAAATTGACAACTAATCATAAATTAGTTATTCCATTAACATTTATCAAATTATTATTTGTCAAAAAATTAATCCCGCGCAACACACGGGGTGAAAGATATTAATCTTTTGATGTTATAATATTAATATCAGTAGAATTTACTAAAGTTTTGAACATATTACCTTGTGCAACACACGGGATGAAAAATGCTCGTCGTGCATAACAACAAAATTTTAAAAAAAAGTATCAAAGAAATTGGGAAAACTAATTAAAAAAATAGTCAATAGAATTAAGATGTCAAGAGTGGGAAAAATAGATTCAAAAAGGCTAACAAATAAGTGGGAAAATTCCCTCTAAAAGCTGTTTCTCTCTAATATATAGATAGATGAAGTCATCATCTTCAAATAATAAATTAAAACGAAGCCATCATCTTCAAATAAAAAATTAATTAATACTCCCTCTGTTCAACAAACATACGTTCATTTTCCCTTTTCATATATCCAAAAATACAGGTCACTTCCTATTTGTGTTCATTTGATTTCTTTATTTTTCTTAAAATTCTCTGATTTAATGTGTTTTATTATTAATAAAAATCTATTATTATCATTTAATATATGTGCTTTATTATTTAATGTGTTGATTTAATTTCTTCATTTTTTAACACTTATTTAATGTGGTTTATTATTAATAAAAATATATTATCAACATTTAATGCAATAATATATTTAGAAAAATACAACTAAAATTTATTTTTCCAATAATGATACGGACCTCGTTGGTCTCGATGCCAACGCAACCCAATCCAGATTGGATTAGATCCCAGAAAAGCCAATCACTGGTCACGATCGAGAACCTGACGACCTTCTACTCACGAAGTGACAACAATAGGCTAAAACCTATCACCTTCGACTGTGCGTAGTAGACAACCGGCAGGGGTGAACGCCACAAGAGTTGATCACGCTCTTGATAAGTTCGATTTGTTCAAAAGAACAACAAGAGAAGATAAATTCTCTCAACAAGCATAAAGCTCTCTATTTTCATATCCACCAAGTTGTTCTTACAATGAGGAGGTTTTTTGTACATATACAAGTCCCAAATGGAAATAATGATAAAATAATAAAATATCCAAAAAGTAGACACAAAAATGACTAAGTCGGCCAAAATTACGGTAGTAAGGTCTTGGAGTTCTGGCCAGTAAATTCTAAGTTACGGTAGTAAGTAATAAATGTACGGCCGTAATAACCTCTACGCCTCAAACCGTCCAATCTGGATTCTTGAGTTACTGACGTATGTGTGAATGTTACGGTGTATATCCTTCGTTACGGTAGTATCATGAAATAATACTGGCGTAATTAGTTCTCTGCATATTTTGGGCCAAAAAGTGGAAATTGCCGATCTGGTAGTAAGTATAATCCGTGACGTAGAAATGTAATCTGGCGTATTTTACTGCCCGTATGTTACTCTCTGTAAAATATCGTTCTTCAACCCCATGGAGTTACGGTAGTAAAGCGGAGTTACGGCCAGTAAAGTTATGGGGTTCGGCCGTAACTTTGGTCCGCTTTTTCCCTTTGATCTCTAACATCTCCAACACATGGCGGAGGACTTCTTTCAACTTACGAACTCCCGTGGGCTGGTCCAAGTGTGGAAATGACCTATTCTGGACTTGTTGACATACGTTTCGACCCAGGTCATCAAGACTCGTCCCATTCTTTTGGCTCGACTTCGTGTCGGTCCAATAGGCCAATGGGGTGGTTCGTCCGACGATGGAGGCATCCGGGTTAAATATCATCCCCTTCTTGAGGTTGATTAGTCCACGAATCGGTTCACGCATCAAGCGGAACAAGATCGAGAGACATTAAATGTAGCGGACGCATTATACTCACCTGGCGGATCGAGTTTGTAGGCATTGTTGTTGATTCGTTCAACTACTTGGAAAGGCCCGTCGCCGGGTAGCAATTTCGGCGGCGTAGTTGCGGGAATCGATCTTTGAAGGTGGAGCCAAACCCAATCTCCGGTTCAAAAATCATTTCCTTTCGCCCTTTGTTCACCCTAGTCGAGACTTGTTGATTTCTTTTCGATCGTAGCTTTACTTTGTCATGTATGGATCGAACAAGCAACTTTTCGTTTGCCATCCAAGCTAACCCTTTCACTCACGGTAGAGGAATCAAATCTAATGGGGTTAGCGGATTAAAACCATAAACTACTTCAAAAGCGAATAAGCGGTTGTAGAATGTTTTGCATGATTATAAGCAAATTGACATGTGGTAAACATTCTTCCCATGTCTTAATATTCCGACGAATGATAGCGAAGTAATTGTGACAACGTCACGGTTTACTACTTGATTTGACCATCAGTTTGGGGATGACTCGTGGTTGAAAATAGCGATTTGGTACCTAGTTTTCCCCACAAAGTTTTCGAGAAATAGCTAAGGAATTTGGCGTCTCTATCGACACAATTGTCTTCGACACTCCATGTAGCGAACTATTTCCGCGAAAGAACAAGTCGGCAATATGACTTGCATCATCGGTTTGTGACAGGTATAAAATGAGCCATCTTACTAAACCGATCAACTACCACAAAACCGAATCCCTACCATTTCTAGATCTAGGCAATCCCAAAATGAAATCCATCGATAAATCCTCCCATGGCGAATGAGCTACAGGAAGAGGAGTGTAAAGCCCTTGGGGAACTACCTTAGATTTGGCCTTTCTACAAGTAATGCAATTCATGCAAATTTTCTCTACGTCTCGTTTCATTTTAGGCCAATAGAAATGATCACGCAAGACTTCAAATGTCTTTTCTACGCCGAAATGTCCCATGAGGCTTCCTCCGTGGGCCTCCCTTACTAACAACTCTCGTATAGAACTAGAAGGAACACAAAGTTTGCCCTCTCGAAATAAGAACCCCTCTAGCCTATAGAACTTCTCAAACTCATTCTTTTCACAAGCAACATAGATACTACTAAAATCCGGGTCTTTCTCATATAATTCTTTCATTAATTCAAAACCCAACAACTTAGTATCTAGAGTGGTGAGTAAGGTATACCTGCGTGATAAAGCATCTGCAACAATGTTTTCTTTACCTTGTTTGTACTTGATCACGTAGGGGAATGTCTCAATAAATTCCATCCACTTAGCATGTCGCTTGTTTAACTTGCCTTGGCTTCTGAGATGTCTTAGTGATTGGTGGTCGGTGTGGATCACAAATTCCTTTGGCCAAAGATAGTGTTGCCAATTTTCTAGTGTACGAACCAATGCATAGAGCTCCTTGTCGTACGTAGGGTAATTGAGGGTGGCACCACTCAATTTCTCGCTAAAGTATGCAATTGGCCTTCGTTCCTGCATCAACACAGCACCAATACCTATGCCCGACGCATCACATTCAATCTCAAAAGCTTTGTTAAAGTCGGGAAGAGCAAGTACGGGCGAAGAACACAGTTTTTCTTTAATCATTTGAAAAGCTCGTTCTTGCTCTTTCTCCCATTTAAAACCAAGCTGTTTTCTTGATTACTTGATTAATGGTGCGGCTAGTGTCTTTGAAATTAGGTACAAATCGACGATAGAAGCTAGCTAAACCATGGAAACTACGAACATCGGCTATGCTAGATGGAGTAGGCCATTCTTGGATTGCTCGAATCTTTTCTTCATCAACTTCTACTCCCTTAGCACTAACCACATAACCAAGAAAAACAATCCTCTCAAGACAGAAATGACTTTTAGTAGGGTTTGCAAATAGTTTTTCTTTCCTTAGAATTTCTAAAACAAGTCTAAGGTGCTTTGCATGATCAATGAGCTCCCTACTATAAATCAAAATGTCGTCAAAGTACACCACTACAAATTTACCAATGAACGCGCGTAACACGTGATTCATTAGTCTCATGAATGTACTTGGTGCATTTGTCAACCCAAACGGCATAACTAACCATTCATATAACCCTTGTTTGGTTTTAAACGCCGTTTTCCATTAAATCACCCTCTTTCATTCGAATTTGGTGATAACCGCTTTTTAAATCAATTTTGCTAAAGATACTAGCACCATACAGTTCATCAAGCATGTCATCAAGTCTAGGTATAGGGTGGCGATATTTTACCTTAATGTTGTTGACAGCACGACAGTCAACACACATTCTCCACGAGCCATCTTTCTTGGGCACGAGCAAGACTGGTACAGCACATGGACTTAGACTCTCCCGGATATACCCTCGACCGAGCAAGTCCTCCACTTGGCGTTGCAACTCCTTTGTTTCCTCGGGGTTACTACGGTAAGCGGGGCGATTGGGAATAGCGGCTCCGGGAACTAGGTCAATTTGATGCTCAATGCCTCAAATTGGTGGCAATCCACTTGGTAATTCTTCTGGAAGGATATCATGGAATTCCTGTAAGAGAGAAACAATAGAATTGGGGAGGGAGTCAAGGTTAGAATTGAGCACTCGTCCACTCTCCTTGTAGACTAACAAAAGCACTTGTTGGTTCTCCGAAAGAGCCCTCACAATGTCTCTTGGCCTTGCAAAGAAACACTCTTTCTTTTTTGTCTCATGCTCACTCTTCTCTCCTTTTACTCTCTCTTCAATTTTTCCACTCGACTCTCGTCTCTCCTTTTCCTTCTCATCAGCTTCTTGTTTGAGCTTGACTTGATCCTCATACACTTGTTGCGGTGTCAAAGGGGCAAGCACAATTGGTTTTCCATTGAACTTGAAGCTATATCTATTCCGATATCCATCATGTGTCACTCGTCTATCAAATTGCCACGGCCGGCCTAGCAATATGTGTGTAGCTTGCATGGGTACTACATCACATACCACTTCATCCTCATACGTGCCAATCAAGATAGGGATCTTCACTTGCTTGGTAACGAACCTCTTTGTGTCACTAAACCATTGTAACCGATACGGTCTCGGGTGTTTCATCAATGGAAGCCCAACCCTATCGGCGAATAGATAACTAGCAACATTGGAACAACTTCCCGTCAATAATCAAACTACATGGTTTGCCCCGCACTAGGCAATCGAGTGTGGAAGATGTTCTCCGCCGAGGAGTCGCGTCATCCACTTTAGCCTTTGTGCTAAGCGCTCGCCGTGTAACTAAAGTCTCGGGGATAGTCATCACATATTGATCATCCGAGTCCTCCTTCTCCTCCTCCACAATTGGAGGGGCTTCTTCCTCATCCTCCGTCTCAATCTCACCATTGTCCCTCACCACCATTGTGCGGCGATTGGGGCACTCAGGAGGCTATGTGACCTCGTCCTTGACATTTGAAACATTGGATATCTCGGTTTGGGGTGGTGGTGCATGCTGGCCTTTTTCCTTTATCCTCCCCCACCGAGAAGACTTAGGTGGCTCACTCCGCCCTTTCCAAGCCGGCTTTGGAGTTGTAGTCTTGTCACTACTCCATTTTGGTTTCCCAAAGCTACTACTTCCCCCGGCTTGAGGTTTGTTGAAACTCTTCTTCTTCAATTGCATCTCAACTTTGGCGGCTTTATGAACCAACTCTTGCATATCGGCATAATCATGTAACTCAACAAGATTGGTAATCTCTCGATTCAATCCGGCTTAGAAACCGTGCCATGGTGGCCTCCTCTTCTTCACCTATATCGGCCCTAGTCATAAGAGACTCCATCTCTTGATAATACTCTTCCACGCTTCGTCCCCCTTGAGTTAACGTTTGTAACTTGTTATACAAACTCCGATGGTAGTAGGTAGGAACGAACCGCTTTCTCATTATCGTTCTCAACTCATTCCAAGTACTCACCGGAGCTTCCAAATTTCTTCGCCTAGCCGTAGTCGTTTGTTTCCACCAACTAAGAGCATATCCCGTGAATTCTTTCACTAAGAGCGGAACCTTCTTCTCTTCCGGGATTCGATGAAATTGGAATACCAACTCAACTCGGCTTTCCCAATCCAAATAGGCATCCGGGTCGGCTTTACCTTGGAATGGAGGCACTTCAACCTTCACATTCTTCACATCACTTTCCTCCTCTCGTGGTCTCTCATTACCCCGACCTCCTCGACCTCCTCGGCCGCCTCTACCGCCTCTACCACCTCTATATATCACCTCATATTCATCCTCATCACCTTCTTCAAACTCCGGCCTACGAACATTTAACCTAGCTACCGATTGCTCAACATCTTCTCGTAACTGTTGACTCAACCGACGCTCCATTGCGGTCATAGAAGCCTGAAGAACTGATTGGATATCATCCAAGGTGGCAGCTTTAGATCCGTGTCCCTCGACTGAACCTGTATCAGACATTGTGTGCAAGTGTGTGCAAGACCTGTAGTGTCCTCTCGTGAGTATCACTCGTATATTTCACTCAACACTCTCTCACTCACACTCAATAATGCACTCACACTCTTTTGTTCAATCGAACTCAACGAACTTGATCAAGGTAAGATCGTCTTGTTAGTTCCCCAAAACGACGCCAAAGCAGTTGGTTAGCTAAATTACAACTCGATGACTCAACACAATACAAACTAAATTACAACTCGATGTAACCCTATTACAATATAACTCGGCTACAAGATGATGTAACCACAAGATAACGTAACAATCATACGACAATAATACTAAGTGTAGCCAATGTGTAGGCTATCACTCGTTCAACACAACAAACGGAGCCATTGTTCGTTTTTTTTTTTTTCGACTTTCGTTTTTTTTTTTTCTCTACATACACTTACAACCACAATACCAACACAATACTAAGATTTGGAGGAATTCTAAGCACAAACTCAAATTGCACCAAGAACACCAAGAACACACACTAAAATCCTACACATTTCAAAGTTGAAATTCAAGATTCTAATCCGATAAAAATAACAAGTATAACAATCTAAGACTTAATAACAAAGGACTTATACTATAAAAACATAAAACAAAGGGATAGATACGGATGATTAGAATCGTGCTCACGATACCAAGCGTCACGGACCTCGTTGGTCTCGATGCCAACGCAACCCAATCCAGTTGGATTAGATCCCGAAAAAGCCAATCATCGGTCACGATCGAGAACCTGGCGACCTTCTACTCACGAAGTGACAACAATAGGCTAAAACCTATCACCTTCGACCGTATGTAGTAGACAACCCGGGGTGAACGCATACAAGAGTTGATCACGCTCTTGATAAGTTCGATTTGTTCAAAAGAACAACAAGAGAAGATAAATTCTCTCAACAAGCATAAAGCTCTCTATTTTCATATCCACCAAGTTGTTCTTACAATGAGGAGGTTTTTGTACATATACAAGTCCCAAATGGAAATAATGATAAAATAATAAAATATCCAAAAAGTAGACACAAAATGACTAAGTCGGCCAAAATTACGGTAGTAAGGTCTTGGAGTTACGGCCAGTAAATTCCTAAGTTACTGACGTAAGTAATAAATGTACGGTAGTAATAACCTCTACGCCTCAAAACCGTCCAATCTGGATTCTTGAGTTACGGCCGTATGTGTGAATGTTCTGACCGTATATCGCCGTTACGGCGTATCATGAAATACTGGCGTAATTAGTTCTCTGCATATTTTGGGCCAAAAGTGGAAATTGCCCGTCTGGTAGTAAGTATAATCCGTGCGGCCGTAAAATGTATGATCTGACCGTATGTTACTCTACGTAAAATCTTGTTCTTCAACCCCATGGAGTTACTGGTAGTATGGCGGGTTACTGGCCAGTAAAGTTATGGGGTTCTGGCCAGTAACTTTGGTCCGCCTTTTCCCTTTGATCTCTAACATCTCCAACTCAGAATCGGAGGACTTCTTTCAACTTCTGAACTCCCGTGGGCTGGTCCAAGTGTGGAAATGACCTATTCTGGACTTGTTGACATACGTTTTCGACCCAGGTCATCAAGACTCGTCCCATTCTTTTGGCTCAACTTCTCGTAATCGGTCCAATCGGCCAATGGGGTGGTTCGTCCGACGTGGAGGCATCGGGGTTCGTATCAAATAATATTAATTACAAGTTCATAATTTTTTTAAAGATCAAACTACGCCTACACTTGTGGGATGTAGGGAGAATCATAAACCTATCTTTCCCACTATAAATATTTCACAAAGAGTAAGCACCAGAAGGTCAGAAAACATGGCTGATACCAAAGTTGGCGTATGTGCTATCCTTCTAATCTTTGGTATAGTATGTTCTAACTTCCAATGCCCTTCTACTCATGTTTGGTGGTTGTACAAATTTATTTATCAAAAGCAGAATAGATCTAATATCCTCCTGAGTACAATTTATTGTATCTATATGACACATGTCGCATCATATTTGATAATATTGAGATGATTACATTATGCCAAGGTGATCATACTCAATTCTGAGATGATATATGTTATATGGGTAAAATAATAATCACGTACCCAGGCAGATATTAGATTCAACGCAGAGATAATTACATTACATCATGTCGGTGTTATCACTTCCAATACCGAAGTGACATGTCGAGTGTGCAAAATAAAATATGCTCGTGGGAATGTCAAATTGGCAAAAGTAACTGTTTTTTTTACCTCAAGCTTTGCCAAACAACCACTTCTCTTTCTAATTATTTTGGTTGGGTCTGAAATAGGGTTGGTTTTGTTGGGGTGCAATGTGGAAACAACTGAAGCCCAACCTAAAATTTGTACAAAGATTTGCCAACCAGGTATTGGGTACATGACCTGCCCATCTTTAGGCTCCACTAAGCTTTATCCCAAGTGCACAAATTGTTGCAGAGCACTACATAAGGGTTGCCAATTTTACAAATCTAATGGAACCCCTCTGTGCACTGGGGAATAGATGTTGTAGTTGATTGTTGAATGAACTTTGGTGTGTTTGTGGAAGTAAATAAATTCAAGAAACTTGTGTCTTGAACATGAGATGAATAAAAGATTCATTGATGTTCCTTTTATGTATTTATTATTTTCATACATTTGTTGTTTGTAATCTAAAGTTTGTTCTGAAATAATTTATTATATTTTAAAGTAGAACTAGACTTTTAACCGTGCAATGGACAAAAGTTTTATTCATAAGTGTGACTTTCATAACAATTCAAAAATGTTTGTTAGTTGTAAACTTAATTTAAATGCAAAAACAATATTTAAAAAATACTCCCTCCGTCCCAAATATATAGGCCTCTTCGATTTCTCATATGAATTAAGGCTTGCATTGGAAATGTTAATGTTGTGAATGATTTTCCTACTTTACCCTTATTTAAGAGTCTAACATGTTATTGGAACTAACAAAGTACTTTAAAGTGCATAAATTAAATAGGGGTATAGTAGTAAATAAATTTAAAAGAGTCTGCATAATTGGGGTAACCAAAAAAAGGAATAAAAACCTATATATTTGAAACAGAGAGAGTATATAGTTAAGAAAATTAGCATATCCAAGAATAAATTTTAATTAAAGGCCCACATTTATTAAGAAGATAATTTTGTATTGAAAAACCTTCGTTCCTAACATCTACAACTTTAGCTTTTTATATAAAGTTTAGCTTGTATTTATGGCTTGTGATCTTTACATCTTGATCTTATTGGATACCTTTTATTCCAAACATCTAAATTGAAACTTGGAAAAAAAAAATTTCCCCAAACTTACTTATGCAAACAAGAAAGAGAGGAGAAGAATAAAAATGAAAATCTAAAGTTAGGAGTACTTGATCATAAAACAATGAAGGCACAAATTCAACTTTGTTTAATTAAGATACTTTAACAATTTAATATCCAAAACAATCACATATAGGCAACCCGAGGGCGTGAAGCTAACTAAGACACTCATAATTTCTAATCACTAGTACACAATTGACATTGGGTGTCGCCAATTGGATGACGGTTCTATAGAAAAATGCCACCCAAAAATAACGGGTGGCGGTGGTTAGAGAAGAACCACCACCCGTTATGCATTAAAAAAACTTTTGGTGGCGGTTCTTTTCAAGAATTGCCACCTAAACTAGAATAACGGGTGGCGGTTCTTTTCAAGAACCCCCACCCAAAGTTAAAATAATTTTTTTTTAAATACACTTTTGGGTGGCTGTTCCTTTCTACAACTGCCACTCGTTTTTTTATTTTTTTTGTTATTAAAAATACTCTTGGCTGGCTATTTTTTGCTACAACCGCCATCCTTTCCTTTTAAGTATTCCACTAGTTCGCGAATCAGCTATTCCCGCTTCTGAGTTTCTTCCTCTTTCGAAAATTTTTCGAAATTTCTTGCAATATTCATGACCTCAAATCAAATATAAGTGTAATTTCTTGACAAATTGGCGCCACAATTTAAGTAAGGTAAGCTTCCTCTATCTTTTGGTCCCAATTTCATGTATTTTTATGTTATAATTTAACATCTCCAAATTCTAGGATTGTTGAAATCGGATTATTATTCACAAGTTGGAGCCACAACACACAGCAATATCGTCTTCCTCTGTCAGTTGGATCCAAATTTCCCTATTTCAATTTTGAGGTTAGTAAGTTAATGTCCCCAAATTCTAGGTTTTTTTTTTTTGTAAATCTTGATTTTATGGTTTTTGTTTGTTGTAATATACTTATACATTGTGATTTCATGTTTGATGTGTTGTATTTCTTGTGTGTAATTTGATTGGAGCTATATTTTTTACTGTAAATATATTGTTTTTGCTAAATATATATGGATATGATTGAATTAAATATTTTTGATTTATTTATATGCATATATTGTCGAATTAGAGGTGTCATTTTAGTGATATTATTTAAAAAATTAATAGTTAATATAATTTTTTTTTGAGTTTTGGGTATGCAAATTTTAAACAGCCATAACTTTTGCATACAATTTCCGTTTTCAGCCCACTACACTGTTCCGGAATCATTGCGATGAGATCTACAACAATCACTGCTATTGTTGTGACCCTACGTTTCAGACCAATCTGAGGTCGTTTAGGGCGTCAAAATGCAGTTTTTAGCTTTCCATTCTATATTGTCGTTATTCACTTGTTTTATTTCGTTATTTCATTTTATAGTATTTTAAGGTTTCATCTGTTGTTATTATTGAAGAATAGCTTTAGTTGTAATTGGAGGCGATTGACTTTGAATAAAAATTATTTCGTTCTTCGTTGTTAGTTGCAATGCAATTCCAATCCTGTGTTCGTAGTTTGATCCCAAAAAAAAAAAAGAGAAAGAGAAGAGAACGGGCGGCGGTTCTACATCACGAACCGCCACCCTAAGGTGGTAAAAAAAAAAAAAAAAAAGCGAGAATGGATGGAGGTTCTACATCAAGAACTACCACCCTAAGGTGGTAAAAAAAAAGAAAACAAGAGAGAACGGGTGGTGGTTCTACATCAAGAACCACCACCCTAAGGTGGTAAAAAAAAAAAAAAAAAGAAAGAAGAGAGAGAGAATGGTGGCGGTTCTACATCAAGAACCGCCACCCGAAATATTTTTTTTTAATGCATAGAACGGGTGGCAGTTGTTTTGAAAAAACAACCGCCACTCTTTCTTATTGGGTGCCATTTTTTGAGCCGCCACCCCTTCGGCGACATTGGGTGTCGCCAGTTTGGGTAGCGGTCAAAGAACCGCCACCCGAAGTGTAAAACAACCGCCACCCAATACCATTTCTGTACTAGTGAATGGTGATCTCAATCACAGTAAAATGCTAGCGAATTACAACGTGAAGACCCGTACACATATACTGCCTCCGTCCTAATTATTTGGTCCACTTCGTTTTTTCACAAGGATTAAGAATAACATTAAAGATTACAATTATACAAACAAGTATTCAAAAAATACCCTTAATTTAATTAGTGGAATATATTAAGAGTAGCATTGAAAAAAAACTACATAGAGGTATAATTGTAAATAAACATCAAAGTGAACCAAATACTCCCTCCGTCCCACATATAGAGTCCACTTTGGTTTCTACACAAGGATTAAGAATGGTATTGAAAAAGTAAATTAACAAACAAATTTCCTGTAATGCTCTTATTTAAATAAATAGAAGTCATAAATATCTTTGTACTTTCAATGATATAGGTGAAGTATAACTATAAATGAATGCAAAAAATATTATTCCCTGTGTCCCATGGAAATAGACTTGTTGAGTTTTTCACAAGGATTAAGAAAATATCAATAATATTATTGGAAAAGTAAAATATAAGAGTATTTTCCTAATATACGATTTAACTTACTAATTATTACACTTTAATTATTCTACTTTGCTGATGTCAATATACATTAAATATGGATATAGAAGATACTTAATATTTTAACTATTTCATTTAAGGAAAGTGGTCTATCTTTATAGGATGGACTAAAATAGAATAAAAGTCTATCTTTGTGGGATAAAGGGAGTACTAAATATAGAAAGATGACTATACATGTAAGACAACTAAAAAAATAAAAATGGACCATATATGTGGGACGGAGGAGTAAATGAGACTTACCAAAAAGGAAAAAATGGACCACATAATTGAAATGGAAGGAGTATAAAATTGAAACTCGTCCAATTTATATCTATATATATAGAATAACGAAGCATTTATAATTTTATTTTTTTTTCTAGCCAAAACTTTATTTTGTAAAATTTTTAATCATTTTCTTTTCCTTAATCCAATTAATTAATTCTTTTTCCTTATTTGGACCCACAAATCTTTCAAAATCTTCTCTTTCCTTATCATTAGGTCTCTTCTTTCCCTTATCTTTGTCCTTTTCTTATTTTCCTAAAATTGTCTCCTTGGAAATTACTATACAATTATCTTTTTATTTTTATTTTTCTTTTCTTTATTACTATAAAATTATCTTTTTATTTTTATTTTTCATTTCATCATTTGATTTTTAAATTTCCAATTTTTACTGTATCCACCATAAATTTTTGGATCAGTCAAGTGGTGGTTAAAACACTTTCTTGAATTATATAACAACAACACAATTTGTCATAGATTATGAATAAAATTATAATAATCTAATAATTTGACAATTAATATTTAAGATCTATCTACATCAATTAATGAGATTTATCTTTATCTTTAAAATTTGATCTCCATCAACATAATCAGATTTATCTCAACTAAATTATTTTGTAGTTTAATTATTTTACCACTAATAATTTGGATCGTACATCTTTTAATTATCGATCATCATATATATCACATTAAAATTTAAATTCAAAAAATTAATCAAATTATTAAGAAATAATATAAATGCATAATATCAGTCAGATTATATTAAAAAATGTTAATTAAAGAACTTTGACATTAATTAATCATTCGATAGTAACATTGATTCAATTTTTAAATTAATTGATACCATATCTATATCTTTTAAATAAATATATTTAAAATTGGATTCATCTAATTTTAATCACAGCTATTAAGCCAATTTTTAGAAATAATTAATTCTTTTTAGAAAAATTAGATAAAATTGAAAATTAAATAAAATCATTTATATTGTAATAAATTAATATTAATTATAATACCAAGTTTTAATTGGACATGGTTTCATTTGTTAATTATTATATTCTAAAATTAGAAAATAATATTGATTTGAAAAAGCTAAAATTAATTAGATGACTATGTATTGGCAAAATTTCCCCTGAAAATGAAACATATCTTTTAAATTACAAAATTTCTTTTTAAATTAAAAGATATATTTAAAATTAGATTCATACAATTATTAAAGGTGTAGTATTAAGCTAATATTTAACAAATAACTAATTATTTTTAAAAATAATTACCCGACAATAAAAATTAATAAAAAATAATTATATTGCTAAAATTTCATAGGACGTGATTTTATTGAAACAAAATGAAGCAAAATTAATTATTATATTTTGAAAGTTGAAAAATATAATTAATTAAAAAGAATGAATAATTAATTAAAATTGATTAGATTACTACGGGTAATTAAGATTTCACTTAAAAATGAAAATTATTTTCAAAATTGCTAGATGTGCTTAAATCACAAATTATCTTTAAATTAGATTCATATAATTGTTAAAACTTCGGTTATTAAGTTAATTTTTTAGAAATAATTAACGAAAAATTAATTAAAATTAATTATATTGCTAATATTATACATTATATATATATATATATAGAAAAAGAGAGTCTTTTCCTTCCAAAATCTAATCATTTTTATTTAAAAAATAATTTTTAATTCACATTTTCTCAGCTTGAACTTCACACGATTTTCCTAAATAAACATTAAGAATCCCAACTAATTTAGATGATTTATTTTCTACACATTTTTGTCAGTTTGGATTTTATTCAACTTTTAAGACCAACAATTAAATTGTCTATTTTAATTATTAATCATATGTATTTTAAATTTATTTGTCGTATCCAAATTAATTTAAATTTGATATCGAATCGTTCATTATTTGATCAAAATAACATAGAACTTATGATTTTTTTTACTAACCACATTAATTATCCTATAGAATTTAAATTATTTAAAATAAACATATAAATTGATGAGTTATATATATCCTCCCTCTTATAAAACGGGCTATGAGGGTAAAATATTTTTGGACGTTTCTACCTTCTAGCCTTTTCATTATTACCAATAATGCCATTAATTTTTTTTATCCAAAAAAATGCCATTAATTATTTCAATAAGATCATTAATCTAATCCATGGAATATGGAAAGTCTAACAATAAAATTAAACAACAATTTAATTGTACCTATACAAATACCACAACAAATAATTAATTAGTATGTTCTCAACCTAATAAGATCATGAATTTAATTCATAGAATATAGAAACTATAAAAAAAATAATTTAATTGCACCATATATAAATACCACAATGAATAACTAATTAGTATGTTTTCAACCTCAATTTGAATATTAAGAGAGGACAAGTTAAAGTTACTAGCACTTTCATTTAAGATTACACGATATTATTCACTCTTTACACATTGCATGATTCAATCTTCAAAATCCACATTACATTTCTACCCTAATAATACAAAATAATTTATAGAATCATATAAAAATAAATATGGTGTTATAAATATAATTTTTACTTATGAGATAAAATAAAAGTGTATTAATAAGAGTGTCATGTGGCTACATTTAATGTCATTGCACAAATCAATTGCGACTTATAGGTTGCATAGTGTTATAGTGTATATATGTATTAGGGTTTCTAGGTTATATACTTACCTTGTATAGAGAGTTTCCTTGTTTAGATTTCTTATACATTATATATATGTATGCATTGTACGCATTAGATTATCAATCAATAGAGGAAATCCTTTTGGTTCTTACATGGTATCAGAGCCTTAGGGTTCGTACCAATTTTCAGTCGCCAAAGTCTGCCAAAACAGGAGCAGCACAGTGGCTAGGGTTCGTGGTCTCGAGTTGTTTGGAGTCTCGTTCAGCTCTTTTGCCCCTACGATCAGAAGCGTCGTCAGCCGATTAGGCTATTGGTGAAATCCGATCGCTGGAAACCTTGCGCGTGAGCCACACATGCCGCTAGAAAGGTTTGTGGTATGCTGCTGGTGACGGCGCGTGGGAGCACGTGGCTCATCGGCTGGTGTCGCGGCTTTGATGGTTGAGATTGCCGGTCAGTTTGGAAGGTGAATCCACTCTTTTTCTTGTGATTACTCCCTTTCTGTAGGTCCAGATCGAGTTTTCAGTGTGATAATACTATTCATTCGCGACTGACTTGTGTTTTTGTGGCCATCTATTGGATTTCTTTTGCATATTTCAGTACGAGTGAGTTGATTTGTGAGTATTCGGGTCTTTTCTTTGGTCTAAAGTCGCTTGTGTAGTCTTTCATTTTTATTTGTAACTACAATGGCTGAAGATTCAAAGAGTACAGTTATCACGGACATTATTCCTATGATGTCTAAGGTTACAGAGCATAAATTGACAGGGTCAAATTATCTTGATTGCTGTAAGACCGTTAGAATTTACTTGCGCAGTCTGCCGAAAGATGATCATCTCACTGATGATCCCCCACCTCCCACAGATAAGACTCGTCAAGAATGGCTAAGAGACGGTGCTCGTTTATTTCTACAAATTCGGAATTCCATTGATATCAGTAGTAAGCTTGATTAATCATTGTGAATATGTTAAAGAATTGATGGAATACTTGGAATTCTTGTACTCGGGAAAGGGAAATATTTCTCGTATTTATGACATGTGCAAGGGTTTTTATCGGGCTGAACAACAGGATTAGCCACTTCATACCTATTTATGAGTTTTAAGAAGACTTATGAGGAGTTGAATGAGTTGTTACCATTTAGTGCTGATGTGAAGGTGCAAAGGGAGCAACGCGAGCAGCTGGCAGTGATGAGTTTCTTGGCTGGTCTTAGCCCACAGTTTAACATTGTGAAATCCCAGATTTTGTCTAGCGCTGAAATTGTTTCTCTCCATGAAGTGTTTACTAGAGTTCTACGTACTGATGCTGGAATGGCTGCCACTCCACCTATACAGACCTCTAATGCACTTGTCAGTAATAAGAACAATTCCAAAGGGCTAAACTCAAACAATAAGGATGCGGGAGGTGTGATTTGCTACTATTGTCGTGAACCGGGCCATACTAAGCGTACATGTTAGAAGTTGCAGAATAAGAAAGCCCATGAAGCCCGAGAAGCACATGTTGCTACTGCTAATGCTCCCAACTCATCTGATCGTCCTGTCACTCTTTCTGCTGATGAATTTGCTAAATTTACTCAGTACCAAGAAGCTTTGAAGAATTCATCTCGTCCCATTGGTGCTATTGCTGAGCCAGGTAACACAAATTCATGTCTTTTTTCTTCTGGTGCCAAGTGGGTCATTGATTCTAGTGCCACAGATCATATGACAGGTAACCCTAATCTCTTCTCTACCTTTCAGCCACACGTATCTCGATCATCTATTATTTTAGCTGATGGCTCTACTATGTCTGTACTTGGTTCTAGCACAATTCACCCAATCCCATTAATCTCCTTACACTCCGTATTAAGCCTACCAAGTTTCTCTTTTAATTTGGTCTCCGTGAGCAAATTGACTCGTGCTCTTAATTGTCGTGTCTCTTTTTTTCCTAATCATTGCCTTTTTCAAGATCTCACGGCGAAGAAGATTATTGGTAAAGGACATGAATCGGGAGGGCTCTACATACTCGACTCCCACGTTCCCAAGTCAGTTGCATGTTCCAGTACCACAACCCCATTTGAAGTCCATTGTCGATTAGGGCATCCCTCCTTACCCCTATTGAAGAAGTTGTGTCCGAGTTTCAAGCACGTGTCTACATTGGATTGTAAACCATGCCAGTTTGCCAAGCACCATCGCCTCCCTTCCGCTCCTAGAATCAATAAGAGAGTGTTTCCTTTTGAATTAGCTCATTATAATGTTTGCGGTCCGTGTCCGGTCCGTGTCCAGTCATGTTAAAAACTGGTTTTCGCTATTTTGTTACGTTTATTGATGATTTTTCTCGTGCAACTTGGCTCTATTTAATGAAACATCGTTCTAAATTATTTTCTCATTTTACTACCTTTTGTGCGGAAATTAAAACACAATTTAACATTAACGTTCGCATTCTTCGAAGTGACAATGCCCAAGAATATGTATCTCACGTATTTCAGAATTATATGAATCAACATGGTATCCTTCATGAGACTTCTTGTGTCGACACACCATCACAAAATGGTGTCACTGAGAGGAAAAATAGGCATCTTCTTGAGACAGCTAGGGCACTCCTATTCCATATGTCTGTTCCAAAACAATTTTGGGCAGATGCAGTATCCACTGCATGCTTCTTAATTAATCGCATGCCCTCTTCTCTTCTTCATGGTAAGAGTCCTTACCATACTCTGTTCTCTTCAAAGCCCTTATTTCCTATTGAACCTTGTATATTTGGTCATACATGCTTTGTTCATGATCTTGGGTCCACAGTCAGTAAGTTAGATCCTAAGTCCTTAAAATGTGTCTTTTTGGGCTATTCCCGTTTTCAAAAAGGGTATCGGTATTACTGCCCTAGCTTGAACAAGTACTTTGTCTCTGTTGATGTCACTGTTCTTGAGCACACGCCTTACTTTTCTAACACATCCACTGCTTCCCGTAAGGGGGGATGATGACTTATTAGCTTATTGTGTTACCACTACATCTCTTCATGAGAATTGCGTGTCCCATCCTCCACCTCCACCGAAGCCTCCCATTCACCATGTGTATTCTCGTCGACGCACTCGCCTAATCTATGTCCAACTCCGGCCTCTTCTACGCTGTCAGATCCAGTGACTGCGAATCAGGATCTCCCCATTGCTCTTCGCAAAGGTAAGCGTCAGTGTACTTATCCTATCTCTTCATTTGTTTCTTATAATCATCTCTCTTCATCCTCTTGCTCTTTTGTCCCTTCTCTTGCGCCGGTCACTATTCCCAAAACTGTAACGGAAGCCTTGTCACATCCTAACTGGCGTAGTGCCATGATCGACGAGATGAATGCTCTTGACGCTAATGGTATTTGGGAGTTAGCGGATTTGCCAGTTGGGAAGAAGGCAGTTGCCTGTAGCCTGTAAGATGTCGTCAAATGTAATTCTGATGGGTCGATTGCTTGTCTCAAGGCTCGTCTTGTGGCCAAAGGATACGCTCAAACCTATAGTGTAGATTATTTTGACACCTTTTCTCCGGTTGCTAAATTGATGTCGGTTCGCATTTTCCTCTCGATGGCCACCACTAATGCCTGGCCTTTATATCAGTTGGATATAAAAAAATGCTTTCTTACATGGTGATTTACAGGAAGAGGTGTACATGGAGCAACCACCTAGATTTGTTGCTTAGGGGGAGTATGGGAAAGGTTTCCATCTTCGGAAGTCTCTGTATGGTTTGAAACAGAGTCCTCATGGGTGGTTTGGAAAATTTAGTCAGGCACTTAGGACTTTGGAATGAACAAGAGCCAGAAAGATCACACGGTTTTCTATAAGAAATCTACATTCGGCATCATCCTTCTTGTCGTATATGTGGATGATATTGTCATCACGGGAAATGATGATGTAGGGATCTCATCCTTGAAATCCTTTCTCCACAGTCAGTTTCACACGAAGGATTTAGGCAATTTGAAGTATTTCTTGGGAATTGAGGTGATGAGAAGCAAGAAGGGTATTTTCTTATCTCAAAGGAAGTATGTACTTGACTTATTGGCTGAGACAGGGAAATTAAAAGCTAAGCCATGTAGTGCTCTGATGACCCCGAATCTGCAAATGACGGGAGATGGAGACTTGTTTAAGGATCTTGAGCAGTACAGGAGACTAGTTGGGAAACTGAACTATCTTACCGTAACTCGTCCTGACATTGCCTATTCGGTGAGTACTGTAAGTCAGTTCATGTCATCTCCATCTTTCACCATTGGGCTGCACTAGAACAAATCTTGTGCTATTTGAAGGGATCCCCCGGACGGGGAATATTGTATAAGAATCATGGGCACACTCATGTTGAGCCTTTTGCCAATGCAGACTGGGCAGGCTCCAAAATTGATCGAAGATCCACTACTGGGTATTGTGTTTTCGGTTGTGGAAATCTGGTTTCTTGGAGAAGTAAGAAGCAAGATATGGTGTTTCAATCCAGTGCAGAATCAGAATGCAAGGCTATAGCACAGTGGTCGTGTGAAATTATGTGGATTCATCATCTCCTAATTGAGATCGATCTCGAAGCACCGTCACCAGCTAAGTTGTGGTGCGACAATGAGGCAGTTGTTCATATCCTCAGTAATGTTGTATTTCATGAACGAACTAAATATGCAGAGGTCGACTATCATTTCATTCGTGAGAAGATTCAGAGGAAAATAATCTCTACAGAACACGTGAGGAGTGGAGAACAGTTGGGAGATATTTTCACGAAAGCACTTAATGGGGCTCGAGTTGATTACTTGTGTAACAAGCTGGGCATAATTAACATTTATACTCTAACTTGAGGGGGAGTGTTATAGTGTATATATGTATTAAGGTTTCTAGGTTATACACTTACCTTGTATAGAGAGTTTGCTTGTTTAGATTTCTTATGCATTATATACAAGGTTCTAAAAGGCGTGAGGCGTGGCGAGGCGGCAAGGCCGAGCCTCAAGCCTTGGAGGTCTAGGCGTGCCTAGGCGAAGCCTAGGCGTCAAAAGGCATTTTCAATTTTTTTTTTAATTCTAGAGTGATAAATAAGTATAAAAATGTATATTTACGAAATTTCATACACAAATCAACATACATTAACTATTACATATTTTCTAAATTTTTTCCAATAAAAACATAGTCCTTAAAATATTCAAAACTAAAATATTGCTTACTATTTTCTATTTAGTAACAATCGCGTGCAATTGAATTTGAAATGAACATAAGGAGATAGTTGACTTTAACAAAAAATAAAAAGAAAAATACAAACATGACCAATTCAACTAAAATAAGACATGAATATTGAATGTTAGAAATTAGGAATTACCAAAATTCAATTAAATATCATCTTCATCCAAATTAATATTTTGATAATTAATAAAAAATAATATATCGAAGTCTGAAAAAGAGATGTGATCTTGTAAGTTAATATTTTTAAACTAAATTTAAGAAATAATCAGGAGAACAACTAAAATGAACACTTCGTTATAATAGTACACAAGCAAGAGGCGGTCAACTTTAAGTTGACCGCCGTTTTCCAAGCCTTTCATGAGGCGAGGCGTTTTGGTCAAGCCTCAAGCCTAGGCGAGGCCTAGGCGAAGCCTAGGTGGGCCTTTTAGAACAATGATTATATATATATGTGCATTGTACGCATTAGATTATCAATCAATAGAGGAAATCCTTTCAGTTCTTACACGTAGAAAAATGAAGCTAAACAGTTGATCGGCAAATAATTTATCATGTGTAAAGCTTTTTACACTGATCTAACTTATGATAAAAATAAATAGTTTCACTTAAATATATCGTCCAATAAACACAAGTTTAATTTTTAATATGTATTTCTATTAGAATGGAAATATAATCTTGCTAAATTATCTAAAATTATTCAAAATAATATTATAAAATCATGTGCAACGCATGTGTCAATAGCTAGTGCATTGAAATGTCAAACGATATGCAATTGAGCATCAATGATAATAAATAGGAAATAGATGATATTAACCCAACATCACATAGTATGCAATAATCAGTCACATTACCATTTTTAAACCATTGACCACTCTACCAAACATTTTAAGTCCCTAAATCAAGAAATTCAACCATTTAAATTAAAGAAATATTTTATCTCAAATCCATGTGGGATACGTGAGCCAGCTATCACACTAGGCTAAGGTCTATGCCAATTTTGACTGCCATATTCATCATGTAGCCTTCCAAAAATCCTAAATTGCATATCATTGTGAAGAAATCAACCTACTATAAACTTAGAAATCAAAAGCCCTAATTGAAAGTTTCTTTTAAACTCCAAGTTTACAAATTTATGACCTTTACATATAATTGATTACAAATACTTAAAATTTCATATAGTATAAGCACTATACTAAGATCTTATAACAATATTTCACCAAATTTCCACCCATGCAAGTCTATGTAGTTCTCGGTTTCAACCTTGACATATTACCAAAATTTTTGAATTCAAACGAAGTCTCCTAACTTAATTATTCATTTAACACTACACTAGAATAACACCAAAGCATGCATATAACATCATAACAAGAGATCAAGAGAAGAGAGTTGGAGTGTAAGAAGAAATCAAGAGAAGAGAGTTGGAGTGTAAGATTTTCACTACCCCTATGGTGTAAAGAAGTTTACACCCTTTACGAACCAACATATAACCTACCTTGTGTTTTTTTGAGGTTATGGAGATGGAATTTGCTTGAAAATGATGTTGAAAGTTGATGAAAAACGGTGTTTCATCTTCTTTCATTTGACCCGAGAGCACAAGAGAGTGAGAGAGAGATTGTTCCTCAAATGTTGTGTATAGAATGAGGCTCATGAGGTGGTTTATCCTATTTATAGTAGTGGCCCATAGTATGGTGGTTTTGGAGAGTGGTTTGTGGGTTTTGCCAAGATTTTTCCACTTGTTTAGGACGAATAATCTTTAGCATGTAGTTTTAAGAATTTTCCTTTCCTTTTCTTTTCAACTTTGGCTCTCATGTTTTTCTTTTGAAAAAATTGACATCATAGTTAAGTCAACAAGTATGCAACATAGATGTCAAACCGAAGACCTTAATTTGAAATTTAACACAAGTTTACTTTCAAGAGTTAATTATAAACGTATAATTTGTTTTATGCTTCAAAAACTGTGGATGAAAGTATTAATTTTTACGTTTTATATTTTTCATCAAAGACTCAATCTATTGTATTTGGTTCAATTAAATCGAAGCTACATCTGTAACATATCAATTTAGCCCTTCCCATTTATTTTAATCCTTTTAATTTCATATTGATATTGCTACTTTATAGAAATAGATTAAATTAAGTTTTAATTATTTTTTCATTTTAATCTTGATTGAGTCTATCTATGGAAATGATACTTTCATTTTATGACCATTTGTGTGCTATTTGTTCTTAATCCAACTTATTGTAACCATTTTTTGGCTGGAAAATAATGGTATAATACCATGTGTGAAACACGGGCTTATAATTATAACTAGTAACTAGTGTGTGTGTGTGTGTGTGTATATAAACCGAATATGTTAACATATACGTGTTTAGTATGTTTAAAATGCGTTTATTGAAATAGATGTCACTATTACATATTAAAAAGTACAAATAAAAGTTTCCGATTAAATGATTATGATCATAGGTGAACGAGCATGAGAACTTTTTAGAAGGACAAGAACGGGGAATGCGAGTCTCCATCCTTTTTTGTAATTCTATCATCCTCTACGGGCCTCGATTAAATAAGGATGGGATGGAAGCAAGGATAAATGTTTCCTACCGAGGTAGGAATGTGGTGTTAGGGTCTGTACTCGTTACATTGTAATTTTTATAATATATATGTATGTTAATTATATTTTATAATCAAATTTTAAAATTTTATTATTCACATATTCATTGTTAGCACCATATATCGCGCATGTGCATAATTAATATCTCAAAATTTATAGTTGCATATAATAGAATATAGAATAATTTTAAAGAGAAAGTCGTACGCATTTCAAAAGTTAGGAGAATTTAATTTGCCTAGTTAGATAACTATAACATTTAGTGTTATTTTATATTAATTTTATATTTAGTAAATTTAATCTTATAATGAGCAAAATGCAACATATTATCATAATTTATATAACGAATTATCATCCCGTATAATGTACGAGTGTAAATGTTAGATCAGAGTACAATACAAATTGATAACTAATCGTCAATTAATTATTTCATTATTTGATTAGCATTTATCAAAACTACTATTTATTAAAAAAAACTAGTATTTTCTCCCATGCGTTGCACAGGGAGACATATGTTTAAGATATAATATATAACTTAGAGCCTAATTTTGCAACTTTCAAAATTTTTGGGGGTGGGTTTGAGTGGCATATATCCGCCTTTATTAACCACGAATATAACTATATTTTTAAAATTATAAAAAGTTTAATATAAGTAAAAATATTAACCCGAGATGCCATATTTGCTGGAAGATGGTTAAATTAGAAATTAATTGCAATAAAATACATTTACCGTTTAGCCAATATATATTGTATCTCATAAATAATAATCAACGAATTCCAAATAAAAGACAAATAGCATCATAAGAAACAATAAAACTGGTGCAAAGGCACAACATCATCACAATAGCTATGGTTACCTGCGAACTGGAAAATCAAAAGTGTCATTACAAACTCCAATTTTCAAAGCTCAAGATTTCAACCACACATTTCATAGGACACATAATTTTTCTTAATTTTCCAACCACATATTATGTCAGAAGATCAATTCTAAATCAATTCCAACCCCACAAATGTACAAAGTGTGAAAGCAAGTAATGTGTATAAGTGAATCAAATTGCACTTACGCTCTAAGCTCTATGTCAAGCTCTTGCAAATATGAACAATATAATCACCTCAAATGCGACTCTAGGTCATTAATGATGCCATCATTTCTTCATGGAAAATGATCTAATTCTTCCTTAGTGAAGTACGATTTGGGTCTAAAAGACTCGTACGACAAGTGAGTGACTGAGATTGGTTGATAAGAACAGGCTGATGGCTTTTCCGTCATGGTTTCCTTCTCTTATCATGAGCAGTGAGACAAGAAAATTATAATTGCGCTCATAATTCAAGTGTTGCCCACGATAGAGAACAAACTAAGCTTTAATATCTGCATAACAAATACAAGAAAAATTGAAATTATTTTCTAAAGAATACAATCTTGTACCATGTGTCTAATGAAATAAAAGTAAAATGCGTCTACTATGTCACAAAGGGATTTTGGCAATGCCAACAAATGTATTCTATGGGGGGTAAAAATCGGGACCACGACAATAATTACTTGCATTGCCTAGACCCTAATAGAAATGATCACAACAGATAAGTCATAGAAATCTTAACCATTAATGTTGAGATTTGCTAAAAGTTGCAAGTACCAAAGAAAGCAATTGTGTGTTTCAACAATTTTTAGTTTGAATTTAAACAGAGTAACAAAATTATGAGATTATAGTGAAATTATGACTCTTGCTAATCTTAACACTAGAAGTTAGCAATAATTAGTCAATCTTCTAATATGCAAATTAAAATTGGAGTTATTTCTTTAATTTCTATACATCCATGCAACACAATGAAAAATTCTTTGATTAATTAATCTATCCTCTGGTCGCCTACACAATTTAAATTAATAAATTTCTAATAAAACAACAAATTTTGAGGGCATTAGCAATCACTGGATGTTTCATGGTATAGAGTAGAATGAGCAAATGATAAGCTTAAACTCAATTACATTTGAACCATGAGAATGAGTAAATGGTTTTCAATCACTTTTAGCCACTAAATTGTATGTGAATACGATGATATTTTTAGCAAAAACATTGTATATGTAATAGATCAGAAAATTGGTATTCATTAAAGTATGGTTAAACCAATTCTAGTTTAATTGAATCCATGACAAAGGAATTTTTTCCTTTGTTTAAAAGTTTCAATAAATGTCAAACTAGCACAAAGAAAAATTGTACAGGAAATCAAAAATAAAATAATTTTCATAATCGTGTGATGATAATGAGCTATAAGTACATAATCAAACAAGTCTTAAATTTTATACGTACTTCCATTTGCTAGCTGTAGTCTATATGCCTAGCGATTTTACAACTTCAAGATAATTATTAATTGTTAAACCAAGAGATAAACAATTTGTCGAAGTGGAAGAGTAATTTGCCAAACATAGCTGAGCGCATCCAAACAATTTGAGCACCTCCAGTGATGAGCAACTATCCACAATCAATCCAAGAGCTTCATTGGTCAAATTGCAGTAGCAAGACAAATCTAAAGTAACTAAAATTTTGGCAGTGTTATTTGGAACCTGTAAAATCACACAGCCACAATTAACAATACAGTGAGTTAGTTAAGGAAACAAAAGGCCTTTGAATTATGCGTTTGAACTGTCTTTTTCCCCTGTCTTTTTCATGTTTTCTTTCTCTTTTTTTTTTCTTTTTTTGAAGTATAAAAACACTTCTAAAAGAGAAAAAATATTCCCAGTTCATAAAAACTTGAAAAAGACAATAAAGTTGTTATTAATGAATCAAAAGCATTTTTGATTTCCCTCCAACAATAAACAGCTATCAAAAGCCTTACTATTAGAAATTGCACTCACAATAGGCCCAATTGGCCCTAATGCGCTAAGAAATTCGTAATCTTGAGCTAGAGCAAATAATTTATCTAAGCCTTTGTTAAATCTACTCTCCAAGCTTTGAGCACCAAATTTCATTGATATCAAGCATGCATTTATGGGAAGACAAGAGAAATAGCAAACGGAGCAGCACATGCAGCAACAGACAGACAATTAAACTAATTGCTCCAAGATAAACATCAAATAATCTTATACACAAATAGAAGTGAAAATAAAAAAGGCTTTTGCCCACTAACTACACTTTAAGGAGAAATTTGCCCATTAAGTCATATCATCTTATTTTTTGCCCACTAACTATACAATTCCCTAATATAACAATAATAACCCTGAAATGATACTAATATTACAAAACACCCAAGGTCTTCTATCTTTCAAATTGCATAGGGGGTTCTTTATCATTAAATTTGCACAAGAGATCCTCCGACTTTCAAATATTGTACTTTAGTCCTCGATTTTTGAACTTTCTTTCAAAAATACCACAAAATATTTGCACCAAAGTCCTCTATCTTTTAGGTTATTTCATTTTGGTCCTCAAATTTTTGGATTTTTGACATTTTTAGTCCTTTTTGCTATTCTTTTTTCTTACTCTTTTCCACATTTAAGAAATTCGCCTGCAAACACAATGTTTACATACAATTAAGTAAAAATCCGCTTATTCAATTCAAAAATTACTCATTTAAAGATATAAATAAGTAAGAAAAATCCGCATTTCTTAATTACCCCCAAGTAATCTCGATCGATATTATCTTGGTTGGCAATATAGGTTACCACCCCTGGCAATCTCGACCAACATTCAACATTTCGCTTCCCTCGTCTCCGGCTTTCTCTCTCTATGTACTTTCACTCTCTAAATTACCACCCTTATAATCTCAGTCAACATTAAACTTCTCGCTTTCATCAGCCCCCCAACTTTCTTTCTTTACGCACTTTCTTTTAGATTACTACCCCTAATAATCTCAAACAACATTCAACTTCTCCATTTCTTCACCCCTGGCTTTCTCTACGCACTTTCTGTATCTAGATTACCACCCTGATAATCTCAATCGATATTCAACTTCTCACATTCATCTTCCCCGACTTTTTCTCTAATCACTTTCTATCTAGATTACCATTCCCGGTAATCTCAATCAGCATTCAACTTTTCATTTTTATCTTTCCTGACTTTTTCTCTATCCAGATTAGCACCCCCTATAATCTCGATCAACATTTAACTTCTCTCTTCCCCTGTACCCTAATTTCTCTTTATATGCACTTTCTCACTCTAAATTACCACACTATGTAACTTCAATCAACATTAAGCTTCTCGCTTCCTTTGAGTCCCTATCGACTTTCCCTCTCCAGACACTTTTTCTCTATAGATTAACACCACCAGTAGTCTCAACTAATATTCAACTTTTCACTTCTCTCATTTCTCACTCTCTCTACGCACTTTCTCTCTAACTTGGCATACTTTTGCAAAAAAATAAAAAATAAAAAATTATATCATTATTCATGATCTGTTATGATTACCACGTAAGGCAATATTATATTGGGATAGGTAATAAAGTTATCGAGGTAGGTAAAATTATTGTGATAAGTTTTAGATCTTTCAAACTTTTGAAACTTTAAAATCTTTGGTAATTAAAGTTTTGAGAATTAAATCTTAGTCCCTAAAGTTTAGGTTATAACATTTTAATCTAGAGAGCGCACGTGGGAAAAGAGAGAAATTCATAGATGAAGAGAGTGAGAAGATTATCGAGGGTGGTAATCTACTGAGAAAATGAATGTTAGTAGTGAGAAGATGAATTTTGATTTAGATTACTAAGGATTGTAACTTAGAGGGAAAATGCGCAGAAAGAAAAAGTTGGAGACAAGAGAAACAAGAAGTTCAATGTTAATCGAGTTCGCCAAGGGTGATAATGTAGAGAGAGAATATGCGCAGAGAGGGAAAGTTGGAGAAGATGGAAGCGAGAAATTGAATAGTGGCCAAAATTACTTGGGGTGGTAATTTAAAGAGAGAAAATACGTAGATAGAAAGTCGGAGAAGATAGAAATGAGAAGTTGAATGTTTGCTGAGATTATTGAGGTGGTAATCTAGAAAGAAAGTGTCTAGAGAGAGAAAGTCAAGTACGCGAGAAGGGAGAAGTTGAATGTTAGTCGAGATTATCGGGGGTGGTAATCTCGAGAGAGAAATTGCATACAGAGAGAATATGAGAATATCAAGGTGAAAAGTTGGATGTCGATCACATTATTGGGGGTGGTAATCTAGAGAGAGAAATTGGGTATAGAGAAAACTGGGAAGATGAAAATGAAAAAGTTGGATGTTGGTTGAGATTATTGGGAGTGGTAATAGAGAGAGAAAGTGTGTGGAGAGGAAACTGGGGGTGAGGGAAGTGAGAAGTTGATTGTTGGCCGATATTACTAGGGATGGCAATTTAGATAGAAAAAGTGTATCGAAGGAGAAAGTCGAAGAAGATGAAAGTGAGAAATTGAATATTGATCGAGATTATTGGGGGTGATAATTTAGAGAGCGAAGATGCATAGAGAGAGAAAGTTGGAGAAGATGGAAGCATGAAGTTGAATGGTGGTCGAGATTATCGGTTATGATAATCTAGAGAGAGAAAATGAGTAGAGAGAGAAAGTCGAGGGCGAGGGAAGCGAGAAGTTGAATATTTGTCGAGATTACCTAAGGTGGTAATATGGAGAGAGAAAATGCATAGAGAGAAAGTAAGAGATGAGGGAAATGAGATGTTGAATATTTTTCAAGATTATCTGGGGTGATAATCTAGAGAGAGAAATTGAGAGACGAGTGAAGCGAAAAGTTGGATATTTATTGAGATCACCGGGTTATGTAATGTGTATTACTTGGTATGATAATCCATATTACTTGGGAAGGTAATATTTGTACGTCCATTAATGTTTATGAATTGCTATCAAGAGTATTAAATGAAGTATAAAGTTATCTTTATGCTTGCTATGTTTTTTTTATCATGATGAAATTTTTTTTTATTTATGTTATTTTAAATATTGTGTTTGTAAGGGAATTTACTAAATGTCGAAGAAAACAAGGAAAAAAATGAGTAAAAATGACTAAAAGTGTCAAAAAATCTAAAAATTTGAGGACCAAATTGAAACAATTCGAAAGATGGAGGACCTTAGGTGCAAATATTTTGGGGTATTTTTGAAAGAAAAAAATTGAGGACTAAAATATAAAATTTGAAAGTTGGGAGACCTTCTATGCAATTTGAAAGATAAAAGGGAAAATGAAAATGTGGAAAAGGAAAGATGGGGGCAAAAATGTCCACAAAACACCTAAAAAGAGTAATTGGTAAATCACTTTTTATAAATTGTAATTAGTGGTTAAGAAATAAGATATTTTGATTTAGTGGACAAAAACCGGCTTTGACCTGAGGATTCTCCCAAATAAAAATATAGATACAATATAAATAAACCCATAAAATTGAAGAAATAAATAAGCAAGCCATAAAAGGAGATGAACCTCCTTTCCATCGAGTTGTTGTGACCGAATATTTCGAGCCTTCTCTGAGCATCTTCAGATGGGAACCCCTCATTTCTACACCTAGATTTTCAAAAACCAATTCAATTGGTATTTTTGCCTAAAAATTGAATCAAAACAATGGTGTATCAAGTGGTGATATAACTCACCTCCTCTGCTCTAATCCCTTTGGGAGTCATTTATTAAAAACTCATTATTAAAAACTTATAGCAATTTTTTTTTAAATGGCCGCTGATGATCAATTGATCAGAACCAAAAATACCATAAACGAAATATGATCAAGTTACTGTTGGATAGAAGTGAAAATCGAAATATAGATACAATATAAATAAATCCACAAAATCAAATAAATAAATAAGAAAACCATAAAAGGAAGCGAACCTCCTTTTCATCGAGTTGTTGTGACCAAATATTTCGGGCTTTCTGCGAGCATCTTCAGATGGGAGCGAAGACATTTTAAGTTTTTAACAAACGGATAGTGTGCAACGTGATAATCAACACAAATTGGGTGATGAAATCATGTGAATTTGAGACATAGGGTGGGGAAGAACAGAAAGGAATTCGCGTAGAGATGTAGGTTGAATTTTTTGACAAGGCCAAATAGACTTAGGGATGGTGTTGGTGGCAGTCGCAAGAAGGGAATTACAATTAGTCTCTCGTTTGTTTTCATTATTTAATTAATATTAATCAAAATTACTATTCTATTATATTAAGTTTATTATTTTGACTTATTATTTACTTTTTTTTTGAGATCATATTTTAATATTACTAAAATTTATTAATATTGTTATTAGCGGAAAAAGTTGTCCTCTATACCAGGTGAAACAACTAGTGTAAATAAAAAATAAAAAATATATAAAAGTAAGGATCAAAATACATTAATGGGTGCGTTCTCTTTACTGTTTTTGGGTCGTTTTCTGTTTTCTATTTTCGAAAATGTTAAAAACGCGTTCTATTTATTATTTTCGAAAACATATCTTGAAAAATATTTTCAAGATTTGTATAGAAAACTCGAAAACGTCTTTTTAACGTTTTCGGCGTTTTTATGTTAAATGTTGAGCATAAGGAAAACGCCTTTTCAGATTTTAAATTTTACATTTATTATATCTGAGTTCCAAATTTTCGAATTTGTACATGTTAGTCCCAACTACCAACGACCACCGTCAACCGCTACTGAAAAAAAGTTAAACCACCAGATCTGACAATCAAATCACTAGATTTAACGGTTTGACTACCAGATTCGGTGGTTCTGCCCCTAAGAACCACCACGACGGTGATTCTCAGGTGGAGAACCACTTGCGCCAGGTGGTTCTCGCAGGTGGGTGGTTCTCCACCTCTGCAAAGGTGGTTCTCGACTTGCAAGGCGGTTCTCCACCTTGGAGAACCGGTGGAGAACCACGTGCGGTGGTTAGTCAGCGAAGGGGGGTACGGGGGATAGGGTGGTGTGAAGATGAGGGCTTGTTTGAATATTTGAAAAATTTTAGGGTATTTTGTGTAATTTTTGTTATACCACATTATATTTTTTTAAAAGTATAAACCAAATACGTTTTCTATTTTCTTTTTTTAAAAATAATTTTTCAAAACAACAAACTAAATATATTTTTAATTTTCTAAAAACAACAATTAAAAATAAAAAATACCAATATATTTTCGAAAATAAAAATAAAAAATACAAAACAAAAATAACACCCCCTTAATTTTTGAAACGATTCGTCAAATTGCAACATCCCTAACAACGTGGGCTAGTTGCGTCAGTTACCCATTTTCCAATGTCGTAATCTTTTGGCGCCCTTCGTATCTAGTTTCTTTTTCTGTTTATATAAAACTGAAATCAGGGTTACATGCGCACACCGATCTCAAAGAAAATTGATTACAACCAAACCTTGCTTTAAGCCAAAACGCCGGTTCCTTATTGACATCAGTAGGGCTAGAATTTGGGCTTAAAAAGATTCGATCGTGCTCTGCGGTTATAGCTTCGAAAGGGGAGACGTATTCACTACCGGTTCCTGTTGGCACCAATATATTGCAGCGATTCTCTGTTCATCGCAAACTCTGAAGGTAGGTAGTATCAGATTTATATTGGATTTATTTACTTTGCCGATTCTTGATAGTAATCTATCTCCTATAGCAACAGCGAATTCATTTTCACGAGAACAGAGTATAAAATTTCTCGCTGGTCTCATCATTGTCCCAGGTGTAATTTGTGAAATATCCAGACCAAAATCAGTGCGTGTAGTTGCCCCAAGTCGACTCAGTTGCTCCGCTATTTAGATGAACAACTAAAATTTAGTGAAAAGACATGCCACATTCTACGAAACTAGAGAACCTCGAGGAAACCAATTTCAGTTGGGGAAAGAAAATTGGTCGTATTGGAGAGCTTCAATTGTACGAGTCATTTACTTATGATACAGTAGATTACACTTTATATGACTGCGTTTACATGTTCGCCCAAGCTGAGGCCAGACCGCACATAGGAAAGCTTGTAAAAATATGGGAAGATGCTGGTGGGTCCAAGAAAGTAAAAATCCAGTGGTTTTTTCGTCCCTTGGAAATTTCACACTATCTGAGAGATATGGAGGTAGCTGATGATGAGCTATTCTTTGCCACGGGTGAAGGCACTGGCCTTTCCAATACAAATCCTCTGGTAATTGTGAGAAAGCTTTCTTTCACATCAACTTTCAATTTATTTCTCAATTATGCTGCATAAGCTCCTTTTATTCTGTGCTGATAGCGACAAGCATTAAAAATATTATGATACCATAGTCTTGTTCCCAAATTTCTTGCTTATTTTTTGGGGTAGCTTTTGATTTGTAAAGATACATAGGCTTTAGCATGCTTTATAAATATGATAAATTATGTGGAAAGACTGGTCCTGGAATAGTTTTATTTGGTACCCTATGGAGAAAAATTGTACTATTTGCATATGGGTTGCATGGATCTGCATTTAGCTACATACAATGTTACGAGAGAGTGAAGGGTCTTTGGAAAGATCTTTTGCGAGTGGGCTTGTATAGGCTTTACTGTAAAGAAGGTGTACAAAATATCAGAGAGTTCAGGGCTATGATAAGATGAATGGTAGAACAATAATTTGTAAAGTTGGCATAGCTGGACGAATATCTTCTGAAAGAAGCTACTCATTAACATCTTTTGGCTTTGAGAATGAAGTTGGAGTAATCATGCTACAAAGAAGTCAATACGAGGTATATGGGACAAGGATGACATTCTTTATTGACCATCTAAAGTTTTATATAGCTTAAGGCCTATATCGGTATCCTAGTACATGAGGCATCCTCAGAAATGTGTAGATAATTGTGGTGTTGTGGGTTCTACTAAATATGTGGATAAAACACATGCCCAACAAAGCTTAAATTGTTAAGAGTGAGGGAATGAGTTATTCAAAAAAGTGGTAATCATTGTCATTGATTACCTTCCATTGGTAGATGATATGGTTTCTTCGAACATTTTAGACCCATGGTTTTGAAATTGTGAGAGGCTCGCCGCAAATCGAGGTTTTTATAGAATGCCTCAAGGCTTCTCTAGTTGAGGCTATTTCACAAAGGCATGCGCCTTCGTTACAATAGGCGCAGAACTCTAGGCGTGGGTTTCTTCATTCTAAGGTTTTTTCCCATTTAAAAACTTGTACATGTTTAAAAGATAAGCGAAAGGCCCATTAGGCTTCTTTAGACAACTTGGGCTACTTAAAAAGGCTGCCCAATACCCAAAAAAGATTAAAAGACTATACGTCTTCCCTCTCAAGTCTCACCTACAAGAATAATTAGAATACTATCCTTCTGATTCAAACAATCTCACCATAGCAACAAGCAATAGAAATTGCAGGCAGCAAACAAGAGCAAAAACATGGGATGATAACGATGATGGCAAGAAGTTTTGAAATCCTTTTTATTTTAGTAATATACTACTACTTTTATATCCTTTTTTAACCATGGGCAGCATTAGCAAATAGTCCTATTGCAAACAAAGGCTAATTATTTGCTACTTTAGATTTCTTTGTTTTTGCTATCTTATTGATTTGAATGAACATTTTGGATATGTTATAGTTTGCTACTTCACTTAGATTTTCGTTTTCTGATCGTTTGCTAAGGCTTACGACTCAAACCCACCTTGAGGCATGCACTCCATGTCATGGAAAAAAAAGGCTCGAAACCCGTTTACGCCTTTAAAAACCATGTTTAGACATTGTGGACGGCCAATAAGAGGAGGAAGGAGAGTTTTAAACTAGGAAGAAAGTTTGTTTCCAACCGATGCAAATTCAAAAGATATAAACTATGTGAATTCTAGTTTTTAAAAATTTTCGAAGGTGCAGATGCAAAGAAGATTAGCAAACTGTTTGCAATAGGAATGTTGAATTGTTTGCCTAGAAATCGAATGTAAGGCGTAAGAGAAGGGCTATGCAATGCACTGCAATTTTTTGGAAGAAGTGTAAAAGGTGTGTTCGTATAAACTTATGTTGACCTAAAAACTAGCCAAAAACTAACTTTTTGTATAAATAGTGGTGAGGACTACAAGATGTGTGGATAATAATGAGTGATGATTTAAAATGTGTGGTTGATATTAATGTTTGATTTTAATTTTTAGTAGGAGGTGATTTTTAGGTAGAAATAAGTGGAGACGAACACGTGCTAAATTGGTTGCTTTGGATTGGGTATAATTTCAAGTTTCTATTTTTACGTTAATTAGTTATTTTCCAAGGTGTTGACTGGAACTTATTCTCATTTCTTGAACCTTTTTTGCATGTTGAGCCATCATCTCTCAGTTCTTTTCCTTGGTACTTATAGGGCCACAATGATGTTTCTTGAGTTTATTGATTCCGTTACTAAGCTGTTTCTACGTATATATATACACACATATATATATGTGTGTGTATATATATGTATACGTATATATATATGTGTGTGTGTGTGTGTGTGTAGATATGTATATAGTGGGTAGTTCCATTCCTTCCAGCTCTTCGATTATTTTTAGATGTTGGTATTGCCCTTTGGGGAATCTTTGAAACAACTTATGTCGAACTTTCTTTGTATATCTTGAATGGATGTCCTTTTGGATGTTGGTATTGTCCCATGAGATGTACTTTTCCTATAAAAGTGAAAACCAAAGGTCTTGATGGTAATTTAACGTCAGAGCTTTAATAAGCTTGATAGTTTCTTATACGCACTAGAAATGATGCCTCCTGGCAATTTCATAAACTACAATTGTTTCTCACGCTACATGTCATATTGTCAGTGGTAGCATGCATGTTCGTCCATGATGTATAAGTGCCAATATGGTTGGTTGGGTTTCCCTTGCTACACATACGCACAAATATACCGCAAGTGTACGGGCCGTATAAGTAATAAAGTGGACTCTAGGAGTTCGGATACCCATCCCATAGGGAAAGGTATTTGCAATTGAGTTACTAATTCTAGGAAAGGGAAGGAAACTATACAAAAGAAACACAATCAAAAGAAGGGAAAACAACTAAACTAAGCTATACTAAAAAAGCAAATAAAACTAAAGAGAAGAAAATGGGCATGAATGGAGATATACTCGGATTAATAGACAGTTGGGAATCATGATTTCACTAAACCTAGTTTCGTCAATCCGTTGTTGAACTACACCATTATCCATCTTCAATGTTAGATCCAATTTTCCTTATATAGCTAGCTCCTCTCTTGAATGTCAAGCTATCTCTAGTCAATTGGTTCAACCTAATACATCTCTGTGTCGATGTATTACCAATCAATTGCATAGGGGTCTGTGAAAACAGTTCAATGGATCACCTAGAGTTAGGGGTATATCACTATCCCCTACAAGAACCTAGGGTGAATATTCCGGAGTCTAACGTGCACATTCTTCTCGCGAAGCCTAAACACACCACTAATTTATGCAATCAGTGAACAATTAATCACATGTAGCAACTCAAAAGCATACACACAAGAGATCAACAATTTAATACCAACCAATTCCAACAACTCATTTGGATGAACTAAAGCATAGATTAATATTCATCAATCGTCCCAACTTTACAACATGGTATAGAAAATCATAGAAACATATACATACTAAGCAATGGAAATAGAAATGTGAAAACAAGAACAAGATTAAATTAAATCTCCCTTTGAAGAGCAAAGTCTTGTTCCTCCACTTCTATCCACCTTATCTTGATCTCCTTTCCTTTTACTCCAAGCAAAGATCTCCAATCAAACTCCAAAAGAAAAGGAAAGGAAAAGAAAAGAAAAGAAGAGAGAAAAGAGGGAAGGAGAGAACCCCAAACCTAAAACTAATCTAAGAATGAGAATTGGGGGTGAATTTATGTGTTAAATGGCCCCAAATTCCGTGTCTCATATATCCTCAAAAGGTCCTCAAGTATTGGTGAAGATAAGGGAGAGAATTCCGTGAATTGAGAGAGAAAATGCTAAAAATCGCGAGTTTTTGTTGCTGTGAAGGGTTTACTGCCGTAAAAATATAATTTACGGCCGTACAAATGTTTCTGCATGAAATTGGCCCTTTTTTTGATAAGTTAGAGCAACTCCAATAGCCTTTTTATATTTAAAAAGTATCTTTTAAGAAATAAAGAGTATTTCTTAATTTAGAGAGTGGGTTTTTTTATATGTTCCAACACACTCTTTATATTTGTGTAGGTAAAAGTATTGAATTTTGCAATTGATCTCGAAATTTGTAAAAAATCAATAAATAAATATATCTAGAGGTGTGAATGCATTAAATGAGTAAATATAAAACCAAATAAAGAATATATCTAGAGGTGTGAATGCATTAAATGGGTAAATACAAAACCAAATAAAGAGTGAGTTTGGCTCTCCAAATTTGAAGAGTCAAACCCACTCTCTAAACTAAAAAGCTAATTTAAAGAGGCTGTTGGAGTATGATTTTAAGACCATAATCTTTAAATTAAAGAGTATTTTAAGTTTAAAGAGTGTGTTGGAGATGCTCTTAGGGCCGTAAATATATTAGTTACAGCCGTACAATATAATTTACGGCCGTACAAATACAATTTACAGCCGTACAAAATTTCTGCATGCGCAGGTTTCAGTATTTTGGCCATAACTTTTGATCTCGATGTCCGATTTGGCCGATTTAAGTTTCTTTGGAAACTAGACTCGATGCCTTACAACTCTCTAGTTGATTGTGCCTCCAACTCAACTTGTATCTATATCAAGAATGCTTCTCAAGCTCGGATTTCTTTGTACTTTTTATCCATGATCTTCGTTTGACCATATTTTTTGCTCCGTAACTCGGAATTGAAATCCGTAAAAAGCTACGGACTTCACTTTCCGTGTTCTTCCATATAAGCACAATAAATGAGGCAAAGAAAATCATCACAAATATTGCACCCGAAGTCCTCCAACTTTGGAATTGTTGTGTTTTGGTCATTTTTCTCTCTTTTGCCATGTTCTCGTCCCAATTGAGTATATATGCCTACAAACACAATAAAAACATAAAAATAAGTAGATATCCGCTCGATTAGTTGGTTCAACGACTCATATATTGATTTGACAATTTCTTTAAATTTTCTAATATATCTTCTCAAATTCTCAAAGATACATCCAGAAACAAATCTAATTTAATCAAATTTAATGTGAATCAAACAAGCACTTAGTGGTTGTTTGATGGAGATTATTGGAAAAATATTTTTTAATGAGTTGTTGAAATGTGAAGGCTAAGTTATACAAAATTAAAAGACTTGTCTAATAAATGAAATAAGTGATCAGAAATTATGTTAGAAAAGATGATTTTTAACTCATTCTTGAGACGAAAGTTGTTGTTTGATATTTAGCAAATTGATCAATAAAAATTGTTCGGTGTAATGAAATGTGTGGTAGAGAAGAGTGGAAGAGTGGACAAAAGTTGTGGATAGGATGAAATATGGATATGTGGGTTATAGATAAGTAGCTTTGTAGGTGCTATTGGACAACGATTCAAATTTCCTCATTTTCTTTTAAATTACGGTTCCTTTTCCATTTTTTTTGGATTAGGACTATTTTTTTTCCTTTAACTTTTAATTTCAATAGTTTAGTTTGATAAGAGTAGGAAATTATTGCTTATATGACAACCGTATTTACATTATTTTCATCATTAATCAAATTAAATACAATTACTGTGCTATTATAAACTTTTCTGTCTTTGATATTCTTTCTTGTTAGAACCAAGTAATGCTTCTTCTACACTAAATTAGTATCTAAGCAAGTTGCGAGTATAATATGAATTGTTGATGAGTGAAGTCCTAACTCAGCTCATTAAGTCATTCCATGGCTCAATTCATGATATAATATATAAGATTAGTTTATGTATTGAGAAAGGTGTCGAGTTCAAATCGGTGGAATGAGATAAAAATTCATTTTAGGGTGCAATAGGCAGTGGATACTGGATAGTACGTACGTTAATGTTGTGGATCAAATCTCGGATGGACTTATCGGAAAGCTTTGCGGCCTAAATCGAAATAGGTGGCCAATGGGCAATGAGTAAATAGGGATGTCAATGATCCGAGTTGAGCCGGCTCTCTAGCTAAACTTTAAGGCTCGGGTTCGGCTCGACTTGTTTTCAATGACCTTTTTGGCGAGCTTGAGCCGAGCTGAGCTCGGCTCGCGTGCAAAAAATGAAGCTTAACTCGGCTCGTTGGCTCAAGCTTGATCCGAGCTTGAGTTGAGCGGAGCTTGATGGCTGGGCTTGCTATTTTTTTTTTTTTTAAATTTTTTTAATAGAATTTGGGTTAGCTTCAAAAATTTGAAAAATATATAAAAACTAGAAAAATTATCTATATTTATAGGCTATGCTTACATTTAAAAAATGGACGATTGTTTTATCTTCACAACAAAAGTAATGAAATTTATACGATGGTAAAACATAAAAACTACCAAAAAGTTGAAAATTTACTACATTTATTATTAAAAGTTACTAACAAAATGCGAGCTTGTACGAGTAGAGTTGTCCGGCTCGCAAAAGTACGAGATGATCCTAATTTTCGAGTTGGCTTGCCAAAGCTCACCGAGCTTTGCAAGCCCAGCCCGAGTAGGCTTGGCTCCCATTTTAAAAGCTCTACTGGGCTCATAGCCTACTTAAAGCGAGCCACGAGCTAAGTCGAGCCTAAGTTTTTTCCGAGCTAAGCTCGAGCTTATCGAGTTGGCTTGGCTCGTTGACATCCCTACAAATAAACTAAAGTTATTGATTGGATATACCTTGAATTAAATTTGGGGCTTAGCAAACCAAATACGGTGGCCATGCTCAATGCCCATCTTTATGTGATGAAGGGTGTTTATGTTTTCAAAAAACAGTGGCATTAAACACGTTTCAGACAAGCCCTTAAATCACAAGGAAATCTAAATAATGAACTGTCTATGGACACAGTAGAGCTTGGACTCCTCACATTTTCACGTCGATCGTGTATGAGCTGAAGGATGTAACGTTTAGAACACAATGAAGTTCTTCAAGGGGTTACTAGTGGCTTCTAAATAGGGATAGCTCGAATTTTCCTACGACCATGTGCCTCACTTAGTTAGAAGATTTTCGAAGATTTTGAAAATTTGTTGATAAAGGTGTTAATTTTGAGAATCAACACTCCAAGCTTCTAACATTGAACTTATTGCCCTTAAAAACTTATAGCTTGTAAGACATTTAGTAGAGTTTAAACTATTGGCGTTATTGATTGTTTAGAGTTTAAATTACAAGGCAAAAAACATTTGATATGGTGGAGGAAACTGTTTTATCAAATACAATGACAGATGGATGTGGAATTGTCTTTGCTTCTTGCATTCATGATTCAAGGAAAATATTGCTCTTCTGAGAATTACAAGTTTGGGACCCAACCCGAAACCGATCAACAGTAGTCGGTTTTTACGAACCGTAGACCGAAACCGATTGGTTTGGTGGTCAAACCAAACCGGCCCGAATTGCCTCCGTTGGCGGTTCGGGCCGGTTTGGCCCCACATCTTTTTTAAAAATTTAAATCTAATAGAATAATTATGCAAGACACTCCCTTATCTAAATAGGCAAAACACAGAGACGCCGAAAGAAGAAATAGAAAACGAATAATTTTGTAAGAAATTCTTAAGAAAGAGAAAAAAATAAAGCATTCAAAGGAAGAATTGAAAGTTTGAAACACTAATCTGAATCCATTTTAGTCACACTTCTTAGTTCTAAAAGTAGATGGAGCAAGGCGCGATCTGCGAACATCCAGGAGAAATTTGCTACAAAAGAAGAGCCGAACAAGGAGCAAGTCGTTGGTGGTTGGTGGAAGGTTGTCGCTAGTGGATCTGGTGGCCGTGGGTGGCGGTTGTCGTCGCCAGTGATTGAGCAGCTTGAGCTTGGTGGCAGGGAGTTGAGGGCTAAGAAGTGAAAAAGGAGAGAATTAGAGACTTAGGGTTTGGTTTCTTTTGATTTTGATTGTTGGAAATTGGTACCAATTGCTTTGCCCGAGTTGTGCTTTCTCCCTTTTTTTTATTCTTTTATTTTTATTTCTTAATTCAGGTCAGGTCGGTTACCCGACCCAGAAACCTGTAAACCGCCCACCGACCCGACCCGAGTCGGTTAGTCATGTAGTAAATTGATAACCGAACCACGTGTAAAAAGACCGACCCGAACTGACCTGAATCGGTCGGGTTGGGTTGGTTTGTCAGTTTTGTAGGTTTTTTGCCCACCTCTAGGGATAATTATAAACCTCTATTGGGGATAGTAAGATTTTCCTACTAGGAAATTGAACTTGAGACCTCTAGGTCTCAGGTTGGTCTTCCTAAACCAGTAGTCTAAGCATCGTTGGCAACTTCCAACCTATTATATTGGTTGCTTGTTATGATATTTATTATTGAGATACCTCTTATTATCTTGATTTGCTATTACACTTGGAGATTGTCTTGGAAGTGTTTATAACAACATTTTCAAACCACAACTACTACCGACTTTTCCACCACTTGTATCTACATATTTTAGAAAACTTCTTGCAAACATTCTATTAAGGCACATTTTTAACCTCTTTAGCGTTGCCTTCACAATGGCATTGGTCGATTGTGTTATCTCATTGGGAGTCCTGATGACTTTGCAACAGATAAGTCGTCCTTGTCCATATCAATTGGATGAATATTGTCTATTTGCCTTAGCATCGAAGTCTTTTTAACTTGCACGCATTGTGAAGTTGTGAGAAAATTTTGAATGAAGATTTGGTGAAATTAATGTCTGATTTAGCAATTGAAGAGCTTGTTCGAGATAAGTTATTCAAAAAATGATTTTTGTCCATCGTCATTTTCAACAACTTGTTATATTGATTTGACAATTTTTTATATACTTTAATACTTTCTTTAGTTCCCAACAAGAAGTCCAAAAATCATTTTTTAAATAATCTCTATCAAACATCAAACATACTGTAAGTGTATAAATAGGGAATCATTTAGATTTTTTCATTATTTTCTTGTATTTGTATTTTTGTCTTATGATAATTTGCACTGCTGAATCTGTATTTAGGGAAGGACCGCACATGCGCTTTCATGTGGTGGCTAGATTTAATTTTTGTTGAAGATTTAGTCAATATTCTTTGTTGTATTTTTTCCTTAATTATTCTTTTCCTTAATTACTTGATTTACTTAGAATAGGTAAATATAAATTAGGGAGATTTTATAGGATCAGTTTGCATAATTTAGGGATTCTCTAGTTTCCTAGTTTCCTTTTTTGATTGCCTTGACATATGGCTTTGTATGTATATATATTCTTTGAAAGTGAATGAGAATTGTAAGCAAGAATCTTTCATTCCATTCTTGTTACATGGTATCAGAGCCACCGGTACTGGTGACTTGTTAGTTATGTCTTTCTAAGAAAAGAATATCTGGAGAAGAACAACCAAATATGACATCAGAGATGTCTTCTGCAGCAGCAGATCCAGCATCTCCTGTGGCAACACCTCCGGATCTGCATCTACACCTTTACTTGATAGCCACTCTCTGCAAATCACGCAACACAAGCTTAACGGACTGAATTTTCGAGAATGGTTTCAGTTTGTCATTCTTGTCATCAGCGGTAGAGGGAAGGTTGGCTACTTGACTGGAGCAATAACAGCCCCTCAAGACACAGCACCAAATTATAGCACTTGGGAAGGAGAAAATTCGATCGTTATGGCTTGGCTCATTAATTCTATGGAACCAAGTATTGGACGAACTTATCTGTTTTACAAGACAGCAAAGGAGATTTGGGAGGCGGTCCAAGAAATTTACTCTGATCTTGAGAATACGTCTCAATGTTTTGAGATTAGATCAAAGATCCGCAACACTAAACATGGAAGTCTCATCACATCGAATATTATAATTCCTCATGGAATTGTGGCAAGAAATGGATCTCTTTTATGAGATGGGGTGGTCTGTACATCGATGCTGAAAAATACAAGAAGATGCTAGAGAAAGAGCGCACCTTTGATTTTTGCGGCTGAATCAGATTTGGATGAAGTACGTGGAAGGTTGCTTGGAACGAAAGCCTTTTCCAACCCTTCGAGAATCTTTTGCTGAAGTTAGGAGAGAGGAAAGCAGGAAACGTGTGATGATGAATCCTTCTAGTCAAGGTGCACTTTCCTTGGAAACACGAGGCTCGGCTCTTGCAGCAAACAAACAAGATGGCAACCGTGGATCTCAGTCAGGGGACAAGGTTTGGTGTGATTATTGTAAAAAATCCTATCACACTCGTGAAACTTGTTGGGACTTACACAAAGAAGCCCCCGATTGGAAATCAAGGAAGCAACGTGGACAATCCAAATTAGCCCATATGGTGGAATCAAACTCGGGCAAAGCTGCTGAATTTAGCTTCTCAACAGAAGAAGTGGGAATGCTACGACAACTTCTACACCAAAATAAGGTGTCAACGGGATCTGAGAATCAAAATTCAAAGTCCCCTCATGCTACCACAAAGACAAACAGTAAAATAAGCCTAACTTTCTTATCAAAGTCACAACAAGAAGATTGTTGGATTGTAGATACTGAGGGCATCGACCATATAGCGAGTTCGATGGATGTCTTTGAGGAGTATGACAAGTGCAAGAATAGGATCAATGTGTGGGTTGCAGATGGAAAGATGTCACTGCAGCTTGGAAAGGGACGGTTTGCTTACCAAATATGATATTAAAATCAGTTTTACATGTGCCGAAGTTGACATATAATCTTTTGTCGCTTAGTAAGTTAACTAAAGACATGAATTGTGTTGTGATTTTTTCTCCTCTCGTGAATTTCACGACCTTTTTCGGGAAGATGATTGGCATTCTTGAGAAGAAAGATGGCCTATACTATCTCTCGAGAACACAGGATTCCATGAGAGTTGACCACAAAATAAAATGTCTATGTCAGTTGTTTCCAATTCTGATATTATGTTATGGCATCAACGTTTAGGACATCCAAGTTTTTCTTATATGAAAGTTTTGTATCCAAATCTTTTCATCAATAAAGAAAAAGCTTCATATCAGTGTGAACGTTGTATCCTTGCTAAACAATCCAGAGTCCATTATCCGCCACATACATACAAACCCTCAAGACCTTTTCAGTTGATCCATAGTGATATTTGGGGCCCGTCCACGACAGTTAATTTGACTAGAACTCAATGGTTTATCACTTTCATAGATGACCATACTCGGGTGTGTTGGGTGTACTTGATGAAAGATAAATCAGAGGCATTTTCCTGGTTTAAGCATTTCCATAAATTTGTCCAAAACATTTTTCAATCCAATATACATGTGCTGAGAACCGATAATGGAAGAGAGTATTTTTCCAATGAATTTGGCCAATATTTGGGGGATAATGGGATACACCATCAAAGTTCTTGTGTTGGCACACCCAAACAAAATGGGGTTGCAGAAAGAAAGAACCGTCAATTGTTAGAAGTTGCCCGATCAATCATGTTCACTAGTTGTGTTCCCAATTCCTACTGGGGGGATGCTGTTCTTACGTCAACATATTTAATTAATCGTCTACCCTCAAAAACACTTAAACTCAGAACCCTTTGAGTGTCCTTCTTGATCATTTCCCGGATATAAATTTCTTCAATTCTTTGTCCCCTAAAGTATTCGGTTGCACAGTCTTTGTCCATAATAAATAGCCAAACCGAAGCAAACTCGATCCCAAAGCTTTTAAATGTGTGTTTGTGGGATATTCTCCTAGCCAAAAAGGGTACAAATGTTACTCTCCTCATCTCAAGAAATTCATTGTCTCATGTGATGTCACATTTTTTGAAAATCTTCCATTCTCTCCCAACAGTCGTCTCTAGGGGGAGAATTCTGGTGAAGACAGCCATTGGGACCCTACTATATCCCTTCCAATATGGCAAGATGTCCCAGTTTTGCCTATGAATTCCAGTTTCATGGAACCCGGAAATGTTAGTGTCCATCCACCATCAGAAAATTTGAGTCCACATGTCCATCCACCACCAGAAAATTCGAATCGAAGTCTCAACTCCAGCCATAGCCTTATTCCAAGTCATGATCAAGAGGGAGAACGTATTCCTGAAAAACCATTTCAAGTTTACTCTCGACGGCCAAAAGCTCCTCAGCAAGATCAATCATTGAACCGCGAATCGGATCCTATAGAGAAAAGTGACTTGGACTTGCCGTTTGCTATACGGAAAGGGGTACGAACATGCACAAAACATCCTATCTCCAATTTTCTAACATGTACAAAGCTATCTTCTGGATTTAAAGCTTTTATAGCAAAGATTGACAGTGTGGTAGTTCCTAAAAATATCGACGAGGCTTTAAAAGATCCGAAGTGGGAAAAGGCTGTGCAAGATGAAATGAAAGCATTACATGACAATGGAACTTGGGATGTAGTTGACTTGCCAGAAGATAAGAAAATGGTTGGAAGCAAATGGATTTTCACAGTGAAATATAATGCGAATGGAGAGGTAGACAGGTATAAGGCTCGATTGGTGGCACAAGGCTTCACACAAACATATGGAATTGATTATGAAGAAACATTTGCTCCCGTAGCCAAACTCAACTCTATCCGGGTCCTTTTATCTCTAGCAGCCAATCTAGACTGGGAACTACACCAACTAGATGTGAAGAATGCTTTTTTGAATGGCAATCTTGATGAAGATATATATATGAAGTTTCCACCTGGATTTCAGTTTGGAGGAGGTAAAGTTTGCAAACTGAAAAAATCGTTATATGGTTTGAAACAATCTCCACGTTCATGGTTCATCAAGTTCAGCTCAACTCTGACTCGACTGGGGTACACGCAAGGGAAGGCTGATCACACTGTCTTCATTAAGAAAGGAGAAAATGAAAAAAGGGCCATTCTTATTGTTTACGTAGATGATATTATAATTACAGGTGATGACAATAGTGAGATTCACAAACTAAAGAGTCAACTGAGGGAAGAATTCGAAGTTAAAGATCTAGGACCTTTGAAATACTTCCTCGGCATGGAAGTTGCTAGAAGTAAAGAAGGTATTTTCATTTCTCAGAGGAAATACATTCTTAACTTGCTAAATGAAACTGGGAAATTGGGGTGTAAACCAGTAGGAACTCCACTCGAGAAGAATTGGAAGAGCAAGATAAAAGATGATGAACCTTCAGTGGACATAGGAAGATACCAGCGTTTGGTTGGTAGATTGATTTACCTATCTCTCACACGGCCTGACATTGCAGATGCTGTGAGTGTGGTGAGCCAATATATGCATTCACTAACTCAAAGACATTTAGAGGCTGCAAATCACATTTTGAAGTATCTTAAAGGAACGCCAGGAAGAGGACTGATGTTTTTGAAAAATGAGAAAAGAAGTATTGAAGGATATGTTGATGCTGATTGGGCCGGAAGTGAAGATTGTAAGTCAACTTCAGGGTATTGCACTAAATTGTGGGGTAACTTGGTCACATGGAGGAGTAAAAAACAAGCAGTTGTGGCAAGGAGTAGTGCCGAAGCAGAATTTCGAGCAATTGCACAAGGAATGTGTGAGGTTATATGGCTAGAAACATTAATGCAAGACTTGCAAATCACAGTTTGCTCACCCACTAAGTTGTACAGTGACAGAAAATCTGCCATCAATATCATGAATAATCCAGTCCAACACGATCGAATGAAACATGTAAGAATTGATCGAAGCTTTATCAAGAACGAAATTGAAGGAGGTATTGAGTTGTGCTATCTCTCCACTCATGAACAAGAAGCAGGCAGCCTAACCAAAAGCCTAACGAAATCAAGCCATGAAAATCGCTTGAGCAAGCTTGGAATGCGAAATATCTATTCCTAAGCTTGAGGGGGAGTGTTGAAGATTTAGTCAATATTCTTTGTTGTATTTTTTCCTTAATTACTTGATTTACTTAGAATAGATAAATATAAATTAGGGAGATTTTATAGGATCAGTTTGCATAATTTAGGGATTCTCTAGTTTCCTAGTTTCCTTTTTTGATTGCCTTGACATATGGCTTTGTATGTATATATATTCTTTGAAAGTGAATGAGAATTGTAAGCAAGAATCTTTCATTCCATTCTTGTTACAATTTTTGATGGAATATAAATGTGCAAAATATTCACTAATGGGCAACCCAAGACAACTAAGAATTATTACCTAGCCTTTTGATCTAAAAGTTTAAAATTAGATAGAACGAAATGTATATTTCAAGTAACTTGGAGCATTTCTAGTGCAAATGTCTATTTTGGAAGCTGCATTTTAGAGAGAGAGACAGACAAAAATTGTGAGTGGGTCCCACATTTTCCATTTTTTTCCTTTTTTTAAACACTTTTCTCTTGTTTTCCTCACTTTTTTCCAACTTTTTCTTCCTTGCTTCTCATATCATGTCTACATTCCCACATCACACTTTATATCTTTCAATTTTTTTTATTATTTTTAAATTTTTTTATGTCTCTTTCATTTTTTTCACATTTTCTTCTCTTTTCTCCACATATCTGCCCGTTTCTCCTCAATTAAAACAATCATGTTCTGTCTATATCTCTCCTCTACATAATCATCCAATTCATATTTGCATTGGAGATGCTCTGATCTAAGAAAATGACTTCCAACATCATTTTTGACCTGTAACTTTATCGATGGGACAACTTGTATAAAGATATTTTTTCAAATTCCCTCACAAACAAACACGAAATATTATCTTCAACATACCCTTGAGAGTGCAACGTGGTTTGTTCCAATCATGGCCTACCACATGGATAATTCATTTAAATGGATGTGAGCAAGACTTGAATTCTACACTTTTGTTTGCTTTGATGCCACGTTGAACAATTTGATGGAAAAGCAACACCCTCTTTGGCCATCATGTAGAATCATCTGGTTTCTTATGTATTCCTAGCATAAACATGACCAGTATTTGAATAACAAATACAATTAGTTGATTGATTGTATGTTTTGATCTTTGTTCCCTTAATATTTCTATGGAAATTCTTCTCACCTCTTTTTATCACATCTTCGTATCAAAAGGTCATGGACAAACAAAATTTTCCTTCCTTCTTGTTGGTATCACATACATACTTCTAGTGAATCAACTCACGAGGTTGCCATGTTTCAATTGTGGAATCAGGAAGCAATTGCGGGAAAATGCAATGTTGTCTGCGTCTCAAGGGACAGCAGAAATCCACAGCCGTCAGCTGAAGATATGCAGATGGCTGACTATGTGTTTTATCGCCTTTTTGATGTAAAAAACTGTCTGATATTGGATAAGATGGACGACAAAGTGGGCGGACTTGATGGTGTGTTTCTTCTTCTCCTGTATTTTATGTTGCTTCTATCTTGTGAGAACACTAACAGCTGAGAAACACTGTTGTTTTGAGTGTTGCTATTAGAATTTCAGATTGTCCAAATCCTTATGTTCTGGTTTTTATTGTTACAGTGCAATTTGTATTTAACAGAACAGAGAGTAACAATATTGAGGATATTTCGAAACTTGCTTCTAATAATAAAGAAGATGATAGCAATGCTATTGTGAATCTTTCTGATGCAAACACACCTGTGTTAAAAACTCGACAGTCCGATGGAAATTTTGATTTGGACGGAGAGCGAGAAAAATCTGCAAGGAAATCTTGTTCTTTGGGCACTTCAACTTTAAAGAGCTCAAAGCTTGATGATTCATGCGAGTTATTAGAGCACAAAGACAAGAATTGTGATGGAATTTCGACATTGCCCGGAAATGACATTATATCCGTGTCGATTAATGTCGCCTCGTCTGTTGCAAAAACAAAACCTGGACATCATAATAATATTATTGGACCGGGAGAGAAAGAAAAACTAGCTGAAAGCTTGAATTCTTTAGATGGAAGGGCCTCACAAGAAAATGTGTTATCCTTTAATGAAGTAATAAAGTCTGCAGATTATCTGCATTCTGTTCAGATTGAAAAGGAGTCAGAACAGACAAATAAATCTGGTGCTAAGGGAGGAAGGCCGTCAAATTTCAATATTGTTTCACCGAGGGCAAGTGCTTTCTGGCAAGGAGGACCTTCTGTGCATGATATTGGGCATGAGAATGATTCTGCTAGGCTTGGAAAGGATGCTGCTGCGAATCCATGCACTTTTGACGAAAGACCTTCAAAGAAGGTGAAGTTTGATACTTCTGTTAAATCACAAGATAAGAGCAATACCGTCCAAAAGTTGGAAAAATATGCTGGGGGTGATGCTAAGAAGTTGCTAGAAGCTGTTGGTTCCAATGAAGATAAAACCAAACAAGGACAAGTTAATGGATCTATTGGGCTGGATAAGGCCCACTCTAAGGAGGCGTGTATGGAGAGAAGCAAAATTTCAAAAGGAAAAGTGTCCAAGTCGTGGGCCGTGGCACCTGCAAGCATGAATTCTGGAAGAGTTGAAGGCCAAACATTTGAAGTTACTCAAAGACCCGTTGTTGTAAGTCGAGCCGCAACCAAATCATTTTATTTTGGAAATTATATTGTGGTTCATAACTCCCATAGATGTGATGAAAAATATATCGTTGAGTCTCCACATGTAGATTCCGAAAATCCATGGTCTCCTGTGTTGCTCGGACTCGTCATATTTGAAGTACCTATGTCAGATACTTGGGTGTGCGACAAGGATATGAGATCCTTCTGGGATCCTTTAAATCAAAAGAAGATCCTTGAGGGACAAGGATATACGATCTTTCTCAGATCCTTTGAATCAAAAGAAGATCCTTGACATAATTCAAATTGTAAAGATAATTCATGTCCCCCAATAATATATATCAAACTATCACTATATTAATTTCTAAAGTGCATATTAAGTTTGCAAGACGCATTTATATACTTCTAAAATTTCTTTCTATGTCCCCCTATATTCTAAAGTTTAAAAAAAGGAGGATTCGACACCTAAACATGTACCAGTGTCAAACACCCATACCCAAGGCCGAGCAACATAGATGGCCTCAACACATAGGATACCAAATCGATGATACATGGTACAATTTAACTGAGAGCTTGTTTGCTAACCTCCATTCCGGAGAGAGATGGAAATCACAGAAGGTTATAGAGAAATGCAAAAAATATTATTCTTCCCAGGATTGTGTCGCTAAAAATGAATTTAAGAAAACATAATTAATTTTTAAACTTTATCAAACAATCTCCAAGTAGAGTGGGTAAATTTTACTTCAGGTTTCAAAGATTTGGAAAAAGTGCACTAAGCCTTTTGTTTTAAAACTCCCAAACTTCGAACTAACATGTAGCAATTTCCAGCTATTGCGAGTTCACTAAATAATTAGAGATCCGTTGTTTGATCGTGAATAACAAGAGCAAAATGATCTTTTCATATTCGATTAATTGAAACGATTGAAAGCGAAAAATTGTACTGAAAAATGACAAAAGATCTCTCCATACCTTTTATCGCCAACATCCATCCTACCCCAATAAATTGACACCACCTATCCTACCACTACCATCCTTCCTAGAAAATTAGGCCTCCTATGGTCAGGGTAAGACATGTATTTTCAACCCAAGTTTGCCAAACCTCTGGATGGGGTTTTGCCAAACCATGGAGGGTATACTTTCTTATTTATTTATTTATTTAATATCTTATCAAGTTTGGTTTTGAGGCAATATGGAAGGCGTTGATTGGTCTACGTAGGTCAAGGTATTGGAAAATGGTTGGGCTACGCAAGGTAGGCTACTGATAAATGGATGGGTTGGAAGAAGATATTTTTCTTTTGTTTTACATTTTCGTTCGACTTCTAATGTTTTAATTCATTAAATTAAATTGGAAGAGTCCATGTTGCCATTCTCATTTAAGGTCCATTGACTTTTTTAGTGGAACTAATGGTTTTGTAGATCAGAAGTGCTCATAAGACTTGGGGACATAGTTGATGTAATAATATAAAGCTCCAGGACTTGTACGCCAAAATGAAGGATGTAATTGTAAAGCATGGGCGTGAAGTATGAAGGTTCACAATGGCAAAACATTTTTCTTGAATGATAAAATGAAGTCTTGATGCAATGTTACTAAATGTATAATTAAGTGGAACTAAAATTGGATCTAATATATCCACAACCCATGCCCCAACGAAATGGAGGACTTTGCGTATCTCTATCTCATATCTCAATGAGGTAAGACGATGAGATAACAAGATAGACTTTCGATATGTTCATGTAAAATTTTGATTTAGAGATCAAGCCATTGGGTGAATGTAATCTTCGTGGAATTACACACACTCAATTGTGCTTAGGGGTATAAATGGAGCCCTTTTCGAGTTTGTACAACCTTTTTCTTGTGGATAGTGCAACATTGTCATGAGTTGAGGATTTTTGAGTAGTGAGTACACAATTTACAATACAATCCTAGTGACCATTTTAGGTTTGTATGAGCAAGTGCTTTTTCTAGTATGTAAGGTAATTATCAAACCAAATATACCAAAGAAGCAAATCTTTCATTGTTGGTGTGATTAAAATTTTTCAAAAAATACTATACAGGCAAACATGGCTCTTGTCCATCTAACCATCTTTGTCTTTAACTATTGATTACCTACTGACTGAACTGTTGATTGTCACTGTTTAAATTCATACGTCAGAGGAAAACTATTTTGTACTGAAATGTCCAAAGAAGCTCCAATTAGGTTTCTGTCAAGCTAGTTGCTATTTGAAGAAAAATCGATGACTTGGCAGGACGTATGGTTAAGAAAGTGTGAAAACTAGTTGGTTCCGTGGAAATATGTTGTCAAATTTAGCTCAGAGAAATGAATGGTGGATAGTTGGAAGAAACAAGGCCATGGGGCTTCTAATGCTTGATATATGTACATGTACTATAGGGTGTATAGAACGGGTCCTAGGATTTTGCGGGTGGTAGAGGGTTTAGTGGGTTTTAGCATCAAATTCAAATTCAATTCAAATTTGAAATAGATTGAAATTTTGTAAAAAAATAGTGATGGTGATTAGTTTAGTATACGTGGGTCTTATGACATATGTAGATGTGATTTGTTTGACCAAATTCAATTTTGAATTTGAATGGGAGTCCTAATATCCCTTTAGACTCAGCAATTACATTGTGAAATTCTCTTGGTTACCATAAGGGGCGACTTGGATCACATCAAGTGGGTGGTGGAAAGTTTTAATACAAGCAAGAGGTATTTGGCTGATATTCCAACCTAGAGAATGCAAGGCTTTAAACTTAGATGCATTACGTGCTAATGGATGCCAATATGTTAGTAATGTAGGTTTAAGGAAAAAAAATTATACCCTTTTAATGCCATTGTACAAGACGTATACCCAAGATAAACTTCGGAAAGTTCTATTCTAGTTCCCACACTTTCTACACTTAGTTTATAAGGGTGATAGGGACTTATTTATAATGGTTTTTAATGTAAAAGAGGAGAGAGAATGAGTGGAGTTGAGTGGTGGAGATTTGTGGATGTGATTGATTTATGGTAAAGAAAGAATGGGTAAAAAGTGGTAAAAAATTGTAAAAAGTTGAAAAAAAGGAAGCCTAACACACTATATATTCCAACACTCCCTCTAAAGATATCACACATGCCCAACTTGGATAAAGATGTGAAAAATGGACCACTAGCAACTCCATGTGTCATCATATCGGCAAGCTGATTGTCACATCTATGTTCTTGGAGTCCAAGTTGTCTTTAATGTAATTCTTGTCTAACTGAACATGCTTTGTTTGACCGTCTTGTACTAGATTATGCGCTTTATTGATAGCAACTGTGTTCGTAAGAGTAGCATGGGCTTGTTAGGACCAAAACCAAGTTCACGAAGAAGAATTTTCAACCATGTAAGTTTAATAGTTGCATGATGCAAGACACGATATTCCGCCCCCGCACTGGATAGCGAACCACATTTTGTTTCTTCTCTAAGTAATGAAATTTCCTCTAACAGATACATATCTCAACGTGGACTTTCTATCAACTCTTGACCCCACAAAGTCACAATCTCTGTAATCCACAATGTGTAGATGCTAATGTTTGTAGTAGATGCCTGTGTTTGGAGTATCGGATGCCCTTGCCTAGAGAAGATTTCAGATATGCCAAAATACAATTTATTGCACTCCTGTGCTGATCACCTGGGTTGTACCTGATGCTCACAAAATGCCGAACGTACGTATAGGTATGTTTGGAAAGTTGTTGACACAGTAAAAGAGTGGTGGAAAGATAATTTGGAAAGACGTGTCCAGATGAAAAGTGGGTTGTAGACAAGGAAAGTGCTGGTGTTTGGACACCTAGGAATAGGTAGCCAAATATACCATGGTAAATTTTGTTTGAATTTGTTGCATGTTTCAGAATTTGCACGATCATTTCACAAAAGCTTAAGCAAGGAGTGTTTTGTTGTATGTTTGTTTTGCGTTGAGGCGTTTTTATATTTTCTGCAAAATGTTAATGTAATGGTAAGTTGCCTTAGTGGATGTCAAGTGTGACTTGCTCATTGCTAACAGATACATGATGGTACTGCCACAATTTTCGTTTCTTGTACCGCTTGCTATTGTCCTTATCTTTAGTCTTCCACTAACAAATCTAATCAGTGATGATGGGTTGTCTCCAAGTTTTTTTGCTTAGACTTGGTCTTCAAAGGTGTCCAATAACATGTTTGCATGTTGTAGGAAATTGAGTGGTGGGGAACTAGATGATGCATATGGATACAAAGGAACTTGGAAATGTACAGTCATAGATACACGTGCTTGGTTGAATAAATCCTTAAAGTTGCGAAACATATGCTTATTAGCGCACATATTTTTCCACTTTCTTTGTTGCTCTCTTGTTCTTAATCTCCCATTAATTGATTAGCATGGTCTCCAAACATATTGTTAGTTAAATCCTTGTCTAGTAAGTTTTTTCATGCATCACCTTTTATACTCATTTTTATTTACATGTTCGTCAAACATATTTTTCACATTTCTCCATCACTTTCCTTACTTTTCAACATTTTGTGCTTCTAGAAAATATAATTTTCTTAAAAAGGATTCATGAAAGAGGCTCTAAATTAATTTGTTTTGAAACAAGGAACAACTATATGGTTCATGTCTGTATTTGATTTCTAAGAAATTTTGATTAAAAATAAAAAAATACAAACAGATAGAAATTAAAGAAATGAAAAAAAAAGAAAAAAAGAAAAGGAAAGTCGGGTTATCAGTGTGGAAATGACTAAGGTTCAGAGTTTTGGTGCATTTAAAAATGATAGAACAAAAGAAAATTGTTGTGGCAACACGTGGCCGGCTTTGATAATTGCATACTTGCAAAGTCTTGCAAGTATATAATTGGTTCTGAAAGTATTGTGGAATTGATTTTGTTGTTTCAGCAGTGTTTGCATACACCTGATGTTGATGTAATCTTGAACAAACTAATGGAAGTGATCTCAATTTGGGCAACATTTTCGAAGGAAACATATCTTTTATCTTTTATCTTTTACCATTATTGTAGTTCCCTGTACAAAGTCTGGAAGGTTTACTTAAACAGTATACCCCTTAGTGTTTCATTGATAACGAGGAAATGCAGTGATATCTTCTAAAACTAGTTCACACTTCTGTTGCATTATTACAAGTTACATACATATATGTTGCCTTTTCCTTTGTATTATCCCTTGCCAGCAATACCTGAAAGGGATGGCAAAACAAGATTCATCCCTATGGCTAGATTTGTTTAGATTAAGTCTTATTTTGTTATTGATGCTGCTTGTTATTCTGTTCAACTACTTTGATATGTAACAAAAGTGGAGAGTTTTCCTTTTCTCTCCTCAATTTTTATGCATTCATGCATGATGCGAAAATAGACATATGTTTCTATCTTTCGGAGGTATACCTTGATATATGCTTGACAATAGATGGTCAACCTTATTTATGATCCTTCTAATCTAATTGCTTGCTGGCACTTTCACAGTCTCAGGAAATTTAAAATTTTAATATTGACATACGTTATTAAATAGTTAATTAAGCACCTTGCATCTCCTGCAGATATCCATGATTTTATTTTGATGATTCTCGCTTTTAATGCTCTCTGTTTTGACTTGTTTGCAGGCCAAAAGCACATGGTTTAACGAGCTTGTAAGTACACGTTTCCAATTTCAAATTTATGATGTGATTCTGCTTTCATAAGATATGTTCATGATTATTAATTACACTCTTGAAGTTGTTGAAGATATGCATTGTTACTCATTTAATCAAGTTTGATGTTCGGGAAGATATTTTACTGTTGTTTTATATTAAATTCATTTGTCTCCCATTTCCGAATTGATTGGTTTTCTCTGCTTTAGTGTATGTTCGGGAGAGATTTTGAAAGTAATGATTTTTGAATGTGTGATTGAAAAGTAAAGACAAGTTTAGACACTGTGGAAATGTTGTCATATGAATTAATTGAGTGGTTGAAAAATGATGTTTGAGGAAAATGATTTAGCAAACAAGCTCTTAGTATATGGTTATTACTTAAAGCTTCCAGAATTGAGTAGAATATTTGTTTGAGTTTGCTTTCCCTTTTAGTTTGACCTACCTCCTAATTACATATATGCAACACAAACGTAGGTAGTAACTATTTGGATCTAACAAATTTTTCATAGAAGTTCTCATCATTGATTTGAAGGAGAAATTCTATGCAGCTTAACTTTTTGAAATTAACTTAGTCCACACTTGATAACAATTATCTTTGAAATTATCTTTGACTTCCTAATATAGCAATATGTTGGTTCAATATTATGTGCGTATCTTTGTGAGATCTTAGATCAACTGTAGGTGATTTATAGGATTATTTCTTATTCTTTCTCCAGCCTTTGGAGGAAAGACTGCGGAACCCAGACGATCCTGGTGCACTAGTGCTGCTTTTGAATCTGGATCCGGAGTATACATCAGGAGAGGTAGAGGTAAGTGTCATTCGAATAGACCTAATTTTTATATATACCTAAATTTTGGATTTGCTTTTATTTATTTATTTATTTTTTTTTTGCAAATGAGATAGTTGAAGAGTATAGGGCAAAGAAGAAAGAAGGAGTGGTAGTTAAAATTGATTTTGAAAAAGCATATGTTCATGTTACCTGGGAATTTCTAGATTTTGTGTTAGAAGAAAAGGGGTTTTGAGAAAGATGGAGAAAATGGATTTGGGGCTGCCCATCTTCGTCAAATTTCTCGATAATGATAAACCGGAAACCAAGAGGTAAATTTGGTCCCTCAAGGGGATTGAGGCAAGGTGACCCACTTTCACAATTTTTATTCATCCTAATGAGAGATGTTTTGAGTAGATTGGTGAAAAAGGTATGTGATAAGGAAATTATAGAAGGTTTTAGAATAGGAAGAAACAAGGTAAAAGTTTCACATCTCCAATTCACTGCTGATAGTATTTTTTAACAAGGATAAGAGTGTTGAAAATCTCATGGGAGTTTTCGATATCTTCTCTAAAGTCATAGGAATGAAACTAAACATGGCTAAGAGCTTAGTAGTGGGCATAAATTTAGATGAGGACAAAATTGAAAGAATGGCCAATAGCTTAGGTTGTGGCAAAGGGGAGGGGCCATTGAACTATCTTGGTCAACCCCTTGGAGGAATCCCAAATGCCCAGTCTTTTTGGAACGCCGGGTGATTGAAAAAATTGCAAGAAGATTAGAAGGGTGGTATAAAGGATGTTTCTCTAGGAGTGGGAGACTTGTTCTTCTCCAAGCAGTTTTGGGAAGTATTCGTACATATCTCTTATCAATCTTCAGAATGCCTATGAAGGTGGTGAAGGTAATTGAAAGGATGATGAGGGATTTCTTTTGGGAAGGGAAAGGGGAGAGTTCTAGTGACCATTTAGTTAAATGGTATATTGTAACGAAACCAAAACTATAGGAGGGGTTTGGGAATAGGCAACCTAAATTTGAAGAATTTGGCTTTGTTAGGTAAGTAGTTATGGCGGTTTCCATTGAATCGGATTTACTTTGGCATTCCATTATCCGTAGTCGATATGGCTTTCATTCAAATGGATGGGATGCAAACATTGAAGTTACCTCCACTCTTTGTGCACCATGGAAATCCATTGCAAGAGTATGGGATAATTTTGTGAAAAACACCAAATTTGTAGTGGGAAAGGGCGATAAAATCCGTTTTTTGTTAGACAAGTGGGTTGGTGATTATACTCTTCAAGAGACTTTCCCCCATTTATTTCGGGTATCTAACAACAAAGATGATCTCATATCCAACGTTGTCTCTCTTTCACATTCTTCAAATCCAGTATGGAATCTAGTGTTCTCTAGAAACTTTCACGATAGAGAGATCGAAGATCTCAATTCTCTTTTAAACCTTCTTGAGACCGCAAATCTTGACCCAATGAGATTGGATAAACACATTTGGAAGGGCATCCTTTGGGTATTCTTTCTTGTAATTCATTCTTGCATGCCATTTCTCAGCCCGTGTGCAACACTTGTATCCCACAATTCAATTTCATATGGAAGGGTGTGGTGCCTTCAAAAATCAAAGTTTTTGCTTGGTTGGTCTCCTTGGGGAAAGTTAACACCTGTGATTTGTTGCAATTGAAAAGGCCTTATTTGTACATCTCACCCTCATGGTATATTATGTGTAAGAAGGCAGATGAAAACATTGATCACGTTTTAATGCATTGTGAGGTTGCTAGAGGCATTTGGAGTAGAATTTTCAGCTTATTTGGCGAGTGGGGTGCATTGCCTAGAAGATGGATAGATTTGATACTCATTAAATGGCCATTTGGGAGAAAAAGGAAGCAAACAAAATATATATGGAAGTTCTTGGTTATGGCAATGGTATGGGTATTATGGTTTAAGAGTTGTAATTGTATATGGGTAAAGTTGTAATTATATGAAGTATAGATTATGAATTATTTACCTTCCTAGTATAGGTCTCATGGTATATGTATATATATGTGCATTGGTTGATTAAGAGTAATAAGAAATCCTTTATTCGTACCTTTGTTTACATGGTATCAGAGCCACAAGTTAGGGTTTTGAGCTGTGATTGAGATTGGAGTTCGAAATTAGGGTTTTCTATTTGGGAGTTGAAAATTAGGGCTTCAACTTGAATTTGAATTTGGGGGTTACCATCTTTGAGTGACCATTTATCGTCACCTCCATCATAGGAAGGATCGCCAGCCACCGACGATCCCTCGCCGAAAGTACGGTCGCCGGCAGCCGTGCGTGGAGGTCACACGTGCTGATTTCCATTCTGCGCAGTCTCGCCTTGTCGGTGCGTGAGGGCGCATGAGTCGCTGGAAAACTATCCGGTCAATATCGGTCAACTCGCCTCAGCCTATTCTTCCTCGATCTGTGATTGAATTTAGGAGATCTTGCGTGAATAGTGCTCGGTCCATCTAAATAGGTTCGTGAATAGTGCTCGTCTGATTTTCCTCTCTTGTTTTCTGATTTCTTGTGGAAGCTTGCTGCCTTTTTTTTCTCATTTCCAATATTGAGAATCATGGAAGAGAAAAAACCTCTTGTTGTGTCGGATGTGGTTCCATTAATGTTCAAAATCACGGAACACAAATTTAATGGCTCTAATTATCTTGATTGGAGCAAAATTGTTCGCCTTTATCTGAGGAGTATTGATAAGGACAACCATATGACTGAAGATCCACCTAAAGAAGCAGATTCGAAACAAACGTGGCTGAGAGAGGATGCTCGTCTGTTTTTACAGATACGCAATTCTATTGAAAGTGAAGTGGTTGGTTTGGTTAACCATTGTGAATTTGTGAAAGAATTAATGGATTATCTTGATTTCCTTTACTCTGGAAAAGGGAATGTTTCTCGTATCTATGAAGTATGCAAAATTTTCTATCGTGCTGAGAAACAAGATAAATCTTGGACGAGTTATTTTATGGATTTTAAGAGGACCTACGAAGACCTTAATACATTGTTGCCATTTAGTATGGATGTGAAAGTTCAGCAGCAACAAAGGGAGCAGATGGCTGTTATGAGCTTTTTATCTGGTCTTCCCTCTGAATTGGAGACTGCAAAGTCCTAAATTCTATCTAGTCCTGAATTTCCTCATTACAAGATGCATTTAGTAGGATACTCCGCACAGAAAGTGCTCCATCTATTCCGTTCAGTAGTTTGTCAGCCAAAATCGCGATTATGCATCTGGGAAACCACATAACAACAGTGGTAGCAGCGGAGGAGCATCATCTGATACTCGTGCACAGGATTTAGTAGGGATTGTGTGCCATTATTGTCATAAGCCAGGACACATGAAGAAAGACTGTAGAAAGCTTGAGATGAAAAATCAGAAATCACAATCAGCTAATATTGTCTCTGCTACTGATACATCTGAAAATTCAGTTGTCATTTCAGCAGAAGATTTCGCTAAGTTTTCTCAATACCAGGAATCTCTAAAGTCTTCACCAGCCTCTGTCACTGCTATTGCCAACTCAGGTAACTCAAATGCATGTCTCATTTCCTCATCCTCAAAATGGGTGATTGATTTTGGTTCCACTGACCATACGACAGGTAATTCTATCCTTTTTTCCACTTTCCAACCCCATGCAACTACGTCTAATGTTACTTTAGCAGATGCGTCACCATTTTCTGTCCAAGGGTCTGGAACAATTACCCCCACCCCACTACTTCCTTTGTCATCTGTCCTACATTTGCCACAATTATCTTTTAATTTGATTTCTGTAAGCCAACTTACTCGTGCCCTTAATTGCTCTGTCTCATTTTTCCCTAATTATTGCTTATTTCAGGATCTTATGACGAAGCAGATTATTGGTAAAGGACATGAGTCTAGAGGTCTTTACATTCTCGGCACACCAGTAGCTGCACCCGTTGTTTGTTCTAACACCACCTCTCCATTTGAGGCACATTGTCGGTTGAGTCATCCATCTCTTCCATTGCTCAAGCAGCTTTGTACGCAATTTAGTAGAGTGTCTTCCTTACATCGTGAGTCTTGTCAGTTTGTGAAACACCATAGGCTTAGTTCTAGTCCAAGAGTCAATAAAAGAGCTAGTTTTCCATTTGAATTAGTTCATTCAGATGTTTGGGGTCCTTGTCTAGTGTTGTCTAAACCTGGTTTTAAGTATTTTGTTACGTTTGTGGATGATTATTTTCGTATGACTTGGTTATATTTTATGAAAGAACGCTCTGAGGTGTTGGCTCACTTTTGTACTTTTGTTGCTGAGATTAAAACTCAATTTGATGTCTCTATTCATACATTGCGTAGTGATAATGCCAAGGAATATTTATCAACTGTGTTTCAAACTTACATGAGTCAACATGGCATTCTTCACCAAACATCTTGTGTTTATACTCCGTCTCGGAATGGGGTCGCGGAACGAAAGAACAGACACCTCCTTGAAACTGCTAGAGCCTTATTGTTCCATATGAATGTTCCTAAATATTTTTGGGCTGATGCAGTTTCAACGGCGTGCTTTCTAATTAATCACATGCCTTCCTCCGTTCTTCGTGGTGAGACCCCTTTTAGTGTCATTTTTCCAAATAAGCCACTATTTCCTATTGAACCTAAAATATTTGGTAGTACTTGTCATGTTCGAGATGTCCGCCCACAGGTTACTAAATTGGATCCCAAATCCGTGAAATATATTTTTCTTGGTTACTCTCGAGTGCAAAAGGGGTATAGATGTTTTTATCCTCGTCTTAACAAGTATCTGGTTGTCACTGATGTTACTTTCTTAGAAGACACACCCTTTTCCCCACATTCCAAACGTCCAAGCCAGGGGAAGGATGATGATCTCTTGATCTATACTATCACATCTTCTGTTTCCAAATTGACTCCAGAGACTGATCATGCACCTGTTCCTACTCGGCCTCCCATCATTTAGGTCTATTCTCGACGACCGCCTCCTTCGGCTCCATGTCCCGCACTTGTTCCTTCGTCGTTAGATCCTGTCTCAAGCGATGATCTACCCATTGCTCTTCGAAAAGGTAAGCGGCAATATACTTATCCCATCTCGTCTGTAGTGACTTATAATAACCTGTCTTCCTCATCTCATTCCTTTGTTGCATCTCTCGATGCTATTACACTTCCTAAAACACTTCATGAGGCCCTATCTCATCCGGGATGGCGCAGTGCAATGATAGAGGAGATGAATGCTTTAGATGCAAATGGTACTTGGGACTTGGCAGATCTACCTGCTGGGAAGAAAGCTATTGGGTGTAAATGGGTGTTTGCAGTTAAGATGAATCCGGATGGGACCGTTGCTCGATTGAAAGCTTGCCTTGTCGATAAAGGCTATGCCCAAACTTATGGCGTTGATTATTCAGACACATGCCCTCTTGTTACTAAATTAACTTTTGTCCGATTATTTATTTCTATGGCTGCCACTCATCATTGGCCGTTTCATCAGCTGGATATCAAGAATGCCTTTCTTCATGATGACTTGCATGAGGAAGTTTATATGGAGCAACCTTCTGGCTTTATTGCTCAGAGGGAGTATGGGAAAGTGTGTCACCTTCAGAAATCTCTATATGGTTTGAAACAGAGTCCTCGTGCTTGGTTTGGAAAATTCAGTAAGGTGGTTGAGAGATTTGGCATGATCAAGAGTAAATCTGATCATTCTGTCTTTTATAAGCCGGAGTCATTCTTTTGGTCGTGTATGTTGATGACATTGTTATTACTGGAAATGATGCTTCAGGAATTTCATCTCTTAAAGCCTTTCTTCACACTCAATTTCATACAAAAGACTTGGGGATACTAAAGTATTTCCTGAGTGTTGAAGTCACAAGGAGTAAAAGAGGTATCTTTTTATAGCAAAGAAAGTATGTGCTTGATCTGTTAGCTGAGACAGGAAAATTGGGGGCAAAGCCATGTAGTGCCCCAATGATTTCTAATGTACAGCTTACTAGGGATGGTGAGCTATTTGATGATCCTGAGAAGTATAGGAGATTGGTTCGGAAGTTGAATTATCTTACAGTGACTCGTCCAGATATTGCATGCTCTGTTAGTGTTGAGAGTCAATTTATGACATCTCCTACAGTCCGTCATTGGGCAGCTTTAGAGTAGATTTTGTGCTACTTAAAAGGAGCTCCTGGAGGTGGTATCATTTATGGAGATCATGGGCATGCTAATATTGAGTGTTTTTCAGACACTGATTGGGCAGGATGTAAAGAAGATCGCAAGTCAATTACAGGATATTGTGTATTTCTTGGGGGAAATTTGGTCTCATGGAAGAGTAAAAAGCAAGATGTTGTCTCCCGTTCAAGTGCAGAGTCAGAATATAGAGCTATGGCACAATCAGTGTGTGAAATAATGTGGATATATCAACTTCTGAATGAAGTGGGCCTTAAGACTTCAACTCTAGCAAAGTTGTCGTGCGATAACCAATCAGCCCTTCATATTGCAGCCAATCCTGTATTCCATGAACGAACTAAGCACGTTGAGCTAGATTTCCATTTCGTTCGGGAGAAGATACAACAAGGTTTGATCTCCACTGGGCATGTAAGGACTGGAGAACAATTGGGAGATCTTTTTACAAAAGCTCTAAATGGGGCTCGGGTTACTTATCTCTGTAACAAGCTGGGCATGATTGGCATCTATGCTCCAACTTGAGGTGGTGTGTTAAGAGTTGTAATTGTATATATGTAAAGTTGTAATTATAGGAAGTATAGAGTAGGAATTATTTACCTTCCTAGTATAGGTCTCATGCTATATGTATATATATGTGCATTGGTTGATGAAGAGTAATAAGAAATCCTTTATTCGTACCTTTGTTTACAAGAGAGGAATAGGAGAATTTTTGAGAATGTTGAGTGGTCACTAGAGGATATATGGGATAGCATTGTATTTTTAACGGGGCTTATAGGCAAGAGCAGCAAGGATCCTCAGCGGTTTAGAAATTCTTTTTTTTTTTTTTCTCAAATAGATCCTAGTAGTTCTTCATATGCCATAGTTACAAGCAGGCATTAGTTTTCCTGCTTTGTTTCTGATTGTATTATATACTCTCACATTTTTTCTTTTTTCCCTATGGCACTCTTTTGTCATCATAATTCTTCATGATGTTATTATTAATAAAAATCTTTGTTTCCTATCCAAAATAAATAAATAAATTATATATATCTAAATTTTATACTTCTTTGTGCAACAAGTGTTTCATCTAAACTGGGCACAAAGTTATGGACTTATTACCATACAGACAACTTCTGTGATCTATTTAATTTGTAGTTGGAGATTTGGCTTGACGTAAAGTGCTCTCTAAAATTTTCAATGTTAAATTCTACGAGCTTATCTAGATATGTATAATTGTGATAGCATTAATGCATTGATTGTGAGTTTCAACTAATTGATGTCTGTAGAGCAACTAATAAGGCAATCAGCATCCATGTTCCTCATCCTTGGACTAGCAAAAGTGGTGGCGCAAGTTGGCGTTGGGTTTAGGAGTAGGGAGTGTTTTTGTTTCTTTTCTCCCTTTTTCAATTGGTTCCATAACTTTGCAGGATTTATACATTTTTTTTTCTTCACTTTTTCTACATTGATGATTATGGGAGGCTTTATGTATCATTACTCATTACTTAACATCCATTTAAGAAACTTTCTGTAGTTATAGTGAGGTTGAAATTTTTGTAGATTTGTTTTCATTTATTGTTTTTGCTTCTTTTTGTTTTTCAGTTTCCTTGAGAGATCCAACTTATTTTTCTACCTTAACAATATTGTGGAATTTTTCCAGGACATCATTTGGCATGCATTTAATGAACGTTGCGAAGCAAAAATGATACAACGCACTGCTGTTTCCAGTCCATATTGTGGTATGTATAGATCCAGAGTTATTTTTAATATTCCGTGATTTGAAGGTGGATTTTTTTTCATGGTGATTTATTCTCATTCTATGATTATTATAGTCACGTTTAAGTCATGTGAAATAGTGTTGGGTTTTTCTTTTTGGTTAAAATCTTTTGACCTCCTGTATTTACTCCTTATAGGTCGAGCTTTTGTCATATTTAAAAAGAAAGAAGCTGCGGAGAAGGTTATTCGAAAACTGGATGATGGGTGCTTAATGCTATCAAATTCCAGGTATATGTACAAATTCATCTACTTCCACTGTTAAACCAAATCTGGAGAGTTGTCTAAGTGACACTTGTTTTGAAAGTGCCTTTAATTAAAAAAGTACATTGTAAATACAAAATAATATGTGGAATGGTTCTTGTGACTTGTGAATTCATTGTTTCTGTGTGCATTTTGTGAGGGGCCTATCATTGGATGTCGTTTATTTTATATTTGTTTGCTTGATATTTTTGGGGAAAAAAGATATTTTTGAATGTGGGTGACAAATAAAGTAAAATTTTAAAAAAATATATATGAAAAAGTTGACACATCAATGTACTGAGTGGTTGATAATAATGTTAAAAAAATGATTTTGTAGAAAATCTCTATCTAGCGAACTCTCTGCTCTTAGTGAACACCCATTTTCCTTCTAGGCGCTCATGAAGAAGCCAGACTCTTTGTCTTTTAGGCGCCAAATTGCCAATGACTGAAATTTGTGTTCACTTGCCAGTTTTGACCTCAATTTTTGTTTGTTGTATATTCGTTGGGGTGCATCCTGTTGCCTTAACACCTTTTTCCTGGTCGGTAAATGGGAATGGAAGTGTTGGATTTGCTATCCTAGACATGGTCAAAGGTCGATCCATGTGATCCGAGAGTGAATTATATAAAATACCCATATTTGCTGTGTAGTCTAGAGGATTTACACACTGCAAGAGTTGCTTTATTTGTAGGCCACTGGTAGGTTGCTATGCGGCTGTTCCCGGAGATTCAGGAAGGCAGACCTCCTTTGCTGGACACTTGGCTCTTGATGATGTTAGACGTCAAACACAAAGGAATGCGGTATGATATAATATGTTGGTCATTTGCATGCCCTTGTTCAGATGGGCTCGTCCAACCCCATAAATATATTCTTCTGCCTGCAGGTTTAATACAAGGGTGGTGACAAACTTTAAGATAGATTTGATATTTGATCGAGAATAGAGAAGAAAATGTTTTTTGATGTGTGGTTGGGAATTAAAGTAAAAGATTTAAAAATAAAAAATAAATGAATTGTCAAATCAATGTAACGAGTGGTTGAAAATGATGGTGGAGAAAATTGATTTTTTTTAAATAAATTGTATCAAACAAGTGTAAGTGAAATCCAATGTTGCTTACCAGAATTGTCTTCGTATTTCCAGTAAGATTTCTAACAGTGACTCCATGCCAACCACATGCATGAGAAAACAAATGCAGATACATAAACATGACACTCTTTTAGCATAGGTTCTGATCCTTTGTATGTTTACCCCTTTTCATGATCAGAGAGATGCCGTATCGACCTCCCACTATTCCCAGGCCAACACAATTGAATATGAAATGGCCATGGATTGGTGCTTATTTCAATCAAGATCTGATATCTGGTGGAAAATGCTTTATGAGGTGAAACATATGTTCTTATTCTGAATCTAGTAAATTCCTCTGTATTTGCTTAACCTATGTTTTATTGAGCCCATCTTTTTTCAATCTGTTTAGGGACAGAAAGAGCAGTTAAGAAAACTCTCTGCTAATCTCAAGTCTATCGAGTATCATGCAGAATCCAGCTTTGTGAGTACTAATTATGCCTCTGTCCTTTTATCTTGGAAAATATTATGAGGGCTTGGGAACATTAGAGATGTAAGCATGTTTTTGATGTATATTATTCTCAGTCATCAACGTGCTCAACTTGAATTGATACATTTTTATAAGTTTTTAGTGGCCATGGCCATCATAAGTGAAGACATGACTCTCTGATTTGCAAAAGCAAGAATGTCTGAGTGTTGAATAACAGAAAATATAGCGAGTTAGAAAACTGAGAAGTACATAAGTTGTACAAATCTTCTGATCTATTGAATTGCAGAGTCGAATCAGCATAATGCCCTATTTCTGAAATTTACTGATGAAAGAAATTTTATGAGAATTATTTTCCATATGTCACTACACTGAATAGGGTACAATTTATAGCTACAACTTCAAAACGGAACTTACTCCTAAATATGGAAATACTGTCTTTCTATAATTGAAAAAGGAAACTAAGGGTATGTTTGATAGAGATTAAAAAGATACAATAATTGTCAAATCGATCAAATGAGTGGTTGAAAATGGAAGTTGAAAAAAGTGGTTTTAGTTTTAAGTTGTTTTCACATATAGAGAACATAGCCTAAATAACTATTATTCTAACTAAAAATGTAGAATATGTATTAATCATCTAATTATGGAAATAGAATATTTACAACCTAAGCTAACATTCCTAAATTTTCAATCAACCAAAACATAGGAATATTTTGGCATGTGAGTGTGGATATAATTTTTCATGAGGTAATATTTTTGCAAGTTCAATTAATATAGAAGAAGGTAAAAGGTAAAAATTGGAAGGTTCACTGCGCAATTCAGCAGAGGCAGTGTTCAGTCTAGTGCGCACACACATTTGTTTCGATCTGTACGGCTACTCTTTATTTGATTTATGCGAAATATGTGATGTTTAAGTTTTCTTACTTCTCAAGTATGTCTATTTCTGGCAGGTCAAAGAAAAGTAGTATCAACTTTCCAGTCCACTGGAAACTTTTGGCCGTACATAATTCAGAACAACGATCACCTACTGGTAGTATTTTGACTTGAATATCTTGTGGCTTAGTAGTCCTAATTTAGAAGTTGCTTTGTGGAGCACTTTTGGAATTAGCTATACTTGTTTCAGAGGTGCGATATTGACTACTCCCAATCATGGAGTTGTAGATCAGGCGATTTTGGTGGTTTAATATTTCTTCTTCGCACGAGATTATGCCAAGAGAAGCATTTTGCTCAAGACATTATGCTGAACAGCAATTTTAATGGCACCCCTTAGATATCGGACTTGGATACATTTGGCCTTTTCTGGTACTAGTATTTTGTAAATGATTTTGGCAGTGTCCAAGCAATATCAATCCTCTAATTGAAATTCTTTGATATCGAAAAGAGTATGCCTTTGGTTTTGTGACCATTGACAGCATTTGCTACGTTCAAAGTGAGGTAACAGTTTCACCTAAATCTCAGGCTCACCGTATTTCTCAATCAAATTCCAGTGTGCAGTGAAAATGCTCTCGTGGAGTTCTCTCAGAGTTCCACTTCTCTGCATTTTCAATATTGTGTGACAGTTGCAAAAGAGAGATGCAAGGGCTGACCTTAAGGCTCAGCTCATTCCCAATGGCTTTTTGGCGAGGTTGAGCTGCGCTTGAAAAAATTGGTGCTCGGCCCAAGGCACATATATATATATTTGTATAAAATTTAGATAGCTTGGAAAATAGAAACAAGTATAGTGTGATATTTTTATTAAAAAAAAATGAAGAATGTATAAGAACCAGTCAAAGTATCCACATTTATAGGCTAATAGTTGCTGCTCAGTGTTTAAATTTTAAACTTTAAACTGTGACCATTTTTTGTCTTACGTTGAAAATACAAAGTAATGAAATTTATACGATGATTTGATATAAAGATCTACAAAAAGTTAAAAAATTTAGGGTTATTTTCGCATTCTGCTATTGAATTTGATCTGATTAATGGCATTCTTTTTTTTTACTCTGCACGGTATGAAATTGTCGTCACAGAGGCTCACTAACGTCTTTAATCCACTTTTTAGTTAGAATCCTCTATTTTGTCTTTTTGTCTTATTTTGTCTTTTAGTTAAGGGTAAAATTGTCTTAAGTTATCGATGAAAGAATGAGGCTTGTAGTATGACGATCTTTGAAATTTCTGTTGTGAAAATCTTAATAATTAACTTTAATTTAATTTAATATATTAATTAAATTAATTTTAATTCGATTTTTTTAGTGTGTCGACTGCGCTCTTAGTTCAAATAATAATAATAATAATAATAATAATAATAATAATAATAAAGTAGTTCAAATAATCAAAAAAAATTTAGTGTGCGTTTGGTTCCAAATTTTAATTAAATTTTATATTTTATTTTTTATATGGATGCTTATTTCGTTCGTAATTAATTTTATTGAATTAGTTTCATATTGGTCAAATAGTTTTTACAATATATACCGTAATTAATAAGTATATATAAATTAATAAATATAATTGTTGTGTCTAAATAAAATTTTATCATGAATATATTACTGCAAAAAAATCAAATATAAAGAATTAATCAAATTAAAAAATACAAAAAAATAAAAAATTCGAAAATTTTCTGTAGCATTAGAGACACGCACATTTTAATTTTAAACAACAATAATTAATAATAATAATACAATTATTAATCAAATCAAATAAATTTTTTTCAAAAACACAGCAAATAAAACAAATAAAAAACAAAAAAACCTACCCTACCCCATTCCCCACCCCACCCCGGATCCCCTCCCCCCCAACCACCACCACCACGCCGGTGGTGGTGGAGGCGGTGGTGGCTTCGAAATTCGAAGCCGCCACCACCGCCACTGATCTCGATTGAAGATTTAAGCCTAGGGAGAAGTAGAGTAGCAGATCCAAAAGCTGAAGCACCAGAAAAGGAGATGGAGATTAAGCATCATGCTTCGTCTGGCGATAAATCAGTGGCCGTTGGAGGTGTTATCAGCGGAGATTAAGCCTCATTCTTCGTTTGGATTTCTACTTACTATAAAAGAACATAAGCTTTGATTTCTTCTTCGTCAGTTCTCAAGCTTTGATCTCGATTGGATCGAGATCTGGTTTATTTACAGATCTCGATCTTTCAATCCTCTTCCTCTTTTTTTGGCTTCACTTGACCGAATTTTCTGCATCAAAGCTTGTATTTCTGAAGAACAACTACATGAAGCCACCATCAGCGGTGGTGGCGGCTTCGAATTTTGAAGCCACCACCGCCTCCACCACCACCGGCGTGGTGGTGGTGGTTGAGCGAGGGGATCCGGGGTGGGGTGGGGTGGGGAATCGTGTAGGGTAGGTTTTTTTTATTTTTTTTTGTTTTATTTGCTGTGTTTTTGAAAAAAATTTATTTGATTTGATTAATAATTGTATTATTATTATTATTAATTATTAATTATTGTTGTTTAAAATCAAAATGTGCGTGTCTCTAACGCTATAGAAAATTTGCGAATTTTTTATTTTTTTGTATTTTTTAATTTGATTAATTCTTTGTATTTGATTTTTTTACAGTAATATATTCATGATAAAATTTTATTTAGACAAAAAAATTATATTTATTAATTTATATATATTTATTAATTACTAGATATATCAGAAACTATTTGACTAATATAAATTAATTCAATAAAATTAATTACTTGATTTAAATAAAGATCCATATAAAAAATAAAATATAAAATTTAATTAAAATTTGGAACCAAACGCACACTAAATTTTTTTGATTGTTTGAACTACTTTATTATTATTATTATTATTATTATTATTATTATTATTATTATTATTTTAAACTAGAAGCGTAGTCGACACACTAAAAAAATCGAATTAAAATTAATTTAATTAATATATTGGATTAAATTAAATTTAATTATTAATATTTTCACAACAGGACCCCAAAGTATCATTACCAGACTCATTCTTTCATTGATAACTTAGACAATTTTACCCCTTAACTAAAAGAAAAATAAAAGACAAAAATATAAAATGTAAGATTCTAACTAAAAGTGGATTAAAACGCTAAATCTCATGACAATTTCTCATAGTGCAGAGGAGCTTCAAAAAGACAGTTTAATCAGATCAAATTCAATAGGCCAGAATGCGAAAATAACCCAAAAATTTAATATATTTATTGTCGAAAGTACCTAATAAAATGCATGCTTTTACGAGTGAAGTTTGATTTCTGACTCCACTTGTTGAGATTTGCTAGTCCAGCTCAAACAGGCCGTTTCCCATTTTAAAAGCGCCACTCACCGCATTGCATGCTCAAACCGCGCCACGAGCCAAGCTTTTTCCACGTCGAGTCAAAGCTTATTGCACCGGCTGGGCTCATTGGCACCTCTAGATGCTTGCCTATGCAAATTCAGTGATGGATTAAATAGCGAGGCGAGAGGGAATTGTTTGGATGGTTCTATCTGTCTGGATGAGTTTACTTGGCAAGGTAGTTCATGATTGTAGATAATGGGAAATGGAAAAAAGATCATTTGTCTAGATCGTAGGGAATGCAAGGACATGCAATGTGTAATCATCTAGCAAAATACGTGACCTAATTTTAACTAATTAGATAATTAGATAATGTGAAAATGATATATCGTATTTTAATTATTTAAAATACGTAATAATTCATTGGAAAAAAATATGCAATAATTACTCGTTGAGGTATTTAATCTCGTAATTTGCTAAAATATAAGATTAAATGTACAATTTGAAAGGAACGCTCGTGTGTAAATTAAATTTTAAATTATTTTTAAGATAAGTTTAAATCCCAACACTAATATTTTATAAGATTACGCTACAAAAAATTATACCACACAATACCACATAGTTTTCGGCGTCTTTGTTTATTAGACCCAATCAAAGGCCTTAATTATTTAAAAAACTGTAAAAACTGAGAATTTGGTAGATGACCTTCTATTAAAATATAGCTAAAACAAATATTGCAAATATCTAAAAGATCCCTACATGGTAAAATGACCACAGTATCTATGCCTATTTTTAGGATTTTGATCAATCATTGTCCCTCAATTTTTCTTGCATGAATTGAATTGGCCGATCCCGTTTCCATCGTTTGTTTTGGCACCAAAAAAAGTTCTTCCTCCATCATTTTACATTATAGTAACCTTCAAATTCATGTTGGAAAAATAATGTGTGGGCGGTTGAAGATCAACAAAGGATTATCTTGATTTGTTTTCAAAAGTTTGTGAAAAAATTTGAAGAAATAAGCTAATATGTAGGTTTTCTTGTTATTTTTATTTGATAACCATTTTGATTTTCATATTTGTATATTATTTTCATGATTTCTGAGTGACGATGTTGTGTAAATTAGATATGAAAAATAACGACTGTGCAGTTATGATGCATTATGCATAATGACACTACATTTGTTATCTCATATTTAGCTAACATTGTTTTTTAAATTCTCAACATTGTTTTTTAACTTCTCAATTGAAATGTCTTATGTTTCCTTGAGTTCTATTTGTGTATGATATACATATATACCGTAGTGTTTATATATTAACCATAACGGTTGTACAATCATAACGACACTGCAGTTGTTATATGTTGCTTAGCTAACATTGTTTTTTAAATTAGCAATTAAAATGTCACATGTTTCTTTTTTTCTTTTTTTTTTCTTTTTTGTTATGAGTACCATATGTGTGCACTACAGTAACTATACATTAGGCATAATGATTGTACAGTCGTGTTGTGTAGTGCATAACGATACTATAGTTGTTTTCTGTTGTTCGACTATCCCTTACCATGAGAAATTCAAGGATATTGTTGTTCATTGAAGTAATGTTTGTGATTTTTTCGCTTGTTTACAATCGTAGATTCTACAAAAATGGTGTGGATACAAGTATGTCACTTTGTTGAGTCTAAAAAGAGCAACGAAGGCACGTGGATATGGAGATATGTAGAGAGCAGTGACAAGAATATCAATTCCATTTCTATTTCCAACAACATTTCGTATTTGGAGCTTTACAACGTGGTTCGGGAGCTCGTGAAGTTGGACAACAAGTCGTATGTAATAGAGTTGATGTCTCTTAACCCGAAGATGACCAGATTTCGAATTCCCCCTGTGAAGATTGACTTCAATGCCAAAGTGAAGTGGTATGTATCCATATGCGAAGAACATCCTCTTTATGTGATGCCTGTGAAAAAGACCATTGAAGAGGAAAGGAAAAATCATACTTTGGAGGAGGTTGAAACAATTACCAAGAATGTACCAATGGATGACCAATTTGTTGGATATAGTGACAATGGATTTACAAATCAGGAAAGGGGAGGAAGTTGAATATGTGTATGTGTAGCAGATATTGTGTAGAATGATGATGACACCAGAAATGCATATGAAGATGGAAACTTTGTTGAATGGGATACGTTTAACATGGTTGAAGAAAGTCCCAAGCATGAAGACGTAAAAGGAATAGTTTCGTGCGAGAGGAGGACCATGAGAGCTTTTCAACACAAAATGCTATGGTTGGAAATGCATGCTGTTCTATGAGTGCGCTCTCTTGTCCATCTTCAGTAAGGATTCCAAAGAGTGAGGATTTGCAATGCAGTAATTTATTTCCAACCAAAAAAGATTTAATTGCTAAACTTCTAGACCTAGCACTGACGTGCCATTTTGAATTCAAAATGGTAAAATCAACTAAGACCTTGTATGTATTTGCATGTATTGAGAATTACTGGAATTGGGGTTTGAGGGCAGTGAAGATAAAAAGTGCTAAAATCTTCGAAGTGCAGAAGTATGTTGGCCATCACACTTGCTCCATGAGTGTGCGCCATAAAGATCACAGGCATGCAACATATATGCTAATTGGGAAGCACATTTTTGAAAATCATAGAGATGTCAATCGGATCTATAGACAGAAAGACATTATTAGTCACATTCGTCGGAAGTTCGAGATAACTATAAGCTATACTAAGGCATGTATGGAAAAGCGCCATGGATATGATTTGATTCAAGGGTGGCCCAAAAGAAAGTTATGCAAAACTCCCCACCACTGAAGGAGAAGATGCGTACTAGGTACAATGAATCAAATGGGATGGAGGTCAGTTATGTATTCCCATCTGTTTTGCAAGTTGTTGGACGTACCGGGAATCAGGTAGTTTAATTGGAGGACAGGAAATGTACTTGCAAAAAATTTGAAATGGACCAGTTTCCATGTACACATACTATTGTCGTGATAAGATTTTTGAATGATAATGGATATAGGTTTTGCTCCAAATTTTATACGAGTACTTCTTTGAGAGATGCATATTCAAAGAACCTATTTATCCTTTGCATAGTGAGAATGATTGGATAATTCCAAATGAAGTCAAGCCAAGAATCATGTTGCCTCAATCGTCACAACAGTCAAGGGGTCGACCTGCAAAAGAAAGAAAAAAATTAGTTGGTGAGCTTCGGAAAAAATCAGCTGGTAAGCCTCGCAAGATCTGGAAGTGCATTAACTATTCTAAGACTGGCCATACACGTGGTATGTGTAAAGAGGATACTCCACAATGAACTGAAGCATCTAGCCACTTGGATATTTTTGGAGTGATTGCATTTTTTGTTGTGCTTCAAATGCGTTGACATTCAAACATTTGGAGCAATGTATTTCATGCATTTAATGTGTAGATGCACATGTAATATTAACGTGAAAAGAACATCAAATCTGAACAGTCATTCTAGCTGTATTGAAACTATTTTAGTATTGTTATGTGTTGTTATGTATTGGTGGAAGTAGGACATAAAAACAACTGCTAATAGCAAAAACCAAGGCTCACATTACTGTAAATGGAAATTTTACAGCTGTGAACTATTAATTTTACGAAACAGGTATCTTTATCACAAAAAAGTATTGTTATCATGCAACCACTATCATTTTCCATATTGGGGGTGTTTAGAGTAATCGGGAAATTAAAAACACCACGTCACTATAAAAGTGTAAAGTTTTCGCTATCACGAAACAACTATCGTTATAACGAAACCACTATCGTTTCCCATATCAGGGGTACTTAGAGTAATCGAGAAGTCAAAAACACCATGATACTATAAGTGTAAAGTTCTCGCTATCATGAGACAACTATCGTTGCCATGAAACCAATATCATTTTCCATATTAGGGGTGCTTAGACTAATCGAGAAGTAAAAAAGACCATGTCATTATAAGAGTCTAAAGCTCTTGCTATCACGATACAACTATCGTTATCCCGAAATAACTATCATTATCCATATCGGGGTGTTTAGGGTAATCGGGAAGTCAAAAACACCATGCCACTATCAGTGTGTAAAGTTCTTGCTATCATGACAGAACTATCTTTTCCATATCGATGGTGTTTAGGGTAATCGGGAAGTCAAAAAAACCATGTCACTATAAGAGTGTAAAGTTCTTATTGTCACGACACAACTATCGTTATCACGAAACAACTATTGTTTTCCATATCGGGGGTGTTTAGGGTAATCTGGAAATCAAGAACACCATGTCACTATAAGATTGTAAAGTTCTCGCTATCACGAGACAACTATCGGTATCAAGAAACAACTTCGTTATCATGAAACAACTATCGTTTTCCCATATCAGAGTGTTTAGCGTAATCTTGAAGTCAAAAACACCATATCAGTATAAGAGTGTAAAGTTCTCGCTATCACGACACATCTGTCATTATCACGAAACAACCATCGTTATCCATATCAGGGGTGCTTAGGGTAATCGGGAAGTCAAAAACACCATGTCACTGTAAGAGTGTAAAGTTCTCGCTATCAGGACACAACTATCGTTATCAAGAAACAACTATCGTTGTCACGAAGCAAGTACCGTTATCTATATTGGGGGAGTATGACTAATCGGGAAATGAAGAACACCATATCACTATAAGAGTGTAAACTTCTCGTTATCACGAAACAAGTATCATTTTCCATATCGGGGGCATTTGACTTATCGGGAAATCAAAACACAATGTCAGTATAAGATTGTGAACTTCTTGTTATTACAAAACAAGTGTCGTTATCAAGAAACAACTATTGTTCTCCATATCGAGGGTGTTTTGGATAATCGGGAAATTCCAAATGCCATATCACTATAAAAGTGTAAAGTTCTCGTTATAACGAAACAAGTGCGTTATCACGGAACAACTATCGTTTTCCATATCGAGAGTTGTTTGACTAATCGGGGAATCAAAACACCATGTTCTATGAAAATTGTAAATTTTTCATTATGACGAAACGACTATCGTTTTCATTATCGGGGGGTGTTTTACTAATCAAGAAAATCAATTAGTCTTTGAACTCCACGTGATTAGTGGTTTGTGAATTCCGTGTTGGGACCAAACATTGATTGAGTTGTAATTTCGGGTATGTTCAAACAACGGAGACACATTATCATATTAAGTTGAGCATGACGTTCCATATACGGATGCATAATGTTCTGGTAATGGATTTCACGTTGTAGTAGCCTAGGCATGTAGCTACATTAGGATAAACATTGCACCAAGTTTGGAACGACTTCCCACCAACGAATTGTTTAAAAGACATCTATTCGATTAGATTTCGTGATTGTTAGGATTTGGGTTTTTGGGTTTTCGGTTTGGGGTTTGGAATTAGGGGTTTGGGTTTGGGGTTTGGGGTTGGCAAAATGTTGTTGACCATATGATACTTTTTTCATGATGTTGTTATCACAAGACAACTATCGTTGTTACGAAACAACTATCGTTATTTCTGTCTACGGTCATATAACTAATCGGGAAATCAAAAAACCATGTCACTAGTTCATTGTGAGGTTCTCATTATCATGAAACAAATATCGTTATCCCAAAGATGGTATTATAATAGTTGTTTTGCGATAACGATACTAGTTTCGTGGTAATGAGAACTGTACGATCTTCTAGTAATGTGGTTATTTCATTTCCCAATAAGTTTAAAAACCCCGAGATGGGGAAATGACAGTTGTTTTGTAATAACGATACTTGTTTCGTGATAACGAGAAGTTTAAGAATCTACTAGTAACATGATGAGTTGATTTACCAATTATTTAAACAACTCCAATATCGAAAATGATACTGGTTTCGTGATAGCGACACTTCTTAAATGCGAAAAGATGTAATCATTTTAGGTTGTTCAGCGAGAGATGTCAACAGATCTCTATTTTAACTTTGTTAGTAGTGCACACGAGCTCTTCAAGTCACTTGGTATTCAAAAACTACTATCGAACAAAGTTATTGAAACTTAATAGAACTAAGGTGACAAACGACTCCAGAAGTTCAAGAAGATCACGACTGTGTAACCGTGTTGAGTTTAGCATAACGAAACATCTATCGTTATCTCTCGATGTTTTTACCATTTATACATAGTTCCAACACACGTCTTTACCTTCAACACCAATAAAAAAAAGAAGAAAACAAAACTGCTATATATCCCACAACAGAAGATAAGCAATGACATCATATAAAACTTTATATTGTGCAAAAACATTACTTGTACACATTCTAACAAAAGATTACTTACACATGTTTAGCCAAAAGATCTCGTACACTGTAGAAGTCCCACTTCATACATTGAGCACTAATGACCAAAATGGGAAGCAAAGATCTCAGTTGCTAATTTTCCCACAAACCAGGCATACGTTTATCAGACATGCCTTTTACATCCAACCTAGCCTATACAAATTCGATGAACTTGATTGTAAACATCCCACAATCTGACCTACAAATAATACATACCATATCCGTAAGTTTACCAAGTGTAAATTTACGTAGCTTCACCAAATATGGGATTAATACCCGTTTGTTTGGCTTGGGGCTTTCAATCGCTTCATACCAAACTCTTTTGTACTGCAGTCCTCATCTTCATGCGCCATTCTCATTAACAGTGGTAGCACATCTTGCAAAGGCTTAATTTCCTGTTGAAGGTGTCATTGCTGCATAGCACTCGGGAGACTTGATAGGTGCATTTTTATACACTTTTTCAATGCTCCTAACAGTTTGGAAAATAGATAAACGAGTAGATCTCCACTCATAATTCACCTTTTGATCCATGTAGGCAAATGATGTGAAATGGGAAAGATAATGAGGAAAGTGAGTGAAAAGAGATAAGCCGGAAGCAAAAAGATGAAGAAACTGGAGGCAGGGCAATTTTACGGCTATAACCAAACCCTACGGCCATAGAAGTAATTCAGACGACCATAAATTTGGAAGCTTGAGTGTCCAATTTTGGAAATGTTTAGGGAGTTTTACTAGCACTATATAAGGGATGTTTGGGGATAGTTTTCTTATCTATTGGATCTATCTTGTTCTTGCTCTCAAGAAAAGAGAAAAGGGGGAAACTAAGGTTCCATTTAGTTTCTTTGTACTTGATGAAGATGATGGGTGGTTGCTTCAAGTCTATGACTTAAAGGGAGTCTCTTGATTATCTTTTTGGTAATTAATCTTTGAATTTTACATTATAATGAATATTTCCATTTCTATGATTTCTTTACTTGCTTTTATGGGGTAAATCCTTCTAAGTTTGGATTGTTGGTGAGTTTGATCATGTTATTAGTGCTAAGCTAGTTTGAATTATTATGTTACTTGTAGTTATGTTAGTTATGTGTGGATTTCATTGTTTTTATTGCTTTTCACTTGTTCGGCCAATAAGTGTTGTTATTTGTGGGTTGAGTAGGCTTTGAGAAAATATATTTAACTTGGACAAAATGGTTTTCACTCCAAGTTCTTGGTGAGAATAGAGATATACCTCTTACCTTGGGTGAACCTTTAAGTATTTTCACAAAGATTTATGTTTTGGATTAATTTTCAATCAACATAGAGATATAGTAGGTTGAGTTGGTCTAAAAGGAGCGATTTGGCATTCGAGAAAGGAATCACCTACTTGAGGAAACTCAAGTCTAACATACACAACAAGTAACTCACGTGAGAACTAGCAGACCATTAATTACATAGTGATCAATGAAACCGAAAATCTCAACTTTATTACTCATTTCAAGTTATCACCGTAGTTAATTGCTTTCCTTTACTTCATTACATGATTTTAGCTTTTTAGTTTATAACAAAATAATTTTCAGTCTCAAAATGTGTTTGTATTATATCTATGTATTATATTAAATAATCATCTAGTGTAAAGTCATTCTAGTCCTCGTGGGAACGATAACCGGACTTTTAGTCTTAATCTTTACTACTTGTACGGCCAATGCACTTACTATATATTATTGCGTGTGTAAATGTCCAACAAGTTTTTGGTGCCGTTACTAGGGATTTAGTGAAAATTAGATTAGTTATTTGTATCTTATTTTCACCTTGTTCTTATCTTGTATCTCCAGCCAAGCAAAACTAATTGTGAACGTTTTGTGTAGGTACCTTCTAGTGCATGCTAAGAGCTCGGAATTTGGAAGTTGTTGCTTTTGGTCCCGAGATTGAGGGCATGTTTAGGAGAGGATGAAGAAGATAAAGAGCAGAAAGAAGAAGGAGAGCACGAGAAATGGAAGAAGAACGTAATCCTCATTCTCCTCCAAATGAGCTTGAGGGTCTGGTAGTCATCAATGAGGATGACATGCTTTTTGGAGATTTCATGAACCCTCCTACTTTTAATGTCGAACCAAGTGTTATTTATCCTCCATTCAGGGTTGCCAATTTCCAAATCCGCCAGGAGGTGATTACTATGTTCTTAAACGACATCTCATTTTGTGGACGAGAAGATGAGAATCCCTATCAGCATGTAAGTCGATTCTTGGAGACTGCCTAAAATTTCAAATATGATGGGATAAGTGATGAAGCTATAAAGATGAGATTGTTTGTGTATACTTTGAAGGATAAGGCGAGAGAATGGTTGAATAGTTTACCTTCTCGGAGTATCACAACTTGGGCCGAGTTTGTCCAAAAATTCACAATAAAGTACTTTTCCCCGAGTAAGATTGCCAAGCTCAAATATGAGATCTCTACATTTAGGCAGAAGGAATATGAGTTCTTCCATGAGGCTTGAGAAAGGTACAAGGAAATGCTTGGACATGTCCTAATCATGGATTCAATTTGGCGGCTCAAATGAACTGCATCTATTTCGGCCTACTCCCATCTTGTAGATCAAATGTGGATTCTTCCTTTAATGGATCTTTATGCAATAAGACTATGCGCTAAGCTTATGATCTATTCAAGTTGATGAGTGAACAAAGTGCAAGATGGCTGGATAGGAATGCTCAGAAGAAAGTTAATGGGCTGAAGGCCTTAATTTGATGCTAGCTAAGATGGAAGTAGTGACTAAGACCGTGAACGAGCTATCTTTAGCTAATTCTCAGTGGGTCAATGCTATTCAATCTCAACCACCCACTCACTCTGTCCTTCCATGTGAAATATGTGGGGCTAACCATCAAAGTTCTACATGCCCATTAATCCAACAACAACAAGGAACTTTCTCTTTGCCTGAAAAAGTAGCCTATGCTCAAAATTTTCAACGTCCAGGCTACAACACTTTTGGAGCAACATACAATCCCGGCTATAGGAATCATCCTAACTTCTCTTATGCAAATTAAAAAGTTCTCAATCCGCAACCTCCAAGACAAGAGAAGAAGCCGGATGGGAAGAAGCCATTACTAGGTTAGCCGACCAACAAGTGAAGTATCAAGAAAGAAATGACGATTCAATGAAAAATTTGGAAAATCAAATTGGTTAGTTGGCTAAGACAATTTTTGAAAGGAAACAAGGGGCTTTGCCAAGTGACACAGTTGTGAATCTAAGAAAAGCTATCTCCACTAGATGTGGAGTAGAATTGTTCGAGATCACCGTGGAAGAATACCTGGAAAAGATGGAGAAATCCAAGAAACAGGCCAATGAGTCGGAAGTGAATGATGATTTGCCAAAAGAAGATCAACCTAGTACTTCGATTCCTACTCCTCCACCTTAAGTGAAAGCATATGTTCCTCATATTCCTTTTCCTCAAAGGCTTAGGAAGAACAAGTTGGATTCACAATTTGCTAAATTTCTTGAAGTGTTTAAGAAACTTCAAATCAACATTCCTTTCGTGGACGCTCTAGCTCAGATGCCTACCTATGCCAAATTTATGAAAGACATCTTGACCAACAAAACGAAGCTAGAAGAGCACAAAACCATGATGTTGACGGAAGAGTGCAGTGCAACACTGCAAAAAAAATTGCCTCGAAAGATTAAAGACCTAAGGAGTTTTACTTTACGGTGTACAATTAGTGATTTAAATATAGGTAAAGCTTTTTGTGATTTAGGAGTAAGTGTGAATTTGATGCCTTTGTCTATTTTTAGGAAGTTGAACGTGGGAGAAGCGAAAGCAACAACGGTCTCATTGCAATTTGCGGACTGCTTAATCAAGCATCAACGATGCGTTGTTGAACACATGCTAGTCAAAGTGGATAAGTTCATTTTTCCGAAAGATTTCATCATCTAAGATATGGATGAGGATGAAGATATTTCCATCATCTTGGGAAGGCCATTTCTAGCTATGGGACGAGCTTTGATCGACATGCAAGAAGGAAAGCTCATTCTAAGGGTCAATGAAGAACAAGTTACCTTCAATGTTCTCAAAACATTGAAGTATCCATCTATTTCAGACTCTTGCTCGAGGATTGATGCCATTGATCATTTGGTACTTCAATCCCTACCTAGCCAGTTTTCAAAGGATCCTCTTGAATCATGTATTGCTCAACCCATGAAGACGAAGAGGATAATAATCCGAAACAAGAAGTGGTCCAATATTTGGAGGATTTACCACCATTTCAATCAAAGGAACTTTACTTCGAGGAGTTGGGAGAAAGTTATTCTCCTCCACTTCCATCTTTCCAACAAGCTCCAACTTTAGACCTCAAACCCCCACCGTCTCATTTAAGGTATCCTTTCTTGGGAGATGCTTCAACACTCCCCGTGGTCATTTCAAATTCATTGAATTAGTTGGAAGAAGGGAAATCGCTTAGACTCTTGAGAGAACACAAAACGGCTATTAGTTGGACGATTTCTGATATTAGAGGAATCTTTCCTTCGATTTGTATATATAAAATCTTGATGGAGGATGATTTCAAGACCTCTATTGAACATCAATGTTGACTCTATCCAAATATGAAAAAAGTGGCTAGAACCGAGGTGTTGAAGTTGCTTAATTCGGGTATTATTTACCCCATTTCGGATAGTAGTTGGGTGAGTCTGGTGCAAGTGGTCCCAAAGAAGGGAGGAGTCACGGTTGTAGAAAATGAGAATAATGAATTGATCCCTACTCGGCCGGTGACGAGATGGAGAGTATGTATTGATTATAGGAAGCTCAACAAGGCAACCAGAAAAAATCACTTCCCACTCCCTTTCATAGATTAAATGTTGGAAAGATTGGCTGCTCGTGCCTATTATTGCTTCCTAGATGGGTATTCGGGGTACAACCAGATTGCTATTGCCCTCGAGGATCAAGAAAAGACCACATTTACTTACCTATATGGAACATTTGCATACAGGCGGATGCCTTTCGGTTTGCGCAATGCCCCCGTGACATTCCAAAAATGCATGATGGGTATTTTCTCGGATATGGTTGAGAGGTTATTGAGGTCTTCATGGATGATTTTTCCATCTTTGGTCATTCCTTTGACGATTACCTAGATAATTTAGGAAAGGTTTTTGACCCGATGTGAAGAGACTAATCTTTTGCTCAATTGTGAGAAGTGACATTTCATGGTAAAAGAAGGTATTGTGCTTGGCCACCAAATTTCATATAAGGGTATTGAAGTAGACAAGGCCAAGATTTAGATTATCGAGAAACTACCTTCCCCGACTACAGTGAGAGGCATACGAAGTTTCCTAGGACATGCTGGGTTTTATCGTCGTTTTATCAAGGACTTTTCAAAGATTACAAAACCCTTGTGTTCTTTGCTTGAGAAGGAGACCCCCTTTGTGTTCTCCAGGTAGTGTTTATTGGCATTCACCACTCTTAAGGATAAGTTAGTTTTGGCTCTTATTATAGTTGCTTCGAATTAGAATTTCCCTTTTGAGCCAATGTGTGACGCGAGTGATTATGTGGTAGGGGCTGTTTTGGGGCAACGGAAAGATAAGGTCTTACATGTCATTTATTATGCCAGGCAGACCTTAACTGAAGCTCAGTTGAACTACGCTATTACTAAGAAGGAGTTACTAGGGGGTGGTGTTTGCATTTGAGAAGTTTTGTTCCTATTTGATTGGATCGAAGGTTATAGTATACACAGATCACTCTGCAATCAAGTATCTCTTAGCTAAGAAGGACTGCAAGCCACGGTTTTTGAGATTGATGTTGTTGTTACAAGAGTTGGATCTCGTTGACATCCGAGACAAGAACGGAATCGAGAATCTGGCAGCCGACCACCTCTCAAGACTTGAACAAGAGGAAGAGTTATGAGACTTAGAGATAAATGAATTCTTCCCAGACGAGCAACTCTTGAGTATCTCCCATCTCTTGCGGGTTCGTTAACACCATGGTATGCCAACTATGTCAACTATCTTGTTAGTGGTGTTCTTCCCCCAGATTGGGATGATCCATTGTTATTTCGGAGTGGACTGGATCAATTCATAAGGAGGTGTGTACCTGAGGAAGAGATGGAACCAATTCTAAATTCTTGTCATTCTTCCCTGTATGGAGGCCACGTTGGTGCTAATAAGACCGTATTAAAGGTTCTACAAGTCAGTTTCTATTGGCCTACGTTGTTCTGAGATGCTTATGCCTTTGTCTCTAAATGTGATAAGTGTCAAGGCCACGAGAATATCTCAAATTGGCATGAGATGCCCTTGAATTCAATATTGGAAGTTGAATTGTTTGATGTATGGGGGATAGATTTCGATGGACCGTTCCCTCCTTCTCAAATCAATATATATTAGTGATGGTCGACTACGTTTCAAAATGGGTGGAGGCAGTGGCTCTTCCTACTAATGATGCTCGGGTAGTGCTTAATGTTCTCAAGAAGAATATCTTTGCCCGGTTTGGGACCCACCAAGCCCTTATTAGTGACTGTGGGAAACACTTCTGCAATCGCCAATTTGACTCATTATTGGCAAGATATGGAGTCACAGATAGGGTTTCTACACCCTATCATCCTCAGATGAGCGGCCAAATGGAGATATCTAACGAAGAGTTGAAAAGAATATTGGAAATGACTGTCAATGCTTCAAGAAAAGATTCGTCAAAAAAGCTTGATGATGCATTGTGGGGACACCGGACTGCATTCAAAGCTCCAATTGGAATGTCCCCTTATCAATTGGTCTTTGGGAAAGCTTTCCATTTGTTGGATGAGCTTGAACACCGGGCCGTTTGGGCGATCAGGACATCGAAGGAAAAAACAAAAAAAGAAGAAGAAAAAAAGAAGAAGCTAAGTTGGCCCAGGAGAAGAAACTCCTTCAATTGAACGAACTTGATGAGCTCAAGCTTCAAGCATATGAAAATGCCAAGATCTATAAGGAGAAATCGAAAAAGTGGCATGACAATCGGATAGTGAGACGAGAATTCAAGGTTGGAGATCAAGTTTTCATTTTTAACTAGCTTTAGTTTTTTCTGGGAAAGTTACGATCTAGGTGGATGGGACCGTATACTATCACTCAAGTCTTCCCTCATGGAGCTATTGAGATTTTCAATGAAAAGAAAGGAAGGTTCAAAGTGAGTGGGTAACATTTGAAGTTATACTTGGTAGGAGAATTCTCCAAGGCGAAATCCTCAATTCCCCTTGCCAACTCGAAATGATAAAACTTCAAAGTCAAACTAAGACTATAAATGAGTTCTCTTTCGGAGGCACCCCAAATTTCTCTTTTATTTACTTGCTTTCCGCATTTTATGTTGTGATATTTTCTTTTGACTCTGTTAGAGTTGAGTTGATTGTGTTTGTGCTTTAGCGTTTCAACCCTAGCATTATTGTTATTTTTGTGTTGGAACTAAATTTGGGGGGATGTGGATAGGCTATGGCCTAAGCTCATTTGCCTTGCTTCGATTCTTGTGCATATTTTTTATTTAAATTGCTTTTCATCCCAATAATGCATAAAAGTTAACACCCACATAATGATCGCATTTTTCTTCATTTGTGTTTCTGTGTCATATTGGGTAGTTTGATATGTTGTTATTGTAGTATGTATATATATCTTGTAGGTAAGGTTTATAGTTTGATGAAAAATTTGGAAATTTTCTGCAGATGTCATCTTATGGTTGTTCCCGTTTGTTATTACGGCCGTATCCATCATTTTACACTTGTACTATGTCATATTACGGCCGTAATTTCATTTGAGTTAAGCTGCGAAAAATTTTTAGAAAGTTTTGTACGGCCGTAAAGTAAATTTTTACAGCCGTAAGTGTGCTTTGTACGGCTGTAATATCTTTCTTACATCCGTATCCATCTTTTGCCTGGTAAGTGTGAAAATTTTTAGAGAGTTTTGTGCAGCCATAAGATAATTATTACGACTGTATTTTGTTATTTTATGGCCGTATAGTAACTATTATGGCTGTACCTATGCCTAACCTGAATTGAACATTTTTTTGCAGAAAGTTTTGTACGGTAGTATATTTAAATTGTACAACCGTATCTTGCCTATTTATGGCCTTAACCAATTTTTTACGGTCGTAAATTTGGTCTGGCTTTTAAAAACCAACCCTTTCTCTTCCTTCCCCATGCACTTCTTGTCCTAATTTCTCTCTTCGTTCGATTTCACTTGCCCAAAACCGCTAAATTTCACCATTTTCACGATTTAAATCTTCACCTAAGGTCACACATCATCAAGATCAATCAATTATCAACTGTTGCATGGATTGAAAGTACGTATTTCATTATTTTTTTAGGTTTTCTTTGAATTTTAGCTTTAGGGTTCGAAAATTGTCTCCCCAATTTGTGATTTTATGTAATCATTGTAGGTTTTGTATGCCCAATTCCATGTTTTAAGAACAAATTCAACATTATTGATGAAAAATTGTATTCTTTGATTGAGAATTAACTTGTTCTTGAATGAAGTTGGTCTATCTCAATTTCTTGTAGTTCCATTGAGACGAAGGGCTTTAGAGTAGTCTTCGCTATTGCTTGGGTATTGACGATCATTTTTCGGATCCCATATTGCTAGAATTTTGCTTGTTTTGGGGTGTTCTTTCACATGCACACGAGGTGTTCGATGAAATGCTTTAATGAAACGTTTCATGCCTTTTTGTATCTTCGATAACTTAGCATGTTTCTCTTTCTCTTTGCGCCACCGTGTGTGCATGTCGAACGCTAATTGATCCACCATAATATATGATTATGCCTATGTTACTTTTGGTGATTCATGTTGAGATAAAACAAACGTCCATGACCTTGACATAAATTGCTTGTATTTTTCTTGAACATCTTTAGGCACTATGTTTACATTTAACCTCTTGTTGAATAATTTTGTGTGCTAATGTAATAAACTCGCGGATTGGTTCTTCAACATATTTCTCTACCTAGTCTTTTGTGTTGATCTACTTCACGTGCCTTGAACTTGTGGTCTTCTATTTCTTTTGTAGGCACTCATGGCATGAAAAGGCAAAGGCAAAGCTGTGGAAGCTCCCCAAGAACCACCCCTACTCAAGAGGAGGACAAGCAAAACCGGGGTCATCCCGGAGTGCCTTTTCAAGATGGACGACTTTATGGGATATCCTATGCTGGCGATGGATCCCGAGCCATTCATGGCTCATTTGTTCGAGTATCAATGGGAGACGTTTATGTCGAATTTGCCACACGGAAATCCATCCCTCGTGCTCCACTTTTATCAGAACTTCAACAATGATATCAGCCTTGAGGGATCTTCAAATTACCACACCACCACAATTCTTGGGAAGAAGGTCAAGTTCTCCCCTACTATTATCGAGAAATTTTTGGGAATCACGGAGATGGAGCTTCACACATCTCAACTGCTGCCAATGACATTTTCTCGGATACAGAGATGCTTCAGTACGCTCTCAAATCAAAATTCCATGATCAGATCATGACCAATGCTTTGCTATACAATCAAGCTTTTCTGATAGATGAAGCCTAGTACATGCAATTGTAGGCGATTGGCAATCTTTATTAGACCACTACTCAAACTTCAGTCTCCATCCCTCATCTTCGGGGCATGTATGCCATTTACATGGGGTAGAAGATTGATTTAGGCTGCCACATTTATGACACCATCTACTGGTATGCCCGATCCATACCGTCCAACAAGTTGATGCCTTACCCATGCATTATTATAGGGATCTGCCGTGATCAGAAAGTAAATATCCCTCCCGATGGTGACACGGAGAAGCATGGGAATAGACTCACCCGTAAAAGTATTGAGAGCGACCGCACTCAGCTGAAAACAAAGCAGCGGCGGGTTGAACGACAGCCTGGGGATGTGAGAGAAGAGGAAGATGCAGCACTAGGAGTCGAAGGGGGGCGGCACAGACAAATTCGTTCTAGTCCGTTGTCCTGGACATGATGCACGGCCTGTATCTCTGCATGGACCACATGGACTCCCGTCTATACCAGATCGAGGACATTCAGTGCATCATTCAAGATATCGAGCACATGATCCTTGATGGCCACGAGAAAAGAGGGAGTATTGAGACAACATGTAGGTCGCGATGCGCAATTGGTTCGGTGGTCGAGAAGGATCTTCAGGGGATGGTTCAGGTCACTCTGGGTGAATCCTTTTTAGGAAGTTTTTCCCCCCATGTATTTTCAATTTTACACTCACATTGGGGACAATGTGAAAGTCAAGTTTGGGGAGGAGTTCGAATTTTTGGACAGTAATTGTTTTCGGACAGCATGTTAGGTCTATATTGCGTTTTATTTCATGTGTTTTACGACTTATTTGTATTGTTAAGGTTTAGTATATTATGGTTTTACACTCTCTTGCATGTTAGTAAGTTTTTTTATTGCCAATTAAGTATGCTTTTACATTATTACATCTTCTTATATTTGGCCAAAATTGTTTGAGATTATTGCCTGATTGGCCTTGCCGGCTTGTTTGTATATGCTTTCCTGTTATTTGTATGCTTATATTAGCCTTGCCAGCCCGTAGGGTAAAATTGCTGTTGTTTCACTTGAGAAATCCGAAGTGCTAGTTGTAAATTCTTTTGATTTGATAGTTGTCGGGAGCTTCTTCCATAGTTTTTAAATTTTGAGTCATGTTCCACGTCATTGTGCTTAAGTATTGGTCATACAAAAATTTTGACAATTTTATTCTGCATTTTTCATCCATTATTGTTGGGGGCCATGCATTGCACGTTTTCATTTCTATGGAAAAAAATAGTTTAACTAGTATGTAAGTGAGGGGCTTAGATTGGCAGTAGGTTTGAATTGTCTTTGGGAAGAGCGTTCGATCATGGGAGAGTTAGTGTATGTTTAGTGGTTGAAATCACCGGAGATACTCATTTGTTGAGAGTTAGGATGAAATGGTGGGATTGTTCGATTTTTGTGTGCTAATTCCATTTTTATAGCGACGTCGTGATTGACTTGTATATAGTAATTGTCACTTCTTTTGGTCAAAGTGAACGAATCGTGGATTTTTTTACATTTCGTTTATTGCTTGTGGATTGGTTTTGCAACTTTATCCCTGTGAGCTAGTTAAGTGAATTGCCTACATGATAATTGTGCTTTTGTTCGTAATTATGATAGAGTTGAGTTTTGCTCGAGATGAGCAAGGGTTTAAGTTTGAGGGTATTTGATAGGTGCATTTTTATACACTTTTGGGTGCTCCTAACAATTTGAAAATAGATAAAACGAGCAGATCTCCACTCACAATTCACCTTTTTGATCCATGTGGGCTAATGATGTGAAACGGGAAAGAGAATGAGGAAAATGAGCAAAAAGAGATAAGTCAGAAGAAAAAAGATGAAGAAACTAGAGGCAGAGCAATTTTACGGCCATAAGTAAAAGTCTTACGGTTGTAACTATGCCCATACCCAAACCCTACGGCCGTAGAAGCAGTTCATACGACAGTAAAAGTGAAACCTTGAGTGCCGAATTCATACAGATTGTTTGATACTGCTGTAAATGGAGATTTACGGTTGTACAAATTCAACTTATAGCCTTAACTGATCAGACTCAAGGGATTCAAGAAAAGATGCAGATTGTTGGATACGGCTGTACAATGAATGATTACGGCCATAAATTCAACTTACGGCCGTACAAATGCAACTTACGGCTGTAATTCTCTCAAGATCAGAACTGTAAGAATTGGACAGTTTTTACTGTTTCATTTGTTTTCTTTCTACTTTCTCCTCCAATTTTGGGGCTTTTTAGGCAGTTTTACTGGCGCTATATAAGGGATGTTTAGGGCTAATTTTCTTATCTTTTGAATCCATCTTGTTCTTGCTCTCAAGAAAAGAGAAAAAGGGAAAGTTAGGGATCCATTTCGTTACTTTGTACTTGATGAGGATAATGGGTGGTTGCTTCAGGTCTATGACTTAAAAGAAGTCTCTTGATCATCTTCTCTATAATTTATCTTTGAATTTTACATTATAATGAATATTTCCATTTCTATGATTTCTTTACTTGCTTTTATGGGGTAAATCCCTCTAAGTTGGGATTGTTGGTAAGTTTGATCATGCTATTCATGCTAAACTAGTTTGAATCATCGTGTTACTTGTAGTTATGTGTGGATTCCATTGTTTTTATTGCTCTTCACTTGTTGGGCCAGTAAGTGTTGTTATTTGTGGGTTGAGTAGATTTTCAGAAAAGAATGTTTAACTTGGACCAAATGGCTTTCACTCCAAGTTCTTGGTGAGTATAGAGATATCTCACCTTGGATGACCCTTTAAGTATTTTCACAAAGATTTATGCTTTGGATGAATTTTCAATCGACATAGAAATATAGTAGGTTGAGTTGGTCTAAAAGAGGCGATTTGGCATTCGAGAAAGGAATCACCTACTTGAGGAAAATCGGGTCTAACATACGCAACAAGTAATTCATGTGAGAACTAGCCGAGCATTAATTACATAGTGAGAAAATTAAACCGACAATCTCAACTTTATTACTCATTGCAAGTTATCACCGTAGTTAATTGCTTTCCTTTACTTCATTGTCTAATTTTCGCTTTTTTGTTTATAACAAAACAATTTCCAATCTCAAAATGTATTTGTATTTTATCTATGTATTATATTAAACAATTATCTAGTGTAAAGTCACTCTAGTCCTCGTGGGAATGATAAGCGGACTTTTAGTCCAAATCTTTACTATTTGTACGGCTCGTACACTTGCGGTATATTATTGCATGTGTAAATGCCCAACAAGATTATTATATGTGCATAGATGTCCCTACCTATAAGATCAATCTCCAATGCAATCCAGTGGTCCCTGTTCTCATTACAGAAAGGAACACATGATGTAGTACAAGTACTCCATGGTCTACTAAAAGCTGGTATGTTCCCCTTTACATAATTCACCAAGGCTTGGTCGAATTGTGGGGGCTCGAAGAAGGTAGTATGATAAGTGCTAGAAAAGCACTTAAATAACTCTTCTATTTTACGTATTTGTGTGTTTTATTAATGTTATATGTTCCGTTTTATGTGTTTTTCCTTTATTGTGGTGTTTAGGGTCACAAAGAATCAAAAGGAGTCAAAATGGATGAAAATCGGATGAAAACGGAAACTCGGGACCAAAAGGCAAGTGAATCAAAGATGGAGGACCTCCGATGCAATTTTATGAAAAGTTGTTTTTACAATTTTTCTTGTGCCAAAATCGAAGAACGTCAAAGAGGATTCCCAAACTTTTTCCTGGATCGCCAAATCGGAGTTTCCTAGTGAAAGTTATGGCCGTTTGAAGAAAAAGGACTAAGCGTCACTTCCAAAGCTGTTGGGGACCAAAGTGCAACGTTTCAAAAGTGTAGGGACCAAAGTGAAACTTTGCAAAAAGTGGGAGGACCCAAATGCAATTTCCCAAGGATCAAAATGAACAACATTCAAAAGTTGAGGGACTTGGTGTGCAATTTAGGTGACTCGGGTGACTCAGATGTTGATCGCCGCATGTGATCAGTGTATGCCAAGTGACTCGAAGTCACGCCCGAGCATCCTCGATCAGCGCCCCGCAACCGTCCAGTCATGCACCTGGGTCCCTGGTCCTCGTTCCTTGTACAGGACTAAGCGAGAATCAGCGTGACTCAGTGTAGCGGTGACTCGAGTCACGCTGGCACGCGCAGATTTTGACACGGACTCCACCTACCATAAAACGTGTTTTGGTATTTTCTTGACTTCTTAGAGATAAACAATCTGAGGCACCACAATAGACTATGAAGGAAGACTTTATGATTTTTAATATTTTTGGTGTAATATTTTGCCTATAAATAGAGGCATTTCCAAGCTTGAATCACAAATTGTAGAGAGAATTAGCTTGTGATTCTCTCCAACTTTCTCCTCAATAAATTTCTCTTCATCATTTGTTCTTAGTTGTAGCTTGAAAGCTCTTAGTTTTCATATTCCGGCGGAGTAAGAACCTAAATATAGGTTCGAAAAATCAAGTAGTGAATATGATTAACGGATATTTCTTCTCTAGTTTCTTTTCTAATTTTATTTTCATATTTGAGAAAGATAATTTCTCATATATTCTTGAGAGGTGATACGGCGTTACGCATTATAAATGTTAACCCATATATGAGTAGTTAGACTTCTCTATTTAATTCTTAGCATTATTTACGTGATTTCTATAGTTTGTATATATTACTTGAGATAGTGAAGTATAATCTATCATATAGCGATGGTGATACCCGCTAATATGAGTAGTTAGACTTCTCTATCTAGTTCGAGGGGACGTTGTGTTCAATTATCATGTTGTTATCTTTTCTAACTCTTTGCTAACGTTTTATCTATTCCTCTACTTCAATTTGTTGATTTGTTATGCTTTTAAACCCGTTTTGAATTTATGTGATTATTGCATTCACTTTGGCCAATTGAATCAATTAATCTTTAAGTTCAAGTTAAGTGCTAGGATTGGAACTTTTGATCCGTAATTATCACTAGATTCCAATCCTGATGCAAGCGATATCGTGCATATTTGTTAATAAATAAACTTAGATGTATTAATTCAAGTTTGTGAAATTGATCATCTAATTCAACTCATTCTTCTTGTTCTTTTCACACTAGCATTGCATTAAATCCTAAGAACTTGTTTAGGATTATCCAATAGCTAGATGTTAAGTTAAAGAACTCACTTTAATTTAATACACTTAAGGAAGAATTCGTTAATCAGAGCTTCTTGGTTAATTGAGAGTTGATAAATTGAAGAAGGGATAGTACACGTTGCATGGGAAAGATAAACACAAGATGTTGACACAACCGAACCCGAGAACTAGATATATCTTCAATTGTTTCATTTTCATCTCTTTTATTTTATAATTTTATTTTCGAATTGCATTCAACTTCACAAAACCCCCCTTTTCTATATTAATTGATAAAAACAACTAGATCAAACACCGTTCCTCTTGGGTTCGACCCTTACTTACCACTTCTACATTAATTTGTAGTTTTGAAACCGAGTAAGGAAATAAAATAAATTTTGGCGTACTGCGACAACACGCCCATAGTATTTGACTTCAGCCCAAAATACATCCTCATATATGGGACGAAGTTCGAGTCCAAAACTGCGCAATCTTGTCTAAAGAGACCTGGGTAAGTTCTAGCTCGGACTCTTATGTTATAAAGTGTTGCGTTCGCGTGCTACAAGAAAAAACACTTATTAGATAAATAAGTAAGTTATATTGGCTTAAAAATTAAGATAAATAAGTAAGTTATATTGGCTTAAAAATTAATATCTTAAACACACCCTTAAGTACATACCTCGTCTCTAAACCATCCATCAACCCAAATAAGATTATTAAAGAACTTCTTGTTTGCATCAACAGTAGACAATCATCACTGGGAAGATAAAAAAATAAATACTATAGCATGTGTGACAAGTACTACACTTTATGCTCTTAATAAGACAAACACAAGCCTTTATAGTAAGTTACCTATCTGGAGTGCCTGACAATTACTTTTCAAGATCATCAAGCTCGGCCGGATCGACTGGTCTGAATGGATCATAGATAGTGACATTTCAAAGTCTTCTTTTTTTTGTAGGATTTATCCATGGGGAACGTAATACAGCTGCCTCCTTCTTCGTACGGTGCCCCTAGCCTTTAGCAAACTCTGATTTATCACTACTGATCTCAATGGGCTCCACAGCGATGGCTTCATAATTAAATGTGGTTAAAATAATGAATTGAAAAAATTTAAGCCCTAATCGAATGACGTAGGGAGTCATCTTATATGTATGTACCTCGTTCATGGTCCTTCTTATTGTCTGGAGTAGTTAGGAGCTTCCTCTCCGAAATATTGTCAACATTTTCTAAATTCAATGCCTTCTTTTCGATATCCATACTCCACAACTTCCGTCTTTCACAGAGAACAATGGCGGATGATGGGTTCGTCACAATGCCTATAAATTAGTACTCAAAAACTAATTAATGGTTCACTACAAGAACGTCAAGAATATATCTGTATATTACATACCGTCATCAAAGTCAAGTGAATGCTTCTCAGTGACCATTGGCGATTCTTCTTCTTCGAAGAAATAGTCTTTAGCCAAGACATCTCTTCACTGTCAGGCTTCACATCCCTAACTTCTCCTTCGGCAACTCTAGTTCTCTTTTCTTGATCTGCTTCCCCAACTGGATATGTCACGTTACATCAATGACACATCTTCACATTAACCAAATAACATAGTCATTCAACACTTAAATCTACCTTGATCACTTTCTTTGGTATGGTCAGGATTAGCCAGGACTTCCTCTCCAAAATATTGTCAACACTGTCTAAATACAATGCCTATTTTTTGATTCCCATGCTCATTAAGCTTTGCTGTCTTTTATAAATGACAATGGTGGATCATGAATTTGTCATTATGCCTACAAATAAACACAAAAAACTACTCACTCAATTTCTACAACAAGTGAATGCTTCTCAGAAATCATTGGCAACACTTCTTCTTTAGAAAAAGAGTCTTCAACCAATACATCTCCACCTTTCTTTTCGTTAGCTACTTCCCCATCTAGATTAGTATTGTTATTACGTTAAATCAATGGCACATCTTCACTTTCCAAACTTATGGATTCTTATTTCATAGCTAATTAATGAACATGCATACATTTCATAGGCTTCCCTGGCGTGTCAAGAATAATATGCATTTTGCTCTCCAAATTGCCTAGACGAAATTCACATTTCTTTCTTTGATAAACTTTCATAGCAGATGGCAGACCAGTCACCGTTTCTATAAATGAGAAAAAATATTAGTTGATTGATTACAACAATTTATTGCAAAAAATGACAAAAAAAGACCACTCATGTACCTCTATTGCATTCAACTCTATCTACCTTTTCATAAGCTATTTCTGTGTCTCTGAAAGTGTTATCCTCCCTCATTTTTGGATAACTTTTACCCCCATTCACTTTGTCTCATCATACATAGCACGGCCAAATGAGCTACCATTTGATTGAGCGATGGCTCTTTTAACTGATTCTAAAAACATTGCCATCTTTATCTCCACCTCCTCACGAAATTCTCCCAATTCATCCTTCATTACTTTCCTCACTATTTGTGCAACACTTTTTCCTTTTGTAGGACCTTAGGGTTGAGGCAGATTAGAGTAACCATGGCAAGCCGAGGAAACAGGCATGTCTTCGTTGACGGGTTCCTGTCTTTTATCTGGCAACATAATGTTAGACGCGTCGACTTCTTCATCGCCAATCATTGTTAAGACGTAGTGTGATGAATTAGCTTCATAATTATTTGGCGTTAATGTGTGTTGAACTTCTACTTAATTAGTGTTGTCAAACAGTTAAATTGTTAAAGAACTTAAACAGAAATAAAAAATAAAAAATTTGAATGACATGATTATATTATGTTACCTTGTTAATATGTTCGTTCTGTAGCTGTTTCTTCATTCTCTAACCAATCATTCTCTGAAGTCTATAAAATGGACTCACTGTGGTGCCAAACTTCCTTCCAAACTGAGGAATTGATTCAAATGTCCAAATCTGTTAAGCAAAGCAATCACAAAAAGTAACAGATTTGAAAAAAAATCAAAATGTACTTTAAACTAAAAGTACCATCATCACAAGGGGAAATCCATGTACAAAATATATGACTTTATTGGTCTCTTTATTCATATTGAATGTGTTAGTAGCTCCCTGGCGTGGCATGGGATGAGTTCAGATTGCCTCATTGAGTAACACGCTGGCTGACGTGGCAAGGTCCCACTATGGATCGATGAGGGTAAACGAAACTAGAGCCCTATGCTCTGGGTCAATTCAAACATGGCATAACTTAGCCTCGTCTGGCCGAACTGACCATAGATCAGGAGAGGACCTGTGCCACCGCCGAACGGTCGTTGGGTGGCCCAAGTCAGTAGTGTAGCTGAGAAGTGTTAGCCGCCTGAAAGATTTGATATACAGCCAAGAACAATCCATGTGTTGCCTGACACGCTTACGTCACCAATATCTGACAAGACATCATCACCATAAATGCAAAGATGGCGACACACAAGTCCCGGAGGTCATCGCTTTAAATGCAAAGCTGTTGCGTACAGGTTATGACAGTAATCATCACACCTAGTTTGGGTCTAGGCCGACCACCTCATGATGACCTGTGATGACCCCCAAAATTTGTGTTATAAATAGATGACTTGGACCCCATAAATAGTATCCAAAAATCCTCTATAATTGAGTCTAGTTCGAACTTTCTATTAATATAAAATTTTTACTATTCCAGTTACTTCAAATCAATCCCAAATCCACTAAAGTTGGTACTTAAGTAGCAATTACTATTTTTGGCATCAACAATTGGCGCTCGAGGAAGGGCCTTCCCCATTCTACAATACACGATCCCAGCTCTGCCATAAAACAACCCATCACCTTAAATGGCTCGTGGCCACACTTTCCTAACCCAGCGAGACGAGAGCTCTGCTACTCTAACGACAAAGACACTTCACAACGAAGTGATGGGCTGCCAGAAACAGCCCACCACGCTGCCGAGGAAGGGGTTATGCAAGCACAGATCATGAGACAGCTGGAATACCTCACCAAGGTCATGGAGACGCATCAGCGAAACCCCAGGAAAAGGCCAACCAAAGCAAGCGTGCAATCACTAATGAGGGGATGCTCACCCTGGAGCCGTGCTCGAAGTCGTTTGAACTTCGACCGGTCCCCTGAACTGACTCGAACAGCGGTGCCATTACGCACACTAGCCCCTTCAGGTTCTAGATCATCTTAAAGGACAAACAACATATTTGATCGGTTCGGCCCCCTGGGTACTGAGTGGAGGCTAGCCAAGGGTCAAGGAGAGACTAATGACGATCCCTACCAGCAGTCCGAGCTCGAGCTCCTACGAAAGGGACGACTGGCCGTCCCAGCTCGTCTACCAAGGTAGGGAAAGCTTCTCCATTAATCACGAAAATCCAAGTAGAGCCTAAGCTATAGAAGCAGAGGATCTACGACGGCGCCAGCGACCCAGTTGGACACATCGATAGGTATGTAGCCTTCATCGAATTGCAAGGGTTGGCGACGAAATCATGTGCAACGCATTTCAACTAACCCTAGGTGACAAAGCTATGAAGTGGTTCAAGAACCTCCCCCCACATTCTATAAAGACGTGGTTGGACCTTTCCACTAAGGTCCAGCCGACTTTCATAGGGTCTAGGCTATGATCGACCCCAAAGCAAAGACTTGTAGATGTCAAGCAAGGAAGGGATGAATCATTAAAAAGTTCTATGGAGTGCTTCAACAACCAATACATTGAAAATGGCAACATCTCGGATGAGACCGCTTTGGTCGCAGCATTGGCTGGCATCAAGCATAAGTCGCAATTTTGGTGGTCCGTTCACGAGAATAACCTAGAGCCATATCATGACTTCCTGGACTAGGCAGAGTGCTAGATAGGGGCCGAGGAGGCCTCGGTCAACCTGGAGATAAGGCCACAAGATATGAGGTCAGAGAAAGGAAAGGAAAAGAATGCTAGGGGAGCCCAAACTCTGATCGAGGATGGGACCTGGCTTGGCCACCTTCCCAGAAATTCAAAAGCTTCCATGTCCTCAATGACAACATGGAAGGCATACTGATGCATGTAAAGTACCGTAGACTGCTCATGCCTCCAATTCCGATGTAGGCCCCCGTCCTTGAGCCAGAATCAAGCTAAGTACGGCCAGTACCACAGGTTAATGGGACATAACACGGATGCTTGGCAGGACCTGAAGAACGAGGTTAAAGGCTTAATCCAGTGGGGCACCGTTGTGAGTTCGTTGTTGCTTCCCCTGATCAAGGCTGACCTTGGCCTCAAACCCCTACAGGCCCTAGGAACGAAGTCCATACGCTGGTTATGGGCAACCAATAATTTGCCAAATCTCGGAATTAGTGAAAGAGATTGGCTAGGGAAGCCTGCAGTGGCTACAAGCATTATATACCACCCAGGTACAGGGTCGGAAAAACCCAACCTCATGCTCCACCTCTGAAGTCATTGATCTCGATTGACTATTGGATGAGATCACATTTTAAGAAATTGATTCAGTCTACGCACGGTATTTGTACAATGGCGCCTTTGTCATCAATATGGCCGTCAATGGAGTTAACGTGCACTGAACATTGGTCGACAACGGGAGTGGGGCCAACCTTCTATACCTCCGAACCCTGGTCTACATGGGGTTGGACGAGCACTATCTCAGCCTATGTTCCCTAGGACCAGTGGTCGGGATAACTGGGCATGCGACTGAGCCAATCAGAAAAATATCAATGACCACAGAAATTGGTGAAAGCCCTCGCCGACGAGCCCTCGCCGACGAGCCCTTATGGACACTTTCGTTGTGGTGGATATTCTGAGCAACTACAAAGTGATCTTGGGTCGGCCTCTCCTATACGAGCTGAGAGCTTCAACCTCCATGTACCACTACGTTATGAAATTCCCCACAGACCCTAGAGTGGGCATAGTACTACGAGATCAATTGGCTGCTCGAATGTGCAACGTCATTTTCCCTACCTTTTATAAGCGGAGGGAGGTGCTGACGGTTGCCATGGCTAAGCTCGACGACCCTAAGAATTGACTTGATGCCCGAAGCGCACAACCGATAGAAGAGCTGGATACCGTCGAGATTGATGGTGAGCACCTATGGAGGGTCTTGAGGATTAAAATGAACGTCGCAGACCCTACCCACTCGTGCCTTGTCGAGTTCTTGCGCGACAATACTGACGTCTTTGTGTGGGAGCCGTCCCACATGGATGGCATACTTGCTTCAGGAGTGTGTCATCGGCTGAATTTAGACCAATCAGCTCGTCCCAAGCAATAGCGGCAGCGTCCCTTGAACCCAGAACGATATACGGCCCCGGCAAAGGAAGTCGACAAGCTCTTGCAAATTAGTTTCATCAGGGAGGCCAAGTATTTGACTTGGGTTGCAAACCCCGTCCTGGTAAAGAAAAGCAACGACATCTGGATGGATTGTATCGATTTCACCGACCTGAACAAGGCCAGCCCTAAGGACTCATTTCCCTTGCCCCACATAGGTTAAATGGTTGATGTCATGGCTGGACACAAGCTCATTAGCATGATGGACGCTTATTCGCAATACAACTAGATACTCATGCACCCCCTGATCAGGAGCATATTGCCTTCATAACCGATTGAGGTCACTATTGTTACCAGGTCATGCCCTTTAGCCTAAAAAATGCCAAGGAAATTTACCAATGCCTGGTCAACAAGATGTTCAATTCACAGATTGGAAAGATGACGGAGGTCTATGTTGACGACATGCTAGTCAAAAGCGTAAAGCAGAGTGGTCATGTACAGCACCTGAGGGAAAGGTTTGAGATCCTAATTAAGCATCGGAAGAAGCTGAACCCAGCCAAGTGTGCCTTTGGGGTCCAGTCCAGAAAATTCCTCAGGTAAATCGTCTAGGTATTGAAGTAAACCCAAAAAAGATCCTAGCTGTGCCTGATATGAGACCCCCTACCAAGGTCAAGGAGATCTAAAGCCTCACGGGCCGCATTGCAGTCCTGAACAGATTTGTGTTTGAGGCCACAAATGAATGTCGTCCTTTCTTTGATGCACTGAAGAAAAGGAAAGATTTCGGATGGACCCCCGACAAAGAGGCCTTCGACAAGCTCAAGGAGAACTTGGCTCAACCACCCGTCCTTTCAAAACCTAGGCCAGAAGAAATCCTATCAATCTATCTCTCTGTCTCTGAGCACTCTGTGAGCTCAGTACTCGTTCGCACCTAGAGGGATGTGCAGTACCCAGTGTATTACATGAACCAGTCATTGCTTGATCCCTAGAAAAGGTACACCCTGATGGAGAAGGTAGCCTTCGCGTTGATCATCAGTGCCAGGAAGCTTAGGCCTTACTTCTTAGAGCATATCATTAACGTGATTACTAACTATCCACGGCGCCAGGTGCTCCAAAAGCCCGGTACATTAGGTCGGCTAGTCAAATGGGCAATAGAATTGGCCCAGTTCGACGTCTCTTATCGATCGCCCCTGTCAATCAAGGGTCAGGCCCTGGCCGACTTCATCTCATAATTCAGCTCCACTCCAACGAGTTCCAATACCAACGTTGAGTAGTGGATGCTGTTTGTGGACGGCTCTTCCACTAAGGTCCATGCAGGGGCCGGACTGGTGCTCTTCAGTCTTACCCTCAAGTCCTTTTGTCAATCCTTACGATTCTCTTTCCCAATCTCCAATAATGAGGCAGAATATGAGGCTCTGATCGCCGACCTCTGATGTGCCTGTGCTATGGGCATTTCACACCTATGGGTTATAAGGGACTCTCAGCTTGTTGTAAACCAACTCGATTGGACCTACCTCACTAAAGACGAGCGAGTGACCAGCTATGAACCTAGTTGCCTTAGATGCAAAACTTCATGAAAGTTGCCATTAAGCAAATCTCTTGAACCCAGAATAATCTGGCCGACGCGCTAGCATGGTAGAGCCGGAACTCGTCCTGAGTAGCCAAATAACGAGGTCAGCCATTGCCCAATATTTGCTTGTTACCACAATCGGCATTTGGCCACCTCCCTGGAAGGATGAAATCATTTCCTTTTTTAAGGATGGTTGGGCCCTTAAGGACCCTAGGGTGGCAAGGCAATTAAAAATCAGAGCTGCTCGGTACACCGTCATCGACAATATGCTCTACAAGAGTAGCTTCTCAGGTCTGCTATTACTATGCCTCGATGAGAGAGAAGCGACCTTTTTGCTAAACGAAATTCACTCAGAGGTATGTGCAAATCATTCAGGTGGCAAGGCACTGGTCCATAAGGTCCTGCAGCATGGCTACTTTTGGCCAACTCTTAAGGACTCCAGCACCCATATCCAACATTGTGATAAGTGCCAGCGCCACACTCAAATCGGCATCCCCCACAAACCAAGCTCACGCTTATAGTAAGTCCCTGGCCTTTATATAAATAGGGCATTGACTTCGTCGGACCAATGCCAATCGGGCAAGGTAGAGTGAAATATGTTATTATGGCCGTAGACTATTTCACTAAGTGGGTTGAGGTAGAGGGCTTAGCTAAGATCATGGAGGAAAAAAGACATACTTCATTTGGAAGACGATCATATGTAGATTTGGGATCCCCGAGTCCATTGTAACAAAAAATGGTCGGCAATTCAACTACCATCGGCTAAGGTCTTTCTGCGAAGACCGAGGGATCAATAAGCGCTGCTCCACACCGAACCACCCCCAGTCCAATGGTCAAGTGGAAGTCATGCACAAGATCATCAAACATACCCTCAAGACCCAATTGGAAGACCTAAAATGAGGTTGGGCAGACGAATTGCCTACGGTCCTATGGTGCTATCGGACTACTTTTAGAACTAGCACAGGGAAAACTCTCTTCGCCTTGGCTTATGATGTCGACGCTGTTATACCTGCTAAGGTCGAGCGCCCATCGTTCCATACTAGATATTTTGTTGAGCAAATTAACAACCAAGAACTTTCGCTCGAGGTCGACTTATTGCAGGAAAAGCGACTGGACGTAAAACTTCAGGAAGGTCTTCCTCGCCACCAGGGATGACGCTGCGAGAGTCTTAGTAGAAAAATGGGGAGGACTTTATGTGGTCCTCAATATCCTCGGCAGTGGCTCTTATCGACTCGGAACGTCAGAAGGAGACGAACTCCCGCACCCCTGGAATATGGAACATTTGAGAAAATATTTCCAGTAATATCTCGAAAATGTGTAAAACCGGACTGGGCAATATTCTTACAAATGAGATTGAGGTGGGACATATCCCCCACAAGATAGACAAAAAAAAAAGAAAGTTACGAACCACCCTCTGCCCCTCTCTCCAGTTTAGACGCCGGCCCTGGCATCCCATATTAGGCCCTCAGGGCATCACCTTAGCATGGAGGAAGCCGACGTCCCAATCTGAAGGCTTCTTAGTAATGCCCTGGATGAGGTCCTCGGCAGCACTGATGAAGGTAAAGTTCATCTCGTAGTTGTACTCATCGGAGTTCCTGAACTCCTCAATCATTTTCTCCCGAGAGGAGCGGGCCTGGATTGGGCTTGTTTCAAACTATTGAGCTGGCCATGAAGTAGCTCAATTTTGGCAGCGAGGGCCTTCTTGGTGTTCTCCAGCTCCTAGATGTTTTCCATGTACTTTTTTGTGCATCTTTCAGTCTAGCCTGAGCTTCCTCCATGCTGGATCTCACCTCAGCCACAACAGCATCGCTAGTCTTTAGGTTCGACTGTAGCTATTTGAGGTTGGACCTCGCCTGTTCCCCACTTCAGAGCATGCGACCCATCGCTCGGCTACAATGGATCGCTAAGGTCAAGGCATTATCCTCATAATCCATCGCATTAAGATAATGCTCCTGAGCTGCGGTCCAGGACCTCCCATCAGCATCGTAGCGTTGTCAATTGAGATCAGCAAAATGAAGGGACTCATTATCCGGTCGGAGGAGTTAGCCTGGTAGAAGTAACAAAGGGGCTTTGGAATGACGCCATTGTTGCTAACATACTTTTTTTCCTTCAAGGGCGTAGCCCTGAGATACGGATGGTCCAGGCATCGAAGTTAACGCGACCCCCTCCGGGCTGAGAAGTATTTCCCACCATAAGACCCTTTCCGGCCCCATGTTCTGGAGGGCGGACCAACTGTGAAGCAGATGCCACAAGTGGAGGCCCGAAAGGCGCGAACTCAAGCACTACCTCATTACGGACCTTTTTTACCAGAGGTTAGGTGGCTTGCCGACCTCACATCTTGGGCTATGAAGAAGATTGAGCTGCGAAATAACAAGGGTAAGTGACGAGTTAAAAAGTGTTTTAGTTTGGATGACCGAGTTCGGGCTGCTTACCCGATGTAGAGGAAGATCTCCAGGGGCAAGCCCTGCATAGGCGGGCATCGAAAAAGTTTTCCTCAGTAATCAGTATTTGCTAGTCACGATCTAGAATCAACCTCACTGTGCTAGCTCGGATGGACAGCTCTCCAATTCGCAGTCTCCTTATAATCAGCACAAAATAAATTGTAAGTTCAGTTCGAAATGAATAGTAGCTCAGTACCGAGGTCTTACCTATTGTATGGTAGTTCACGAATATCGTGACCTGTTCCCCCTCACGATCGTTTGGACCAACAAAGCATCCCTGGGCCCAGAACCAGTTCTGCTTCCAACCCTTGATTGAGTCCGGCAACCGGTGATGAGGGCGCCCCCAGAGCTCAGCTGCACCGAGCAGTAGTACCAGCCCAAGTTCTGCACATAAGCCTTGAAGGCGTACAAATTCTTTAACTCCCACACCGTTGGCTTACCCAGACCGGTCCCTTGCTAGAGTACGAGCATCCCCATCACGATTTTCCACGTATTCGGGATAAGCTGGGTGGGGGCAACACAACAGGCCTTCAAAAACTCCTTGATGGCCTTGGGGAAGGGAAGCCTCATGCGGGACTCGAGCATAGCTTGATTGATGGCCATGCACCCGGACGGAGGATTGTCAGTTCGCTTATCCTCCCCAGGGACAATGAATTTCACACGGGGTGAAATCTGGTACCTGGAATGCCATTGCACAAGCGTCACCTTAGTCACTCTGGACTGGATCTATGAGTACTTCCAGGGCTGCGATGCATCAGGGCCAATCCTTCTCTTTCTGCTCCTCCTGATGAAGGTTGACGGGGCCATGCCCAGGTCTAATTATTCAGAAAGCCCAACCCTGGAATCCAGGTCGGCGATCTCATCCTTCCCCCTAACGGTTTGAATAAGTGGGATGTCTAGGACTTTCTCAACACTGGAGGAATTGTTTCTGTGCCAAGAAGGGAATGACTCTGTAGATCAGACCCCGTGGTCGTAGTCATACGGTTCTTCCAAGCTGGACTACATCACAGAGAGCAATCAGGAAATTGAAACATTACCTGTGTCGAGCACGGGTACGAACTGGTACTCAACCTGGTAGCTGACCTGGGCTATAGCTCAAGAGTAAAATTTTGAGAAGTATCGAGTTCTGAAAAGTGATATCTGAAGAAATGAGGAAGCATATATAGGTGTCGATGGATGACGGTGAAAAGGCGTGCCCCTCCCCATTGGTAGAGTGACGCATGTACAGAAGATCGGGGCGATATGATGAGTATGCCACAGGAGGTCGGACGGAGTATCAAGCCCATCTGACCGAGGTCGGCATTGAAATTGGGGACAATTGTTGGCACCTTGCTTATGTGGCACAGAATGGGTTCGGATTGCCTCATTGATTGTTGCGCTTGTTGATATGGTTGGGTCCCAGTATGGATCGGTGCTGGTAAAAGACACCAGAGCCCTATGCTCTAGGTCAGTTCGGATATAGCATAACTCGGCCTTGTCTGGCCGAACTGACCATAGATTAAGGAGAACCTGCTCTAATTGGTCATTGGGTGGCCCAGGTCGGTAGCGTAGCTGAGAAGTGTTAGCCATAGGAATGGTTTGATTGATAGCCAAGAACAATCCACGTGTTTCCTAACATGCTTAGGTCACCAATATCAGACAAGACATCATCGCCATAAATGCAAAGACGGCGACACACAAGTTGCGAGGTCATTGCCGTAAATGCAAAGCGGCTGCGTGCAGGTTATGATAGTAATCATCATACATAGTTTGGGTCTAGGCCGGCCATCTCATGATGACCTAGGATGACCCCAAAAATTTGTGCTATAAATAGATGACTTGGTCCCCATAAATAGGATCCAAAAATCCTCTGTAATTGAGTACTAGTTGGAGCTCGGCTATTAATATAAAATTTTTACTATTCCTGTTACTTCAAATCAACCCCAGATCCACTAAAGTTGGTACTTCGGTAGTAATTATTATTTTTGGCATTAACAGAATACGTTGCTCTTGAACACCTTAATAGTATGTCCATTGGACATATTTCCCCGTGGATGGCTATTAACCTTATCTAGATCTTCTATCAGAGAAAACCACTCTTCATTAACAAAAGTATCATATTCCGCAGCTAAAACAATGCATTCGAGAATAGTAAGAAGGCCTAACTTATATTTTACATCTTGTTCCTTACGGTTATCAAACCTATTAAACTTTGTCAAGAGGTCATTTCGATGTATTTGCCATTTCCTGTTCTTGAATCTCTTTAGAAATGGACTTTTTTCCTTCAAAACCTCAGACTCCCCTACTTCATCGACGACGTTAAAATCGGTCACTAAAGCAAACTCTTGTGATCCAAATCTCATCAACTTGTCTTGTATTTTGAACCATACCTCATTCTTCTTCGACATTTTTACTGTCCTATGAACAAGCCGGTATATTATTTGTGATACCAACTTTATCTCCTAATAAGTGATTTTTACACACTTATCGGGTACTTCTAACAGTTTGAAAATAGATAAAATGAGCAGATCTCCACTCGTAATTCACCTATTTGATCTATGTAGGTTAACAATGTGGAATAGGGAAGAAAACGAGGACATCGAAAGAAAAAAGGCAACCCCAAAGAAAAATGATGAAGAAAAGGGAGGCGGGATTGATTTATGGCCGTAAGGATTAGTCTTATGACTGTAAAATAACCATACGACCGTCATTCATGCAGTTAAAGTGCCATTTTCATGCAAAAAGTTTTATATAGCCGCACGTCAATCTCTATGGCCGTACTTTGGGTACTTACAACTGTAAATTAATAATTATGGCCGTACTTTTTCAACTTGAAAAAGTAGCAGAAAAGATGCAAAATGCTTGTTGCGGTCGTAGAACAAATAATTATGGCCATAAGATAGGAATTATGGCCATACCAGTAATACATATGGCCGTATCTTTATTTGGATCAGATTTTGGGCAGTTTTAGTCTTAATGTAATTTTGATATTTTGGCCACTTTTCTTATCTTCAGATGAAACATGCTCTTGCTCTTAAGAAAAGGGAAAAAGAAGGGAAAAGCTAGGTCGCTCTTTACTTGCTTTCTAGTTGATAAAGATTATGGTTGTTTGTTTCAAGTCTGAGACTTAAAGTGAGTCTCTTGATCATTTTCTTTGTATTTAATCTTTGAATTTTACATTATAATGAATATTTCTATTTCAATGATTTCTTTATTTGCTTTTATGGGGTAAAACCATCTAAGTTGGGATTGTTGGTAAGTTTGATCATGTTATTGATGCTAACCTAGTTTGAATCATTGTCTTTGTGGCTCTTCACTTGTTTGGCTAACAATTGTTGCTGTTTGTGAGTTGAATAGGTTTTCAGAAAAGAATGTTTAACTTAGACCAAATGGTGTTCACTCCAAGTTCTTGGTGAGGATAGAGATATACCTCTCACATTGGATTATCCTTTAAATATTTTCACAAAGTTTTATGCTTTGGATCAACCTTCAATCGACATAGAGATATAGCAGGTTGAGTTGATCGAAAAGGGGTGATTTGACATTCAAGAGAGGAATCACCTATTTGAGAAAAGTTAGGTCTAACACAAATGACAAGTGACTCATCTGAAAGCTAGCCAAACATTAATTATATAGTGAGCAAACAAAGCCGATGATCCTAACTTGACATGCCATATCAAGTTATTACCATATTCATTTACTTCCCTTTATTTCATTGCATGATTTAAGCTTTTTGGTTTATAGCAAAACAATTTTCAATCTCAAAATGTGTTTATATTATAATTATGTATTGTATTAAACAATTATCTAGTGTAAAATCATTTCAGTCCTCGTGGGAGTGATAAGCGGACTTCTAGTCCAAATCTTTACTACTAGTACGGCCCGTCCGCTTGCGATATATTATTGCATGTGTAAATGCCCATCAAGTTTTTGGCGCCATTTCTAGGGACTTAACGATAGCTACATTATCTAGTTGTGTTTTATCTTTATATTTATACCTTGTCTTCTACTTTGAGCCAAGCAAAGCTAATTGTGAATGCTTTGTGTAGGTACCTTCCAATGCATGCCAAGAGCTCGGAATTTGGAAGTTGTTGCTTTTGATTCCCGGATTGAAGGAATGTTTAGAAGAGGTAGTCGAAGACAAAGAGCTAAAAGAAGAAGGAGAATAAGAGAAATGGTTGAAGAACATAATCTTCCTTCTACTCCAAATGAGCGTGAGGGCCTGGTAGTCATCAATGAGGACGACATGCTTTTCTGAGATTTTATAAACCCTCCTACTTTGAAGCTATAAAGATGAGATTGCTTGTTTATACTTTGAAGGACAAGGCGAGAGAATGGTTGGATAGTTTGCCTTCTAGAAGTATCACAACTTTGTTTGAGTTTGTCCAATAATTCACAACAAAGTACTTTCCCCCGAGCAAGATTGGCAAGCTCAAATACGATATTTCCACACTTAGGCAAAAGGAATTTGAGTCCTTTCATGAGGCTTGGGAGAGGTACAAGGAAATGCTCCGGACGTTTCCTAAGAATGGATTCCGGCTCAAGTGAACTATTTCTACTCCAGTCTACTCTCATCTTCCAGATTGAATGTGGATTCTTCCTCTAATGGATCTTTATACAACAAGACTATGCGACAAGCTTATGATCTATTCGGTTTTATGAGTGAACAGAGTGCAAGATAGCCGGATAGGAATCCTCAGAAGAAAGTTAGTGGGCTACATGAAGTTGAAGTCGTGAATTTGATGATAGCTAAGATGGAAGCATTGACTAAGATAGCGAACGAGCTATCCTTAGCTAATTCTCAACAGGTCAATGTGGTTTAATCTCAACCTCCAACTCACTCTGCCAATCCAAGTGAAATATGTGGAGCTAACCATCAAAGCTCTACATGCCCATTAGTCCAACAACAAAGAACTTCCTCTTCGCCTGAACAAGTCGCCTATGCTTAGAATTTTCAACATCTAGGCTAAAACCCTTTCGGACAAACATACAATCCCGGCTATAGGAATCATCCTAATTTCTCCTATGAGAATCAAAATGTGCTCCATCCACAACCTCCAAGACAAGAGAAGAAGTCGGGATGGGAAGAAGCCATTACAAGGTTAGCCAACTAACAAATGAAGTATCAAGAAAAAAATGACGCTTCACTGAAAAATTTGGAAAATCAAATTAGTCAATTAGCTAAGACTATATCTGAGAAGCAACAAGGGACTTTGCCAAGCGACACGGTTGTGAATCCACGGGAAAATGTCAAAGCTATATCCACTAGAACCGGAGTGGAATCACCGAGATCACCATGAAAGAAAACTTGGAGAAGAGGGAGAAATCAAAGAAACAAGCTAAGGTGCCAGAGGTGAATCATGATTTGTCTAAAGAATATCAACCTAGTACTTCTTCTCCTACTCCTCCACCTCAAGTCAAAGCATATGTTCCTTCTATTCCCTTTTCTCAAATGATTAGGAAGAACAAGTTGGATGCACAATTTGCCAAGTTTCTTGAAGTATCCAAGAAACTTCATATCAACATTGTTTTCACGGATGCTCTTGCTCAAATGCCTACCTATGCCAAATTTATGAAGGACAAATTGACCAACAAAAGGAAATTAGAAGAGCATAAAACCGTGATGTTGATTGAGACGTGTAGTGCAATATTGCAAAAGAAATTAGCCCCAAAGATTAAAGACCCAGGGAGTTTTACTTTACCATGTACAATTGGTTATTTAAACATAGGTAAAGCTCTTTGTGATTTAGGAGCAAGTGTAAGTCTGATGCATTTATCTATTTTCAGGAAGTTGAACGTTGGACAAGCGACAGCAACGATGGTCTCATTGCAATTGGAGGACCAGTCAATCAAACATCCACGAGGCTTTGTTGAGGACGTCCTTGTCAAAGTGGATAAGTTCATTTTTTTCGGCGGATTTCATCATCCTAGATATGGATGAAGATGAACATATTCCCATCATCTTGGGAAGACCATTTCTAACTAAGGGACGAGCTTTGATCGATGTGCAAGAGGGAAAGTTCATTCTACGGGTCACTCAGAACAAGTTACCTTCAACGTTCTCGAAACATTGAAGTATCCATTTACTTTGGACTCTTGCTTGGGAATTGATGCCACTAATCATTTGCTACTTCAATCTCTCCCTAGCCAATTTTGAAAGGATCCTCTTGAGACATGTATCACTCAATTTATTAAAGAATGGAGAGGATAATGATCCGAAACAAGAAGTGGTTGAATATTTGGAAGCTTTACCTCCATTTCATAAAAGGTGGCCTTATTTTGAAGATTTGGGAGAAGTCTATCTCCCCCACTCCCTTCTCTTCAACAAGCTCCAACTCTAAGATCAAACCTCTCTTGGCTCATTTAAGGTATGCTTTCTTAGGAGTTCCTTCAACACTCCCCGTGGTTATTTTAAATTCATTAAATGAGTTAGAAGAGGGGAAATTGTTAAAAGTTTTGAGAGATAAGGAGACGGCCATAGGTTGGATGATTTCGGATATTAAAGGCATATCTCCTTCGATTTATATGCATAAAATCTTGATGGAGGATGATTTCAAGCCCTCCATTGAAAATCAACCCCGACTTAATCCAAATATGAAAGAAGTTGTTAGAACCGAGCTGTTGAAATTGCTTGATTCGAGTATTATTTACCCTATCTTGGATAGTAGTTGGGTGAGTCCGATACAAGTGGTGCCAAAGAAGGGTGGAGTCAGGATGGAGGGTATGTATTGATTATAGGGAGTTCAACAAAGCAACTAGAAAAGATCATTTTCCACTCCCTTTCTTAGATAAAATGTTGGAAAGATTGGCAGGCCATGATTATTATTGCTTCTTAGACCGGTATTCAGGATACAACCAGAATGCTATTGGCCCCCGAGGATCAATTAAAGACCACATTCACATGCCCGTATAGAACATTTGCTTATAGACGGATGCCTTTTGGTTTGCGCAATGCTCCCGCAATATTCCAAAGATGCATGATGGCTATTTTCTTGGATATGGTTGAGAGGTTCATAGAGGTCTTCATGGATGATTTTTCTATCTTTGGTCATTCCGTTGACGATTGCCTAGATAACCTAGCAAAGGTTTTAACCCGATGTGAGGAGACTAATCTTGTTCTAAAGTGGGAGAAGTGCCACTTTATGGTGAGAGAAGGTATTGTACTTGGTCTTTGGATATCTCACAAAGGAATAGGAAGTTGATAATGCCAAGATTCAAATCATTGAGAAACTTCCTCCCCCGAGTTCAATTAAAGGCATTAGAAGTTTTCTTGGCCACGCAGGGTTTTACCGTCACTTCGTTAAGGACTTTTCGAAGATTACAAAATCCTTGTGTTCATTGCTTGAGAAAGAGAAACATTTTGTCTTCTCTAAAGAGTGTTAATTGGCATTCACCACTATTAAAAAAAAGCTTGTCTCGGCGCTGATCATCGTGGCTCTGGATTGGTCTATTCCCTTTGATCTTATGTGTGACGCGAGTGATTACGTAGTAGGGCCAGTGTTGGGACAATGGAAAGACAAGTTCTTCCATGTCATCTACTAAACGAGTCATACATTAACTAAAGCTCAACTGAATTATGCTACCACTGAGAATGAGCTACTTGCTGTAGTGTTTGCATTTAACAAGTTTCAGTCCTACCTAATTGGATCGAAGGTTATAGTATACACGGACCACCCTGCCCTCAAGTACCTCTTAGCGAAGAAGGATTCAAAACCAAGATTGTTGAGATGGATTTTATTACTTCAAGAGTTTGACTTTGAGATCCGAGACAATAAGGGAACTGAAAGTATGGTAACCGACCACCTCTCAAGACTTGAACAAGAAGATGAGTTGGGAGATTTAGAGATAAATGAATTCTTCCCAAATGAGCCATTTTTGAGTCTCTCACATCTTCTAGCTACTTCATTAATACATGGTATGCTGACTCCGTCAATTAGCTTGTTAGTGGTGTTATTCCCCCGGATTTATCTTATGCTCAAAAGAAGAAATTCTTTCATGATCTCAAGTTCTTTTATTGGGATTATCCATTGTTATTTCAGAGAGGAGCCGATCAAGTGATTAGGAGGTGTGTGCCAGAGGAAGAGATGAAACCAATTCTCAATTCATGTCACTCTTCCCCATATGGAGGTCATTTTGGTGCAACTAAAATGGCATCAAAGGTGTTACAATCTAGATTTTATTGGCCGACATTATTTTGGGATACTCATACCTTTATTTTCAAATGTGATAAGTGCCAACGCCACTGAAATATCTCCAGTAGAAACAAAATTCCATTGAATTCTATTTTGGAGGTCGAGCTTTTTATGTATAGGGGATAGACTTAATGGGACTCTTCCCTTTGTCTTTCTTCAATCAGAATATTCTTGTGACAGTTGATTATGTATCAAAGTGGGTCAAGGCAGTGGCTTTATCTACTAATGATGCTCTGGTGGTGATTAGTTTTCTCAAAAAGAACATCTTCTTAGGATTTGGAACCCCCCGATCCATTATTAGTGATGGTGGTAAACATTTCTGCAATTTCCAATTTGATTCACTTTTTGCTCGATATGGCATCACACATAGGGTTGCTACACCCTATTACCCTCAGACCAGTGGCCACGTAGAGATATCCAGCAGGGAGTTGAAGATGATTTGGGAGTTGACAGCTAACACCTCGAGGAAATATTGGTCGAAGAAACTAGATGATGCATTGTGGGCATATAGAACTGCATTCAAGGCTCCGATTGGAATGCCACCATACCAACTTGGTTTCGGTAAGGCGCGTCATTTACCGGTCGAGCTTGAACACCGGGCCTTTTGGGCTATAAAAACTTTGAATTTCACTGGAAATCGGCCGGTGAAAAAAGACTCCTCCAATTGAACGAGCTTAATGAAATTTGGCTCCAACCATATGAGAATGCCAAGCTTTGCACGGAGAAAATGAAGAAATGGCATGATAATCGACCTTGAGACGGGATTTCAAAGTTGAAGATCAAGTTCTCCGTTATAATTCTCGATTTTGACTTTTTATGGGAAAGTTACGATCTAGATGGTCCGGACCATATACTATCACTCAATCCTTTCCCTACGGAGCTATTGAGATTTCAAGCAAGAAGCAGGGAAGATTCAAAGTGAATGGCCAAAGACTCAAACTTTACTTAGGCGGAAATTTTTCTAAAGAAAAAGCGTCCATTCCTCTTGCCAACCCGAAATGATGTACTTCAAAGTCAAGCTAAAGACTAACGAGCGCTCTTTGGGAGGCCCCCCAAATTTCTCTCTTTTATTTATTTTCTTTTTGTATTTTATGCTTTCACATCATGTTTTGACAATATTATGTGAAAATTGATTGTTTTTTCGCTCAAATACCTCCAAACCAAGCATCGATAGTGTTTATGTTGGAACCAAGTTGGGGATGTAGATATTGCATGCTTTGAGCCCCTTCGCCTTATTCCAACTCATGTGTGCATGTTATATTTTCATATTGCATTTTAAACTAGTAATGCATGGTTATTAGTATTCATGTGATGTTTTGGTTTCTACCTCGTTTATATATTTTATATGTGATATATGTTAGTTCGATATGTTGATATTGTGGTATGCATTTTTATCATGTAGGTCGGGAGTATAGTTAGATATGATTTTTGGATAATTTTTGCAGGTACTCTTTTACGGCCGTACGTATAGATTTATGGCCGTACTTGTGATTGAAGCTTTTTTGCCAAAAATTTTCAGATACTTTTATATGGCCGTATTTAATATTATACGGGCCGTATTTGGTATTTGACGGCCGTATCTCTACCTGACCTTCAAATATGTCATTTTAATGCAGAGGGTATTGTATGACCATTTTGGAAACTTTTACAGCCATACTTGTACTTCTACAGTCGTACCCCCATATTTACTATCGTATCGATCTTTTGCCTGAAGAGCTTAAAATTTTTTCAGAGAGTTTTATACGACATTTTAAAGTGTTACGGCCGTATTTTTCCATTTTACGGCCGTACATGAAATTGTACGACCATATTTTTACTTTCTGGTTTTAAAAACCAGAACTTCCAATTTCAAACCGTTCGAACTCTATTCCACTTCCTCTCAATTTTTCACTAAATATCACTCCCTAATTCTCAAATTCTCCACCATATCATCGTTTTTAAGCCTAGATTCCAAGAACTCAACCCCATTGCATCAATTTATTCACGACTTTAAGTGGATTTTTCAAAGAAGGTTTCGAGAATTTGGACCTTGTCATGCTAGGGTTCGATTATTTGATCCTTCCTTCCATTAATTCTTGTTTTATCCATGTTCCACAACTCACGAAGGTACCAATTTTCAACTTTTACACTTAATTGCTATATGTTTCTTGTTCTTTAGCTAAAAAGTTAGGGATACATTGAAATTTTGGCAATTTATCGAGTTTTTCGTTGAGATAATTTAGGAGTTGGGGCTTAGGATTTTTCTTGGATTAAATGTGATGAATGTATAGCATGTTTGGATGCTACATTGGTAGATTTTTACTTAAAATATGTTTAGCTTCTGATAAGTGCAAGAAAAGCACTTAAATAATTCTTCTATTTAATGTATTTACGTATTTTATTAGTGTTATATGTTTATTTTTATGTGTTTTTATGTGTTGTGTTTAGGGTCACAAAGAATCAAAATAAGCCAAAATGGATGAAAATAGAATGACAATGGAAATTCGAGACCAAAATGCAAGCAAATCAAAGATGGAGGGACTCCGATGCAATTTTATGAAAAGTTATTTTTTGCAATTTTTCTTGTGCTAATGTGAAAGAGCATCAAAAGAGAATTCTCACACTTTTTCGGATCCAAAATCGGAGTTTTCTAGTGAAAGTTATAGCCAATTGAAGAAAATGACTAAAAGCGTCAAATCTCAAATTGTTGGGGACCAAACTGAATTTCGTGGAAACATTGGCAGATTGCATGCATTTTCTTCTAGATTGCTCCACTTGATTTTAATGTGACTTTTACCTAATTTTTGACCTCTTTGAGATAGCATAACTTGAGCACACCACAATAGACTCATGGAAGGTCACTTTTATAATTTTTTAAATATTTTTTCTCGCAATATTTTGCCAATAAATAGAGGAATTTGTAAGGAACAAAATCACAACTTTGTAGAGAGAATTTAGCTAGTGATTCTCTCCAACTTTCTCCTCAATAAAATTCTCTTCTTCATTTGTTCTTAATTCTAACTTGAAAGCTTTTAGTTTCTCATATTCCGGCGGAAGTAAAAGCCTAAACTAAGTTACTAATAATCGTTCGACAATACTTCGGCCGTGAATATGATTGGCGAAGCATTTCTATGCTAGTTTCTCTCTTTGTTTTATTATTTGCGCATGAGAAAGATAATTTCCCATATATTGCAGAGCTGATACAAGACGAAATAGATAAAAAAGTATTTAACGAGTGTATATGAGTGATTAGACTTCTCTATTTATTTCTTAGCATTTATTTACTTGTTTTCTATATTTTTTGTATATTACTAGTGATAGTGAAGTATAATCTATCATAAAGCAATGGTGATACACGACGATTAAGTCGCTAAAAAGTATTTAACCCGCGAATATGAGTAGTTAGACTTCTCTATCTAGTTCGAGGGGGATGTTGTATTCAATTAACATGATGTTATCTTTTCTAACTCTTTAATGACGTTTTACCGATTTTTCTACTTCAGTTTGTTGATTTGTTATTCTTTTAAACCCGTTTTTGAGTTTACATGATTATTGCATTCACGTTGACCAATTGAGTCAATTAATCTTTAAATTCAAGTTACATGCGAGGATTGGAACTTTTGATCCATAATTATCATAAGAATCTAATCCAAAGTAGCACATGAATATCGTGCATAATTGTTAACAAATCAACGTAGATGCATTAATTCAAGTTTGTGAAATTATTCATCTAATTCGACTCATTCTTCCATTCATTTCACACTAACATTGCATTAAATCGAAAGAACTTGTTTAGAGTTATCCAATAGTTAGATGTTAAGTTAAAGAACTTACTTTAATTTAATACACTTAAGAAAGAATTCGTTAATTAGATCGTCTTGATTAATTGGAGTTGATAAATTGAAAAATGAATAGTAACACGTTGCATGAAAAAGATTAATACGAATTATTGATATACCCAAACTCGAGAACTAGATATATTTTCAATTGTCTCATTTTATCTCCTTCATTTTGACATTTTTTTTTCCGAAATTCACAAAACCCCCATTCCTATATTAATTGATAAAAACAACTAGATTAAACACCATTCTTCTTGGGTTCGACCCTTACTTACCACTTCTACATTAATCTGTAGTTTTGAAATCGAGTAAAGAAATAAAATAAATTTTGGTGTACTACGACAACACACGCAGGTTCTTTAATGGACGCTTTGTGTTCGATGAAATGCCACAATGGGATTTTGAGTTTCAATTTCAACATTTTGCTTTTATAGCATTGAACTACGTTGCAATGTGATCTTGTAGGTGCATGTAGAACCTTATTTGGACGAATGGGTTGCATTTTAAGCCTTAGTCATGCTAGTGCAGTGATTGGAGTCACTGCCCTGTAGCGACTGGAGTCCTGACCTGACGCCGCTCGAATCACTGCCTTGCAGTGACTTGAGTCATGACCTGACATAACTCGAGCCGTTGCAATGCCACGTCAATCACCTTACCATCCCCTATTTTCATCCTTACAATGTATAAATGCACATTTGAACACATGTAGTCATTGTTGAGCTTTTTTTGTTTCACTTTTAACTGGTTAGTTCCATTTTCAACGTGTGTTCTATTTTCACAACTACATTGCGTTATTTTGGTTTTAATGAATTTAAACATTTCATTTAGGGTGATTTATATTTCATATTGATCAATGTACCTTGGGCCTATGATTCAGTTATATTGTAGGTACTTATGGCACCACGAACGAGTACCGGAAAAGCCAAGTTTGGGGAATCATCACATAATCCACCTCTGGTGCCGAGAAGGCATAGTCCTCTTGTTGCAACAAGGAGAGTTTTCAATTGAAAGACGTCACGGGCAATCATGTGCTTTAGATTCCACTTCAGCCATTCATGGGCCATTTCATTGAGAACAATTGCAAGAGGTTCGTCTCCAACCTCCCAAATGGAAATCTGACCATTGTTTTTAAGTTTTGCGAGTCTTTCAATGAGGCGATCAAAAATGAGGGGAAGCCGAGCTATCACCGCACTATAGTGCTCAGCAAACGGATTGAGTTATCCCCGGAGGTGATTGAAGAATATTTGGGGATTGACCGAGTGGGGGCTACTCATATCGCTTGTCTACTGACTGAGCAGACCCCCGACACTGATGTTCTTCAGTAGGCCCTCAAGCCCAAGGCCCATCACATGCTTATAGGGATTGTTCCCCGATATGACCAAGCTTTGCTTACTGAAGAGGCCTGGTACTTTCAGATGTGGGTATCAGGGAGCCTTTACCCGATGGGCGTGTTGTCCCAGTACGCCAAAATTTATTTTATTTCCTTACTCGGTTTCAAAACTACAAATTAATGTAGAAGTGGTAAGTAAGGGTCGAACTCAAGAGGAACGGTGCTTAATCTGGTTGATTGTATCAATTAATATAGAAAAAGGGGGTTTTGTGATATTTGAATAAAAATAGAAAATCGAACGTCAAAATAAAAGATTGAAATAAAACAATTGTACAAAATATCTAGTTTTCGGGTTCGGTTGTGTTAACAACTTATATTTATCTTTCCCATACAACGTGTTACTATTCCTTCTTCAATTTATCAACTCTCAATTAACCAAGAAGCTCTGATTAACGAATTCTTCCTTAAGTGTATTAAATTAAAGTGAGTTCTTTAACTTAATATCTAGCTATTGGATAACCCTAAACAAATTCTTAGGATTTAATACAAAGCTAGTGTGAAATGAACGAGAAGAGTGAGTTGAATTAGATGAATAATTTCACAAACTCGAATTAATATATCTAAGTTGATTTGTTAATAAACATGCACGATATTCATTTGCTACTTTGGATTGGAATCTAGTGATAATTACGGATCAAAAGTTCCAATCCTAGCAAGTAATTTGAATTTAAAGATCGATTGATTCAATTGGCCAAAGTGAATGCAATAATCAAATAAACTCAAAAATGGGTTTACAAGCATAACAAATCAACAAATTGAAGTAGAGGAATAGATAAAACGTTACTAAAGAGTTAGAAAAGATAACCACATGTTAGTTGAACACAACGTCCCCCTCGAACTAGATAGAAAAGTCTAACTACTCATATTTGCGGGGTTTCATACTTTTTAGCGAGTGTCGCTTTGTATCACCACCACTATATGATAGATTATATGCAAAATATAGAAAACAAGTAAATAAATGTTAAGAAATAAATAGAGAAATAAAAGGGAAAAGAGAAACTTGTCGAAGAAATGATCCGCTAATCATATTCACAGCCGAAGTATCGTTGATCGATTGAAGCCTTTATTTCTTCCGCCGGAATATGAAAAACTAAGATCTTTCAAGCTAAACTAAGAACAAATGAAGAAGAGAATTTTATTGAAGAGAAAGTTGGAGAGAACTACTAGCTAATTCTCTTCCACTAAGTTGTGCATTTCCTTCCTTACAAATGCCTCTATTTATAGGCAAAATTTCACAAGAAAACATAATAAAAAATTGTACAACTACTCCATTATGATTCAACTAATTGGTAACCACCAAAAGCCTGATTGGCTTCATTATTTTCCACATTTGTTTGTGAAAGTATGTAGAAAAAAGCAACAAAATCAAGACATGGCTGATCAAGATTTGCGGCTGCTGCACCCATTCACCCTACCCCCTCGCACCCACCCGTCCTTGAGCCTATACTGGGCCCCACGTGTACCATCACATGGTGGAAGCCGGTTGCTGGAATTCGTTAGTTAAGGTACCGTTGAATTGTCAAAAGCTGGGGTCCAATTGAAATGCCATGCATTAACATATCATGCATATGTGTAAGGCTATTTGGGGTTTTTGTAATGGTTTATTTTTTTGGGTTTGGAATATACAAATTTTTTTTTCTGTGACAATATTTTTTTTTCCTATTAAATTTGTATGACCAAAATTAACTACACATATTTTCATTAGTAAATTACGTGCATGTAGACACATTTTTTTGTTTCTTTAATCTTACAACAAATAAATGCCACAAAACCAATACGCCTTTGTGTCATAGACGAATGCAAATAGTGGAAGTGAACGGTAAAATATGATAGTGTGCATTCCTCTCTGTATATAGATAAAATGTTAAACACATAAAAAACGTTAGATTTCTTTTCTCAATAGTTAAATTATACTAAAAATTGATACGAACCGCTAACATCTTTTCAGAAATTCAATAAAAGATATTAACATCGAAATACCAACGCAATCAATAATACGATGCAACATGCAACAGCACGGAAAAGGACATTCATATTAATGTTTTATTACGACCGGCATGTAATTTGGGTTTTCCATTTACCGACACTTGATGAATACTTTCACCTAATTTTCGCTAAGAATCTCTGCCAATATACTTGTACGTCGTTGCTCCCACGCCTCCCTCACAGCCCTTCGAGATGTACTTTCCGCCTCGTCAAATTGCTGTGCCTCAGAATCGTCCGTCTCAAATGCGCAGTTCTGGTTTTCGCACGCTGCAGTAAATGCTGCATTATTGGACTGGTTAATTCGTAGGAAGTTGTGTATTGCCATTGTTGCCATTACAATGTCAACCTGCACTTTCATGGGATACGACGGCATGCGTTGTAGTATTGCAAATCGAGCTTTCCAAACCCCAAAAGTGCATTCGATGACATTTCTACACGACGAGTGAAGGTAGTTGAATGCTTCCTGTGGATTGCTCGGGTGACGAGCATACTCCGATGTTGCATTGTCGAACAACTGAAAATGGTATTGAACGTCGTTCCCCCTGTATGGTCCCATGTAACCTTTTTTGCGTGCATATCCTTGGTCCACAAGATAGTACTTAGTTCCCCCGGATGGGAGAAGGAGTCCCGGTATCTTTCTAAACATTCCCGCAATACACGACTATCATGCATTGAGCCTTCCCATCCGGGGGATGCAAAAACAAAACAAAGGTTGAAATCGCATATTGCCAGCACATTTTGGGACGCGTATCCCTTTCGGCTATAGTAGGCATCCTTGTTGTTTTTGGCGGGGACACATACCACGTGGCTGCCGTCCATTGCTCCAATGCAGTCCTACAAAAAAACGAACTCCTTATTTCACAGTAGAGAGCCTCAACTATCATGGCACACAATGCAAACCATTGTGTGCCATGGTGGTTGTTGTTATTATAAGTACGAAACGGGATTTTTTTTTCTTCTTCGTAAATGTACCCAAAAAGGCCAATGCCGTGGGTTGCTCGGTTTGTGGAAACTACAGCCAGACCTATACGCAGGATGCGGTGTAATTATCACGCTGCTGAGATTTGTAATGCTATTTAGCACGTGGTGGAAATGCTCGTTCACCGTCCACTGTGCTAGATCAAAGATTGCGGCAACAAGGCGTTGTGAAGCTCCATGTGCAACCGTAAATAGGAAAATTGCTACCTGTTCAATTTGTTTAACTTCCCGTGTTCGGAGTAAGCCGTAATCGTTTGACAAGCATGAAACAAAGTGTTTGAAAACTTTGGGATACATTCGAAATAAAGTGTAGCACATCAATGGTGGATCTAATGCTTTTTTTACCAACGTCACCCCCGATCTTGTTCCATTAGTTGATTGAGATACAATGAACGGCCTCACGAAATCTATTATAATGTTGATTGCCAGCTGACAGAATTCTGCCCATTGACGGTTGGCAGCATCGATCGATAGCAATTCCTGAAGGAGAAGCTGCATATGTTGATCCATATTATTGCACTTCAGTTTCAATCATAGATAGGGCAAGTGGTTTAATTCGTAGTAGAAATGTTGATACCGCATGTTGTTTCTTCAAAGTTCTGCCTTATATAATAAATGTGTTTGATGTATTAGGCACCATGTCATCATACATCTTTTTGTCATTTTTTGAAATCAATCTTCACATGCTCCAAAACGAATCCAAGGGCAAATAGTTGTTGCAGAGTTTTAGATTTGCAACAAAGTCAACAATCCTATACTTTTCTTGGGGGGGGCTAATGCTTGGAAAACATAGTTGGTGACATTTGGCATTTCAATATTTCACATCCGTTTAGTCTTTCATACACACAAATGTATAGCGACTATTTGAAAGACATGTGAAATCATCTCCATAAAAAATATCTATGCAATTTTCAATCTTCAATGTACACCAAATAAAGTCTATTCCCTACCTCACTGGTGGGATTTGTTAGCCTTAATGTCCACCTACAACGTACAAGATAAATATCTGAAATTATTAATATAAAGTACATGAAAAAATACAAGTGGAATGAATACCACTATTTATATAATTTATATTCGTCTTATACCCGTTATGACGAGCAAGGTGATAATAACACTTACTTATGTTGATAGTTAGTTATGAAATGTAGGACTTTAAATTTATTTCCCAAAATCTTGTTGCATTACTCATCTCATTTTCTAATTACACTTATGCACATTCAAAATCCAAATGTATTAAGTTTGTAATCTGCACTCATCTGATAGGTGGACCAACAAGGAGATGTGAATTCAAATAATACAATTTTTAACACAAAATAAAATAAATTTAAATTAGAATGAATAATACATCTTTTCACGAAGATACAAACATCTCTGGGCCATAAATACTACGTTAATAGATCGACTACATTTGTTTGTGTTACACATTTGCGGTAACCAATTCTTACCCGTGTCATGTCAAAAAAACACATGATCTGTTGATCTTTTATTAGATGACTTTAAAATTAAGTGACATAAAAAATTGAAGGGAAAAAATGATTTATTTTATGGGCCAACACTTCATGAATAAGATGAACAAGAATTGAACCTGGTGTGGCTACGTAAGAAGTTGCGTTTGCCTCGAGTAAAATAGGAAAAAATGGATAGAGATTTGTACTGTCCAAAATTTAAATTTTAACTAGAAGAAGAAGAAATTTTAAATTAGACGCGATTCCAAGTTAAATCGGGCTTGGTGTAACCAATGTTTAGGAAACCGGACCGGACCTGCCGGTTCGACCGGTTCAACCGCGAACCGGTCCGGAAACCGGTCCGGTTATTGTAAAAACCCGTTTTTAGAAAAACCAATCAAAAACCGGTCAAACGACCGGTTCAACCGGTTGAACCGGTGTTGAACCGGCCGGTTGAACCGGTTTTTCTAATTTTTTAAAATTATTTTTATAAATTTATTAGTTTTAATTTATTTTTTACACTTTTTTAATTAAAAACGGTTCGACCCTGGTTCGACCGTTTGACCCTTGAACCGTTGGCTTCTCCGGTTCACTGACCGGTTCGGTTTTCTGAACATTGGGTATAACCTGTAATTAATGGTTACGGATACAGAGAGGATTTAGTGGTAACATATCAATTTCGCTTTGTTTACATGTTTACTTGTAATTAATGTAATTCACTATTAGCAATTTTATATTTACATGTTTACTTTTTTTTCCTCTCCTCTCTTTTTTTTACATTGAGGTTAAATTAGATGAGTACATCTGTATTGATTAATTTTTGGCAAAATTCCGTATAAATAAATGCACATAATTTATTTTGTGCTAAAAATAAGGAAAAAAATGCAAGTAAGTTATGAAAGTCTGCAGATGTGTCTAACAAGAACTGTTTATTATACTTTACAAGGAATTGATATATCTGGTTCCACGATATTTCTTCAGTCTACTTTGATTGAATGCATTTGTCCCAGATTATAGACGAGACATTTAAGCGTAAACGATAGGAAGGGAAGAGATAGCAAACGCACAATTTCTATTTAATTTGTACATTTATGGACAACCATTGGAGGAAACTAAATATGTAGGTCATAACATAGCCCATCACCCCTCCTTCCCACCCTCAAAATTATACAGTCAAATTGTCATCTCGTTTTTTTTGGATCACCTAAATATCCTATGATCGGATTGCGACACTACCACTATTTACTAAATTTTATTCCTATAGAATGAAGGAATGTCTTCTAGGAGAGAGATTTGATTTCTATTTTTGTTTGGTGCATTAAAACTAAATGGTAATTATCGTGAGATTAGGTATTGCAGTGTTTTTGAAAGAAAATCATGCAATATTGATTTGGTTTGGGAAGCATGAAAAGTGGCGAAAGTGAGGTTTAAGTATTGAACAGCATATGTGGGAAAGTAGTGAAAGGATCCATATTATCTATTTTCTTTTCCGTTCTTCAAGTAAATAGTGAGCAAAGAGCCACCCTTTCAAGCGTTTTATTCCTTCAATACGCGACAAAAATTTTACTGAGTAAAACATATTGTTTTATTATTATGTTTTGTCATTCCTAAACCTCTGTGTCTCATATTAATAACCACAATCATTGATGATGGGGAAAGTTGGAAATACAAGCAAATCGTTGTATAGCGACTATATTTAGGAATACGTATTTAACACGTAATAGAACTGTTACAAAGTTATATTTTTATAAGAGAAATTCTACCCCAAGTCTCCGACCCATTAATTTGTACTGATCGAACCAAACAAGCTCTATTTAGTGGGGTTTAGCTTTCATTGTTGGTGACAAGTTTTTCGGCATAATTACAAAGGTAGAAAAAAATACTTTCCATTTAAGTCGGGCTATAATAATACGGCATATAACTCTTTGTACAGATGCAAGATATTGAATTCACTGCAGTTAACGTATTATTTGCAAAAGATTGAATTCAATCACCATTTCAGTTAACGTAGTAGCCAACAAATAGCCAAATGGAATGTATTCCATTGTAAGGCTGTTTTTTAAATGGTTTTTTTTAGAACAATGAAAACTAGGTATGGATACAACGTAACATATGAGAACGCCGTTATTGTTATAGCGATAATGTGCCTGATTCTACTACGTCACACGTCAACATATGCACGCATAATTTATAATGTCCATATAAAAATACATGGATAATTAGTAACCCACTAATGTTGTTATTATTATTATTTGAACAAACACTAAAGCACACCGTCTGAGTAATTAGCAAACAACAAAGGAAAACAAAGCTAAGGCCCAAGCTAGATTCCCTCTACCCCTCATCTTTGCATGATTGAAGCCATGCCGTCCTTGCAGTATCAGTTTTGAAGGCAGCTAACATCTCCCGGTTCGCAGGATCCTTTATAAGCTTGCACGCATAGGTATGTAACTCCAGATCGGTGTCCTCGAGGTTCATTAAGAGGCACATGCATTCTCTGATGGTCGGGGTCCCATCGCCAGTTGTGGCAGTACTCTTCCCCTTTGAATATTCGGTAGTATGCATTGACCCCGACGAAAAGTCGCAACCTTCTAAGCGGCGACGGCATGAAATAGTCGAGCTCCTCTGTCCCATAATGAGCCGCTTGCGTTTCCCCGATGACCCGCTGCTGCCTGATATGTTCGGAATGGTCAACATTTGTGGCGGTCAGGCAAACCATCTCCACTATCTCCACTTCCTTCATTGTGGTCTGGATCGGAGTCATTATCGTCCTCACCACCCGCGCAAACTGTGTTGCTGTACATGCTTGGGGCAGTTGCGTAGTCGCCCCTGGCACACTTTCCTTCAAATATAGGCGGGCCCAAATCCCGTTACGGGATTAGGTTGATGTTGCGAAACTTGCTAGCCTTTCTTTTACTCATCTGCAAGAATGAACTCACAAGGCATATATGCTGGGCCAACATTTGTGTAGCACTAGGCATCTAATTTAGTACATGAATGTAAACAGATAACTAATTCACCACGCCAAAGGAAGCTTAAAAGGCATATTATGAGATTTCGCCGTTTTTTTTCACCATTTTATCCTTCCCAACTAACAACTAAAACATTAATTACAGTTACCGTGCATGGATCGAAGAAGCGCAAGGAATTATTTAATGGCAAACGAAACTGAAAACAAAATTATTGTAAAGGAATTCGTCATTCACTTACAGCGTCTTTGGCTTCCCACCAGTCGTCATCCATCTCTAGGTTACCATTCGATCCTAGCCCACCGCCAGTTAGACCGTGCATAAGATGTTTGACGAACACGTACTCCTTCTTTAAGGTCTGGTATGCATTCTTCACCATGTTCATGTTGTAATCCGCTTGCATCCTCTCGTTTAGATCCGAAAGCAAATTTCACCAACCGTCATTGCATAGAGTGTTCTGGCCATTCAGCGTGTTCTCCGCGATGATTTGTGCGTGGCATGCTTCCATGTAATTACGCTTAGCACGTGGGGTCCATCGAGCACGCGAAGCAGGTGTAGGGGCTGCTGGAACCTTGTTTTTGGCCCTCAAGGACTGCCTTCGCGGCTGGTTGTTCGGGTTTTGCATTCTGCAATAAGTACAAACGATAAAACACCATTCAACTAACGGGTTTTAGTAGGTTAAGAAATACAAGTTTCACGAAAATGCAATCTCTATTCAATTTTAAAAATTCAACAACTAAACAAAGATGTATGCGGCCTAGTCAAACAAAGACAAATGTTTCAGCATTTTTGCAATATTGGCCTTACTTTTACCATTGCGCGCTTGTATGTTTTTTCTACGCAATAAAACGGGAGTAACTGGAAATGGTAGAATGGAGTTAGAAAAACCAGCTGTGCATATTTACCAATGCAGAAATGAGAAGTAAGAATCCAAAGCATCCATTAATTTTTAGACGATGACAACAAATGGTACTTAATTATCAGGAGCAGGATGACAATTCATACGCAATGCCTGGAAATGTCCATTTACACTGAGAGGCCAAAATATAGATGAAGTGCAGCATACAATCTTTCACAGTCACTTCATGTACATAGCACGAAATTGTCAAGTGTAACCGAGCACCATTGTTGATGATTTAGTTTGTTAATTACAAAATTTGTAATTACGATCTGCAAATGTGCCTTAAAATACATGGGAGAAAGAATTTGCCAAATCTTGCAATATTTATTAAGAGGCCCAAAAAAAAAATTAAAACAAGAGCACGATTTAACGGGATATCATAGGGGATACAAATTCTTCAACATTTCATGGTAAAATATTCTAAGAGACATTGACTTGAAAGGTAAACAATGGACGTTCTTTCAATTAAGTCACTGTCTGTTAAATCGAAGCCGGTGAAGTCATGAATCGAGTTGGATGAAAAGAAACACAAACAAAAAAAAAACAAAAATTGTGCACTAGTAACGACTGCTCAAGAAGTAGCATACACAGGAAGAGAGAAATGTAAAGCGGTGGACAAGAATATGGTTACTTGTAGCGGGAAGACGAGTACAAGGTCGACGGCGTTGCAACTTCGGTTGCCGGTGGTGGAAGTACAGATCCTCGTCAGTGGCGGGCAGTGGAAGTGCGATGTGGCAGTGGATTCGAATCCTCGTTTCTGGGTTGTGGATACTGCGAGCGAACCACGGATCCTTGTCTATGAGTTGATGAGGAGATCTTCGGAGCTACGACGTTACCGGCGCTTCGGTTCAGCGTTTGTTGGGCTTCGAAACGGAGATGGAAGGTGAAGGTGTGAAGACGATGGCGGCTTTTTGTAGGTCTTCTGCAGAGCAGTGGAAATGCAGATCTGTGGGTGTAAGAAAGGAACTGGGGAGAAATGGAAGGTGAATTAAAGACGTTGCACGGGGTAGGTGGGGATAGTCGGGGTGGGTGGTGAAAGGTATGACATGTGGGCCATCTTGTTTCAATATATCACGGATTCAAGTTTTTTTCTACATACTTTTACTTTTAAATGTGGAAAAAAATGAAGCCAATCAGGCTTAAAATCATGATCTTAAATTGCTCCATTAGTTCAAATATTGTATCATGATATAGGTAAGCATCTTGGCTGAATTGTGTGATAAGTGCTAGAAAAGCACTTAAATAACTCTTCTATTTTACGTATTTGTGTGTTTTATTAGTATTATATGTTTATTTTTATGTGTTTTCCTTTTATTGTGTGTTTAGAGTCACAAGAAATCAAAAGGAGCCAAAATGGATAAAAACGGAGCAAAAAACGGAACTTGGGACCGAAATGCAAGCAAATTCAAAGATGGAGGGCCTCCGATGCAATTTTATGAAAAGTTGTTTTTACAATTTTTCTTGTGCCAATATCAAAGAATATCAAAAGAGGATTTCCAAATTTTTGTCGGATCCCAAATCGGAGGTTCCTAGTGAAAGTTATGGCCATTTGAAGAGAAAAGACAAAGCGTAAAAAATCAGCAGCTCGAATTTACTACCGCAGTTCAATAATTTGACCATAACGTTTGCTACAAAATTCGGATTGACCTGCACTTTATATTGTTGGAAAGGACACTCAGAGGGCTATAACTTTCATGTTGACCTCTTGAAATGATTCGGATCATATCATGGTCAAAAATGGGCAAAACCGAGAGTGATGTGAATGGAGGATTTCTTGGGCCATGTTTTGGTAGAAAATTCATAACTTTCTATTAAAATATCAAAAAAAGGAAATTCCAATTGCACAATTCAGCCAAGATGCTTATATTTGAACTAATGGACCAATTCAAGATCATGATTTGGTGGTTACCAATTAGTGGAATCATAATGGAGTAGTTGTACAATTTTTTATCATGTTTTCTTGTGAAATTTTGCCTATAAATAGAGGCATTTGCAAGGAAGAAAATGCACAACTTAGTGGAAGAGAATTAGCTAGTAGTTCTCTCCAACTTTCTCTTCAATAAAATTCTCTTCTTCATTTGTTCTTAGTTTTAGCTTGAAAGATCTTAGTTTTTCATATTCCGGCGGAAGAAATAAAATCTTCAATCGATCAGCGATACTTCGGCTGTGAATATGATTAGCGGATCATTTCTTCGATAAGTTTCTCTTTTCCCTTTTATTTCTCTATTTATTTCTTAGCATTTATTTACTTATTTTCTATATTTTGCGTATAATCTATCATATAGTGGTGGTGATACAAAGCGAACACTCGCTAAAAAAGTATGAAACCCCGCAAATATGAGTAGTTAAACTTTTCTATCTAGTTTGAGGGGGACGTTGTGTTCAACTAACATGTGATTATCTTTTCTAACTCTTTAGTAACGTTTTATCTATTCCTCTACTTCAATTTGTTGATTTGTTATGCTTGTAAACCCGTTTTTGAGTTTATTTGATTATTGTATTCACTTTGGCCAATTTAATCAATCAATCTTTAAATTCAAGTTACTTGCTAGGATTGGAACTTTTGATCCGTAATTATCACTAGATTCCAATCCAAAGTAGCAAATGAATATCGTGCATATTTATTAACAAATCAACTTAGATGTATTAATTCGAGTTTGTGAAATTATTCATCTAATTCAACTCATTCTTCTCGTTCATTTCACACTAGCTTTGCATTAAATCCTAAGAATTTGTTTAGGGTTATCCAATAGCTAGATGTTAAGTTAAAGAACTCACTTTAATTTAATACACTTAAGGAAGAATTCGTTAATCAGAGCTTCTTGGTTAATTGAGAGTTGATAAATTGAAGAAGGAATAGTAACACGTTGCATGGGAAAGATAAATATAAGTTGTTGACACAACCGAACCCGAGAACTAGATATTTTGAACAATTGTTTTATTTCAATCTTTTATTTTGACGTTCAATTTTTTATTTTTATTCAAATATCACAAAACCCCCCCTTTTTCTATATTAATTGATAAAATCAACTAGATTAAGCACCGTTCCTCTTGGGTTCGACCCTTACTTACCACTTCTACATTAATTTGTAGTTTTGAAACTAAGTAAGGAAATAAAATAAATTTTGGCGTACTGCGACAACACGCCCATTGTGCAATTGGAATTCCCTTTTTTTGATATTTTAATAGAAAGTTATGAATTTTCTACCAAAACATGACCCAAGAAATCCTCCATTCACATCACTCTCGGTTTTTCCCATTTTTGACCATGATATGATCTGAATCATTTGAAGAGGTCAACATCAAAGTTGTACCCCTCTGAGTGTCCTTTCCAACAATATACAGTGCAGGTCAATCCGAATTTTTTAACAAACGTTATGGAAAAATTACTGAACTGCGGCAGTAAATTCGAGCTGCTGATTTTTTACGCTTTGTCCTTTCTCTTCAAATGGCCATAACTTTCACTAGGAAACTCCGATTTGGGATCCGACAAAAATGTGGAAATCCTCTTTGATATTCTTTGATATTTGCACAATAAAAATTGTAAAAACAACTTTTCATAAAATTGCATCGGAGGCCCTCCATCTTTAAATTTGCTTGCATTTCGGTCCCAAGTTCCGTTTTCGCTCTGTTTTTATCCATTTTGCTCCTTTCGATTTCTTGTGACTCTAAACACACAATAAAAGGAAAACACATAAAAATAAACATATAATACTAATAAAACACACAAATACGTAAAATATAAGAGTTATTTAAGTGCTTTTTTAGCACTTATAACCCGACAACCACCCACACTTCACTCTCCATTGCTCATTTGTGGGGTAGATGGGGACTAAGCTCAACTTGGGGGCTCACATCTTCAGTACGATATGCAATTATGCCAATATGATGCTTATTGCTAAGAATATGCCATATCATGCATCATCATTGGCATTTGTTGAGCCAAATGGGTCCAACTCCCGGCCGTTGGAGATACATTAAAGCATGGAGACCACTTGACTAAGCAGAGCTTGTAGTTAAGAAAAAAAAAAGCTCAAATCGAAGAGGCCGCAGGTTGTCGAGCCAGGAGAGGCAGAAGGTGGAGCAGACGATGTGCCAATGGGAGCCGAAACGGTGGCGAAAGTGATAGATTCAGTCCAGTCCAACGTCCTAGACATGATGCAAGGCGTTTATTTGTGTATGGATACTCTGGACTCTCAGTTATTCCAGATCGAGGATACGCAGACACCATTCAGGATACTCAGCCTATGATCCTCGATGGGCAACGTGAAGAGCGGGAGGATCAGGAACGGATGTGGGCCGAGATGTGATGATGGTTTGGAAATCGAGGACCTTCAAGGTATGGCTTAGGTCACTTCCGGTCACTCCTTTTTCAGGAAGTTTTTTCCCGCTTTAGTTTTCATTATGTATCCACATTGGGGACAATGTGGTATTTAAATTCAGGGGGGGTTTTGAACTTTTGGACAACATGTTAGTTTTCTTTTTTAATTGTGTTATTTCATGTTTTTAGGACTTATTAGTATTGTTAGGGTTTTTAATAAGGATTTTACGCTCTTTTAGATATTAGTAAGTTTTTATTATCAATTGAGGATACTTATGCTTTTGCATTATTATGTCTTTTTATATATCGCCAAATTTTTTGAAATCATTGCTTCATTGGCCTTGTTGTCTTGTTTGTATATGCTTTCCTATTGTTTGCACATTTCGATTGGCCTTGCCAGCCCATAGCGTAAAATTGCTATTCATTCACTTGAGAAACCCGAAGTGCAAGTTTTAAATTCTTTTGATTTGATAGTTGTTGGGAGTTTGTTTCACAAGTTATTCATTTTTTAGTCATGATCCATGTCGTTGTGCTTCAGTGTTGGTCACACAAAAATTAGTTCATTTCACCAGTTATTCATTTTTGAGTCATGATCCACATCATTGGGCTTTAGTGTCGATCACACAAAAATTTATGTCAATTTTATTCCATTAGTTTCATCCGCAGTATGCAATAAGTTTGGGGGTGAGTGAACTAAACTAGCTAGCATATGTTGATTCCACGCTTGTTTATTGTGTGGAACGTTTTTGAATAGTGAGATAAGCATGACAGTGACCATATGCAAAAATCTAGCCCGAAACAATAAATGAGAGACAAATAAAGAGAGTGTTAGTACTTGCAGTTGCATTCAATCTTTTGAGCTACCATTGTTAGTACTTGCATTTGCATTCAATCTTTTGAGCTACCATTTTCTTGCCTCTTCGACTCGAGTTATTAAATTCTTTAGGATATTTGGATACCCGATGCCTTGAGTGACGAGCTCGGGAGTCATCGACCTAAAGCTTGTTACATGGGTCATCGAAAAAGCATTATTGTTGGGTACTTTGCATTGCACATTTACATTCTCCAAAAAAAACGCACATAGAGAATAAGTAACATGTACATGAAGGGCTTAGATTGAAAGTTAGTTTGAATTTTCTCATATAGCTCATTTTGAAGAACGTTCAATCTCGGGTGAGTTAGCGTATCTTTAGTTGTTGAAATCACCGCTATACATTTGTTGAGGTTTGGTATTTAATGGTGGAATTGTTCGTTTTTGTGTGCTAACACTATTTTGCAACGACATTGTCATTGGTCTGTATATAGTAGTTTTCACTTCTTTTTGTTAGAATGAACACATCGGAGATTTTTTTTGCACTTCATGTATTGCTCATAAATTGATATTGCAACTTTATCCCTGTGAGTTGGTTAAGTGAGTTGCTCGCATGGTGATTGTGCTTTAGTGTGTAATTGTGATAGAGATAAGTCTTGATCGGGACGAACAGGCTTTAAGTTTGGGGGTATTTTATAGGTGCATTTTTACATACTTTTCAGGTGCTTCTAATAGTCTGGAAATAGATAAAACCAGCAAATCTCTTCTCATAATTCACCTATTTGATCTATGTAGGTTAACAATATGGAACGACGAAGAAAACGAGGAAAACAAGTGAAACAAGGCAAGTTGGAAGCAAAATGATGAAGAAAAGGGAGGCAAGATAGATTTACTGCCGTAAGGATCAGTCTTACGGCCTTGAAATGGCCTTACGGCTGTACAAATATTCAATACGGCCGTCGCTCATGCAGCTAAAGTGGCATTTTCATACAGAAAGTTTTATACGGCCGTACATCAATATTTATGGCTGCACTTTGGGTACTTACGACCGTAAATTAATAATTACGACCATACTTTTTCAACCTGAAGAAATTGCAAAAAGATGCCAGAATGCTTTGTACGATCATACAACAAATAAATACGATCATAAGATATGAATTATGGTCGTACCACTAATACATACGACCGTATCTTTATCAGGATCATAATTGCGGGATTGGACAGTTTTTACTGTTCCATTTTTTTCTTATTGTTTTCTCCTCCAGTTTTAAGGCTTTTTGGGCAGTTTTGGTCTTAATATAATTTTGATATTTTGGTCACTTTTCTTATCTTTAGATGATACTTGCTCTCACTCTTAAGAAAAGGGAAAAGGGGGAACAACTAGGTCACTCTTTACTTGCTTTCTAGTTGATGAACATGATGGTTGTCTGTTTCAAGTCTAAGACTTAAAGCTAGTCTCTTGATCATCTTCTTTGTATTTAATCTTTGAATTTTACATTATAATGAATATTTCCATTTCAATGATTTCTTCACTTTCTTTTATGGGGTAAAACTTTCTAAGTTGAGATTGTTGGTAAGTTTGATCATGTTATTGATGCTAAGTTAGTTTGAATCATTGTGTTACTTGTAGTTGTGTGGATTCCATTGTCTTTGTTGCTCTTCACTTGTTTGGCCAGTGAGTGTTGTTGTTTGTGAGTTGAATAGGCTTTGAGAAAAGAATGTTTAACTTAGACCAAATGGTGTTCACTCCAAGTTCTTGGTGAGGATGGAGATATATCTCTCACCTTGGATGATCCTTCAAGTATTTTCACAAAGTTTTATACTTTGGATCAACCTTCAATCGACATAGAGATATAGCAGGTTAAGTTGATCGAAAAGGGGTGATTTGACATTCAAGAGATGAATCATCTATTCAAGGAAAGTCGGGTCTAACACAAATGACAAGTGACTCATCTGAGAACTAGCTGAGCATTAATTACATAGTCATTAAACAAAGCCAATAATCCTAACTTTACATGCCATATCAAGTTATTACCACATTCATTTACTTTCCCTTTATTTCATTGCATGATTTAAGATTTTCAGTTTATAGCAAAACAATTTACAGTTTCAAAATGTGTTGATATTATATTTATGTATTATATTAAAAAATTATCTAGTGTAAAATCACTTTAGTCCTCGTGGGATCGATAACCGGACTTCTAGTCCAAATCTTTACTACTTGTATGGCCCGTGCGCTTGCGGTATATTATTGCGTGTGTAAATGCCCATCATGTCCTTGTCAATAGTAGTTGTTGAAAGCAGGAATTTAGAAACAAATCTTGATGTTCATCAGCTAGGTTGTCAAATACATCGTCTACAACTTTGATGCTGTATCTATTGCTCCCAGTCTCTTAAAATCTATCATCTATATCGAATGTATGCTCCATTTTGGACCCTACAAAAAAAACCATTGCAAGGAACATTAGTTGGCAACGTGCCAAGAGTAAAGTGTGGGTAATAGAGAAGATTAACATTCGAAAACAAATCATTAAGGCTGTTCAGTCGTTTTGGGCAAGAGACAATGAAACATGTATCGTTATTTATTTAGGACTTCAAATCACAAGTTACTTCGTAATTTTTTTGTATAGAATGTCTTTTTCCACATACATTAACCGACCTATGAAAAAGATCTCTAAGAGCAAAAAAAAAAGTAAAAGACCCTATCTTTATAGGATGGAGTTGCATGTACCATGCTTTGTAGAGCAAGAGATAATATTAATTATTAATCTTGTAAACTGAATGTCACTTCTTCATTTTGTCACAAAAATTCTTGAGAAGGTTTCTTTTAAGTTTGGTCTTGTTTGAATTAGCTTAAAAAGATAGATTCAAGTACTTCAAAATTTTGGGTAAATTTAATGAATGGTCATTAAACTTTCAAGATATAACTAGTTACTCACTGAACTTTGAAATATAATTAAATACTCACTGAACTTTACTTAACGTCATTTATCGATCACTCGTTAACTTAATATTTATTTAACTAGTGTGTTGTACCAATTTGAATGACGATATCATACATGTGACCAATTAAATCAACTGCTAGTATAAAAAACTCACTCAAATAAGACGAAAAGCTATATAAACAATAAGAAACGCAACACAAGTATTGTTTCAGACAGTGGTATTTCTAATAGTTTATTTAGTTTTTCTCTTATTTAAGTTCAAATAGATGACTTTATTTTACCAACAATTAGTCTAACTGTCTCTATGAAGAATGTTATTAGTCATATATACATGATTCTTCAATATATTTAAATATTGAGTTAAAAAGTGATTATTAGTTGACATTAAGTAAAGTTCAATGAGTATCCAGTTACATTTCAAAGTTCAGTGAGTAATTAGGACATCTTGAAAGTTTAGTGACCATTCATTAAATTTACCCTCAAAATTTCCCAGTTAGAGTTTTGCTTGCATATCAATTATCAGTATGTCAAACTTCTTTTTTAATGTTACATTTTACTAGTAAATACTTTTTCTAGAAGTGAACTTAGTTTCTAGAGAACTAAAGAATAGCCAGCCTACATGATCCACTCTGTCTACCTCATATAGCTTAAGCTTCCAAAATTTCAATCTTAATGGTACATGAGTAATTTTGGTCAGTTAAAATTACTAGTGGTGGAACATACTTCAGCTGTCTTTAATTGGCTCTGCAATTTTTCTAAGAAGTGTTGTTGTATTGGTTACTTTATATGTTTGAAGCATTCTGAAGCACAAATATGTCAGGTTTCCTCTATTTTCTTTAGTTTCTATGCGTGCATGTAAAATATTTATGGTAAAAATATTTGACTGGTTTATGGGTTCACTGTTGTCTACTTATTGATGAAGTTACCAAGGCAACCATCTCATAAAAGGTGGACAAAAATTTCATACCTCGCCTGTAAGCCATCCATCAACCCTAATAAGATCACAAGATGCCAATCTTTGCTTATTAGAATAAACTTTGAGCATCGTATTATATATCTTACCACAAATCTTGGAATCCCAAAATTGATTATGAATAGTAGAAGCTACAACAGGAAAAGGGCACCTCAGATTCAAATCATTGCAGATATATCCCAAGAGACGTTCAGCATCTACAAATCTTCTTTGTTTCACCACCCTGGGAATGAGGGCAAAATGTGACTCAAGATTCAGCTCGAAATTTATTAAGGATTGATTCTTGAAGAGGAATTGGAAGAAATTAAGCCATTTAGAGAGTTTAAGATGTGGTTCTGTGAGAATGAGACGAACTAGTCCTAGGGTGAGCTTAAAGAGAAGAGAAGTGGTGATTGGCTACGAATTTGAAGAAATTAACACTCTGGTGATTATGGCGTCACCGAATTTAGCTTTGGGATTTGTACATGGAGTTTGAATTCGATAACCCTTTAGAGTTTTGAGGTTTTGGATGAACTTTTTTATTGACATGTTGAGTTTACTATAAATTCAAGGATAGATTAGGTATTAATCTATCAACATTTATTAAACATACAACTTGCTTATAGAAAATATATTCAACATATTCAACAGCCCTAATTTCCAAAGAACTATATGATCAATTCAAAATCAACAAACACTTCCCGAATCAATTCAAATTTCTGACAAAGAAGAGAAACTAATACACAATTCTAGTAGCCACTAAACTTTTATCATACTTCTTTTAAATTGTTAATTGCATATTCAATTGAGAAAAGAAAGAGATCATGTCAAACTTACCCGAGATGGCCAAAGGGGACTAGAAGCACATGACGTAGATTCGCACTTCACTGAAGAATAAAGAGCTAGTTCCTTAGTGTCAAATTTTTACAGATAATGGGGTTTATTGGTGGGTGAATTGGGAGGCAATTGGGGGTGAAATAAGATATATTAGATGAGGATATATAGGTTATTGTGGAGTATGGATATCGAAAAGAAGGCATAAAATTTAGAAAATGTTGGCAATATTTCAAAGAGGAAGCTCCTGACTATTCTAGACAATACCAAGGAGCATGAACGAGGTACACACATATAAGATGACTACCCACGTTGTTTGATTAAGGCTTAAATTTTTTGAATTCATTATTTTAGCCACATTTAATTATGAAGCCATCGCTGTGGAGCCCATTAAGATTGGTAGTGATAAATCAGAGTCTGCTAAAGGCAACAGGCATTGCACGAAGAGGGAGGCAACTGTATTACATTCCCTGTGGATAAATCCTACAAAAAGAAGAAGACTTTTAAATGTCACTGTCTATGATCCATTCAGACCAGTAGATCCGGCTAAGCTCGATGATCTCGAGAAGTGGTTGTCAGGTGCTCCAGACAGGTAACTTACTATAAAGGCTTGTGTTTGTCTCATTAAGAGCATAACGTGTAGTACATGTCACACATACTATTCTATTTACTGTTTTGTCTTCCCAGTGATGAAGTATACTGTCTGCTGATGCAAGCAAAAAGTTCTTTAATGATCTTATTAGGATTGATGGATGGCTTAGAGGCAAGGTATGTACTTAAGGGTATGTTTAAGATATTAATTTTTAAGCCAATATAATTTACTTATTTATCTAATAAGCCTTTTTTTCTTGTAGCTCATGGATGCAATACTTTATAGCACATGGATGCCGCACTTTATAATATAAGAGTCCGAGCTAGAACTTACCCAAGTCTCTTTAGAAAAGATTGTGCAATTTTGGACTTGAACTTTGTCCCATATGTGAGGATGTATTTTGGGCTGAAGTCAAATACTAAATCTTTTGAGCCACAACAATTCGACCAAGCCTTGGTGAACTATGTGAAAGGGAATATACCAGCTTTTAGATGGCTATGGAGTGCTTGCACTACATTGTATGTTCCTTTCTGTAATGAGAATAGGGGCCACTGGCTTGCATTGGAGATCGATCTTACAGGTAGATATATCTATGCATACGATAGTCTCCCGAGTGTTATGCGGCGGTAGCAACGACAACGTCAACAGGAAATAAAGCCTTTGTAGGATGTGCTACCGCTGTTAATGAGAATGGCACATGAAGATAGGAACTACAGTACAAAGGAGTTCAATATGAAGCGGTTGAAAGCTTCAAGCCAAACAAATGGATATTAATCGCATATTTGGTGAAGCTACATAAATTCATGTATTGATACATTTGGTAAACTTATGGATATGGTATATATTATTTGCATGTCAGATTGTGAGATGTTTACAATCAAGTTCATCGAATTTCTATAGGCTAGATTGGATGTAAAAGGTGTATCTGATAAACATATGCTTGGTTGGCGGGAAAAATTAGCAATTGAGATATTTGCTTCCCAATTTGATCCTTAGTGCTCAATGTATGAAGTAGGAGTTCACACAGTGTACGAGATCTTTTAGGTAAACATTTGCAAGTAATCTTTTATTAGAATGTGTACAAGTAATATTTTCACACAATATAAAGTTTTATATGATGTCTTTACTTAGCTTCTGTTGTGGGATATCTAGCAGTTTTTTTCCTTCTTTTTTTTATAGGTGTTGAAGGTAAAGACATGTGTTGGAACTATGTTCAAATGGTAAAGACATCGAGAGATAACGACAGATGTTTCGCTATCCTAAACTCAACATGATTGCACAGTCGTGATCTTCTTGGAGTTTTGGAGTCGTTTGTCACCTTGGTTCTATTAAGTTTTAACAACTTTGTTCGACAGTGTTTTGTCAATACCCGGTGACTTGAAGAGGTCGTGCATACTACTAAAGAAGTTAAAACGAAGATCCGTTGACATCTCTCGCTGAAGAACCTAAAATGATTACATCTTTTCGAATTTAAGAAGTTTCGTTATCACAAAATGAATGTTGCTTTCCATATTGGAGTTGTTTAACTAATTGGTAAATCAACTCATCATGTTACTAGTGGATTCTAAACTTCTCGTTATCATGAAACAAGTATCGTTATTACAAAACAACTATCATTTTGCCATCTCCGGGTTTTTAAACTTATTGGGAAATGAAATAACAAAGTTACTAGAAGATCGTAGATTCTTGTTACCCACGAAACTAGTATCGTTAGCACAAAATAACTATTGTATTACCATCTTTGGGATAACGATAGATGTTTCGTGATAAAGGCATTTGTTTCGTGGTAACGAGAACCTCACGATAAACTAATGACATGGTTTTTTGATTTCCTAATTAGTGATATGACCCCATATCGGGATAACGATAGTTGTTTCGTGATAATGATAATTGTTTCATTATAGCGATAGTTGTCTCGTGATAACAATATCATGAAACAAGTATCATATGGAAGGAAACAACAATTGTTTTGCCAACCCCAACTCCAAAACCCAAACCCCCAACCCCAACCCCAACCCCAACCCCAACAGTAACCCCAAACCCCAATCTCAACCTCCAAACCAAAAACCAAAAAACCAAAATCCTAACAATCATGAAATGTCAATTGAATAGTCTTTCAAACAATCTATTAGTGGGAAAGTGTTACTAACTTGGTGGAATGTCTATCCTAACACAGCTCTGCGCCTAAGTTATTGCAGTGTGAAATCCATTGCTGGAACATTATGCACCCATTTATAGAACGTCATGACTAACTTAATACGATAACGTGTCTCCGTTGTTCGAACATTCCCGAAATTACAACTAGATCAATGTTTGGTCCCAACACGGAATTCACAAATCACTAATCACGTGGAGTTTAAAGACTAATTGATTTTTTCAACTAGTTAAACACCCACGATAATGAAAACAATAGTCGTTTCATGATAACAAAAGCTTCACAATCTTCATAGAACATGGTGTTTTGATTTCCAGATTAATCAGACAGCCCCGATATCGAAAACGATAGTTGTTCCGTGACAATGCTACTTATTTCGTTATAACGAGAACTTTATACTCTTATAGTGACATGGTGGTTGAAATTTCCCAATTACCCTAAACACACCCGATATGGAGAACAACAGTTGTTTCTTGATAACGATACTTTTTTCGTAATAACGAGAAGTTCACAATCTTATACTAACATTGTATTTGATTTCCCGATTAGTCAAATGCTCCAGATATGGAAAACGATACTTATTTCGTGAAAATGATAGTTGTCTCGTGACATTCACACTCTTATAGTGACATAGTGTTCTTGATTTCTCGATTGGTCATACAACCCCCGACATGGATAACTGTACTTGCTTCATGATAACGATAGTTCTTTCGTGATAACGATATTTGTGTCGCGATAGTGAGAACTTTACACTCTTATAGTGGCATTGTGTTTTTGACTTCCCAATTAACCTAAACACCCCCAGTATGGATAATGATAATTGTCTAGTGATAACGATAGTTGTCCAATGATAGCTAGAGGTGTTCTTGATTTCCTGATTACCCTAAACACCCCCGATATAGAAAATGATAGTTGTTTCGTGATAACAATAGTTGTGTCGTGATAGCGAGAACTTTACACTCTTATAGTGACATGGAGTTCTTGATTTCCCTATTATCCTAAACACCCCCAATATGGATAATGATAGTTCTTTTGTGATAACAATAGTTGTGTCATGCTAGCGAGAACTTTACACTCTTATAGTGACATGGTTTTTTTTTTACTTCTGGATTACCCTAAACACCTCTGATATTGAAAATGATAGTTATTTTGTGATAATTTGTGATAACAATAGTTGTGTCATGCTAGCGAGAACTTTACACTCTTATAGTGACATGGTTTTTTTTTTTTTTCTGGATTACCCTAAACACCTCTGATATTGAAAATGATAGTTATTTTGTGATAACGATAGTTGTGTTGTGGCAGTGAGAACTTTACACTCTTATAGTGACAAGGTTCTTTTGACTTCCCGATTACCCTAAACACCCTCAATATTGATAACGATACTAATAGTGAAAACTTTACACTCTTTATAGTGACATTGTGTTTTTAACTTCTCAATTACCCTAAACATCCCGATATTGATAAACGATAGTTGTTTCGTGACAACGATAGTTGTAGGGATGGAGTCAGAGGTTAAGAGTTGATGGGCCACAAATATTAGCTCCCACGAGGAAAATTTTTTTAAGGAGCGGGCCGATAAAAAAATATTGCTAGGTAAGAAATTTAATATGTATTTGGGTTAATCTTTAATTTAAATAGTGAACTATAAGAAATTTTGAAAATAATGAGTGATGTGTGATACAAGATTACTATTAATGACTTTGATTGAATATTTTATACTTGAAGAGCTTATTTGAAATTCATTTTCTTAAAAATATTTACCAAATATATTCTAATTATAGATTAACAGAAAATTGACACATATAATTTTCAAATTCAAAGGGAAGTCATATATTTATAGAGATTTATAGAGTAAGAGTAAGAAATAAACTAAATTAGTAAAATGTCAATCATCATTAAATTAAATAGACTAAACAAACTCTCTTAAATCACATTTGCATTTGCTAAATAATAAAAATTTATTTGAATAAAAAAAAACTGGACAAGTGCGTTCATGGGTCCAATAAGGCATTCAGAATGGCTATTATAACAATGACACCCAAGAGGAAATCACAATGATTCTTTGTGAATAATTACATGGACTTGAATTCATATATTTGGTGCCTTGTGATTGATTTTTTTTATATATAACTAGAAAAAAATTTTAGGTCTAAAATTTGAGGGCTCACGTGACCCCTCATGACCACCCTTATCTCCATCCCTGGATAGTTGTCTCGTAATAGTGAGAACCTTACACTCTTCTAGTAACATGGTATTTTTGACTTCCTGATTACTCTAAGCACCCCCGATATGGAAAATGATAGTGGTTTCGTGGCATTGATGGTTGTCTCGTGATAGCGAGAACCTTACACTCTTATAGAGACATGGTGTTTTTGACTTCCCAATTACTCTAAGCACCCCCGATATGGAAACTTTCGTTATAACGATAGTTGTCTCGTAATAGCGAGAACTTTACACTCTTATAATGACATGGTGTTTTTGACTTCCCAATTACTCTAAACATCCCCGATATGGAAAACTATAGTGGTTTCATGATAACGATGCCTATTTCATAAAATTAATAGTTTATAGCCGTAAAATTTCCATTTACAGTAATGTGAGCCTTAGTTTTGCTCTTAGCAGTGGTTTTTACGTCCTACTTCAACCAATGCATAACAACACGTAATGATACTAAAATAGTTTTAATACAGCTAGAACAACTATTCAGATTTGATGTTCTTTTCATGTTAATGTTACATGTGCATCCACACATTAAATGCATGAAATACATTGCTCCAAATGTTTGACTGTTGCCACATTGGAAGCACAACAAAAAAATGAGATCACTCCAAAAATATCCAAGTGGCTAGATGCTTCACTTCATTGTGGTGTATCCTCTTACACTTACCATGGTTATAGGCAGACTTAGAATAGTTATTGCACTTTTGGATCTTGTGAGGCTCACCTGCTAATTTTTTCTGAGGCTCACTAGCTGATTTTTTTCTTTCTTTTGCGGGTTGACCCCTTGAACGTTGTGATGATGGAAGCAACATGACTCTCGCTTAACTTCATTTGGAATTATCCAATCTTTCTCACTTCCCAAAGGGTAAATAGGTTATGAATATGCATCTCTCCAAGAACTCATATAAAATTTGGAGCAAAACCTATACCCATTATCATTCAGAAATCTTGTCGCAGCAATAGCATATGCACATGGAAACTGGTCCATTTCAAATTTTTTGAACGTACATTTCCTATCCTCCCAGTAAGCTATATGATTCCTGGTACGTCCAATAACCAGCAAAATAGACGGGGATGCATAACTGACCTCCATCCCATTTGATTCATTGTACCTGGTGCCCATCTTGTCCTCCAAAGGTGAGGTAAGGAAGCTAGTGCATTTTTTTGCCTGAATGTTCTTTCATGGAACCATCTCTACAATATGTCTCTGATATGCTCAATCAAACCAAGAATTGGAAAGTCTCATGCATTCTTTAGGAAAGAGTTCATTGATTAGGCATTGTTCATCGTCATTATACTGAAACGAGTTTCTTCGAAGTATGCTCTAGCCCAATGGTGTAAACCAGCTTTCTGTAGATATCCTCTAATACACTCATGCCTACTTCATATTCCGCCGTATTGGTTTCAAAATGAGGCATGGAATAAGCTTCTGTCGTTGCCTAGAACAATCCATCCAATTCGAATCTTGGAAACTCATTTTTTAGGTTTCTTAACAAATGATAATTACAATACCCATGATGTGCATGCTGAAACACTACCTAAAAAACACCTGGGATGTTGTGCCCTATCAGAAACAATAGCCAGATCTGAAGTATCACCTGTAATTTCTTTCAACTTTCAATAGAAAAGGGTCCACGGACTACTATTCTCAAAGTCCCACTATGGCCCATGCAAGCAGATATTTGAAAATTTGCATCTTGACTTGTTGCAATAAGTAAGGTACATCCGTATCTTGTTGTCAAAAATGTTTCATCAACAAAAATTACTCTTCTAATTGAAGAGCGAAATCCACGAATACACGGTCCTAAAACCATGAAAAAAATGCTTGGAATGCCCGTCTACACTTGTTTCAATGTATGTCAATGTGCCGGGGTTTATTTCCTCCAACATATAATAATATTGCGGGAGTCTTGCATAACTTTCTTTAGGCCATCCTCGAATCAAACCATATCCATGGCTCTTTGCCATAAATCCCTTAGTGTAGCTTATAGTTATTCTGAACTTCCGACGAATGTCACTAATAATATCTTTCAGTCTATAGCTCCAGTTGACATCTCTATAATTTTCAAAAATGTGCTTCCCAATTAGCGTATATATTGCATGCCTATGATCTTTATGACGTACACTTATGAAGTAAGTGTGATGACCAACATACTTTCGAACTTTGAAGATTTCAGTCCCTTTTATCTTCACTGCCCTCAAATGCCAATTACAGTTATTCTCCATACATGCAACTGGATACAAGGTCATAGTTGATTTTACCACTCTGAATTCGAAATGGCACGTCAACGCTAGCTCCAGAAGTTTAGCAATTAAATCTATTTTGGTTGGAAATAGATTACTACATTCCAAATCCTCACTCTCTAGAATCCTCACTGAATATGGACAAGAGAACGCACTCATAGAACAACTTGCATTTCCAACCGTAGCATTTTCCATTGAAAAGGTCTCATGGTCCTCCTCTATCACAGAAACTATTTCTCTTACATCTTCATGCTCAAGACTTTCTTCAACCACCTTCAACGTATCCCATTCCACGAAATTTCCATCTTCATATGCATTCCTAGTTTCATCATCATTCAGGACAATATCTGCTACACTATCCACATATTCAACTTCCACCCTTTCTTGATTTGTAGATCCATTGTCACTACATCCAACAAATTGGCCATCCATTGGTTCATTCTTGGTAATTGTTTCCATTGTTTCAATCTCATCCAAAGTATGATCTTTGCCTTCCTCTTCAATGGTCTTTTTCATAAGTGTCACACAAAGAGGATGTTCTTCGCAAATGGATAGATACCACTTCACTTTGTAATTGGAGCCAATCTTCATGGGAAGAATGGTAAATCCAGTCTTCTTTGGGTTAAGAGACATGAACTTTATTACATAGGACTTGTTGGCCTACGAGCTCCCGAACCACGTTGTAAAGCTCTAAATACGAAATGTTGTTGGAAACGGAAATGGGATTGATATTTTCGTAACTGTTCTCGACATATCTCTATATCCACATGCCTTTGTTGCTCTCTATATGCACATGCCTTCGTTGCTCTTTTCAAACTCAACAAAGTGAAATACTTGTATCCACACCATTTTTGTAGAATCGACGACTGTAAACAAGCAAAAAAATTACAAATATTACTTCAATGAACAATAACATTCTTGAATTTCTCATGTGACATTCTAACTAAGTAGTTCAAAACAAGATTATTACAGTAAGGGATAGTCGAACAACAGAAAACAACTACAGTATCGTTATGCACAACACAACCTAACTGTACAATCGTTATTCCTAATGTATAGTTACCGTAGTGCACACATATGGTACTAACAACATATAACGACTATAGTGTCGTTACGATTGTATAATCGTTATGGTTAATATATAAACACTATGGTATATATGTATATCATACATAGAAAAAACTCAAGGAAACATAAGACATTTCAATTGAGAATTTAAAAGACAATGTTAGCTAAACAAGAGATAACGAATGCAGTGTCATTATGCGTAATACATCACGACTGTACAGTCGTTATCGTTCATATCTAATTTACACAACATCATCACACAGAAATCATGAAAATCATCAAATAAACATAGAAAGAAAACCTACATATTAGCTTATTTCTTCAAATTTTTTCACCGGGTTTTGAAAACAAACCAAGATAATCCTTTGTTGATTTTCAACCACCGGCACATTCTTTTTCCAACATGAATTTCAAGGTTACTACAATGCAAAATGATAGAGGAAGAACTTTTTTTGGAGCCAAAACAAACAATGGAAACAGGATCGGCCAATTCAATTCAAGGAAGAAAAATTGAGGGATAATGATTGGTCAAAACCCTAAAAATAGGCAAGGATATTGTGGTCATTTTACCATGAAGGGGTCTTTTAGGTATTTTCAATATTTGTTTTACCTTTATTTTAATAAAAGGTCATCTACCCAATTTTTGTTTTTGACAAAGTCTTTTAAATAATTAAGACCTTTGACTGGGTCTAATAAACAAAGACTCCCTAAGACACATGACAAGCTATTTTTCTCTCATTCCCAATCTAACGCCACCTCATCCCTCTACACCCACTATTTCACACAAAACTACTTATGCAAATGTGGATGTCAGTGATGATTTGGAGGAGAAAGATAGAGAGAAGATGATTCTTTTAATTCAAGCGAAATGAAAAGAAGTTTAGGGGTAGAAGAGATGAAAAAGAGTAGACATATAGAATCAAATTAATAATAATAATAATAATAATAATAATAATAATAATAATAATAATAATAATAATAATAATAATAATAATAATAATAATAATAATAATAATAATGTGTAGATTGATGTATGATTTTGGACATGACACGAGAAGCGAGGAAAAAATTAGGGGAAAAAGTAGGGAAATCAAATATAGTGATTTTAGAAAATTGAAAATTGAAAATTAAAAATAAAATTAAAAAAGCAAGGGATCCACGAAAAAATGTGTCTATCTCTCTCTACTTATAGACATTGTTTAGACATTGAACATTGAAGATGCTTTTAGCCTTCTTTCATTCTCTATCAACCAATATCCTCTTACTTAAGCCATAAAAATAAGCTCTTCCTACTCTTGCGGTGTTAATTCGGATCGGTTAAACCAAGTCCGCGCGTGTAGTTCATTGACATGCTCACACGGGTTTGTAGGCTAGGGGTTTGACCGCCCATATTGTTTGGTCATAATTCGGCCCACCCCGCGACCAATGTGGATTGACCCATCAACATTTACATGCAAGGGGACACTTGCGTGTGTCCCTTCTAGCCAAAAGAGGGCTACAACAATGTGGCACGGAGACATTTGGCCCCCTTTCAAATATATATATATATAGATTTCATGGGCCAGTGATTAACCACTGGTCTGTAAGACTACACCTAGCCCATCCACATCTAGATATGAACAACCCACGAGCCAATCTATTTGGTTTATAGATCGGGTCATGGATTTATAGATTAGGGACAGTAATGAGTGGCACGATCTGGATATGACCGATTCACCCATCTTGACGTCGCTATCCTTCTCTTTCCAACTCTTGATTTTTCTTTTAAAAAATGGATTAAAAATGTATAATTTCATCATCTTCAACATACTCAAGTCATGGTTTGAAGAAGCAAAAAGGAAAAGAACTCTCATCTCGCACCTCAAGCCTAGGGTAAAGAAGAACATAGGAAGATGGGAAGCAAGAAAAAGCTATGTCAAGACATTCAAAAACGATTTTCATGGATTGCAAAGTTGCAAGTGCTTACCCCTTATCAAGTCAAGTCATTTCATGTTCATGGTGGATTGAATTGTAGTGATATGCTTCTTATACTAAGCTATCACTAGGTATAAACATGTCATTTCATCATCATCATCATCATTATTATTCATCTATAGGCGCCTCTATAAGCACGCAACCAAGTAATCGAGCCCTAAAATCAAGATTTTCTCATCTTAGCATGACATACAAGCATTCATTATCCTTTGAATCATTCAAATCCCTTTTATCTTTATGTTATTTATTAGGTTAATTTCACTAGTGGTCGCTGAAGTTAAAAAGTTTCAGTGTTAGTCACTAAAGTTTGTTATACTTTTGTTGGTAGTTACTTTCTAATATTTTTAAAACATTTTAACGATTCTTCAATGCTAGTTACATGTTCCTACATCATGTATGTTATAATTTTAATGAAATTATGTAATGTATACATAAAAATTATTTTAGATAAAATTAAGCCTTAATTTTTACAACTATATGTTCCTACTTTTAGATGAAAATTAAGTCTATTTCAATTTAAAACGGTTTTCAAGTCTACTAGATAAAATTTCATCATAATATATGCACACATAACATTCATGTGTACAATTAACTGTAAAACATCAGCCAAATATTTTGAAAATATAGAAGGGTGACCATTGGCGAAATGAAAAGTAAACTTCAATGACCAGTGCCAAAATTTTTGGACTTCAGTAACCGTTTTGTAAATTTGATGAAACTTCATTGACCGTTAATGAAATTAACTCATTATTTATAGATGGCACGGGGAATAAAATATATAGTCAAGGACATGGATTGAAGCATGATTGTCGACGAGAAGGCCATGATGTGCGATATTGTGGTGGATTGCTGGGATGTTTGCGAAGAGTAAATTCGACCCATAATGTCCAATTAGTCACTTCAAGGGATTAGCATGTTATTCATTCTCTTTCAAATTTAAATTTGGCCAAGCCAATCACATCCACATATCTTCTGGGATCTACATATACTATACAAATCTCCACCATTTAACTCCGCTCGTTCCTATATCACATAAAAATGTGAATCCAACCGAGCCAATAATGTGGTGTAATTAATAAAAAGCATTAGTGGCGTTAATATAATTAACCTATTAATGATTTATTTTATAATGTGACATTTTTGGAAATATGTGTTTGTAAGTTGCAATTTTTGTGATTAAGGGTCTGTTTGATACAAATTAAATGCAATTAAATTTGATTTATTTTTTATTATCGTCATTTTTAATTATTCATATGTCAATTTGATAATTTTTATATATTTATTAAGAATAATACTAGGTGGGCAACAATTTATATAACTAGGTATACAACCCTCTCATAAAAGACATGAAAAATACCATTTTCCCTCATTGTATTGGTGGGTTTAACTCTTCATTAGAGTCGTACAGCTAATTGCACCCTTTTGTCGCTCCTTCAATAAGAAATATCTAACTAGTGATGACAGCATAGTGGTTCTGGATCAGATCAGGCACCTGTTTTCATATTCTTCGATAAAAGGGGGGATCGAATCTGGGTCAGAGTGGATCAAGAAAGTGATGCATACAGTGATCCATATTGGACGTTTTCCTAAATTTTTATTTAGGAGAAGACTGAGTTGGAACTGGGTGACAGAAGAAAGAACTTACTGCGACCAACAGATTGCACTCTTTAGGATTTAAAATTGAAAATTAGTTGTCTTTTATGTGTATTTTAATTAAGAGTGATTTACAGATCGGTCAAAAAAAATCATAATTATTGATTTTTCAAGCCTAATTTGAAATTACATAAATATCAACATTTAAGGTTGCAGAGACCAAAATACCCTTACCAATTTAGAAAATGATGGCCAAGTCTTAATGTTCATTTAATGAATATTTATTCTTGTGACTTGGGTTATAGGAATTTGAACAATCATATGCCTTGTGCAAGAAATTTGTGATCTGTTCTAATTGCTGACAATGAAATGATTTGAAAAGCAATGTGTTTGCCAAAAGATTTTACTTCCATAATCGCCAACGCCGACTACAAAATCAGAGTTGAACAAGACTTGGCTAGAAAATATGATGGTTTGGTTAGAAGAAGAAAAAAAATCCCTTTGAATTTCTTCTTTGGAGTTGTAGATAGATCTGATTTTGGGACGAGATAAAAGACAAAGAATATGACCAGTAAAATGGATCTAAACATTTTTTCCCTAGATTTTTGTCCATAGATCTGAACAATTGAGATTTTGTTTTCTTCAATATTTGGAAATCTTTTATTGTGTTTGATTCACGAATGATTGATTCATCTTATTTTTTCCACCATTCGCTAGCCAATTGAGATTTTGCAATAATTTAAGAATCATACAAATCATCATGATTATTCTATCATTCTGAGCGTGAGATAGCGAAACATTTGGAAATTTTTATATTGTACTTGATTCATGAATGATTAGTGATGGCAATGGATCGAGATTGGATCTTATCGGTCTAATTAAAATCCAAATCCAAATCAATCGCATTGATCCAAATCCATATTCCTTGGATTGGATTCTGATCGGATCGCTATAGGATAAAAAAAGATTCATATACGATCCATATTGGTAGACATTTTTTTAAATGTTTTTCTAAATTTTTATTTCAATATCAATGTTACTATCTATCTATATATAAAGAAAAATAGGAAATTTTCAACCAATTTTCTCAATTTTCTTAATTAGATTAATTAGTGTCCCACATAAAATCAAACATTTTTTGTCTTTTAATTTTTTAATTTTTTATTAATTAATAATCAATCCCTAACAAATAAATTTACTAATCATTATCTATATTAAATCTTATCCTCAATAAAATAAGGAAATGTGTATAACAAAAGTTAGATCTTTTCAAATCTCCACTAATTCAAACTTATCTTTGGCAAATTTTTTATATTTTGATTTTTTAATTTTTATTAATTAATAATCAATTCTGACAAACAAATTAATAAATCATTATTTATATTAAATATTAAATATTAAATTTGAATTTTGTTTCTCTACATAGGTATTGATAATTATTATTGTGTTATTTTTTTAATCTAAATATAAAGATTATATCTATATATAGAGAATAAGAGTCTTTTTCATAAATAGTCAACTACAAAATGAAAATTAATTCTTAAAAAATAAAATTCATTAAAATTAACAATTTCATTAAGATTTGATTCTTCTGTGACACAAAATTAGCATTCATTTAAGTTTTACAAAATTAAAGGAAAAGTATAATAGTGGAAATTGAAAATTAGATTCGACACAATAACTAATTTTTTAAATAATTAATTATTTTTACAAATAATTAGCTAAGGAATGAAAAATAATCTAAATTAGCAATTTCACTAATATTTAATTTTTGTGTGATAAAAATGAGAAATTATTAAAATTTTATATAAAACTTTAAAAAAAACTTGCAACATTATTAGATTGGTGCCTTTACTTAATTTATTTCCAAAAATAAAATTAGCTAAATGATGAAATTTAATTAAAATTAGTAATTGTTTAGGGTTTAATTTTGGTACAATAAAAATTACAATTCATCAATTTTTTGCAAAAAACTAAAAGAAACATCTAAAATTAGATTTTTTTTTTTAAATTAACTGAAGCTATATGTATTTCTATATTTATATCTTTTAAATTGTAGATATCCTTTAGTTGAAATAATTAATTGATATATTTTAAGAAGTGACTCAAGTCTAATTTTTTTTTTAATTTTAATGTTACATGTTTCTTTTAATTTAAACAAAAAAATTGCAAATTCTGTTGACAAAGATTAAACTAATTATTGTAAAAATAATAATTATTTAAATCAATAATTAGCTAAAAATATAAATTAATTATAATTAATTTTATCGCAATTAACTAAAATTAATTATATTGTGAAGATTTAATTTGATATGTTTCAATGGATAGGAATTAATTAAAAAATAATTATATTGATAAAAGAAAGAAGTATAATTAATTTAAAAATAAAAAATAGTTAAAATTCATGTAATTCCTACAGTCGCCAAGATTTCCCTGAAAAAATTAAACAAATATTTTAAATTGCAATGCATCTTTTTAAATTATAAGATATCTTTAAAATTATATTCATACAATTCCCAAAAGTAAATATATTAAAATAATTATTACGGAAATAATAAGTGAAAATTAAAATTAGTTAAAATTAATTATACCGCAATTAATTAAAATTTATTATATTGCTAAGATTTAGTGGATATGATTTCAGTGATCAAAGATTAATAAAAATTAATTATATTTTTCAAATAAGAAGAGTATAATTAATGTTAAAAATAAAAAATAGTTAAAATTCATTAGATTGCTATGGTTTGATAGATTTTTCCTGAAAAATGAAAAAAAAGATTTTAAATTATATAATATCTTTTAAATTACAAAATCTATTTAAAATTATATTCATACAATTTTTGAAACATCAGATATTAAGCTAATTATTTTTAAATAATTATCTAAAAATAAAAATTAATTAGATTCCAAGTATTAAATTTATTTATATTACTAAGATTTAATTGGACTCGATTTCACTAGATAAAAATTTTGACACCTTCATTGGACGAAAATTAATCAAAATTAATTATATATATTGTTGACATAGGAAAATAAAATTAAATAAACAATTAATAAAAATTAACTATATTGCAATGGGTTGGCAAGATTTACCCTGGGAAATGAAAGATATCCTTTAACTTGCAAGATAACCTTTAAATTATAAGAAATCTTCTAAATTATGAGACATCTTTAAGATTAGATTCATACAATTCTTACAATGACTGCTATTAAACTAATTATTTAAGAAATAATTAATTCTTGCGATAATTTGCAAGGTTTCATTGGACAAATATTAATTAAAATTAATTATATTACTAAAAGGGGAAAATATGATTAATTAAAAAATAATTAAAATTAAATACATTGTTATGGGTAGGTAAGATTCCTCTTAGAAAATTAAAGATAACTTTTAGATTGTAGTGTATCTTTTAAATTACAAAATATCTTTTATGAACAAATCTTCAAACTGTGATAATTAATTAGCCCTTACTGATTTCGACATCAACAATTGGCGCTAGAAGGAGGGTTTCCCCCTTTGTATCCCAGCAACATGTCCTAGCTCTACCACAGAGTATTCCTCACGCAAGACATGAGCCGCAGTCGCACATCCTACGCCTCTACGGACGGGAGCACTTCCGATCCCAAAGACGGAGTACGCCCTCCTCGAGAACCGCCTCAGCGCAGAAAGACTTCGCCCAGATGTCACCCCACAAGAAATTCAAGCGATCGGATGACCTCACCCAGGCCGCTACCACGCTCCAATGCGATCCCTCACAACCGCGGCCACGAGTCCAAATCATATCACCCAAGAAAGGACGATCATCTCGGCGTCGCTTGCGCTTCAGTCGCTCCCCCACCCCAACACGGACCACAGTGCTGCTGGATACCCCAACCCTTTCAGAAGCCAGGTCGTCCAGAAGAACTCATAGCGTCTTCGACCGGCTCGGCCCCCTTCACGACCGTAAGCAGAAGCCCGAGGGGCAGGGCGAAAATGCGAACGACCCACCCCCGCAGTCCGAGCTCGAGCTCCTGCGGAAAAGGATGGCCGAGCTAGAAGCGAGGGAGGCAGCCCCCAGCCCCTCGACCCGGATGGGAAAGGCCTCCCCGCTGAGCCTGAAGATCCAGGCCGAGCCCATGCCCACCAAATTGAAACTACCTCAACAAGGGAACTACGACGGAGTCAGTGATCCGACGGGCCACGTCGATAGGTACGCCGCCTTCATGGAGTTACAGGGGGTGAGTGGCGAGCTCATGTGCAAGGCCCTCCCGCTGACACTAGGGGATAAGGCCATGAAGTAGTTTAAGAAGCTCCCGCCACATTCCATAAAGACGTGGGGCGACCTCGCGGCCAGGTTCCAAGCAGCTTTTATGGGGTCCCGGCTGAGGTCGACCCCAAAGCAAAGGCTAGTAGACGTCAAGCAGGGGAGGGATGAGTCCCTGAAGAGCTACGTGGAGCGGTTCAATAACCGATACATAGAGATTGGCAGCGTGTCAGACGAAACGGCCCTGGTGGCAGCCTTGGCCGGCCTCAGGTACAAGTCCCGATTCTAGTGGTCGGTCATAGAACAGTCCAGAGACATACCATGAGTTCCTCAGCCGAGCTGAGTGCCATATCGCGGCTAAGGAGGCGTCTGGAGACCCCGAGGCGAAGCCGCAGGACCCCCGACCCGAGAAAGGCAAGGAGAAGGACACCAACTCGACCCAGGCTCCACGCGCTCAGCACTAGCCGCAGCGCGGGCGAGAGGCCGCTCGACCACCTCCCCAGAGGTTCCAAAACTTCCACGTTCTCAACACCAGCTTGGAGGGCGTACTGATGCACGTGAAGGATCGGGGGGTCCTACCACCCCCGACCCCGATGAAGACCCCCACTTCGAGCCAGAACCAAGAAAGGTACTGCCGTTACCATAGGTCAGCCAGACATGACACCGATGACTGTCGTGACCTGAAGAACGAACTTGAGGGCCTGAGCCGGCGAGGACAGCTGCGCGAGTTCGTCGCCCCACCACCCGACAACGGCCGACCTCAGCCGGGGGCTTCCCACCAGCCTCAACGGCCTACGGGGCCATGGAACGAGGTCCACACGTTGGTCATGGGTAACCAACACTTCGTCGGGTCGTGAAACCAGCGCAAAAGGTTGGCAAGAGAAGCCTGCACTGACTACCAATACTCCGCGCAGAGGACCAAGACCAGCTCCACTCCGTCCGAACCTCAGGAAGGGATCACCTTTACGGAGGCCGACGTAGCCCACTCCCGCCACCCTCACCAGGACGCCCTTGTCATCAGTATGGTCCTCAACGGTACACACGTACACCGGACACTTATTGACAATGGGAGCGGGGTCAACTTGCTATACCTCCGGACCTTAATCCACAAGGGCCTCGACGAGCGGCACCTGAGCCCGTGCCCCCTGGCCCTGTGGTTGGAGTGACTGGTCATGCTACTGAGCCAGTCGGGCAAATATCGATGTTGGTGGAGCTAGGGGAAAAGCCATGCGTACGGGCCGTCATGGCCACCTTCATCGTGGTAGACCTCCCAGGCAATTATAATTCCCTCCTAGGTCGGCCCCTCCTGTACGAATTCAGGGACTCGACCTCTATTTACCACTACGCCATGAAGTTCCCCACGCTAGCGGGGGTAGCGATAGTCCGGGGAGGCCAGTCCGCAGCCCGCCGGTGCGACGTCACTCAACCTGCTATCCGCGAACGGCCCGGGGGCTGACCATCGCCATGCCCGAGCTCGAGGACCCTCGTAGCCGACCTGAGAACCGAAGTGCACAACTGATAAGTGCTCGAAAAGCACTTAAATAACTCTTCTATTTTACGTATGTGTGTGTTTTATTAGTATTATATGTTTATTTTTATTTGTTTTCCTTTTATTGTGTGTTTAGAGTCACAAGAAATCAAAAGGAGCCAAAATGGATAAAAACGGAGCGAAAACGGAACTTGGGACCGAAATGCAAGCAAATTCAAAGATGAAGGGCCTCCGATGCAATTTTATGAAAAGTTGTTTTTACAATTTTTCTTGTGCCAATATCAAATAATATCAAAAGAGGATTTCTACATTTTTTCGAATCCCAAATCGGAGTTTCCTAGTGAAAGTTATGGCCATTTGAAGAGAAAGGACAAAGCGTAAAAAATCAGCAGCTCGAATTTACTGCCGCAGTTCAGTAATTTGACCATAACTTTTGTTACAAAATTCGGATTGACCTGCACTTTATATTGTTGGAAAGGACACTCAGAGGGCTACAACTTTGATGTTGACCTCTTCAAATGATTCAGATCACATCATGGTCAAAAATGGGAAAAATTGAGAGTGATGTGAATGGAGGATTTCTTGAGCCATGTTTTGGTAGAAAATTCATAACTTTCTATTAAAATATCAAAAAATGGAAATTCCAATTGCACAATTCATCTAAGATGCTTACCTATACCATGATACAATATTTGAACTAATGCAGCAATTTAAGATCATGATTTGGTGGTTACCAATTAGTGGAATCATAATGGAGTAGTTGTACAATTTTTTATCATGTTTTCTTGTGAAATTTTGCCTATCAATAGAGGCATTTGTAAGGAAGGAAATGCACAACTTAGTGGAAGAGAATTAGCTAGTAGTTCTTTCCAACTTTCTCTTCAATAAAATTCTCTTCTTCATTTGTTCTTAGTTTTAGGTTGAAAGATCTTAGTTTTTCATATTCCGGCGGAAGAAATAAAGGCTTCAATCGATCAACAATACTTCGGCTATGAATATGATTAGCGGATCATTTCTTCGATAAGTTTCTCTTTTCCCTTTTATTTCTCTATTTATTTCTTAGCATTTATTTACTTGTTTTCTATATTTTGCGTATAATCTATCATATAGTGGTGGTGATATAAAGCGAACACTCGCTAAAAAGTATGAAACCCCGCAAATATGAGTAGTTAGACTTTTCTATCTAGTTCGAGGGGGACGTTGTGTTCAATTATCATGTTGTTATCTTTTCTAACTCTTTGCTAACGTTTTATCTATTCCTCTACTTCAATTTGTTGATTTGTTATGCTTTTAAACCCATTTTGAATTTATGTGATTATTGCATTCACTTTGGCCAATTGAATCAATTAATCCTTAAGTTCAAGTTATGTGCTAGGATTGGAACTTTTGATCCGAAATTGTCACTAGATTCCAATCCACAGTAGCAAACGAATATCGTGCATATTTGTTAATAAATCAACTTAGATGTATTAATTCAAGTTTGTGAAATTGATCATCTAATTCAACTCATTCTTCTTGTTCATTTCACACTAGCATTGCATTAAATCCTAAGAACTTGTTTAGGATTATCCAATAGCTAGACGTTAAGTTAAAGACCTCACTTTAACTTAATACACTTAAGGAAGAATTCGTTAATCAGAGCTTCTTGGTTAATTGAGAGTTGATAAATTGAAGAAGGAATAGTAACACGTTGCATGGGAAAGATAAATATAAGTTGTTGACACAACCGAACCCGAGAACTAGATATTTTGTACAATTGTTTTAGTTCAATCTTTTATTTTGATGTTCGATTTTCTATTTTTATTCAAATATCACAAAACCCCCATTTTTCTATATTAATTGATAAAATCAACTAGATTAAGCACTGTTCCTCTTGGGTTCGACCCTTACTTACCACTTCTACATTAATTTGTAGTTTTGAAACCGAGTAAAGAAATAAAAATAAATTTTGGCGTGCTGCGACAACACGCCCAAATACCAATGGAAGAGCTGGACACCGTCGAGGTCGACGTCGAGCACCCGGAAAGGGTCCTAAGGATCGAGAACGGACTAGCTGAGCCCACGCACTTCGCCTTGGTCGAGTTCCTCCGTGGTAGTTCCGACATCTTCGCTTTGATGCCCTCGCACATGGTCGGCATACCTGCATCCGTGGCTTGTCACCGGCTGAATATCGACCCCGCGGTAAGACCTCGACAACAGCGACGGCGTCCGCTGAACCAGTAGCGCTATAAGGCCCTGGCGAAGGAGGTGGATAAGTTACTTCAAATTGGGTTCATCAGGGAAGCCAAGTACCCCACCTGGGTTGCGAACCCAGTCCTCGTTAAAAAGAACAACCGTAGCTGAAGAGTCTGCATAGATTTCACCTACCTCAACATGGCCAACCCAAAGGACTCATTTCCCCTCCCCCGGATAGATTAGATGGTGGACGCCACGGTGGGCATGAGCTCCTCAGTATGATGGACACCTACTCGGGCTACAACCAGATCCCAATGTACCCCCCAGATCGGGAGCACACAGCCTTCATAACTGATCGTGGCCTCTACTGTTACCAGGTCACGCCCTTCGGGTTGAAGAATGCTCGGGCAACCAACCAGCTCCTGGTCAACAAGATGTTCGCCTCCCAGATCGGGATTACCATGGAAGCGTATGTCGACGTCTCGACGACATGCTGGTGAAGAGTGTGAAGGCCGCTGACCACATCCAACACCTGGGTAGCATGTTCCAGGTCCTGAGAGAGTATCGAATGAAGCTGAACCCAGCAAAATGCGCCTTCGGGGTTGAGTCCTGAAAATTCCTCGGCTACGTGGTGAGCTCGAGAGGCATTAAGGCAAACCCCGAGAAGATTAGGGTCGTGCTAGGCCTGAGACCTCCCACCCGGGTTAAAGAGGTCCAGAGTTTCATTGGCCGGGTAGCGGCCCTGAACCGATTCGTGTCCAAGGCCACGGACAGGTGCCGCCCATTTCTCGAGGCCCGGAAGAAAGGAAAGGACTTCGAATGGACCCCCGAGTGCCAGGAAGCTTTCGAGGAGCTCAAGAGACACCTGGCCCAATCTCCTCTCCTGTCGAAGCCCAAGGCAGAAGATGTCCTCTCCATTTACCTCGCCGTCTCTGAACATGCCGAGAGTTCAGCCCTTACTCATGTCGAGGGGGACATCCAGTACCCAGTCTATTACACGAGTCAGACCTTCATTGACCCTCAGAAGCGTTACACGCCGATGGGGAAGTTAGCACTCGCGCTCGTCACCAGTTCCAGAAAGCTTCGACCTTACTTCCTCGAGCACCCAATCGAAGTGGTGACTAATTACCCCTTGCGGCAGGTGCTCCAGAAGCCGGACTCATCAGGTCGGCTAGTCAAATGGGAGGCGGAGCTCGGACAGTTTGACATCTCCTATCGACCTAGGCTAGCAGTCAAGGGTCAGGCCCTGGCAGATTTCATAGCCGAGTTCAGTCCCCCGTTGGCGAGTCCCAATACCAAAGTCGAGCCCTGGACGCTCTATGTAGACGGCTCATCGACAGACATACACTCTGGAGCTGAGCTCGTGCTGCTGAGTCCCTCCTTGGAATCTTTCTGCCAATCCCTGCAGTTCTCGTTCCCAGCCTCCAACGAACGATGAATACGAGGCCCTGATCGCAGGTGATAAGTGAAATTTATGCACTTATTTAGGTCTTCTAAACTATGTATTTTCCTTATTTTTTATCAAGTTCGTGCTTAATTCAGTATTATTTGTTTCTATTTCAGTGAAAACCGGGAATTGAAGAAAGATTGCAATTTTGGGCTTTTGAAGGACTCAATTTGAAGCAAATAAAGTTGGGAAGGTGAAGAAAAATCAAATGGAAGCCTAAATGAAGATAAATTAAAGTATGTGGACTCAATTGATCGAAGTTGGAAATTCAGGACTTGCCCCGCAATTAAACTGTGAGGACCAAAACGAAATTGAGCAAAAGTTGAATTCAGCATAGCCATGCGGTCGCACGTGCAACTGCATGCATATGAAAATCAAAGACCATGCGCCACAAGATGCGATCGCATGGTTCCGCTTCGCAATTCGAAAAACTTTCCAAAACGAATTGGACACGAATTCTTGGGCTTTTTGGCTTATTTTAAAACACGAACTTGACCTAATTTCGGGGGAGAACATGAGAGAAGAGCAGAGAATGAAAATTAGAGCACAAAAAACTTGGAGAAACTTGGAGAAGAAACCACAATTGAAGATTCAAGCTCAAGAACACAGCCTGATTCGGTGATGGCGTTCTCTTCTCGTTTTTCTTCTGGTTTCTACAGCATGATAGGCTAAACTTTTCATAGCATTAGGGTAGAGGTGAAACTTTGATTTTGGTTTGAATCTGGATTGTTAATTTGATGTTTTGTTAATTCTTATGCTAAGATGAACGTTCGGTTTTGAGTTTTCAATATAATTATGCTTTCTTTTACAACTTGTGGCCAAAGTTGATCTGTGATATATTTATTGTATTGAGAAATCGTGAATAGATTAGACTTTTGTTGAAAACCACAAAGTCCGATAGGGGATGAGAATACCCCTATGCTTTGTGCGATGTTTTTATGCAATTCTTGCCTTGTAATGCATTTTTATGGCGTTGTTATCATAGAGATATAGTTAACACGTCATATAAATAGGTTGAATTCTACTTGAGAAAGATTATTCAACAAATTTTGTGAATTGAATCGTCAAAACTAACTTTCATTGTCAAATTGATAATCCGGAGGATAACTAAATGAAAAGTGGATTCAAAACCTTAATGCTAGTTTTCCCATATTTGATTTAAAACCATAAAAAAACATTCTTTTAATTTGTTCCAATTTAATTGTTAATTTTAATTTTAGATTTAGCAATTTAATTTAATAATTTAATTTTCGCAAGATTGGAAATTAAGTGACATCAACTTATTCATTTCGGTTAAGGCTACTTAAAGTGAGCGTGGGAAGAAATCAGTCCTCGTGGGTACGACATCCGGACTTTAAAAGTCCACTTTTTTGCTTATACGATCCGTACGCTTGCGGTGTGGATTGATCGGAACAGTAGGCCTTAGGTACGCCCGGGCGATAGGTGTCTCCCACCTCCAAGTCTGAAGCGACTCCCAGCTTGTCGTCAACCAACTCAATGGTACCTACCTTGCTAAGGACGAGTGGATGACCAGCTACGCCGACCTTGCTGCCACCGAAATGAAGAATTTCGAGGAGGTCATCCTCTGACAGATCCCCCGGACTCAGAACAACCTGGCTGATGCCTTGGCTCACCTCGCTACCAGTGAAGGGATCGAGGAGCTGGAGGTCGTACCGATCAATCGGCTGATGAGGTCGGCCATGGCCCAGCACTCCCATGTGGCGATCGTAGACCTAGGCCCCCTTCATGGATGGATGAAATTCTCCCCTTTTTAAAGGATGGTAGGGCCCGGAGGACCCCAGACTGGCAAGACAGTTACGGATCAGGGCCGCTCGCTACACTATCATCGACAACACGCTCTACAAACGCAGCTTCTCAGGCCCTCTGTTACGGTGCTTGACTGAAAAAGAAGCGGCCTTCTTACTTGACGAGATCCACTCCGGAACGTGTGGAAACCACTCTGGTTGTTAGGCCCTGGCACATAAGGTCCTAAGGCAAGGCTACTTCTGGCCAACCCACAAGAAAGATTCTATCGCCTACGTCAGGCGCTGCGACAAGTGCCAGCGCCATGCCCAGGTCAGCGGGGCCCCTCCAGCTGAACTAACTCATGTGCTCAGTCCATGGCCCTTTTGCAAACGGGGAATTGACCTCATCGGGCCTATGCCAATTGGCCGGGGAGGAATGAAGTATGCGATAGTGGCCGTGGACTACTTCACCAAATGGGCGGAGGCCGAGGCCCTGGCTCGGATCACGAAACAGAAAGCAAACGACTTCATTTGGAGGGCAATCATATGTCGATTCGGAATACCCGAGTCACCCGTAACCTGAGAATCAAGAAGCACTACTCCACTCCGAACCACCCCCAGTCCAACGGCCAGGTGGAAGCAGTGAACAAGATCATCAAGCACACGCTCAAGACCCGACTGGAAGAACTGAAGGGAGGATGGGCAGATGAGCTCCCGGCCGTCCTATGGTCCTACCGGACAACATCTCGGACCAGTACGGGGGAAACCCCCTTCACATTGGCATACGGGGTCGACGCTGTAATACCGGCCGAGGTCGAGTCGCCCTCTTTCCGAACTCGATACTTCTCTGAGCACACAAATGACCAGGAACTTATGCTCCAGGTCGACTTGCTGGAAGAAAAGCAAATTGATGCTAACCTGCGTATTGAGCTATACAAGCGCCGCAGTGCTCGGTACTTCAACCAGAAAGTGAAGAAGCGAAGCTTCCAGGTCGGAGACCTGGTACTCAGAAAGGTCTTCCTCGCTACCCGAGATCAAGCCACAGGAGCCTTAGACGAGAAGTGGAGGGACCCTTCGTAGTCCTCAGAGCCCTCTGCAATGGCTCTTACTGCATTGGGACGGCAGAAGGAGTTGAGCTCCCCCACCCTGGAACATTGAGCACTTGAAGAAATATTTCCAGTAGCTATCAAGTTGTAAATGTTGAAAATCAGTTGTAATATCTCTACTCCAGTAATGAATGAAACTTTCAGTTGTAATATCTCTACTCCAGTAATGAATGAAAGTTTTTGAACTGTCATTTGAATTCGGTGTTCAATACTTAACTACCATACCTAGGTCCGCCACGGCAGACCCACCCCCTGACATGGCCGACCTAAGTGGTCCGGCCTGGGGACAGATCCACCAAGGTGGCATCCAAACAAAAAAAAACAAACGACCTAGGTCCGCCACGGCGGACCCACCCCCTGACATGGCCGACCTAAGTGGTTCGGCCTGGGGACAGATCCACCAAGGTGGCATCCAATCAAACAATAGGTCTGCCACAACGGACCCACGCCAGCATCGCCGACCTATGAGGTCCGGTCTGGGGACAAATCCACCAAGGTGGCATCCAAACAAAAAAAAAATGAATGACCTAGGTCCGCCACGGCGGACCCACCCCTGACATGGCCGACATAAGTGGTCCGGCCTGGGGACAGATCCACCAAGGTGGCATCCAATAAAACAATAGGTCTGCCACGGCGGACCCACCCCAGCATCGCCAACCTACGAGGTCAGGCCACGAAGAAGTTCCACCGCGGTGGCATCCGCATGCCAAAAAGGTCATTGGAATCAAGCGGGGCCTAAGTTCTGTCGATCAGTCGATCTAGAACCTTGTCATCCTAACCAAGCTGACTACTCGAATAATTGTGTGACAAAAAATAAAGAGACCGAGCCGAACTCACTATTTATAACTTCACGACTGAACCAGTTCATTAGACCAGTCACTTAGGTCCACCCCGGTGGAAACCGTTCCATAATGATGCCAACCTACGAGGTCCGGCCCGGGTACGGATCCACAAGGGCGGAATAAGAATACTTGTTAAGTTTGAGTTTTAAGTTTTTATGCCTATGACCCCAGCGCAGGGACGATGATAAGTGCTAGAAAAGCACTTAAATAACTCTTCTATTTTACGTGTTTGTGTGTTTTATTAGTGTTATATGTTCCTTTTTATGTGTTTTTCCTTTTTTGTGGTGTTTAGGGTCACAAAGAATCAAAAGGAGTAAAAATGGATGAAAATCGAATGAAAACGGAGACTCGGACTAAAATGCAAACGAATCAAAGATGGAGGACCTCCGATGCAATTTTATGAAAAGTTGTTTTCGCACTTTTTATTGTGCCAATGTCGAAGAACATCAAAAGAGGATTCCCAAACTTTTTCCGGATTCCAAATCAGAGTTTCCTAGTGAAAGTTATGGCCGTTTGAAGAAAAGGACTAAAAGCGTCAATTTCAAAAACTATTGGGACCAAAGTGTAACTTTTCAAAAGTTGGGAGACCAAAGTGAAATTTTTCAAAAAGTTGGAGGAGCGAAATGCAATTTTTCAAGGACCAAAATAAACAAAGTTCAAAAGTTGAGGGACTTGGTGTGCAAATATCGGGTGACTCGAGTGACTCGAGTCACGACAGCCATGACTCGAGTCAGCGCCGCAAGTGACTCGAGTCACGCCCGATAATGCCTGATCACACCCACAGCCACTCGAATCAGCGCCGCAATGCTCCCAGCCTCTCCCGTTCGCGCGATGACTTTCGAGTCACGCCGGCAGAATCGTATTTGCCGTGCGTGACTCGAGTCAAGCCGAGTCACCTGTTCATATTGCGGCCAGCCGACACCAACTTGATTCCAACGTGATTTTCACATACTTTTTGACTTCTTTGAGATAAAACAAATTGAGCACACCATAATAATCTCATGAAAGGTCACTTTTATAAATTTTTAATATTTTTTGTTGTAGTATTTTGCCTATAAATAGAGGCATTTCCAAACTTGAAACACACAACTTTGTAGAGAGAATTAGCTTGTGGTTCTCTCCAACTTTCTCCTCAATAAAATTCTCTTCATCATTTGTTCTTAGTTCTAGCTTGAAAGCTCTTAGGAGGGTGTTCTCAACATAGAATTTTATGGAATTCAGAAATCCATATAATTCCAAATGTTCTCAATTTAGAATTCTGTGGATTCTATATAAATTCAGTGTTCTGAATTTGGAATTCTGTGAATTCCATAAAAATTCAGGATTCTCAATTGCTCATGGAATCCAGTGGATTTCATTAAATTGTGGAATTCTATTGATTTTTATGGATTTTTAAGTTAAAAATACACTAACCAAATTCTTCCCAAAATCCTCTTCCCACCCTCGGATTCTTATGGAATTCACGAATTTTCATTTTTTCTCCAAGAATTCTTTTAGACCTACATAATCAACTAAAATTTATAATCATAAATTGGAAAAGTATATTTTCCATTACCATTATAATTTCACAATAATTGCACCATAATTAGCTTGCACAAATATATATATATATATATATATATATATGTATATATATATATATATTTGTATTGTAAAGATAACACATGTTTATTTATTGGTCATTGCTCTAATTTTTGAAAAATTATATAATATCTAATCTATAAAAAGGAAATTTAATGAACGAGATGTAATCTAATTAATATTAGTAATTTCATAATTGTTAGTAAATTCAATTATTAGTAAGTCGAAATAAACTGAAACTTGTGATTTTTCATACGTCGCTCAACTTTTAATGGCATTTTTTAAAACTTTTTTCTTTTGTTTTTTTTTTTTTTGTTTTTTTTATGATCTAGTAACAACTATTCAAATAAACTTTTCAATCCCTTGATTATTCTATTCTAATGGTGAAAAAATATATAATAAATTCTACTAAAATCTATGGAAATCTACAAAATTCAGTGACATAGAATTCCATAAGAATGTGAGGGATTCTGTGGAATTATATTAAAATCCATAAAATCCATGAAAATCTATGAAATCAGAAAAATCCATATAATTCCATATTGAGAACACCCTCCTTAGTTTCTCATATTCCGGCGGAAGTAAAAACCTAAATTTAGGTTCGAATAATCAATCGACGATACTTCGGCCGTGAATATGATTAGCGGAGTATTTCTTCGCTAGTTTTTCTCTTTCTTTTATTTTTCATGTTTGAGAAAGATAATTTCTCATATATTGCAGTGGTGATACACGGCGATTACGCCATTGAAAGTATTTAACCCGCGTATATGAGTAATTAAACTTCTCTATTTATTTACTAGCATTTATTTACTTGTTTTCTATATTTTGTCTATTACTTGTGATAGTGAAGTATAATCTATCATATCGCAGTGGTGATACAAAAGTATGAAACCCACGAATATGAGTAGTTAGACTTCTCTATCTAGTTCGAGGGGGACGTTGTGTTCAATTAACATGTTATTATCTTTTCTCACTCTTTAGTTACGTTTTATCTATTCCTCCACTTCAATTTGTTGATCTGTTATACTTGTAAACCTGTTTTTGAGTTTATGTGATTATTGCATTCGCCTTGGCCAATTGAATCAATTAGTCTGTAAATTCAAGTTACATACTAGGATTGGAACTTTTGATCCGTAATTATCATTAGATTCCAATCCAAAGTAGCAAATGAATATCGTGCATATTTATTAACAAATCAACTTAGATGCATTAATTCGAGTTTATGAAATTGATCATCTAATGCAACTCATTCTTCTCGTTCATCTCATACTAGCATTGCATTAAATCCTAAGAACTTGTTTAGGGTTATCCAATAGCTAGATGTTAAGTTAAAGAACTAAATTTAACTTAATACACTTAAGAAAGAATTCGTTAATCAGATCATATTGGTTAATTGGAGTTGATAAATTGGAGAAGGAATAGCAACACGTAGCATGGGAAAGATAAACACGAGTTGTTGACACAACCGAACCCGAGAACTAGATATATCTTCAATTGTTTCATTTCATCTCTTTTATTTTCGAATTTCATTCAACTTTACAAAACCTCACCCTTCTATATTAATTGATAAAAACAACTACATTAAACACCGTTCCTTTTGGGTTCGACCTTTACTTGCCACTTCTACATTAATTTGTAGTTTTGAAACCGAGTAAGGAAATAAAATAAATTTTGGCGTACTGCGACAATCACGCCCAAGTTTTTGGTGCCGTTGCCGGGGGACGGTTAACTAATTTAGTTGGTTTTATTAATTAATTAAAAAAATCTTCACTTGTATGCATAATACTCGATCCACTAATCGAATTCTTGAAAATTTTGACCCAGAAATCGAGAAATCCATTTGAAGACGAATAAGACAAGCAAAACAAGAACAAGAAATGGCTGATAACAACAATGAAAGAACTCTTAAAGAAATGGCAACTCCTGAAGTTACTCAACAACCATTGTGTATCACCTTTCCAACCGTAGAAGAAGGTAAAACTGTCGAGTTGAAATCCGGTTTGATACATCTTCTACCATCTTTTCATGGACGATCCGGCGAAGATCCGTACCGACACTTGAATGAGTTTCATGTGGTGTGTGATAGTATGAAACTCCAAGGCATCACTGAAGAGCAAATCAAGCCCAGAGCTTTTCCATTTTCACTAAAAGATGCCGCCACAGATTGGTTATATACTTTACCACCAGGAACAGTCACAACATGGAATCAAATGAAGCAACTTTTCCTCGAAAAATACTTCCCAGCTTCAAAGACCGCAAACATCAGGAAAGATATCTCTGGAGTATGCCAAAACAATGGAGAAACTCTTTATGAGTATTGGGAGCGTTTCAAGAAGCTCATTGCAAGCTGCCCGCATCACCAAATCAGTGAAAACCTCCTAGTGCAATACTTCTATGAAGTTATATGTCAATCAGACATAAACATGATTGATGCTGCTAGTGGAGGAGCTCTGATGAACAAAACCCCTGTTGAAGTAAGAACATTGATTTCAAAAATGACTGAAAACACTCAACAATTCATTACAGACCGGGAAACGAATCCACAAGTCAAACCATGTGGCATATGCACAAACCTATGACATCCTACAAATGATTGTCCTGTTTTGCAAATAGATAACAATGAACAAGTAAACTCAACAAGCAATTTTCCATTCCCGAGGCAACAGTACAATCCATACTCAAACACCTATAATCCAGGATGGCGAGATCACCCCAATCTGAGTTATGGAACCAAAAAGCCCCCAGGTTTCTTCCCTAACAAACCTCAAGGCCAATTCCAGCAACAAGGGAATTTCCAACCTCAAGGGCAATTTCAACAAAAACCTCATTCATCAGGTATGTCTCTCGAGGATATGGTGAAAACATTAGCAACTAACACTGTGAAATTTCAACAGGATTCCAAGGCAAGCATTCAAAACTTGTAAAATCAGATGAGTCAATTTGCAACTGCCATCAATCGACTGGAAGCACAAGTTGGAGGGAAGTTACCATCCCAACCTGAGGTAAATCCAAAGAATGTTAGAGCCATAACCTTAAGGAGTGGAAAAGAGACCGAAAACCCTCACAAAGAAGTTTCCACACATGAAGATAAAGAAGAAAAGCTTGAAAATGAGGTATGTCCTAACCCCTCTTTCATTACTAAAATGATCCCTCCCCTTTTTGAGTAGATTAGCAAAAACTAACAAAGAAGGAAAGGAAACAAAAATTTTGAACACATTAAGGAGAGTAGAAATCAATATTCCTTTGTTAGATGCAATCAAACAAGTACCACGTTATGCCAAATTCTTGAAAGAACTTTGCACTAACAAGAAGAAATTGAGGGGAAACGAAAAGGTAATAATGGGGGAAATGGTTTCAACTTTGTTTCAAAGAAAACTACCGCCAAAATGTAAAGACCCAGGTATGTTCACAATTCCATATACAATTGGTAACACTAAGTTAGATCATGCTTTAATAGACTTAGGAGCATCGATTAATGTTATGCCACAATCAACCTATGCTTCCGTAAAATTGGCTAAGCTAACTGAAACAAGTGTTATCATTCAACTTGCTGATCGATCTAATGCTTATCCAGATGGAGTAGTTGAAGACATATTAGTACAAGTAGGTGGTCTCGTATTCCCGGCCGATTTCTATTTTTTAGACATGAATGATGATCACTCCCCTAACTCCACACTGATATTGCTAGGAAGACCATTTTTGGGACTTCCCAAACAATTACTGATGTGAGAAATTGGATCCTAACAATGGAATTTGACAAGGAAAGGGTGCAATTTAACATCTATGATGCAATGAAACATCCTAGTGACATTTGTACTGTTTATGCCATTAACACCATGACTCCTGTTGTAGAAAGAGTTTTTGAGCTCAATTGCAGAGATGAGTTAGAGACAGCACTTTGTGAATCACTGGAATACAGTGAAGACAAAGAGATAGAGCTAACTGCAGAATTGAAAAACACAGTTGCAGCATTGAATTCATTGATGACCAATCCACAAAGATATAATGTCAAAACCATTCAGTTAGAAGAACCTCCTAACAAATTGTTACCTTCAATTGTGCAGGCACCAGAATTGGAAATGAAACCTCTGCCAAGCCACTTAAAGTACACTTATCTTTGAGATGGCGAAACACTCCCTGTGATAGTTTCGTCAAAGTTAACTGTGGTGGAGGAGGAAAAATTGGTTCGAGTCTTGCGCGATCACAAAGAAGCAATAGGATGGACGATTGCAGATATCAAGGGCATAAGTCCATCAGTCTGCATGCACAGAATATTACTTGAAGAAGGAGCACAACCGTCAAGACAAGCCCAAAGGAGATTGAACCCACCAATGATGGAAGTTTTGAAGAAAGAGATTCTGAAGCTATTAGGAGCAAGTATGATCTATCCCATTTCAGACAGTAATTGGATTAGTCTAGTTCAAGTAGTACCAAAGAAATTCGGAATTACTGTAATCGAAAATAAAGAGGGAGAACTTGTGCCAACAAGAGTGCAAACTGGATACCGGGTATGTATTGATTATCGGAAGGTAAATGCTAAAACCCGAAAAGATCATTTTCCCCTTCCTTTTATTGATCAAATGCTCAAGAAGTTGGCTGGACATACACATTACTGCTTTCTTGATGGTTTTTCAGGATACTTTCAAATTGCAATAGCCCCAGAAGATCAAGAAAAAACCACATTTACATGTCCATTTGGAACATATGCCTACAAGCGTATGCCTTTATGATTATGTAATGCCCCTGCAACTTTTCAACGTTTTATGATGAGTATTTTCTCAGATTACATTGATAAAATCATTGAAGTATTCATGGATGACTTCAGTGTATGGGGAGACACTTTTGATGCATGCTTGGACAATTTGACACTGATTTTAAAACGATGCACTGACACTAACCTCGTTCTTAATTGGGAAAAATGTCATTTCATGGTTGAACAATGGATAGTGTTAGGTCATGTAGTGTCAGAAAGAGGAATAGAAGTTGATAAAGCTAAGGTAGATATTATTTCTGCATTACCTTACCCCACCAGCGTGCGGGAAATTCGATCTTTTCTTGGACATGCAGGATTCTATCATAGGTTTATAAAGGACTTCTCAAAGATTGCATCACCACTATGCAATCTCTTGCAAAAGGAAGTGCAGTTTGAATTCAATGATAAATGCAAGAAGGCATTCGATGAACTCAAGGAATGACTCACAACACCACCAACCATTCAACCACCCGACTGGAACCTTCCATTTGAAATCATGTGTGATGCTAGTGACTATGCTGTGGGAGCAATTTTAGGGCAAAGAGTTGGAAGAGCTGCACATGTGATCTACTATGCTTTGCGAACATTGAATCAAGCCCAATCAAACTACACCACAACTAAGAAAGAACTTTTATCTATAGTTTTTGCTTTAGAAAAGTTTCGATCATATCTCTTAGGAACTAAAGTAATTGTTTTCACAGATCATGCAACTCTACGATACTTGCTCACAAAGAAGGATGCAAAACCTAGACTCATTCGTTGGATCCTCCTACTTCAAGAATTCAATTTGGAAGTCAAAGATAAATCAGGGGCAGCAAATGTTGTGGCAAACCACCTTAGCAGGATTGTAAGAACAGAAAATGAAACACCATTGCAAGAAGCCTTTCCAGACGAAAGTCTATTTGTTGCTAAGGTAAACTCTCCCTGGTTTGCTGATTTGGTTAACTATCTCGCATCTAGGTTAATCCCCACAGGCTTATCCAAGGCGAAACGAGATAAGTTAAAGAGTGATGCCAAATACTACATATGGGATGACCCATATTTGTGGAAAAGGTGTTCACATCAAATCATTCAGAGGTGTGTGCCAGAGTCAGAATTTCAGTCCATTCTCACATTTTACCATTCATATGCTTGTGGAGGACATTTTGGACCACGGAGAACGGCTCAAAAGATATTAGAAAGTGGATTATACTAGCCAACACTGTTCAAAGACGCTTATATCTTCTGCAAATCCTGTGACAAGTGTCAACGATCGGGTAACTTGTCCCAACAAAGCCAAATGCCTCAAACTCCTATCATAGTTTGCGAAATTTTTGATGTATGGGGCATTGATTTTATGGGACCCTTTCCAAATTCATTTGGCCACTTTTATATCTTACTAGCAGTTGACTATGTTTCTAAATGGGTAGAAGCAAAAGCCACACGAACTAACGATGCTAAAGTAGTTGCAAAATTCGTCAAATCTAACATCTTTAGCAGGTTTGGGATTCCAAGAGCCATGATTAGTGACAAAGGTACTCACTTTTGCAACCGGACCATTGAGTCTTTGTTAAGAAAATATGGAGTTCTACATCGAGTATCAACCGAATATCACCCCAGACGAATGGACAAGCAGAGCTCTCAAACAGGGAAGTGAAGTCAATTCTTGAGAAGACAGTCAATCCTAATCGAAAGGACTGCAGCAACCGACTGGATGACGCTCTTTGGGCATATCGGACAGCTTACAAAACACCGATTGGAATGTCACCATACCGATTAGTGTTTGGAAAGCCATGTCATCTACCAATTGAAATAGAGCACAAAGCTTATTGGGCAATCAAACAATGTAATATGGATTGGGAGCAAGAGGAGATCACGTGAAGCTTCAATTGCAAGAATTGGAAGAAATTCTAATGAAGCGTATGAAAATGCAAAGTGATCTACAAGAATAAGACGAAGGCATTCCATGATCAACGAATCTTCCGTAAAAGAGTTTAGTATTGGACAAAAGTGCTACTTTTCCATTCCGTACTAAAACTCTTCCCGGGTAAGCTTCGCTCTAGATGGGTTGGGCCATTTGTTGTTACTGAAATTTTTCCTCATGGTGCAGGTGAGATCAAAAGTTTGAAAACGAATAAGATATTCAAAGTGAATGGGCACTGCCTCAAGCCATACTACGAAGGATTCTCTACGACCAACATGGAAGTAATTACATTAGAGAGTCAGAGCTAATCATGCCATCGCTAAGTCAAGCTAACGACTATAAACAAAAGCGCTCTTAGGAGGCAACCCAAGCATTTTCTCTCATTTTTATTTTTCTTTTGAAATTTTCATTGTTTTTGTTTTTTATTTCTCAATTTTCTTTTTATCTATCGTACTGAGGAAGATATTACTTTGAAACTGTAGAAAGAAGATATCTCGAGATTCAATCAATTGGGAAGAGACACGATGGCGCACAAATCGGTGATTAGCAATAGTTACTGATAACGTATGGGGATTAATTATTGATAATGGACAATTTGTCAATGCGTCTTCTCGGATACTCCTCCCAACGTACTCTTTCCAGCACACTCTACATGCATGGTTGTCGGTTGAAATAGTGCTCATTTGACTATAAATCCCGATCATTCTCCACTTGAAACCACAATTTCAATTACTCTGTGAGTGTTCCTTTCTACCAGTGATTAGGTAATTTTCTTCTCTTCTTGATTTTTTTCTCTTATTCTTCCTCTCTTCTTCTTATTTGTTTTTTTTATAGCATGGATGTGTGTGATATTTATATATATATATATATATATATATATGTCTTTTCCTCATATTAATTGATTATGTAATTCAAATTTTCTTATTTTTTTTCCTTCTTCAATATCTTTGAAAATATGGGAGAATGTGATAATCTATTATGCTTATTAATTTTGATGGTTCTAATCTTATTACTTCAGTATTTCTTTTTCTTTCATGTGTTACGTAACTAAAAAAAAAATATAGTCGAGCCAACGACTATAAACAAATGCGCTACTTAGGAGGCAACCTAAGCACTCGCTTTTCTTCTATTTCTCCAAAACACTTGAATTTTCAATGGATAACAAATTTTCCAAAATCCACGAATATTATCCGTCATTGCCTTTGAATGCTTTGAAATAGATTTATTATTCTATAGTAGGACGGTTAAAAATGTTGATGGAAAAAGAAATTCCTGAGGATATCCGTTGGCTGATTGAAGCAAAGGTTCGATTAGGAGGTGAAATGCCAGCTTTGAGCACTAAATATGCACCAGGGTTAGGAAAAAGTAATTTTTCCAAGAAACGAAGAGCAAAAAGAATGAATGTGCGCTATAAATGTGCTAGATGGCCTTATAAATACACTCGATGGACCTGCAACTCAGGTAATCGTTCCATTGGATTTGTGTCCACAAATCGAGAAGATAAAATATGTTTCATTAAGGATGGCATGAGTAAGGAGTCTTTGGATGATATTCATCAAACTCTTGAGACACATCCTAGTGGAATGGTGCAAATCGGACTTCTCAATTTGTGGAGTGAATTTAAAAAGGAACAAGAACGATATAGTCTTGGGAATCTGACTTTAAAAGACCTTGTTTGCCAGTATATAAGAAAACTGGATGGGAAGCCTATCCCCGACTCATAGAAGGCGTTTAAGCCGTTCCTGGACGTAAAACCAGAGGAAGATATGAGCCACAATCACAACTACGTGTACATATTGTTATTTTAACTTTTTTTGTGTTCTTGTGTCAGTTTTAGTGTGCAAAATCGACAACCTATGGAGGCTACTACTTCTGCCGGAACTGGGAGTTCAAAGAGGACATTGAGGGTCATAAGTCTCTTTAGTGGAATCAATTTGGGACAACCAACGCTTCTAACACCAGTAGTAGAAGTTGGAACAGTACTTGGAGAGTGAAAGGGCAAGAAATATACTGAGGAGGTTACCGTGGACTGATAGGTTGTGCCGTTCAATCTGGGTACGTACGAGGATCAACAGTGATTGGTATTACTGTGCCACCTTTAAAATAGGTGTACGGTAAAACCATCGGATTTGAGGTAAAGGCTAAATCGTTGTTTGAACACTTAACACTAATGATAATGCATTCGGATGCTTTTATCGTATTACCAGGGGGTTTTGAAACTTTGGAATAGGTCTTTTGCATAATTTCTTGGGCCACGTTGAATCTACACTCTAAGCCAATTGGTCTTTTAAACATTCAAAACCATTTCAATGGTTTATTGGCATTTCTCGAATTTTTAGTTCATCAAAAGCTGATTTCTCCTAATACTTTAAAAATGATTTTTATTACACCATCAATTGAGGAATTATTGGAGAAATTAGAAGCTTATGTACCACAAATGCATGAAAAAGTGTCTGTCATCAATTGGTCAGAGGAATTATATAAAAGAAAAAGAGATCCGAATGAATTGGATTTAGAGTTAAGGTTATGAATGTGGAATAGCTAACTTCAGATGGTAGAATACGGAGTTAGCTATGGAAACACATCCATGTTACGCTCTGAAATAAACAAAAAAAAACCTTGGATGCTGGTTCTTGTATCCCTCTCAAAGGCGTTAAACTGGTCGTTTTCAGTAGACCTTAAAGAACTGTTTTCTTTCTCTTTCCTCTCTCTCAAGTTTTTTTTAGATACACCTTTAATAATTGAATTCTCACTTCTCTCCATGGCATCTCCTCTACGTATTGTTGCTCTTCTACAAGTACTTGACTCTTTCTCTATGCCTATTGATATCAAGATTCACATTGTTCGACTTGTTGACAAGTATGAGCGTTCCCTTTAGAACATTATCGCTTTTGGAGCAGGATCATCATGATCTGCTCGCAACGACGGTGCTAAGCACCTTAAATGTTGCTTTAAATGTGGAAAGCTGTTAGATGGACCTCATTGTACTAGAAATCAAACATACTCACAATATAGACATGTTGTCTTCTTCAAGGATGGACCGATTAGGTGTAGGGCCGAAAAGTCTATCAGAAGAAACAGCCAGCTCGAAATCAATGTGAGAGAGTTTGATAATTTGTTGGAACAACGACAACGTCTGTTGGAAACCAAACTCGATGGCCTAACCATTGAGCAGCAACTTTTTGAGCATGATCACTAGCACCCATCGGAAGATGTAAAACTACGTCTCATTCGTTTGAGAAGTGTCTGAGTTGGACGTTCTGCTCTAAACGTTCTCCCATTTGTTGGTTCTTGTGGGGTTGTTCTTTATTGAATGGTAAACATACCTATGTGACATGTGGCGATATGGAGGACCTTTTCATTAAGGTTGGTTGTCAGACTGTTTTGTAGAGAGTATGCTGATTCAGATAATTTTCATGCGGATCAGACTTGACGGAATCACGTCATTAATTTGATGTGAATACTACTGCAAGATGTTTAGAGGGTTGTCAACTCCCATAGTCGTTTTGTATAAATTTCTGTTCCCAAAAAAAACCAAAAAAAAAAACAAAAAAAACACAAAAAAAAAAAATCAGATGTTGTTTTTCTTGTTCTGTACATATGTTGATTGCAGGTCTCTTGCTCTTGAATTGTTGAAATGTTCCTAAGAAGTGCTACATTGTGCAACCACCATCCCTAATCGGCACGACTCATTGCTTACCATAGGGGAGTTTCTATTTCTTCTCTTTTTCATGCTATCTATACTTCTACATTAGGGACAATGTAGAATTTAAGTGTGGGGGAGTGGCATATTGTGGTCTGCTTGTGATTTTTTTTATTTGTGTCTACGATTTTGCATGAGATAGCAACTTTTGAATATGATTAAGCTTAATTTGTGTGACTTAGCTGAAACTACATGATCCCGAGAAAAAAAAAATTGTGTTCTGTTATTCTCTAAGCACAGCTGGCAAATTTATCTGAGCACATTTATAGGTAATTTACTATCATTCTCTGGAACACAAATTGAAGGTTGAAAATGTTGATTTTTTATTTTTCTAGACCATAGTAAACTACCTTTTTCTTTTCTTTTTTTTCTATTCATTCGTCCTACTCAAAGTAACTTGGAAACATCATTTGTTAGTAAGGTGGAGTTATAATCGCATGGTATCTGTTTTTTGTGAACGTGTCTTTTATGGACAGAGTTTAAAAAGTTTGGAAAAAGCACTGACCTATGCTAAGAATGAATTTTACTTTTATATTCGAAATAAGAAAAGGGACCACAAGAAAGAGCTACCTGCCTCGGACAGTGAAAGATCGTCACCTCGAAAGGGTGAAGAAGGCTACCTCTAATGAAAGGGGCTAGTGTGAAAGCTACTTGTGGGGTAAAAGTTGAAAAGAAAATTGCAAAACCTCTTCTTCTTCTTTTTCTTCTTCTTCTTCTTCTTCATAAAAAAAAATCGCAAAAAATGTGTTAGTTACCTAAGTGTGAAGTTAGATAAATAAATTTCCTCAGTGGTTTGAAGTGCTCAATCTAACATATTGGCGATAAAACACCTACCATGCCATTTTTTTTCTTTGCAGTGCTAACAGTTGATGATTTTTGGTGAACAGAGTAATTTTTAGGATCCATGGGAATCATTATAAAATAAGAGTGGGATCACGAGAGATGAAAGGAAATATTTGACCATTTCAGGTCAGGATTTGGATAGAGCATCGTAAGCTTTCATTTGGTTCCAGTTAGTGATGGGATGATAACCTCAATTGCACACACCCACAAGCCATTGTGTATTTGAGAAGGAGTGAAATTTTCATGGTTCGGGAGAATGTTTATTAAGCAAGTCACTATCTGTAGTAGGATTTCAATGTTTAAAGTTGTTTATCTCATGTAAAATCATTGTGTTGTTTTGTGTCGTATGGTTGTTGTTCGAGGGCGAACAACAATCTAAGTGTGGGGGAGTTTGATAAGTGCTAGAAAAGCACTTAAATAACTCTTCTATTTTACGTGTTTGTGTGTTTTATTAGTGTTATATGTTCCTTTTTATGTGTTTTTCCTTTGTTGTGGTGTTTAGGGTCACAAAGAATCAAATGGAGTAAAAATGGATGAAAATCGAATGAAAACGAAAACTCGGGACCAAAATGCAAGCGAATCAAAGATAGATGGCCTCCGATGCAATTTTATGAAAAGTTTTTTTCACAATTTTTATTGTGCCAATGTTGAAGAACATCAAAAGAGGATTCCCAAAATTTTTCCGGATCCCAAATCGGAGTTTCCTAGTAAAAGTTATGGCCGTTTCAAGAAAAGGACTAAAAGCGTCAATTTCCAAAACTATGGGGACCAAAGTGTAACTTTTCAAAAGTTTGGGGACCAAAGTGAAACTTTTTCACAAAGTTGGAGGAGGGAAATGCAATTTTTTAAGGACCAAAATAAACAAAGTTCAAAAGTTGAGGGACTTGGTGTGCAAATATCGGGTGACTCGAGTGACTCGAGTCACGAAAGCCGTGACTCGAGTCACGCCCGATCATGCCTGATCACACCCGCAGCCACTGAGTCGGCCGCATAATGCTCGGCTTTCCTCGTTCAAGGCGTGACTCGAGTCACCCTCGGCAGAATCGCGCGCGCCGCGTGACTCGAGTCACGCAAAGTCACCTGTTCACATTGCGGCCAGCCGACACCAACTTGATTCCAACGTGATTTTCACATACTTTTTGACTTCTTTGAGATAAAACAAATTGAGCACGCCATAATAATCTCATGGAATGTCACTTTTATAATTTTTTAATATTTTTTGTTGTAGTATTTTGCCTATAAATAGAGGCATTTCCAAGTTTGAAATACACAACTTTGTAGAGAGAATTAGCTTGTGATTCTCTCCAACTTTCTCCTCAATAAAATTCTCTTCATCATTTGTTCTTAGTTCTAACTTGAAAGCTCTTAGTTTCTCATATTCCGGCGGAAGTAAAAACCTAAATTTAGGTTCGAATAATCAATCGACGATACTTCGGCTGTGAATATGATTAGCGGAGTATTTCTTCGCTAGTTTTTCTCTTTCTTTTATTTTTCATGTTTGAGAAAGATAATTTCTCATATATTGCAGTGGTGATACACGATGATTACGCCGTTGAAAGTATTTAACCCGCGTATATGAGTAATTAAACTTCTCTATTTATTTACTAGCATTTATTTACTTGTTTTCTATATTTTGTCTATTACTTGTGATAGTGAAGTATAATCTACCATATCGCAGTGGTGATACAAAAGTATGAAACCCGCGAATATGAGTAGTTAGACTTCTCTATCTAGTTCGAGGGGGACGTTGTGTTCAATTAACATGTTATTATCTTTTCTCACTCTTTAGTTACGTTTTATCTATTCCTCCACTTCAATTTGTTGATCTGTTATGCTTGTAAACCCATTTTTGAATTTATGTGATTATTGCATTCGCCTTGGCCAATTGAATCAATTAGTCTGTAAATTCAAGTTACATGCTAGGATTGGAACTTTTGATCCGTAATTATCATTAGATTCCAATCCAAAGTAGCAAATGAATATCGTGCATATTTATTAACAAATCAACTTAGATGCATTAATTCGAGTTTATGAAATTGATCATCTAATGCAACTCATTCTTCTTGTTCATCTCATACTAGTATTGCATTAAATCCTAAGAACTTGTTTAGGGTTATCCAATAGCTAGATGTTAAGTTAAAGAACTGAATTTAACTTAATACAATTAAGGAAGAATTCGTTAATCAGATCATATTGGTTAATTGGAGTTGATAAATTGGAGAAGGAACAGTAACACGTAGCATGGGAAAGATAAACACGGAGTTGTTGACACAACCGAACCCGAGAACTAGATATATCTTCAATTGTTTCATTTCATATCTTTTATTTTGTCATTTTATTTTCGAATTTCATTCAACTTCACAAAACCTCCCCCTTCTATATTAATTGATAAAAACAACAACATTAAACACCGTTCCTTTTGGGTTCGACCATTACTTGCCACTTCTACATTAATTTGTAGTTTTGAAACCGAGTAAGAAAATAAAATAAATTTTGGCGTGCTGCGACAATCACGCCCAGACGACCTAGTGAAACGAGCCGACTTCGAATACGGTTTTATAAGATTACACAATTGAAACAAGAGAAGGAAGAACTGAACTGAAAAATAATTTCATTCAAGCTGAAAATTACAAAGGACCCAGATCGGAACAGCCGAACTGGGCCATGTCCAATACATGGCAAAAAAAAATAGAAGATGAAGGATTACAAGGTACAAAGAAAGCAGGCCCGAGGCTACTGGCCGCCCTCGGGCAAGCCATACTCAGCCCTGTGCCGTTTGACTTCGTCCATGAGGAAGCTGATGTCCCACTCCGGATGCTTCTCCGTGATGTCCCCGATGATATCCTCGGCAGCACCAAAAGTGGAGTTCAGCTCGGAAGTGTATTCGTCGGACTGCTTGAAGGTCTCGATCACCTCCTCACGAGACTGTCCGGTGGGTCCGGACTGAGCAGCTTTCGCCGCCTCGAGCTTAGCTCGGAGGGACTCAACCTCAGCGGAATGTGCCCTCTTGGCGTCCTCGAGCTCCTTTGCCACCCCCTTGGCCTTCCGTTGGGCCTCCTTGAGGTCGGATCGGGCCTTGCTCGCGCTGGCCTTTGCCTACACTAGGGTGGAGTCGCTCTCCCTCAGGCTCCCCTGCAGCTCTCGCACGGAAGCCCTCGACTGCTCCCCAGCCCGGATAAGGTGGATCAGAGCTCGACTGCAGTGGACAGCCGCACTAACAGCGTTGTCCTCAGCGTCCATCTTGGAGAGGTACTCTTCCTGGACTGGAGTCCAGGACCTCTCAACAGCGAAGTAGGCATTGGCTCCAGAGATCGACAAGACCGAGGAGCTCTGCGACCTAACTGGAGAGTTGGAACAGTAGAAATCCCGGAGCGGCTTCGGGAGGGTCCCCTTGGACTCCGAAGTTCCGAGGTAGGGCAGGTCCCCCCTCTGAGGGCCTAGGTCGGCACGACCGGGCTCCACTGCCCCAGCACTCGTCATCAGTCTCTTCCCTGCGCCGTGATTGGGTGGACGCACGGACTAAGCAGCTGACGAGCTGGGGTTAGAGGTCGGAGGCTGTGAGTCCTGCACCTCGATGCGAGGCCTCTTGGCGGCTGGGGCTGCGGGCTGACGTCCCCTCATGGCTGGTTGAGAAGAAGATTGAGCTGCGAGTTCGGAAACGGCCAGTTAGCAGGTGCAAAATAGGCGAGGTCGGCAATAGGTGGCGTAGGAAAGTTAGGACGATCACCTGAGGAAGATAGTTGAGGGCGAGCTCGCGAGAGCCGGGAGTTGAACAAGTTCTCCTCAGTCAGTATGGAACGCCAATCACGATCTGAGATTGACCTCGCGATGGCAGCACGTTCAGTCCAGCCTTCTAGCGGTCTGACCTCTTTGAAATCTGCGAAAGAAAACGAGTTGGTTCAATTCGAAATAAAATAACGTCGAGGTCGGAAGAATACTTACCGAGCTCGTGATAGTTCACATGGATCGCGACCTCCCCTCCCGGTCCTCGGGTGACCAGGCACCCTCACCCGTAATCCGCCATCGAGTCCTAAGCTGAATGAAGGCACCCCCGAGTTCGGCCGGATTGAGCAATAGTACCAGCCCGAGTGTTGCCCGTCCGACTTGAAGGTGTACAGGTGGTTGAACTCCCACACCGTCAACTCGCTGAGCCCGGCTCTATGCCACAGCACCAGCATCCCCAGGACGGTCTTCCACTTGTTGGGGGTAAGCTGAGTAGGCGCTACCCCCCAAGCACTGAGAAACTGCTTCATCACCTTGGGGAATGGCAGTCTCACCCCGGACTCGAGCATGGCCTGGTTCACGGCCACACGCCCTGCTGACGGGTAATCAGCCCGCTCATCTGCCTCAGGTACCACGAACCTTACCCTGGATAAGACCAGGTACTGGGAGTGCCACGAGCTCAGCAACTCCTCAGTCACCGCCGATGGGAACTGGGAGCATCCCCACGGCCTCGTCCGGTCGCGCTTGGTTGACTTCTTCTTCCTCCTCCTGAGGAATGTCGGTGGGGATGAGACCGGCTTGGAGGGGAATGAGGTGCCCACCTCGGACGCCAGTTCGGCCGACTCCACCGTAACCCTGACAGTTTGTAGAGGTACGGCTTCCAAGACTTCCTCGACGCTCGGGGAGTTTTCTCGGTGCGGAAAGGGGAGGGTCCTGGAGATCGGTCCCCCATGTCATAGTTGTACGCCTCCCCTGAACCCGACGACATTTTGGAAATTTACCAAGTTTTTAGATCGGGATCTACCTGAATATTAGCTCGGTATCGACATGAAGGCTAGCACGGTACCGAACTGGGCTTGAGCTCGAGAGTGAAATTTTGACAAGTTTAGAGAGCGGAAAAGTGGAAACCGAAGAAATGAGGGGGTATATATAGGCATAGGCGGCGGAAGCTGAAAAGGCGTGACCTCCCCCAACGGTCGGCCGACACGTGCTCCAGGCTCACGCCCACCTGCCACGCACGTGCCAGCCCAGGCCGGTGAAGCGTCAACCCCAACCTAGGTCGTCATTCACACTGGGGACAATTGTTGGCACCCTGGTGACGTGGCACGGACCCAGCCCAGGTCCACCGCACGATATGGACCCCCCGCTGACGTGTAGGGGCATCAGGTCGGCCGATGACGTGTCCAGTGTCCCAGGTCGGATTGACATTGGACTTTATCCCACCGGAGAATGGCTGTGGGTCCCAGTTCAGCTCGGATGGCCTGCCTAACTCGGCCAAGGGCCCAGGTCGGCCGAACCATGGAGGGTTGTCCCATCGTCACAGTTTCTGACAGAGGATCCGAGGTCAGCTCGGACATGGTGTGCGTCCAGTCCCGCTCGCTACAGTGGTCGACAACAATGACAACCCACGTGTCATCTGACACCCTGACACCACCTGCAACCGACAGAGCATCTTTTCCCCCATTAATGCAATGACGGCTGCACCCAAGTTTCGAGGTCAACGCCTTAAATGCAAGACGGCTTGCAAGTACAATAAACACCATCATTGCACCTATTCTGGAGCAGGTCTAGCCGGCGCCATGATGACCTACTACCTTCCCACCAGATTTCGCCCTATAAATAGAACACTTAGTGATCATTTGAGACACGAAAAATTCTCTGTAATCAAGTCCTAGCTTGAGCTCGAACCTAAATACATATTTACTTTCCTCACTTCTTCAGTTACTGCTAGTTAGGTCCTAACACTCACCTCAGCTGATAATTAATTAGTCCTTACTGATCTCGACATCAACAGAAATTAATTTATATTATTCCTCATTTTAAAATAAACTAAATACAACACCTAAAAGTTTTTGGATTTCTAGAATTATGGTGTTATATCTTTTTGTAGACTGAGTCAATTGATCATTAGTGCTTAATTAACTTCACTTACATTTTCACTGGCATTCTTTTACTAAAACATGTTTTTCCGTTGACTCTTATATATTTTTGTATTTTCTATAATTGTCTTTTAGTTGCAGTTGGTTGCAATTTGATAAATAATTAGTAATATTAGAGTTGGAAATTGTTTTCTCATATGGGTATTTTTTTAAAAAATCAATTTTTAATAATTTATAGTTATATGTTATAATTTTAAATGTTATAAATCACATTATATTTAAAATAATGATTGACAATAAAGATAAGAAACCAATCAAACTACAAACATGGTGTTTATTTAAATTTATTATCATTAAGCATATTTGACTTTATTTTTTACAATTCCTAAGATCTTAACATTTTCTTTAAAAAAATTGTGCTATTTATGTATAGACCTAAGATTTTACAATAAATAATTTTAAATTATTTATTTTTTTACCAATTTTTGTTAGTCTGGATTTATGTAAGTTTCAAAGTTCATCGATTAAATCGTCTATTTAAGTTGGTGAGCTTAAAAATATATGTTAATATATCGGGCAAATATATTAAATTGGTAAGTTTATACTGAATATGTTAAATTGGTAAATTTATATCGGATATGTTAATATACGTGTTTAGTATATTTAGAAGATAAATATTAGAAAAATTGGATGTCATTAATGCATACAAAAAAATACACATAAAAGTTTTCGATTATAGAATCACGATTGAGTGTGAACGTGAATGAGAATTTTCTAGCGGGGACAAGGACGGGAATAGAAAATTCCCATCCTATTGCAATTCTTATATGATTTTCGGTCTACCTCGATTAAATGAGGTTGTGGCGTGGAAGAGGAAAAGTATTTCCTAGCAGGAAAGGAATGAGATGTTAGGGTCTGTCGAACTGTACCCGCTATTTTTTCACTTTTTGATATATCTATTTGTATATTGATAATATTTCACAATAAAATTTGAAAAATCATTATTCACAAATTTATTGTTAATATCATACATCGCACAGGTGTATAGTTATATCTCCCAAATTTGTAGTTGAATATAATAGAATATAGAGTAATTTTAAATAAGAAACTCTAAGTTCTACAAATGGTAGTAGAGTTTTTGAGTGTGATTATTTTGATAACTATAATATTTAATTTAATATTATTTCATTGCGCATTTATATGATCACAATCTATATTACAAATTGTCTCCTGTGCAATATAGAGAAAATTCTATTGAAAAGTTTATAGAATTCTTTTATTATTTTATATTAATTAAATTTAGTACTCTAAACGATATTCAATTTATTTTAGTTGTGCTAATATCATGCTATTATCATTTATCAAAACCACTATTCATTAGAAAATTGGTTTCCCGTGAAACACACTGTTGAAAAAACTTGTTTCAAATGAGTGACGGTAGAATTGACTACCTGAGTGATTTAAAAGTAAAATTTTATTGTGATATTTTTAATTTTATGCTTTTTATTTACCAAAATTAACTTAAAAGCAATTTCGTTATTTTGTTTAATATGGATTGAATTAGCCTTGATCCAAATCCAAATTGCCTTGGATTGGATCCAGTCATCTTTTTGTGATCCACGAATCAGCATGTTGGGAAAAATTTACTCAATTCGAATCAGGTATCCATCGGGTTTGGATCAAATCGAATTTTTTTGCCATCACTATGAATTATTTTGGTGCCCATCTGATTTTGCCTATCACCATTTGATGGCCACTAGAGATTTCTTATTAATCTTAAGAGTCATACAAACCATCACGACTGTTCTACATTTCCAGGTATGATATAACAAAACATGCATTATTATAGTTATTAAGGTGCATTTCAAAACGTTGACATATGTGTACCTCAATTTTTGCATTTATATTTTTGCATTCAACATGTATCCGCGATCCTATGAGGAGTGGATTGGGTTAGCTTGATGCGATCTAAAGATCGAAATTTTTTGGCTACATTCGAATTGGATATCTATCGAGTTTGGATGAGAAAATAATGCGAAAATAGGTTTTAAGTTCCATTAATTCAAAAATTCGGTATTTTCAAAGTATTTATGCGAATCAGGTAATCTGTGGCTCGAAATTTCGCATGTCAGGTATGCGCAATCGCGAAGTTGAACCCTATGTTTCGTGATAGTATGGTTCCCCTTTTTTAAAAGTTTTACATTCTTGTTTATTTTTCTAACTCTGAACCTATTACAATTATTTGTAAATGTTTACAATGAAGCGTAATAAATTACAGGTGGTGTGTAATAAATTACAACGAATATGTAATAGTGTATATATTCAAAGAATTTAGCGCATGTTAGTGTATGTATAAAAATGGATTTTTATGGATTTTAATGTGATATAGGAGAGAGAATGAGTGGAGTTGAATGATGGAGATTTGTATAGTACAGGTAGGTCCCACGAGATATGTGGATGTGAAATAGGAGAGAGAATGATTGAGGTTGAAAAGAATGTATAAAAATGTGTAAAAACACATACACTAACACGCGCTAATTTCTACCATTAGTTTATGTAGTATTGTGCGCTTTAGTCAGTTTTCGGTGTTTTGGTATAGAATTCGCATATGGTATCCGTTATGGACGATAATGTATGTTTTTCGCATTTCTCGACAAGTCTGTTCAATCACCCGCTTTGCTAGTGCTAATAACACTTTTTTGGCAAATTATCTTCCATTTATGAGTTATTGGCAATTTTTACAAATTTTGAAAAAAAAATTTGTGCCATGCGATTGCACGGTATTTATATCATGCAATAACATGGGACAAAACTGGGCAATTCCAAATTTTATGCCATGCAATCCTACATGCGATCACATGGTACAATTACGCCTACTTGATTTTTGTAATTAAATTGTAAATAATTTGATTTTACCTTATTTTTGAATTACATATTTCCAATCTTTTTATTTGTGTAAACACACCGATTTGGATTGGGATTTGACATAGAGATCTTCCTCAAATTCTTGTACAAACTAAGGGTGAACAAGAAAAGCGGAACTGAACCGTTCTTTTAAAAAAAAATTAAGAACCGAAACCAAACCGAAAAAACTAAAACCGAACGGTCCGAATCGAAACCGAAAAATAGGAAACAAAAAACCGAAGCAAAAATCGAGGAATATCAATTTGAAAATTTAACTTCACATAATTTTTCTTATAAATTAATTGTTATCATTGATCACATCTTCAATGATGCATTTGTTGTCAATCTTTTTTATTGATTGATAATCCTTGATCAGGAGTCCATAAGAGAAATGAGCTTTTCTACAAGTGGATAGCAAGGGGTTGTTCTCAAACCATTATTACTTAGTATAATAATGGCAAGAATGCGGGTCATTGTCTACATTGCCATCACCATGAAAAGAGCCTTTCTTCTGGATGCGAGGATGCTAGTGGAGAAGAGGAAGATAATATAGAAACCATTGAACAAGAATACAGTTGAGGAACTTGAAAATCTAATACTTTCATTATCAATTCAAATTTATAGATAATAAAATAATACATATAGAACACATATAACTAAAAATTAAAATAAATAACATGTAGTATTTGAAAGTTACACTATTGTTCACCCTTATTTGTGGGGGTACCTTATATTTTTATGAAAATTTGACAACAAAATGATAAACATAAAATATCCGGAATCGAACTAGAACCGAATTGAACTAGACCTAAACTGGTATCTTGTTCAAAAAGGACCGAATGGTTTCATTTCTCATAAAATTGGAATTCATGGTTCGGTTCCAAATGATTCAATATCTGGAACCAAACCCAAAATGCCCACTCCTAATACAAACAATTGCTGTGTGCATGGCACGGCACCGTTCTAGTTAGTTTAACCGCGCCAACGGTCAAGAAAATGGTCTGTCCAAATGGCCGGGTCCGGCCCCACACGTGTCGACTGTCAATTGTAATTTTGCCTCGAAATTTAAGGCCGCCAAAATAAAAAGAATTTCAATTTCGCAAACGAGTATAATCACGTATCATTGAGAGGCAGTTGCATAATTTGAATTCTCCTCTCTCTCCATTTTTTTTTTTTTGTGACATCTAATTGATATTTTACTTAGTGGACTTCTGTAATTCGCCGGCGGTGATTCTCCGAACCGATCTGTTTGTTTTCCGACGGTGCGTTTCGCGACGAAAGGTGAAGTAGAAAGAATGGTGAACTCCATGGTAGAGAGGGCGACAAGCAACATGCTGATCGGCCCCGATTGGGCTACGAATATTGAGATCTGTGACATCTGCAATCGAGATCCGCTGTAATTCTATCGACCCTCTTTTCTTTTCCGCTTAGTTGTTAGTCTTAGTCCATTTTCATTACTGATTTGGAATTTTCGGTGTGCGATATTTTTCTTTGCATTCTGTTATCATCATCATCAAATAGACAAGGAAAATATTGGTTAGAATTTGAAGAATTTGAAGGTTATAATTCTGAGCGGCTGTAAATGATTATTTTTGGGTTAAATACTTAAAGCCACTGATTCTCGTGAGACAAAAATGCGAGTACGCGCATTGTCAATTATTGATGAAAATTTTCTTAAATTTCTGCTTATGTTTTTGAAGTTTCGAATTTGTCAGTCCTAGTTTACAAGGATCGATATGATATCTGTACATAATGGTGCTTGTTGATTTCCTTTTTACAGTTTTCCCTCCGATGATTTTTCGTAATACATAGCTGAGAATTACAATTCTCGCAAATAAGTTGGTGAACTATACAACTAGTGATACAATAAAGAACCCAACTTATATCAATAGAAAACATATTGAAACTATTTCGGTGCAAAAGTTTCCACTTCAAAATTTAATGTTGGTATCCTTGCTTCAGAGCTTATGAATACTGGCAATGTAATGTAATGAAATAAAAGAGAACAAGATTAAGTGGATAGCAGTACAGTTTTCCTTGGAATCCTGTTGGTTTTCGTGCTTGAGATTTGTTAGTAAATTTGATTTCACCACATGCTTGCTTGTTGACTATAATTTAATCTCATTTGTGCATATCAATTTTTAAGAAGTTTAAACATGAGGGAGAGTACAAAAGATATTTTTGCACGTGCAGTGCATTGTATGCAACCAAATTGAGTAGTTAAATTTGAGCACCCCATTCGTCCCCTTCTTAGTTAAGGATTTAGGCTGCTTCATGTTTAGCTTGCCTATTTGTATCTTGATTACTAGTGCTTTTACTTCAGATGTCTGTCATTGCTGAAATCTATCTTTGTAATGTATTGTTCTTTGGGCTATCAGACAAGCAAAAGGCATTGTAAAAGGTATAAAGAAGCGTTTGCGTAGCAAAAATCCAAAAGTCCAGCTTCTTGCATTAACAGTAAGTTGACTTTGCTGAAATTTTATGTCCTGCCCGTCTTTCTTTCCACATATTAAATTATCTAATTTATATGATCAAAAAGATAGTCAAGATCAAGACAGAAACGGCAAGAAGGTGAAAACTGCAAAACAATTAAAAATGGATGATATGTTTCTATCAAAAATAGTAACCCCAAGAGGGGGCGCAGCGGTTAGGGCGGGCCTGTGAAGTGTGGTTAGGCGCACATCCCAGGTTCGATTCCCCGCGGCGTCAAGCTCGCTTGTATTTCCTTCTTGGGGCCACTGGGGCGTCTCCCGGTCGAAGCGCCAGGGCCTCGTGGGATTAGTGGGGGGTGGGGCCCCCGATACCCTCGGTTATCAAAAAATAGTAAAGGTTACTCCGATTAGACAATAGTAATCTCAAGAAGCCCTTGAACGAAAACTGAAAAGCAGTACTAGGTTCCAGGATTGCTTGAATAAAAGTTCTTTAAAATATTTCCACCAAAGCCTCTGAAATTGAAGTGGCCTCAAGTCGTGATGTGGTTATAGTGTTTCATGTTATTTTCTAGCTGTTGGAGACAATTGTTAAGAATTGTATGGATATTGTTCATATGCTTGTTGCTGAGAAAGGTTTGCTCCCTGAGATGGTGAAAGTTATAAAAAAGAAGGTAATTATTTTTGACACAATGCTGCTCAATTTTGTTTCCTTCTCTTATTTGTTTTCTCTACGGACAGTTAGAGAAATGAGACATCCCAATTTTTTTTGCTCCCGGTTGCAGCCTGATTTTCATGTTAAAGAGAAGATACTAACTCTAATATATACTTGGCAAGAAGGTTTTGGAGGAGTGGGGGCAAGATATCCTCAATACTATTTAGCATATCAGGATTTATTGGTATGTCTCTAAGGATGTTACTGTCCTAAATGCTCTACATCCGCGGCAATGTGGATGTAGCTGATTTCATTCACTTGATGTCCAATTATGATTCTTGAAATTTATTTTTCATATGAATTCTTTTGTTTTTTTATGAATAATATATCAGCGTACTGGAGCTGTATTTCCTCAGCATACTGAGAGGTCGTTACCTGTTAGCACAACCTCCCGGACACAACCTATTACATCTCATCCACAAAATATTCACAATCCAGAATCTAGACAGGACGACTCCGAGTCTTCCATTGAAGCTAAATTTCCTATATTGAGGTATATTCTTGAATGTCTCTGTTGCCAAATATAAGATGTCGTGGAGCTTGTCCTGTTTAGAATTTTTCAATTTTTTTCCCTTTTTATTTATTTTTTTTTTATATTTTTCCTTCATTGCCTGAAGTAAAGGCATCATTTTCTTAAAATGGCGATTTTGGATTTGTTCATAAGAATAATTGCTTCTATTTCAATCATGCCTTTTCATTTTTGTAGGAACAAGCATGCAACATATATTGATATCCAAAGGTGTCGTTGGTTTTTGTAGCTGTTCATTTATACTTCTTAAGTAGAGCATATTTTGGAATGTCTCTAAGGATTTGGTTAAAAAATAATTTTGGTTGAATTATTGTTTTAAGTCGCATGTTTCATATGACCTACAAGTGCTATATGCTTCTACATCACTAGTTTCTATCTATATATAAACACCTCCAAACACTCCCTTAGCAAGTTTTATTTCTCTCTCTCTCTCTCTCTCTCTCTGGTTTTTTTTTAATCATTATTTTTATTTTTTGATGGCGTCGATCAGAAAGTTATGTCAATGGGCTATTATGCTGTGAAATGTGAGGAAAACTCTGTTGACATTTGTTGGATTAATTGGTAGATAGGTAATGGAATTGCTTGTCATCTACAAAAATAGCTTTATAGGACATATAAGCCAAGACATTATTGGCATAATCTTTTCTTTCTTGATATAAATGCAGATAAATTATTTTAATACAGGTTACAGATACATTGACTTATCGATGTGTCTTTATTTACAGTTTTATCGAGGGACCAAGATTTATCAAAATGAAGGTATGCAGAGTGAGAGTTGAGAAATGAAAAACTAAAGAAGAACCATTTTCTCTCCTTTCGCAGTGCTATATTCTTAGCAAGTTCTTCAAGAATTAGTTTGGACGTTATGTCTCTCTGTCTATCAATAGAGAGTTTATTCTAGGGAAAAAGCATATTTTGCAATCGAATGAATCGATGATACCCGATTTTAATTTTATATCATTCTCCTGTCATTGTGTCGGAGAATAAGTTTCTCTCATGCTAAGTGATTGATGTTTGGACCCTTTTAAGCTATGTGATATAACATACTTGTTATCCCTGAATCATGAGACCTCTGTTTTTGAGTGCTATTGTCCTGATTGTGAAATATTACGTCAGTTTGACTGACATCTGGATTCAACGTGGATTTATCTGTTACTTGCAGTTATTTTCCTTTTATTATTGATGACTGAATCTTTCCATGTTGGTTTGTCTGAAGATTGAAGTAACATAAATCTCTGATTTATATGGTTGATTTCCTACGATTTTACTTCACAATGACCAAATCTATTTTTGTAAGCTTCAAAGAAATCCAGTTTGCACGCGGTATCCTGAATGTCCTTGCAGAAATGCTGACTGCATTAGATATTCAGAGCAAAGAGGTATATAAAAACTTTTTAGCTGTCAACCATTTAACTGAACACTAGCGTAGTTATCCCAATTCACTGTGTGACGTATCAAGGGTTAAAATTTAAATTAATCTGCAACCAAGAAGAGTATCAGAGAGCTGCCCAAAAAAAAAAAAAAAAGAGAAAATATGGAAAGACCAAGAAAGAACTTACGTTCTATCTAACAACAAAAGTGATTAACAATAAAGAACTAACCATTTATTTATAAGGATTTAAAAAGTCCTAATGCTTCAAGAAAGCTAATTAAATACCTAATCTGAGTAGGAAATATGATTAGATCACTCTAATTCTAATCAGATTAGAAAAGTAAATAAAGTATTAAAAAAATGTTTATTCCTATGCTAATAAGAAATCCTACTATCATTTTATCTACAATTCTCCTTCACTATGTCATTTGTTAAATTAAGCATTTATTTTTCTCATGGATGGCAGGGACACAGGCAGGATGTTATTGTTGATTTGGTGGGACAGTGCCGTGCATACAGGCAAAGAGTTTTGCACCTCATCAACTCAACTTCGTAAGACCTTGTTTTATTTTCTTAGCGCATGCTTGTCAAAGCTTATATCAGTAGTGGGCGTCAAATGATTACACAGTTCAAAAAGTAGGTATAAAAATGAAACATGCTCTAAGCATCGTGTTCATTTTTGTCATTGTGATTTGGAACTCCTCTATTTTCCATCTTGTTACGTTGCTTGTCCTGTTTTGACTTGTCTTGCTTTGAAATGGTGCATATTTGTTTCTAAATTGTTTTAGCCATCATAAAGGAACTTAAAGGTCTGTTCGAGTTCGCTTTCGAAAAGCGTAAAGTAGGTTTGGAGGCTATGAGGCTGAAAGTGCTTTGTTAAATAGAAAGAGCTTTTAGAAGTAGCTAGCTGAATCAGAATGAAATCAAATCAATGGTAGAATAATAATAGATGGGAAAGGGAAGAGAAAGAAGAAGACAAAGAATGAGAGAGAAGAGCGAACAAAGGGGAAGAGAATATGCAAATTTAGAGGAGAAAATCAATTCATCCTATAATCAAGGCCTCATGTTACAATAAGCCTAAACCCTCTTTACATAAAGTTTAAAACAATCCAATCTAAGAAAGAAAGTAATGAAATTAATCCAATTTTCAGTCTAACTAGAAAATCTATAAAGTAAAACTCTAGTTAAATAATATGCATATCCCTAATTTGATAAAGTGGCAACTCAGGGTGTATCATGCATGTGAGGTAAAAGAAGGTAAGTTGACATGAGAAGCATGCAAATATATCAATTTCAGTGAAGAATATTTGACTTAAATGAATAATTCCTCAATTTTGTTCTGTTAATTCTCTCTATGACAGGTGAGGAGACACAACTGAATATCATAACATTCTCAGCGACCAACTTATCTCCACATGTATTGTTGCTATTTTTGTTAGCAATACTACTAGTCCCTGGTCACAAATGGGAAAACTACAGTATAGTCATCCAAAAAAGTCCCTAAAAAATTTATATTTTGTATAAGCTTAGGATAGACTGACTACACATTTCACAGATAGCCTCCCCACCCAATTCATGTCAAAACCTTTCTCAGGTAACAAAAATAAGGTCAAGGGATTCTTCACAGTGGTTGTCACTTTTTTCCAATATGAGAGTCATAATTGTCTCTGTACAGGTCATGATATTTTTCAATCATTAGAGCTTTAAGAAAATCTAGAATATATCATGTATTAGATGTTTAGTGTTCACATCTAACATAATCACATAATTCCTCATGTTCGCCACAGATTTGTGCCTAAATCTTCCACCTCCCCGTGTACCTCCCAGCCTTTCTGCCTTTGCCATGACCTTCATGACAATTTTATCTTATTGCTGTCCCAATATGCTAAAAGTAATAAGCTACTATTCACAGTTTAGGAAGAACTTCCTATTTTTTTAATATATTATTATAGTCTGTCTCACACTAATTGTGCCTCCAGTTTTACTTCACTGCTTTTTCGTAGCTACTAGTTTTATATTTTCTTTTAAGGCCACTACCCCGCCAAACCAATAAGAAAGATAACATAAGCACTGCTTGAGCTTCAATCTTTGAGTTGTATATAAATAGAACCACTGGACAGCAATGGGATAATATATGAATTGGGATAGTTTGTAGAATTTAAACGAATTGGCGGTTGAGTAAGTGAGACTTGAATTACATGTTGGAAGGGCTATCTAATCATGACGAATGGGAGTGCTTGGGGGACACAGTGGACTACAAAAGTCCTTTGTGTCAAACATTTTGAGTTATATCCCAACAAACTGTGGAGGTTGAGTTATATAATATAAACAATCCATAAGTACACAAGAGGATAACTAGCAGCCTAGACAAGATACAACTAATACAAACGACAATCTAAACTACATAACGAAAAGTATACAAGAGAATAACCTGTAATCTAAATAGAATACAATTTAAGATATTTAAGGATACTGTCTTCAATTGTTTTTCCAATAGATTTATTATTTCAGCAAAATAAAGTTTATGTGAGCATTCGCTATATGTTGCAATTTAACTGACATGGTGAGGAATCTAATTGTGGATTGGGTCGGGCTATGGGCTATGGGGTTGTGTTTCAGGTGGTTGGGGTATTGAGGTGGTGGGGTTCTAGCTTGATTATGGGAGTGGGTTTTGGACCCTATGAAACAATTCATATATTCAATGAATAATATGAAATATATTACAGATCGACTATAAATAAAGACTCAAAATCCCATACGCGATAACCCTAATAAAGATAAACGACTTTGTTATCCTAACAATGAATTCTAAACCTAAATACTTCCTACCCCCTCTTCACCCCCACCCCACCCCACCCCAGGAAACTCATGATACTATCGAGAGTTTGCCAAAAGTTTTACAAAATAAGAACCGAAACAAACATATTTCTTCATGCAATCTTCCGAACTTTATCTTGTAAGCCTTGCTTTCTCCTGCACGAATTACACTCCCCTTATCCGTCAAAGCTAAAGTCACTTGACACTCTCCCTCTTCGTACGGTTGAGATATGTTCACAAGTCCATGAGCTTGACTAACAAAACATCATCGTCATGGAGCTTGACTAACAAAACGTCATCGTCGTGGAAGCCAAAACAATAATCCAAATGTTGTCAAAGTCCCCAACAATGAAAATTCTTGAACCAAATGCCAATTCCATATTCCACCTGACCAAAAAGAGAGAAGAAAGAGAACCAAATGTCCACTGGACCAAATTGAAAAGAGAGGGGAAGAAAGTCAAATTCCAATTGCCGATCTCACTGCGCATCCAAATGTAAATTCCTGATTTTTCACTATACTAATTGAGAAGGGGAAAGAGAATCAAATGCCAATTCAGGATGGACTGGACCAAATTTCAGATTCACCTAAACTAAATATGCAATTGCAAAACCTTTGGGGACTGCTTCTACAATATTTCAATTCTAGCACCATTATGTACCAAAATGAAATACTAAAGTAAACAAACATAAAACTACAGGACCAACTTAAATAAACTTCAAACAACTAAGGACCAAATCTACAAAGAATGAAAATTATTTCAAAGAAAAAGATCTGATATCATTAGCCCCCGTTCCATTGCCCACACATGAGTGGAAGAGTGTCACATGCTCCCCCACCATCAGGGAGCACACTTGTCGTCCATCCGTCCATGTGTAGGCACCATAGCGTGCCCACATATGTCCAATGGATCAAAACTGCTGATATCATCTTCTTCGTTGCTGCCCATAACCTGTAACCCTAAACTCAACCCATCACCGCCACGTGAATCACCCATCGCTACCACCATTGACCATCTCCCAAACCAAAACCCAACGACCATCACCACACTCAAAAACAAGACAGACACTAGAGTCAAAATCCTAAGATGCCGAAGCCTAAACCAATTGTCGCCACCAACCTTTGCCGGAGAAACAAACTCCACCACAACCACCAACCGCAACCATCTCCAGCGCTGCTAACTGCGTCACTGGTTGCTACCCCTGATGTCGGAGCAACCAGAAAACCTCAAAATACTTCTCCGACTAGTAATCAATAAATACCAACCATGGGCAGTTGCAATGCTTGCATAAGGAATTCTGAAATCAAGCAACCGCCAACACCCGTGCACGAACGGAAGATGATTAATGGGAGAGTGAATGTATTTCGTTAAATCACCAAGTTTTTCTCGTATAGATTTATTCCTTACCCAAGCGATGAGAACCTCGATATATCCTACAAATCAGATGGCAAAAGATTCAAACATATGTAAAAGAATCAAAGAGAATTTTCCAACTGACAAAAGATACAATTTTATGGCCAGAACCAAAAGAAAAACAAACTAATAGAATTTACCGGACCCGCTCATTGGAGAACGGAAGCGATCCTATACTTAGGCCAAGATTGAATGACGCTACTCTGATACCATGTAGAAAACTAAACAATTCGTATATTGAATGAATAATAAAAGCATATTACAGAGCGACTATAATAGAGACTCAAAACCCTAGACACGATAACCCTAATAAAGATAAATGACGATATTATCCTAACAACGAATTCTCAACATAAAATATTTCTAACAAGAAGATGGCCACGTATATACAGGAGTTTAGTAGTACGGTTTTTGGCCTCGGAGCAATTTCTGTTCTGTGTTGGCTTAAGGCTGAGTTTTATTGGATGCACTATGCATTGCATTTTATGTTTGGGCTTTGGTAAACATGTTAAATAGGCTGGTTTGTAACTAACTTCTCATGGCATTACAGCATAACTTGAAGGAGCATTTGCTGATGAGGAACTTTTCAGGAGGCATTTAGGCTACCATACAAATTGTCCAAATAAGAAACCTAGTTGATTTCATCATAAGTAATAAAACAACTTTAAAGTTGTGAATTAATTGCCAAAATCTCATATGGTTACCATTTTGTGCTCTTTCAACATTTATGTCCCTCACAAGAAGAACGAGAATATTACTATTGTTAATATTTCTTGAACAGCATGAAATTTTCTGGCTGATTAGAGCATTGTTTGACTGAATTTAAATGCTCCCAGTACTATTCTTCCTATTTAATTTTGGATGTCAACTTATGTAGGGATGAATCACTATTAAATCACGGATTAGCACTCAATGATGAGTTGCAACGAGTATTGAGCAAATATGAATCAATCGCTTTGGGGACCTCTATGCCATCAGAGCAACCAAAACCTGAACCCATTCAGACCGTCGATGCTCCTCTTATCGACACTGGAGATGGAAAACAATCAGACAGTGGGTAAATGTTTTTTCTTTTCATCAAATTGTTACTGGAGTAGGCCTCTTTTATTTGTTCTCGTTTGTTGTTTAACTGCTCATGTATTATCATTTCATCTAGTGTCATCTTAAGTTGTTCATCTACATCTCTAATTGCTGAAACATTTTCCCATGCCTTTGTACTTGTAACTTCAACAAGATGAAGAGTTTTTAAGAGCACTTGATAGTCGATACAGTAGAGAATCTGTTGACAGAATAAAGACCCTTTCCAGTGGACACATTTTTCTGGATGTTAGATTATTTTCCAAGTGCATTGATGTGTAAGCACTTTGGACATTGGTATAAAATTATTCAACAATTATAATCAGCTTCTCGCCCTATCTGGGAAAATCTGTAAACAAAAGGTTCAATTTCTCAATTGTTATTGACATGGAGTCTTGATTTCCTGCTTCCATGCCACTGTTACTTAAAAGAGGTAAACTAATATATGTTAGTGACCATGACGTTTATCGGGTATCTAATTGTCCTTCATGACATTAATGACGTGTCTCAGAGTTTGTGATTTAGCATCGTTAATCTTTCATACATTTTAGATTATATTTTTGAATCTGTTGTTTACTGTTCCATTTTCTGGTAACTTTGTTCTTTGTCAATGCTAGGAGTTTATTATTTCTGATTGCCTTATATTTTCTTCTTCAGTGACGGATTAACAATGCAGTTATTACTTCCTGCACCTAATGGTCCGTCAACAACTCAACCAAAGGCTGAACCTATGATTGATCTATTAAGTGGCGACAGCTTTAGCTCACCTTCGGGTGGAGACGCATTGGCACTGGTTCCGGTGGGAGGTCCTCCACTAGCTAGTGCTACTTCTCAGCAGAATGCCCTCATCACTGTTGACATTTTTTCGCAATCCACAAATTCTGATGGACAATCTTATTCTTCAGTCCCGCTAGTTCAGAAACAAGAGAATTTTCGATCTCCACAATCTTCTTTATTTCAAAATGGAGGAAGTATTCTCAGTACCACTGTAATGAATGAACAATATCGTGAATGTCCTGCCTGGAATGGTCACATAACCCAGCAACAGCAGCCATCTTTGCCTGTTTATGGTGCATATCTAATTTAATCTTCATGGATTTTTGTTACTCTTCTGAGACTTATCAACATTGCAACTTGTCACAATCCATATATAATTGGCCAAGCTTTTTGGAATTGTCGATTTTTCATAACTTAAGCTACATTATTTGCATTAAATGAAATTGCAGAGAAATGGCGAAATCTCTTAGCACATTGTTTTTTGTGTGATAGGTGAAGATATTAGCGGGGCACTTCCACCACCACCCTGGGAAGCTCCGCAAGTAGACAACAACCAGTTGGCCAATGATCAGGCTACTGGTATGTTTCCTCAGGCAGTGCAATCTGTTCATATGACTTATGTATACCCTCAACACATATATGGCAACGAAACATCACACGATAGCTATGGTTACGGGCAACGTGTGAATTCTCACTTCCCCGTTCGAGTTCCAAGTCCCTCTTACGTGCCATCTGGGAAGCCCCCAAAGCTGGAGGACAAGCTGTTCGGCGAACTTGTTGACATTTCCAAATTTAGACCAATCAAAACCTCGGCCAGTAGAGTTGGAAGCATGTGATCGTGATTCTTGTGATGTTTGCCATTTTACCTTGGGTAAATTCCTGTAACCATATCGTTTTGAGTTTTTTCATCTTCACCCAATGGTTGTTTATAATCTTATTATTTTTTCCCTTTTAAATTGATTTGTATTTGTTGTAAAAAATAGAAATGACGGAATACAGGGAATGAATAAACATTTATTATTATCCTTATGAATTAATTATCTATGGACGGCCAGATTTGATGCTATGCCTGACCTGTGGGTTGAGTGATGTTGTTCAAGCACACCCGGGTGTGCCATAAGTTATGATACTCCCGACTGTTAATCAATCACATATAACCCTCGTTGGAAAAATCGAGATCAGATTCAAAACCAGCATCGTAAGACGAAGTTCCAGGAGCCCGGAAAATTTTTCGGCGATGCCGTTTGCTCAAAATCAAAGTTTTTAACCAAAAAAATTTGACTTTGACAAAAATTTTGACTTTGACCAACCAACATCGCCGGAAAATTTTTCGAATTGTTAGAGCTTCGCCTCATCTCGCTGGTTTAGATCAAAGCCATGGTCTTATTTGATGAGTCTGAATATCAATCTTATTTGTGTCTATATGTATATAATTATCAATATATCTACACAGAAATAAAATAGTAACATAGTTGTTGCAAGTGCATTTTGTGCACGCATTCCCTCTAAAATCTAATATGGTACATGCAATAAATTATTGTTATAAGGGTGAGGCTAAATACACCCACTTTTCTTTTATTGAGTATACCTATATTCTCACTATCTTCCCATTTTACCCTTCGGCCAAATAAATTAAAAGAAAGAAAAAAAGAAAGAGGAAGGGTGGTGGGAGGAAGAAGCTGCCATTTCCGATGGTAAATGCTGGCAAAAATTACAACCAAAATGGGGGGAGAGAACACCCTTTTTTGCACAACTTTGTTGCAAAGAACGGGGGTTCACCCCCCTTTTTTTGGCTGCCATATATATATATATATATTGATTGTCAGAATCCCACGTCAGATTATGATATGTACAAGATTCAATATGTAAGGTGAAGGGTAATCCTCCCCTAACAAAACCTGCTCATTAGAGGATACATATTACAGCCTGATGTGGAATTTTAACACGTCTCCTCGCGCACAGCGTAGACTATGACACACAACTATGGAAATCGATATTGGCGGTACCCAACATCACAAAACTAAACTGGGCCTGATTCTGATACCATTTTAGAATATTGGGTTTAACTCTTTTGAACAAAATCGACTCATTAGGGATACATATTACAGGTTGATATGAGATTCTAACATATATATATATATATATATATATATACACACACATATATTTGCTTGAGGTTATTCGCCTGTGGCCTTGAGGTTGTTCGGCTTGCATAGGCCGAATAGCTTTGAAGGTGTTCGGTTTGCACTGGCCGAACACCTTCAATGGTGTTCGACCTGCACAGGCCGAACACCACAAAACAGAAGGGCGAAGTTGAAATAATTTTGTGGGTGGGTGTATTTAGTAAAATTTGTCGGTGCATTTTGCCGCGCCCTTATTATTATTATCATTCCTAATTCACACGATTTAAGTTGTGCATTTAATCACCAATCAAGTTTTTCCATGGGTTATTTTCACTTTTTGTCCCCATTTTTTGTGTTTTGAGATGATTTTGTCCATATTTATTTTCGATCTGCTGGGTCGCTATTCTTTTTGAAAATATAGTGTTTTTCCTTTGGATTTCATCCATTTCCACCGGTAACTAAACCTGTTGTCTTTTTCTTCCACCTTAGCAAAGGTCAAATTGGAATCTCACAATAATCTGATTTTGTATCTGGTAAGAGGACTGATCACGCCATGGCTGAAAGCTTACTAGTTACAATGTGAGATTAACACAAATGCCATTCGGGTTGCCCCATCAAGATACAAATCGTCTCACTGCCCAACAAATTACTCATTGGAGAGGAAAAAAAAACGATTATATCATCACAACACAAATGATCTCATCCCCATGTGGGGAGGAGTTATTATCCTCACTGCTGATGTGTGATCCTCATTTACTGATACATCAACAGTGGAGAGAATAACTCCTCCCCATTTGGGGAGGAGAACATTATACATCATCACAGCCCTTTAAAAAATAAGTACTACAGGGTGACATTTTGAATCCATCGACTATTCAACCCCTAGAAAGAAAGAATACCCATCGTTACAGAAAAGCCAGAAGATAGATTATCAATAGACAATCCCAATTCCATAAGGTTTTATGCATTATATATATATATATATATATATATATATATAGATACATACATACATACATACATACATACAACATACAAGGGTTGTTTATTGTGGGAAAATCATTGGGAAGAAGACAGAGGCAACGACCCTTGAAGAATTCCTAGTTCTCCCTCTGCCTTCATGGGTTCAAAATGAGCTATAAATCCTAATTTCATGGGAAGATTGAGTACCATCAAGAAACAATACTTAGATACATAGTTAGACAGATATATAATTACATTTAGTAATAAATCTAATACTACCTTCTACCCAAGCTTTGCGATCAAGCAAAAAGTTGAGTAGAAATCACTGCAACACTTGATACATAGATAGATAGGTACTGGCGCCAAGGGAGATGTAAATTGTAATTGTAAACCGCAAATAATCCATTAAAACCCTAAATTTGGGGTATGATCCATCTTAAAATTGATCGACAAGGGGATTTCCCCTTGGTTTCGTATACAATGGTTTGCATTAACCATGTAACTTTGAAAAATAAAAAAAAAATTGTTATAGATGAGTGCACATGTTAATTGCAAACAAACAAACAATAATTCATGTTACTGTTATATCTGCATTAATTTACAATTCAATATCACAGAAAATATATCGAATATAGAAAGAAAATACCAAAATAAAATAGAACAATTCTAAATATGTAAAATAAAATAAAATGAAACTAAATTTCAATTTCAAAAAAGGAAAAAGAGAAAAAGAAAATAGCACCCTACAACAACCAACCTCCACCATCCCAAACCCCCCAAACCTTAATTTGAGGGTGTGGAAGACGACCAAGGAGTTTTCCCCTGGATTTGCCACTACCGGTAAGTTCACCAATCCCTGCCGATCTCGTTAGGCAGCAGCAAATCTAGGGGAAAAGCTCCCTATAGTCTTCAACACTGGGTAACTTAACAAACGTGAATGTTTCACAATGAGTATTGGTTACCCACCTAAATGTCGACTAGGGGGCCCCTTAGTCTTCCTATTGCCGACGTCTAAATGATCAGGGGAAAAGTTTCCCGGTGGCGAATTTAGGAGGTTGGGGAAGACACAGGGCCTGGGGGTGGTGGAGTGGGTGGAGGCCTTGCGAATTTTGTTTTCTTTGTTTTTTTTAAGCAAGATTCTGTATATTACTTGCATTTTATTTTATTTTATTTTGTTATATTTTTCTATATTCGATATATTTTTATATTGATATATTCATACTAAAATTTTATGGAGATTCAATAATTATATTTATTATTAATTAGTGGTTCAAATTAAAATATGTGTATATCTAATTCTAAAGAAATTTTTGAAAAATTGTGATATTAATGCGAACAAATACTATTATGTTGAAAATTTTAAGAAAAAAACTATCTAATTAGTATCAAATTAATTTGATAAAATTAATTATGGATCAAAGAAATATATATAAAAATAAAAGGTAAAATTGTGCAATTTAACTAAAATTTTGGATTCATATGTACATGTTTAAAACTTTGGGACCTGATTGAATAATCCCCACAAGTTGGGACCTTTTATGGAATTTACCTAGGTGGAATGACCAAAATGTCCATTTGGACGATGACAAAATAGCAAAAATTGAAGGAATTAACAGAAAGACTAACGAATTCCATCTATTTGGACCAAATGCGCACATTTTTTGGATCAATGGCGCTACGTTTTTTTAATTTCAAACCACATATGCAGTAACCATAACCTTTTTGGATTATTTGCGCCAATTTTCCTTTACCAATCTATCAAAATTAGGTTTTAAATATTTCTATGAGTATACTTTCTATAACTGAAGGACCCACCACAACTTCGTTTGTTATGTAACTCAACATTTTGTTAATCTTGTTACATTAACGTTTTACTATGACCAAACATTTCCTCTTGATGATATTTAATTCAATTCAACATAATAATTGAAAATATTTTGACTAGTAATTATTGTCCATTCAATCAATGAAATAAAGAAATTAAAACTCAAAACTGTAGAGTTCACCCACAAATTCGATTTCCTATTGCAGAAATCTTAATGGTACAATTGAACTCATGTAAAAGATCGACGATCTAGCGAAAGTTTACTGCAGGAGTCAGAAGTGTCACACTCAGCTTGGGTATAAAAGCATGGGAAAGTGATGCATGTGCAAACATGGAGAATGATAATTCAATGATAGATTGTTAATTCTAAGAATACCCAAATTGAATGACCTTCTAGCTTTCTGTTGATTCCCAATAATACTAGAAATCTAGGCATCAAATATCCATTGATTCGCATGGAATACTGAATAATTGGAAAATATGAGAAACTCTAAAATTTATTCAAAATCCAACCCCTAGAAATAATGAGAACAAGTATATAAATAGCACCAGCAGTCTTGGAGAACAAGACACTCTAAATTTAGGGAAACTAGGAAACCTAATCAATTAAGACTCTTGGAGAACAAGAAACCTAAAAAATAAATAATCTAATGAATTAACAATTAAATAAAATACTGCAAATCGTAGGAAATGAGTGTGTAGTAAGCCGCGCCCATGCATTGAGTCTGAACTTCTTATAAATCAAACCTTGCCACGATCCAATGTATCCAAATATGCTAATGCCCAATCTATACCTCCATCATCCTTGCGGGGGTCGAGAAGATTTTTCCTCGAATCTTGAGCTAATATTTTCTCCCAATGGCATGGAACAAAAATACCTCACTCAACAAACTCTAAAACATTCTTCCTCAAATTTAGTCTTGGAAATTGATGCCTTCGTTTCCAATCAAACAAATATTTGGAGTAGTTTTCAATCTCTAAATTTGATCTCCAAAAGAAGTCATCAACCTTTAGTTTATTGAGATAGTTCAGTTTGTTGTGAACTTTCTCCACGTATTCAAATTGTTTAATCAGTTGATGTTGAGTTTGCAGCCCAACTGAAGGATTAGTAGCCACAACTTCTTTGATAACACAATCCTCTTTAATTGATGAAACCATCGAACTGTCCACCTTCAACAGAACAAAATTCTGAACTTTAGGAAAACCAACAGTTTAGTTAAGGACCCAAATTTTTCACGTCACGTGATTAAGACACATTCTAGTGTGAAACAACATGACCAGCTTCAAAGGGTTCCAACAAGTCAATATGTGGGCGATCTAAATATCATCCTCGGACCATCTTATCTGAGTGTAGACTAGCTCTAATACCAACTGATGCAAGCGAAACCGTGAAGAATGATAATTCAAAGGCAATTTGTTGATTCTAAGAATACTCGAATTGAAAGACCCTCTACTTTTCTATTGATTCCCAAGAATACAAAAAATATTGGCATCAAATATTCGCTGATTCACATGGAATACCCAATAATTGGAAAATATGAGACACTCTAAAATTTTATTCAAAATCTGACCCCTTGGAAATAATGAGAGCAAGCATATAAATAGCACCAGTAGTCCTGGAGCACAAGACACCCTACAATTAGGAAAACTAGGAAACCTAAATAGTTAAGAGTCTTGAAGAACAAGAAACCTTATAAATAAATAATCTAATGAACTAACAATTAAATTAAATATCTGAATGATAGGAAACAAGCATGTAGTTGATAAGCTCTAGATTTATGCTTATTTTGTAGTCTTAAACTCGCCTAATTAGTTTCATGTTACTTAAGGCCTTGTTCTATTGGTAATAAAGTTTATATGCACGTTATTCAGCATAAAATGTGTTGTTAATATTGTAATGGAAAATGTGTGTGCAGTTGAAAAGAGGAGAGAGAAAAGTTTTTTATTGTAAAATGAGAGAAAGAACAAGACCTAAATATGTTTAGTTTTGTTTATTTTTAAGTAAAAACCAACTTGTATGATATGTGACTCAACATTGGAAGAAAAAGAATTGAAGTTGCACAAATTTGAAGTACTTTGGGACAAGAATGCAAATGACCCAAATATTAAGGACTAATTTTGGCAAGGATAAAGTTGGAGTCTTGATTTTTCTATTTCACGCAAAATTGTAGAGGTTTTCATCTACAACACACCTTGAATCACCTCAATCAGACATCAGGAGAAAAAATTATGACCAAAACACTGAAGGCTATCAGGCAGTCAGGCTGTCAAATTCTATGTGCGTGGGGACTTCTATATGGACTAGGAATTGGAAACCAGTCGGGTTTTCTCCCTTATGCACTGAATTCAGATCTCGAGTACTCTATAAAATAGGCAATTCTTCACAAGAAAAAGGGAAAGAGCTTGGTGAGAGATTGATCATAGAAAAATAAAGAGGAACACCGAAGAGAAAATCACAAGGTTAATTCGAAGATTCAAGATTGAAAATTCAGGGGTGGAGACCTTGGTGCAAGGCTTCATCTTTGTAATTAATCTCCAAAATCCGATGATTAACTCGGTTTAGTTTGTTGGTTTTTCTTTTCGTATGATGAATTTCTAAAGGGGCGTTCTGTTTGTTTTGTATTTTCTGTTTTCATTTTCGAAAATGTTTTGGCGTTTTCTATTTTCAATTGGTGTTTTGAGAAAACTGAAAATGCGTTTGGTTTATTGTTTTGGAAAATTATTTTTGAAAAGAGAAAATAGAAAACGTGTTTGGTTTATAATTTTAGAAATACAATAAGTTGGTATAATAAAAATTGCAAAACAGTCCCTAAACTTTTTAAATTAACAAAAAGGTCTTCTTCTTCATCCCAACCCACCCCCACCCACCCCATCTCTCTCTCTCTCTCTCTCTCTCTCTCTGGGTCGTCGGCGACTGAAGGTGGTGCGAACCACCATGAAATGGTGGCTCGCACCACCAGCAGGTGGTCGCGACCACCTTTGAGGTGGTTCGCAACCACCTTGGAGGTGGTTCGAACCACCTACTGGTGGTCAAACCACCTTCATATGGTGGTCGACCACCAATTTTCGTGGCTTCCGGTGGTCAAACCACTACATCTAGTGGTTTGACCATCAGATTTGGTGGTTTGACTTTTTTCCGGTGGTGGTTGGCAGTTGCCGGCAGTGGTCGTTGGTGGTTAGGACTAAAATGCACAAAAATGAAAAGTTGAGACTCAAATGTAATAAATATAAAGTTTAAAATCCGAAGACGCGTTTTCCTTGTTTTCGATATTTAACATAGAAAACGCCGAAAATGTTAAAAAGACGTTTTCGAGTTTTCTATACAAATCTTTAAAATGTTTTCGAAAATGTGTTTTCGAAAATAATAAATAGAACGCTGCAGATTTTCGAAAACAGAAAACAGAAAAAGGCCCAAAAACAGCAAAGAGAACGCCCCCTTAAGGTTTTTATTCATGGCAAACAATATAGCCTAATTGGGATCCCTAACTTCGCTGTTTTGGTCTCAGTTTCTTAATTGAATTTTTTAGTTAAATCTTTATTGGCGTTTTTCATACATTTATCTTTCTGGCCAATTGATGAATGATCTATTGGTTCTATTTGAATTTGAGATAGGACAATTAGAATTAGATTCCGCGATAAAGATTGTGATTAACTAAGATATAGAAATATAATCTTGTTATTCATGCAATCACTCTAGATTGAATATCAATGAAATCTAGAAGAATGTCTTGTTGTTGAATGCATTTAATTAGGGATTTGTTCCAATTCAATTCCCATAGAGATATAGTGAGTTAACCTAATTAATTATGATCAATTGGCTTTGAGAAAACCAATTAAATGTATTTTTGAAATTTGCTTACTAATCGGGTTAATTGATGTCAGATCATAATTTGTGGAGTTAGGGGGAACAATTACGAAATTGTGAGTCCTGATATTTGTAATCATATAATTTCTCTTCAAAAGTCTTTGATCGTTTCGAACTTTCATTTTTAGTTTTAATTAATTGTTTTAGTTTATAACTTCAACCAACGATCAATTTTTCAAATACAGTAGATTTTCAACATATTTCGGTACTTAATCCAATTCTCTTGGGACGATAATTCGGACTCAAAAGGTCTACTTTACTACTTGTTTGATATCATACACTTGCAATTACTATTTGAGACCAACAAGTTTTTGGCGCCGTTGCCGGAGATTGTTCTTTTAATATTGATACCAATTGAACTCTACTTTAATTTGTAGTTATTTTTATTGTATAGTTTTGCCTACATTGTTTTTATTTTATTTTCTTTTAGGATTATATGCTACGATCACAAGCAGGAAAACTATACAAGCTTGACCCGGAAATAGAACGTACTTTCAAACAACTTGGGTGAAGGTGAATGGAGAAATCAGAAGTTAAGATCGAAGAAGAAGTTAAAATGGCAAATGATGCAGAACATGATGCGCCAGTTGCATGACCTTTAAGAGATTATGTGGCGCCAACTATTGGGCAAAGTTTTACTTGTGTCGTTCCACTAGCTATACTGACAAACAATATTCAAATAAAGTTTGGTACCATTCAACTTGTTTAACAGAATGTGCAATTTTGCGGTTTACCTAATGAGGATCCAAATGATCGTATGAGAGGCTTCAATGAGATCTGTGATACGTTCAAAATTAATGGAGTGCCAGCTGATGCAATTAAAATGAAATTATTTTCACTCTCATTGAGTGGTGAGGAAAGGGCATGGCTTTATTCATTGCCGGCTAATTCCATTACATCTTGGAATGCTTTGGTGCAAAAGTTTATTGGAAAATTCTTCCCACCAGGTAGAATACTGAAGATTAGACGAGAGATTATCTCTTTTAGCCAACATCATAGAGAAACAATATTTGAAGCATAGGAAAGGTACATCAGTTTTCTAAGGAAGTGCCCCAGTCATGGGATTCCACAATGGCTTATTGTGCAGACTTTCGATAATGGATTGATGGATGAGAATAAAAGGACGCCGATTCAGCTGTTGGGGGTTCTTTTATAGATAAAACTTATGATAAAGCATCTAAAATGTTCAAGAAGATGGCAGCTAATAGTTACCAATGGTACTTCAACCGTTATTAGATGAAAATAACCGGGGCCCATGAGGTTGATGCTTTGACCTCATTGTCTACACAAGTTGCTGCTCTTTCCCAACAAGTCAAACAACTATCTAAGGAACCAATTAACTCCGTTCAAACAACTATGGTATGTGACACTTGTTGTTCTAATCATGCCATGATAGATTGTCAGGTTGCACATCTGAAACCACAAATAGAGGAACAGGAAAATGTTGTGGGTAATAGACAACAAGGTGGCCCAATGTCTGAAACTTACAATCAAAGTTGGCAGTAGCACCAAAATTTTTCTTGGAGAGACAATCAAGGAGCTAATTACCCACCTGGTTTTCAACCACAACCACCGCAACAAGGAAAGATTAGTGCTATAGAAGATATGCTAACCAAAATTTTGAGTAACCAAGAGCAGACATTGCAAATTCACGCTACAACAATTTAGAATCAAAGTGCTGCTATTAAAAACTTAGAAACTCAAATGAGACCAATAGCTTTAGCGCTATCAAGCAGACAACCAGTGACATTATCGAGCAACATTGAAGTGAATCCTGAGGAGCAAGTCCTGGCTATCACAACTAGGAGCGAGGTAAAATAACCAAAAATTCAAGTGAAAGAATCAACTGCAACTGAGAAGATAGTGCAAGAAGAAAGTGAAAAAATTGGTGAAACAAAATTTTCAGACAAACAAGATCAACCAATTGATGCAGAATGTCAGGAAAATAAGGAGCCTACATCAGTGAAGGCTTACGTGCCCCCAATTCCATATCCTCAATGACTGCAAAAAAAAAAAACTAAATAAACAATTTTCTCAATTTCTTGAAATTTGTAAGAAATTACATATTAATATTCCATTTGTAGAAGCCTTGGCAAAGATCCCTAATTACTGGACGTTTATGAAATAAATGCTTTCAAAGAAGAAGAAGTTCGAATATTTTGAGACAATGGCGCTTACAGAGGAATGCACTGCGAACCTCCAAAACAAGTTACTACCGAAGTTAAAAGATCCAAGGAGTTTTTCTATTCCGTGCTCTATTGGTGATTTTGAATTTAATAAATCTCTATGTTTTCAGGTGCCAACGTTAATTTAATGCATTTGTCTCTCTACAAGAAACTCAAATTGGGAGACCCCAACCCACACATGTTGCTCTTCAACTTGCAGACCCATTAGTGAGGTACCCATACGGTGTGGTTAAGGATGTTCTGATTAAAGTAGATAAGTTTATTTTTCCGGCCGATTTTTTAGTCATGGACATGGAATAAGACATTAGAGTGCCCCATAATATTGGGACGACCATTTCTCGCTACAAGTCGAGTACTCATTGATGTTGAAGTTGGAAAATTAATGTTGAGGGTTGAAAATGATATGGTCACAATCAGTATTCTATCACCAACCGATCCTCCACATGAGTCCAAAAATCTCTGTGAGGTAAACATGGTATCCCATGAAAATGGAGAAACTTACAAACATACGGTAAAGTCGTGGAGAACATAAGACTAAAGCAAAGCCGAAAGGAAAGGAAGAACTTGTCATCGAGGTTTGGAAGGAAAAAGAAAGGATTTGCAAAGCAGGAAAAATGCAAGGACTGCAAGAACTACCACAAACCACCTTGGCCAATGGAGAAGAAAGGCAAGAGCTTTAGACTTTAAACAAGTTCTTATTCGGAGGCAACCCAATTTTCTTTCCCTTAAACCTCTTGAATTTCATGTGTGTTTTGTGTGCTTGATTTTAATTTATTCCATTTAGAGTGTTTGTGTGTGAAATTTACTAGTTACATCTTATTTTTGTATGATTTTATTATGTGTGAATTTCCATTATTTTTAGAGCTACACAGTTAAAAAAAGGGTTGCATGTGGTGCGGCAGCACCCATACTCGAGTTAGAGACCAAGTTGTTGCTTAGCTCTATGGGCCGCACCTAGCCTGGGCATGGCCTCAAGCGGATCACAACCTGTGCACCTATGCATGGGTTGTGACCCGACCAAACTCCCCATTCTCCCTTAACCTATATGATTCTTTATCCCCCTTCTCCTTACTCGTTTGATTCCTTATTTGCCCCAACTTTTTTACCATAATTTTGACTCGTTTGTATTTCTTCACTCTCTTAGGGCTTACTGGATTCTCTTCATTCTAATGTACGTATTTGTATTTCTTCTAAATTCTTCAAATTGCGCATAGAATGAATGAGATTTTATGTTCCCCGGCAACGATGCCAAAAGCTTATTGGTCTCAAATAGTAATCACAAGTGTACGATATCAAATAAGTAGTAAAGTGGACCTTTTGAGTCCGAATTATCGTCCAATGAGGATTAGATTAAGTATCGAAATATGTTGAAAATCTACTTTATTTGAAAAATCGATGGTTGGTTGAAGTTATAAACTAAAACAATTAATTAAAACTAACAATGAAAAATTTGAGACGATCAAAGACTTTTGAAGAGAAATTATATGATTTCAAATATCAGGACTCACAATTTCACCGTAATTGTTCCCTCTAGTTCCACAAATTATGAGAGCAAAGTCAATTAAACATATTTGTGAAATTTGATTGTTTAACTGGGCCAATTGATGTTAGATCATAATTTGTGGAACTACAAGGCAAAATTACAGTGAAATTATGAGTCCTAATATTTGCAATCATATAATTTCTCTTCAAAAGTCCTTGACCGTCTCGAACTTTTCATTGTTAGTTTTAACTAATTGTTTTAGTTTATGACTTCAACCAACCATCGATTTTTCAATTAAAGTAGATTTTAAACAAATTTTGCTATTTAATCCAACGACAATCCGAACTCAAAAGGTCCACTTTACTACTTGTTTGATATCGTACACTTGCAATTACTATTGGAGACCAACAGGAGTAAGCCACGCCCACGCCTTGAGTTTGGACGTCTCATAAATCAAACCTTGCCACAATCCAATATATCCAACTATGCTAATGCCTGATCTATACCTCCATCAGAAAGTCCCAGTGGATTTCAAATAACAACACCGACATTCTCTTTTTGCTTGATCACAAGGTTTTATTACGACACATTTCGCCTAGAAACATTTGTTTTTGCATAAAGATTGAATCGGAATTAAAATAGTACATGGTATAAGTGAAATAGCAAGTTAAATTGTACTATAATATTTGCTTTTGATTTATCTGTATGATATAGGTGATGAAATCATGAAAAAATAATAATTTCATAGCAATATAAAAAAGAATGGGTAAATGAATACTTACAAAAATGAGTGTTGAATAGAGAAAGGACAATTATGAAAAAAGCAACATTTCCAATGTTAGTGGTGCCATTTGGTTAAGCTCAAAATTTCTCTTTTCAAGTAAGTATGAATGTAAGAGATATTATTTCTTTTCTACAAATTTATAGATTGACTGGAAAATAAATTAATTATGCCTCATTAATAGATAATTTATTATTTACAATATGCGTAGATTGATGGGAAAAATAATGAACTATACCTAACTATTAGATAATTACTTATTTACTAAGGGGTTGTTTGATTGGGGATAAAAGTTATCCTCGCGGTATTCTATGTAAAATGTGTGGATAATATTGTATTGAAAAGTGTGTATGTGGTTGAAAAGAGAAGAGAGAAGAGTGTGAGATAAACATTATCCTGGATAGAACAAGGCCTAAATTATAGCAAATGGAAAAAGTAATTAATTGTTTCAAGTATTAGATAAATAATTATTTATTAAATTTATTGATCGATGGGAAAATAAATTAATTTGAGCATCTTCAATGATAAATGTACATCCCCGTCTATATGACAATTAAATAGACATGCATGCAATCCACTTTGTATTATGTTTAAAGAATCGATGTTCATGGCCAAAAATCACCTCCAATTATTTCCACTCTACATGATTAATACATCATAATGATTTCTTATTCTTATACTAAAAATTAATATACATTTATTTCATATATCATGTCGTTTCAACTCGTACAATTTAGGAAAGATGAATTTTTTTTTTTATTCTAGTGGGAATGATAGAGGCAACAACTAGATGTAGAATGTCCACATAACATTATATGTGTGTGTGTGCGCGCTGCGCGTCACATAAGAAAAATATAATCATTATCGTCAACTATCGGAGAAGGTTTTCTATGAAAAATGTCTATTGTAGCTTGTTTAAGAACTCTTATTACTATTGGAGATGCTCTTACCTTATTATTGGATAATATTATTCTCTTACCTTATTATTAGAAAATAATAATATTATTTCCAAAATTTTTAAATGAATTCAAAATAAATTAATATGATCAATTATTTGCAAATTTTAATGGATGGGAACGATATTTATTATAGTTAACTATTAGATAATGTGTTATTTACTAAATTATAAATGAATGGAAAAATAAATTAAATATATATGCCTACTTACTAGATAATTAACTATTTCTATATCTATAGTTGTGTGTAAATAAATAAAGAGGATATTTTTAAGCTTACAAAATTTCAAAATCAGTTAAAATAAAAAACAATTATAAAAATCAGGGAGGTGTGTTGTGAAAATTGCGCTTTTTAGGTAGTGCGGTCACATGGATTTTTACCGTGCGATTGTCCAATTGAAATCTAGGTTTTGGCACAGATTTCAATCTTGTGATCACTTGTTCTTTTTTTCTCTAAATCCAAACCCATTACAAATTGTGTATGACCAATTACAATGTAATGTAATAAATTACAAAGATGCTATAACAAATTACAAAGATTGGGTAACAAGTTACAAAGATTGTGTAACAAATTAGAAAGAGTGTGTAACAAATCAGAAAGTGTGTGTAATAGTGTGTAATAGCATGTAAAAGTGTGTAATAGTGTGTAATAGCATGTAAGAGTGTGTAATAATGTGTAACAACACGTAAGAGTGTGTAATATTATAAAGAATTTGGATTTCTACAATTAGTTTGTGTAATATTGTGTGATGTGTAATATTGCAAGTTTTTCCAATTCTTTTTTTTTTTAATTGTGCCATGCTATTGTACGGAATTTGTACTAGGCAATTGCATGGCACAAAACTAGGCCATGCGATCACGTGGGTTGTAGCACACGGTCGCATGGTATGCCTAATTTTTTAAAATACTTTCGTTTTACCTCATTTTTGAATTATGCGTTTTTAATATTTATTGTGTAAAAATCCCCTTTATAAAATTCAAATATTTTCTCAACATACCCATTAGAATATGCAGGAGAACATGGATTGATTTTTGAAAAGGATAGTTATTCTAGCAAGAAATTCCTAATTGAGAAGGTGTTGATGATATGACTAAACCTGTTAATCAATTTGAAGAATTATTTGAAAAATTCTTACTTTGGAGGACTTGCTGACCTTTTTTGTTTTCCTAAACTTATTGGTCTTTAGATTACCATTTTTCTTACAATCAGCAAGATTAAAAGATGAGTAAAAACACTTCAAATTGGCATGCGAAGGAACAAAAAAAAAGACATGCACCTTGAAATCAGATGAAGGAATTGATGGAGGTGTTCTACCCCTACTTGAAATTGAAATTGAAATTGAGCAAAACCCGATGGTCGAAATTGAGAGCTGAGATCCGTATACAAGTTGCCGAACTGTAGAATTTTTGTATTTAATTCAAAAAAGGAAATTTAGAGGAGAAAAAGACATGGCGTTTCCTCTAATTCTAATGTTTGTTTTGTTTAATAGCGTGTTGGGACTGTTTGCTGAGGTGGAATAAGTGGGAAAGATGACTTATATTTATTTGTGTCACATTTATTAAACCGGTTTCTTGGCACAACTTGTACGCGTTAACAAAAATTAGATTGTGTTCCCTTTTTTGTTTTGGACAGTTTTCTGTTTTCAGTTTTCTAGAACAGTGAAAATATGTTCTCTTCAATGTTGTTGAAAACGTATTTCTTTTGAGCATTTTTAGTGTTAAAATTCGAAAATATTGAAAATGCATTTTTAGATTTTAAACTTCACATTAGATATATAAAAGTCTCAACCTTTATTTCTATGTTATTACAGCTTCCAACAACAACCTGTTGCTAGCGAAATTCTCTCCAACATTGGCGACCTCCTCCGAACCACCAACTACCATATTTGGTGGTCAAACATCCAGATCTAGTAGTTTGGCCAGCAAATTTGGTGACTCTTGCAATAATGGTAATTGCGAACTACTAGGCACCACAAGTTGGTCGTCACGACTGTTACCTAGGTGGTTTGCACCATTGATAGGTAGCTGGTTGATACGATCGCGAGACCGCCCTCTAATCCGAACTCAGTATGGCGAATGAAGACTTATGAAACCCCAACTTTGACCGGGCAATAACTGGTGACATCAATCCCAGTAACCTCCAACGGTGCAAAACTGAAGATATATTGATTAGTAAAATGACGACCTTCTACTTACGAAGTGGACAATAATAGGCTGAAACCTATCATCTTTTACTGTGCGCAGTAGACAATCGACAGTAGTGAACGCCACGTGAAATGATCAGCTTCACGATAAGGTCCGGATTGATCAGTGAAGATGAAAAATAAGATAAACTTATTCACAAACATCAAGCTCTTTCAATAATCTTCAATGATTCTTACAAATGAGTTATGAACTCATACTTATACAACAAAAATAAATAGAGAAAATTGTCCAAGAAGCTAGTAAGAAATACATTAAAATATTAAAAAATCCCAAAATATCCAAAAATTTGTCAAAATTCGTACAAAAAGTGATTTACGACCGTACATAAATAATTTATGGCCGTAACTAATTTTCTGCCAAAAATACATTGTCCATGACATTTGATCCCGATGTCGGATTGAGCCAATTCAAATTGCATTGAAAATTAGACTCAATGGGCTCCAAATCTTGTAGAGGTAATGATCTTCAAATTCAAATTGTATCTCGGTCTAAAATGCTTCTCTTTGAATCAAACGAATTCTCGATCGCCGTTTCGTTTGTAGAATTGAACAAAAATTGCACCAAATTAATTGTTTTCGATTCTTTCTCACCAAAACAATGCTCCACGCTTGCAATTGATGTTGGAGGGTTTCTCAAATCATATCACTGGTGAACCACTGGTTTTGCTAACGATCATTGAGTGGAAAGATGATGGATGGTGTGGGGTGAAGTTAGGTGGGTACAGGATAGTAGGTCAAAGGCGGGGATGAAATTGAATAGTTTAAAGCCTGTGTGCAAATTTTATTATATCAATTTATCATTTTTAAAAAATTCAAAGCAATTGAGTTTTCTATTTTTTTCTTTTCAAAATTTTAATTACAAACTAAATGCTTTGAATTTTCTCAAACCAATACTTAAAATTGAAAATATAACAACGGGTCAACATTTTCAAACCTAAAGATTGGGAAACTAAAAACAAAGATAACGTATCTTTAACTTTTAACAACATGTACAAAAGTTTACTTGAAAATGCTCTAAATGTGCCAAATGGAAAACCAAGAATTAAGGTTGTATGGTGTCTGCTAGTGCACACAAATAATGTGTTCATAATAATTTTTTTTTTTTAAATGAAAACTAACTTTTTAAAGTTTATTAATGGCGGTGAAGACCACTCTATGTGTGGACAACTGTGAAGGATGATGTAAGATATGTTATTTTTATTGATAGCTTAATTGATGAGTAGATGTCAATTTTTAAATAGGAACAAAAAAGTTAAAATCAAGAAAGGTTAACGGCGTGTTCTTGTAAACTTTTTTTTTACCTGACATTTATCTTTTAGTTTGAATAATGATGGAGACTACGAAATATGTAAATAATAAGGGTAATTATATTCCGACTATATGTTTTTATTGATACACCACATTTTAATTATCTTAAAGATTCTCAATATTTACGTCTTAATGTAATTACATCCTTAATGTTAATCTCCTTCAATTGTTATTTTTAATCTTCCACTAATTGTAAATTTAGTCTATATAGATTATTTGCGTCTAAAAATATCATTATTTAGACGCAAAATTACTTGTTTATCTATGTTAATCTATACCTTAATAAAGAGAGGGCTATTTTTGGAGAGAATTTTCCCGCTCATTTTCAGGTTTTTTAAATACAGATTTTGGAAAGTTTTTTCCTTCCTATGAGATTTACCTTATGTTGGTTGATTTTTAAATTAAGATTTGATTTTCCTGTTTATGAGACTTTCTCTCTATTGCCTATTTTAATGAAGATTTAATTTTTTTTTATTTTTTCCTAATTATCTTAAATTCCTTAGCAGTTATTATTAAAGGCTACAAATCTTATTATATATATATATATATATATATAAAGAGAGAGAGAGAGTTTTTAATTAACATAATCGATTTTCCTACCTAGATGTATGAGATTTTTTTTTAATTTTTAAAGTTATATTATTATTTTAAATTAAAAATTAGATTTGACCAATTAATTATTCTACAAATAATAAATTACTTTTATCAATAATTAGCTAAGAAATGAAAATTGCTTAAAATTAACAAGTTCACTAAAATTTAATTTTAGTCTGATACAAAAATATCATTACTTAAATTTTCACACAAAAATTAAAAGAAATGTGTACAGTTAAAATAAAAAAATTCAATTGGACCATTAAGTAATATTGGAAATAATTAATTATTGGGTTATTTTCACAAAATCCCCCAATCTTTCGAGTTTATAATAATTCCAACTCCAATCCTTTTTTCAATGTGGAATTCCTCCAATTTTTAAATTAAGTGTCTTTGGACTGCCCTCAGTGACATATTCCATCCGATTCGGCCATAAAATTGGTTTTTCTCTTTTTGTGCATCACTTGAAACAATATTTTATTTCATAATTTTATATCTTTTTAAACGTCAAAAATTGTAATAATGTTCAATTTAGTCATAAATCTTTTTAAATTTCAAAATTTTAAGTTTAATTTTTTGCAATTTAGTCCTAAATTTTTTAATTTCACAATTGCAACATTATTTTTGAAAAATTGGTGAAAATTGTCCATAAATTTTGCAACCGCTGCAAAGTTGATACAAGATAAAAAAAAAGGTACGGTGATATTAATTTCATCGAATTAATTAATTTGATAATAATTTATTTTATCGAATTTATTTAACACCAATTAAATAATTTTTATCGATCATCTTCAATATAGTAAATTTTGATCGCATTAATATCATAATTTTTCAAAAAAAATATTTAGAATTAAACACATCACATTTTGATTTCAATTAACTGTTCATAATAAATGTAATCCATAAAATTTTAGTATGAATATTTACTATAGAAAATAACCCGAATATAGAAAAATAATAAAATAGAATTAAAAAAAACTTTAAAAAGAATAAAAATAAACAAAAATCCATCCCCCATAGGCTGCACCAAACCCTATCTCTAACCGAACCCAATAACATTCACCCGATTAGCGACAATCCAGGGGGCTTTCACCTGATTTTGTCGCCTCCTGGCGAAGCCACCGACAGGTGAGAATCTATTAGTTGTACCATTTGCTAGTACAACCAACTAATTGCTAATTAGTAAATCAAGAGGAAATCCCCTTGATTTGTTAGTATAACCAGCAATCTCAAGCCTAAGGCCTTTCCCTTAGTTGGCGAGTGGTGAAATCGCCATCATGTTTAGAGTTTATAATTTTAATTTTTAAATTTTTTGTATTTTATTTTATTATTTCTTTTCATACGGTATAGTTTTTTGATGAGTATATTTTTATTACATATTTTGTTATTTACTTTTTATTTTTCTAGTCTATTTTTCGTATTAATGTAAACTAATATTTCTTTTCTTAGTTATTGTAGATTTATATGAAAGAAAATAAAAAAAGAATTAAAAGAAAAAAGAAACAAGACTAATGGGCCGAAGCCCATTAGTAATTGAGAAAAGGAAGATCAATCAAGAGATTAAAAAGAAGGAAAGCTCGGCTGGGAAAAAAGGGCCAGGAACGAATTGCCAAAGGAGGAGAAAGGTCAAAGAAAACGGCTGGAATTTGGGAGGAAGAGAAAAGAGAGATTGCGGCTAGAAAGAAAATTGGAGAAAAGAAGAGAATTGCGGCTGCAATTCTGGAAAAAAAAGCGAAGAGCGTGAGGACGGCTCAAGAATTGAGAGAGAAAAAGAAAGTAATTGCAATATTTCTCGTGTGATTTCTTCAATGGCTGGTTCTATCTCAATTAATTATTTTTATTTAATTATGTTCTTCTAAATTTTTTAAACTAAGAGTTAGGATGTAACCCTATTTAACCATGTGATTCTCTATTTACTATTTAATTCTTTTTATGCGCGATTAACGTGTACGGTTCGTTCTTCATTGATTGATTAAATTTAATTACTTTATCACTTCTATCATGTATTGGTGATTGTTAGACAAAAGTTTAATTAAGCTATACCTTGTGCTTGAAGTAAATAATGATCATCTTTGATTTTTCGTGAGATTACAATTGGATTGGATATGTGGAATACTATGTAATTGTTAGATTCTTTATTTTCTTTAATCCAATTGCTACGATAAATGTTTTGTTAATCTGTGGAAAGAGGTGAAGAGGAACCAACATAAGATTTTATTAATTGGGCTTCGTTGATAAATTTATGGGTAGACAATAGATTGATTTCGACTTGTCACTCGAACTTGTGAATTAAATAGGGATTAGAGAATTACTTGATTAAATAGTGGTGGATTCCGAAACCTTGGTCATTTTAATCATCTTGATATTTGTTTTAATTGTTTAGCTTTAGTTTCTCTACTAATCTTTTTAGTTAATTAAAAATATAAAAATTAAATATTTTCAATTAGTTTAGTTACGAGTTAATTTGGGTTAAATTATACTTTTTAAATTGCAGGTCCATGTGGGTTCGACCTCGTTGCTCATTAAACTATATTTCAATAGATTTATGCGCTTGCGAGTTATTTAAAATTTGACAACATTTTTGCAATGATAAATTTCTACTAAAATTTGATGGAGATAAAATAATTACATATATTATGAACTGTTAATTGAAATCAAAATGAAAGCTTCTCTAATGCTAAGGAAAAGTTTGAAAACTTATGGCATTAATGCGAAGAAATGTGATTATGTCGAAAACTGTCTATTAAAATTATTTAATAGGTGTCAAATAAATTCGATAAAATTAGTTATGAACCAAATAAAATTAGCATCTAATTAATTAATTCAATGAAATTAATATCATTTTACCTTTTTTTATTTCGTATCAATTTCGCTGCAACCACAAAATCTATGAACCATTTCATTCAAATTTTCCAAAATAAAGTTGAAATTGTGAAATAAAACAAATTTAGGGCTAAATTGAAAAAAATTAAAGCGTTTCAAGTCTTACCCCCAAATTTTAGTTCATGAAAGGACAAAAAAGTCAATTCAATGGTTGAATTGGATGGAATCCATCAGTGGGGGGTCCAGTGATACTTAATTTAATGATTGGGGGGTTTTACGTTGAAGAAAAGAGAATGTGGTTGAAATTGTTACAAACTAGAAAGATTCGGGAGCTTTGTGAAAAGAACCCTCAATTATTTTTACAAATAATTAGCAAAGAAATAAAATTAATTAAAATCAGAAATCTCGCTTGCATTTAATTTTGGTGCGATGCAAAATTAAAATTATTTAAATTTTTATATAAAAATTGAAAGAAAAGCATAACATTAAAATTTTTTAAAAAAGATTGGATCCTTTAATTAATTTGAGATATAATTAATTATGTTGAAAATAAAATTAATTAAAACTAAAAATTTCTGCAAAAATTTAATTTTTATGTGATAAAAAATTCAATAAAAATTAATCAAAATTAATTATATTGCTACATAGTAAATAAATACCTAAACTATAGGATATTTGTAGGATGGAATTGTCTAAAATACAAGCGAAATTCTTTCGAAATTCTTACAAAATTTAAATATGCATTTCCTAAATCGCGTAATATTCTTGATTGTGGTGAATTTTTTATAATTATTTTCACTACTGTTAATGCTATTCTATTTATATTTATTGGAATTACATGTTAATAGACATCTCTCCCATACAAGGCACGTGAGTTACTGAAAGTTTTTAGTAATGTAAAATATGACGGACATAAAGTACCAATATTGCTTTTAATTTCAAACGATACTAATATAGTATTTAAATATTAACTAATATTTGCATACAAAGTAAGTTAACTATTAAAAATAATTACAAAAAATGCGGCAAAAAATTTGAGAGTATAACTGTTGTAATGAACATAGTTGAAGGCCATTTTATGCAATTAAATTGTGGTGTTTGAATTAAAATTTATAATTTATATATAATTAGCAAAATAATAATGAGTGATCAAATGTATTGTTGATATTAATGTTTGACTTGACAAATGATATTTCGACGACGCTATAATGACATATTAAATGCTATAAATAATGTTATAATGGGACTTCAATACATTTTTATATTAATTATAAATAGAGAAAATATCCAATAAATACTGCTCAAGGCCCATTATTACCCATTAAATCTGAACATCTTATTTTTTAACCACTAACTGCAACATTTATAATTTATTTACCACTAATTCATTTTAGTTTTTTATTACAATTCTGCACTCTAAATTGAAATCTAGTTTCTCTCTCTCTTTTCCCTTTCTTAGGCTTTCCAGATTTCTATCTTATTTTTCTCTCTCTACTTCATCTTATCACTCCATACCTTTTACTTCATCTGTATGCTTTCGAATTGGTATATGTTGGGTTTGAATCCAAACTTAATTACTTAATACTCATCTTGATTCAAAGAGAAAAGAAGAACACGAAAGCGGAAGCGTACCTGATTCCATAATCTGATTGAGATTTGAAAACAAGGGTTATGATTTACCAATTAATGCGCAGTACCTTAGGATCTCTTCTCTATTGATGGGGATGCAGAGAGAATAAAACATATGCATAATTGGGGACCATGATCCCTTTATATAAATAATTGTTAGGGCTGCAACTATTCTTAATATTTTTAAATTTCCCCTTCATCAATTTAAAAAATATGAACTGGTCTCTACACATTAATTCTTCGATCACTTTAATACCCAATTAGTCAAACTAAACTTTATTGATCACTTTTAATATTGGCTAAACCGTAAGATAACCAACGCACATTTAAAACACATGTGTGGTCCCACATATTGAATAATTATTTATAATTATTCCAATAATCTCCCACTGGGCCACATATGTAACCTGACAAATGTGCGTAACCTTATGAGCTTAAAACCTTTGCTATCATTGTAAAGGGTATTTCCGAACAATCTCGTCCGTTGATCATATCAACATAGGATCAAAGCGATTTTCGTAACATTTAACATGACTAAACCCATCAATGGTCACGTGTAATGGCCCGCTCAAAGTCGACCCGACATAATGTATATGTGTATGATGTGTTCATGAAATGTTTGGGAATGTATGAGACATGTTGGGAGTCGCAACGGCCGTCGAAATGATGAACATGGGAAATTTCAGCAAAACTGAAATTACGGCCGTAAATGTAAGGATTACGGCCGTAAAAGTAAGATTACGGCCGTAAGGGTCTAAGGTTACGACCGTAAATGTGTAACAGTGGAAAAGTGCCAAAAGTTTCAGACAGCAAATTACGGTAGTATTATTCAGAGATACGGCCGTATTATGGGAGTTACGGCCGTAAGGGATGAAGATACGGCCGTAAGATCAGAACAGGGGAAGAGATGGAATTGCAGAGGCAGGGTTACGGCCGTAAGTATTTGGGGTTACGGCCGTAAGTCAAGGGTTACGCCCGTAAATGTCAAAGTTACGGCCGTAATTTTATGTCGGCAGAAATGGTATTTCTAGCCCTTTCTCGGCCTTTCTTGCCATTTACACACCCAAACTCGGTTCCAAAGCTCCCAAAACTCTCTCAAGACCCCCAAACACCCATGTGATCATCTCAAACACTCTCTATGATCTATGTAATGCATATGGAACCTATGATTTCAAGAAGAAGGGAGGAAGGAAAGAAGAAAAGGAAGAAGAGGAAGAGAAGAGAAGAAGAAATATATGGTCTCCATGCTTGTATATGCTTCAATCATGGTGAGTAATAGATGTATTTCATGTTAATGTATAGAGATAGCATGTTTTCTATGGGTTTATGTATAGGAAATGAGAGGATATGCATGGTAGGGCCGTGATATGCTTGATATGTGAACTATGTGAAAGGGTTTGAGATTATGTGAATGCATATGATGTTAGAATGTGAATTTAGCATATTGAGTGTCATTATGTGATAGAGATGTGATAGATATGAAGTAATATGCAATGTATATGATGCTTGAGACCATGTAATGATGCTAGAATGACATGATGAAGTTACGTGATATGTAATGATAAGAAGAAGTACATGAGAAAGTATGCTATGTAATGCCCAAGAATGTTATGAGTACGATTACAAGGTGAAGCATGAATGATGTATGACACGAAGCATGACGTATGTGAAAGAATGTAGTTGCGTATCATGTGTTTATGACGAATGTAGCGCCCCAATGGTAAAAGAACCTTTGGGGGACGACTTATGCTGTTACTGGCGGTCTAAAGCGTAAAAGAACCTTTAGACGACGGCCCACGGCGCCCCAAAGCGTAAAAGAACCTATGGAGGACGGCCATTACGACGGCGCCGCAAAGCGTAAAAGAACCTTTGCGGGACGGCCAATGTTATGATATGACAAGGTATTCACATGATTCGCAACTAGGGCCCAAAGAAAGGAAGAAAGAATGTTACACGTGCATTCATGCATTGCATTGCATTGCATCGCATCTATTGCTCACTGAGTCCTCGTGGCTCATTACGTGTACGTTTATGTGTTTGCAATGCAGTTACATGGGGAGTGGAGAATCTGACCGAGAATGATGTGTGCGGATGTGTGTGGGAAATGGAAGGATCGCGGTCTTGCAGCCCGATTCCGGACGGGTCGTTACATCACGTATATCAATCCAACCAAATGACACTAATCAATCATGGATGCGTAGCATGGAAATTACATGTGATATGATTTTAACATGCCTAACCCCAACTGGTCCTACCTTATTCCTTACTGAAATCAACACCAAACATACTATAACATAGTGGAATGAACTAAATACTTCATTGCTGTACCAAAATCAAATACACTAGTGTTTTCAAAACCAAAACATAAAGCACTTAAAATACAAACTCCCACTAAACCATGATATAATCAAATAACAAAGCACACATATGAGCGGTGTGCTCACGAAAGACCTTGGGTGGTAATTCCTTAATAAGCAGATCCGCAATCATGGAGTTTGTCCCAATGTGCTCTATGAAAATCTGTCCACTTTGCACTCTTTCCTTCACAACTAAGAACTTAATGTCAATATATTTTGACTTAGATGAGCTCCTATTGTTATTGGAATATAGAACTGTTGATTTGTTGTCACAGTATAACTTAATTGGTCTTTCTAAAGCATCCAAAATGGGCAGCCTAGTGACAAAATTTTGCAACCATATCCCTTGATTAGGTGCTTCATAACATGCTTCAAATTCTTCTGCTATGGTAGAAGAAGCTGTGAGTGTCTGCTTACTACTCCTCTAGGAAATAGCTCCCCCCCACTAGCAGATAAATATAGCCTGAAATGGATCTTCTACTATCTTGGCATCCAGCAAAATCGGAGTCAGAATACCCTATGATCTCTAGCTGATCCGATTTCCTATATGTGAGCACGTAATCTTTTGTTCTCTGTAAATACCTCATAACCCATTTGGCTGATTTCCAATGATCCATACCAGGGTTGCTTAAATATCTTCCAAGCATTCCAACAATGAATGCTATGTCCAGACATGTACGAACTTGAGCATACATAAGACTCCCAACTGCAGAAACATATGGAATCTTTTGCATCTTTTTAACTTCAAGGTCATTCTTAGGGCATTGTTTGAGACTAAATTTGTCTCCTTTAGTGACATGAGTGTCACCTGGTTTGCAATCCTGCATGTCAAACCTTTTGAGAACCTTATCGATATAGCTCATTTGCGACAATCCAAGAATACCTCGAAACTGATCTCATTGTATCTGAATTCCCAATACAAAAGAGGCGTTACCATGATCTTTCATCTCAAAATTCTTCGATAGAAATCTCTTAGTTTTGTGGCATGTACCTATATCATTCGTGGCAAGCAGTATGTCATCCACTTACAAAACCAGAAAAATATACTTATTCCCACTGAACTTGTGATACACACAATCATCAATAGCATTAACCTCAAAACCGAATGAGATAACTACTTGATAAAATTTGTGGTATCATTGACGAGAAGCTTGCTTGAGCCCATAGATGAATTTCTTTAATTTGCAAACCATATTCTTTGGATCGCCTGACACAGAGTTTTCTGGTTGCACCATATAGACTGTTTCATCAATATCACCATTGAGAGACGCTGTGTTTACATCCACTTGATGTAATTCAATATCAAAATGTGCAACAAGCGCCATAATTATCCTAAAAGAGTCTTTCGTAGAAATCGGAGAGAAAGTCTCTTTATAGTCGATGCCTTCCTTTTGCGAAAAGCCTTTAGCTATAAGACAAACCTTATATCTTTCCACATTACCTTTCGAATCCCTATTGGTTTTAAATATTCATTTGCAACCAACGGGTTTCACACCTTCTGGTAATGGGACAAGATCCCAAACTTTATTATCTTGCATAGACTTGTACTTTTCATTCATGGCATCAATCCACTTTTGAGAGTTAAAACCTGCATGGGCTTGATGAAAGTTGATTGGATCATCTTCCAACATTCCAATATTCTCCTCAAGTTCTTGGAGAAATACTATATAATCATCTGGAATAGCACTTCTCCTTTCTCTAGTGGATCTCCTTAATTCATGAGGTTGTTGAGTTTGTTCTTCTAGAACAATTTTCTCATTCTGAATGGCGAGTTGTTCAACGTTATCTTGTTGAGACTCTTGATTCGCTTCTTGATCAATCACAGGTATAGAATCTTGCATATTGTCAAAAGCGATAGTAGGAATCGAAACCGACTCCTCCTCAAAGATAATGTCTCTAACCTTATTTCTCCTCCCAAACTCAACATCCTCAAAAAATGTTGTAGTTCCCATCTCAAAGATTGACCGGAGTGTGAGATCGTAAAACTTATAGCCCCTAGATCAATCAGAATAACCAATAAAGTAGCTGCTAACAGTTTTGGAGTCCAATTTATTTTCATGTGGCCTATAAGGCCTCGCCTCAGATAGACATCCCCAAATATAAAAATGCTTTAAACTAGGCTTTTGCATGTCCAAGACTCATAAGGTGTTTTAACAGCTGCTTTAGTTGGTACTCTATTAAGAATATGAACTACAGTCTTTAGTGCTCCTCCCCAGAGTGATTCTGGTAAGGTGGAATGACTAATCATACTCCTTACCATATCCTTAAAAGTTTTGTTTCGTCTCTCAGCCACACCATTCATGCTAGGGGATCCTGGCATGGTGTACTATGGGACAATTCCAGATTCCTCTAGGAGTTTAGCGAATGGTTCTAGACGTTGTTCACCTGAACCATCATATCTACCGTAGTACTCACCTCCACGGTTAGATCTAACACTTTTAATCCTTTTGTTGAGCTGATTCTCAACCTCGAATTTAAAAGCCTTGAACACGTTCAGAGATTGAGACTTCTCATGAGTGAGATATAGGTACCCATAACGTGAATAATCATTTATGAATGATATAAAATATTGTTAACCATTCCAAGAAGCCGTAAGGAATGGCCCACAAATATCTGTATGAATCAATTCTAAGACGTTCGAAGTTCTATGGGCACCTAGATTCTTAGTTTTGGTCTGTTTTCCTTTAATACAATCAACAAAGACATGCAAGTCTGTAAAGTCGATGGAATCTAAAATGCCATCAGACACAAGCCTCTCAATTCTAGCTTTTAAGATATGACCTAAGCGTTTGTGCGATAATGACACTGAATTTTCTTTATTTAATTTACGCTTAGTACCACATGATTCCACATACAAGGTTTCGTTATATGATGCAATAGTATCAGGCAAATACAACTTATCATAAGTAGGTAATGAACCAGTACCAATAATATTTGAATTTAATGAAAGATAGAATTGATTGTTTCCAAATGAACAACAATAACCAGACTTGTCCAATAAAGAAATAGAAACCAAATTCCGTCTAAAAGACGGTACAACGAAAATATTTTTCAAATCCAAATAATAACTAGTTTCTAATAATAACCTAAATGTGCCTATTACATCAACTTCTACAGTTTTGCCATTGCCAACAAAGATGTGTCTTTCACCATCATTTGGCTTTCGGCAGCTCAGACAACCTTGCATAGAAACACTTATGTGAGTAGTTGCACCGGAATCTTACCACCAAGTGTTTCTAGGTACTGAAGCTAAATTAACCTCAGAACAGACCAAAGTAAAGATTGTACCTTTCTTTGCACTCCAAGCGTGATATTTGGCACAATGTTTCTTCATGTGTCCAGACTTTTCGCAAAAGAAACAGCCCTCAATGTCCTTTTGTTGTTTCTTTTGTGCTAGACCCTTAGGAGTCGCTTCATATTCTTTCATCTTTCTCTTACCCTTATTTTAGTGGTGTTAGCCTTAGAAGTGCTACCCTTAGAGGTACTTAAATGGGGACTTTCAGTGAGCTCTTGCTTCACCTTTCTTTCTCTTGCACACAATATGATATGAGCTCGTTAAGAATTCATTTCTCCTTCTGGCAGTTATAACTGATCTTAAATTGATTGAATTGTGCAGGAAGCAATATTAATACTAGATGCACGAGCAAGTCATCAGTCAAGTCGAGCTTCAATGCCTTAAATTTTGAAGCAATGTGAGACATGTGCATGATGTACTTCATAATATTTCCTTTGCCTTTATACTTCATTGAAATCAAGCTTTGCAAAAGCGTGCTTGTTTCAGCCTTATCGTTTTTCGCAAAATGCTTCTCAATTTTAGTAAGGAAATCCTTACCATCAGTAATTTCTTCAGATATAGCGCCCGTAAGGGCTTCTGAAATGCCGCGTTTAATGATCATTAGACTCATGTGGTTTGAGAGATCTCACTTCTCAAAGTTTCTCTTATCATCGGGTGAACTTTCATTCGTAAGAGGAGCGGGTTGTTCAATCATTAGTGTAAGGTCTAGATCTATGCAGCCAAGAATAATTAATATGTTTTCTTTCTAATCCTTGAAGTTAGTCCCATTAAGCATGGGAATAGAGCTTAAGTTGGTAGATATAGTATTAGCAGACATATTAGCTTAAAAGAGAACAAAAAAACAATCAAATAAATTTTATACTCACATAAACATCCTTAATCAATAATCAATAAATTCAAATAATCGCAAATCCGTCACAAGATACCAAATACAACATTAATATCAAGTCTTTGGACAGTAATATTAACTGTAAGTGGTATTCTTGTTACAGTGATCAAACATTGATAATAAATCATGCCAAATAATAAGCCCATTTTTGGATTGACTTATTATTCATATGAAAATCGAATAATTGTCACACGTTTACCACCACGGATGAGCGTGAAATTCGGTCAAATATTAGCCTTCCTTTGGGCAGACTAATATCCGCATGAGTAGATACTCACACAAACATCTAATATCTTAATAAACCAATTTTCACAATAGAGGTCACTTTGGCGACATATTATGTCAATTAGTCTATTTCGAATATTAGACAACCATATATTTGAATTAAATTGATTCCTCAGAAGAGAAATAATAATAATAATAATAATAATAGTAATTTATCTAATTAATCCAAAATACCTTAAAATGTGATTTACGATCAAAATCAAAACAATGGAAATTTGGCCGAAATCAGAAATTAGAATTAATTTCAATGAACTCAAGATTTACACAAAATTCAAGCAGAACACGTCCGATCAAAATTCATGTTAGGAAAGACAAAAGGAATAGACTTTACAAATCCAGCCATATTTAATCATATGCTTGCATTAATTCACAACCAACAATTGCAGAATCAAAATCCAATTGCAGTCAATTTTTGCATGCTATGATTCGACCAGGTAAATCAAAGGTCAAAGTGGAATCAATGATTAATATTAAACAATTCATCAATTTCAAACAATCACAGAACATGACCTCATGTCTTATTCCAAAGCATACGAAACCAATAAGTCAATGTTAGGTTCTAATCCCAATTTTCCTAGAAATCGTGGATCGAGATTAACAACAGCAGTTGGATTACTGAATCCAACGTACAAGGTTTTCATATAATAATCCAAATATTACACTCAACTCAAACCAAGGAAGTGGAATTTAATGCTCAATCCCATATCATAAAATTGCTCCACAAAACAAACCGTAAATCCGAAATTCATTAAAAAAATTGAATTAATTCCAAAACTTATAAAATTCCCAATGAATCAAAAATGGGTTGGCTCTGATACAGTTGTTGGGTTTGAATCCAAACTTAATTACTTAATACTCATCTTGATTCGAAAAGAAAAGAAGAACACGAAAGCGGAAGCGTACCTGATTCCATAATCTAATTGAAATCTGAAAATAGGGTTATAATTTACTAATTAATACGCAGTTTCTTAAGATCTCTTCTCTATTGATGGGGATACAGAGAAAATAAAACATATGTATAATTGGGAACCATGACCCCTTTATATAGATAGTTGCTGCAACTATTCTTAATATTTTTAAATTGACCCTTCATCAATTAAAAAATACCAAATGGTCGCTACACATTAAATCCTCGATCACTTTAATACCGAGTTAGCCAAACTAAACTTTATTGATCACTTTTAATATGTGCTAAACCTTAAGATAGCAAATGCATATTTAAAACACATGCGTGGCCCCACATATTGAATAATTATTTATAATTATTCCAACCGTATATTTAAGTTTATCGGAGATATCTTTTTCAACATAATATACTTCACAAAGCATCAGTTTTGAATTAACTTTTTGATCATGTAAGTGATGAAAAGGGAGGGTACGGTCGGTGGCGACGGTGGAGGACGGGAGATGCAATTGTTCAAGCAGAAATCGAGGTTTGAATCCAGTGAGGATGACGGTGGGAGACAATTAATTCTAGTAACATGTTTCATTGACCAAAATTTTACATAGAATAATTATATTTTGAAAATTTTAATTTTATTAATTGAGTAATGATTTTTGCTTCCTGTGGGTAAGAGAAAGATATTGAATAGTATTATTTTCACAATCCTTCTCCTCATTCATTCTCTCTAATTTCATTTTGTAGCGACCCTGTTAGCATATGAGTTTTAATACATTTTAATGTATCCTTTTCAAATTTTACATTTGGTCAAATAAATTACATCTATATATCTCTCCACTCATTAAATCTTCACCATCTAAATTCACTCATTCTATATGTTTCTACTCATAAAAATACATTTTAATTCGTACGCTGACAATACTTTGATTTGACTACATACTTGTTTATCCAAATAAGAATTTGGAAAAAGTTAGGGTGTCATAATTAAAGTAACATAGTGGCCATAATAATAGCAAAAGACTAGTTTGTTATTAATGAAATCAAAAACCTGATTGTGTAAGTAGGGTATAAATATCAGATTTTTCATTATGATAATTATGTATAGCCTCAATTTCTCTCTCTTTGATATATTACTTTTTACTAAAATTTTTGATGAAATTGGGATTTACTATCAAGATGGCGTGAGGTAATGTTGAGGTATTATTTTTTATTTTATTTTTTCGGTTTCTTTGTGTTTATGTTGACATGACAGTGTTAGAGTATAAATTATAATGTATTTTTATGAGTATAAAGGGACAGAATTAGTGGAGTTGGATGGTAGAAATTTAATATCACAATATGGACCCTAGAAATATATATATGTAATGTATTTAATTAAATTTGAATTTTAAAAAATAGGGAAAAAATATATTTTATTAACTATGCTAACATGCTCATCCGAGCTGACTAGAATGGAGTCTCTTAGAAGGTCTTTTGCTTTGTGTTTTGATAGTTGCAATTAATTTGACAATAGTGCTGTGCTGTGTTCTTCTGTGTATGTCCCAAAAAAAAAAAAAAAAAACTAATAAAGTTGAAACAATTGTGTTGTGCCATGTGTAACAATATTATCATTTTTTCAAAGTTGAGGATGAGAATTGAGAATAGAGATTAGCGAAGATGGTTCAAGTCAATTTGTTATTTGCTGTGTGCATTTCTTTATACTATGGCCAAGGTCATATTTGGTGCAAATTTGTTATTTGAACATAGTTGGAGAGTGTAATTATATGGTGTAGAGAAATCTATTTTTTGTGAAGCTTAATTTCATTTGTGTAAATACAAAATGACAGTCATTCAACTCAATATGTTAGAAATTTTTAAAAATATTTTCGTATAAAGAGTATATGATTTTATCTAACTTTTTTGAAAGTATATGATTGTATATAATTTGATTCTTTAGTTTTGACACTTCATTTTTCATTTGCTCTAAGCGTATTTTGTGTGAAAGAAAATATATTAGTAAATATATTCTACTACAAGGTTGTGCCGTCATTGTATACCAATTGATGTAGTTGTGGATGAGGTTAAAACTAAGGTGTTGTACTATTCTGCTGTAATTATCAAGATAGTTAATATTATTATCGGGTTGAGTAATAATATTACTGGAGAGGTAATATTTTTCTTATTGTTACCAAATTAGGTAATAATATTATTGTGGTAGGTAATATTCCAGAGAGAGAAAATGCTTAGAGAGAAAGCTGGAGATGGGGAAAGTGAGAAGTTGAACAATTATCTAGATTACTGTGGTGGTAATCCCGTGAGAGAAAATGTGTAGAGATAGAAAGCTAGAGACAAGGGAAACGAGAAGTTGCATGGTGATCGAGATCATTGGATGTGGCTATTTAGAAAAAGAAGTGCGCAGAGAGAATGTTGAAGATGTGAGGAGCAAAAAGCTGAATGGTGACTGTGATTACCAGTGTGGTAATATAGAGAGAGAAAGTCAGAGATACAGAGAACAAGAAGTTGAATGTGATCGAGATTACCGAAGGTGGTAATTTAGAGAGAGAAAATGCGTAGAGAGAGAAATCGGAGATAAGGAAAAAGAGAAGCTGAATGTTGAACGAGATTATTGGGGTGGTAATCCAGAGAGAGAAAGTCCATAGAGAGAAAGTAGGAGATGAGGGGAATTGAGAAGTTGAATGTTGGTTGAGATTACCGAGGATGGTAACCTAGAGAGAAAGTGCACGGAGACAAAGTGAGAGACGATGGAAGCGAGAAGTGAAATGTTAATTGAAATTATCGGGGATGGTGATCTAAAGAGAAAAAATGTACAGAGATATAAAGCGTTGATGAGGGAAGCGAGATGTTGAATATTTAATGAGATTATCGAGGGTGATAATCTAGAGAGAGAAAGAGTATAGAGACGAGTGAGGGGAGAAGTTGAATGTTGAACAAGAATATCGGCGGTGGTAATCTAGAGAGAAAAAATATGTAGAAAGAGAAAGCCGTTGACGAGGGAAGCGAGAAGTTGAATGTTGGTTGAGATTACCCAGGGTGGTAATATAGAGAGAAAGAGTGTATAGAAAGAAGGTGAGAGAAGGGGGAAGAGAGGATTTGAATGTTAATTGAGATTACACAATGTGGTAATCTAGAGACCGAAAGTGCGTAGAGAGAGAAAGTCAGAGATGGTGGAATAGAAAAGTTGAATGTTAATTGAGATTACTTTGGTGGTAATCTAGAGAGACAAAGTGTTAGAGAGAAAGCTGGAGATGGGTGGAGGAAGAAGCTGAATGTTGATCAAGATTACATGAGCTAGTGATCTGAAAAGAGAAAATGCGTCGAGAGAGGAAGTCAGAGGTGGTGGAATGGAGGAGTTGAAAGTTAATCCAGATTACAGATGGTGGTAATCTAAAGAGAGAAAGCACTTGGAGAGAGAAAGTCGGAGATGGTGGAATGGAGTTGAATTGTAACGCCCCACTAGTTCCACATACATACACGTCATCGTGACGTCATGTTCACCGTATAAAGTGCACGTAAACATTAACATAAAGGCACCCTTTTGGCCCCGTGCACGTTTTCTTTTCATTTATCATATATATAACGTACATATGTTGGAACTAGGGCACGCTACTCATACATATCGTATTCGAAACCCAAAGTACATACTTTAAAATGTTCTAGGGTTTCGGCTTACCATTCCATAGCGCACAAGACCATCTGATTCCCTTTCCCAAGCGCACACCAACGTCATAACATCTGGGAGACTCTTCGCCAACTCCTCTGCACGTATCCTAAGCATAACACATAAACATACATAGAGTGAGTCACAAAGACTCAATGGATAATAGAGATGCAATGCAATGCATGAAATGCACGTGACACCATTTTCTTCCTGTCATTGGGCCCTGTTGCTGACCGTATGCTTACAAAGGAGCCATATCATAACGTAACATAACGTAACATGACATGTTGGCCGTGATCTCCAACATGTTGGCCGTAATCTCAATCCTCTTGCGGGCTTCGCCCGTGAGACTTCCGGCCAAAGGTCTCCATCCTCTTGCGGGGCCTATTCCCCGGAAGACCATAACATATTTGTAAGCACCGGCAGTCAACATCACGTACATATGCTCATGACATGATTGTACATAACGTTTACCTTTTTAAGCCTTGGTTGCCTTTCATAACATCATCATCATTATCATGCATATCACATCAACAAGGCTTCACAATCATGTCATTATCATCACATGAGAGCATTATATCCTTTCCGTATGCATCAAGCATTTCATAGACATTTCACCTACCTATAGCATTACACATTCCTACATGGAACGTTTCACACATAACGTCTCATAACGTCACATTGATCCACATAACACATACGGACCTAACATATGATTATTGGCTCACATAAACATATACGTCACAACCATATCCTCATCACATCTCACATTTAACCGTATACATCATAGAAACATGCATTTATAACTAGATTTCCCTACTTTCAAGTTTCCATGACTTCTTGTAGCTACACAAGTCACAAGAGCAAGCATTGAGGATCACATAAGCCACATAAACATATATATCACATAATCACTTCATGACATAACATACAACAAGGCCAATAGATGCTAGTATCCTCTACATATTCATAAACATCATAAACATGCATATTTCTTGGATAATTCTATGTGAATCATATATTTACATCTTTCCATGTGTAAAGCAACTATTACCCACCTTGATTTATAAAGAAACCAAGCAACCAAGCAAAGAGGCAACCCCAAGCTTCCTCTTCCTCTTCTCTCTTCCTTTCCCTTCTTCTTCTTCCTTGCATAACTTTGATGGTAGACATGTATCGCCCCATTACCTAACATGGATTGGGAGTCTTGAGGATGTTCTTGGGTGGATTGGGGTCCTAGGGATTGAATATGGTAGATAAATCCCCAAAAATGACCGAGAAGACCTTAAAACCAGTTTCTGCCGACTTACTTTTACGGCCGTAATTATCCCTTTTACGGCCGTAATTTCCAAATTTACGGCCGTAACCTTACCATTTACGGCCGTAATCCTATCTCACGCGGCCGCGCCCACTTGCACGCGACCTGCAGAACTTCCGACCTTTCTTTCGCTCTTGGGACTTACGGCCGTAATTTCCTTATTTACGGCCGTAACCAACAATTTACGGCCGTAACACTTAAACTTACGGCCGTAATTTCCTCTTTTGCTGAATTTCCCGTTTTCTTCGATTTCATCGGCCGTTCCGAATCCCGAGGCATCTCTTATACACGTAAACATGTCATGAACATAACGTAGACATATTCATTATACGTAAACACATTCATACGGTTACACGGCATACACGAACTCATATACGAAATTGTATACATATCCGGGACGATTTCGGTCGGGGCATTACATGAATGTTCGTCGAGATTACCTATGGTGATAATCTGGAGATAGAAAGTGTCTAGAGAGAGAAATTCGGAGACGGGAGAGTAAGAAATTGAATGTTGATCGAAATTACCTGGGATGGTTGTGACGGGTGACCCGTCTTTTCTTACCCGAACGAAACACATTTCACCTATACTTTCAAAAGCGGAAGCATTTATATACATATATATATATATATCAAAACATATTTTGTTCGTTCACTTAAACTAGTACAATATAAACAAACAAAACGCGGCCGCAGGATGTTTAGGTTTCCCCCTTCTTCCTTACATCCCACATTACGCTCGAGAGGATCCTCCACCACCGCCTGCACATAAAACATCAATATACAACATAATGAGCCACGGGGACTCAGTAGGCAATAGATGCAAATGCTAATGCATGTGATGTTTATGCTTTGGGCACAGTTATAGATCCTGTGCTTACAAGGCGCCAGTAACATCATTGGCCAGTCCATAAAGGTTCTTTACGCTTATGCGGCGCCGTCGTAATGGCCGTCCCCAAAGGTTCTTTTTACGCTTTGGGGCGCGTGAGCCGTCGTCTAAAGGTTCTTTTACGCTTTAAACCGCCCGTAACATCATACATATTGTAAGCACACAATCTACAACCCATCTATGCATGATCATACTTTCATGTTACACATACTTCAACCTCTTACCATTTAGCCCATATGCCCTTCATCATATCATAGCTCATCTTGCATCTACCATGGTCACATAGCATAATATACATAATATCATCTAACAACATAACATAGCATAGCAAACCCTATCATAACATAACCTATCTCTTCACCTAACATAGCATACTATAACTTCTTCCACATAGTTTCACATCATAACATTAGCTAGCATATAGCATGTATGATAACACATATATTTACTCATCTACTACCTACCTCAAAAGGCAAGAAAGCAAGCTAATGACTTGGTTGGATACTTCTTCTTCTCCCTTTCCTTCCTTCTTCCCTTCCTCTTGTAGAATCTAAGGTGGCAACTAGAAGTGATTAAATGATCCACAAGCCACAACTCCTATAAAATCCTTAAAATCACCTTGGAGAGGGTTCTCTAGAGTTTTGGGGAGGTTGGGGTCAAATATGAGGGTAAATGACCGAGCAAACGTGTATAAACCCTATCCAGCAGTTCTGACTTACATTTACTGGTAGTAAATTTCCATGTTACTGGCCAGTAACTCCAAAATTTACTGGCCAGTAACCCATAACCTTCTGTAACGCCTCATCGGCCAGTATCATCCCATCATACTACCGTAATAAACTCTCTGTAAATCCCACTTCTTGCCCTGCTTTGACCTTACGGTAGTATATTTATACCTTACGGTAGTAAGCTCAACATCTGACCGTATCTCCCGAACCATACGACCGTAATTTGCTCTCTGAAACTTTTGGACATTTTCCATCGCTCACAAGTTACGGCCGTAACTCTTATACCTTACGGCCGTAACCATACCTTCTGGCCGTAACACGACCCTTACGGCAGACCCGCCACGATTCTGATTCGAACCGAAACCGGTTGACGGTTCGGTTGATTCGGGTTTTCGTGGAAGGAACCGACGGTTCCGGTTGAAACCGTCGATTCAGGTTCCAAACCGAAACCGGATATTTAAAAAATATATTAAAATATCAAGCGGTCAAGTGACCGTTTGAAATTCAAACGGTCACTTTGACTGTTTGAATACCCAACGGTCTTATGTAGTTGGGTGAAGTGAGTGCCCCACCCACCCCACCCCTAAAATATATTTTTTAATTCTTTTATTTTTAATATTTTTTATTTATTACTATTTACTAATATCTATAAATACCTTATATTCTTTCTTTTTTTTCACACTACAACCTACAATTCTCAATCTCTCATTCTCTAATTCTCTCATTCTCAAATTCTCAATTCTCTAATCTCAATTATCTTAATTCTTGTTATCATTTTTTTCAAATTTCAAGTTTCAAGTTTTAATTCGAATTTATACTTACTAATTATAATCTGCAATTCTATATTTCTAATTTTCTACTTATCTACTATTCTAAATTTCTAATTTCTAATTTCTAATTTTTTACATACAATCTTTATCTTTTTAATTATTAATTTTTTATTAGTTATTATTATACTTTCTAAATTTCTATACTATATTTTTATTTTATTACTACTAAAATGTCTGGCTTTAGTGAAGATGCATCAAACCACAACTTTGGTTTTGGTGATTTTTCAACGGAAGAAAGCGGGCATAATAAAAATCCACAAATTGATAGTTCGGATCCGGAACCCGAACATGAAGAAGTAGATAGGAAGAATAAGAGAAATTCCAATTCCGATATTTTTAATACCCACTTCAAAAAAGTACCAATAAACGGTAAGGAATTTCAAGTATTATGCAACTATTGCGAAAAGAAGTTCAAATTCTTATCTGGATGGGGCTATGGCACTTTCACCAAACATTTGGAAAAAAAGCATAGTAACATGGTCATTGGACTCCAGTCGACACAAACTCAAATTAGGGTATGGAAATTCTTCTAGTACTTCTCAGTTATTTAAATATTCTGATGAAAGAAATAAAACGGAATTAGCGAAAATGATTAGTATGGAACACTTATCTTTTAGTTTTGGTGAAAGGGTTGGTTTTAATAATTATTGTCAAAGAGCTTTAAATCCTAGTGCAAAACGTGTACCTAGAAATACTCTAAAACGTACACTTTTGAAAATGTTTACAGATCTAAAAAAAGAATTGATTCAAATTTTTTCAAAATTAGATAATTCAGTTTCTATTTGTAGTGATATTTGGAGTGATCATTGGGAAACACATTCATACATGGGCATAACATGTCAATAGATTGATAGTGAATGGCATATGCAAAAACGAATCATTTCATTGAGATGTTTTGATGATCGACATAATGCTAATAATATTTTTAGAATAATTCAAAATATTTTGGAAGAATATGGTCTAGTTAGGAAAATTTTTTCTATTTCTTTTGATAATGCGGCAGCAAATACTGCTTCAATTAGTGAGTTACAAAGTATTTGTCAACCTAACATTGGCGGAAAATTTTTTCATATTCGATGTGCATGTCATGTTTTAAATTTATGTGTACAAGATGGCTTGAAATGTTTAAATGTTGCACTTACACCAATTAAACAAGCAATTTCTTTTTTATGGTCACATAATACAGTAATGAAAAATTGGCAGAAATATTGTAAAAATAATGGTAAGAGACCAAAAAGATTTCCTAAAGATATTCCGATTCGTTGGAATTCAACTTATAAGTTACTAAGCAAATTTCATTTGAATACAAAGACTTGTTATGCACTTTTATTTCACAAAATGTACCTCAAGTTACTTTATATCCACAAAATTGGGATGTTTGCACTAATCTTTTGGATTTTTGAAAGTTTTTATGATGCGACACATGTTTTAAGTGGTGTTTATTATCCTACATCACATTTACTTTTAGTTGAATGTATTAATGTGGCGGTGCATTTGATGAATATCATGATGATATGGTTTTAGCGAATCAATAGTATTGATGAAAAGTAAATGGTTAAAGTATTTTACGGAAATTCCTTTAATTAATCTTGTTGCTTGTGTTTTTGATCCTAGAACTAAAAAGAAGGTTTAACTGATTATTTAACTTATTATTACCTTGCTTTGGATATTAATTTTAATATTGATCTACAATTGCGTCAAGTTAAAATATTAGTTAGAGAATTATTTGATGAATATGTAAATCGTTATGGATCACGTTCTTGTTCTACCGCTTCTAGTTCTAATCAAGTTCGGAAGATTTAACTAAACTTGGGGTCAGGTGATCGATTATTGAGGCAACGACATAAAAGGCCTAAAGATTCATCCGATGGATCTCCCGAACTTGACATTTATCTAACAACAACTTTTGAGTTTGGTGATAGCAAAGTAGGTAAAGATTTCCGGTCCTTGAATGGTGGAAACGTCATCAAAACACTTATCCTATACTATCACGAATGGCAAAGACATATTTGCAAGTCGGTGTCAACCGTTTCCGTAGAACAAGCTTTTTAGCACGGAGGACTTATTTTGGATCCGAAGCGATCAACCATGCACCAGATTCATTAGAAGCCCAAACATGTGTCGACGATTGGTGCAAAGCGGATGAAAGAGCCCAACAATATGAGAATGATTACGATGACGATTATGATCTAACCGAAGGAAGTGGAACAACTTCCGCAAAGAAGTGACTAAATTAAAGAGGTAAGAGAACTACGAGGCTTTGATTCCTCACGAGGATATCGTAGGCAACTTAATTGTTGGTAAAAATTAAGTTCAAGCCTTTATAATCTTATATAGTTATATACTTATATTATTGAAATTTTTAAAAAAATTTTTAGTTGGGGGTTAAATAGTCAAGCAGGTAAGGCGTTTATATAAAAAAAAAAAAAAAAAGCGGGAACCGGTTCGGTTAACCGAATCGCGGTTCAAACCGAACTGAGCAATCTGTACGGTTAGGTTGGTCACCTATTTTTGAACAACCGCGGTTCGAATGGCAGGGTCTACTTACGGTCGTAATTCCGGTTCTGCAGAATTTTCCCATTTCCTCATTTCGAAGGCCGTTTCGCATTCCGGGGCATATTCTACACTTTAAATCAGATTGTGAACATAACATATACACGTATATCTTGCCGAAACATCATTACGTCATTTCATATCATATACAGTATATTTACGGAATCATATACGTATTCATATACGTTTCCTGGACGAATTCGGGCGGTCATTACAATGGTATTCTAGATATAGAAAGTACGTATAGAGAGAAAGTTGGAGATGGTAGAATGGAGAAGTTAAATATTGATCGAGATTGCTTATGGCGATAATTTGGAAAGAGAAAGTGCGTAGAAAGAAAGTGACACGAGACAAGAAGTTGAATGTTCGTCAAGATTACTTGAGGTGGTAATTTGGAAAGAAAAAGTACGTGAAAAGATAAAGTGAGACAATGGGGAAGCAGGAAGTTGAATATTTGTCGAGATTACTTGGGACAATAATCTGGAGAGAGAATCGTGTATATTTTATTTTATTTTTATGAAATTTTATTTTATTAGAGTGGCAATTGTTGTCAATTTATAATTTGTAATTTCTATTCTGGTCTTAATGTGTAAAAAATGAGCTAGTGGTAAAAAAGGAGATGTACTTGATTTAGTGGCCAATTTTTATCCTAAAGTGTAGTTATTGGTCATTCTCATTTATAAATATAACTATTCATTAATGATAAAATAAGAACTTTACTAATATCAGATTACCAATTATATCAAATGGTATGGCAATCTAATATTATCATATCATACTATTAATAAAAATTGAAATGTCGAGTAGGCACTATGCCACATTGGCATTGCCAAGTTGGCACACATTTATTTAAAATTAAAAAAAAGAAAATCTTATTTTGGAAACAAACATTAAATATGCATTTATTATTTTATTTTCGTATATTTTGCTTTCCTTATTTAGTATTTTTTCGTTATTTTATTTTTTATATATATTTTAATTTTTTAATATAAATTTGAATTTGCTGATTATATATAATTGAAAATTAACTAAATGCAAGCATTAATTAAAAATGTGATATGAGGCTGAGATTACAAATTACAATATCAATTGAATTATTTTTAAACGTGAGAATTAACATTTTTCATATACATTTTAACTTTTAGATATTACATTTTCATTTTTATATATATTTTAATTTTGAATTATATATATATACAAGCACATATATATTTTGATACGTTGCCACATTTTCAGCGATTTTTTATTTTAGAAAAAAATCATAGTTTTATTTAAAAAATTAAATAAAAAATATTTCTATTTATTTTTACGATGTTAAAATAACAGTTTTAGATACGTAGTGTCTATTGTGAGTTCACTAATGGAAAAATAAGTTATAACTTTAATTGATGTTTCTATTTTAGACCTTAAACTTTCTAACCATATTATTTTATATGTACTTTATAATTTTTTCAAATGTTCAATTTAGATAACACTAGCATTTTCTCCTGTGCGTTGTACAGGGATATTTATGGCCAAGTTATAATTTAAAATATGTGTAAAATAAAAATTATAATAATATATTTTCCTTTTTTCATGATAAAAAGATATGAATGAGAGATTTAAAAAGATCACACATGATAATAACCCGGATTGGAGGGATAAGGAGTGATTCTACCAAAAGATCAGGGGTAATAATAACGGGAGATTGTCCATGGATTGAAAATTAAGTATTTGTACTTGAGTGAGAAATATAATAAAAATAGTATTTTTTAATTTTAAAAATTATAAGATTGAGCGGGAAACTGATATTATTTTATTAATATATAGATGTGCTATTTCAATATCAATTCAATATGCATATGGTCTCCAAATAAGTTTTTCAAATTTTAAATATATGTGTAAAGTTGTAATTTCAGCATTCATACTAAATTTAAATGTTATGCAAATTATTATTTCTTTTTTGGATTGATTATATAATTTTAAAAAATTACAAAATTTTATCAAAATTATTTTTACAAATCCTGTGCATTGCATGGGGGTAGTACTAATTTAGGAAAATAAAAAACAATTAACACCATCAATAGTTAACAAGCTTGTTCCGGTACACTCGAGTGTGCCTTAATTATGATACACCTATGTGATTTACGGTCTGATACGATCTCCGTTTTGAAATCTAAAATAAGATCTAGATTCAACATAACGAGACGGAGTTCCAATAATTTGGAAAATTTTTCGAAGATGCCGTGGCGGGTGGTCAAAGTTTTTGCTATAATTTGGCCTAAATATGCACAAAAACTTTGACCGCCACCGGCCGTCACAGTGCCGGAACTCCGTCGTCCTGCTGACCCTACATGTGATTTCAAATTTCAAAATGGAGGTCAATGAGTTCGTAAATTACCCGAATGTTCCGTAAATTATGGCACACCTAGATGTACCGGAACGATACCACAATAGTTAAATAGTAAATAAATTATTTTCTACCAATTACTGTTACTTTATTCAAAGAACAATTAAGAGAAATATACGGTGTCTGCATGTGCACGCTGCTAAACCAGCGTGGCCCCATATATGGTTGATCGGAACACAAAGATCAAATGATTGAATCAAGACCCTCTATTCTTTCCCGTACTGTCAGAACTACACGTCGTCACTTTGCAGAGTCTTCAGAAGCTGGGCCCCTTTTCTTCTCCCTCTTGCACTGCAATCGCCATGCAAAGCCAACATCACTGCACGCGCCACCTCCTCCGGTGGTGCTAAACTGTCACCATCGTCGGCGCCGCCGTATATCACCGCTAGAACGCTTATAGCGTATTCCTTCGCCCTCCCCTCCATCTTCCCCATTACCTGATAAATCAAAATTCAATTAAAAAGTAAAATAATAATAATAATAATAATAATAATAATAATAATAATAATAATAATTTCATAAATCTACAATCCTTTGTAGTTCAATTGAAAAAGACGTAATTAACCTGCACCATCATTGGCACCGCCAGAGCGTGAGTCCTCACCTCCACCGCCCCTTCCCCACCGTACACAGCAACTCCAGAGCAGCTAAAGCCCTCTCCGCCACCGCATTTTCAGAGTCAGCAAGTATCTCCACCACCGCACCGACGGCTCCGGCATTGACCGCCACAATGCGGTTAACCTCCGCCAGACAAAGTGCCAGCAAAACTTTACTAGCGGGCTTCGGCGCCACCCTCTCTCTCAGACAAGCTACTACTCCTTCCATCACCACCGCCGGGCACACTACCGTATCTCCCCCATCGGCGGTGGCGCGTGCGTTCGGTACAAGTGAATGCTCGAGGGTATAAACTGCCTTGACACGATCAGCTTTCGACCCAGAACTTAATTGCAGTGCCGCCACGCGATACAACTCTTCTAACTTGGCATTTGAGAGCGGCAGTGGCGGTAGCGGCGGCGCCTGCAGAGGCGGAGGAGCAGAATTTTTCGCCCCTTTTGACGGCATGGGATCGGGTTCGATTGTCGGCGGTGACTGTAAATGGTGAGATCCAGGGGAGATGGGAAGTGGGAACTTCCATTGGGTGAAGCTTTGTGAGGTATTTGAGGAAGAAGAGGAGGATGACTCTGGGTGGGACCGTGGCTGTTGTTTCGGTGGTGCAGGTTGTTCCAACGGAGGCGGTGGTTCGGAATTAGATAGCGGAAGCGGTGGCGGAGTGGAGGTGGTGGGACTGAGTGTAGTCTGAGTGCAGTTGCGGAAGAAAGCACAGGAGAACAGTGGACGTGGGGTGGATTTGAGCTTCGGCTGCTGAGCTTTCATGGCCGGAAAACACACAGAAACAGATGGGATGGGCACTACAGCTGTCATGTACAGGTTAAGGCCATGGCTGTTAGCATGAGTAATTTTTGCAGTGCAATTTTGTTTACGATTTTATTTTACTTATTTATTTAGATGAAGCATTATTTACAACTAGAATTTTATCTCGTGCGTTGTACAGAGAGAAATATATTAAAGATATAAGTTAGAAATCGATTGTGGATTTTACAATCTACAAATTTTTTTGGGATAAATCCGGATTGACATGTATCCGCTCATATTAATTACAAATATAATTATATTTTTAAAATTAAAAAATTTAATACAAGTAAAAATATTTACACATTTGAAAACAAAAAATATTTGAAATTATAAATTATACGTTCACGATGAAGTGTCTCACCGCTTATTTCATTCGCCATTTGGTAAAGAAAAAATTCGATGTGAGAAAAAAATTGCTTCATGGATTACTAGTAGGTCTAAAGTCTTACTCGGCCAGCCTCTTGACCTACCCTTAGAATTCGTCGGTTGGGGCAACTCTATAGCTTATGGTTGTAGAGGCTGGTTTTATGCATTAATTAGTTTCTTCATTAAATAATTTCTATTAAGTTCTTTTATCTATATCTTTATATTAAAATAATTGGAGTGCCATATTGGCAAAGATGCTAACATGTCACATTAAATATTTTTTAAAAGTTATAAATTTAGTTTTTGAAATAATCCAACATTAATTAGTAGTAATTAAAAACATAATTAAAAATAAACTAATATTTGAAGCAATCATTTAATGAGAAAAAATTGGTTTTGGAAAGACTTTAAATACAATTTAATTTTTAAAGTTCTAATTAAAAATATTAAATAATAAATATTTTTTATTTATTTTCACCATATTAAAATTATAGGTTTTGATAGTTTTACTTGATTACGTGAATTGGACTATTCAAAAATAGTAGGTATTTTTATTTTTTAATTTTTTAAAAATAAATTGTGAGTAGTTAAAATTATAAGTGGATTTAGGTTTAATGCTTTATCAATTTTAAAGTAAATAGTAATTTATTAATCTTTCTTTATAATAAAAAAATTGGAGTGTCACGTTGGAAAAGATGCCAACGTAGCACACATTAAATATTTTTGAACAATTAAAAATTAGTTTTAGAAATAATCCAACATTAATTAGTAGAAATTAAAAACATAATTAAAAATGAACCAATATTTAAAGAAAAAATTTAATGAGAAAAAATTAATTTTGGAAAGATTTTAAATATAACTTCATTTTTTAAAGGTCTAATTCAAAATATTAAATAATAAATATTTTTTATTTAGTTTCATCGTGTCAAAATTGTAGGTTTTGATTGTTTCTTTGGTTACGTGAATAGGACTATTCAAAAATAGTTGGTATTTTTTTGTTTTTTTTATTTTTTAAATCAAATTGTGAGTACTTAAAATTAAAACTGGATTTATGTTGAATAATTTATCAATTTTAAATAAATAGTAATTTATTAATCTTTATATTATTGTAATTGAAGTGCCACGTTTGGCGGGTGCCTTATTGGTAGTGCTAACATAACACACGACTTCTAATTAAAAAAAGTTAGTTGATATTTTTCGTTTTTAATACGACTGATGTGATATGCTCACTAATTGGATTTTGCATTGCATGCATTTTTCCTTTTTTAAGTATATAAAATTAAAAATAAAAAGCTTTTCTTTTTAAAATTAAAATACAGTTTACGTAAATGAAAAGAAATTAAATGAATTATGTAGATGCAAAAAATTATTGGTATTACTACAAATTTAAGTTACATAAAATTAAGTAGAAATTACAGTTAATCATTAAAAGAATACATAAAATCATAAAATTTAGAGTGCGTAATAACCATTTCAGAAAGAAAAAAGATATTCAATATAAATTTTATTTGTACCAATGAGAAAGACCAGTTTTTATAATCAAAGAATTTGTATATATTCATTTCCAATGGCTCGGTTACAATTAGTTAATCTCCACGATCACTATTGTGCAATACGATGCACGACAATTGGAATTAAAGTTACACATTTTAATAAACTTCTTAATTATGCGGTGCATGTGAATTTTTTAATTTACAATTGCGAATTTACTTCGCGTTTTTATATTGACAATAATATGCAATATATATTATATATTTTAATAATTATTTACAATTATGCAATCTCTTATGCACAAATTACATAAATTATATAATTCAACATTCATATTCAATATATTTATAATATTATATCAATTATTTATTCTACATAAATTTAATTATTCCCATACATCGCACGGGTATAGTACTAACATGTTTATAAAATTGGAAATTCAACCTAAATTTTGTAACATTTATGACATTAACAATAAAAAATTTAATTTTTAAAATAATAAATAATACTTATAAGCTGTTAAACCATCTTTAAATTGATATTTGAATCTAGTCTTTTAATAGTTGTATTTCGAATTGATTCAACTTAATTTTCAATTTTTGGGATTAAATGGCGAAATAAAATTAAAATCAGCAGTCACCATTCAACTAATTTGTTGTTGTCCAAATAAATTAATAAATCATTAAATAGAGATTTTAATTGATAATTAATAAGGTCTATTATTGTCAATAATATAATAAGTTAACTCAAGCATTGAGATTTATAGATTTCAATAGCTATGCTATGTTATAAGTTAGTTGAGTAGAAAAATATTCTACTTTCAAGTATATAAGTACATAATACAATAATTTTATATCAATTAGCAATAAGCTTCCATCTAATAATATAGAAGCATATGCAATGCTTATCACTTTGGAAAACGGATATACCTCAAATGACAAATATCTAGGAGTTGCAACTAAATTAGGTTTTACTGAAATTTCATAACAAACTTCATCCAAAAAGCAGGAAATGGAAGAATAATGTTGGAAAGTATTTTAGCTATTTTAGGATTCTAGTTATTTTAGGAATGTTATCTTTTTAATTGATTCTAGTTTATCTACTTTCCTAACTTAGATAAGTTTCTCCTCCTATATAAAGGAGTGATTGTAACCTAATTTTTATACCAATTCATTATACAACTCTCGCTTGCACATTATATTTCAACTTGGTATCAGAGCACAAGGTTTTTAGATCTTGGTTCTCCGGCGGGCGGCCTAGGGCCGCTCGTCCGGCACCGTCTCTAATTTTTCCAGTGCAATTACCCTTTACCATATTTTTTGGATTTTTCTCTTTTGATTGAGATTCTGAAATTGATCTGCGTGAAAATCCAAATCAGTGAAAGCTTGACCAAATTTTCGGCACCACCTTCGCCAAGATCAGCGCCATGACCTTTCCGACCACCGGTGACCTCAGACGAGCAGGTGAGGCATTGTATTACGCTAATTCACTTGTGCGACCACCTCACGCTTGGGTCGGTGGGAGGCTTATTCAGTCGTTTTGGGGTTGCGATCACGAGGAGTTGGCTCTCTGTGTTATTCTGGTCGTGCCACCTCGGCAACTTATCTTCTTGACCTCCGGCAAGGATTTTTCCGTATTGACATCCGTAAGTGTGGGTCTCTGTGAGCTTTGCTTCGTGTTGGACATGGTCTTTGTTTTAGGTTCGGAAGATTACGAATTGTTATTTGGGTTATTAGTGGGTTTGATGTATTGGGCTTTGGAAAGGACTGACCGGATCGTGTCTTTGATTGGTGTAGATTCAGCTTGCTTTATGTTGGGCTTGATGCTTGGTTTTGGGTTGTATTAGTGGTTTTTTGTTTGAATAGCCCTTGGATAACTCCCAAATGTTTTAAATCAGCCCTTTAGCCTTGTTTAAAAATTTCGTAAAGCGGCAAATTGGTCCCTGAACTTTTGAGGAATTATTTTTCGCTTTATAATTCCTACAAATGACCCTTTAGTTCATCCTCTCGTTGTCTAGATGATCTCTTTAAGGTCCCAATCTTTATGATTATATTTTGGGATGCTACTTTTGATCAGGACTGCTATTGTGGTGTTTTATGATCGGGCTTTTGTATGTGATGTTCAAACCCTTAAATTGCCTTATTAATGATCAACGGCCTACTCAGAGCTAAGTAACCAATCATTCTCGGTTGACTAGCCATTTTGGTGCGTTGGAAGATTTACGTGACTGCCAGAGACTTCCGATGACCTCTCGCAGAACTGTGCAACGTTTCAGTTTAGTTGGCTCAGTCTTTTTGGTGCTCCATGGGGATCGGCAGATCATGGTTTTCTACATTTAACCCTAGCTCTTCTCAGGTTGACCTAGGCCTTCACTTGAGCATGGGAGGACCAGGCAATTCTCATCTATGCTAGGAGGACCGCTTGATTACTTGGAATTGGAAGAAGGGGGAGTTTTTGCTACTTGGAGTTGCAATCAGAATTGACTACCATTTGAAGTGGAGTACAATTAGAGTTGACAACCGGTCACAAGTAGTCGACCATCCTACTAGTCTACAATTCACCATTTCCATACATTATCGTCCAAGTTGCTGCTGTGTGGATGCATCAACTTGAGGGGGAGTGTTGGAAAGTATTTTAGCTATTTTAGGATTCTAGTTATTTTAGGAATGTTATCTTTTTAATTGATTCTAGTTTATCTACTTTCCTAACTTAGATAAGTTTCTCCTCCTATATAAAGGAGTGATTGTAACCTAATTTTTTATACCAAGTCACTATACAACTCTCGCTTCCACATTATATTTCAACTAATAAGACCAAATATTTTATATAAGTCAATTAATAATTTTTTTTTGAAAATTAGAATATATATGTTTCAAAATCCTCAACGAGTAAATTTATATGGAAATGCCAATTCAATTTGTGAGTTTAGAAAGCCATAAATTATTTAGCATGTGTTTTTTTTTCTCATTGAGCAGATGAGAGAGAGGCTGATGTAGATAGATTTTGGAAGATAAAGATGGGAGTGATTGTAAGGATGATGAATCAATTTTGAAAGGAATAAAATAATAACTATTGCTAATAAAAGAATGAGTGGAAAATATGAATAAAATAATAATTTTTTAATTATGAAAAATACAAATTTTAACGGGAAAATATCCTTAGTGTATTTATATATAGAATAGATTAGTTGTATAATCACTTGTTAATATTTATGTTCACTTCTCATTTTAAATGGATGCCGATGAAATTTGAAGACCGATTGAATTTTCAAGTCGACCAATTGATGATCACATTTAAATGTGAATATCAATTTTTGAAGGATAATACTAGAATGCCATAGCCATTAGCGTGATCGATTTTTGAAATGCAGAGTCAGAAAAGTTTGCATTTGTGTGATGCATAAAGCAAATTCCTCGTAACCCAGCCTTTATTGATTTTAATTATTTTATATATAAAAATAGTAATAATTAATACTATTAGTTAAAATTAAACATTAATATTGAACATATATTTTACTAGCATTCAACCCGTGCATTGCATGCATTGCACGGGATGAAAATATTCTAAAAAACGTGTTTGGTAGATATACTAAGAAAAATCACCTTAAGTAATACCCATTAGTTGAAAATATAATTAAAATAATGAAGAAATGTTATTGAACAGTCAATATAAAATATTTAAGGCATGTTTTTAGGTATAAAAATATAATTAAACAATATTGTATGGCAATCAATTTAAAACAATAATTATAATGTAACATGTTAGATGGACTCCAAAACGAATGATTTTTATGTAGAGAAATAGGTCGACATTGCGAATGCGCATATTCATTTATTTCCATAAAAGAGTTTGAGGGACGTATTTGTTGAAATCCAATGTTCACTACATCACATGGCTTAAACGAAAAAATAGTTAATCTAATATTAAAATAAATAATATCTCTACCAGCTTGAGTAACATAAATAATATATTCTTTAATCATATAATAGATAAAAAAATATCTATATAATATTGCTATGTAACTATATCTAATAATTAAAAATTAAAAATTATAACACAAAAAAAAAAAACGATTATAGTAATTACAACATCCTCTAAACATGCAATACACGAAACATTAACATCTATGTAAATAAACAAATATAAAATTGAAGAATCTTCAAGACTGAAAAAAAGGAAAAGTCGTCTTTAAATTTTACATCTAATAGGACTTCATTTCAAACTACAAATATATTAAAATTTATAAAAAGGAAAAATGGAAAACACTTTTTTAAAAACATTTCGTTATTCAAAACTTTAAAAATAAAATAAAAGAAAACATTATTATTATGTTATTCAAAAGATATATATAAAAATACATACGAAAATAATGTATAGTAAAAAAATTCCAATAAATATATATATAATTTTAGTAAATAAGAAGATATTTATTATTATTATTTAAAAATTGGAAAACATCTTTTAAAAAAATAAAGAAAAAATTTGTTGGATTAAAAATATACGAAGCCCTATGTTTTGGATTAAATATCAGAAAATATATATACATTTTGAATAAGCAACAGAAAAAATTTATTTCTTTATTTTGTATTTTGACGCAAGTGGAAAAAATTCACATGTAATAATATTTAATTCTTCTATTTTTTATATGCCCCTTTTTAAACCATATATATCATCCTTTTTGAAATTCTTAAAATGGTAAAAATCGAAAATCTTTATGTTTTAATTGTTTAAACTTTAAAGAATAAAAAATTCAAAAACATATATAAACTTTTAATATTATCCTATTTAAATTGGAAAATCCATTTGAAAAAAGTAAAAATAAGAAAAAAAGTTAAAACAAATGCAAAATGTGTAATAAAAAATCTATTAAATATGTCCAGCTAACATTGATGTTCCTGCCCAATTACACAACCCTTTTGGAGGCCCATTAATGCGACTCAGTCTATTACACACCCCAGTATGCAAGCCCTTTAATAAAAAAAAACCTTTTAATTTTTAAAAATTCAAAAAAGTAGGAAAAAAACTTACATCTAATGTATTAAAAACTAAAAGCCATTTAAAACTACATACAGGAAAAAAAATTTCACTAAAAAAAAAAAGGAACATAGATGTATAGAGCTCAATTCAATTAAAAGAGTCCAACATACAATTGTTTTACTAACACTAATAGCATCATCCCATTTACGCTACCCGATCCGAAACACCTTCTATTATCAATATTGACATGATTGTCGCAGTACGCCAAAATTTATTTTATTTCTTTACTCGGTTTAAAACTACAAATTAATGTAGAAGTGGTAAGTAAGGGTCGAACCCAAGAGGAACGGTGTCTAATCTAGTTGTTCTTATCAATTAATATAGAAATGGGGGTTTTGTGAAGTTGAATGAAATTCAAAAATAAAATGACAGAATGAAAGAGATGAAAATGAAATAATTGAAGATATATCTAGTTCTCGGGTTCGGTTGTGTCAACAACTCGTGTTTATCTTTCCCATGCTACGTGTTACTGTTCCTTCTCCAATTTATCAACTCCAATTAACCAATATGATCTTATTAACGAATTCTTCCTTAAGTGTATTAAGTTAAATTGAGTTCTTTAACTTAACATCTAGTTATTGCATAACCCTAAATAAGTTCTTAGGATTTAATGCAATGCTAGTATGAGATGAACGAGAAGAATGAGTTGAATTAGATGATCAATTTCACAAACTTAAATTAATGCATCTAAGTTGATTTGTTAATAAATATGCATGATATTCATTTGTTACTTTGAATTGGAATTTAATGATAATTACGGATCAAAAGTTCTAATCCTAGCATGTAACTTGAATTTACAGATTAATTGATTCAATTGGCCAAGGTGAATGCAATAATCACATACACTCAAAAACGGGTTTACAAGCATAACAGATCAACAAATTGAAGTGGAGGAATAGATAAAACGTAACTAAAGAGTTAGAAAAGATAATAACATGTTAATTGAACACAACATCCCACTCGAACTAGATAGAGAAGTCTAACTACTCATATTCGCGGGTTTCATACTTTTGTATCACCACTGCGATATGATAGATTATACTTCACTATCACAAGTAATACACAAAATATAGAAAACAAGTAAATAAATGCTAGTAAATAAATAGAGAAGTTTAATTACTCATATACGCAGGTTAAATACTTTCAACGGCGTAATCGCCGTGTATCACCACTGCAATATATGAGAAATTATCTTTCTCAAACATGAAAAATAAAAGAAAGAGAAAAACTAGCGAAGAATTGCTCCGCTAATCATATTCACGGCCGAAGTATCGTCGATTGATTATTCAAACCTAAATTTAGGTTTTTACTTCCGCCGGAATATGAAAAACTAAGAGCTTTCAAGTTAGAACTAAGAACAAATGATGAAGAGAATTTTATTGAGGAGAAAGTTGGAAAGAATCACAAGCTAATTCTCTCTACAAAATTGTGTGTTTCAAGTTTGGAAATGCCTATATTTATAGGCAAAATACTACAACAAAAAATATTAAAAAATTATAAAAGTGACCTTCCATTAGATTATTATGGTGTGCTCAATTTGTTTTATCTCAAAGAAGTCAAAAAGCATATGAAAATCACGTTGGAATCAAGTTGGTGTCGGCTGGCCGCAATCTGAATAGGTGACTTGGTGTGACTCGAGTCACGCGCGGGCGGCGCACGATTCTGCCGAGGGTGACTCGAGTCACACGCGCGCGGAACGAGGAGAGCTGGAAGCATTGCGGCGCTGACTCGAGTGGCTACGGGTGTGATCAGGCATGATCGGGCGTGACTCGAGTGTCTTGCGGCGCTGACTCGAGTCATGGCTGTCGTGACTCGAGTCACTTGAGTCACCCGATATTTGCACACCAAGTCCCTCAACTTTTGAACTTTGTTTATTTTGGTCCTTGAAAAATTACATTTCGGTCCTCCAATTTTTTGAAAAGTTTCACTTTGGTCCCCAAACTTTTGAAAAGTTACACATTGGTTCCCATAGTTTTTGAAATTGACGCTTTTAGTCATTTTCTTCAAACGGCCATAACTTTCACTAAGAAACTCCGATTTGGGATCCGGGAAAAGTTTGGGAATTCTCTTTTGATGTTCTTCGACATTGGCACAATAAAAATTGTGAAAACAACTTTTCATAAAATTGCATCGGAGGCCCTCCATCTTTGATTCGCTTGCATTTTGGTCCCGAGTTTCCGTTTTCATTCGATTTTCATCCGTTTTGACTCCTTTTAATTCTTTGTGACCTTAAACACTACAATAAAGGAAAAACACATAAAAAGGAACATATAACACTAATAAAACACACAAACACGTAAAATAGAAGAGCTATTTAAGTGATTTTCTAGCATTTATCAAATACATATCTAAATAAATTTTTTGATAGATGTTTTTAATTAAAAAAATAACTCCAAACAAATATCTTTTAATAATTTAGTGATTGATATTTTAATTTTTAACATAAGACTTTTATTTCAAAAATTAACACTAATAAATTTGTTTACTGTATTAAAAAAAAGACCGATTGTCTAAAGTTCGTGATCCTTCATATAATTTTTTATTCAATAGGTTAACATAGAACTACAAATACATACAAATTGTTCAAAAAGGAATATATATATATATATATATATATATATAATTGAACACCCTTTAAAAAAAGACAAAAAAAATGAATTACTTTGTTCAGATCGTACTACAAAACCGACCTATCAACCCACGACCCGTATCTCTCAGATCTCGAACCTTCCTTTTTTAGACTCTCCACCCATCCTCTGCCAAACCATAAATGCTCCTTGATGACAACGCCGCCGCCTCCAATCACTCTGTAGCGACGAAAATTTTCAATTGGAGCTGGTTGGTCACGGTGCAACTACGCCTCAAATCCGACCTATCAAAATATATATTTGAAATCCCACAATCTACACCGTCATTTAAACCTAGATCTAGTCCACGGCGGCAAAGGCAAACACCTTCGAACACCAGGACGACAGCTGCTTACCATGCAATTTTTCTTATAGTGATCCACATTTTCCATTTTGTTGGAGCAAATTTCGAACAAACCCTCTAATTTTGAAGTTGCCTAGCCCATTCTTAGGCCTTGTGATTCCCCATTTCAGCGTTGCACTTAATAAGAAGGTAACTGATCGGCGTTTATACACACGCACAAATTGAACCGCAAGTGCACGGGCCGTAATCAAGTAATAAAGTGGGACTCGGTTAAGAGTCCGGATATCGATCCCACGAGGAATGGTATTTGTAATTGAGTTACTTATTCTAGCGCCAAAAACACAAATCAAAAGCAGAGAAAACAACTAAACTAAGCTATACTAAGAAAGCAATACAAGAAAGCAAGAAATGGGCATGATTGGAGATACACTTGGATGAATGGATAGTCGGGATTAATGAAGCCACTCAATACTAGTTATGTTAATCCGTCGTTGAACTTAACATATTATCCATCTTCAATGTTAGATCCGATTTTCCTATTATAGATAACTCCGCTCTCGCATGTCAAGCTATCCCTAGTCAATTGGTTCAACCTACTACATCTACGTGTCGATGTGTTACCAATCAACCGCATAAAGGTTTGTGAAAACATTCAATGGATCATCTAAGGTTAGAGGTATATCTCTATCCCCTACAAGAACTTAGAGTGAATGCTATTTGGTTTAATAAGTGCACTCCCATCTCTAGGATCCTACACTCATCACAATTGCACACACTTGGTGATCAATCAAGCATATGGGTGAAAATCAATAGCAAACACACATGAGGTGAATAAACAATTACAAACCAAGTCCAACAACTCAAATGGATTAACTAAACATATATTAAGATTAATCAAATATCCCAACTTACAATATTAGCCCATAGTATAGGAAATCATTGATACATATATAATCAAAGCACAAATGAATAGAAATGAAAGAACAAAACAAGATTAAAGACAATCTCCCTTTGTAGAGCAAAGTCTTGTTCTTCACTTCTTCTCCACCTCCTCTTGATCTCCTTAGCTTCTAACTCCAAGTATTCAATCCCCAATCAATACCCTAACTAAAGAAAAGAAAGAAAGAAGAGAGAAAGAAGGGAAAAGAAGAAGAAAAGAGAAGAAGAAAGCAAGAAAACCTAAGCTAAAACCTAAACTAAAGAGGAAGATATATGATGATGATATATGATATATATTTTGGGGATGAAAATGGTGTTATAAGACCCCAATCCATGTGTCTTTGTTGCCCAAAAGGTCCCCAAGTCGTGTGAAAAGTGAGGGACAAAACAGAGAAAAACAGGGAAAATCCGAAGTTGCTGGTTCTGGTGTTTGTACGGCCGTATTTCCCCTTTTACGGCCGTAGTTTCCCTTTTACGGCCGTACATTTACTTGGTACGGCCGTAATTTACTCTCTGCATGAAATTGGCCAATTCTGTGATGAATTACGGCCGTACAAACAAAAATTACGGCCGTAAATATTTTTCTGCATGTGCAGGCTTCAGTATTTTGGCCATAACTTTCTCTCCCAATGTCCGATTGAGTAGATTCAAGTTGCGTTGGAAACTAGACTCGATGATCTACAACTCTCTAGTTGATCATGTTTTCCAAATAAACTTTCATATTTCTCAAAAATGCGCCTCAACTTCAGACATCTTGCGAAGTGGTCCCTTATCTTCGACCGGCCATATCTTTTGATCTGGAACTCGGAATCATGATCCGTAAAAAGCGTTGAACTCCATATTCCAAGCTCTTCCATGTTCGCTCAAGAAACTCGGCCGAGAATATCTTTACCAATATTGCACCCGAAGCCCTCCAACTTTGGAATAGTTGCGTTTTAGTCCTCGGCTTCGGGTTTTTCTTGACACTTTTAGTCCATTTCCTCCTTTTTGTCTCATTTCCTCCACTATGAGGAAAAATACCTAAAAACACAATAAATACACGCATATATAAGTAGAAGTCTGCTCCAAATGAATGTAAAGAGATATAAATAAGTGTGCAAAATACACACTTATCAGTAACACATTTCTTACTTCTATTTACACGACTAATCAAAAAGCCCAATTCATAATTTCAACCAACATGATTAACTACAAAAAATTCCTAATTTTTCCCGAGATGCGGGATTGAACCAAGCTATTAATGAATGCTGGATTAATCACAAAAGTTGATGATGTAAGGATGGTCTTTCAGCAATTACACGTGCAGATTCTGCGTATTCACTCAATAATTGAAGTATATGAATTAAGCACAGACAATAGTTGATCCTCAACTGCTGGAATTGATCTAACTTGGGAAAATTCAAGATTGGATATGAGGTTGACATTAATTACTGGACATGGTTTCCAATTTTATATGTGTCAAATATATGACAATTAATTAGTCGCACATGATTTCCATTTTATAAAGTCAATTATATTTGCATGATTTCAGATTGACAGAATTTCCAAACAGAGAATTAAGCGTGTGTGCATTAATTCAAATCCAGCTTGGAGGTTCACGCTTACTAAGAAACACAAATAAAAAAAGAAAAAAGAAAAAAATTCTCTAGGTGGGCAACGTGGTGTAAAAACACAAAGTGGGGGTTCAACTTTTTATATTGTAAAGATATTACCATTCGTTATTATCCACATATCTCGTGATTCCACAAATATTCAACATAAAAAGTTACTTTTTAGTTAAAAAAAATTAATCGAACAAATTATTGCTAGAAATGCTCGAACATGCAACGTTTTCATCAAGTTACTAATCAAGAGTGAAGTTGAAGCGGTGCAAGACACAAAATTCAATAGAGGATGTCAAACATAGTTTATATCGCGAAATTATACTCGACATCATCTATTTTTTAGAGTAACATGTAAGTATTATAGTGTCACATGGCGCTATGTGTTCACAATGTGCACAAGCTCAATCATTAATAATGCACATTTATGTTTTTCCATTTATCGGGTTATGCAGTTTTTGATGCATAATTTTAATTATTTACTAATATTTTGCTCCTCGAGTGCTTAAAACGATAATTTTTTGTCAGCCCTTTTAATGTATGTACAATTTCCTTAAAGGTCTTTTGTGCCATTAATATCATTTTATTATATACTAGCTGTTTCACCCGTGCGTTGCACAGAGGATAAAATTTTCAATTAATAACGTTATTGATAGATGTTAATAATATTAACATAAAATCTAAAAAAATAATTAAAATAAAGAATGAGTTACAACAATAAACTTAAAGAATTTAACTTGAAACAATTCTATAAAAATTTCGATAGAATTTCCCCTATATTTCATACTAATCTATCGTACAAATACGCAAGGAGCAACTCACGAAAATCCACACAACTTAATTTACTATTCTCCATAGAATAGTAACTTAATTAGCATTTACACTCGTGCTTTGCATGGGATGATAATTCGTGGCAGCAATTATTATAATAGATTACATTTTGCTCATTGTAAGATTAATCTACTTATGTAAACACAAAATAAAATGACATTAAATGTTATAGTTATTAAAATAACCATACTAAAATAACTCTACTAACATTCGTAGAGCTCATAATTTTTTCTTTAAAATTATTTTACATTTTATTATATGCAATTATAAATTTTGAGAGATATTAATTATTATACATCAGTATGATGTATGTTATTAATAATTAATATGTAAATAATGATTTTTAAATTTTAATTATGAAATATAATCAAAGATAAAGATATATTATAAAAACAACAATGTAGTCAAGATGCAGTCAGATATACCCTAAACTATTCTTGCCACTGGAAACACTTATCCCTCGTTCCGACCCATCCTCATTTACTCTAGGCTGAACGCAGATGATATAAGAATTACAAACTTCCATGCCCCGTCCCCGCCCCGCTAGAAAATTCTCATCCGTGTCAATGCGCCATCGTGATAGTTTAATCCAAAACTTTTGTTTCGACATTTTATTTCTTTAATAAATACATTATAAATATATTAAACACATATATTAACATATTAGGTATAAACTTACTGATTTAACATATTCGACATATTAAATGTTGAATGATTTGATATAACATTTAAATTAATTTGGATAAGACAAATAAATTGAAATATATGTGATTAATACTTAAAATATACAATCTAACTGATTATACTTAAAAATAAAATAAAACATCAACAGGCAAAATTCAGTATAAAATAAACAATTAAAGTAAGTAGGATTCTTAATATTTATTTAGGAGACGGAAATTTAGATAAATATTTAATATAGTTGAAAGCCAATTAAAATATTCTAATTGAGTCTTATAATTTCAATAATTGATTGAGGTGATAGCCAATTGTTTAATAAGAATTCTTAGATTTACTCCCCAGCGAAAGCGATATATTGAACCAAAAATTATTATATAATTGTTGGTTCGAGTAGTATCAAAATAAAAAATCATTACTATTTGAATACCTATTTTTGGAGCTTATTACTTAAAAAAATGGAAGCGAGATCCTTTGAAACACGTAATTATACAAAAAAATATTAGTATTTTGTCATCAACTGTAACTCAAAAGAAATATCATAGAAAATACAAAAACATATGAGAATAAAAAAAGCATATTTTCAAAAAAAATGATACTGAAAAAGTAAATAAAGTTAATTAGGGACTAATAATCACTCGAATTACTTTACAATAAGATATAATACCCCAATTGTAAGAATCCAAAATCTTATAGGCGTTAATTTAACTTTATTTTAAAATGCATAAAAAAGGTAAATTAATTTCGTAAGCACATTTTTCTTTCCGGTAACAATCTAATTAATTTTAATTATTTTTCATTTTTTGAAATAATTATGTTTCCCCATTTTTAGCAATTTAATTAATTTTGATTAATTTTCGTCTAATAAAACTATCTCAATTTTTTTATCCAATGAAAATATATCCAATAAAATCTGAGAAATATAATTAATTGTAATTAATTGTAGTATAATTAATTCTAATAAAATCTTGTTTTTAGCTAATTCTTTATAGAAATAATTTATTATTTCTAAATAATTAGTATTTTAACCGCAAATTTAAGAATTGTATGAATATAATTTTAAAGATATTTTACAATTAAAAAGATATCCTGCATGTAAAAAGATGTCTTTCATTTTTTAGGGAAAATCTAGCCAACCATGGAAATGTAACTAATTATAATTATTATTTATCTTTTCATTAATGTTATATTTCTGTTTTAGCGATATAATTAATTTTGATTAATTTTTTTCCAACGAAATTGTGTCAATTTTTGCCAATTGAAACCAAATCCAGTTAAATTGTAACAATATTATTAATTTTAATTAATCATAATATAATAATTTTTAATTAATTTTTATTTTTAGCTAATTATTTATGAAAAGAATTCATTATTTCTGTGATAATCATTTTAATATCGGTCGACTTACTTTACAATAAGATGTAATACTCCAATTCTAAGAATAAAAAATCTTATAGGTGTTAACTTAATTTTATGTTAACATACATGAAAAGATAAATTAATTTCGTAAGCATATTTTTCTTTCATGTAGCAATGTAATTACTTTTAATTATTTTTCATTTTTTGAAATAAAGTTATGTTTCTATTTTAGGAAAATTAAGAAAAATATAGTCTACAATGGCAGTCTAATTAATTTTAATCGTTATTTATTTTTTAATTAATGTCATTTTTCTATTTTGGAAATATAATTAATTTTTATTAATTTTCGTCCAACGAAATCATGTCAATTTTCTCCTACTAAAATCAAGTCCAATTAAATCTTAACAATAGTATTAATTTTAATTAATTGTAATAGTATTAATTTTAATTAATTGTAATAGAATTCATTTTAAATAATTATTATTTTTAGCTAATTATTTATGAAAGGAATTAATTATTTATAAAATAACTATTTTAATATCATCATTTTTAAGAATTGTAAGAATTTAATTTTGAAGAAATCTTGTAATTTAAAAGATATATTACAATTTAAAGGTTTTTTTTTCATTTTTTAGGAAAAGCCCCAGCAATTTAATGATTTCTTGCATTTTTTAAATTAATTATATTTTTCCTGTTAACAATGTAATTAATTTTTATCAATATTTACCCACTAAACCCATGTCTATCTAAATATTGGCAATAGAATTTATTGTTTTAATTAATAATAGTTTAAATAATCATAGTTAATTTTTGTATTTAATTTAATTATTTCTAAGAAATAATTACTTCCAAAATAATTGGTTTGATAGCCATAATTTAAAGAATTATATGAATCCAATTTAAAAAATATCTTATAATTGAAAAGATATCTTGGAATTTAAAAGATATAAATATATATTCAATAAATTGATCTTATACATTTATTTTAATATTTTATTTAAAAATTAACTAAATTGTAATTTTTTATCCCATTAAAATTAAATTTTAGTGAAATCACTAATTTTAATTAATTTTAATTCATTAGCTAATTATTATTTTTGAAAATAATAAATTATTTCTAAAATTAATAAAAAGTCCAAGCTAAGTTTTTAATTTTCATGTTACATATTTATTTTAATTTTTATGTAAAAATTTAATAAATTGTAATTTTTCATCACACAAAAAATTAAATTTTATGGAAATCGCTAATTTTAATTAACTTTTATTCTTTAGCTTATTATTTATAAAAATAATTGATTGTTTCTAAAATTAATTATTTTGTCCAACCTAATTTTTAAATTTTTTAGTACCCATTGGGGATCATAGTAGTGAATTTTGTCTCAAACTTGAGCCAGCTGTTGGTAAGTTTTTTTATTTTTGTGTAAAACTTTAATGAATCGCAATTTTGTAGTGTAAAAAAAATTGAATCTTAGTAGGATTGTTAATTTTAATTATTTTTTATTTCTTAGTTAATTATTTACAAAAATAATTAATTATTTCTGATCTTATTTTTTAATTTTAATGTTAAACCTTTATTTGAAGTTTTATGCAAAAATTTAATCAATGGTAATTTTTTATGGCATAGAAATTAAATCTTAGTAAAAACTGTTAATTTTAAATAATTTTATTTTTTAAATACCAAAATTATGAAAAAAAACCAGTTAAAAATTCATTCCAATTCTCGGAACACCCTTATATTGTTCGACACATAAATATATATTAATTGAAGATTTGATAAAAAAATAGAAAAAATTGAAATTTGTAATATTTGAAAGAAAAATATATAATACTTTTCCCAATATTTTAATTTATAACTAATAATAACAGAAGCTAATGAGGTAACAAATTAAATTTGTAATCTGTTATTGAAGTTTGAATGTTAAAGTGCAAAATAATGAAATATCTTATTATATTTGAATTTTACGCACAAACATCAATTAAGTGTCGTAACAAATTATCAAAATTTTTTAATCTTATTACATCAGTAGTCATTAATCTATATTAATATCAATTTATATTTAAGTTGGGTACTAATTTATATATTTGGGGTAAATTTTAATTTTTTTAAAAAATAAAAATTTATATATTGATAGTATACTTGTTTTAAACTCTCATCAAGTCGAGCAAAATAGAATCACAAATTATTATGTTTTATACATAGAAAATAAAAAAAAAAGAGAGGAAATGATGGAGAGAATATTTAGATATTATGAGATGAGGTAAAGTAGGGTAGAAATAATTAAATAAAATCTATATACATTAATATTAATATATTAGGGGAAAAAATAAAAGAGAGTTGGATATGGATTAGGAAAGAAAAAATAAAAAGAGAGTTTATTTTAAGCTGGAAAACGGATTTACGACAATAAAAAATATAATAAGAAAAAAGACTCATTTTCTATATATATATAAATTATTCTATATATAGATAGAAGTTTATATTAGGCAAATTCAATAGGCGGGAAAAATTAGGAATGTGTTTTGGAGGGAAAAAATGCTTTTATATATATATAGATGTACAATCAACGATTCCTTAAATTTCTTAAATTTCCTTAATTCATTACAATTACAAGTCAATTAAAATCCTACAAATCTCTCGACATGTATTGATGGACGTAGTCTTTGGTTTCATTGTATTTTCTTTCCACTTCGTTGGATGTTACCAAAGTTCTGGTTACATACGGATGATTTGGGAGCTGTGACTTTTGCTTGGGTTATGGCTATGATTGGTTGGTGATGATGGTGCGATGATGACTGTTTGTGATTGATTGGTAAAAAATTAAGACTACTGTAGTAGTTGTGTGATCGCTAGTAGAGGTGGTTGTGTGACGGTGTGGGTTGTGTTGTGTGACAAGTGTGGTTTTTGTGACTGATCGGTGATTGATGGTGTGATTATGGTAGGATCAGTGGTAGAAAACTATGTGATCATAACCCAATTTATGACTATCGATGGTGGCACTGTGACCACCGGTTGTTGCTGTGTGACCGGAGGCGAGGATAGTGGTGGTCATCATAATTGCTATGATACAATTTGTGATCTTTTTTACTTAAATAAATTTAATTGTGACCAAATATTGGAAATAATTAAATTATAATAATAATTGAATTGTATTACATTAAATTATTATGATAATAAATAATTATATATTTAATTATAATGTCAACTAATTTTTAGTTAAATACAATTTATTTTTTCAATTATCAAAAGTGTTATGCAAAGTCTTGTAATTACCTAATTTTTCCACGATTCTTTTTCTTTGCCCAATGCCTTTTTTCTTCTTGTTTTTCCCACTCTTACTCATAAGCAAGGTTCTAACAAGTGCCAAGGCGTGGTAAGGCGGTGATGGGAAGCTTCAAGCCTTAGAAGCCTAGGCTTAGAAAGACTTTTTTCATTTTTAAAAAAAAATTTTAATTATTCTAAAGTGATAAATAAATAAAAAAAAAAGTTTCATATTTGAGATTTTTTATACAAAATTCAATATATTTTTCATTTTTAAAATAAAATATATAGTATTTAAAGTATTAAAAACTTCAAACACTTAACAAACTATTATCAATTCCTACAATTAGATTGCAAAACGAATACAAGTGGAAACTATTTTTTTCACAAGTTTGTCTAACTTAAAAAACAACGAGTGCAAATAATCCAACATTTATAATAAAAAGAAATAACCGATTTTAACTAAAAGGCCAGCGCCTTTACACCCCTAAGCATGTGTAGGCCATACCTTTCACGCTTTTAGCACCTTTTTCCGTCCCTACCTACTATAGGAGGCGTTTTCAGGCCGTATCACGCTTATGCAACGCCTTTTTCTGCCTTTTAGAACACTACTCATAAGAACTTTTTATTTTTTATTTTTTTGAGAATATTTGTAAGACTTTATATCCTTGCTATCTGAAAAAAAAATTGACCAAAGGAAAACAACGCGTTTACTATTGCAACCATGAAATGAAAATTGTGTTGTTTCGTCAAAAAATTGACCAAACGACGTCGTTTTGGACAATTTGACCCATATGTGTTCGTGCTGGCTTAACCCGACTCGTAATGGAAAGTTCAGTTTAATATTTCGGTCCTAGGTTCGAAACTTCCCTCACATGAGTTTCTCGCCCTAATTTGTATTATTCTTCTAGGAATTCAACTATATCTTCTCTCTTCCCCGTTGTTTGTTGTTGACCTTGATTTCAAAGCTTCACCCATGGATGCTGTTGTTTAGTTCGTGCGATTGCTATTTACTTTTCCCGTATCGGCCTTCCTTTCTCAGGTTTTGCTTAATAGGGTTTTTTGCTATTTTTAAGTTTTCGCAAAAATATTTTGCCGATTTGCTCCAATCTATACTTTCCTCCATCTATATTAGTTAGAATTTCTTCAGAGGCGCTTCAATAAGCATGTGTTAGCCTACTCATTTTTATAATTTTTTACACATTTTTATACATTCTTTTTAACTCAATTCATTCTCTCTTCTATTTCACATCCACATATCTCGTGGGACCTATCTATATAAATCTCCATCATTCAACTCTACTCATTCTCTCCTATATTTCAGTAAAATCCATAAAAATCCATTTTTACACATACACTAACACCCACTAAGTGTTTTACCTTTTCGATTATAGATTTTTTTCATTCATAACTTTACCAATTTCATCTGCTATGATTGTTTCATACAATTGTTCCCAGGGGTTTCCGCCTACAATGAAGTATCTTCTAACTTTTGTTTATTTTGCTTCAATTATTTTCTATTATATTGGTTGCAGGTTGTTCAATGATGCTTCGATCAGTTTTTTTCTTTGAATTAAGACACGCTTTTCAATCGCTAATACATGTGTGAGAAAATATTCTATCATATGCAATCCAAGGCAAACAAATAACAAACTCAATGTTGAATAAATTGGAACAATATATACAGATCAAATTAGAGATTCGCCAAGGGAAAATGGAAATTCTTTTCATTATTGTTTGTCATTGTCCTTTGAATATATAAAGCAAGCACTACTGTTTCTAAAACTTTAGGTGTTTCTATAGCCTGAATATGACCTATTCAACCTCTGGATTCAGTTCTGTATTTGACTATTTGTAATGTAATTTCCACCATACATTGAAGCCATAACATTCTTTTGTTGTTGGAGCAAACTAATGTAGGCGACAGTTCCACAAAGGGTTATTTACACAACCTTCCCCCCCAACTTTCGGTTTTGTCACCATTTCAACCCCTTACTTTTTTTCTCTTTCAGTTTGTTTCAGATTCCCCCTTTAACAGATTCCATTCACTTTGATCGTTAACTGGGTTTGTTTTGTCTCTTTTTCATTTAAATGGAAGGGCACTGTTGGAAATCAAGAATTCCTTCACTCCAAAAAATTTGGCTAGACATTTTTACTACTTTTTATTTTATTATAAAAGCATGACAGCCTTTTTCAGTCCATGCCCTAAGTTCAGTCAACGCTTGCTTGTTCTTCAAACATTTTTTATTGTTTGTTTCCTTTGTCACTGCATAGTCCAGAAACCTATAAATCACATTTCATTCAAAATCCCTACCAACTACACAATACAATCCATCTCCAACTCCAATACGTTGCGAAATGCTAAACAACGTCCAACAAAAAAGCATAAAAGACAAGAGGAATCCAATATAAAGGAAAGTTTGGACATAACATAATATAAATAACATAAAAGCCAAAAGCCAACTCAAACTCCAACTCCATCACATTACATAGCACCTGGATCAAATTAGTAGCAAAAGCCAAAACGATACAACTCTAACACATGACATAGAACCTAAATCAAATTAGTACTCAAAGGCCAATACAATCATACCCATAGTCAATAAACAGTCCAACACCAAACATAACACATCAAACCTTACACAAAAAATACACAGATGCATACATTAGGCAAATTTGGACAACTTTCACATTCTCCCCTGGCTTTTACGCTTCGTCAGTTGCTTTCCGCTTTCTTCCTCTTTTCTTGATTCCCTCATTTATCTTCAGCTGGCTTCTTTCCCTTTTCTTTTTTAGGGGGCACTTCCTTTGGTTATGGCCCGACTGTCGACAATGCTGACAACTAAGCACAATACCATATCCATTCATTTTTTCCCCAAACGACGTGGCTCGTCCGCCTCCCTTCTACGAGCTTTCTGCGGCCTTCCCAGTTGCTTTTGGTGTGATGGTGGATCAATGGCCGGTTTCGCTTTGTTTGCCCACAACTCCGGATTAGACACAGGACTTATAACTGGAGCATATGCCCTACAGAATGTAACTTTGCTGTAATAGTCATGAACAAAGTCCTCAACAGGTAGGCTCGGCTATAAATGGCAGCAACCGCATGCACACAAGGAAGCCTAGTCAAGTCAAATCTCCTACAACTACATGTACGTCGAACCAAGTCTATCGCATGCTTCACCCCACTCCCATCCATCACCTTAAACTGCGTATCCCAGCATGTATCGACTGGCAATACTTAGATGCATTCTTTGTACGCTCAATAATTTTGCAGATTTTCAGGGCAAACAAACCTTTTCCCTTCTTAATTGATTGTCTCTTCTTATCCATCCGTGCCATCAAGTACCCCTGCATTTTCTCCAATATACGTATAATTGGTTTGTCCCTTGCTTCAACAATGGAAGCATTAAATGCTTCGCACAAGTTTCTGAGAAGAATGTCACATTTGTTCACATGACTAAAATGAGATCGATTCCATTCAGTTGCGGGCCTCTTTTCAAGCCACTCATGAGCCTTAGCATTTTCCAATTTCATTGCCTCCATTTTAGCTACCCAATCAGCAGCAATAGTTGATTTAGCAGTTGCCCAAAGTATTTGCTTCAAAGACAGGCTAGGAAATGAACTCATGAAGTTCGTATAAAGATGACGGACGCAAAAATGATGCTCTACATTCGAGACGTAGCTGTCAAGTGCATCACGGAGTCCTTTTTGCTTATTATTCGCTTAAAAATATGAGTGCAAATGCGAACCGCAAGTGTACGGTGTCAAACAAGTAGTAAAGTGAATTTGAGTCCACGTATCGATCCCACAGGGACTTGTTTTGAGTACCAAAATTTGTCAATTTATCACTTTATTTGATGGATCAAATTAATGGGTGTAATAATACTAAATTTAAATAGAATGCTAGGAGAATAATGCTCTACTAAACCTATTATGCAAGAATTAAAAGAATTTGTAGATTAAATCAAGGTATTTAAAGACTTGGGACTCATTACTTCATCCAATTGATCCCCTTAATCCCACATTCATGGATCCAAAATAATTAACTCGTGTTAACGGTCGAATTTTCTAAATTATATAACTATCTCTCTCGATGATAATTAAATCTATTCAATCGGGCCAATTTACCTATCTCTAAGTAAATTCGTTATCAACCTTCATGAACGCATTCAAACAAGAAATTCTAATCGGTTTCCTTGAAATTCCACCTACGTGACCGCACTAACCACAAGTTTATCTCTAAATCTTGTCTAAATTAGTGTTCTATGTTGTCTAAATCTAATTCATGTTCTCCTCTCGAATCAAACATAAACCAATAGATAAATTCACCAATTGATCAGAAAGGCAAATAAAATACCCCAACAACATAGAATTAACACACAATCAATTACTAGAAATTTGGATCCATTCACATGGAATTAAAGTTCATAATTGGGATCCATAAATCGTCCCAAGTAATAAGAGTTTAGCTACTCATGGAATTGAAATAAAAACTAAAGACAAGAAATAAAACGAAATACATAACCGGGTTTGAGAGAAATAAAGTTGAAGCCTTCAATCTCTTGAATTCCTCAATTTCTTCTCCAAACTTGTGTTGTAGCTTCCCTCCTCTCTCTAATCTCTCTTAACCTCCTTTTATAGCCCTAAAAAGGTCCCAAGAATCCTCCAATTTCGTGTGTAAGGAGGAGCCCAAAAGTATACCATAATTGGAGTCCTAGTCCAATTAGGAATCACGCGCGCAAAACTGGACAGCCTGGCAGTATTTACTATTTCGGTCATAAATTCTTCATCTGATGTCCGATTGAGGCGATTCAAATTCCTGTGGAAACTAGACGAAAATATCTACAGTTTATTCAGAAATAGCCACGTCCCAATTCCACTTTTATCTAGGTCAAAATTCGTTCCCAATATTTAGCATAATTTCATTATCGTCCTCAAACTTGGAAACTTTCATTATCTTCATATCTCTTCCCTTCTTTTGGTCATCTCCACTCCAATATTGCTCCGCTTTCCTCCATATCTAATTCTTCTCCTAAAATAATAATAAATTGCAAAATTTAGGCACGAAATAGATAGGAGATAAAATTAATTGGAGTTTAACGACCCTAAATAAGTGCGTAATACGCACTTATCAACACCCCCAAACTTAACTCTTGTTCGCCCTCGAACAAGGAACTAAGTAACACAAAGAAACTGTCACGCACTGAACACTAACCACAGATAAGACTCAAACAAGTCAAGTAATGTACCATTCGCCTCAGGTAGTTAAATACTTACAGAGCTCCATTTGGGCCGAATAAACATGCACCAAGCTATTCACTTAACATGTACACGACTTTGTAATGTATTTGCTAGCCATGGCTCGACTCAAGTCCACGTCAAAATCTAATCACAGACCACACAATACAAAACCATGCCGATTTCCCCTTGTGGTAAGATTATTCTCGCCCCACTCGTAGAGTTCACTCTTTATACTTTTCTCTCAAGTCCCCGAGATATTTCACTCGATGTGGTGTTCTAAAAATAAATGTATTTTTCCACACAAGATGTTAAGTAGAAGTGACTGGATGTTAAAGGAATTACCGTTATCCGTCCATCCATCTTTACTTCCAAATTTCCAAATCTCTAGCTTTTGAACCTTTTCCCAACACTTCAAACCCCTATCGATCTTTATTTCCTGATTTTTATTTTTTTATTTTTTCTTTTTTCTTTTTTTTTTGTCGCTTTTTTTTGTGTTTTTGTTTGTGAAATGCGGAATGTAATGCAATGCACTGCCCCAACAATAATGCTTTCTCAAGGACCCGTGTAGCGAGTTTTAGGTCGATGACTCCCGAGCTCGTCACTCAAGGCACCAGGTAAAATACCCCTCAGACTTAATCACTCGAGTCAATGAGGCAAGAGAATAGGGCAGTGAATGCAAATGATTTTTCTCCTCTCTTTTTCTTTTCTTTTTCTTTTTTTTTTTTTTTTTTTTTTTTTTTTTTTTTTTTTTGCGGGAGACTGATAGTATTGGTCAGTGTAGGGACAAACTCATCAACCTAAGATTCTTCAATTTAGAGCAAAGATATCAAGGTATCAAATTGCAATTCCCCCAACATAAAGTCACTAATCTTACCACCCCCAAACTGAGCCTTTTAGTTAATTGGCCCTACAATTTAGTTTGGGACAATTGCCTATTTCTACTAGTCGAGTTGTGCATTACAGACAGTGTGAGGGATACGGCATCTAGATCAAATTCAGACTTAGATTCAAGCCAAGCCATGACCATGTGCTCTTATAAGATCAGTCATGCACCACTAAGTGACATGCAAAGTTAAAAGGATTAAGTGATGTTGTAAAGGTCCAACTATCGCTCTATTTCAATTTTTACCCAAAAGAAACAATCATCGGCGATACACTACTTGACAAACAGACACAAGACACATTTTTTTTTTTGGAAGACTAACATTTACGACTCACAAATAAACACATAAGTAAAAATTGGAAAAAGCAGACTCATGAAAAGACCTATCGACACACAACCACAAATATTGTCACACCCCCAAACTTAGCACATACATTGTCCCAATGTATCAAAAGAATAAAAAGGAAAGATAGTACCGGGCGTGTAGTTGGGAGCAATGCGTGCCATCTCCACCAAATCATCCATTGAAAGGGCCGGATGGCCTTGATACGCAGAGCCGCTCAAACATCTGCATATCCTCTTGATGATCTCACTGAGCAAAGTCTCTTGTCCTATCTCACATGACCCTCTTGGAATGTGTTTGGTTTTTAAGAGAAGCACTTGGAGAAGACAAGTAGTAATTAGGGGATAAACCTCTCAAAATATGCAATTGGTACTTTGCCAAGTGATTGTGGGAGGAAGATAGGTGAGGGAAAGAGAGAGGAAGTTGAGGAAGAGAGAAAGTGAAACTAGAGAAGGGAATTGGGTTGTAAGACCAACTTTTATTTATTTATTTATTTTTATTATTTTTTATTTTTTCGGTCGCGGTCGCGCTCAAGAGGGGCGTGACCTAGCGTGACCTGCAGCGCGCCCTCAGATCGCGTGGGTCGCGCTTTAGGTCGCGCCCTGCGCGATATTTTTTTTTTTTTTTTTTATAATGGAATTAACATACTAAGGAAATTTCTTTTAGGATAGACTTATTAAAAATAGGAAAATAAGAAAAAAGTGCAAAGAAAGCGAAAAATTGAAGTAAAATTGGACCGAGTGTACCAGGTGGGTTGCCTCCCCCCTAGCGCTTGTTTATAGTCCCGAGCCTGATTTTGGATGATCATGGTCATGGAGGTTTGAAACGGATTTGGGGAGTCTTGTCTATTTTGTCGTTGCCTTCTGATTCGGTTTCCAACTTTTTCCTCTTCCATTTAGGCATCCACAATTCATGCAAATTACTTTGAGTTTTCTGATCGAGCTTGTCTGGTTCAACATCCTTTTTTTCAATTGTCTCGAGTTCGAAACAACTGTCACTTTGAACTTCTTTGTTTTCTCCTTTATGAATGTTGAATATGACTTTATCCTCATCAACCCTTAAGATTAGCTCTCCTTTTCCACATCAATTAGAGCTCGCAGATGGCTAGAATGGTCGCCCAAGAATGAGCGGCATTCGATATCCTCTTCAATGTCCATTATCATAAAATCTGCAGGAAAAATAAATTTTCCCACTTTTACCAGGACATCCTCTACTATGCCATATGGACGCTTGATTGTGCGACCGCTATTTGCAATGTCACCGCTGCCCCGCTTTGGCTCGCCTTAACCCAAGTTTCGTAAATGCACAAAGGTGGCATTAAATTTACACCGGCACCTAAATCACATAAAGATCTATCAAAATTTATATTACCGATATTGCAAGGGATAGAAAAACTCCTGGGTCTTTTAGTTTTGGTGGCGACTTATTACGCAAGATTGCACTACATTCTTACATCAATGCCACGCTTTGAACTCCTCCAATTTTCTTTTCTTTGACAAAGATCTCCTTCATGAACTTCAAATATGTATGGCGTTTGAGCGAGAGCATCTGCAAATGGAATGTTGATGTGCAGCTTCTTGAAAATCTCCAGAAATTTGGCAAAATGTTTGTCCAGTTTACTCTTCTGTAGTCTTTGAGGATAGGGAATCGGGGGAACGTAAGCCTTGATTGGATGTGGCCTCGTTTCCTCATTTTTGTCCACCCTTGGCCCTTTGTCCGATGATTCGGCGGCGGTTTCTTGTTGCTCTTCCTTCTCATTCTCAACTGCATCTGAGGCAGCTGGTTCCTTATTTATTACTTCTATCTCCGGCAATTTAAGTCCACTTCTAGTGGTGATGGCATTGATTTGCTTTGGGTTGGTCACCGTATCACTTGGCAAAGTACCCGGGGGGCGTGCTGCTACTGCATTTGCTAAGTGCCCAACTTGAGTCTCCAAATTCTTGATTGCAGCATTTTGGTTTTGGAGAGTGTGTTCGGTCTTTTGCATGAAATTGTTGTTTGCTTCCATATATTTGGCTAAGACTTCTTCCAATGAGCTTTTCCTTTCCTGCGGCGGATTAAATCCAGGTGGCCTCATTCCTACATTGTTGTCCTTCCAAGAGAAGTTCGGGTGTTGCCTCCAACCCGGATTATAGGTTTGAGCGTATGGCCCATATGGTGGCCTTTGATTATTTCCAGCGAAGAATGCCTGCTGATCAATTGGTAAGTTTGAATGGGCCACAGGGCACTCTGTAGTAACATGGTTAGCACAACAAATATCACATATAGCACTCGACTGGGCCATGTTAGCTGTAGGCAAAGTCATATTATCCAATTTCTTGGAAAGAGCTGCCACTTGCGCTGCGAGTGATGTCACGGCATCAACTTCATGAATTCCAACATGCTTTGGCAGCGAACGATCTGAATACCACTGATAACTATTTGCAGCCATCTTCTCGAAAATAGAGGATGCTTCGTCATATGTCTTATCCATGAGTGAGCCTCTGCAGCAGTAAGTCCAGATGCTTCTTGTTCTCATCACTCAACCCATTATAAAAGGTCGCACGATGAGCGGTCGGGTATGCCATGATTTGGGCAAAGGTCTCAAAGAGTCATTGAATCGTTCCCATGCTTCAAATATAGATTCTCCATGGTGTTGGGAAAATGAGGTTATTTCACGCCTTTATTTTTAACATCCCGCCTGGAGGGAAGAATTTGTCAAAGAATTTCTGACACAAATTAGCCCAACTTGTAACTGAATTGGCGGGTAGAGTATAAAACAACGTTCTCGCCTTTCCAGCCAAAGAAAATGAGAACAATTTCATTTTAATAGCCTCTTGAGGTACTCCGTTAATTTTGAACATATCGCAGATTTCTAAAAATCGCCTTATGTGCTCATGGGGATCCTCGTCCTGCAGCCCATGAAATTGTACCGTTTGTTGGACAAGCTGAATAGTTCCCGGCTTAATTTCGTAGTTATTAGCAGTGAATCGCAGAGGAACCAAGCAAGTGAGATTATTCCCCATCGTCGGTGTGACATATTCCCTCAACGGACGAGCGGGGTTAGCTACAAGCCGTTCTTCTTCTTCAGCCATCTCCTGTCCCTGTTGTTTTTTCTTAGCTTCTTGTGCTTCTCTTAATGTACGTCGAAATGTGCGCTCTATCTCAAGATCAAAAGGCACAAACTCAAATAATGGGTTTGATCTCGTGTTTAGCATGCAAATCTGCAACACAAAATAAGTAAAATTTAGATGACTAAAAAATAAATAAATAAAAAAAAATAAAATCAAATTAAAGAAATAATTGACTAGTATCGATATCAATTACGAAGTCCCCGGCAACGGCGCCAAAAACTTGTTCGCTTAAAAATATGAGTGCAAATGCGAACCGCAAGTGTGCGGTGTCAAACAAGTAGTAAAGTGAATTTGAGTCCACGTATCGATCCCACATGGACTTGTTTTGAGTACCAAAATTTGTCAATTTATCACTTTATTTGATGGATCAAATTAATGGGTGTAATAATACTAAATTTAACTAGAATGCTAGGAGAATAATGCTCTACTAAACCTATTATGCAAGAATTAAAAGAATTTGTAGATTAAATCAAGGTATTTAAAGACTTGGGACTCATTACTTCATCCAATTGATCCCCTTAATCCCACATTCATGGATCCAAAATAATTAACTCGTGTTAACGGTCGAATTTCCTAAATTATATAACTATCTCTCTCGATGATAATTAAATCTATTCAATCGGGCCAATTTACCTATCTCTAAGTAAATTCGTTATCAACCTTCATGAACGCATTCAAACAAGAAATTCTAATCGGTTTCCTTGAAATTCCACCTACGTGACCGCACTAACCACAAGTTTATCTCTAAATCTTGTCTAAATTAGTGTTCTATGTTGCCTAAATCTAATTCATGTTCTCCTCTCTCGAATCAAACATAAACCAATAGATAAATTCACCAATTGATCAGAAAGGCAAATAAAATACCCCAACAACATAGAATTAACACACAATCAATTACTAGAAATTTGGATCCATTCACATGGAATTAAAGTTCACAATTGGGATCCATAAATCGTCCCAAGTAATAAGAGTTTAGCTACTCATGGAATTGAAATAAAAACTAAAGACAAGAAATAAAACGAAATACATAACCGGGTTTGAGAGAAATAAAGTTGAAGCCTTCAATCTCTTGAATTCCTCAATTTCTTCTCCAAACTTGTGTTGTAGCTTCCCTCCTCTCTCTAATCTCTCTTAACCTCCTTTTATAGCCCTAAAAAGGTCCCAAGAATCCTCCAATTTCGTGTGTAAGGAGGAGCCCAAAAGTATACCATAATTGGAGTCCTAGTCCAATTAGGAATCACGCGCAAAACTGACAGCTTTGGCAAAGATTTACTATTTCGGTCATAACTTCTTCATCTGATGTCCGATTGAGGCGATTCAAATTCCTGTGGAAACTAGACGAAAATATCTACAGTTTATTCAGAAATAGCCACGTCCCAATTCCACTTTTATCTAGGTCAAAATTCGTTCCCAATATTTAGCATAATTTCATTATCGTCCTCAAACTTGGAAACTTTCATTATCTTCATATCTCTTCCCTTCTTTTGGCCATCTCCACTCCAATATTGCTCCGCTTTCCTCCATATCTAATTCTTCTCCTAAAATAATAATAAATTGCAAAATTTAGGCACGAAATAGATAGGAGATAAAATTAATTGGAGTTTAACGACCCTAAATAAGTGCGTAAAACGCACTTATCACTTATCACTGATGAAGGTCCACCCAGTCCCATGTCCAATATGTAGGTCATCTACCATGACCTCAAAGAACTAATTCCAAGAATCTTTACACTCCGCCTCTACCACCACATAAGCTATCGGATACATCCCATTCTCTGCAGCTATACCCACGGCTACCAAAATCTGTCCTCCATCTTTACCTTTCAGAAAACAACCATCCAATGCTATAACTTGATGACAACCTAGCAAGAATCAATCGCGAACAGCATTTAAACAAACATACACCCTCCTAAATTCTCTAGAATCTCCCACCATCTCCGCTTTCAGAACAACATTGCTTCCCTCATTAGTACGCCTCAATTCCATGACACCTTGGGTGCGTTTGTCGCGGCGCGCCAAAGTTTAATTTTATTTCCTTACTCGATTTCAAAACTACAAATTAATGTAGAAGTGGTAAGTAAGGGTCGAATCCAAGAGGAACGGTGCTTAATCTAGTTGATTTTATCAATTAATATAGAAAAAGGGGGGTTTTGTGAAGTTGGATGAAATTCGAAAATAAAATGACAAAATAAAAGAGATGAAAATGAAACAATTGAAGATATATCTAGTTCTCGGGTTCGGTTGTGTCAACAACTTATATTTATCTTTCCCATGCAACGTGTTACTATTCCTTCTTCAATTTATCAACTCTCAATTAACCAAGAAGCTCTGATTAACGAATTCTTCCTTAAGTGTATTAAATTAAAGTGAGTTCTTTAATTTAACATCTAGCTATTGGATAACCCTAAACAAATTCTTAGGATTTAATGCAAAGCTAGTGTGAAATGAACGAGAAGAATGAGTTGAATTAGATGAATAATTTCACAAACTCGAATTAATACATCTAAGTTGATTTGTTAATAAATATGCCCGATATTCATTTGCTACTGTGGATTGGAATCTAGTGACAATTACGGATCAAAAGTTTCCAATCCTAGCACATAACTTGAACTTAAAGATTAATTGATTCAATTGGCCAAAGTGAATGCAATAATCACATAAATTCAAAACGGGTTTAAAAGCATAACAAATCAACAAATTGAAGTAGAGGAATAGATAAAACGTTAGCAAAGAGTTAGAAAAGATAACAACATGATAATTGAACACAACGTCCCCCTCGAACTAGATAGAAAAATCTAACTACTCATATTTGCGGGGTTTCATACTTTTTAGCGAGTGTTCGCTTTGTATCACCACCACTATATGATAGATTATACGCAAAATATAGAAAACAAGTAAATAAATGCTAAGAAATAAATAGAGAAATAAAAGGGAAAAGAGAAACTTATCGAAGAAATGATCCGCTAATCATATTCATAGCCGAAGTATCGTTGATCGATTGAAGCCTTTATTTCTTCCGCCGGAATATGAAAAACTAAGATCTTTCAAGCTAAAACTAAGAACAAATGAAGAAGAGAATTTTATTGAAGAGAAAGTTGGAGAGACCTACTAGCTAATTCTCTTCCACTAAGTTGTGCATTTCCTTCCTTACAAATGCCTCTATTTATAGGCAAAATTTCACAAGAAAACATGATAAAAAATTGTACAACTACTCCATTATGATTCCACTAATTGGTAACCACCAAATCATGATCTTAAATTGCTCCATTAGTTCAAATATTGTATCATGGTATAGGTAAGCATCTTGGCTGAATTGTGCAATTAGAATTTCCTTTTTTTGATATTTTAATAGAAAGTTATGAATTTTCCACCAAAACATGGCCCAAGAAATCCTCCATTCACATCACTCTCGGTTTTGCCCATTTTTACCATGATATAATCCGAATCATTTGAAGAGGTCAACATCAAAGTTGTAACCCTCTGAGTGTCCTTTCCAACAATATAAAGTGCAGGTCAATCCGAATTTTGTAGCAAAAGTTATGGTCAAATTACTGAACTGCGGCAGTAAATTCGAGCTGCTGATTTTTTACGCTTTGTCCTTTCTCTTCAAATGGCCATAACTTTCACTAGGAAACTCCGATTTGGGATCCGACAAAAATGTGGAAATCCTCTTTTGATATTCTTTGATATTGGCACAAGAAAAATTGTAAAAACAATTTTTCATAAAATTGCATCGGAGGCCCTCCATATTTGAATTTGCTTGCATTTTGGTCCCAAGTTCCGTTTTCGCTCCATTTTTATCCATTTTGGCTCCTTTTGATTTCTTGGGACTCTAAACACACAATAAAAGGAAAACACATAAAAATAAACATATAATACTAATAAAACACACAAATACGTAAAATAGAAGAGTTATTTAAGTGCTTTTCTAGCACTTATCACACCTCATTAGTACGCCTCAATTCCATGACATAGTCAATAAGAAGCTGATATTGTGCTTTGTTGCTTCCCTGTATAATTTCCATATACTTCGTCTTTGTTCGATAAAACTGTGCCCTCGTTGGTGCCTTCCCACAATACTCCTTCATAGCATCGACAAAAGCTTGCTTCATAATATTAGGCTTTGAGCGGAATAACTTAAAAAATTTCTTTGCAACGAACGGAGAGGTTGCCCACTTGTCGTCAAACACCATTGGGCAATCGTGTTCCATGACGAGTGCATTAATCCGAAAGTTACATGCCTTGCTTAACTCGTGCATACAAAATGCAAGGACAACCTTCTCACCCTTTACACTTTGCCCTCAAACGATAACCTTCATCCTTCTCAAAATAGATACCACGTGATTTTTTAATGCATATTGGATAATTAGTGACATCAACTACTTCTTGTTCAAGAATGTCAATCCTACAAGGTCAATAAAATAGTAAATACAACAGCAAAAGTTTGGGGGTCTTATAGTGCAACTCCACATGTAGCTAACACATGCAGGCATGCAAACATTCTCATGGCAAAAGGCAAAAAAAAAAATAATAATAATAATAATAATAAATACATAAAAAAAATTCAACGCCTCTAAAAATATATATTCAAAGAGAAAACAATTGCACTTACCCAATTCGAATGCACAATTGTCATTATCTGTTGGACCCTTATATATAACTTCTTTGACCCTTTTCAACAATTCTTCATCGTCTTCATCACTATGCACGCTGTCTATGTCGTCAAATTTGCCGGAGTCACTTCCCGCATCACTACCGGCATAATTCATAGTATGATCATCAAACCAAGTGTAGTCATCTTTCCCCAAGTTCACATTCTCTCCATCTTTTTCAACAGCCTTTTCCACTGGTTGTTCATAGTCAAAGTCATCGAAATCATCAACAATGGGCTGATTTTCATCTTCATTAACCGCCTCGTATTAACATGCTCTTGTTCTTGCCCTTGTCCCATTGTATATTGATCAACCATAGGTTGTTTCCCCTCTCTATGTTCTCTTTTTCACTCCCGAGCATTGGCCCACTGTGTCTTGATCTGGAACACACTGATTCTCATGATCATGGTACTCTCCGAAAACAAAAAATTCTTCAAATAAAAAATCATCATAATAAGATCCTGCCAATCAGCCATTGCTTTATCGTAATTATGTGTTTTAGACTGTAGAATATCTTGTTGTTGCACAAATGTGTCATCTTCATCAAACAATATCGCAATCCCTATTTCACAAAAGCCCTTCCCAACCTTAGGCAATCCAGTAGCATAAAACTCAACCTAATCACCCACTTCAGCAGTAATAGGCCCTTCTTTTCTCCCATTCGGCTCCTCAACTACTTCATCAGTCGACTTTAACAAACCAGGGGGCTTAGGAACCTCTAAGAACTACACATATGCTATCCTTACTTTGTCTATGTCTTCACAGAATTTGAAAAAATCTTCATCCTTCATCAATTGAAACATACCCTTCGAAAGGGACTTCAATTTCGGCTTTCTATACACAAATCCAACAGGTGGATGGATCTTTAAGGCTTCAGGAACGCATTCTAGTTTGAACCTCTCAAATAAGTTGAAATCCATGTAATCAACATAATGAACTTGGGTCCCAACATACAAATCAGTGTATCCTCTTTGCACCCAAGTCCCACCAAAGAAGCATTGTAATGTGAACCCAGTGGTAGAGGGATCTAAGAAACAAAAATTTTGACCCCAAAAAGAAAATGTATTCTCGCATTCACAAAAATAAATCCAAATAAACCTAAAACCCATGTTAAATACAAGATTTGTAAGTGAAACTTACCATATTTTGGGCCTTCTTCTGTATCCCTTCAAAACGAAATCCCCATCTTCTCCAACAGTGACGCAAGCAAATGGAATAACGTTGTCCTTCTCCGGTGTCGAGGGTTTGTCGAGTGTTTTGTTTTTATTTGGGGATAATGTTCATGTGATGGTGATGGTATGAGTTTACGTGAGTTAAAAAAGCATTTTTTATTGATTTCCAACCATGCCTTTCCACTTAAGTGCAAAAGAGACAAAATAAGCCCAATTAACGGTCAAAATGAAAGGAATCTATTAAAGGGGGTAACCTGAAACAAATTGAAAGATTGGGGTTGAAATTGTTACAAAATCGAAGGTTTTTTTTTGGGGGGGGTTGCATAAATAACCCTTCCACAAATAAGGGATATAAATTTTCTAGAATGCCATTTTTTTAATGTTCAAGTAACATCGCAATTTATCCTCCTTTGTTTGATTAAATGTTGGTGATTTACATGTAATATTTGGTCTTGGTTAGTAATTGGATATTTTAATTGACATCTAAGTCATATATTTGGTCTTTGCCTGCTTTGCATATGAATGATAGTCTCTAGCTTGGCGATGTTAAACTTCATTTGATAGTTTGGTACTGCCAAGCAGTGTATAAGCAATATTAACCCTAGATTTTGTTTTCATTGACCACGGTGATTTTCTTAAAGAGATCCATATTATAATGCCTTTTATATACTACAAAATACATTTCTGCCATCAAATGAAATAAAGAAATAGGAATAGTCGTACGAAGGTGCTTTGCTTAAACTGTTCCATATTATAATGCCTTTTCATTTGCTTAAAGTCTTCCATCTTTTGGTTTTTGGTTGCCATCAAGAATCTCATACTTTATACTGAATCATCTCTTTAAAAGATTAGATGTGTTGCATCCTTGCGGCTGGAACCAATACGCAAACTTGACATCAAGATTAGTCCTCGTGTTGAATTAGTACAATGTTTTCCTTGAAGTTATTGATTCATTTACTCACTGTTGACCATGATGGCGGTGATTATCCAGAGTGTTATAGTTAAATTCTTGCATTTATTTGTATTTAATGTAGTTTGAAAAGTGCCTAGCAGAGGGAAGTTGGTACCAAAGTAACATGTTCACATTATCATATATTATAGAGGCAACTGTCTAAAAAAATTGAGGTGTTCAAGAATTTCATAGGTAATATTATCGGTTGACACATAAAAAACATATGGAGAATATGTGTGAAAATAAAGGTGTAAAGAAGTGATCCAGTTAACAGCCTAGTTGGTGGCCCAATTAGGAACTGGGGCCCATTCTATTGTTGAAGAGCCTGACTTGAGCCCACTCTTAACAAGTTAAAGATACATTTGGTTGCAGCAAAAATCAAGATTAATTAGGGCTGTTGATCTTTAACTGAAACAAGATCAGGATCGGTCCACGTGGTTGTATAAAAGGCTCAGTTGTCCTTCATTGTTCAGAATTATCCTATTCACTCTCTTTTGTTTTAGATCTATTCTCTCTATGTAAATTCTCTTAGTGAGTTCCTTCATAGATTAGATTAGATCAAGGTTTTTGTGCAATTTTTCATCTCTTTGTGAGAATTTCTCTGAAGTTTCTTAATTTGTGAAACAACACTTTAGTTTGTAAAGTTTTTTTTGATTAATGGAAGTAGAGCTGTATTGTTTTAAATCCGAGTTCCTATAATTAGTTACAGTGACATCAGAGTATAAAGATCCGTCTTATTCTCAATCGAAAAGGGTTCTCAGTTAGGGTTTCCTCAAATCCACTCAAAAATTAGTAAATCGAGGGTTTTACCGGCCAAATTTGAGGATTTTTGAAGCAAATCAATAAATAAGTGAAAACTAGTGCTTCAAAGGTTGGATCTATGGAAAAATTGGTATTCTTGGATATGCAAGGAGAGAGAACCATATGAAGTTTACTCGATTGAAAATACAACAGTAAAGAGGTGCTCGATTGAAGGTTTTCCTTAAATAGTTTCAGGCGATATCACTTTTACAGATTTCCCATTAAAAGAAATCTCTAAACTTTTTTTATCACTCCGTGGAAACCTGTTCCCACAAGCCCATTTCTCTAGGGTTTCATATGAGAACCCTAGAATCTATGAGTCTGAGATACGACGAGGTTGAGTGATGGGAAAGTCAGTTCAGCGGGGAGCCTGAACTATAATTCCTTTAAAATTCTAAATTTATTGGTACCGTTTTTGAGTTCTTTGTGAAACTTTTGTGATACTGCTTCTTTGTGATACTCAAAGTGCTATATGATTTACTGCTTCTTTGTGATAATAAGTGTCCTTTGTGTGATAAACCATCTGCCTACTTTTGATATTATTCCTACTTCCAAAGGTGATCTTGAGCATTGGACTAGCCAGGGTGATTTTACCCTCTGGCAAAATAAAATGAAAGCTTTGTTGATGCAATTGAAATGTGCCAAAGCTCTAGATAATTATTGGCCAGATAATGTTGAAAAGGCTAAACTTGTTGAATTTGATGAGCCTGCTTGGAGCACCATTTATTTGCATCTCCCCGATTCGTGTTAAAATAAGTAGGAAATACAAAACTTGCTACTAAAATTTGGAAAAAAACTTGAAACTCTTTTCTTGACAAAAAATTTTCCAAATAAGTGTTTCTTGTGGAAATAGTATTTCAATTTTAAATTTGATCCTACTTGTGACTTGGAAAAGAATATGGATAGGTTCATTAGAATTACCACAAACTTAGTGAATGGTGGTGAAACATTGTCTGATGAACAGAAGGCCGTGTGGCTGTTAAATGGTCTTAGTGAGAAGTATAAAGACATTAAGACTGCTTTAGAATATAGAGGTCAAGCCTTTAAACTTGATATCATTCATACAACTCTTAGAAACAAAGAACTAGAATTGAGATCAGAAGATAAAGTTGCATTGATTGTTCAGAAGTTTGCACATAAAGGCAAGAACAAAAAGCAAAATAAAGGTCACAAAAAAGACAATTACCATAATCAGTAACCTCGGAATAGTAAAGATAAGAAACCTTAGGGTAAGAATTATTATAAGTCCAATGATAAGTCTAATGATATTGACAAGAGTGTTAAGACCTATCATTACTGTAAAAAGTATGGTCATTTCATTAAAGACTTTTAAAAAGGCTTAGAGATTTAGCCAATGCATCACAGACATACGCTAACACACAGAATGCACCTGATAACACTCGCTAATGTTGGTATGATCTTTACTGCTTCTTCTGTGAACTCTTTGAATCATTGGATTATTGATTCTGGTTGTACTTTTCATGTTTGCCTTGTTAAAGAATGGTTATATGTTTTTACCAATGTGAGTGGTAATCTTGTTAAACTTGGTAATGATATGAGCTACAATGTTCTTGGTATTGGTAAGATTGTGTTGAGATTGAAAAATGAAAACTTGGTTGTTTTGAATAACACTAGATATGTGCCTGAACTTAAAAGGAATTTTATACCAATTGGTGTGCTAGATGATGAAGGTTTTGACATATCTACTATGACATGCCTTACAAATGTTTTCAAAAATAATTAATTGATATTTTCTGTGCCAAAAGTGAGTGGTTTGTATACTTTGATTGACAGCCCAAAAGTACCTATGTCTTTTGCTAACATACCAACATCACTTAGTGCATCTACTTTGTAGTATAGAAGGTTTGGGCATCTTAGTGAAAAGGGTTTGCATATATATTGAGTCAACAATGTTTTCTCAACAAATTCGAGTACCACTTGGTATAGGTATTCACAAATCTGAGAAAGTCTTAGAATTCTTCCATGCAGATTTGTGGGGTACTTGTCCCTATTGTTATACCTTCAAGTTATTGGTATTTTCTATTGATTGTTGATGACTTTTCAAGAAAGTCTCGGGTCATACTTTTGAAAACAAAAGATGGAGTCTTTGCTACTTTCAAAGAATGGAAAACCTTGATTGAAAATCTGAAGGTCTAAGGATAGTGTTTCTTACAACTGATGATGGGTTAGAGTTTTGCAATGCACAAATTGATTCTTTTTGCACTGAACATGGCACACATAGACACAAAACAGTCCCATATATATCACAGCAAAATGGGGTTGCTGAAAGGTATAATCGAACACTTTTAGAAAGAACTAGGTGCATGCTTTCACATTCTGGACTTCCAAAAACCTTTTGGGGTGAGGCAGTAAGAACTGCCTATTATCTGTTGAATAGAGTCTATCTAGTGCATTGAATTTTATGGTGCCTGAACATATTTGGAGTGAGTTAGCTCCAAACAATTCACATTTAAGCACTTTTGGTTGCAATGCACATATACATCAAATTAAGTCAAAACTTGATCCTAGGTCTAATAAATGTATCTTTGTTGGGTATCCTGATGGGGTAAAAGGGTATAGATTATGGCACAGGGCGTCAAAGTGCTATAAAGTGATCATAGACAGATATCTGGTCTTTAATGAATCTGATTTTCCTTGTTTACATCATAAGACACTGAGTTTGTCACTCCACATGACTTTGTGACAAATGAACTGAAGTTGGATGATGAATATCCTCCCAATACCCAGAGTCAGATGATGACTTACAAGTAGTACAACAGCATGACACTCTACCTCATACTATTGCTAGAGACAGACATTGAAGGGAAACTAGGCCACTAGCTAGGCATTTACACCTCAACTTTGAAACCGCCTTTGCTTTAATTGATCCACATCTGATTGAAACTAAAAGTTTTGAAGAAGTAGTTTCTAGTAAGGATAGGCAACTCTGGCTTGTAGCAAAGCAAGATGAGATGCAATCCCTACTAAAGAATGGGACCTGGATCTTAGTAGATAAGTCAAAAGAGCAAAAAAGTTGATTGAATGTAAATGGGTTTATAAAATAAAAGAGGGAAAATCTAAAGAATGTGACATTAGATATAAAGCAAGACCTATAGCTAAGGGCTGTACACAAAAAGGGTGATGATTATACTGAAATTTTCTCACAAGTTGTTAAATGCACCTCTATTAGAATCTAGTTTGCTTTAGTTGTTCAATATGACTTGTTTTTGCAACAACTAGATGTCAAAATGGCCTTCTTGTGTGGTACTTCGGATGAAAGAATTTATATGAAATGGCCCATTGGATTTGTGAAAACTAGTTGTGAATCAAAGTTTGCTTGCTTAAAAATTGTTGTATGGGCTGAAAAAGGCCTCTAGACAATGTTATAAAAGGTTTAATGGCTTTATTCTTCAACTTGGGTTTAATAGAAGTGAATATGATCACTAATTCTACATAAGAAAGCCCAAATCTACTTATTTTTTGTTTTTATTGTTGTATGTACATCATGTGCTTGTTGCTGGTTTTAGCTTGAATGATATTAATGATATGAAAAAGAAAATAAGATCAGAATTTGAAATGAAAGGTCTTAGGTGTGCTAGAAAAATATTAGGGACTCATATTCATAGAGACTTGACTAATCATACAACTATTTTTGCATTAAAAACCATACATATTAAAGTTGCTTGATAGATTCTCCATGACTGATTACAAGCCTGTTTCTTTACCTTTGGGTAATCATTTGAAACTATCAGTTCATCAGTGTCCTAAAACAAAAGAAGAAATAGATAGAATGTCAAAGATCCTATATGCTAACTATATTGGATGTGTTATGTTTTTTATGATCTCCTCCAGGCCTGACCTTCCCCATTCTATGAGTGTTTTGGCAAGATTCATGAGTAAGTCAAACTCATCGGGAAGCTCTGAAATACTTGTTAAAATACTTGAAGGGTACTCAGGAGTTGGGGCTCATCTTTGAAAAACAAAAGCACAGTCTAGTTTTGAAGGGATTTGTTGACCTTGACTTTATAGGTAATGTAGACAATAGGAAATCTACATGTGCTTATTTCTTCACTCTAAATGACACATGCATTAGTTGGAAGTCTCAACTTCAAAAGGTAGTAGCATTTTCTTCAACTGAGCCTGAATATATGGCTGCTATTGATGCTATAAAAGAGGGTATGTGGTGGAAAGGGCTTTTGTCTGAATTGGGGATTATTGAGAAATGCTTTGATTTATATACCGATAGTCAATCTACCATGTTTCTTAGTAAAAATCCTATCTATCACAATAGATCAAAGCACATTGATGTTAAATTTCACTTTATCAGAGACATTGCTGATTCTGGTAGTGTTAATCTAGTTAAAATCTCAACCCAATTCAATCATGTAGATGCTGGAACTAAGGTTCTTTCAGTTATGAAGTTTAAAGATGCTTTGTGTGCTTTAAACTTGAAAGAATTTATGCTGCTTACACTATATGCAGGAACTAGTAGATGGAGCTGAAACCATGGATCAAGGTAGAGTATGTAGAGAAGTGATCCAGTTGACAGCCTAGTTGGAGGGCCAATTACGAGCTGGAGCCCATTTTGCTGTTGAAGAGCCTAATCCGAGCCCATTCTTAACAAGTTAAATATACGTTTGGTTACAACAAAAAATAAAGATTAATCAAGACCATTGGTCTCTAATTCAAACAAGATCAAGAGCATTCAACTGGTTGTATAAATGGCTCAATCGTCCTTCATTGTTCAGAATTATCCTATTCATTCTCTCTCATTTATAACCCTAGTTTTTAGATCTATTCTCTTAGTGAGTTCCTTAATAGATAGATAAGATCAAGGTTTGTGTGTGGTTTTTCATCTCTTTGTGAGAATTTCTTTGAAGTTTCTCCATGAAACAACACTTTAGTTTGTAAAGTTTTTTTTTGATTAATGGAAGTAGAGCAATATTGTTTTAGATCTGAGTTTCTATAATTAGTTACAAAGGGTAATTATAAATTATTTATATAAAAAAAATGCTATCAAACAATCACTTAGATTTTTGTCAAGGTTCTTTATGAAGATGATTACTTAAGAGGCTGTTGAGGAAGCTCGGTGAACTTGTATCTTAAGCAGGTGTTAGTGCATGTGTAAAAATGGTTTTTATGAATTTTAATGTGATATTGGGGGAGAATGAGTGAGTTGAATAGTGGAGATTTGTATAGTACAGGTAGATCCCACGAGATATGTGGATGCGAAATATGAGAGAGAATTAGTAGAGTTAAAAAAATGTATAAAAATATGTGAAAATTTATAAAAATTAGTAGGCTATCACGCGCTAAAGCATCTACTATGGGAGTTCAATTTTAGTTTGTAACGTCCATTGATATTAAAAAATGCTTTGTCAAGTACTCCTCTCATTTCTTCTCGCCGTGATAAAAATATGTACAATTCAAGTTAAGTAGTGTTATTTTTTACACTCTTTATTTATGTGTGCTTGTTTTGGCTTATCTTTAACATTCACTTCTACAATCCTATCATATTCAAAGTCAAACTTTAATTTCAACCATAGATTCAAAACTAATATTGAACATTTAGGTGCAAACAACAATTTTTTTATATTCATTATTTCTTTTCTTTTCTCATGTGGGGTTGGAGTGAGTGGGTCTGATATAGACAATCTATTTTGATGCTGTCTGTACTCTTCCAAATCTTTTACATGATTTACTTTATTTTTCAATATATAGGAATATACTTTTTTTGGTCATTCTTCAGCATGAATTGGCACAATTGGTCCAAAAAAAAGTTGCTCTAGTGCAAATTTGGTCCGAATTTAAAAAAGGTATCGCATTTGATCTAAAAAAATTTGGCGAGCGCTTGCCCTATTTGGATGGAATCTGTCCATTAAGCCATTAGTCAAAATCAACTTTTGAAATTTTGGATGCACGTTTGGTCCATTTGATTTGAAATAAATTACACAAAATGTCCTAAGCTTTAGGTATTGTTACAATCAAGTCCAAAAATTTAAAAATGTATATTTTAGACCCAAATTTAGTCAAATTGTGCAATTTTACATTTTATTTTTTCTATAGGCATTTATTTGGTCCATAATTAATTTTATGCTGATTAAATAGTTTTTATCAAAAATTTTCAACACAGTAGCATTTGTTTATATTAATATAATAACACAACATTCGAAAACTTTCTTTAGCATTAGAGATGCAAATGTTTTGATTTTAATTAACAATTAACAATAAATATAATTATTGCACCTACAAAATTTTTATTAAGAGCGCATTACTGCAAAAAAATGTACTGGATGCAAAGAATTAATCAAATCAAATCAAAAATAAAAAAACCCTCCCCCTAACCCCACCCCTCAGCCACCACCAGGTGGTGGTGGTTTCGAAACCACCACCACCACCGTGCATGGTGGTGAGGAGGTAGGGTAGGATGTGGTCAGTGTGATCGGGGTCGTGGTCATGGTCTGGGGCCTGGGAATTAGGGAGGGAGATGGGCTTTTTTATTTTTGATTTTTGATTTTCTTTTTTTGTATTTTTGATTTGATATGATTAATTCTTCATATTCGATATATTTTTTTGCAGTAATACATTCCGAATAAAATTTTATATAGGTACAATAATTATATCTATTATTAACTATTAATTAAAATCAAAATGTTCGCGTCTCTAATGCTAAAGAAAATTTTCAAAAGTTGTGTTATTATATTTATATGAACAAATACTACTTTATTGAATTTTTTTTATAAAAACTATTTAATTCGCATAAAATTAATTCAATAAAATTAATTATGGATCAAACAAGCACCTATAGTGAAATTGTACAGTTAACTAAATTTGGGACCGAAGGATATATTTTTCAAACTTTAAGATTTGATTGTAACAATATCCAAAGTTTAGGACCTTTATGTAATTTATCTCAAATAAAATGGACCAAACGCGCACCCAAAATTTCAAAAGTTGACTTTGACTAACGGCTTAATGGATGGATTCCATCCAAATGGACCAAACGAGCACCAATTTTTTTTGACCAAATGCGCTACCTTTTTTTTAAATCAGGACCAAACTCCCTCTAGAACAACGTTTTTTTTGGACCAAATGCCCCAATTTCCCTTCTTCAGCTGTAGAGATCAACTACAATTGACTTTCATACTTATCAACAAAAGGTGGAGGGAAATTCACCAATTATTTGTGTAGCGTGCATGTTTGCTATTTCTTAAAACATAAGAGAATCAACAATGAACAACAATTGAGATTACATAAGAGATCGTAAAACTTTTAGTGTACAATAATTTTAGATGGGAGAATTCATCTTGGAAAACTTTATAAGAATATAACAAACACTGCATCGATTCTTTATTTGATTACTATGCTATTGGTGGACCGAAAAATGAAATTCTTTCACTTGGTGAGGATAAGGTATTTTCTTCATCCCCTTTGGTTTGTTACAAAAGCACTTGGTTTACCAAGAATCGGTATTTTTGCCTTTGTTTTGTACATTCTACCCCCTTTTATACACCTTCCTTGTTTACATGTTTTGACAGTATAAATTAGATTTCCTCTTTGAACTCCAATTCTTGTGATTTTCCTTTATAGATCATTTGAGTTCACCCGCACAATGATTGCGTGTTGAACATAATGGAGGATATGATTTGTGGCTATGAACATCCAGTTTCGATGCACAAACTTTTGAGATAAGTGATGGTATTTTACTTTTGAAGTTCACTGGGCTGGTCAATGGTCATGCCATGTAAAGTTTTTTCTTCTTAGCTTGAGATGTTTACCACTGGTTGGAAGTGTTCGGAAAAAGGGCCCCAGATAAAAATGGATAGCTATTCATCTACTGTAAAAATGCAATAAATAACTTTGAATTGTTCCTATAGTTTGATATTTGTTTCTTATATAAAGATTACATCTATGTATTTTATAGTTTGTAACTAACAGTATAGAGTTTGTAGTTGCTTCAAGAAAGAATATTATAAACAAGTTTATTCATTCTTTTCCGTTCTTTTACATGACATTGGATCTTGAATTCAGGAGAACTTTTCCTTTTTTGTATGTAATTTAGTTTCATTATGAGGACAGTGTAGCAAAACATCCATTTTTATTTATTTTCATTATCAACATGTTGGGTGGTCTAAAATTACAAGTTGTGACTAAATTAGAAAAAACAATGTCCCTTTTTTGTAGTCCTGACATCTCCCTTCATTTGGTCACATCACTAGATTGATGGAGGGGAAAAAATAAAATAAAGCTATCGTTTACTGGAGTTATCGTCTTTTAATTTTATTAGTGCCTTTTGTAATCGATTACTTTGTCTTGTGAAGATAATTCATACAATACAAAAGAAAATTAGGCAACATTAAAAAAGCACTTTTCACCATAACTATTTTAGAACATGCAACAATCTAGTTTAATTAAGGGTGTGTTTGATTGCATAGAATCTATATCTATATCTATATATATATAAAAACAGCATTTTTTCCCTCCAAAATATCTTTTTTCCGAAATTTTTAATTAATTTTTAATTCCACATCATTATATTTTTCCTCCCAATGCATTTTTCCTAAAATAGATATTATTTTTGCCTTAAATAGATGTTACCCTTTTTAATGATATTCTTTTTATTATATACACCATCATTATATTCAGCATTAATATTCTTTTTAATTTAATTATATTTTTTTATTTGTTACCTAACCTAATCTCCAATGCAATTATTTTTGCTAACAATTATAGATAATAAATTAAAACGTGATTTGAAAGAATTCAACAAATTGTCTATGATAAATTATTGAAATAATTGTTCTTTCTTTCCACTAAAAAATTTCGTCTTCATCTTTTTTCCTTATTTTTTGGCTATGATTAATTTATAAGGCAAATTCATGGATTGATTTGACTTTCTTCAAACTCTTAGTATTGTTTGCATTAGTATCATCAATTTTTTTATCCAACAAAATTCTAATACAATTTATTATTATTATTATTATTATTATTATTATTATTATTATTATTATTATTATTACTACTACTACTACTACTACTATTATTACAATTATATATAATACAGTTATTTTATAAAATAATCATCTTCTTCTTCTTTCTAAGTTGATCATTAGGTTGAAAAGAGGTCAATAATTTTTGTTTATAATTATATGAAATAAATTAAAGTATAAATTTAAAGAATTTAATGAATTGTCTGCCATAAATAGTTGAAACAATTGTTCCCTCTTTCCAATAAATTTCTTCTTCCTTTTTGCTTTTTTTTTGGTCGTTACTATCATTAACTTTTTATACTACTGCATCGACTCCACTTTTTTTTTTATTGCGAAGGTAATTTTGTGGATTGATTTTACTTTCTTTCCTCAATAGCCAAATAATTTCCATGCGTTGGACGAGACATTGCTAGCATCTCCATCTAATGAGATATTCCTATCCAACATGGAAGATAATTTATATCCATTTGATTTACATTCGTTTGAATTGCTTATGGTGAACAAACATGTTTACTTTTCTGCATTGATAAATTTTTTATTATAATTTTTTAAATATCATTGGGTTGAGTCGACATATTATTTCAAAATAAAAGTTTAAGTTCTTATATTAGGTATACTTCATGTGATGCATAATAATAAGTTATATCTTTAAAATCATGTTTTTAGAAAACGTGATTTTTTATATTCTAAACAAAGCACTTGATTTTAGCAATTTCAAAAGTAAATGTACGCTTTTCCATAATTTCCTTTTTTTATAGTTTACATAATTTACTAAAAAATAACTCTTTTTATGATTGATTTTTTTTATTTGTTTAAATAGGACTTGATTATCAAAGTAAAGAATGTGAGGAATCTCAAGAATTGAAATACTAACCTCATTTCCACTTGAAGTCTACATTTGTGGTAAAGCTCAAGGGATAAAATTTTTATGAAAAATAATACATTAAGACGTATGCATATGTTCCATGTGTAAACATACTCTATAGTTTATGCTTTTAAAAAAAAGTAGAAAAACTTATTTTATTGCTTAACCAATAAAATAAGAATATTGGATTTCTAAAATATTTTTCTACATAAATATAAATTAATTTTTTGTTCATATAAATAAATTAATGTATATTAAAAATTAGTTAACATAATACCTTAATTTTAAAAAAAAATAAAATATCTTCTTAATTCAGTTTTTATGACAAAAATCTTGTGTAAGAAAGTCATAATTCTAATAAAAGGAAGTTATCGTTCTAACTCTCCAGCTTAAAACCTTTTATAGAAAAAAAGTAGAAGAAATAAAATATTTTATAGCATTTACATGCAATACCTGAAATCGATCACTGAATAACTCACTCAAATAAGATAATTTGCTAAAAGCACAAAAAAATCCAATTAAAAAAGACAAGTAATTATATTCCAATTACATTGTCCAAGTCATATTTGTGATTTTGATTTTATAGCATATTAATTTCATATCAATTTGAATTCCTTATCTTATAATAATATTTTTCTAAATAAATAGTTTATTTTAATTAAAATCAATTTATCCATTTATTGTATTATTCAACTGTATGGTGATAATTATTGGCTTGAATTTAATCGATCTATATTTAATTTTGATAATACTTACTTCCAAAATTATATATTTTAAAATACAATCCTTATTTTAACTAAAACCTTCGTTTTCAAATATATATAGATTGAACGATTAATCCCATCTCCTATATTATTTAGTTTCATATTAACTTAAAAGTCTAATTATAGTGATAATAAATAAGTAAATATCTAAATTACATATTTTTCAATAATGATTTAATAAGAAGAAAAGTAAATATCTAAATTACGTATTTTGTAAATTATATATTTAATAAATAATTGACTATTGACTCTATCAACGATTGAAATTATGAAACTCAATTAGAATTTTTTAATTGGCTCTCAATTATGATAAATATTTTTATTTATAATTCTATCTTTTAAATAAATATTGCGAATTTTGGCTACTTTAAATTATTTATTTTATAATGATTTTTGTTAGTTTAGATTTTATTAAATTTTTTAAAATCATCGATCAAGTTGTTTGTTTTAATTGTTAATCACATATATTTCAATTTATTTGTTTTATCCAAAATAATTTAAATTTAATATCAAATCATTCAATATTTGATTAAGAAAATGTAAAATCTATAAGATTTTTTTTATCAACCACATTAAAAATCTTATACAATTTAAATTATTTAAAGTAAAAATCTAAATTGATGAGTTTAAATAGAATATTAATATACCGAATATATTAAATTTCTAAATTTACACCAAATATGTTTTACGTGTTTAGTATGTTTAGAAAATATTTATAAAATAAATTAGATGTCATTATCACTTATATTTTAAAAAAATACAAATAAAAGCTTCTATTCAACAATATAATCACGATAGGTAGTGCAAGGAATGTGAATTTTCTAGCGTGGCACGACGGTCGATGGGAATCCCATCCAATTGCAATCCTTATATTATACTCGCTCGCCTTCAATTAAATGAGGATGGGAGTGGTGATGATGAAAAACATTTCCTAGCGGAACAGAAACAGGGTGTTGGAGTACCCACTATATTGTCATTTCTATAATATATATGTAAATTAATTATATTTTACAATCAAATCTTAAAAATCATTGTTTACATATTCATTATCGAACTATGTCTTGCAGTCTCCAAAGCAACAAATAGGTAGGGTTTGAAGTTTATGCTCTGTTATGATGATGGTCATCCAACCAAAGCTACTACGAATGTCGTGCGTAAAGAAGTTTTTAGTAATGTATAGTCTGGCACTTATTAATCATGTGATGTACGTTGTTTACTTTATTTAACTTTTTACACAAACCCTTTATATCATCTACGTTGATATAAGAAGTGAATAACTGCACTTATATATTATTGGTTTTCTACTATTATATTGTTTAAAGATAATGTCCAGTTGAGATAGTTGCTAGAGTTATACAAATTAATGATATGAAACTCTTATCTATAAGTAGCATTGTACTCGAGTTAAGGTTAGCTCAACTTGCTTTACTGTCGAAAATTACACTTTGAGTAAGTTAAATTTATGCTATCTGAACTGTGGTATTATATTTTATATTTCTAAAGGTTTTTCACATAAATGGACTTCGAAGTTCGAGCTAGAGGCTTACGTAAAAAATTCATGTTATTGTCGTATTATGATTCATTGGTAGATTAGTAGGAATTTGATTTTCTTGGAGAAAATTAGGGGTAAGATTTATATTTAAGTCCATTCATTGCTTCTTAGAAAAATATGAGTCATTTGTATTATTTATTTTGTGTTTATGTTGTTGAGAATAGTTGATGGTGTTATTTTTAAATTATTTTTATTGTTGAGATTTTCAGGAGAATTGTAAATTAAGTTATGAGATTTTCAAGTGAATTGTAAATTAAGTTATGCAAATTTTGGTGAGGTGTTCCTTAAATATTTTATAGGAAAGATTTGTACGATATACAGGGAAAACTCTATCGAAATTTTTATCGAATTCTTTCATTACTTATCTTAATTATTAAGTTTAGTGCAATCACAAATACTCGATTTATTATCTTGGTGGTGCTATTGATATAGAATTAATATATATCGAAACATGTATCTTGGTGGTGCTATTGATATAAAATTAATATATATCGAAACATGTAACTATTGATATATTAGCCTCCCGTGCAACGCACGGGTGAAAAAGACTAGTTGGGTGGAAAAGGAAAATATTTTCCATAAAAATTTTCCACTTTTGTGTTTGATAGAAAAATGGAAATTGAATTTAAATTCCATAGTACAAGCATTTTAAACTTATTTTTTGCTAATTCCATGGAAAATAATTTCCTTGGGGTGGTGTGGTTTTTGTTTTCCATATTACATGGAAAACAATTTCCTTTCCATCTTTTCCAATCAAACACACCCTAATAGTTCAGGCATTCGGCACACATAATAACCAACACATGATCACTCTACAATTGAAGTAAATAAAAACTTATTACATAATTTATCACGGTAAACAACACAACAATTTAATTAAGTCAATTTCCATGCTAGATTATACAACATCAAACACGTGCAACGCATGTAGTACGTACTTCGTACCAGTTTTATTAAAAGTTTAGTTATAAGTTGATGCTTTGATTCTACAAGATTCAAAACATATTTGTAAATTTTAGTCTAACTTAGACTGCTTTCTTAATTTATTTTGACATATTCCAACATGATCATGAACTATGTCCATCGCACATAGTACGTACTTCGTTCCAGTTTTATTAAAAGTTTATTTATCTTCTCTATTTTTTAAATTTATTTTTCTTCACTATGAAATTAGCGTATTATCCCTTTAAAAAATAAAAGATTTAGGAAACATTATATTGATACATAATCATGAAATACTTATAGCTCAATTGGTAAAATTTAAGGTTTAATTATATATTATTTTACTTTCAAACAACAGAGTCGCTGTTTTTTTTTTTTTTGTTTTTAAGACCAAACAACAGAGTCTTCAGTAGATAATATTTTTCACATTTCTTCACAGTCTTGCTAATTTTACAACCATACACACTTGTAAAAATCAACTCCTATTCTAAAATTAAAAAATAAATCTAATTTACGCCATCTATTATTTTTACATTGCATGTCACACATTGGATTTATCAAGTATAACAAGAGAAAAAAAAAACTTGTTCAATTTGATACAAAGAATTTCCTTACTAAGTTTGATATAAATTTATTTATAGGGATAGTGAGTTCAATAGCAACGCAGGAACGGTAAACATAATGTAAAGAGCTCGCTTGATTGTCAAATTATTTAGTTTAAATAATTTGGTGTAACTTGAATGAATAGTGTACCTCTAGTGAAATTTCACGTAACTTGAATGTAACTTGAATGAATATGGGTAAATTTCACGTATAATCCCCAAATGTAGGGTTTTGTATTAGCCGGGTCACCATTCTTTGCTTTTTCAATGTTGTGGATTCTTTATCTTTCATAAAGTCATACAAAGGGTCTCCGATGTTATGAAAATGACCTTTATACCCCTTAACATTTAAATAAAAACTAAAAAATAAAAAATAAAAATAAAATAATGCCTTCTGCATCCTACCTATTTACTCCCCCTCACTATAAATGATAAATTTCGGCAGTCATTTTTTTTTATAATAAAAGACGAGACCTATATTTTGTAGTGTTTAGAAAATTGGACTAATCATCGAACCAGAAAACACAACAGGTCAAAAGTCAAAAGGTTGAATTGAAGTTGAACTAGTATTAATTAAATAATTTAAAATATAATTTTCGTGCCAAAAAAAGGAAAAACTATATTTTAAAAATTTTCTCGATTTTGCCTGTTTTGACCTATTCAACTAGTTTTTTAATCGAATTTGGTTCACCTCGCAAAGGGCCGATTTTAATGGTTAACCAGACCAAATTTGGTATTACACAAAAAAAATTTGGAAAACTATACATAAAAAAATAGTGCACCATGTTGTTATGTTTAGGCTATACATTAATCAAATCCTAATAAGTCGGTATGATGGTTCCTAAAACTTAAATCATCAAAATCAAAGACAAGAATGTTGGTCTTCTAAACTACCTATCTTTTCTTTTTGCTACATATAATTTCAAAGCTCAAACGTAGATACAAGAAAATTCCCCAATTTGCTCAAAGACATGCTACAATACTCTACCCAAACACATGCAAAAATACTCTGCTCAAATACATGCTAGAATACCTAGTAGCTATCGAGATAAACGCAAAGAAAAAATGCATAAAAGCATCCTCAATAAATGATTAATTCACTCAAACCGCCTGAAATGATTAATTCACTCAAAACCCATGAGACGATCAAGATAAAAATGACATAAAGAAGGATAAACGGAATGGAGACGGCAACTGAAACGTGAAAAATGGATATCCATTAATCAGCCGAACGATTAAGAGAAAAATGTGATACGAGAAAGATTAAAAGATACTACCCACTAAACGATTAATCCATTAAGATATTCAAAAGATTTTAAGTAAAACATATACGACAAAGTGATTAAACTAAGAGAAAGGCGAAGGAAAACCGAGCATCATACGAAACGGTGAAGGAAAATGGAGCTTACGGCGGAGGCGGAGGCAGTGGCGCAGGTCCTCTCCGGCGAGCTCGGTGGTGGTCGTGAAAGTTTGTCTCGGATTTTTTTGGGCCTGAGATGAAATGGACGAGAGCTTCTGGCAAAGGAAAATGCGGTGGCGGCAGGTCCTCTCCGGCGAGCTCGCTGGTGGTGGTGAAAGTTTGTCTCTGATTTTTTTGGGGCTGAGATGAGATGGATGAGAGCTTCTACAATTGGAATGGCTGCTAGGGCTGAAAAAAGCGGGAAGACAAGCATTTTGCATGTCAGGTCCTTGAATAATATTCAAACGTTTAAAATTGGCACTGGGCATTAGTAAAAGCGTGGGATTCAAAATTGGCTGCATGGGATTCAAAATTGGCTGCACCTCCTTGCAACACGTGGCTACTAGCTCTATATTAAAAAACCACCGGGCGCACCTGATCAGCTTTGTGTTACTCAATTAAACTTATCATCGATACTAAGCGTAACCATAAACATGCGTAGGCCTTGTTCTTTTCAAAATATTTTTCGTTGACTCGAATTTTGTTTCGTGTGTGGTTGATAAATTGAAGAAAATATATTAAAAAATGTAAATAAATTGGCAAATTAATGTTTGAGTAGTTGAAAAGAATGTGAAATAAAAATAAATTGAAATAGATGAAATTTGTTGTGCAGAGAACAAGGCCTTATTTTTTAATAAAATTAGCATTAGATTTCAATCAAATCAAGGCAAGTAGCAAGCTCAGAATTTATTACGCTTTGTTTTTGAAGATTGTGATTATATTGACACAAGTGGGTGCACAGTAGACGACTAGACGTCATATTAATTTTCATGTATATCCTCCCTCTCTGTTCATGTGAGGTCACATCAACTGGTTCTTATTAGTCTTATTAGTCACAGATCAGGATTGAAGTTCCATTTGATGATAATGGCAATTAACTGCTAACGGCAATTAACTGCTAACTTAAAAATCAATATGATAGTGTAACAAGGAACTGAATCTTAATGAAATGGACACTTCACCTATAATATAGAGACGGGCTTAATATTGCTTGATTAATAAAAATTTTGTTCTACTATTCATGGTAGCTTAATATTCATTTTGATAAATTATATCAGGTATACTGATAGAAGACAAGATGCTATGGGCTACTTATGAATTGTCTAAACTAAAGAAAATACAAAGTGCCTGAAATTAAATAAGGGTGTGTTTGATTGGCAAGGGTGGAAAAGAAAACATTTGTCATCTTGCAAGGAAAATAATTTCTTGGGGGGGGAGCAAGATTTTCTTTTCCATGGAAAATGCCCAATTCATGCATAAAATGATTGTACATTATTTTCCATGGAAAATGATGCAATCAAACAACTAAGTGGGAAAAAATTTTCTTTGATGGGACATTTTCCATGGAAAATTTGGCCAATCAAACACACCCTAAGTGATTGAAGCAGCACAAGAAAGACGAACTGGTGAAGTTTGTTGATTCTGACGATGGACAAGTGGTTGTCGAATAACTGTGACTAAAATCACATTAAAACTCATTCTACAAAAATCATAGTAAGCTTCTAAAGTTAAGGTTAGATTCTAGCATTCTAGAAAAGAGTGTACGATCACAAACTATTTGCACAACTCGAAATTTTGTTTAGAATTTAATATTTTCTGGCCACGGAGCTAATGATCAAGAATCGAAATAAAAGTAATTCCTCTTTACATCAACTTCAGAAAACAAAACAAAAAAATCCATTGGAATTAACAAGATTTTTGAACAGGAGACAAGGCATTTGAGGAATAGAGACAGTGACTTTCTTGATAACAATGTAGCAAAGTACAAGACAAATAGTATATGGGTCACTAATACCATGTAGATTTTGCATTTATGATGAATCAAAATACAAGGTAATCGATTTCATAGGACACAGCACACTCACATAAAGCACACTTATATAAAAACAAAATCCTTTCCAATAGTTTCAACAAAATTTCAAGAAAGTAACACTCCTTAACAGGTAGATAAGAGCAATAATCTATTGGTCTAGTGTCCTTCATCTTCATTTGTTTACACTTATGAAACCTTAAGCCAATAATATGGTTCTAAATTAAAATTAGTCCTCCTCCACAAAGATAAAGCACTTCATTATTCAAAAAAACAAAAATCAATATATAAATAAAGAAAAGAATTTATGAGCAACATAGGGCGATGAAAATAATCAATGAATGGCATATCTCCTTAGCACCATTAATCATTTCTGCATAGTTCCATGTGACTAAATGGTCAACATTAAGATTTCAATAATCAACACAAGCAGGCCGCATAGATGATTTTCAATCTTGCAAATAAACCTATACATTAAAATATTTAAATTGTCCTACAATTAGTCTTAAGTGTACAACACAATGGAAACCGATTCAAATTTTACAATTTAATGTCTAATTATCTACACTACTAGAGGAAAATAATAGTCCCAATGGAGCTTAAAATACCTGAAATTGAAGGATTAAATTGCAGCAACGCAATCCAGTAGTGGATTATGGGTCTCTTCAGATTTTTAATTGGTTCGTAATTTGGTAGCCGCGATTGAATTTGGATGAGGCAGGTGTCTTTTTCAATTGAAACGTGTAGAAAATGATCCATGTTGTTTAAACTTTTGAAGGCGAAGTTGAGAATTTTATTTTTGGCAGACTTTTGAAAATAAATATTTTTACAATCCAAAAAGATAGTTTCGACAACCCAAAAAGATTTAATTAACTTGACATGAAATTAATTATCTAATATATTAATTCCTAATTATATTCTTAATAATTAATATATCTTTTATCTAATGAAATTTTGTTTCATTAAAAGGCTGAAGCGAAAAAAAAAAAACAAATACTGGTAAACCCAATTTTTTAATTTAAAGATAGATCAATGTGTCATAACTTACAGAGATTCTCAAATATCGTAAAACAAGGTTGAAGTAAAAAATTTACCTACACTTGCAATTGAAATGATGATTCAATGTAGAAAGCTGCAAGTAATTTCCTACATTTAGAAGATGCATTATTATAAAACATGTACCTCAATCTCAAGATAGTTGAAATCGTGAATGAGCAAAGTAGTATCTTTGATTGTTGCTAGGATTCCTCGTCAAAGATAAGAATTCTAGTAATTCTACAAATCGTCTCGTCCAAAAATCATTTGGGTAGAGACAATCTTCATACCCAAATTTACATACCCTTTCCGAATTAACATAGCCTTTCCACATCCTCAATGAAACCTATTAATTAATTAATTAAAAATGTGTGAGCAAGAAAAGGAATTTGTTAAACACATCCTCAATTTTTCCCGCCTATTAAATTTTCTTAATATAATTTTCTATCTATATATAAAATAATTTTTATATATAGAAAATTATGTGTTTTTCTTATTAAATTTTTTTATTTATTGCCTTAAATCCGTCTTCCCATTTAAAATAAACTCGCTTTTTATTTTTTATTTTTTCTTTCCTAATCCATATCCAACTCTCTTTATTTTTTTTCTTCCCTAATATATTAATATTAATGTATACATATTTTATTTAATTATTTCTACCATACTTTACCCAATCTCATAATATCTAAATACTCTCTCTATCATTTTCTCTCTTTTTTTTTTCATTTTCTACGTGTAAAACAAATTTGTGATTCTATTTTACTCGATTTGATGAGCGCTTTACAATAAGTATACTATAAATATAAAAATTTTTAATTTTTAAAAACTTAAAATTTACCACAAATATATAAATTAGTGTCCAACTTAAATATAAATTGATATTAATATAGATTAATGACTACTGATGTAATGATATTAAAAAAATTTGATAATTTGTTACGACACTTAATTGATGTTTGTGCATAAAATTCAAATATAATGAGATATATAAATTATTTTATCTTTTAATTCTATTCCATGTTTGATTTACCTTGAGAATAAATTAAATGAAAAATAGTACTTCAATTTGTTTGTCTCTCAAATATATGGTAAAACTAGCTTTATTTTATGTTCAAAATTGAATAATTTTTTGCTAATAAATAATGAATTTACAAAAATAATAATTTTTATATTGATATGATACTTAAGTACAAATTTTTGCGTAATTATACAAAATGGATTCAATTCTTTTAAAATTTAGACTAATAATATAAAAATCAAAATGAAGACGAGATACATTAATATGGTACTTAAATCAAAACTCGCATGTAATTACAAAAAATAGGCTCGATTAATATAGAATAATTTTTTAAAGCGAAAATTTTCATTTCATTTATTTTTAAGGTAAATCAAATACGAAATAAAACTAATAAAGCTAAAACAACTTATACATGAAATAAATCTCATTATATTTTTACTTTTACACACAAACATCAATGACATCAGTAACAAATTATAAATTTAATTTTTTACCTAAGTAGCTTCTATTATTATCAATTGTAATTTAGTTGACCTAGACAAATGTTATTTATTTGTGATAAATTTCAATTTTATTTTGAATCAGTAAATTCCAATTTTTTTTTCTTTCAAATCTTCAATTTATAGGTTTATATGTTGAATAATATAAGGGTATTTTACGAATTAGAATGAATTTTTGACTAATCTTTTTTCATAATTCTTCGTATTTAAAAGAATTATCTAAAATTAATAATTTTCACTAAGATTTAATTTTTATGCCATACAAAATTACCATTGATTAAAAATTTTAAACAAAAATTTAAATAAAGATCAGACCCGTTACTTGATTTTGGAAATAACTCGCTAAGAAACAAAAATTAATTAAAATTAACAATCTCGCTAAGATTCAATTTTTTGGCGATACACAATTACGATTCATTAAATTTTTACACAAAAATAAAAAGAAACTTGTTGGAAGTTAACCAGAGTTTGAGACAAAATCCAAGCATTACGATCCCTAATTTGTATTAAAAATTTAAAAATTATGTTGGACCCAATAATTAATTTTAGAAAACATCAGTCATTTTTATAAATAATGAGCTAAGGAACAAAAATTTATTAAAATTACCAATTTCTGTAAGATTTAATATTTGTGCGATGAAAAATTAAAATTCATTAAATTTTTACATAAAAATTAAAATAAATGTGTGAGATGAAAATTTAAAACTTAGCTTGGACCATTAAATTAATTTTAGAAAGAATTTATTATTTTTAAGAATAATAAATAGCTAATAAATGAAAATTAATTGAAATTAGAGATTTTGCTAAGATTTAATTTTGGCGGGATAAAAAATTGCAATTCATTTAATTTTTACATAAAAATAAAAAGAAACTTGCAACATCAATTTTGTTTAATTAATCATTCAATTATAACATTAATCGATTTTTTAATTAATTGAATCTACATCGATATCTTTTAAATTTCATGATATATTTTCAATTAAAACATATTTTGTAATTTAGATTCATATAATTCTTAAAATTATGGCATGAAGAAAATTATTTTGGCAATAATTAATTTTTTAGAAATAATTAACTTAAATTAAAAATTAACTATAATTATTTAAACTGTAAGTAATTAAAATAAAAAATTCTACTGCTAATATTTAGCAGAACCATGTGTTCATGGACAAAGATAGATCAAAATAAATTACATTGTTAAAAGGGAAAATACAATTAATTTTTTAAAAAATCATTAAATTGTGGGTTTTCCCTAAAAAATGAAAAAAAAAATCTTTTAAATTATAATATATTTTTTAAATTACAAGATTTCTTCAAAATTAGATTCATACAATTCTTAAAAGTGTAGATATTAAAATGATTATTTTAGAAATAATTAATTCTTTTCATAAATCATTAGGTAAAAAAAATTAAAACTAATTCTACAATAATTAATTAAGTTAATAATACTGTTACGATTTAATTGGACTTGGTTTCAACGGGCGAAAATTGACATGGTTTCTTTCGAAAATTAATAAAAATTAATTGTATTGCTAAAATAGAAAAATAGCATTAATTGAAAAATAAATAATAATTAAAATTAATTAGATTGCCATGATTGACTATATTTTTCCTAAAAAATGAAAGACATCTTTTGACATGGAAGATATCTTTTTAATTATAAAATATCTTTTAAATTAGATTCTTACAATTCTTAAAACTGCGGTTAAAAAACAAATTATTTTGAAATAATAAATTATTTTTGTAAATAATTAGCTAAAAATAAGGATTAGTTAGAATTAATTATATTTCTTAGATTTAATTGGATATATTTTCATTGGATGAAATTTGAGATAGTTTTATTAGACTAAAATTAATCAAAATTAATTAAATTACTAAAAGGGGAAAACATAATTATTTCACAAAAGGAAAAATAATTAAAATTAATTAGATTGTTACGGGAAATAAAAATATTCTTACGAAATTAATTTATCATTTTACGTATTTTAAATAAAGTTAAGTTAACATCTATAAGATTTTGGATTCTTCGAATTGGGGTGTTGCATCCTATTGTAAAGTAAGTCGACTGATCATTAGTCCCAAATTAAATTTATTTAATTTTTCAGTTGTCATACTTTTTCAAAACATGCTTTTCCTTTTATTCTCATATGTTTTTATATTTTCTATGATATTTCTTTTGAGTTAAAGTTGATGGAAAAATATTAATATTTCTTTTTGTATAATTACAGGTGTTTCAATGGATATGCTGCTCTTTTTTTTTAAAGTAACAAGCTCCAAAAATTGGTCTTCAAGTAGTATTGATTTTTTATTTTGACACTACTTGAACCAACAATTATATAATAATTCTTTGGTTCAATCTATTGCTTTCGTTAGGAAATAAGTCTAAGATTTCTTATTAAATAATTGGTTATTGACTCACTCAATTATTGGAATTATATGACTCAATTAGAATATTTTAACTAACTTTCGACTAAGTTAAATATTTATCTAAGTTTCTATCTCCTAAATAAATATTAAGAATCCTACCTACTTTAAATTATTTATTTTATACCGAATTTTTCCAATTGAGATTTTATTTAAATTTTAAATATCATCAATTAGATTATATATTTTAAGCATTAATCATATATATTTCAATTTATTTGTTTTATCCAAATTAATTTAAATGTTATATCAAATCAATCAATATTTAATATGCCGAATATGGTAAATTAGTAAGTTTAGACCTAATATGTTAATATACATGTTTCGTATATTTAGAAGGTATTTATTAAAGAAATAAAATGTCAAAATAAAAGTCTTTGATTAAACCATCACGATGGAGCGTGGACGGGAATAAGAAGTTTCTAACAGAGTAGGGACGGAGAATGGAAGTTTGTAATTCTTATATCATCCTCACTCGGGCTAGAGTAAATGAGGATGGGTCGGAACGAGGACAAGTGTTTCCCGGCATGGTAGGAACGGGTTGTCAGGGCCTGTCGGACTGTACTCACTACATTGTTATTTTTTCAATATATCTATATACTGATTATATTTCATAATTAAAACTTAAAAATCATTATTTATATATTAATTGTTCATAACGTACATCATACTAATGTATAATTAATATCTCCTAAAACTTATAATTGCATATAATAAAATGTAAAATAATTTTAAAGAAAAACAATGAGCTCTACTAATGTTAGGAGAGTTATTTTGATGGCTATAAGATTTAATGTTATTTTATGTTGGGTTTATATTAGTAAATTAATCTTGCAATGAGCAAAATATAATATATTATCACGATCACTGCCACAAATTATTATCCCATGCAAGGCATGGGTATAAATGCCAATTAAGTTTCTGTTCTATGGAAAACAGTAAATTAAGTTGTGTGGATTTTTGTGAGTTGTTCCTTATATATTTGTAGGATGAATTAGTACGAAATATAGAGGAAATTCTTTCAAAATTTATATAGAATCATTTCGACTTAAATTATTTAAGTTTATTATTGTAACTCATTCTTTATTTTAATTATTTTTTTAGATTTTATGTTAATATTATTAGCATCTATCAAGGCCGTTATTGGTTGAAAATTTTATTTTTCGTGCAATGCACGGGTGAAACAGCTAGTATATATATATACTAGTATTCAATCGGTGTGTTACACGGGATAAAAACCCTCTAAAAGAGCATGTCTTATAGATACAAAATATAAATCTTTTTATGTAAAATACAATAAATGCAAATATAATTATGATAATAAAGATAAAAATATATTACTGGACAATTAATATAAAACATTTACGATGTGTCTCAAATTCGATATAAATATAAAGTTGAAAAATATTGTGTTACAATCGAAATAAATCAATTTTAGCCTAACACACATTAGATGAAAGTGTATTTCAATCGATGATCATGGTTTGTTAGATGATGTGACGGTATGCATGTGAACTAAATAAATATTATAAATAAAAAAATCACTCTAAATTTTGAAACACCTTTTAAACACCACATTTGTTGCTGAGTTTTCATATTAACCATTATTGTCACAAATCAAAACCTTCAATTCGCTATTATTCGTAACTCTGAAGACAACAATATACAATTATCTATGACTGAATACGGGCCTCCTTAGATAAATACCAATATTAGAAAGCGATAGCCCCTAGCTTTTGTTGATTGTCATCGCTTGTGAGTTTTTTTATTCTTAATTTTTAATCAAATGTCACATTTTAGAAATAAATAATTATTTTTAAAAAGAATAAGCTACGAAATGAAATTTAATTATTATTAGCAATTTAGCTAAAATTTAATTTTGTGAAGATACAAAATTATAATTCATTAAATTTTTACATGAAAATTAAAAGAAACGTGCAACATAAAAATTAAAAAATAAGATAGAACCTTTTAATTATTTTCATAAATAATTAATTATTTTTAAAAATAGAAATATTTTAAAAAATTAACTTTAATTAAAATGCACAATTTTGTAAAGATTTAATTTTAGTTTGATAAAAGACATATGTAACATCAATTTTTCTATTTACTTGAATATATATATGTATCTATATCTATATCTATATCTATATCTGTATCTACATCAATGTCTTTTATATTGGAAGATATCTTTAAAGTTAGATCCATACAATTTTTAAAATTGTGGCTATTAAGCTAATTATTTTGGACATAATTAATTCTTTTTCAAAATGATTAGTTTAAAAATGAAAATTATTTAAAATTATTTATATTTCACTTAATTATTATTAATTATATTACAAACATTTAATTGGATATCGTTTCAATGGACAAAGATTAATTCAAATTAATTATATTTTTCAAGGGGAGAAATATAATTAATTTAAAAAACAAAAAATAATTAAAATTCCTAAAGTTGCTACAGTTAGCAAGATTTTCCCTAAAATTGAACTAAATTTTTACATTGTAAGATATCTTTTAAATTACAAAATATCTTTAAAATTAGATTTATATAATTCTTTGAACTGTAGATTTAAAGCTAATTGTTTTAGAAATAATTAAATCTTTTTCGAGATAAAAATTAAAATTAAATTCTATGATGATTTAATTGGTTTCAGTTTCATTAGATAGAATTCACATAGTTTTTTTGGATGAAAATTAATCAAAATAAATTTTATTGCTAAAACGGGAAAAATAGTATTAATTTAAAAAAATAATTAAAATTTAATTATATTACAATCTATTGGCAACATTTCTCCTAAAAAATGTAAAATATCTCTGAATATCTTTAAAATTAAATTCATGTAATTCTGAAAGCTGCGGCTATTAAACTAATTACTTTAGACATAATTAATTCATTTTAGGAGTAGTTAGCTTAAGAATGAAAATCAGTAAAAATAAATTATACTACAATTAATTAATTCATTCTGATGACACGATCATGATACGGCATGGATGGGAATGAGAATTTTTTGGCGGAGGTGATGGACGAAGAATGGAAAGTTCCCTCTTATTTCATTTTCACTCGACTTCGATTAAACGAAGATATGGTCGAGACAAAGATAACGACAAGACCGGGGTATTGGGTCTGCCAAATTGTACCTATTACGTTGTCATTTCTATAATATATTTATGTGTTGATTATATTTCATAATAAAATTTTAAAAATTATTATTCATATATTGATTGTCAATGCCATGTATCACAAGGGTGTATAGTTAATATCCCCGAATCTGTATTCGAATATAATAGAATGCAAAATAATTAGAAAAAAAACTATAAGCTCAGCAAAAGTAAACAGAGTTTTTTATTTTGGTTATTTTAATAATTATATCATTTAATTTAATATTATTTTTTTAGATTTATATTATCACAATATCTATCACAAATTGTTATCCCATTCAATACAAGGAAAACTTTATCAAAGTTTTTATAGAATTCTTTCACTATTATATTAATTAAGTTTAGTACTCTAACCAATATTCAGTTTATATTTTTAAGAATAATAAATAGCTAATAAATGAAAATTAATTGAAATTAGAGATTTTGCTAAGATTTAATTTTGGCGGGATAAAAAATTGCAATTCATTTAATTTTTACATAAAAATAAAAAGAAACTTGCAACATCAATTTTGTTTAATTAATCATTCAATTATAACATTAATCGATTTTTTAATTAATTGAATCTACATCGATATCTTTTAAAAAATGTAAAATATCTATTGGCAACATTTCTCCTAAAAAATGTAAAATATCTCTGAATATCTTTAAAATTAAATTCATGTAATTCTGAAAGCTGCGGCTATTAAACTAATTACTTTAGACATAATTAATTCATTTTAGGAGTAGTTAGCTTAAGAATGAAAATCAGTAAAAATAAATTATACTACAATTAATTAATTCATTCTGATGACACGATCATGATACGGCATGGATGGGAATGAGAATTTTTTGGCGGAGGTGATGGACGAAGAATGGAAAGTTCCCTCTTATTTCATTTTCACTCGACTTCGATTAAACGAAGATATGGTCGAGACAAAGATAACGACAAGACCGAGGTATTGGGTCTGCCAAATTGTACCTATTACGTTGTCATTTTATAAAATATTTATTTATTGATTGATTATATTTCATAATAAAATTTTAAAAATTATTATTCATATATTGATTGTCAATGCCATGTATCACAAGGGTGTATAGTTAATATCCCCGAATCTGTATTCGAATATAATAGAATGCAAAATAATTAGAAAAAAAACTATAAGCTCAGCAAAAGTAAACAGAGTTTTTTATTTTGGTTATTTTAATAATTATATCATTTAATTTAATATTATTTTTTTAGATTTATATTATCACAATATCTATCACAAATTGTTATCCCATTCAATACAAGGAAAACTTTATCAAAGTTTTTATAGAATTCTTTCACTATTATATTAATTAAGTATAGTACTCTAACCAATATTCAGTTTATATTTTTTGTTGTTCTATTTTTATATACTATTAATATTTATCAAACCGTTTATTTTTTGTAAATTAAGTTTTGTGCTTTTTGGTAAGTTTTGCCTTTGATGTTTGCAAGATGGATTAGTTTGAAATACAGGTGAAATTCTGTCGAAATTTTTATAAAATTATTTTATTGGCTATATTAATTAAGTTTATTGTTGTGGCATATTATTTACTTTATTATCATCGAGGTCTTATAGATTGCTTAATGAGATTTGTTCTTTTTTGTGCTATTGTAGGTTACCACGTGTATCGATCATCCATCCATTCCTTACACATTGCGTGACAAGAAAGCCACGAAGGAAAGACTACAAAATGTTGTTCATTGTGCATTCAAGATTGATGTATTTTTGGATTTTATAGTATGCTTGGTATTATTATCCGATATAATTTTATGGATAGTTAACGAATATTATTATTGTTGGATACGAATGTAAAATTATATTGTTCATGGAGATTTTCAAAATGTTGATCGTTACAAGTTATACCAATATTCATAGGTTGGAATTGACTGAAATACAAACGAAACACCATTGAATGTTTTTTCATTTTTTAAAAGTGAATATGCTTGACTTAAATCGTGTGATATTTTAAATTGTAACGTTATTTTTTATGCAATTGTTTTCAATGCTGATAATTTATATATATTAATAGGAATTACGTATCAATGTACCCGGCTCCCCATGCACAGTATTACTGCTACTATATATATATATATATATATATATATATATATACTAGTATTCAACCAGTGGGTTGCACGGGATGAAAACCCTCTAAAAGAGCACGCCTTATAGATACAAAATATAAATCTTTTTATGTAAAATGCAATAGATGCAAATATAATTGTGATAATAAAGATAAAGATATATTGCTGAACAATAAAGTTGAACAATATTTGTTACAATCGAAATAAACCTGTCTTAGCATAACACACATTAGATGAAAGTGCATTTCAACCGGTGATCATAGTTTGTTAGATGATGGGCGGTATGCACATGAACTAAATAAATATTATAAATAAAAAAATCACTCTAAATTTTGAAACACTTTTTAAACACTACATTTGTTGTTGAATTTTCTTATTGACCATTCTTGTCACAAATCAAAATCTTCAATTCGTCATCGTTCATAATTCTGAAGACAACAACATACAATTGTCTATGACTAAATACGAGCCTCCTCAAATAAATACCAATGTTAGAAAGCAATTGCCCCTAACTTTTGTCGATTGTCATTGCTTGTGAGTTCTTTTTATTCTTAATTTTTTAGTCAAATGTCACATCTTCCGTCTATCTTTTTATGTTAAGAAACAAATAAAAAGCAAACATATAATATAATTATTATGAATGAAGTAAATTCTTTATTTCTTAAGAATCAAAAACCTTTTAAAAGCTGAAAAAATAAAAAAAATAAAAGCTTTTATTGGATTGAAAAGATTAAAAATGATATTTAAATAGCATGGCATAAAAATATATACGTCAATAACCCACTAATAAATTTTTAACATCTACCCTTATACACAGATTATTCATCGTCTTAAATGTAATAAAATACATCACCCAAATTAATTAAATGAGTCAAACACACATTTTCAATTAAATGAAAGTCAAATATACATTTCTTACACAAAAACACTAATTATGGCCCATTTAATTTACTCAAAGGATATTTGACTTATACACACTCAAATGATTTTCCTATATTTATTCAATTCAATTAAACGTGATTTCTTAAAAAACAATAATTCCTATTAAAAAAAGAAATAATTTTATTTATTTTTTGTATTTTTTCTTTATTCATATTGTCTTAAATTAAAAATCAATAGCTATTTTAAAAAATTGATATTTGGTTTTTTATTGTATTTTTATTTTTAATATCCTAGAAGTTTTTTCATATTGTATAAGCTTTTGTAGAAAATATAGTCAACAAATTTGTTCATCGCTTAGAGCCACAAAAGCGTACTTTATCCTCACTTTAGGAGGGTATTATGAGACTAGTATGGGATTTTCATTTATTATTATTAATTAAAAAAATAAATTAACTCCGTCAATGTGTATCACATTGCCGGTCCCAAACCCGGATAAAGGAGGAAGGTTGCGATAGGTTGGCAGCCAGCGTAAAACTTTGTCAAATCTATGAGATGGAGCCAAATGAGAAAGACATTGGGAGGTCCCCTACTAAGCGATGCGCTACATCAGACACTGGGTGTGGTGATAAATTGGCAAAGGTGCAAGCTAGGGCGTTCCCCCGAAGCGACGCGTCACGCCGGCAACCGGGTATGGCGAAAAATAGGCAAGGGTTCTCGCGTTTTCATGGACGAGCGCGAGTAAAGAAGTTAGTCCATAAGTATAAGGTTTGCTTAGCTTATTGGAATATAGGATCTTTGACCGGTAGACTAGCGGAAATAGGGGATGTGATGAATAAGAGAAAGATAGACATTTTATACTTGCAAAAGACTAAGTGAGTAGGAGAAAAAATCCAAAGAGGTAGCGCCATGGGGATATAAGCTATGGTATACGGGAAAAGATAGGAATATGAATGGGGTGGGAATAGTTGTATCAACGGAGTTGCTAAAAGATGTGGTTCAAGTGAGGCGGAATGGTGACAGGATTTTACTTACTAAGCTGATACTGGCAGACGAGATTATAAATATCTTCAGTATTTATGCACCTCAAATAGGCTTAGATGACAGTACTAAGGTGAAATTTTGGGAAGACTTGGACGAGGAAGTGCAACGCATACCTAATGGAGAGAAATTATTTATAGATGGGGACCCTAATTGACATATCGGTAAAAATCGGGATGGATTTGAAAGTGTGTATGGGGGTTGTGGATATGGAGATAGAAATGCTATTGGGGACACTATCCTAGATTTTTCCACGGCATACGACTTAACGATAGTGAATACATGGTTTGAGAAGAGAGAAGCACATTTAGTGACATATAGGAGTGGGAAAAATACTGCTCAGATTGACCATTTTTTTACTCGGAATGAAGATAAAAACATTTGTAAGGGTTGTAAAGTTATCCCGGGGGAGAGTGTTGCCAAGCAACATAGGCTCTTAATCTTAGACATTCGCATGAAGGATTGCCGAAAGAGGGTGGTGAAAGTAGATGAGCCAAGGATTAAGTGATGGAGGTTAAAAGGGGATGAGACGTTAGCTTTTAAGGATAGGTTTGCAAAGGGGATCGATTGGGACAATAAAGAAGATACAAATACAGCATCAGCGAAGATAACACATTATGTAAAGATGGTGGCTAAGGAGGTACCTGGGTGTCAAAAGGGTTGGGCGCCTCTCGGAAAGGAATCTTTGTAGTGGACCGAGGAAGTGAAAATAGTAGTTAGGGTGAAACGGGAGAGCTATAGATAGCTTAAGAAATGCAAAGATTGTCATGTGTATGATAAGTATAAAGACACCAAGAGGCAAGTTAAGAAAGTCATACGAGAGGTTAGGGCCAAGGTCCACGAGGAGCTATACAGGAAATTGGATACGAAAGAGAGAGAAAATGAAATCTTTAAAATTGTGAAAATGAGGGAAATGAAGAATCGAGATTTAAGTGGTATAAGGTGCATAAAGAATATGGATGGTAAGGTATTGGTAAAAGATGAGGAGATTAAACAAAGGTGGCAGATTATTTTGATAAACTTTTTAATGGAGATAGAACTAGCAGCCTCAGTGATATTTCAGTCCCTTTGGAGAATACCAATCGTGTGTTTACCTGGAGGATTAGTGAATATGAGGTTATAAAGGCTTTAATAAGAATTAAAGTTAAGAAGGCGGTAGGTTCGGATGGTATACCAATCAAGGTTTGGAAGTGTATGGAGGAGATAGGTATAAGGTGGATAACTAAACTCTTTAACAAGATTTGGCAGAGTGGGAAAATGCCTAATGAATGGAGAAATAGTACTTTGATACCATTATATAAAAATAAGGGTGATATACAAGATTGTTTAAATTATAGAAGAATAAAACTTATGAGCCATACTATGAAATTACGGGAGAGAGTAATTGAGAGTACGTTGAGACTCATTGTCCCAATCTCAGAAAATCAATTTGGGTTTATGCCGGGCCGATTGACTACAGAAGCAATTCATCCACTTAAACAATTAATGGAGAAATATAGGGTTGGAAAAAAAGATTTACATATGGTTTTTATTGACCTCGAGAAGGTCTATGACAGGGTACCTAGAGATGTGCTCTGGTGGGTTTTGATGAAGAAAAATGAACCTTTTAAATACATAGACATTGTCAAGGATATGTATAAGGGGGTTGTTACAAATGTTAGGATATGAGATGGAATGACAGATGGTTTCCCGATTGCGATAGGGTTACACCAAGGCTTTGCAGTTAGTCCTTTTTTGTTTGCTATATTAATGGATGAGCTTACAAGGCATATTCAAAATGAGATACCATGGTGCATGTTATCTGCAGATGATATAGTTTTAGTTGACGAAACTATAGTAGGTATAAATGATAAATTAGAACTTTGGAGGCATACTTTAGAGACCAGCGGTTTTAAGTTAAGTAGATAAAAAACAGAATACATGGAGCGTTTATTCAGTGGTAGGAGCAGGAGGGATCCTCTTGTGGTTGAGTTAGGTGGTGAGGTGGTTCCAAAAAGTGATAGTTTTCGTTATTTAGGATTAGTGATTCAAACCAATGCTGACATAAAGGGTGATGTAAATCACAGAATTAATGCTGGATGGATGAAGTGGAGAGGTGCCCCAGGGGTTTAATGTGACCGTAATATGCCTTTGAGATTAAAAGGAAAAAGTTTATCGACAGTTGTACGACTAGCGTTATTATATAGTAGCGAGTGTTGGACAGTTAAGAAGGCAGATGAACAAAAATTAAGTGTGGCAGAAATGCGCATGCTAAGGTGGATGTGTGGCAAGATTAGGAAAGATAAAATTACAATAAAGATATTCGTGGTAGATTAGGAGTGGCCCCAATTGAGGATAAGATAAGAAAGGCTCGACTAAGATAGTTTGGACATATATTGAGGAGGCCTGAGGTTGTACCCGTTCAAAAGAGTGAGAGTATTAGGGTAGGTAGTGTAAGGAGAGGTAAAGGAAGACCATTAATAACGTAGATGGAAGTTATTGGTAAGGATATGTGTTATGTAGGTAGATGAGGGACTAGCATTAGATAGGAATGCATGGCGTAACAAAATTCATATTGGTGATCCGATGTGATTTTCTCATATGGCTCCACACAGCCGACCCCTACTTATAGGGAATAAGGCTAAGTTTGTTATTGTTGTAGTTAAAAAAAATAAACTAAAAATTATTATTAAACTAAAAGAAAATCAATTACCAATTTCCCCAAGTAGCCATTGGTTATAACTTTTAGATGCATAATGATTCTTACTTTATAGAGTAATACATACATTCATATCTCATAATTATCTGAAGTGGAATATTTATCTCTTTCAATAGTGTTGAAAATTTCAATAGTGTAAAAAATTATCCATTTATTAAATTTTTGGAGAAAAGTTGAGAATTTTATTTTGGAAAACTTTCAAACTCAAAAAGATTTAATTAACTTGATATAAAATTAACCTTGTGATATATTAATTTCTAAATTATATTCTCAATAATTAATATATCTTTCATCCAATGAAATTAAAATAAAACACTCATGAATTTTATTAATTTATTTAATGTTCGATTTCATAAAAAAATGTATTTCTATATTAAAAATATGAATTTAATCAAAATTTATAAATGGAATTTAAAAAATCAGCGGTGAATTTGATTTACTTAAACCAATAATCCAATTTATTTTTTTGGATTTTATTTTATTCCTAATGCTCTAAATTAAAATTAATCATAATCCTAAAAAATTGATTGTTGGTTTTTTATTGCATTTATATTTTGAATATTGCACAAATTTTTTTATATTGTATAAACTTTAGCAACAAAAATACAATAAATAATCTTGTTGATTACTTAGAGCCACAAAAGTACACTAACTTGGGGTCACTATAGGATTTTATTGTCTAAAAAAGATAAAAATTTTATTTTTAGAGGACCTTCAAAATATATAAATATTTTTACAACCCGAAAAGACTTAACTGACTTAACATATAATTAATTGTGTGATATAGTAATTTCTAAATTAATTTATTTAGTATTCAATTTACAAAAAATAAAAAATAAATTTATCTCTATATTTAAAATATGAATTTAATTAAAAAATTATAAATTAAAATTAAAACTTCAATTAAAAATTATAAACGAAATTTTAAAGATGAATGGGGAATTTGATTTCTTTAAAGATAAAACAAACAATCAAATTCATTTTTTTATTTTTATTTTATTTATATGGTTCTAAAATAAATATTAATACCTGTCCTAACCAATTGATAGTTGGTTTTTTATTGTATTTCCATTTTTAAATATTTTAGAATTTAAAAATAGAAAAAATTCTTTCCACTGCCTCTTTTATAAACGCTTATTAAGGAAATGGGTGTTTTCTTAATTTTATTTATAAACGCATTTCCTTTTTCATAAACACGTGTTTCCTTAATTTATTAATTATTATCTCTTATTGCTAACTGAAAAAATTAAAATAAAATGAAATAATTTGGATTTTTGGCGGGAAAACTTCCTTTGGTGGAAGAGCTTTTTATATATTATAGATTATAGATTATAGATTATAGACTAGTATACAAGCTCTGAGTTGCACGAGCTGAAAACATTCTAAAGAGTACGTCCTAGAAATAGAAAAAGATAATCTTTTTGAGTAACATGTATTTACGTAATTATAATTGAAATGATTAAAAAAATAGTGTTACACAATTAATGTAAAATATTTAAAACATATCCCACATTAGATATAAAAATATAGTTAAATAATATTTTCTGACAACGGAATTAAAATAGTTATAACGTAAAGAATATTAGATCGAATTAGTACATTTGAATAGGAGGAACAACATTGTGGTGACATATAGTGCATTGAATAGGATGAACAACATTGTGGTGACATACTTCCCATGTGATGCACTGGATTTTCCATCTCTAAAAAATTAACAATTCAAATTCTAATTCATGTGTAACGAAAATAACAAAATTTAGTTTTACATATTAACATGTGTCTCGAACAAGTAGGAATGATACAAGTTTCTTGTCATGATGCCGGGGTAGAGCGGGGGACAGGGAACCCCTCTTCCCTTCGTATCCAATGCAAGTGCATGGAATATGCTAAACAGTATAATCTTTAAATTCCTTTCACCTCTATGGAAATTTTTTTAATATTTGAATGACTCTTGAATTGTTTTGTTTATACTTTGAATCGTAGAATTGCATATCCTTGAGCACTTATTTTCTTTCCACACTTCTTAAAACTCAAGTACCACCAATCATCCTCCCATTCAAATTGAAAAAAAAAAATGATTGTAACAGTAAAAAAATTCCTCTCTCTGCCAATGGTCAATTTTCAAATTAAGCCTAAAACATTATAAGTTTACTAGTAAAAAAATAATTCAAAAAACTTATTAATAACTTAACTAAGTCTATTAATTTAAAAATAATTTTTAAAACAATCTTGCATATTTAAGATTTTATATCTTAATTCTAAAAATTGAATAATTCTGAGTTGATTAGTATAATATATTAACTAGAAATATAATAGTGTAATTACTTAATTATAAATTAAAAACATTTTAGAGCTTGATTTTAATGATTAGAAAATCACATTATTGATCTATAATTTAAAATGTTTCATTTTTTGAATTCTAGGAAAACAAAATTATAATTAATTTTTCATTTAATTTTTCTTACAAAATAATATCCCATTATTCTCCATATCATAAAAAGTGGGCAAATGCACTACTGCAACATCTAGTACGATGAGTAGTGGAAACATCCACTTTGATCCTATGCAAGGAAATGCAATCAACAATCTCGTTAACTGCTCAAAGCAATAAAAGTGTGCTTTGCTGCACATTAGGAGCAGATTATAAGGACCACCATAAGTTTGTCGTCATCAATTATTAAAAGCTAAAAATACAAATTTATTTATTATTTATTAAAATTAATGGAAATTGGTTACTGGTTCCCGAAGTGGCGATTAGCTATAATTTTCACATGTTTAATATTAGTGTTTTATAGAATTATACACTCACTTTCTTTTCGTGACTATCCAATGTGGGACAGTTGATTATTCTCATTCCTCACTAATATCCTAGCCTACTTTGCTTTCTTTCTTTTATTTTTCTTTCTTTTTTAAGTATTTACTACCATTTCTCTAACTTCTTGTCCCCACGACCTTATTATTATTTTTATAAATATAGTTTTGATGTGGGATTCTAACTGAAATTTTAAATTATTAACTTATTTAGCATTTAATTTCAAAAAATATTTCTGACTATATTAAAAATATGAATTTAATTAAAAATTATAGATGGAATTTAAAAGATAAACGGTGAATTTGATTTTTGTGAAGATAAAAACCAATAATTAGATATCTTTTTTATATTTTTATTTTATTCATATTGTTTTAAATTAAAAATTACTCATTTTTCTAGAAATTTGATCATTTTTTATTTAACTTTTATTTTTAAATATTGTAGAATTTTTTCATATTCTATAAACTTTTATAGGAAAAGTACGGTCAATATATAATCTCATTGATCACTTAGAGCCATAAAAACATACTTTAACCTCAAATTAGGGGCGCATTACGGGGCACTATGAGATTTTCATCCATTATTATTAATTAAAAAATTAAATTAAAAATTAAAAATTTATTTTTCTTTTGAACTAAAGGGAAACAGTTTACCAGTTTCCCAAAAACAGTCGTAGGCTATAACTTCTACATGCATAATGCATGATTAGTATTTTATAGAGTCATACATCCACTCTTCTAGTAACTATGCGATGTGAGACATTTTCTTTTTCCAATAGTGCAAAAAATTATTCATATTTAAAAGAGTTAAATCAATAGGTATGAGATTGTAATTGAAATATTAGTATAATATTATTGGACAATCACCATCTTTATTGTAAGTTAGTATCCTTAATTTCTAAGGACAATTTATAATTTTTCTTATGACTATTTATAGATTTGTCTAATCATGACTTTTTACAAAAGTGATTTTTATATTTCCATCATTTTTTAAAATCAAATGTGACAGTTTTTATATTTTCTTATATGTGAAATTTTAACTAATGATGACTTATTTTATGTGTGAATTAATAATTAATCCGACTTTTTTAATCCAATCAAACTTTTTTATATGCAATGTTTTTTTTATTTTGAATAGGTATATGTGACTTTTTAATTAATTGTAAATATTAAATTAATATTTTTCAAAAAATTTAGAAACAAAATTTATTCACTTTTCTAAAAAATTAATATAGGATTACAATTATAATTGGTCCAAATTTAAAGATACTAAATTTAAAACCAAATGACCAATCTTATGTAATCCTAGTGGCTATTGGTCAATCTACAACTATAAATGTATATAAAAAAAAGAGTTTAAAAAACACAGCTAAAACATCAAATTTATAAACTTCTTTCCATAAATATTCAATCTCGTTACTTTTTTTTTTTTTTTACCTGCACATGATTTCCTTTCTTAGTAATATGGCAATATTATATTTCCTTTGCTAAAATAGAAAAAAAATTAATTTATGCATTTGGAGGGAAAGCGTGTGTTTTTACACACACTTGAGGTCCAACTTATATATATATATATATATATATATATATATATATATATAGAAAAGGAATATTATTATATGGGAGACCTCATAGTTTAGGCAACCTTTTAATTTTCTTACTTCTAAACTAAACAACAGATTTAAAACGTTTTGACAATAACATCGTGTTGGGCTCTTCTAAATAAATTAGGCTTTTCACATTTTTATTCTTTTTCGTTTTTGATATATTACTTTTCTTTTATTTTTTTGAAAGTTTTTCAATTTTAAAAATATTACATAAATTGATTTTTAGGTTTTTGCATTTTTATTTCTTTTTTTTGAGATATTTTTTTTAATGTTTTTTTGAATGTTTTCAATTTAAAAAATATTAGATACATTGATTTTTTAATTTTTATTTTCCTACAAATTTATGATACTTGTAGTTTTAAATTGACTTCCCTATTCAAATATACGAAGGGGCACATACTTAATGTGACCTTTTAGGGGTTGTTTGATTGAGGATAAAAGTTATCCGCGAGGTATTTCGTGTAAAATGTGTGATTAATATTGTATTTAAAAGTGTGTATGTGGTTGAAAAGAGGAGAGAGAAGAGTGTGGAATAAAATTTATCTTAAAGAGAACAAGGTCTTAGTTTTTATATTTTTAGCGAGATCATCATAAATGAGAGATGCACATTAAAATTCACTCAATTACATAAACAAGATAGTTAATGATGAAACCATTTAATAAAAAGTTAATAGTGAAATGACTCGTGCACACATTTGTTCATGCTATTTAATAATAAGTTAATAGTGAAATCACTCTCGCACACATTTGTTAATGCTATTTGGTGTTCGGGTGTTCCGAATCATAAATTGAAATTGAAGATGGGCATTCCTATAATGTCGTTGAGAAATATTGTCATTCGGTGGGTTTGTACAATGGAACCTAATTGATAGGCACAAGACTTGGAAAACACGTGGTTGAGGTAAAAATTATTTCGGGAGGCAATGTAGATCACACGATATTGATTCCTAGAATGACGTTGAGTCCATTGGATCCCAAATTGCCGCTTAAATTCTAATGGAGACAGTTTTCTCTGATTGTATCCTATGTGATGACGATCAACAAGAGCCCGGGCTAATCGCTTTCTAATATTGGCATTTATCTGAGGATGCCGATATTCAGCCGTGGAAAGTTGTATGTTGCTGTGTCTAGAGAAAAAAATAAGAGTGGATTAAAGATTTTGATTTGTGACAAGGATGGTTAATCGAAAAATATGACGACGTATGTGGTGTTTAAAGAAGTGTTTGGAAATTTAGATTGATTTTTCTGATTTATAATATTTATTTGTTTTAGATACATGCAACCACAATGTTATTCCAGATATTCAAATTGACTTCTATCTAACGTGCTACGTTATAATTATTTTAGTTCAATTATCGTACAATATTATTCAATTATATTTTTATATATATTGTAAAATGGATCTTAAATATTTTATATTGATTGTCCAATAATATTTCCTCATCACTTTAATTATATTTTCAACTAATAGGTGCCATTAGAGGAGATTTTCTTAGTATATCTATCAAATGCACCTTTTAGAATATTTGCATCTGTAATGACCAAGCTCAAATTTTAAAATTTTAAAATAAAACGTGTCGTCATTACGACTTAACCTATTAAATTTTATCGCTCGTCTAATAAGATAAATAATTTTTAATTTAATAATTTAATCGGGTCGTATTTATTTTTGGGCCAACAAAATTTGTCTTTGGGCTTTAGACCCAATTATTAAATCAAATGTCCATTCTAACTTCTATTGGGCCAATTATCTTATTTAACTCAACCTTATTACTGTTATTAACCAAATCAATTCAAATCCTATCTCATCACTGAAAATTTAATCTGGGAATCGAAAACAAACGTGGGTTATGTTGTTAAGACTTCTACCCCGTCTTCACTCCCATTTTCACACGTCTCTGTTCTTTCTATAACCCTCAACTTCATCATACTACCCCTTCACCCACGTTAAAAATTTTCACTGCAAATCACAATCTTCTCTCTCTCAAACTCTCTGTAAACTTCCATTGCAAAGCTCCCACGCAACGTTCAATCTCCAGCGTCTCCCACCATCACCAACTCATAACAAGGCAATTGGCTATCCGCTATCCCTGCTTTTACTGCCGCTGGTTTTCCTCAACTGTAATATTGCAAATTATGGAATATATGCAAAGACATTTACAATTATCAAACAAACTGACACATTCTATTGATTGCTCAATCGACAGAGCATTAGTACCCCATCGTCATCCTCATAGTATAGAAAATAAAAGAGATGAAGAGAATTCATGCATTTGAATTATCATCTAAAAATCAACTTAATCGCATACTGTACAAAACACATCAAGCCCATACTTTATTCATCCTCGGCCTCTGTTCGTGCTGAGGGAAAAAAAAAAAAAGCCAAGGGGACGACAATTTTTGAGAATGGCCATGGCAGTTGAAAATTGACTTTCCAATTTCTCTTCCATATCTTGCTCAAAATCAATAGTTGAGTGTAGTAGAACCTGTAACTTGATTGTCATTGACAAATTTTGGCCGAATTCAACAGGAAATCCACCATATTCTTATGACAAAGTCGACCCGATTGAGTAGTGGGTCTCGTTCGATTGCTCCCATGCCAGGTGACTGCGTCACCGCCGGCCACCGGCTGCAAAGCGGGCTACATCGGCCTCCGGCGGGACCTCCGCCTCTTCCTCACCCGATGGACTCGTCTCCCTCTTCTCTGTGTTTGTGTCGTGCGATTCTGAAGGAAGATGGGACCAAATGCTGAATTTTGACCTTCAATTAAGGGATTTTACAATCTTAGTGCCTATAAATTTCAGTCCCTTGCAAGCTGGTCCCTAAAGCCAACTATTTCTTTCAATCGAGTCTAATAAAGTTCTAAAGCTCATTTTGAGTCCCCAATATCATGTATCTAATTCAATTGAGTCCAATTGAATTCATATAAATGGAATCAAAGTCCCCAAGTTCTAAGTTAATTGTAACTCGGTCCCCAAATCAATAATTCCTTTCAGTCAAGCCCTAATAAAGTTTCAAACATTCAATTTCCATCCCTAAAGTTTTAATTGGGTTTCAATTTAGTCCTAGTTGCCAAATAACTCCGATTTCCACCTTCAAATCAATACTTCTCTTTCAATTAAACCCAAAGCAACTTTTAAAGTTGTCAATAACCCCCTCAAACTTTTAATTTAATAATTTAAGACCCAAATAAATTATTAAAGTCAATTTTAAGTTTAAATTACTAAGATTATGTTTAATTTCTTCTATTAGACGATGTGAAAAGTCTCTAGAGGTGCTAGCATCACATCAGCCCTCATTTTGAGGAATTTACGAGAACCACAAATTTAAGGTGGGGTTTTATTTCTTCCAAAAAAATTTTTTTATTTAGAAGCGATTGTTTACTTTAAAACCATGTCATGTTCCTTTACGTACAATTATGATTGTGGTATATTTGCTATATGACATGCAAATGATGTTGTTGATTACCATCTCTTACGGAATGGTGTTAAGGGTCATTCGGAGAGTCATAGCGACTTTCCTCCATGTTGGACGGGAGTTTCCAACACTCAACTTTACTATAGTTTGATTGCCTCCAATTGTAATTTCATATATAGATATATGATATGATGGAAAAAATTCTCCACTGTGCTCCACTTAGTATAACCATGTTATACTCACCCCCTATTATTTCAAACTCTTTTTCAGATTAGGGAGTTCGCCGAAGCGGCATCAGGCAGGGGGACATCAACCCCTAAAATGACATTATTATTTTAGTGTCTTCTTCAATTATTTACCAATGAATCATTTAAAACTTGGCTCGTCATCCTTGAGTTTCCGCGTTTAATTTTAGAAGATGTAATTTGTTTACTTAGAAGATAAATTTTGATTATCCTATTGGTGAATATTATTTCATTTAATTACATAGATTTTAAACCTTAATGTTAATATTACTATTATTCTTGTTGTTGGAGATGTTAGATATTAAAAAAAAAAAAAAATTTATCATCAAAATTTCCACATTTTAGTAAAGTTAAGTCTATTTTAGTAACACTTCGATATCAAAAAATCGGGACGTTACACATTTTGTGCAACACACGGGTTGGATACTAGTTAAAAGAACAATAATGCTAATACAAGGAAAATGGGGAAATTATAATATATTGGCAGTAATTATATATTATTGATTGAAAATGGTATGTATTTGAAAGTTTGTAGTTGTCTAAATGATCTGATTTTAGTGACCAGATGAGTTCAGGCGTGTTCTGCTACTCGAGATTCAACTCGTAACAGCCATTGTTTAATATCAAGCGTAATGCGCAAATTTGAAACCTAGATGCGTCACGTAAGCGATGCGTCTAGGTCGTGAATCTGAAATAAGCGAAGCGATCTGAAACAAGAAAAACACGGATTTTTAACGTGGAAACCCAATTGGGAAAAAACCACGTGCTCGTCGCCTACGAGCAAAACCAATCCACTAACTTCCGAAGCGTTTAAATCTTTACAACAAAGCTAAAGGGTAATTTACGCATAAATTAACCAACATCAAGGATAATAGCGAGAAACACTCCCTGTTACTCTCTCCAAGCATGTAATGCGAGCCAACCTCCCGTTGCTCTTCAGTAGCTTGTTGTAACCGCGATCCCGCAACAGATCTGCACATCCCGTGTTGATCTCCTCGCGTTAATGGGCTCTTACATTAGTGGTTGGACTCCTCACGGAGATTTGAGTCGATCTATGTTGATTAAGGGTTGGCGTTCATAAACTTAATCAAGAAATTAACTTGAAGAAGTCAAGAACTTGGAGGAGGGCACGTTTTCAATATATGATGGGGGACGATTTTTGCTCCAAAAACGTGTCGCCTTAATCCTCCCACTTGTGGTGTATTAATATTACTTGGTTGTCTTGTCATGCAAGTAACCTAGTTTCCTTAAGACACCTAATCCTACAAGAAAGATAAGATCTTATTAGTTGTAGGATAAAAATAAATAAGGTAATAAAATAATATCAAATAAAATCTTACCTTATCATGTACCAAGTTAATATGGAATAGAATTCTTACCATAGTATAAGGTACATTGAATTTGGACAAACTTGGAGCCAAAGCAAAGTCCTTTAGACGTGTGTTTCCATGTGAAGTCCTTTTGGGACCACAACTCCAAGTTATAATAAATCACATGGTAAAATAATTCAACTACAATTCCTATAACATTCTACATGTGATAAAAAGTCCAATTTAGCATGATAAAAATTTATTAAATAAAATCTAATCAAATAACAATTTATCATGCAGGAAAAATAGAAATGACAACATATTAGCTTAAAAATAAGCTAACAATCTCCCCCTTTGACTTTTTCTATTTTCAAAATACTTGCCTTTGATAAATATAGCATTAAAGTACATAACAAAATTCTCTCCCCTAAGTGTGTTATCCTCCCCACAAAGTAAGCACAAAAGATAATGAATCAAGAGAGTACATAACAAAATTCTCTCCCCCTAGGTGTGTTATCCTCCCCCTTTTTGGTAAAATAGGAAAATCAAATCTGGTGTATACTGCTGTAAACAATAATTCACGACAAATTGAAAAATTTCCCGAAATTTAAGAGCGAGATGCATCTAGTACCTCTAGATTTATCTGGGTACTGTCGGCGTCCACGACGACAGATGCATCTGGGCAGTATACAGTTCACCACGCATAAATACAAATCAATTATGATGTGTGTGAATGTGAATCAAACAACCGTTGGTCAATCATACATCACCATCAAATACCTTATGGTTGCCACGACTTATTAACTTTTCATCGTAGCGATTAGCGCAATCGTTCAAAATCTGTACAAAAGTGCGAATTCTCAAGTCCGGCTTGCCGACTCTTTCAATAAAATGGCATTGTCTTTTGGAAGTGGAAATAGCTACGCTCAATCCCCAGAAGTCGTCTTTTTCACTTCTCCCCCTTTTTCTTTCAATTTAAGCTCACTTTCTTATCATTTTTTGTTGTGAAAGAGGGGTATGGACTTGGCTTGGATTAATGACTTTCTTTCCACGACCACCGCCTTGGACAATCGAATCGCGTGCAATGCTAAAAGCAAGATTTTGAACGTAGGTCTACACTTTCGGATATAGAGCCTCAATCGAAACAAAACCTTATAGCATTGACAAGAGTGACTTATTCCATTGGATTGTCCGATGAAGTCTTTGTCAGCGATTAGTCCGGAGGCATGTTGACTGCTGTGTAAGCCGACACGTCGCCTCGGTGTTAGCTCCAAGCACTCGATTCATCCTGCAGAGCCAAATGATCTACAATTAGGTTGATTCACAAGCACATAATAGGATGTATCTAACCTATATGCATGAAGAAGATGCGAAAAATGAATGCAATAAAGAAAAATGCATGATCTTATTCGGGTGGGAATGAGATTTCGATTTGTTTTCTAAAGTTTTCAAATTTGGCAGTGTAGAGGGGCCTTAGTAAACAAATCTATAGGTTGTAGATCAATTTGTTTCATTCTAGAGCACTTGATAGGGTTCTTTGCCATGTTGATGACACTTGTGTTATAATCTTCGTCTGTGTCGTCAGATTCATTTGGAATAACTTGTTACGTGGCTTCAAATTCACCTGGCTTAACATGCAATGTAAGAAAGAAAATCAGCTCACTAATCATCTGAATTTTGCATAATCAAAATAGGTAAGCGGTGGGAGATCTATGCAAAACAATCAAACATGAACCCATAGATTAGACAACCGGATCTCACTTTCTAGAAGTGAACCCGCTCTGATACCAATTGAAAGTTTGTAGTTGTCTAAATGATCTGATTTTAGTGACCAGATGAGTGCAGGCGTGTTCTGTTACTCGATTCAACTTCGTAACGAGTTCTTGTTTAATATCAACCGGTAATACGCAAATTCTTTGAAACCTAGATGCGTCTACGTAAGCGAGATCGTCTAGGTCGTGAATCTGAAATAAGCGATGGCGATGCGAAGCATAAAAACACGCAGTTTTTAACGTGGAAACCCAATTGGAAAAAACCACGTGCTCGTAAGCCTACGAGCAAAACCAATCCACTAACTTCAAGCGTTTAAATCTTTACAACAAAGCTAAAGGGTAATTTACGCATAAATTAACCAACATCAAGGATAATAGCGAGAAACACTCCTGTTACTCTCTCCAAGCATGTAATGCGAGCCAACCTCCGTTGCTCTTGATGGCTTGTTGTAACGCGATCCATAGCAGTATCCGCACATCCGTGTTGATATCCTCGCGTTGTGGGCTCTTCTATTAGTGGTTGGACTCCTCCTGGAGATTTGAGTCCCAATCTATGTTGATCAAGGGTCGGCGTTCATAAACTTAATCAAGAAATTAACTTGAAGAAGTCAAGAACTTGGAGGAGGGGCACGTTTTTCAATATATGATGGGGGACGATTTTTTGCTCCAAAAACGTGTCGCCTTAATCCTCCCACTTGTGGTGTATTAATATTACTTGGTTGTCATGTCATGCAAGTATCCTAGTTTCCTTAAGACACCTAATCCTACAAGAAAGATAAGATCTTATTAGTTGTAGGATAAAAATAAATAAGGTAATAAAATAATATCAAATAAAATCTTACCTTATCATGTACCAAGTTAATATGGAATAGAATTCTTACCATAGTATAAGGTACATTGAATTTGGACAAACTTGGAGCCAAAGCAAAGTCCTTTAGACGTGTGTTTCCATGTGGAGTCCTTTTGGGACCACAACTCCAAGTTATAATAAATCACATGGTAAAATAATTCAACTACAATTCCTATAACATTCTACATGTGATAAAAAGTCCAATTTAGCATGATAAAAATTTATTAAATAAAATCTAATCAAATAACAATTTATCATGCAGGAAAAATAGAAATGACAACATATTAGCTTAAAAATAAGCTAACAGTATTAATTTGTACCTTCTCCTTTTGAATGCAATATTTTCATTTTGACAACTATTAATTACTTAATTATTTGGAAAATTTACAAAATGCACTCTACGTTTATAGTTTACAATTTATACACACTAGTATAAGAAATTATAGTTTACACATCGCATTTCATTTGTTCTTAACAATCACATCTTCTATTGAATAAAAACTAGAAAAAATTAAAATAATACTTATTAAGATGAAATTACCCTTATTTATTATTAATCAATTACACCTCATAGATTTTACTATATCACACTATACATACCATTATTGTTCAAAATATTAATTTACAATTTTTTATCAAATTTTTTTATTTCTCACTTTTATTATGCAATAATTTTTCAAATTTAATCATATGCAATATATGAAATATTATAAGTAAATTGAAAATGAGAATCGTAATTATTGCTATTGGCATCAGTTCTACAGCTACTATTACAAATACTCGATTTTTTCATAACAACCAATTTTACTCCTTTGATTCTTTAGGTTTTCTTATTTAAAAAATAAAATGTAAATAAAAATAAAAAATGAAAAATAAATTCAGCTGCAAAGTAGTACTAAATATCGTGTACTATTGAACTTGATTTTTCTTATTCATTAATAAAACTTATTTACCAAAGGTTAAGAATAGATTCATATTTCCTACATTTTATAAAGTTGAATAACTTTTTATCTATATTTTCTAATATTTGATTGATTTATTAAATTTAACTTTTTTACTATTGTATGTTTGATCAATGAACGACCAATGTAATCAATTTTATGACATAAAAAAATTAATATCATTTTTCAAAGAAAAATACATAAGAAATACCTCGAGATTCCGATAATTAAAGTATTAACAAAACATTAAACATTAAAAAAATTGGTATCAAAATTACTACATAGCATATTTAATTTTTTGGTTTTAGTGAAGGTTTATTCCTTTCGATTTATTTAAAAGCAGCTTTATAACTTTTTTCTATTTTTTAAGGCCAACGGTGCTTTTAGTTTCTATAAAATAAAATACAATATGGTGCAGATAATGTGTGCAATATATACATTATATATATGCCATAGATAGATGGTGCTTTTAAAAAAAAATAAATTTCCTGATTAATATTTTGAAGAATAATAAAACGGCATGTAAAATGCTACATAAACATAATTTATGAGGTATGAGTTGTTAGTCACAAATAAGGACAATTTCGTCTAAAAAAGTAATTTCTTATTTTTTCACCATTTTTCTTCAATAAATGGTGTGTTTTGTTATATTAAAAAAACTATGATATACAAATTGTAATTTCTCAAAAAACGATATGCAAATTGTAAATACACTATAAATATAGGTTGTATTTTGTAAATTTTCCTAATTATTTATTGATAATCTCTATATTATAAATCGTAAAGTGCCACCTAGGCAAAGGTCACTAGGTGGCAGTGCTACAGTTGACATTATTTTTAGAGAATTACTTATTTTCCTTATTTAATTTTTCTACTTATCTTATTTAGTATTGGTTTTTTTAGTTGTTATTTGACTTTTTTATATGTATTTTATTTTCTACACATATTAAATTTTTCAAAATTTTAGATCTATTGCTAGGATTAGTTTTCAATTCGTAATTGTTGATTTTCTAATTCATGCGTAGCAGCTAACGGTCGTACATCGTTAGGATGAACAAACTCTAAGTTAAATAATCTGAGCTTATGTGATTATTGCTTAGTTTAGCATATTTTCCTAGTGATAAATGCAATCATTGTTTCAAACTTAGAGAGCTTATTCTAGGTTATTCAATTGGTTAGGATTAATTGAAGAGCTTGTTTCAATTAATTAAATGAGGAAAAATTCAGGTAGTTAGAGCATGTTGATTGCCTAAGGTTATTAATTTGACTAGAAAGCAGGAACACGTTATGATTAGTTGGATATGCAAGTGGAAACTCGACTGAACCGATGAGATAGGTGGTTTTCTCTCTATTGATTCTCTTCATTAATTGTTCTTTGCATTTTTATTTAATTTTAATTCTAGTTTTTGCTTCAATTGCCAACCCCTCCCCCCCTCCCCAAATCATTGGTTAGCGCACTTGAACTAGTTTTGCACCATTCTCTTGGGTTCGACCTTCATTTACCACTACTATATTTATTTTAAAACAGAGTGAGGAAATCACATTTATTATTTGTTGGTCACTATCGCCATCAATTAGAAAAGAAAAAGAAAACGACCATTTCAGTGTCTCATTTCCTCATTTCGTAGGCCACTTAAAAAAGTAATTATAAAAATTATCATTTAAATATCTCTTCATTTTTTGTAAAATAAAAATTACAAGTATCAAAAATTATTTTTCTTAATTTTTTTAATATTCAGTATTACAAGCATTAATGAAAATATGATAAGAGATCAAAATTACAACTTACAAATTACAATACCAATTAAATTAATTCTAAAAATGAGAACAATACAAAGGAATGAGTCAAGCAACTTACCATAGGAGCTGCAAGGTTGAACGAGATCCTCAGCTATGGAAGACCATCAGATGGTAAATCAGGTCTTGATTATGAAGGAAATGGAAAAGGCACAACAAGTAATCATGTTGTCTTTGTGAAACAAAGTGGTAAAGGAGATGATCACCAAATGGCAATAAGAGCTAGCGGAGAAGTTATTTTGCCGCTAGCTACATATGCAGCATCCAGTAGCAGACAGGATACATCTGACGCTCTCTATAGTAAGCTTACTACATCTGCACCACTTGGAATCAGATACATCCAGACTGGAACAAATCAGATGGTGCTTAGGCCCAAACAAACTCAAACTGAAGGAATGGTCAAATTGACTCATGCTACTACAGATAGCCTTGGAGTTGTCCATTGTACTCAGGTGCTACCTAACATAACTGTTTCTAGGACTCGTCTGCAGGAACCTATTCCAGATACATCTGGCACGAAAAAAGTCAGAGCAGATACGTCTGTACAGATTGGGATCCAGAATCAGAAGCAAAAACCATATATCTATTATCAGAAACCTAGACGTCCTATTGGAAAGAAGAAGAACTTCACTCAAACTCGTATGAGAGCCGAAGCTCCAGGTAAGCACTCTTCTTCTTATGTATGCCTTCACTATGGTAAATCTAGTCATGATAAATTTATCACTTCACATTCCTTGAGCATGACTAAGACTTATCATGATAGGTTTAACCCCCATAAACCTACACCAACTCTAGGTCCTTTACATTTAGTAACAATGCAAGATCATACAAAGTGAAGGGTAAAGGTAAAAATGGTAATGTTTATTGTTATATATTTATACCGACGTGCTATCATTGTGGGATTAGAGGACATAAGAAGCCTAGTTGTCCCAAATTTTCCAAAAGCATGCCAAACACGTGTTCTAATAGGAGAAATTTTACCACTACAACCAACTTGAAAGGAAAACAAGTATGGATTAGGGAAGTTGATTTGAAAGCTTATGAAAATAAGTTTGTCCATTTTGAACTTGTTTTCCCCTTTTGAGCTTATGAAAATAAGTTTGACTTTCCTATTTCACCAAAAAGGGGAGTAGGAGTAGGAGTAGTGTATATGTCATCTCTCTCATCCACTTTAGGGGGAGTGGTAAGCCAAGTGATAAGTAAATCTCATATTTGAAATTTGGTATAAATTGATTGATTTGCTTATGTGTTATTTTTCTCTTGATGCATTATTTACTTGTGCTTAATTTGAGGGGAAGGATAACACATTTAGGGGGAGAGAATTTGTCATGCATTAATGGTATATTTATCAGTGACAAGTGTTTTGGAAAAATAGAAAAAGCCAAACGGGGAGATTGTTAACTTTATTTTCGCGTGATAGCAAATTAGGCTAATAATTGGCAATTTTATTTTTCCACATGAATAATTAAGTTAGTTAAATTTTATGTTTAATTAATTTAATTGTGAATTTTTCTATGGACTTATTATCACATGGAAGTTTAGTGTTATCATGATTCTAATTTATTATGTGATAATTTCTTGTTATATATCATGTTTACTAACAAGTGGTAGTTCATTGGGCACTAAAATTGTTAGGGACGAAAATTACCCTAACTAGTGTCCACATTCAATGTATCCGGTTTGTGGTAAGAATTCTATTTCATATAAACTTGATACAAGATAAGGTAAGATTATTATTCCATATTTTATTTACCTTATTTGTTTATCCTACAACTAATAAGTTATTTTATTCCTTATAGGAGTTGATATTTTAAGAAAACTAGGTTACTTGCATGACAAGACAACCAAGTAGTATTAAAATATCACAATAGGGAGGATTATTGTATACATTCATAGGGGAAAAAATCGGCTCCCCATACACTCAAGAAACGGTGTCATTCTCCTACCCGGTGCATATATTCTTCAATCTTCATTGATTAATTACATGTACAACCACTCTTGACAAAGATCAGAGTTCAAATCTCCGGGAGGGAGTCCTACAACCAATAGATCTGCCCACAACTTGAAAGAATCAACACGGAAGGTGTAGATTCGTTGCGGTATCGCGGTTACAACAAGCTCCTGAAGAGCAACGGGAGGTTGGCTCTTATTATATGCCAGGAGAGAGTAACAGAGAGTGTTTCTCGCTATTATCATTGATGTTGGTTAATTTATGCGTAAATTACCCTTTAACTTTGTTGTAAAGATTTAAACTAATTAGATTTGGTTGGTAGGTTTTGCTCGCAGGCTACGAGCACGTGGTTTTTTCCAATTGGGTTTCCACGTTAAAAAAATTCTGTGTTCTTACTATTTATTTACTGCATTCTGTTAATTTCCGCATTCGTGAACCAGACGCATTTGGCATTCGTAGACGCATCTAGGTTACGACTATTTACAGATGCACCACGCATTAAACAGTAAACTGTCACCAGTTAAATCTAAACAACAGAACACATCATAGACTCATCTGATCACGAGAATCATATTACTTAGACAACTATAAACTTTCATGTATAATACTTTGAACTTCGCATAATTATTCATATGTATCCTTGGTCAGTTAAAAAATAATAATAATAATAAAAAGCACTTTTCATAGCCAATCTAAGGAATTAGATTCCCCCCTGAAGTGTCGTACACTATGTTTGTTTCCAATGGATTATTGAAAAAAATTATTTCTCAAACGAAAATAATTTCATGCACAACTATACTTTGCAAACTATTAATAAAGCACAGGGACAACTCATTTTCTCATCCAACTCTATGTAGTCCTGTCTCAAGATTCTCAACAAAAACAAGAAATGTATTGATACAAACAAAAAACCAAAACAAAAAGAAAAAAATTTGTATGGAATATTAATGGCATATATTACAAAGAAATTTAACAGTAACGTCATGTCCATGTTCATTATTAGCACAAAAGTTTTAGATTTATAATGTAAATGTAAATTAGCAAATAATTCTTCCAATTATTTTCTTTCTATATTCCTAATTTCTTGACCCTTTTTGCAATATTTGATCATAATACCTATTTACTATGTGATTGTGACATCATCTATATTTACATGACACGTGTTTTGACACTAGTTAAAAAAAATGATTAGAGTAATGTATGCATATATTGATTAGAGTACCGGCCATGGCTGGAAAATATATATACAAACTCGTGATACTTTCGAGAAAAAAAAAAGATTTTAATTTTTTTATTATTATCAAAACATCATTAGTAAAGGACATAAAAAAAATATATGAAAAGTTAACAGGGGTTGAACGTGATTATGTGAAGATACTAATTGTAAAATAAAAATGTACCTTGACCCTCAAAACACTTTTAGTGGCATAGAGCGACATACAGATTTATTGATGATAATTCGAATCTTATTAGAGTTATTGTGTTTTTTCCTATCTTATAAAATTTGAAACCTCTTATTTTTGTTAAGAAATGAGTTAAAAAGTCAATTGAATGTTTTTTCTATATTGTGCATGGATGTAGGTGAGTTTTAGAGTCAAAGTTAATTGCAAAGTCACTTAAAAGGAGGGGCAAACTTGGAAAAAAGGTCACAAAAAGGTGCCAAATCAATTGTGTAACCCTAGGAGAACAAAAGCGCGAAAATGATAAAAGCTAATTTGGGCCTTATTCTCTGTACAATAAAATTTATTTACTCAAATTCCGTGTAAATTGGGTGGTTGAAATTTTGAGAAGGTGCACTAAAAAATGTAAAATAATTATATAAGTGGTTGAAAATGATAACAGATAAAAAGTTAGTAGATGTTATTAGATTTTATTGTGTATATATAGAACAAGCCCTTATGAAGAAAAGGAGGCACACATTTTAGAGCATGTCAGCATAATTATTTTAATTTATTTTAATTCATTCTTTTTACAATTCAAATTTGGTCAAATAAATCACATCCACATATCAACTGTACTTTTAAATCACCACCATTCAACTCCACTATTTCTCTCTCTTCCTACTTATAAAAATACATTTTAATTTATACGCTAACACACACTTAGATCTAGAATTCTGTATCTTGTGAAAGAAGGAAATGAGGCAAAAAGAGGAGAAAATAGGCTACGAGATTGAGGAAGAAAAAGGCTTCTTGAAGTGCAAAATTGGAGGAGAAAAAGATAAGGATCCATGTATAGAGAGTTTTCTGTTTCCTTTTTCTTCTACTCTCTTTCTCTTTATTTTCATTTTGAGATTATGACAAATTTATTTTTAAAGGTTGTAATTAATAGGGATGGCAACGGGTCGAGTTCAGGTCGGGTCAATCGATTCCGTGGCCGACCCGCCAGAATTTTCCCTACCCATTTCCGACCCATGAGCTGCCAATAATCGGGTTTTGCGTCGGGTCTGCCTAGGTCAGCCTGTTGACCCGCTTTTGACCTGAATAATTTTTTTTTGGAAACCAGAGCTTTAATTATTTAAATACAATTATGTAATTTACTTGTGATGAGAGAGTGAGAGTTGAAAGAGAATCGTGAGTTGAGTTAGGTTGCGAATAGGGAGTAATTAGCAATAATTTACCTGCATCAAGAGGGAATTGAAAGAGACGAGAGACGAAGAATGAGAGAGTCGAGAGACAGAGAAATTGAGGAGCATCTTAAATTAATAAATAGGTTAGAGAAGGTAAATGGGTTATGGGTAAATGGTAATACAGTAAGAGGGAATTAAATAAATTAGTTTGAGAAGGTAAATGGGTTATTACTTATAAGATGGTGATGAATTATGTACTTATAGTTTAAAAATATAAATAAATAAAAAATAAAAAAATTCGGCCAACTCGTGTCAGGTCACCATTGATCGAACCCGACCCGCGACCCATCGCTGGTCACGGAAACCAAGCCAAACCCGCCCCACCGACCTGTGGGTCGGCAAAATTCTGACCCATTCGAGGCGGGGCGCCAGCGGGTTCAGAGCGGATCGGATTTTTTTGCCATCCCTAGTAATTAATTTCAAAGTGTTATTTGATTAAACTCTTTAAGTTATGATTGTTGAATAGATGACTATGATATCTATATATCTATAATTGTTACTTGATTGATTTTGCTTAGTGAATGTTCATATTATTCAAATTGTGTGAAATTTTCTTAATTTCTATTATTGATTGATCACCAATTTTAGAAAATTAAAACCTAAATTAGCTTTAGAAAAACAATTGAAGTTGGATAGTGTTTGAATAATTAATATGAGTTTGACTTAAATTTAGGTTAAAGTTCAAATCTTGCAACTAATATAGGAATATATAGTTGCCACATACAACAAAAATAGAATTGAGACATTTTGTTGTTTTGGGGTTAGAATGACATATGAATATGTTAGTCAAACTTCAAGCTTGATTAATTTTGATTGATTTTGAAAAATCATTTCACTAATGAATTTTAGTTGCTCGAACAGTTTTGTAATCATATGTGTGAACACTTGAATGATTACGTTGACTGTTAGTGTCACTGTATGGATACCAAGTGCGATCAAATTAAGTTACATATCTGTACTACTCATGGATCCCAAAGAAGGCATGAAATGAGAGGTTGAAACACACAAGAAACCAGTGCTAGTATGTTTAGCTGTTTGATCATAGATACTTGGCATCGTGGTGGTTAGATCCATTGACCATTTCACTACGACGGCTAATACCGCCAAAGAAGCATCATTGAGAGAAGTATATCTGTCTCGGAACCATAATTTTCTATGGCGGACAGAGTGAAATATCTTTGCCATAAGCACAGCAACACATATCATAGTTGCTATAGCAGCGTATACGCCCATCCATGGTATTGGTGCGCTAGAGTCGACCATTTTGTTTAATTGTTCGGCTGTCTTCAGATCACTAGCTCTCTCTGCTGGTATGAAAATAAGATTGGGAAGTGAGCGAAATTTCTTACTTCTTTCCGTGTAACTTAATTTTTCAACGCGTTAATGTATCCATTAAACTAAAACATATCCAATTATCAAACCTTGCCATGAATCATCTCAAAGTTTTAATATAGCAGACAGAGCAAATTATATATGTTCAACTACTACATTGGTAATATAATATTTAATATATTATTCTCAAGATTTTGAGATGAAGAAATTGACTATAGTATATATGTTACAAAATATCAGTTTCCTTATAAAAGTAAAAGTTTGATTTTAGTTTATAATTATAACAATAATGATTTTAGGTTTATAATTTAAATATTCAAGTTTTTCAAAATTTTTTGATGAATTTTTTGTTGTTCTGTATCATTTATTATATTTTTCTCTGGTATTATGTTGTTATCTATCTTCACCGCATTATTTTTAAATTTTGGGTTGCAACTCTTCAGTGTCTCTTCTATCAAATTGGCATGTCAAATGTGCGTTGCACGTTGTATGTAAAAGTGAAGGGTGTGATAGTCACAAAATAAATAGGTATTTTCCTCAAATTTATGAAAAAATCGGATACTTAGGGACATAAAAAGAAATTGATTGAAAAAATTGTTTACGAGTTGTGTGGATGTAAAATGTTGTGACAATAATGAATATTAATATGCAGTTGTAGTAAAACTTCTTTATCTACGATATGTTTGTTAATTTTCCATACAATTTTTTTGTTTTCGCTTTCTACTTGTATTAATAAATTTGTTGTTTCTATTGAAACATCTCAATAGAGAGCCGCGTAGAATTGGTTATGAGAAAATACATTATTATTGCATGTAAAATTATCGGTATCAATATATTTTGTCAAAAAAAAAATAGCGTCACATTGATATTGCTGGTAACCTTATCAACTTGGTCTATGATTTCTTTATTCTCTATGTCCAAAAACAATGCAGAAATAACACTATACAAATGTAAGGAATAAATGAGCAATATACATCATAGACGAAGGCGAAGCATATAAGTAAAGATAAAAATATTATATCCATTTCGATTGTCATTTCAGATTGAAATGAGCATGCGAGATTTCCTTATTAAAAGAAAACATTTAATAATTATGTAGATACGTGCACTTATAAACAATACTTACTCATCCCTTTATTATTTATTTGCGATATGTGGACTTGCGTGTGCATGTCAACAATTGACAAACTATAGAACTTGGTCACTGAAGCCGACAAATTGGCTGGGTATTTCTGCGAAGCTACTCTATAATTATCTAGATAATTACACAAAGAAAACATTGTTGCTCACTGAATAGCTTGCGAATAGTATGTTATATCTTCTCATATTCTGCCAAGTCAACCAACAATTAGAAAAAGGTGTTCAAATTTGCTTTAAAACCATATGTGGTTAATATGTAATAAAGTATTCTAGAAACTAATTGCTCGTTTGGTCCTTTTTATTTATTTATTCATTTTTTAGTAAAACTCCGAATTAATTTTACCTGCAAAGAGTTTTGTTGTAGTTAAGTATAATTAAGTTTTGATTGTTTCACCTATTGTTGGCACAATTTTGCGCCAAGGACCTAGAACTACGATCTCAAATCGTCATGCACGTGCTAAATTATAATTTCATATTTCACAGATTGAGATGATAAAAATTGTCGAAATAATTGGCATTACAAGTGTATGTATTTAGAGCATCTCCAACTAGCTCTCCATTTTTAAAAATTATATTCCACTAAATAGAAAGAATCTTTAAATTTAAAGATTGAAAATTTTAGTTACTCGAACAAAGCCTTTATTTTTAGCTCCTTCTTTTATTTTTTCCAAAATGAATTTGCTATCTCGTCTTATTTTAACATTTTTAAATATGAATGACCTATGCAATTAAATCTAGAACTAGAATGCATTGTCCAAGAAATGAGACATTGAAAATTTTAGTTATTAAATTATAGAGAGTGGGTATGGCTCTCCAAATGTGGAGAGTCAGACACATCCTCTAAATTAAAATATTAATATATAGTGAGTTTGTTGGAGTCAAATTTTAAAACCTGATTCTTTAAATCAGAGAATATCTCATATTTAGAGAGTCTATTAGAGATGCTGTCAATGTCTATTTCTTGAATTACCAACATTTAAACTCATTTTTCAATGACATATTTAAAACACGAAAAGCAATAATTAATAATAATTTTCACATTTTTCTGTTGGAGTTGTCTGACTTTTAACAACATATATTTTTATAAGATAAGAGAAGATACATCTCTCTCTCTCTCTTTTTTTTTTTTTTTTTTTTTTGAATAAAAGAAGATACATTTCTTTTGAAAAATAACTTTGGCGTCTTTAAGGTGTGAACATAGATGAAAATTTGTAAGCTCTGGAAATTTACAGTAGAGGTGGGACACTTTTCTTCGAAATGAGCGAAATTTCCCGGTAGCTGTATCATTGGAAAAATATGCTCCCACACCCACAGCACGATTAGTTCCCCAAAGAAAAATCTAAGGTCACCTACGTGTTCTTAAAATATTTTCTTCTTATAAATATATATAAGTTTGTTAAGCTTTTAAACGAGGTATGCAAAAATGGATCGTCGACTATTTGAAGCTACGGTAAACGGCGACGTTTTAACCCTTACCGATCTAATGAAAAATGACGAAAACATCATTAAGCAAACAGACACGGGATCCTCCAACACCGTACTACACCTAGCCGCAAGATTCGGACACGACGAGCTAGCGTCGACTATCATAGGATGGTGTCCAGAGATCAGTGACGGATCCAGCATACGGCGAGGTCGCGCGGCCGCTCGTGCTGGATCCGTCGGAAATACTCTTCAATCGCCAGCGGTAAGGGAAGATTAAAGAAGACCCAAGGGTTTGGAACTCAGGCAGCCATTGACAATGAACTCACACAGCCACTCGCAATGAAGAAGATAACCTGTCTTCTAATCCCCTTTCCATTTGTGGGCTGTTTCTTGGGCTTTCGTTTTTTAAAAAGAAAGCTGGTCTATTATTTGACAATTAGCCCAAATTTAGTAATCCAACCAACCCAATATCATAGCCTAACTTAGATTGGGAGACGGAAATGATTACATTTGTGTTGTACTATTATAATTTTGTGTTCATTATTAATTTGTTATTTGACTTATTTCACAATTCATTATTCATTTATAGTTTAATTGAATTTTTAAATGAATAAATTAATTTGTTTTAGTTTAGGTTGAATTTATCTTTGAATTTATTTGTTGCTTTTTAACTTTTCAACAGTTTTTTTAATTGATATAAGAACTAATATTTTGTTATTTCATTTAGTTTGTTGGTTAATTTTTATTTAGAGTTTACCGGTTTAGTTAATTAGTTTAGTTCAATTTAGTATTGAAATTGAATAAACAATTATAGTCTTTTGTTGATTAATTTTTTTTTTTTTTTTGTCTTGGATTAGCTAAATAGTTTAGTTTAGTATTGAAATTGAATAAAAAATTGTGATCATTTGCTGATTAATTTCTAATTTCCTCCATTTCTTTTTGTTTTGAAGCTTTAATATATATTTGCACCATTTGTATATATATTACTTAATTGATTTGCAAATTATAGAACTATTTTTTCGATCTAAATGAAAGACTCAATCTAATGATTCTATTTTTAATTCGACATTAATTTAATCTAGTAACTACTTATGATTCAGTGCACAATTAAACACATATTGACAACACAAAGAAGTCAACGGTCAATAGTCAACAGTCAACGATCGCTGACTATCAACGGTCAGCGGCCGCTCTAGCTGGATTAATTTCCTGGATCCGTCCCTGCCAGAGATGGTTTCGTCGGAAAACGGGAGAACTCAAACGCCATTACACGAAGCATGCAGAGAAGGTCATTTGGGGATCATCAAGCTATTGCTCGAAACCGATAATTCCGTTGTTTATAAAGTCAATTGTCGTGGAGAAAGTGCATTTTTCGCGGCGTGTGAGCGGGGGAAAATCGATGTCGTGAAGCATCTCATGGAGTTTCCTCAACTGTTTTTGCTGGAGGTCGATGCTTATACCACCACTTCACTTCATGCCGCAGCTTCGTCTGGAGATACAGGTAAATAGCGAAACAACCAAAAACCCCAACACACCACCCCCCGAGCCCCAAAACCCCCGCCCAAAAAAAAATAAAATAAAAAAATCCCACAATTCAATTGTTTCTGTGCACTTTGAGGTACACTGTAGTGATTCATGTGTCACATCACACAAGAGTATGTGTATTTTAGAGTACACCGAATCAGTTTTCTTTATCATAATTATGAGATTAATATGATAATATCTGTTCGTCGATTCTCTCAGATTCTTTTATTTTTTATTTTCTTTTAAATTAAGACCTTGTTTGAAATATGATATTCGGAATTAAATAATATTAGTTAAAAGCACGATAAAAAAAATTATAAAATTTTTATTTTCTTTTAAATTAAGACCTTGTTTGAAATATGATATTCGGAATTAAATAATATTAGTTAAAAGCACGATAAAAAAAATTATAAAATTTTTCAGTGAAAATAAACAATAAAGTGAAATAATAATTATAAAAAAATAAGAAAAATAATTAAGTTCAATACCGACAGTGGACAAAATTTGTGGTTGCCAGTGGTGCATATTGACGAATGATGTCAACTGCCATTAGTCTGACACTCTGACCAGCGACTACTACTGCTCCAAAAATTTTCATTTGTTTTGATTGGCAATTTGTGCATCGAATAAAGCTTGTGGTACACACAAAGTGTGTCTTGGCATAATCATGTACAATAGAGGTATAGTCATGATATGTAAATAGTATAATCTTGAAGCGGAGGCGAGCTCTGTTGTGTGTGGCAGATTCACATATGAATTTGTGTATCTTGTAGAAGGGTCTTTTGTGCATCATCTTCAAGCTTTCTTTTGTGTTTGTTACCGTGTAGACACGTGGAACGATAAATTTTATCTACTGATTTTAGTGAATATAATAGTTATTGTATTTTTATGTAAACTTTTAGGCAGTTAAAAGTTAAATTTTTAGGTTAGAATTACATACTAGCTAAAGACAAAGAAATGTATGTATAAATAACAATTAACAATGATATGAGTATGGTGAATATCGATTCTGATAATTTGAATTTTATCGGTACTAGAAATTAATTTTAGATAAGCAATAGTTAACTATTAACATGAAAAAAAAAAAGAAAAAAGAAAATTAACATGAGCAAAGGCTTAGTATTACTTTTTGCAAGATAATAACATTTTCACCTAAAAATAATTTGGTGCTTGTTTTGTAGGTTTAGAGAAAAATTATTTTTTCCTAAAGAAAGCATGGCTAAAAACTAATCAAAATGATCAGTTTCACAAAATATAATTAAAAATAAGTACTCTAAATAACTTCGCTCGATTCAACGAAATCAGTTACCGATTCCTTTTAGAAGGTGTTAGCGGATGAGTTTTAATGTATTTTTATAAGTAGGAAGAGAGAGAATGAGTGGAGTTGGATGGTGGAGATTTAATGAGTGAAGAGATATATGGATGTGATTTGTTTGATCAAATTTAAAATTTAAAAAAAATGTATTAAAATGCATTTTATAATGCATGCTAACACCCCCTAATCCCATGAACCCTCAGTGGGTTTTGTATTTTGTATTTTTTGAATAGAATTTTTTTTTTTTTTCATTCATCCATACGCGGGAGGTTGAATCATGAATGTCATGTATCAATCATATTTCAAATTTAAAATTTAAAATCATTTTAAATTCGTAAGTAGGCGCCACTTTAATCTGGAATATAACCTCAACGGGCCTCTGTCCAACTTAGCCACAATTATAGGTTGTGTTGTGATAAACTATTTTCTAAATAAAAAGATAATTTTTAAGATGAGCAGTAGTAGTGATTACCGAATGTGTAGAAAGTGAGTGAAAGTGTGAGATGTATAATTGATGTTGATGATTGACTTTGACTTTTTATAGTATGTAATTTTTAGGTAAAAAAAAAAGAAAAAGTTGACACGAACATAGATGTTTTAACTAATGGTGTCACTTGTCGGAAAACTATTTAGTCTAGGACAAGATGTTCATTATATTATATCGGTTGATTTTGAAACACTTTGGAAGACTAGTGTGCTTTCTTAGGATTTGTATTCTCACTACAAGAAACTGGACCTTTAAGGGCGGTTTGTGGTTCCTAGAGCCTCGTCTTAGTAGAACATTAGGAACGACATACTGTTATGTCCCCCTTAATGCTTTACAGGGCCGAGGCTAAAGGAAAGACAGACCATCCCTAAATGTCAAATTTCTTGTAGTAGTGGTTAGAATACTAGAAAAAAATGTATTATAAACTTTTCCAATTTCCGTTGTAGAAATATTGAAGGAAATACTAAGAGTGCGCCCAGATTTTGCTTGGAAAAGAGATTTTGTTGGTTGCACGGCACTGCACGTAGCATGTACCAAAGGCCATTTAGACGTAACAAGAGAACTTGTGAAGTTTGATTCAGATCTCTCTTCAATACAAGATAGAGAAGGCAAAACGCCCCTCCATTGTGCAGCAATTAAAGGGAGAATAAACATAATTGATGAAATACTTTCTGCAAATATTGGATCATCTGAGATTCTTACGCTCAATGGGGAAACAATTCTGCACTTGGCTGTAAAAAATAATCACTTTGAAGTGGTTAGATACTTGGTAGAAAATTTTACCACGGCAAAACTTCTTAACCTGCGTGATTGTGATGGGAATACTGTCTTGCACCTGGCTACAGCAAGAAAACTAACAGGAGTAAGTTGTTTTCTCTTCTCTAGCTCTTTACGAGCCTAATAGATCGATATCAATTTATGTTATTTAACTATTATCTTCAACACACCCAAACAAAATCTAACACATGCACAATTCATTTTAAATAGGAACCCATGACCTTTGCCTACTCTGATACCATGTTAAAGGTTATGGAACCATCTGATCTAAAAGTTTAAACTGATAGATCGGTTCCAATTCATGTTATTTAACTATTATCTGCAACACTAAGATGAATATTGGCAAGTTCAGCGAAATGTGCGAATCATAATAAGTATCACTAATATTAATATCAATAATTTCCATGTTTGTAGATGGTTACATACCTGCTGCTAAAATCTGGAATAGAGGTAAATGCTTTGAATGGCAAAGGGTACACAGCTCTTGATGTGATTGAAACGGGTGCAAGCAGCTCCGGTGCTCTTGCTATTGCACCAACATTGGTACAAGCCGGCGCAAAAAGAAGTCATGAATTATCTCTAGAAAATGGACTAGTTGTGAAATCGACCTCAAAAAGATCATCAAATGGAAATGTTTCAAGAATGAATTCACTACCAATGAATAATTTAGAATCGCCACATTCACCACGTCGTCCTCGTCATCAAAGGCAAAATCGCAGACGAAAAAAGCAGCTTGATCTCCACACCGAGTCTCTAAGGAACGCACGAAACACAGTGACAATAGTCGCGGTTTTAATAGCAACTGTGACATTTGCAGCTGGCATTAACCCTCCTGGAGGATTCAATGAAGAAACTGGGAAAGCGATTCTTGGGAGGACGACAAGTTTCAAGGTATTTCTCGTCTGTAATATTGTCGCTTTATTCTTTTCGATTGGCATTGTGAATCTTCTTGTAAGCATTATTCCTTTCAAGAGGAAATCCATGATGGAATTACTGAAAATAACCCACAAGATAATGTGGATCTCTACGCTATTTATGACATCAGCTTTTATAGCAGCCATTTGGGCAATAATGCCAAAAGGAAAAGGAACAATATTTGTTAAAGTAGAGCTAGTGATGATAGGAGGAGGTTGCACAATGATTGTATTTTGTGTGCTTGGGACAATGTTGGCGAGGCATTGGCATAACAAGTATGAATGGAGGAAAGAAAAAGAGAAAAGGGTTAAGGATATTGGAAGTCAGACGAGTAATATCAGTGGTGTTGAAGAATTGAAGAGAATTCGAACAAGTTACGAGACGAGTACTAACTCTGATGTCGATAGCTCTGACTATGGCTACCATTTGTACTAGATAGCTAGAAATTTGGAATCAGTTCGAGGGATATTGTTATTTATGGTTGCATTGGTATAATGCTTACTCTTTATCTCTCTTGGCCATCTTTTTTTTTTTTTGACGGGCTCTTGGCCATTTTATGTGGGCTATAATGTTAAAAATGCTGAATCATCAGGATTAGCCTGATGGTCAGAACCTCTCTTAACTAATAGGAAGTTCAAGCTTCGAACTCTATAAATATTATTAATAATGCTATATTTACACCCTATTTGGTATTTGTGATTTGTACACCATTATGTGGTGGTTTGTTTGCTTCGTTTGTTTCTGTTAGTTCGTTGTCATATGGTGGTTATGGAGTCCTTGGATGCACCCCCAAATTCATTTTCTGCAAGCCCTAAGTCAAGATTGGAATGGATTGTGTTTCATATGATTTAATGATATATTCTAATGTAATATGTCTAGTTTGTAATATACCATTCATAATAATAATAATGTTAAACATGCCGTACTATACGAGGAAATTGAATAGGTTATTGCCATTTAGGTAACATAATGTGGATATTACTATTACTTTAGTTAACTAATTGTCGTGTTTATTCCTATCATTATTATCTTCAGTACATTCAAGTAACATTAATCTTTTAAGCAAGATGCTAAACTGGGGTGAAAAGGCTGCCTACAAGAAGTCACAAATTTATTCTTCAAAGTCAAAGTTTTATTCTGCAAAAAAAAAAAAAAAAAGAGTGATAATCATGTATATTAATTTTGATATTTGTATTGTAAAATTGCAGCTGAAGCGAATTTTTTTGTTGTATTAATTTTGAGAATTTGTATTTTAAGAATATATAGTGGCCTAGTAGTAAGGTGCCCCGTACCGGTTTATCCCGGGTTCAAGATACCACAGTCCACCCCTATGATCCCCATTTGTATTAAAATATATATATATATATATATAATTGAAGAGAATTTTTGTCATTCTCTTCAGCTAAAACAAAGGTTAAATGGGTATTCTAAAATTGTGACTTAAAGAATATAGTTGAGGAGTTTTTTTTTTTAATTATTTCAGGTATTCTGTAGGGAAAATACAGGTCATATATATATATATATATATATATATATATATACTGTGGGAAAAAACACTTCCGCCTAAATGTTTTATTTTGTATGTAGAAATAATTTTGTAGGGAAAGTACAAACATGACAAAATATATTTTTTGCAGAGAAAAATGACATTCACCAAGTTCATTTTGTATGCCAGAATAATTTTGTAATGAAAGTACAAGCTCTGCAAAATATATTTTTCATGGGAAAAAGAGACCTTCACCTTCAATATACATATATTGAAAATATATATATATATATATATATATATGTATGTATATATATTACGGTAAAGCAAAGTTCACCTATAAATTTTATTTTGTACGCGGAAATTTCATAGGATTAGTGACAAATTCTTAAAGTAAATGGATTGAATGGTAAGTTTTGTATAAATGTCGCTAACAGTTCAAATGTTGGGGTTTGCCACCTTTAAAAAAAAAAAAAAAAAGGTAAGGGATGAGATTGTGAATAAGCTTCAAGCTAACGATTAAATTTGCAATTTACCCTTTATTTTAAAAATACTAGTTAATAGATGCCGGTTTGCATGTGAATTTGGAACATTGTCATATTTTTTCCTTTTTTGGTAGTGTTGCTAATTTTGAAACTAACCATTCACGTTAAAAACGCTCTATGCTAATGGAATAACACGGAAGCCATGTATTGAAAAAATAAAAATTTCTTTTTTCTTCCTTAAAAAAGAACAATGAAATTTATCCAAAAGGACTGCATGCTAACAACAAAAAGAAAAAAAAAATTCTACATCAAATTAAATAAGCCAAACTCTAGGCTCTTTGTCCATTTTTATATATGAAAAATTATTGGGCTTTTGTATTAGGTTCTCATGCACAAAGTTATATACATGCATGTTCGGGGAAAAAAAAAGGTCGCCAAAAGAATGGAAATGGAATAGAGACCAAGAAATACAAAAATGGTTTTAAGTTTCTATCTTTGTACTTTTATTTTCAATGTTGTGATGTGAATACTGTAGATTCACAAGCTTGATTCTTAAGATATACAGTGATAAATATGAATTTTACACTTATTTATGTCTTTATACTGTTTATGAGTTGAATGATCGGATATCTACCAAATTGTATGTAAATATTGTGTTTGTAGGTGAATATCATAAATGTGGAAGAGAACAATGAAAAAGAAGAGCAAAAAGGATTTTTAAAAAAAACCCAAAAATCCAAAGTTTGGGGACTAATATAGAACAAGTCAAAAGATGAAGGACCTTGGATGTAATTGTTGAAGAACGTGGCAACTTCTTTTCTGGTCAACTGAAAGATCATTGAAATAGGATTTTGAAGCTTTTTACAGATCTTAATTCTGAGTTTCTCGACAAAGAGTTACGGCTATTTGAAGTTAGGGATGGATTTTTTTCAGCAACCTGAGTGTGGCCGCACTACCAACTTGTGCGGCCGCACTCGCCATTTTTCAGCACAAATATTCTGGTTTTTAAACAAAAATCTCCACCTTTGAGGGGCTTTTTGGCCATTTACTCGACATGTATTTGGGCACCATTTGATATTTAAAATAGCCCATTTATTTGTCAGATTTGGGGATCTAACTTTCTAGGGTTTTAGTTCACCCTTTTTTACTTTTCCTTAGTTTCTTGGGGATATTGGAGATTGTTGGAGAAGAAGATGAAGAATTCAAGAGATAATTGTTGAGGTGAAGAATCAACAAACATTGAGCACTTCAAAGGGAGAAATCTTATCTTTGTATTTCATATTTTCCATTATTTCTTCCATTAGCACTTTATTTTTTTTTGAAAGAACACACACAACACATACACACAAGGTACAGAGATCCAGCACGTTAATACTCAAAACCATGGTAATTTTGAGTATTTCCAAACCAGATATATACCACACTTCCCATTGAGTGGGCAATGTAGGGCACAAGTCAGAGACTGGACACCACAAACGCAAAAACATACATCCACATTACAAAGCTATTCTTTTTTTTTAAAGAACACACACAACACATGCACATAAAGTATAAAGATCAAGCATGCCAGTACTCAAAACCATGGCAAGTTTGAATGTCATGAAATCAGATATATATCACACACCCCACATTAAGTGAGGAATGTGGAACATAAGTTAGAGAGTGGACACCACGAACGTAGCACATAGCCTATCACAAAACTATTCTTTTTTTTTTAAGGAACACATACAACACATGCACACAAGTTATAGAGATCTAGTACGCTAGTACTTAAAACCATGGTAGTTTTTAGTATTTGAATTTATATCTTTGATTTCTTTGTTTTTCTTCACTATAAGATAAATTTGTATAACATTGGGATGATTGATGGATTTTAATCTAGTTTAAGTAATTTATATGTTTACGGTATCAATTATTGTTTACCGATTTTATGAGTATTTCTTATCACTACACCAGAATTCGCTGATTGTCACGGTTAAAAACCGTGACTTGTACCGTGGGTCACGGTTTTTAATCGTGACAATTTGTTGTGTGACGCCACAGTTGGTCACGGTTTAAAATCGTGACAAGAAAGTTGGGTCACGGTCATTTTTCGAGCCATAAACTGTGATATATGGGTCGTGACTCCTCTCATGGTCACGGTTTATAACCGTGACCCTCGTTTAATGGGTCACGGTTATTAACGTGACTAATACATATTTGGTCACGGTCAGGAACCGTGACCCAGTAACCAAGGGGTCACGGTTTTAAACCGTGACCCTTGTTTAGTGGGTCACGGTTAGTAACCGTGACCCATGTTTGAATTTAATAAAATGGATCTTATTAACCGTGACCCATGTTTGAATGTAATAAAAATAGGTCATGGTTATTAACCGTGACCTTTGATTGTAATCTCGTGACCCTCGATTTTAATTCACTGTTAAAACCTTGATACTAATATAACATGTTGTATATAACAATCTCAGCAAATACTTAACTAGAAAACTCACCAAATATTTCATACAATCACCAAAAAGTCCAAATTACATAATTACGTCACTAAACCACACTAACTAATCACCAAATACTTCACTAGAGTACAAGCTCATACAATCACCAAAAATACTTCACTAAACCCAAAGAACTCACCAAATGCTTCACTAGAGAACTCACCAAATATTTAATACAAGCACTAAACCACATTATGTCAAAGGAGAGATGTTTCATGTTGATTTAAAAGTGATTAGTGCTAAAACGTTATCTTTATTTGGTATTAATTTATATATTTTGGCAACTAATCTTAATACTAATGAACTAATAATAATTGTTTTATGCTTTTAGGTTGGACTTCGCTACATGAATGGACTCATTTTATTGGTATAGACAAACAGGTAACGAGACAAAATAGGAGATATATAGAAGTCAACAATAGCGGCTGGATTGAGGTGTGGGCTTTTTGATGTTTGGCCTTGTTCTTAATTCTCACCACATGACAATACATATATATATATATATATATATATATATATGCACAATACACGAGTCAGGGGAAGAGGAGATACATACACGAGAGAAAGAAGAAAAAGAAAAGGAGACCGGCTGGAGAGAAAAAGTCACGCGTGAAGACGGAAATTGCTATTGAAATTTGGTGCCTTCTCTTCAAATCTTCCTCTCAAATTATGGTTTATTCTTTATTTTTTATGAGGAACTAATCTCCTAACTAGGGTTAGGGGGGAAACCTAAATTATTTATGTAGTATTATTGATTCGTTTTAGACAAGTACTTTTATGCGAATTTAGTTATTGGATTGTTAATTTAGTATTGGATTTGTTTATTGAGATGATTGATGGTTGTTATATAATTTAATTCATAGGTTCAATCAAGTTTTTCCTATTGTTCAATAAAAACAACCATTCTTTTAAAGTTTGAAGACTCAATTGATTGATTTTAATTTCAATAGAATTATTTCTTGATAGGTTGTTGTCGTAGTACAATTTATGCTTGAATTAATTCCATAAGAGATTATTTGTGTCTATTTCGTAAAAAACCATTAACTGAATTTATCTTTTCAATGTCTATTCTTAAATAAGTTTTAAGAAAATAATTGAATCAATAATATTGCATTAATAATTGACGGTGGAACCCCGACGCCTTAGTGTTTCTCTCTTATTAATTTATTACAACTCAAGTTCATTTATTTCATTGTTTCAATCTCAATTCAATCATTCTAATTAATTTATTTTCCTTAGTTTATAATAATTTTGCGATCTTTCTCATTGCTCCTGGTGGAACGACACTCGCACTCCGAGTTATACAACTATGCCACTCCTGCACTATGGATTAGCAAGCAAAAAGCTTAAATGAGCAACATTGTTTCTACTAACAACCATGACCCATTACCTGATGATTAAAATATCTTCTCCAATAAATATAGAGGCCATGCAATAAACGATCCATTACCGAAATCTCCCTATGTAGTTGCACAACCTTGCCGACCAAGATAAACTGGCTCATTTTCCATACCCGGATAAATCGACCATGTTATAACTTTTGCTTCAGGACACTGCAGTGGACGAGAGTGAACAATAGTACCTGGCTCGACTGCTTCAATTTTAACCATTGCAATGCTCTTCTCATTCTTCAAATCTCTCATATAATAGTAACCCTTGTGTGCTTCCATAGGAGAGATGCCGTCAGTCATTGGGCGCGTTGAAGAGCCTTCCCCAACTGTAGAAGATTTCTTCGTATTACTATGACCCACACCCGGCGATGGAATGTTCACATCCGGATTGCCTCGGCTTTCTTGTAAGAGAGTGAGGATGGTGTCCATTTTGGAAGACTGATCTTGCATTTGAATTTCCAATCTTTCAATTCGAGACACTGCTGGTTGAATGGCCTTGTACTTAGTTCTAGAGACTTTGCTTCCTACTCCACGAGTTCGGCCACAGTTATCCTTTCCAAATACTTGACTCAATGGATCAGTGTCGACATCTGTTTTAGTTGAATCTCCACCTTGAGTCATTTGTACCTCAGCAATTTTAGCCTGCCAAATATTTTTAAATTACTAGATCATCATATATGTAACATTTATATTGTGTATAAATGTATTATAACAGTGTCTACTTACAGCTGTTTCAACCGCACTTGGGTGATATTCTCCAGATTTCATCTTATGGGCATGTAAGTAAAGGTTGGTACGACTTGGAGCACTGCCCTCATCATCTGTTCCCTTAGTTCGTTCCTAATAAACAATAAATTTTTACAAGTGCAGGCAAGTCGATTTAGTATATCAACCATATTCAAATTTAATCATATAATGTGATCACAACATACCCATGATATTCACACAAGTAGCCTTTTATTTCGTGGCCTAGCAAGTGGAAGAACTTTTCGTCGTCTACTTTACACATACCCATGATATTCACACCTCAATTAAATTAATAGTAGAAGCTCAACAAACATAAAGAACTTTTAAAAACCTATTTTACACAAATCCCATGATATTCACATGTTTTTTCCTTGATAAGAAATAGAATATGTTATTAAATTAATAAATCCATTGATTTTGCAACGACAAGAAGTGGATAAAACTTCCACCGACAGGCGATAACCAAATACTATGCTAGATCAATCCAATCCAATCAATTTTAAGTAGTATCAAAGTTAACTTTTCACCATTATACCCTTCTAGCTCTAATTTACATAAATGCTCAAATGCTTATAGCATTGTAAATCACATATCATTCCATCTGGACTTTGACGGGATCAGCCTCTCGATCAATCCATCCATTCCATTATCCTTGAGGGATCACCTCTCCCTCTGGACTTTTATCTTTAAGCTGTAAAATTTCTTTACTAGTACTTGATTCTCCAAAATTGAGTTTCCGAACGTTTTCTTCCAAGTCCGCCATTGATCGGCTGCCTGAGATAGTATATTACTCTTCTGTGGAGGTTTCAGATTGAAATCCTTTACCAAAGCGTTCCATACGTCATCTTTCGTGACATCGGGAACCACCCGCCAATTGTCATGATTGAGACCGACATGAAGTTTCACTAATTCCAGTGTGCGGGTCTTTAATGCACTCTTTGTACGTACCGATAGGACTCCCAGCCAAGTCGAAATTTATCTCCTTCTTCTTTTCTCAAAAGATACAGAACGAGACATTCTCTGCATATGCATTGAAGTCACAATTTCTTTTTTGCCAACTAACAAGAATAACAATGATAATTATGAGGGGTATTTCAAACAAACATGGATAGAGAATCAGATATAAGAGGGGAACACGTGTCGTGATAATGTCCTAATGCACCTTATCACTCCAATTACTAACCGGTAAGGGTCCTAACCAATTTATCATTCATTTGAGATTTATATGAGTTATGCTATCAAATATATTCTACAATCATCTATAATATCATGTGCAAATTTCGACAGCACCTCCCTGTATTCTCCAAAGTGCACGATCTACGTGATATGTAGTGTACGCCCGGAGAAGAACAAGGTCATACTGTCGAAGGCTTTACACATGAGATTATAGTGATTCCGTAATATATTTTGATAGCACACATCGCATAAATCACAAATAAATGACAAACTGTCCAAAAATGGGACAATTCAAAGATTAGTTTATAAATCTCAAACCGTCCAAATGTTATGGAGGTTTGTAAATTATAAACTAATTTTCAAACGGGTACTCTAAGCTTGATGACAAATGCAATGGTATGTAAGTAGCATAAATGTTAAACAATATAAGAGGAGAAGAAAATTAAATTAAAAAAACTTGCAATAAATGAAATAAGGGAAACATACTTGCGAAAAGAAGGATTATAGAACTATTCGATCAAGACTACAAAATTAAATGTCCAATCGAAAATCTTCGAAAGTCTGAACAAATTAGAAAAGGAAAAAGAATAATCACCATTTGAATGAAATATATTTTTTTAAAAAAGCATGTCAATTATCAAGAGGCATTTTGCACATATTTCTCACGCACTAGACTTCTTTTATCCTTGACGTAATTAGCTTAACCAACCATGGTTAAAGGCAACAGTTTCCACTGCATTATAGCTTATTTTACATTACGCTACGTGTAAAGTTATTACAACTAGCCACTCATGTTAATTAACACTAAAATATTAACATTATGCTTCTAAATTAAATAAACGATTCATTTTTTTTGTCTTAGAAAAACCAAATATCTCCTTAAGATTACTCAAATGGGCTACACTCTGTTGTCTCCTTTGAATGTCTTACTCAATAAGATAGCACATATACATTAAAAATAAAAATAAAAAATAAAATTACCAAATGAAATACCCAGTGAGACATGAATATGGTATTAGCAAATCTAGGCTTCCAATAGTTCTGTAATTAGTATTTTAAGATTTAAGTGATAAAGATAGTTGACGTTTATAAAACATCGATTCACAACGAATGCAATTTCATTTCCAACTAACTATTTTTAAAATGGAAGCTCGGGTTTTAATATAAAACATTAGATCCCATTAAGTCACCTATAGCATTTCTTTTAGCATAGCGACACAAGATCTGATGTTCATTCACAGTGTTCATTTAAACATTATTATAATCAACTCTTGAGGAACTATGTTACTATTTTTCATTCACAGTGTTCATTTAAACATTATTATAATCAGAAATTAACTTTTAAAACTTCTTACATTTAAAAGCTAACTTTTACTACTAAAAAAAAAATCGCCCCAACACACGCGTTGGCTCAATTTCTCATCAATTTAATGTTGTCGCAGAAAGCAAATTCATGGATGATCAAGCTTTGGGTTTCCCATTTTGGAAGAAGTCACATAATCTGAATACCCATAGTCCTCATTTGTTTGAATACTGGGACTTATTTTGCCGTTGTAATTAAGATTTGAAGAGTAACTAAATTAATCATAGATAGAAGCTTATATACAACTCATGCCAGTGCCTCACCATAAACTCTCTGGCTTGAATGCTCAAATTAACACCCTCAGAATAAATTGCGAGAAACTAAAGCTTATTCTACCAAATGCAAAAAATTTTACCAATTAACAATGAGAGAAACAACACCATATGAAGAATGAGAGGGGTTAAAAAAAAACAAAAAACAAAAAAACGAGCAGATCACGAGGTATACCTTCAGAGAACCATTCGATTGAAGCCAATGCACGACCCACCACAAAAACTCAATGACTCACAACACCAAAAATCGCTTCTGATTCGCTACTGCAATTTGCTCAACCAATCTGCGTTCAACACAACCAAAACCCACTCAATCGATCTTCCATCCGTTATTGAAGCTATACATGCATATCTTTGAACACTAACCATGTAAAAGCATTACTTACCACTGCAATAGACATCGATTTGGGGAGAACTAACTGATTTGGGAGGATGATGAAGAAATAGACAAGTATTTTCAGATTTTCCTTATATTCATTTTTTATTGCATATATATTACGGAAATTTTACTCTTTTTAAACATTTTCTTCAACATTTTTTTGTAAACCTTTTCACCTTTTTACTATACATTGTTCCAAAATTTAAATCACTAATTTTTCTCTACAAAAAAAGAAAGGAAAAAAAAAACTTCAAATATTATTAGCTCTTGGAACAAACATTAGTTTGCAAGCACTTCTTGTGTGAACAAACATTAGGTTTTGGAACAGTTAGTTCTCCCCAAACATTAGTTGTGCTTTTCATCGGATCCAATATTGTGAAATATTTTTCCAAAAAAATTTTGAAGGTCTCTCGCTGGAATCACGCACTCTCGAGCCTTGTTTCTAAACCAAACTGCATCGACGGGTTTCACAACTAGAACTGGCTATAGATCTCAAAATGAAGCACCAAAACACAACTATTCGAAATAGAAGCACAATGACAACACACCAACTCGAAATAACTAACTATTTGACAAGAAACTTCAAAGTGATCGATTATATTCAAGCAACTCTGAAATTGGGGAAAATATTCAAACAAGGTTAAGAAACTATGGAGAAAAATCAAGGAGATCGATTATTACCTTCAAACGAAAACTCAATGCTCACGAGAGTCTCAGATAGACAGAGAAGATGATGAGTATTCTGCAATTTCGGCACTGCTATGGGTTGAGCTTCTCGCTGGAGTCTGTGGCGGAAGAAATCCCGGTGACAAACTGTGTTGGAGGTGGTGGTGGCGAGTGCGGTGGAGGATGGAGATTTGGTGGAGGTTTTGAGAAGTGTTAGGGCTTCTTTCAATTCGTGCCCGTGGGAGCTCGATTTTGAGAAGAAAAGAAGGGGAAAATAGCCATATCTGATGCCTTTACCTTTTTTAAAAAAATTAAATTGGGGGTCACGGTTTATAACCGTGACCCCCCAATCACGGAAAATAACCGTGACCCCATTTAAAATATGCGTGACAATCAGCGCGTGTAGGGGTCACGGTTATTAATCGTGACTCCTTCAAAATTTTAAATGTGACAATTTCGATATTTTGGTGTAGTGTATAGAGGTTGATTACATGTGTTTGTGCTTGGTCGCGATATATAAATTTTGTGATTTGCATAGTTGTTCGAGATTTGCATAATTGTTTGAGAGAAATTTATCCATTTTAGAGCATGTAACAAATGCTCCAGATTCTTGTAGGAGATAGAGATATATTCCTAACCCTAGGTGACCATTTGAGCTATTCTCACAAAAAGCAATGCAATTAGTTGGTTTACAATCGATATAGAGATATAGGATGTTGAATCAATTAGTTAGAGCTAATTTGACCCTCAAGCGAGGAAATCGGCTTGAGAATCGGGATCTAACATAGACAATGAGTAATTTGTTTTTCTCATTGGGTAATTAATTAAGCTAGGGTTAAGAGAAATCATGAGTCCAAACTATTTTATTATCCAAGTTCATCCCCACTTACTCCCATTTTATGTTGTTAGTCTCTTTATTCTTTAGTTTAATTCACTCAATCTTTACCCAATCTATTATGTGTGTGTGTTCGTTTCATTTCAATTCCATCAAGAATGAGTAATTCAACTACAAATAACCAATTCTCATGAATACGACAACTCAAACTCTTTAGTGCACTTTATTACTTGATTATGACTAGTACATTTGCGATGGTTTTCTATGCATTATTTAGAGCACAACAAGTTTTTTGGCACCGTTGCCGAGGATTGGTTATGTTTATGTTGAGTCTCTTTGTTTTAGTTTTATTTTCTATTCTTATATATAACTTTTTTTTTCTTTGTTGTTTAAACAAATGGTAGGTCATGATTCATTTTTGGATATTGATGAAGAAGATAGATCATTATTTGCTTCATTTATTCACAGCACGATAAATTGATTGAATGTTATTTGAAGGCCAAAATTGATGAAGAAGACTTGCTATTTGGATTATATTTCCCAATGCACATCCGGGTTGGGATACACAATTGGTCAATAAATTGTTTATCTACCAAGAAAATGGGAGTATAATCTCGATAGCATCATCATACTTTTCCACCATGGATTGGAATAGTTGACGAATCTTGGGGCAAGAGTAAGTCAAGGGGCTCAAGATTGAGTCAATTACTCAAAGTTTTGGGGAACAAACCGATCATAGAACAAGACGTTGAAGAGCAAGATAAAGTTGGGGAATTGATGAGCTTCGAGCATATTGAAAATGAGACCCTCATTGATTTTGTCATTGGGGAAGAACAAATTGTGATATTGATTGTTGAGTTTGAACTAGATGTGATCAAGTCAAATGACTTTGAAAAATGGCAAAGAGCTCGTATGTGCTATAAGCACACTACTAAGAAAAGTCAGGCTTATCAAGTGTGGCAAGAAATCAAAAACTACATTTCAAGTGCCGTGATAAAAGTCGTGTGAAGAAGAATAAAGTTTAGCCAATGACGTTAAAGAAGCGCTTGTTGGGAGTAACCTAATTTTTGAACTTTTAATTTTGTTTGCTCTTTAAATATTTAGGTTAGATGTAATTTTGGCATATGCATTAGCTATTTTGCACATTGTTGAACATTACTTGAGAAGACATTACTTGAGAAGCTTATGCATTATCTCCCATAATTACCATTTCAATCCAAATTTAGTGTGCATTCAGCCTGAATCATTTTTGGTTCCCTTCCCCTTCACTTTAATATTTTACTCTATTGTTTTCTCATTGAGCATTGGTGGTGACCACTGTTTAAACTCCTAGATCATATTCGATACATAATTTTTTTTTTATCTTCATTGAGCGTTAGTATTAAAGAGTTTTGAACAATTAGTATAGAGTTATTAGTAGATTGATGCTGTTATTGTGCTTGGGAATTTTTTAGGCCCTTCACCACCTTAATTTTACTCATTTCTTGTGATTTCATAAGATACTCAAAAGCGTTCAATTAAAAGCTTCAATAATGAAATTTGCTATCAATTGAAGTGACGTTCTACCACAAGTTTGGGGGTGAATTATAGGTGCTTTGTGCAAGAATTTGGTATCCCAAGTCATCCTTTTGACTTGGAAATTTTCGTTATCCCCCTCTTCCACTTCGTTCTTTTACACATTGAGGACAATGTGTGTTTTAATTAGTTTGGGGGTGCCTGTGTGTTTGTTTTAGTTTTTAGGTTTGTGTGCATTGTATAAAGTTTGTGTTTATGCATGTGTTTTCTTACTTGCATGTTGTCAAATTGCCGGATGAACTAGATTGTGAGTGTGCTTAAATTATTCTGAAGCTACATTTTCAATCATTTTATCCCATTGTGAGATGAGGGTTGAATGAGCCCGTGAAGGAGATATTTAGTACTATGATGATTACGTGCACATTGAAAATCTGTGTATGGTGCCTTTGATTAGCAAGTGGAAACTCGATAATGTCCAAATGCTAGAGATCTAATCCATGTGAATAAAAAGGGGTTTAAAAAAAGAGAAGAAAACGAAAAAAAGGAAATAACACGTGCATTAATTTCATTTTGCCCTCATTTTCTTGCTTCATTGACTGGTGATAAGTGCATTTTACGCGCTTATTTAGGGTCGTTAAATTCCAATTAATTGTGTTTTCTATTTATTTCGTGCCTAAGTTTTTCAATTTATTGTTAATATAGGGAAAAAAAATCAGATTTGGAAGACATTGGAGTAAAAAGGGCCAAAAGAAGGGAAGAAACACTAAGATAAGGAAAGTTTCCAAGTCCCGGGGACGAGAACGAAATTATGTCAAAGATTGAGGACGAATTTTGACCTATAAAAATGTGGAATTTGGGAAATGCTATTTCTGTATTAATTGTATAAAATTTTGTCTAGTTTCCACAGGATTTTTAATCACCTCAATCGGATGTCAGACGAGAAAGTCATGGCCAAAATAGTCAACCTTTGCCCAGCTGTCTGTTTCTGTGAGACGTCCTAATGTGACTAGGATTTGGAAACCCATTATACTTGGGCCTTATTCACGACTTTGACCAGGAAAAACACTCTATTTAAGGGGATTTTCCAGGAGAAACAAGGAGAAAAAAAGGGAGATCATTAGAGAGAATTGAAGCAAAAACAGCAAAGTTGGAGAAGAAAGTGAGGAATTGAAGAGATTGAAGGCTTCAACTTAGTTCTCTCAAACCCGGTTATGTATTTTATTTTATTTCTTGTCTTTAGTTTTTATTTCAATTCCATGAGTAGCAAACCCTTATTACTTGGGACGAATTATGGATCCCAATTGTGAACTTTAATTCTATGTGAATGGATCCAAATTTCTAGTAATTGATTTGTACTAATTCTATGTTGTTGCATTATTTTATTTGCCTTTTTGATCAATTCATGAATTTATCTATTGATTTATGTTTGATTCGAGAGAGAGAACATGAATTAGATTTAGGCAATATAGAACACTAATTTAGACAAGATTTAGAGATAAACTTGTGGTTAGTGCTGTCACGTAGGTGGAATTTCGAGGAAACCGATTAGAATTTCTTGTGTGAATGCGTTCATGAAGGTTGATAACGAATTTGCTTAGAGATAGGTAAATTGGCCCGATTGAATAGATTTAATTATCATCGAGAGAGATAGTTATATAATTTAGGAAATTTGATCGTTAGCACAAGTTAATTATCTTGGATCCATGAATATAGGGTTAAGGGGATCGATTGGGTGAAGTAATGAGTCCCAAGTCTTTTAAATACTTGATTTAATCTACAAATCTTTTAATTCTTGCATAATAGATTTAGTGGAGTATCATTCTCTTGGTATTGTATTTAAATTTAGCATCATTACACCCATTAATTTGATCCATCAAATAAAGTGATAAATTGACAAATTTTGGTACTCAAGACAAGTCCCTGTGGGATCGATACGTGGACTCAAAATCCACTTTACTACTTGTTTGACACCGTACACTTGCGGTTCACATTTTAACACTCATATTTAAGCGGGCGTGATTAAGTTCAGGGAGTATTTAAAAACCTTGTGTCTTAAGTAAAAACTTGGGAGTCATCAACTTAAAACTCGCTACAATGGTCATTGAGAAAGCATTATTATTTGAGGCATTACATTTCATGTTAGAGAGAGAGAGAGATAAGATAAAAGAACATCAGGGATGTACATTACTAGTGGATTTGAATTGCCTTGAAGTAACTGGTTTATTGGAGCACTCAAGTTTTGAGAGAATTGTCACATTACTAGATTATTGATATTACCTGTGAGACTCACCCAAATAATCTTGGGATGATCACCATGTTGAATGAGAGAAAATATATAATGCATGTGACGTAGAATGGAAGCAAGGGATTCAAGCGAAAACCCTTGGTAGTAACAAAACCTTGGAATCCACCAAGACGAACAAAGTAAAACTAAAAAAAAAAATTTATTAATATTGGAATGAATAAAACGTTCTACAAGAGCCTTCTTTTATAGTGGAAGGAAAACACTAATTCTTATAGAAAAGATAACAAATTAATAAATTAACTAAAACTACTAACAAATAAGGAAAAATAATCCTAACGAAATTAAATCACCATAGGCATATCCCAGTGTAAAATAAAATTAAAAACTAATAAAAATGAAAAACCAAAATAATTCGGAAAATAGAAAAATGCCGATTTCGGTGCCTAAATGCGTTAGGATGTCCAAAATCAATCACACATCACAGCAAAGTAGTGAGTTTGACTCGTGGCGTCGAGTTACTCCAAATCGGTATATTATAAGCCCAAAATGCAAATCAGAGCCCAAATCTGCAAAGTGCGATTTTATCCTTTCCGATCCAACTCTTCTTCGATTCACTCAGCCATCCATTCTACATCAGTATGAATTTCACGAGAGAGAAAGGATAATTTTCCCATTGAGAGTCGGTTTGATAACCATACAATTTTGTGGATTTAAATGATGATTGGAAATGACTGCGAACAATGGACAGGCTAAAAACTTATTTTTCTTGGTAATATGAGTTGTGAGTTGACTACAATTTTGTACTTGTGAGTATGATGTAAAGTTGTTCTTAATTTTTTTAATTTTCATGCCATTTTTATTATGTTAGTAGATGCTCTTGCTCGAAGACTGGCAAGAATTTAAGTTTGGGGATGTGATAAGTACTGTATTTTACACACTTAAATAGGTCTTTAAACGGATAATTTATTACTTGAACTAGTGGATTTTGTCTACTAAATTGCATGTAAATATTATATTTGTAAGTGAATATCATAAATGTGAAAGAAAACAAGGAAACAGAAGAACAAAAAGGATATTCAAAGTTGGGGATTAACCCGCCTAGCATCAACAGGGATGCCTGGTGCTTCGCATCATTATGCGCCGTACATAGATGCCAAAAAATGAAAATAGGCACGATGATGCGAATGTGATCCTGCCTGAAAAACTGACCTGAATAGCGCCAACGCTGAGCATGGTGCTAGATGGTATCAGAACTAGGAGCGAGAATATGAAAAATAGAGGGAAAATGTTGCCAAACTCGAGATGTAGCCCTATTGCTAACAAAAACACGCTGAAGCGTCTCCTCATCAGAGCAACACTGCAACGGAAAGGAATCTGCACATGAATTTGCTGCCTAAGCATGTAGTCAACGCACAAGGCCCTACAATAGCCTCCAATGAAAGAACGACATCATCACAGGTATAGCAGGGCACCACGTCTCAAATGCCCGGTCGTACATCAACATGCTGCTGTAGAATGAGTAGTGAAGCAGCCATCAGAGGTATCACGCACACCAACCTATCAGAGGACCCAATAGCCAACGGAATCGAAGAAATCTAGAGAGCTAAGTCAGGAGGCATCACTTGTAGTAAGCGACTGAAGTCCCAACCAGTATTGTCAAAGAAATCACTCACCCTGGCCGATGAGGGAGCATAAGTATAGGGATGGCAACGGATCGGATTCAGGTCGGGTCGACCATACCCGAACCCGAACTGCAATGCAAAACCCAAACCCATAACCGAACTGATCCGTGAATCATTGAGATCGGGTCGGTTCGGGTATCCATTCGGATCAATGTTCAAACCCGAACGGGTATCCGCCTACCAGAATTTTTTATTATTATTATTTTTTTAAGTCAATTTTTTTTCTTTGCTTTAGCCAACAGTGGCCAAAGTGAAATTCTCCATTCAAAATCGCCAAAACCCGTAATTAAACCATCAATATCTTTTTATTTTTTTAAAGTAAAAACTGGACATTCGCACGTGGGCACTAATATTATCACCAGCCCAAAGTCTCAATAATTGACCAGCAAACGAACAAGCAAATAGAACCTACCCGACCATTTTATAAAGTACAATCCTGCCAAAAGTTTTCAAAACGCCCGATGTGGGATAATTTATCCCACTATTGCTGTAATACCGTTGCATGAAAGAGTGTTGTGTGGGTGTAGGGACTGTAGGCAGAAGCTTCAAGCTTTCCAAGTTGCAATATTTCAGGCTTATTTCTTTGTTTATTTCTTTTCTTTCTTTTCCTCCTTCCTAAATTCAAATAAAAAATGAAAAAATTTATAAAATTAGGGTATTCGGTTCGGGTTCGGGTTCGACGTTAATATCCATATCCGAACCATATCCGTCTCGGGTTTTAAAATTAAAAACCATATCCGACCCGCCGATCCATCGGTTCGGGTTTTTTCGACCCGTTCGGTTCGGGTACCCGCGGTTTTCGGGTTTCTCGGGTTGTTTTGCCATCCCTACATAAGTAGGCAACACATCAATAAGCGCAGTATCAGCTAAAGTGCAATCATGCCAGAAAAATAATTGCCCATGGCCAAGCTGCCAGAAGATACTCGGCTCAGCAATATCTCGGATCTCCAATAATAGACGCCAACCCGTAGAATCCAAATAAGTAAGCATGAACCTGGGTAGGAGGCTATCCCTAACAATATCAATCCCACAAGTATAGGGCCCACATGGACTCTTGGGAACAAAAACGCTACCAAAGCTTCAGGGAAAATGCATCAACCATATCACCTAACCTCCTGAAGCCAAGGCCACCCTCCTCGGGGGAAGACACAACTCCTCCCAATGATTCCAACGCATACAGTGGTCACCCTTCGGAGAATCCCACAAAAAACGAGCAAACAATCTAGCTAACTGCTTCAACACTGCCTTAGGAGGCTGTAAGATCTGAAATAGGTGAAGCGACATCAAATAAAGGACAGATCGGATGAGAGTAATATGTGTCCCTGGAGATAAGAGCCGACTAGCCCAACCAAAAATCCGGCCACGGATCTTCTGCACTAACTCATCAAACAAGAAGACACGTTGGGCGCCCCTTATAAAGGGGGACGTCGAGATAAGTAATGGAGAGCTGGCTATGGACAAAGCCCGTAAAAAGCTACCATCTATGAAGCTGCGCTATAGAAGGTAGACGAGGTGCAATCAAAGAACTCTTGCCTCTATTCACCAACTAGCCCGAAGGCCCTTTGCAGTGCTCAATATAAGCCAACAACTGCTGAATGCTCCTCTTTTAGTCATTTGCAAATATAATGATGTCATCAGCAAATGAAGGGTATGAGACAATAGTGGAAGGAACTGCATATAACCGTGCTGCTGAAACCGATGAGTGAGCAAACATGAGAAATAATCATCAGCAATTAACAAATAAAGCGGTGAGATAGGATCGCCTTGTCGAAGCCCTCGAGATGAAAGAAAAAAACCAGCAGACTACCCGTTGACTAGGACCAAAAAACGGCAATCTGAAATACAATGCCGGATCCTGTCACCAAAAACTGGTCAAACCCGAAATGCTCGATCACTGAAATCAAGAAATCACAATCGAGTAGATTGTAGGATTGGGAATTTGCAACAGTTGTCCACGAGTTAAAAATATTGACTGTTGACTTTCTTCGGGTTCTACGAGAGGAAATCCCAAAGGTGTAAGGGAAGTAGTTGCTGTCACTGTCATTGTCTAATGTTGTTGAGTTGTTCTCATTGAATCTTCAGACGCATTAGCATAGCTTGAGCTTGGATAAACTTGCTTTGATCTTTTACTTTGAGCCAAAAAGGACTCGGGATCCTCTGATATCTTCCTCTTGCAGGGGAAGAGAAGATTCTATGGATGGTCTGGATTCTTGATTTGGAGGGGAGCCAAGCTAAGAGAAGGTTTTCCTGCAATATATTTTTCCGCAATATATTTTTCCCAATTTTCAACCACACATCTAACACGTTGTTCAAGTAAATCTATATTGTCACTAAAGTTGGTGCTAAGAACAAGCCCTGAATAAGATTGGGATGGGGTGGGTTAGGTAGGTGGTGGGGTGACATTGAAAAGGATTTGGGTTTGACAACGTTTCCAAAATCTGCAAACATTCTTTTTTTTTAAATAAAGAAAAATAAAATAAAAGATGAAAGAAAAAATGGAATGAAGAGAAACGGATTTTAACCCTAAAAGCTCTAGGAGTAGGGTGTGGGCACGTTCTAGTAAAAAATTTACCTAAAAGCTCTAGGAATAAAGCGTGGGTATGTTCTAGTCAGTGGAATTTTTTCACCCGATTTTCACCACGCTTACGACCACGAAAAAAAACTTTCTCTTGTCCAAGAAAAGTAACACTAAATTAATTGCACTTTTAAATTAAAATAAAATCATAAAAAATGTGAGATAAGATGAATGTGAAAAACAAGACAAAAAGGATCGAGGTTAATTGGGTTGCCTCCCAAGAGCACTTTTCTTTAAATGTCCATAACTAGACGTTGTCACCCTTCAATCGGTGTAAATGGGACACGTTAAGCTAATATAATCAACATTACTCATTTGAAACCATCATAAAAGGGTTTCAAGCGATGACCATTGACTTTAAATGTTTTACTAGTGTCCAAACTTTGTATCTCAACTGCTACCCACCTAGAGCGCAATTTATCAGGAAATGATTTCAACTTAGAATGATAAAGTAAAACTTTCTGGCGAATAGAGAATTTTCTTCATGGAAATCGTTTGGTCGTGGAACTGAGATGCTTTGACACTCATTTTTCAATGACATGTTTAAAACACAAAAAATAATAATTAATAATAATTTTTGACATTTTTCTGTTGGAGTTGTCGACCTTTTGACAACATATATATATTGTTATAAAATTATAATAGAAGATAAGATACATTTCTTTTGAAAAATAAGTCTCAGGGTGCGAACATAGATGAAAATTTGTAAGCTTTGAAAAATAACCTTTGGCCTTTTCTTCGAAATTTCCCAGTCTCGTTGGAAAAAACATGGTCCCCCAGCGGGAAAAATCTATCGCGTACTTTAAACGCGTTTTCTTCTCTTGTAAATAGGTTTGTTGAGCTTTCGAATCAGGTGAACAAAAATGGATCGTCGACTATGGGACGCTGCCGTAAACGGCAACGTTTTAACCCTTACCGATCTGATGAAAAATAACGAAAACATCATTAAGCAGACCGATACACAATCCTCCAACACCGTACTACACTTGGCCGCAAGATTCGGACACGACGAGCTCGCGTCGAAGATCATAGGATGGTGTCCGGAGATGGTTTCATCCGAAAACAAAGAACTCGAGACGCCATTACACGAAGCATGTAGAGAAGGGCGTTTGGGGATCGTCAACCTATTGCTCAAAACCGATAATTCCGTTGTCTATAAAGTGAATTGTCGTGGAGAAAGCGCGTTTTTCGCAGCCTGTAAGCAGGGGAAAATCGATGTGGTGAAGCGGCTCATGGAGTTTCCTCTCCGTGTTTTTGCTGGAGGTCGATGCCTATACCACCACTTCGCTTCACGCCGCAGCTTGGTCTGGAGATACTGGTAAGTAGCGAACAAGGGTCATCCTGAGTCTGTAGTTTAAGTAGCTAGAAGAAGCAATCTTTTGATATTTTCTATTATCATTATTGAAACCTTGAAAATTTTATTTAATAACTTTTTCTAATAATTGGAATTATTATATATAGTTTTTACAAAAAAAAAAAAATATTTGTCAGTGGCTTTCCATAAAATTTCATTTAAGGGCCTTTAAATCTCAGGACAGGTTCGGATAGTGAAATTCCCTCCTTATTTTTCACAGTTCAACTGTTTCGGTGCACTCTAAGATACACTGTAGTGTTGACTTATGCATCACATCACACACGAGTATGTTGATTCTAGAGTGCATCGAATCGGCTTTCTTTGTCACAGTTATTATTTTGTGGTTAATATGATATATAATATCTATTCGTCACGTTCTCTCAAATTATTTTATTTTTTATTTTTCTTAAAGTAAGACCTTGTTTGAAATCTGATATTTGGAATGAAATAATATTAGTTAAAAGAATGATATAATAAAATTAGAAAGCATTTCAGTGAAAATAAACAATGAAATGAAATAAAAAATTTAAAAAATAAAAAATAAAAATAATTAAGTTCAATACCGACGGAAATTTGTGCTTGCCAGTGGTGCAATATTGACGAATGAAGTCAATTGCCATTAGTCTGACTACTACTCGTCAAAAATTTCCATTTGTTTGATATTGGCAACTTGTGCATCATCATGATGTTCTGAAAGGGTAGTATGAGAGGTTACATAGCTTCGAGCTTTCTTTTGTGTTTTGTCCGCGTGTAGACACGTGGAACGATAAATATTTTATCTACGGAATAGGGTGTTAGGATGTGTGTTTTTATGTGATTTGATGTGATATAGGAGAGAGAATGAGTGGAATTGAACGGTGGAGATTATGTAGTACAGATAGGTCACTAGATTTGTGTGTAAAAATGTGATAAAACTATAGGAGAACAACGGGAGTGAATGTGATAGTTATAGTATTTTTATGTAAATTTTTAGGCAATTAAAAGTTAATTTTTTTAGGTTGAATTGAATATTGGTTAAAAACAATGAAATGTATGTATAAATAACAATAAGCAATGAATTGAGTATGGTGAGTATCGATTCTGATAATTTAAATTTTATTAGAACTAGAAATTAAATTTTAGATAAACAAGTAATTAAACTATTAACATGAAAAAAAAAAAAAAATAAAATTTATAACAAGAGCAAAGGCTTAGTATTACCTTTTGCAAGATAACAGTTTTACCTAAAAATAATTTGGTGCTTGTTTTGTAGGTTTAAAGAGAAATTATTTTGTCCTAGAGAAAGCATGACTAAAAACTAATAAAAATATATTATCAGTTTCACAAAATATAATTAAAAATAAGTCTAAAATAACTTTGCTCGATTCAACGAAATCAGTGACCGATTCTTTTTACTTCCAAACTCCATGAACCGTACCCTCGTTATTTTTATTTTATTTTTTTAAATCCATACACGAGAGGTTGAATAATGAATGTCATGTATCAATTATATTTCAAACTTAAAATCATTTTAAATTCGTAAGTAAGCGCCCCTTTAATTTGGAATATAACTTCAAATGCCTCTGCCCAACTTAGCCACAATCATTGGTTGTATTGTGATAAACATTTTCCTAAATAAAACGATAATTTTTTAGATGAATAGTAGTAGATTATGAAACATGTAGAAAATAATGAGTAAAAATGTGAGATGTATAATTAATATTGATATTTGATTTTGAGATTCACTAATATGTGATTTTTAGGTAGAAAAAGGTTATGTCTGCAGTGAAAAAGTGAAGGAGTGGCCAATCATAAAACTATTCAATCCGTGACAAGATGTTAATTAGATTGTATTGGTCGAGTTTGAAACAATTTGGAAGACTAGTGTGCGTGCTTAGGATTTGTATTCTCCTAAGTGGTTAGAAAAATAGAGTAAAAAAAAAAAAAAAAAAAAGAGAAGAAGAAGAAAGAAGAAATTCATTTAGAAAATTATCCTCGAACCATATCACGCTATAGCCTTTTGAGGGCGATCTATCGTCCATATAGTTTCATGCCTATAGAACATTAGGGGCGACATGACAGCATTTCACCCCTAATGCACTATAGGGATAACAAACTATTCATAAAAGTCTAGTTTCTTGTAATATCATTACGGACCAAATACATGGAAGTCTGGATTATTAGGAATTCAATGAGAAAGACACATAAAAAATTAAACAAATTCTATTTATAAACCCTAATCACTCTTGCATTTGATGGAATTGGTGATGAGACTGATAGAGCCAATAATTTTAATTGTGGAGTCTTGATAGGGTGAGAACAATTGTTTAGTGCAGCCTTCGAATATTGCAAAACAATATATTATAGAAACTTGAACAACTGAGAGTGCAATTCTGAATGAAATAATAAGCATGTAGAGGCGCAAGTGAAGCACACAATTTCCGTGAGGATTTATTTAATTGATAAATGCTTAAAAAAATGGAAAACTGGAAAAGTTTGCATCATTTATTTATTATTATTATTTTGTTTACAGTAGAGTTTTTCCTCGTTGAAGAGCTGCGAAAGGAAAAAATTATTCTAAACTTCTTCAATTTCCATTGTAGAAATATTGAAGGAAATACTGAGCGAGCGCCCAGATTTTGCTTGGAAAATAGATTCTGTTGGTTGCACTGCATTGCACGTAGCATGTACCAAAGGCCATTTAGACGTAACAAGAGAACTTGTGAAGTTTGATTCAGATCTCTGTTCAATACAAGATAAAGAAGGCAAAACGCCCCTCCATTGTGCAGCAATTAAAGGGAGAATAAACATAATTGATGAGATACTTTCTGCAAATATTGGATCGTCGGAGATTCTTACGGTCAACGGGGAAACAATTCTGCACTTGGCTGTGAAAAATAATCACTTTGAGGTGGTTAGATACTTGGTAGACAATTTTACCACTGCAAAACTTCTTAACCTGCGAGATTGTGATGGGAATACTCTCTTGCACTTGGCTACAACAAGAAACCTAGCCGGAGTAAGTTGTTTCCTCTTCAGTAGCTCTTTACGTACGAGCCCGATAGATCTGTGCCAATTTATGTTATTTAACTATTATCTTCAACAAGTCCCTCACGTGTAGTATTTTTTCCCAAACAAAGTTTAACATGTGCACAATTCATCTCAAATGGGTGGTCGTGAGATTCGAACCGAAGATCTTGCATGCTCTGACGCCATATTAAAGCTTGTGGAACTATCTGATCTAAAAACTTAAACTGATATATAGGTTCCAATTTATATTATTTAACTATTATCTTCAATACTATGAAAAATATTGGTAAGTTTAGCGAAATGTGCAAATAATAATAAGTATCAGTAATATTAATTCATATCAATAATTTCCGTGTTTGCAGATGGTTAAACTCCTGCTGCTAAAATCTGGAATAGAAGTAAATGCTCTGAATGGCAAAGGGCACACAGCTCTTGATGTGATTGAAACGGGTACAAGCAGCAACTCTGGTCCTCTTGCTATTGCACCAGCATTAGAACAAGCCGGTGCAAAAAGAGGTCATGAATTATCTCCAGACAATAGACTAGATGTGAAATCGACCTCGAAAAGATCATCAAATGGAATTGTTTCAAGAGTGAATTCACTATCAATGAATAATTTAGAATCACCGCATTCACCACGCCGTCGTCGTTGTCGTCACCGGCAAAATCGCAGAAGGAAAAAGCAGCTTGATCTCCACACAGAGTCTCTAAGGAACGCACGAAACACAGTGACGATAGTCGCTGTTTTAATAGCGACAGTGACATTTGCAGCTGGCATTAATCCTCCTGGCGGATTCAATCAAGAAACTGGGAAAGCGATTCTTGGGGGGATGATAAGCTTCTGGGTATTTCTGGTCTGCAGTATTGTGGCTTTATTCTTGTCCATTGGCATTGTGACTCTTCTTGTAAGCATTATTCCTTTCAAGAGGAAAACCATGATGAAATTACTGAAAATAGCCCACAGGATAATGTGGATCGCTATAATATTTATGACATCAGCTTATATAGCAGCCATTTGGGCAATACTGCCAAAAGGAAAAGGAACAAGATTTATTAAGTTTGGGCTAGTGATGATAGGAGGAGGTTTCACAATGATTATATTTTGTGTGCTTGGGGCAATGTTTGCTAGGCATTGGCATAACAAGTATAAATGGAGGAAAGAAAGAGAGAAAAGGGTTAAAAATATTGAAATTCAGATGAGTAACATCAGTCGCGTTGATGAATTGAACAAAACTAGAACAAGTTGTGAGACGAGTACTAACTCTGATGTCGATAGCTCTGATTATGGCTACCATTTGTACTAGATAGCTAGAAATCTGGAATCAGTTCGAGGGATATATATTGTTATTCATTGTTGCATTGGTATAATGCTTTTTTTTTATGTCTCTTAGCCATTTTGTGTGGGCTATAAATAATGTTAAACATGCCGTACTATATGAGGAACTTGAATAGGTTATTGCCATTTAGGTAATATAATGTGGATATTAGTGTTACTTTCTGAGTTTCTGTAGTTAACAAATTATCGTGTTTATTCCTGTCATTATTATCTTCATTACATTCAACTAACAATCTTTTAAAAAAGATACTGAAACACGGTGAAACGGCATCCTACAAGAAGTCACAAGTTTATTATTCAACGTCAAAGTTTTATTCTTAAAAGAAAAAGTGATTTAATCATGTATAGTAATTTTGATATTTGTATTGTAAAATTGCAGTTGAAGAGAATTTTTTTGTTATATTAATTTTGAGAATTTGTATTTTAAGAATATAGTTGAAGAGAATTTTTGTCATTCTCTTCAACTAAAACAAAGGTTGAGCCGGTATTCTAAACTTGTGACTTAAAAAATATAGTCGAACAGAATTTGTTTTTCAATTACTTCGCGAGATGAGATCAGATAAGTACTGGTCCTATATATATACACACACACACACACACACATATATATATATATATATATATATATATATATATCCGCTAAAAGTTTTATTTTATATGTAGAAACAATTTTGTAGAGAAAGTACAAACACGACAAAATATGTTTTTTGCAGAGAAAAATGACATTCGCCTACAAAGTTCATTTTGTATGCCAGAATAATTTTTTATGAAAGTACAAAGCTCGCCTGCAATGTTTATATATATATATATATATATATATATATGTTATACGGTAAAGCAAAGTTCACCTATAAATTCTATTTTGTATGCGGAAATTTTGTACAATTAGTGAAAAATTCTTATAGTGAATTGATTGAATGGTGAGTTTTAATTTAGATAAATGTCGCTAACATTTCAAATATTCGGGTTTGCCACCTTAAAAAAAAAAAAAAAAAAAAGAGTAAGGGATGAGATTGTAAATTAGTGTAAAGATAGGGACTACATTTCCAATTTACCCTTTATTTTGAAAGGTTTGCATGTGAATTTGGGGCATTCTCATATATATATATATATATATATATATATGTTATGAATAATTGAGAATAATTTGGTGGTTATGAATTATGAGGAATAATTTGGTGGAGGAACAATTTGGTGGAGGAATAATTTTTGTAAAAGATGTAATTATTATATGTGAATTAGTATTATCTGCCGGTGAAATTATGTAATTCTGATTGTCTCAATTCAAGTTTCACTATAAATAGAGGCGATTATTAATGAAATTCGTTCCGAGAGTCCTTAGAGTCGTTCTACAAATTCTCTCTATTGTTTACATCTTTTATAGCGTTATCGCCAGTGCTACAGCCGTTTGAAGTAATATGAAGGGGAGTATCTTTCTAGTTGCAAATTATGATGAGCATACATGTATCGGCCTTAATATTAGTCGGATAATAAATTTTATCACTTCTCTCTCTTCCCTTTCTCTTCCTCCACATATTTTCAAATCTGCAAATATATCACTTTGGCCTTTGTATAGAAGAAGAATGTGGATTTCTTACATCATGATTGACTTTGCGTGAAATGGGCGACCAGGATACCATGCGAGAATTGAAGATGGCGGCCTCAAAAAGCCTCATTCTTTACCCCAATTTAAGGCAATATTGTTCTTTGAGAAAGCGAGGAGAAAGGTAAAGAAATAAATAAAATATTATTTTATAATATAATAATATATTAAATTATAACATTCGTTTTATCGAGATATAAGGAGCATACATTATCAAAATCAAATTTTCTCGACTCCATTATACTCGATTTAACGAGAGCTTGATTGACACCAATATTGATAAGGTAAATTTTCAAAAATTTGCAAAAGCAGTACTGACTTTTGAAAAAGTTACAAAAATAGTCCTTGAATATTTTGATATTGATAAATTGAAGTAGAAAGGAGATAATTTTCCAATCGTAAACATTGATAAAATATTTTTGACAATTTTACGCTGCGAATTGGAATGGACAATTTACCTTAGGGTAAACCGAGGCCTAATTTGGCGAGCGAGTGAAAAATGGATAGAATATTCATGAAGAAATTCTAAATCCATTGATTATATAAATGGCTTGAAGTCCATTTTGAGTTAAAAGATCGAAATATTAATGTAACTAGAAGAGTTCAATTACATAATGTCTTATTACAGAAGGATAAGTGTGCTCTTGTAAAGTAATGAGTATTTGTTCACAGAAGAACAAATCTGCTCCTAAACAGCCAGTTCAATATTTAATTCTACTTGGCTTTATTTCTGCCAATTTAATTACTGCGATACCTCTACTTGATGATGGGTTCAGCTTAGTCACTAAGCGGAAGGTTTTATATATTTCTGCACTTTATATGCTAAGTGATGAAGCGATCGCCACTAGCGGAATCCTACTCTGAAGAAGTAGTTAAATATTATGCAATTTAATTCTTGCTATTTAAATTCCGTAGATTTATATTTATTGCAATAATTCCCATAAGGTAGGTTCGACCACCTATTGGAGGAAATTTAATTTCTGCAATTTAAATTTATGCACTTTATAGTTTGAGTATATTTCCAATGTGGTGGGTAATACCACGATTGGTGTGCATATTTCAATGTGGTGGATTATACTACCACGATTGGTTATAACGAATCTACTCAGGAAGAAGTAGTTGATCAAATATTCTAATCATACTCTCGAAGAAGTAGGCGATGAGAATAAAATTACTTCTTTATATATCTTAGGAATATGAATGGAGAAAATTGAGCAAGTGGACTTTGAAGTTACCATTGGATAAATAGAGCGAAAGTAAAGTCTTGAATAGATCCCATGTTGATAAATCAAAGAAAATATATCGCATGAAAAGCTTACATGAAGTAATCTTATCGATGATATGAGATTGTATTAATATGAGAATAAAATGCTCTTGAAGAAGCATAATGACTAGATTTACTGTATTTGAATAAAGCCAATATGATATTATTATTACTCAGGAAGAAGTACAAAGCAGTAGAAGTGGAACATATTGAGAATATCAAAGCTGACATTAAACACTCGAAAATATAGAAATGCAAAAGAATATACATCTTGAATCCATAAATGAGGGATCGTCTCGAGAGTATAAATACTCAAAGTAACTCGATACCATCAACATTAGGATTCATAATGAAATATTTAAAGGATCCGAATTTCTTTTTAAGCTTGACACCCGATTGTGCATGGCCAAGCGGACTGAGCTTCCACAGATTCTTGAACATATGCATGAAATTTGATGAGTAGTTCATCAACGATTACTAAGCGAAATAAGTATTTTCTCATTGAATGAGAGATAAACTTATTATTTACACCACACGATCTAAGCGCTAGTAAACGTCAAGAAATTATTAATATTCAACAAACCTATTGGTTTGACATGAAAGAAAATTCCAACGTGCCAGCGAGGCTATATTGAATATTTCCTCCGGTGTGTTGTAGCACGGAAGGATAATGAAAGCATCACTATTATTAAATCGTATCGTACATCATGCGGTTGTGGATGGATTGCGCTTGTGACCTGTTGGACCCATGGGCTGGTGGCTCCGATTCCGAGTATTAGATCCAACTAGATGGAAAGGTATTACGCTCGAAACTCTTATTCCCCATGATTGTCACGGCCATTATAAGTCTAGCTAAAAGTTTGTTGTTAGTTTCCCTAGTATAGTATATTGATTTCTTGTCTCTAACTCTTTTACAAATTAGGTTTGCCATATCCACATATTGGATATGGCTCGAACTTAGATCCACCAAGAATACATACGGTTTTAATCTGAGGTAAAGGTGACTGTATGAGATGATTCTAAAATCTCATATCCATCTCTACTCCTATCTCTTTTTTGCACTATACTTTTAATGTATGAACATGAGATATATGAATCCCTCTATTTAAAGAAAAATTTTCAAACCAATAATTAGTGCACTATTTACTTTTTGACAAATATGAAAGAAAAAGCGAAATTTTTCTTTAGTGATATGACATATAGTGTCATTGATTGAAAAATAATATATATCTTAAAATTAGCTTGATATTTACAAATAAAAGAAATATATTGATTTTGTTATTACCATAGCTTTCTTACATAAATATGGGAAAATCATTATGCTAAATTTTTCTACTAAATTTACAAGCAGGATCTTCTAAAGTAAGTTTTCAAGGATGTAGCGTTTGTTGATCTTTGAATTTGGCCCATAAGGCCATTAGCTCACCGCTTATGCGTGTCCACTGGGATGTGTCTCAAAGAGCTGTTGAATATCATCCAGGCTCCTTACTCAATCCATCCTTAATGAACGCTATTTTATCTTCTCGATTTACGGACAAGTACCTGATTTACATCGAGTGTCACATGTCCATCGAGCACACTTGTAGCATCCTCTAATCTTTTTTGCTCTCAGTTCTTTGAAAAACTACTTTTACCCATACCAGGCATGTATTTAGAAGGAATTGAAACCTCACGGATAATTCAGAACCTTTGCTAATCAAGCATCGGATATCTTGTGGGATACCCTTATTCATTAGCATCCTTAATCTTTCGGCTTTACATCGATAAATCCTTTTTAGGATTTTGATCGATGATGATGGATAGTATTTTCGAAGATTTGAGAGCATATGATCCATTATAATGTATAAACCCTTGTTAGGATGAATTTTGCAATAATTTTGATGATTTATTTATAGAATAATACGTAGCGTATGAAATAAGACTCGATTTTAAATAAATAATATGAAGCGTAAAACTACGATTTGGAATTAAATAATATAGCCAGGATGTGATGCGTATGAGTGTAACTCAGTGTTTGAGCAGTAGTAGACAATAATGTCACCAAAAGATGATGGAATATGTCGGTGAATTGTTTCTATGATAAATCATATTAGCACTATCGGAGATACTAGTGAAATCGATATAAGAATTTCTTGAACTAGAAGTTGATAATACTCGTTTGCAAAGCCAGGATGGCCAATCCCAGGTTTAAATAATTATTGAAATCAATATTTCAAGTGAAGAATTAAAGAATTCTTCAATGATTGTTCTCGATAAATGATGAAATCATTACTAGCCAATAATGGGAATAAATCCAAATATATCTGGAATAAAGGATGAGAAGTATGGCCCACTCATCCTCCATGTGGACTTTCTTAGATATTATGATATGGATCCACTAGATAGTCGCATGTGTATATGATTGAAATTCTGAAATATTTGCTCACGGTATGAGCATGATTTTCAGATTTAATGATAAAGCTAGTAAATGTATATCCCAATACTTGAATAAATCACGAAGGATTTGAGTATCTTGCATCTAAGTGGGATATTATATGGCAAATTATTTAAAGTCCTCAAATAAATTGCCGATATCGAGAATAGAATGCAAACGCGGTCTAAATTCCCATATTAGTTGAATGATGAGAACATATATGATTAAAATCATACCAAGCTTGTATGAGTTTTGGTGTTCTAAATTTTCTCGGCATGAGGGGAAGTATTAAAGGTTGAAAATAATATGTGAAATGCATCATGTTATATCCTCGAAATTGAAATACAAACTTGAAGTTCAAAGATGCATGAAAGGCTATGAACAATCACATATATCACTCACGATGCTTTGATAAGTTAGCGCTAGAAGCGTTGATATTTCCCCAATCATATATATCAAAGCAAATTATAAAAGATGGTCTTAATAACGGAGGCATATACTCTTGAAGAGTATATAGACATAACTATATTGTATAATCCTACAAGAGGATTGATAATGAGATATCTCGATAAGTTATGTCGATATGGGGAAAGAAATGAGAATTGAAAAGTGTCGACCGATATGAAAATGTAGCGCTACATATGATCAATGATAATGAAAATATTGAGATATATTGAAGATGATAAATGGTGAATGTGAAATCCTTAACTTATGAGATGATGAGATGATGATGACTAGTGCTCAAGTTTAAAGATAAGCATGGTGGTCATTATATGTTGCATGCTCATGAAAGTTAAATTCACAGTCGTGTGTGTGTAAATGCAGAAAAGGAAATTAAAGGATCGGATGAGCTAAACAGTGTTTATGAGTACCCTAAAGGGTGAGCTAAGCCCACAGGGAATGAAATAACCTATTAAGTGAGTATTAAATGTTAAATGATATATTTTAAGTGTTAGTTAGTTATGAAGGTTTACTTATATGTTTACATGTTTTACTATGAATTTATATGCTTTAAATTGTGTGTTGGAACATGTGTTCATGGTGAATGTTTTGTAGTTGTGTAAGAAAATTGATGCACTCTAAATGAGCAGAAGAGTATAAAATCAATGTATATGATACTCATACAAATGTATGAAAGATTTTGAAATGTTACTGACATACTTGTATAAAATACGCGTTGCACTCTTTTTCCCTTGGCTGAGGTTTTATCCCATTGGGTTTTCCTAGCAAGGTTTTTAATGAGGCAACTTTAGGCGTATTCACATGAATAATGTACTCTTTTTCCTTCATTAGGGGTTTTTCCTTTGGGTTTTTCCTAATAAGGTTTTAACGAGGCATATTAAGCGGTATATTGAAACGATAGGAGAAATTGATCTGATGTATCTATTGGATCAAGTTATAATGGAGCTAATGCTTTAGATCAGCGATGATGATATTGAAATCATTTACTGAAGTAAAGATATCAGTTCTCAAGATATGAAATCAAGCGGGCGGTGTACTCTTTTCCTTGATCAAGTTTTTTCCCACTGGTTTTTTCTTGTGACAAGGTTTTAGCAGGCAACGTGAATACTCATATCTTGTTGATAGACATCGTGGGGAGCATATTTTGATGAAACGTTATATCACCACTCCAAGCTATCCTATGAATCGTTTTGGAAGTTTTTTCCCACATTGGGTTTTCTCCAAACAAGTCAGGAAGACATTTGTATTAATAGTCATTCAAGAAGTGTTATGAATAATTGAGAATAATTTGGTGGTTATGAATTATGAGGAATAATTTGGTGGAGGAATAATTTGGTGGAGGAATAATTTGGTAAAAGATGTAATTATTATATGTGAATGACTATTATACCCTTGATGAAATTATGTAATTCTGATTTATGTAATTCGAAGTTTTTCATATAATAGAGCTTGATTATTAATAGAAATTCATTCACGAGAATTCCTTAGAATTCATTCTCTCTAAATTCTCTTATTGTTTACTATCTTTTATATGATATATATATATATATATATATATATATATATTGGTAGTGTAGCTAATTTTGAAACTAGCTATTCACGTTAAAAATGCTCTATGCTAATGGAATAACACAGAAGCTATGTATTGAAAAACAATTTTTTCTTTTTTTCCTTAAAAAAAAATCAAACTTATTCAAAAGGGCTGCATGCTAACAAAAAAAGGGAAAAATAAATCTACATCAAATTAAATAAGCGAAATCTGGCTTCTTTGTCCATTTTTATATATCAAAATAAGGAACAAATGCGTGGCGCAGTGGTAAGACACTCATGTTCCGACCGTGTGGCCGGGGTTCGATCCCCCCCCCCTCCCACCTCCCCACAAAGCAAAAAAAAAAATGAATACGTGGACAAGAAGTGACAATCCTATTGAGAATCAAAATCCTAGTCAAATCCCTATTCCAAGTCAAAGTGTAAATCTCATATCCAATTCAAATTCAATACCAAATCTCTCGGTCAAACTACAAGTCAAAGCCTCCAATTCCAACGGAAATCTAGCATACCGGCCGCAATCCGATGCAATTCAACCTTCACCCCAATCTCATTCGGTCAACATTGAAAAAAAAAAAAGAAAGAAAGAAAGAAAAGAAAAAAGAAGAGAAAAAAATTAGTTTTGTTTTAAACGTGGCCTAAATCCAAATCCCATTCAAAATCAAATCCTAGCATAACTAAACTACCCACCCCTAACTCACGTAACTCATTTCTTCTCTCTTAACAGAACTAGTGAGATACCAACCAGCCACCTTCTCACCAACAATCACCTTCCCCGGCGATCACCTTTGATGGAACCCTAACACCTTCTCCCTATTGGTTCATATTTTCAGGGAAGTCCTCCACTTTTGCTCTTTTATGATTTTTGAAGTTTTTGATTTTGTTACAGTGAGGAAATGTTGCGTTTAGGTGTGGGGGAGGTTCTTTATGCGGTTTAGCAATGGAATGTTTAGTTTCATCTCATTTTATTTGCACTTCAATTTTCGTTTTCCATTTTAGTGTCATTTCTTTTTCTCTCTTTTTTTCTTAAAAACAAAAAAAATTAAAAAAAAAAACTTTTTCACAAAAGGGGATTAGGACGAGTAGATAAATTCTTGTGACTGCACTATGATTGATTGCTCTTAGCGGTAGATTGAATGAAAAATGTGTGGGATTTGATGCATAATATCCCTAATTTTGTGAGCGTTTGAGCCTACGAGCATTTACAACATTTTATGTATCATGCTCAATTCTTTGATTGTGTGATTAACATGCATAGTCAATTTTCTTCTAGAACTTGCTTTGTTATGTATGTTGGTATGCCCTGTTGATAATTGGACGTATCTAAAAAGTAAGGACGCTGAGGTACAGCCAAATTTAGATTTTGTAAAAAGCTTACTCTTGAAATTATCCTTAGAGAGCCAACTTTGTGTCTTATAGCCTTTTTATTGGAGATTAACCACATTACAAGCCTTAAGAATCAATTTCTTTGTTAATTTCCTCTCATTTGAACCTTTAGTTGAAGGAATGCTTAAACTTTTTCACATATAGCTTCAACTTATTTTGGAAATATTGAGATATAATGAAAAACAAAAGGCTTCATAATCCAATTCTCACCCTTTTTCTAGAAATGAGAATAAAGTATTTAAGTGTGATATACATGATTCTTTGGTTTCGCAAGAGAATACGAAAGAGAAAAGGAAGAGAGTGAGAAAAAAAAGAAGGAAAAAAAAGAAAATGAAAACAAAAAGGAAAAGAAGAAAAAGCGAAAAAAAGAAGACTATGTAAGTGAAAGAAAGAAGTGTGAATCGAGATTGTTGAATAAGTAGTTCAAGTGATTTTGATTGATGACATTTGAGAAGTTTCATTTTGAGTTTAGTTCTTGTGGATAAATTGTGCAATGCCTTCGATGAAATAGCCTAAATAAATCCTTCTTATCCCACTTAACCCAAGCCCCATTACAACCTTATTCAAAACCCTTACTTGCATTCGAATCAACAGTGGTGTCGATGTGATATATTAGCAAGCCTATGGTAATGATCTTCTATGTTTTGGCTTGAGAGTATATTCTTGAAACCCTAAAGACTTTAAGCATATTGAGTGAATCTTATGTGAGGGTGTTAAATCCCACTACATTTGGATTTCGAGAAATTATTAAAGTGATTGATTATTGGTGTTGGTTAGTGACAATTTACTCTATTTTGTGTTGGTTCTTGATTGTGTTGAAATTTAAATCTTTGAGGCACGATGGTTTGGGTTGTTGAAGGATGGATTTAAATCTTTGAGCAATTGGTGACTTGATTTGTTGTATACTTGAGGGCAAGCATCATTTAAGTGTAGGGGATTTGATAGAGCGAATAAATTTACATTAATTTTTATATTTTGCCATGCTTTTATTAATTTAAAATTGCTTAAATCCTTGATTTAATTGTGTTTTATATTTTATGGATCAGGTGAAGGAGTCGAATCAAGTTGAAGTTAATTTTACAAGTTTTAAAAATAGTGAAGATCAATGGGAAAATAATTAGAAGAGCCTCGAGCTTAAAGCGTGATCACGCCTTGCTAATATGATTTTCCCATAAAAATGTAGGAATAAGACTCTTTGGAAGTTGACAGTTAATGGACTGATAGAAGACCCTATTTAATTATTCATACTCCCAAAAGGAGTAGGAATATTTTATAGGGACCTTTAATGCAATTAGTTTTTGTTTTGTAGTAAAAAAAAAATTATGGACTTCTATTAGAATTAGGAAATTAAAATCCTTCCTTTTATTTTCTCTTTTATTTTTTTCCTAGATTAATTTAGAATTGGATCTGACCCAAGACAACAAGAAACTTGTTTTGATTTCTTGGCCAGAATTCACGTGACTTTTCATCTTCATACGACACATTTGATTCTTTTGTTCTGTAAACTAGGATTTTCTTCATCTTCCATAGAATTCTAAGCTTCTTTTCCAGTTAAAGGATAATTGAAGATTAATTCAACATATTGTGAGATCTAATTCATTCTTTTTAGTTCTTCTATAATTCTCTATTTATATATATATATATATATATTCTGTGATTGTGTTAATATTATTATTTTGATTAGTTATGTAAAGTGCACGTGCCTGATTGTCAAAACAATATATCGCCAATTAGAAATCTAAATCCGTAATTGTTTAGTTTTCTAGTGGGAACAAATCAAATTCGAGCTCACACTGACGTGGTGCCCTATGGTGGTGACGCTTTAGCATCTTGTTATTTTGTTTTCTCCAAATGTCATTTATTATATACATTTTTTAACATATACATGCTATTATTTAGTGTTTAAATAAATTATATAATATTTTTACCAGAGAGAAACTTTTTTTTAAAATGAGTGAAGTCCATTAAAAGATAACCCAAAAAAGTAAATAAATAAATGTTTCAATAAATATTAATATATTACATAAATTTAACAGGGACCATTAGAAGTCTTAAAATAATATGGAGTATGTTCTTAATTCTAGCAGCATTAATTCGTGGGCACCACTTACAGGTTTAAGGGGGAAAAAAAAGAAACAAAGAGCATTAGTTGACAAAACAAATGAAATGATTTGGCAAAACTTTGTTGGGTTGCCCTACCACGGGGATGGTAGGGAAGGTGTACCCAAGTTTTTCTCTTATTGAGATTGGATAAGTATTGGTCCTATATATATATATATATATATATATATATATATATATATATCCGCCAAAAGTTTTATTTTATATGTAGAAATAATTTTGTAGAGAAAGTACAAACAGGACAAAATATATTTTCTGTAAAGAAAAATGACATTCGCCTACAAAGTTCATTTTGTATGCTAGAATAATTTTTTATGAAAGTACATGCTTTGCAAAATATTACCTAAAATGTTATATATATATATATATATATATATATATATATATATTATGGTAAAGCAAAGTTCACCTATAAATTCTATTTTGTATGTGGAAATTTCATAGGATTAGTGACAAATTCTTATAGTGAATGGATTGAATGGTGAGTTTTGGATAAATGCCACTAACATTTCAAATGTTGGGGGTTTGTCACTTAAAAAAAAAAAGTAAAGGATGAGACTGTAAATAAGCGGAAAGATAGGGACTAAATTTCCAATTTAGCTTTTATTTTGAAAATACCAGTTAATAGACGTGGTTCCCATGTGAATTTGGAGCATTCTCATATTTTTTGTTTTTTGGTAGTGCTGCTAATTTTGAAACTAACTATTCATGTTAAAAGTGCTCTATGCTAATGGAATAACAGTGAAGCTATATATCAAAAATAAAAAAATTTCTTTTTTTCCTTAAAAAAAAACAAACTTATCCAAAAAGGATTGCATGCTAACAAAAACAAGAAAAAAAATCTACATCAAATTAAATAAGCCAAACTCTGGCGTCTTTATCCATTTTTATATATCAAAATAAGGAACAAACGCGTGGCGCAGTGGTAAGACCCTCACGTTCTGACTGTATGGTGGAGTTCGATTCCTAACAAACCCCCCCCCCCAAGTGCCAAAAAAAAAAAAAATATTTTGAGTACGTGGGCAGGAAGTGACAATCCTATTGAGAATCAAAATCCTAGTCAAATCCCTATTCCAAGTCAAAGTGTAAATCTCATATCCAATCCAAATTCAATACCAAATGTCTCGGTCAAACTACAAGTCAAAGTCTCCAATTCCAACGGAAATCTAGCATACTGTAATCGGATTCAATTCCACCTTCACCCCAATCTCGTTTGGTCAGCATTTAAAAAAAAAAGAAAGAAAGAAAAGAAAAAAGAAGAGAAAAAATCAGTTTTGTTTTAAACGTGGACTAAATCCAAATCCCATTCAAAATCAAATCCTAGCTGAACTAAACTACCCACCCTAACTCACGTAACTCCTTTATTCTCTCTTAACAGAACTAGTGAGATGCCAACCAGCCAGCTTCTCACGGACAATCACCTTTGCAGGCGATCACCTTTGCAGGCGATCACCTTTGATGGAACCCTAACACCTTCTCCATGTTGCTTCATATTTTAAGGAAAGTCATCCACTTTTGGTCTTTTATGATTTTCGAAGTTTATGATTTTGTTACAGTGAGGACAATGTGTCGTTTAGGTGTGGGGGAGATTCTTTATGTGGCTTAGTAATGGAATGTTTAGTTTCATCCATTTTAGTTGCACTTCAATTTTCATTTTGCATTTTAGTGTCATTTGTTTTTCTCTCATTTTTTATTTAAAAACACAAAAAAATTAAAAAAACTTTTTAACAAAAGGGGATTAGCATAAGTGGATAAATTCTTTTGACTACACTATGATTGATTGCACGTAGCGGTGGATTGAATGAAGAATGTGTGGGATTTGATGCACAATATCCCTAATTTTGTGAGCTTTTGAGCCTACGAGCATTTACAACATTTTATGTATCATGCTTAATTCTATGATTGTGTGATTATCATGCATAGTCGATTTTCTTCTAGAACTTGCTTTTTATGCATGTTGGTATACCCTGTTGATAATTGGATGCATCTAAAAAGTAAGGGTAGTAAGGTACAGCCAAATTTAGCTTTTGTAAAGAGCCTACCCTTGAAATTACTCTTAGAGAGTCAACTTTGTGCCTTATAGCCTTTTTATTGGAGATTAACTACATTACAAGCCTTGAGAATCAATTTGTTTGTTAATTTACTCTCTTTTGAACCTTGAGTTGTAGGAGTGCTTAAACTTTTTCACATATAGCTTCAACTTATTTTGAAAATATTGAGATACAATGAAAAACAAAAGGTTCATAGTCCAATTCTCACCCTTTCTCTAGAAATGAGAATAAAGTGTTCAAGTGTGATCTACATGATTCTTTGGTTTCACAAGAGAATACGAAAGAGAAAAGGAGGAGAGTGAGAAAAAAAAGAAGGAAAAAGAAAGAAAATGAAAAAAAAAAGAAAAAAAAAGTGAAAAAAAAAGTATGGAAGTGAAAGAAAGAAGTGCTAATCGAGATTATTGAATAAGCGGTTCAAGTGATTTTCATTGATGAAGTTTGAGTTGTTTCGTTTTGAATTGAGTTCTTGTGGATAAGTTGTGCAATTCCTTCGATGAAATAGCCTAAATAAATCCTTCTTATCCCACCTTACCCAAGCCCCATTACAACCATATTCAAAACCCTTACTTGCATTCGAATCAACAGTGGTGCGGATGTGATATATTAGCAAGCCTATGGTAAGGATCTTCTATGTTTTTGCTTGAGTGTATGTTCTTGAAACCCTAAAGACTTTCAGCCTATTGAGTGAATCTTATGTGAGGGTGTTAAATCCCATTACATTTGGATTTCGAGAAATTGTTAAAGTGATTGATTATTGGTGTTAGTTAGTGACAATTTGCTCTATTTCGTGGTGGTTCTTGATTGTGTTGAAATCTAAATCTTTTAGGCACGATGGTTTGGGCTGGTGAAGGATGGATTTAAATCTTTGAGCAATTGATGGCTTGATTTGTTGTATGCTTGAGGAAAGCATCGTTTAAGTGTGGGGGATTTGATAGAGCGAATAAATTTACATTAATTGTTATATTTTCCTAGGCTTTTAATAATTTAAAATTGCTTAAATCCTTGATTTTAATTGTGTTTATATTTTATGGACCAAGTGAAGGAGTCGAGTCAAGTTGAAGTTAATTTTGCAAGTTTTCAAAAAATAGTGAAGATCAATGGGAAAACAACTTGAAGAGCCTCCAGCTTAAAGCGTAATCACACCTTACCAATATGATTTTCCCATAAAAATGTAGGAACGAGGCACCTTGGAAGTGAACAGTTAATGGATTGATAGAAGACCTTATTTAATTATTCATACTCTCAAAGGAATAAAAATATTTTATAGAGACCTTTAATTCAATGAGTTTTTGTTTTGTAGTAAAAAAATTATAGACTTCTATTAGAATTAGAAAATTAGAATCCTTCATTTTATTTTCTCTTTTATTTTTTTCCTAGATTAATTTAGAATTGGATCTAACCCAAGACAACAAAAACACGTTTTTATTTCTTGGCTAGAATTCACGTGACTTCTCATTTTCAAACCACACGTTTCTTCTTTTGCTCTCTACACTATGATTTTCTTCATCTTTCATAGAATTCTGAGCTTCTTTTCCAGTTCAAGGCTAATTGAAGATTGATTCAACTTCTTATGAGATCTAATTCATTCTTTTTAGTTCTTCTATAATTCTTTATTGATATATTTTCTGTGATTGTATTGATATTATTATTTTGATTAGTTATGCAAAGTGCACCTTGTATGATTGTCAAAACAATATATAGCCAATTAGAAATCTAAATCCGTAATTGTTTAGCTTTCTAGTGTTTGTGGCAAACAACATAATTGATTAGGTCAGAGTTTTCAATTTATGATTGTGAAAATATATAATTTAACTTAAACAAATCACCGTGTGAATTTGTTCGTTAGAATTGACTTCTCTGAAATTAATGATGTTGATAAATTAAATCCTACGATCGTACCTAGGGTTGTTAATTGATTAGAGAACTAATCAACGGTCGTACCTTAGTTATTGAACAAGTAAGGAGAGATAGGTCATTAGGTCGTATCAATAATCATTACTAATTTAGAGAAATTGTAGAGAATTTTATCTTTGCATCAATGGTCAATTTGTGTGAATCAATTATGAGATTATACCTTGGGATGAATACTTTTGTTAATTGACTACAACTCATTTCTATTTTTGGTTTATTTATTTGAACTATTTTAATCACATCATTTAAAACCTCCATTTTTATTTTGATTTGTTTTATTTTTGAAAGAATAAATCTAACCAATCTTTTGGGAGTTGGGACATGACTTTGCTCACCACTATTATAATTTATTTATTTTTATTGAGCAATTTTATTTATTATTTGTTGAATTCGATACCCACGAATATCATAAATGTGGACGAGAACAAGGAAAAAGAAGAACAAAAAGGATAAAAGAAAATGCCAAAAATCCAAAGTTGGGGACTAAAATGGAACATGTAAAAAGATGGAGGACCTTGGATGTAATTTTTGAAGGACTTTTGGAAACTTCTCTCCTGTCAACTGAAAGATCATTGAAAGAGGATTCCGAAGCTTTTTATGGATATCGATTCCGAGTTTCTTGGCAAAAGTTACGGCCGTTTGAAGTTCAGGGATGAATTTTTCTTTCAACAGCCCGAGTGCGGCCGCACTCACCATTTTTCAGCACGAATGTTCTGGTTTTGTCCACCAAAATCACCATCTTTGAGGGGCTATTTGGTCATTTTTTCGACATGTATTAGGGCGCCATTTGATACTATAAATAGACCATTTACTTGCAAGATTTGAGGATCTAATTTTCTAGGGTTTTAGTTCACTTATTATTATTATTATTTTAACTTTTCCCTAGTTTCTTGGGGATATTGGATATTCTTGGAGAAGAAGATGAAGAATTCAAGAGATGATGGTTGAAGGTGAAGGATAAACTGACAATGAGCACTCCAAATGGAGAAATCTTATCCTTGTATCTTTTAATTCCCATTATTTCTTCCATTAGCACTTTATTTTTTATTTTTTTTGAAAGACCACACATAACACACACACAAAAGGTACAGAGATCCAGCATGCCAGTATTAGAAACCATAACAATTTTTAATATCGCGGAACCAAATATATACCACACCCTGCCACTGAGTGAGCGATGTGTGACACAAGTTTGAAATTGGACACCACAAATGCAGCACACAGTTTATCCACATCAAAAGGCTATTCTCCTTTTTTTTTGAAAGAACACACATAAGGTACAGAGATCCAGTACGCCAGTACTCAAAACCATGACAATTTTGAGTATCCCAAAACCATATATGTATCACACATCCGCCATTGAGTGAGTGATGTGGGATACAAGTTAGAGACTAAACACGATGAACGTAGCACACAGCCTATCTATCACAAAGCTAATCTCTTTTTTATTGAAAGAACACACAACACATCCACACAAGGGACAGATATCTAGCACGCCAGTACTTAAAACTATGACAATTTTGAGTATTTGAATTTACATATTTTATTTATTTGTTTTCCTTCACTATACACGGGATTTGTATAATGTTGGGGTGATTGAAGGATCTTAACCTAGTTCAAGTAATTTATATATTTATGGTATCAATTATTGTTCACCCATTTTATGTGTATTTGTTATGGAGTTTGATTACATGTGTTGCTTGATAACAACATATATGTTTTTTGATTTGCATAATTGTTCTAGAGAAATTTATCCCTTTTAGACCATGCAATAAATGCTCTAGATTCTTATAGGAGATAGAAATATACTCCTAACCCTAGGTAACCATTTGAGCTATTCTCATAAAGAGTAATGCAATTAGTTTGTTTACAATCGAGATAACGATATAGTATGTTGAAGCAATTAGTTGGGGCTAATCTGATGTTCGAGCGAGGTAATTGGCTAAATTACGAGAATCGGATCTAACATAGATAATGAGTAATTTTTTTTGCTCATTGAGTAATTAATTAACTATTGTCAATTAAAATCATGAATCGCTACTATTTAATTATCCAAGTTCATCCCCATTTACCTCCCATTTTATGTTGTTAGTCTCTTTGTTCTTTAGTTTAATTCACCCAATCTTTACCCAATCTATTGTATGTGTGTGTTCATTTCATTTCAATTCCCTCACAAATAAGTAATTCACCTACGAATAACCGATTCTCGGTGGTACAACAACTCGGACTTTTTAGTCGACTTTATTACTTGATTACAACTAGTACAGTTGTGGTGATTTTCTAACCATTATTTAGAGCATAGCAAGTGTTTTGGCGCCGTTGCCGAGGATTGGTTCTATTTGTGTTAAGTCTCTTTGTTCTAGTTTTATTTTCTATTTTTATATATAACTTTTTTTTCTTTGTTCTTTAAATGAATGGTAGGTCACGATTCATTTTTGGACATTGATGATTATTTCGCTTCATTGATTTTTAACGAGATAAATTGATTGAATGTTATTTGCAAGCCAAAATTGATGAAGAAGGCTTGCTATTTGGATTATATTGCCCAATGCCCATCCGGGTTGGGATACACAATCGGCCGATAAATTGTTTATCTACCAAGAATGGGCGTATCGTCTCTATAGTATCATCATACTTTTCCACGATGAATTGGAGCAGTTCACGAATCTTGGGGCAAGAGTAAATCAAGCGGCTCAATAATTGAGTCAATTACTGAAAGTTTCGGAGAATAAACCGATCATGGAACAAAAGGTTGAAGAGCAAGATAAAGTTGGGGAATTGATGATCTTGGAGCATATTAAAAATGTGACCCTTGTAATACCCCGTCTATTTTTGTATGGGAATTATGATGATATGAATAGTTTGAAAATGACTTTATAAGTGTTTGGTATGTTTATGATTCATTTATACTGGTATGTGATGTTTTCGGGGTTCGGTACGGCTTCCAAACTTAGGAGGTAGCATAAAGTATTCAGCAGGTTGAGATTTGTGACTGTAATTTTTAGGTGTAGGGTCGTAAAAAGTTAAGAAGATGATTCAAAATTTTCAGAGAGTTTTGTACAGCCGTACATTTCATTGATACGGCCGTAAGTGTATGGTTACGGCCATAAACCATATTTATATGGCGTAAATATTGAAGCGAATGGAAGGTGGAAAAGTTTCAGAAACATTTGTATGGCAGTAAATTTAAGTTATACGGCCGTAATTTCATAAGATACGGCCGTATGTTTAATGTTACAGCCATAAGATCAAAAAGGGAAAGATGGAAGATTTTCAGAGACTTTTGTACGGACGTAAGAAGTATTATTATGGCCGATGGCCATAAATTTAAGGATTAAGGCCGTAAATTTAAGTCAGCAGAACTGTTGGGATAAGTTTTCAACCATTTGGACTTGTATTTTCCTACCATTTTCGGTCCCCAAGCATCCTAACACCCCAAGTGACATTCTCAAATCCTATTTAAGGGTTTTGAAGTGTTTGTGTACCAGAGAATCATTTATATCACCGATACACCCATAATTGGTTGATGAAGGAAGAAGGGAAGAAAGAGATAAAGCTACCAATCCATTTCTTAGCTTTGTTTTGTTGCTTTGAGGTAGGTTATAGATGTAATTACCATGTAGAAGATAAGAATATGCTTAAGTAAGCCTTGGGTATGAGATTTATGAAAGAATCATTTATTTTCCTCACTTGTAGATATGTCTAGTGAGATTATGATATGATATGCAATTCTTATCATCATAACATAATACATGTGATATTGTGTACTTCTTAACATCATAATGTGACAAAGGTGACATGGTTATGATGCCAATATGATATGGTATGAATGTTATTTGTAATCAAGGCTTATCAGATAATGTTTGTACATCTATAACACACGGTGTGTGATTAAAGGCTGCCTATCATGTGTTGTACCTATTATGAAAGTTTCAATGGCAAATATGGGAGATCTAAATCCCAATTGTGATGTGTTGGCCTAATGGGAGATCTAAACCCCAACTACGATAATAGGCCCTGCCAAATGTTATACGACGGCGCCAATGCAAACACATGATTCGCAATGGGGCCCTATTTGAGAATGTGATAGGCATTTGCATATGCATCTATTCCTACTGAGTCTTTATGACTCATTTTGGGTTTTTGTCGGTGTGTTTAGATGGTGCGGGGAGTAGGAGACATTTGGGAGATGGCAAGGAATCTTCTTGAACTTGAGCTGAGCCTATGTGGGAAAGGGGGAAACCAAAGGTTTTGGATAAATATGTTTGTAATACACATTTTGTAATGTTTTGTAATGGGACTACTTTTATGTACTTGAATGTTACAACTCCCCGATACCAGTACTATATAATAGGAAAAGTTATCTTTTTGGAATGAGCTAATGCTTGTGGAAATTTCTATATGTGTAATTCCATCTCTAGTACTGTCATATATATGATATAGCATGTCATACAAGGGAGGCGTTACAACCCTAATCGATTTTATCATTGGCACCGAAGAAGAAATTCAAATATTTATTATTAAGTTCGAACTGGATGTGATCAAGTCAAATAACTTTGCAAAGGGCAAAGAGCTCATGTGTGCTATAAGCATACGACTAAGAAAAGTTAGGCTTAGCAAGTGTTGCAAGAAATAAAAAACTACATTTTGAGTGCCATGATAAGGGCTATGCGAAGAAGAATAAAGTCTAGCTAATGATGTTAAAGAAGCGCTTGTTGGGAAGCGCTTCTTTAAATATTTAGGTTAGATATCATTTTGGCATATACATAGGCCATTTTACACATTGCTCAACATTACTTGAGAAGCTTATGCATTCTCGCCCATCATTACCATTTCAATCCAAATTTAGTGTACATTTACCCTAAATCATTTTTAGTTCCCCTACCCTTCACTTTATCACTTTACTCTATTATTTTCTCATTGAGCATTGATGTCAACCATTGTTTAAACTCCTAGATCATATTTGCATATATATTTTTTTAATCTTCATTGAGCTTTTAGTATTAAGGGATTTTGAACAATTAATATAGAGTTATGAGTAGATTGATGTTGTTATTGTGCTTGGGAATTTTTTAGGCCCTTCACCACCTTAATTTTACTCATTTCTTGTGATTTTATAGGATACTCAAAATGTGTTCAATTAAATGCCTCAATAATGAAATTTGCTATCAATTGAAGTGAGGTTCTCCCACAAGTTTGGGGCTGAATTATAGGTGCTTCGTGAAAGAATTTGGTATCCCAAGTTTTTTAATCGGGAAGGTTTCATTATCCCTCCCTTCAACTTTTTTCTTTTACACATGGAGAATTGCAAAACATGACAATCGACCACCATTCCCGAACATCATAACCATGGGCACATGTGGTTTTTAAAATAGTGTGACCCTACCAACATGCACTAGTGCAACAAAATGACGCTTCAACCACATTTGTTCCCAACAAATCCCTTTCTTGAAAATATATTGCCTAAACAACGGCGACAAAACGTAGATAAAAAAAAGAGAGAAAATGGCACAAAAGAGCCTACAACAAATGTATAACGGTCCATCTAGTTCCAAAATTCAAAGATAGAAAAAGACTAACATCATATGAATGAGAATAAGCTATTGATTGTGCCAAACATGAAATTGAATATATAACAGATCAACTATCGCTTAAATTGTGTAATGCTATGTTTTCCATCATGCAAACCATAGAATAACCCCACACCCAAAATCCGAAGAAAATCACTTACATGTATGGCACCGATGACTGGTTCAATGCTCAGAGGTTGAGAAACACCAACAAGATTTCAACTAAACACCTGCAAATGTAACCAAAAAATCATATACTACGAGAGAACAATGGAGACTCAACAAAATAAACAAAAGATCAGAAAAAAAAGGTGGAAGGCTATTTGTTAGCCCACTTCTGAGAATGAATTTTTTTTTAAAAAAAAAGTGGGTTCCGATTAGTCGCATAACCATTCACGTGGTATTGAAAATGGAACGCCTCATTCTGCTAAACCATAATCAAGTGTGAGTAAAATACAAAGAACTACGAAACTACTCTTTCGACGGAAATGTTGATATTTTTCACAAAATTAAAAAATTCCTAAATTTCGAGAACAATGGCGTAAGAAAAGAAAATGAAATGTAGGAGACAGAATGTGTAAGGAGTGCTTAAGTCTACCTAACAAATAGTCACATTCGAACATACATTTCAAGCATTCTAGCCACTTACCACCATTGCGAGTGAATTGCTATCGGAAAATGAGATGGTGCAAACGTCTTCTGCAAAGGAGGTTCAGTGACGTGGAAGAGATGGAGTAAAGGTAAGCCCTTTATTTGTTAATTGTTTCTTTTCATTTTCCCAATTCGCAATGGCTAGGGAGCTCAAAGTCCCTTTTAAATTTCTTAGGGTCATTTTCGTCTAGTCAGTTCAGATTGTTGACATATGTGCAATTCTAAATTAGATTTTGGCTTTAAACATGACATCTAAGTAAATATCCTTGTTTTTTAGGGGAAAAAAGTGAGCAAAGGTTATTTTTTTATAAAACTAAAATTTGAAAGGGTCATTTAATCCATATACCACACAAATAGAGGTGGGCATCCGGTCGGTCTAGTCGGGTTCGACCCCGACTTGATTTAAGTTGGTTTGGGATTTTCCAAACTAAAACTGAACCGGCAGTTCGGTTCAATGGCCCAAAATGGACCCGACTCGATTTGGGTTGGTTCAAGTTGGGTCCGTTACTGTACAATTTTTTATTTTATTTTTTTGGCAACCCTATCGGTTTTCAGGTTGACAATTGTCAACTCGAAAATCGACTCGATTTATTGTACAACCCCACCTGAACTGACTTGGATCGGTTCGGTTCTGGTCGGGTCACGGGTTGGCCGTCCGGATGCCTACTGCTACACACAAGGGAGAAAAGGGCAGCTTAGAGCATTTCTAGCCATGGGTAGGAGTGGGCAAAAAAAGGGGAACCGATTGGTTTTACCTAAACCAGACCGAAAACTCAAGAACTGACTAGGTTTTAGCATTTGAAAACTGGATTTAGGTCCAATACTTGAGAACTGACGGGTCCCGGATATTGAACGCAAATCCGGTTCTATCTGGTTATTATTCACTATTCATAAAAAAAGAAAAAAGAAAAGAAGATAGAAAAAGAAAGTCAGAAACCTAGTGACCACATGTTAGTCTATAGATTTTAACAAATTTTTGCATATTTTTATACATTCTTTTCAACTCTACTCATTCTCTCTCCTATTTCACATCCACATATCTCGTGGGACCTACTTGTACTACATAAATCTCCACCATTCAACTCCACTCATTCTCTCCCTTATATCACATCAAAATCCATAAAAATTTATTTTTACACATACACTAACACACGCTAGTCATATTCCTAAAAGGTGAAACACGCCCCAACTCTTCTCAATTCAGATCTAACTTCTAAGCATCCAACCTTATCTTTCTTCTCGCCCATCTCTTCCTCCAATCCTCCTAGCTCCCACCGTCAACGCATCTTCTCAGGCCTCCAAGGTCAAGGCTCGATATCTCACTTCACTCGTTAAGCCAGTCACTGCTCAAAACAGTAAGTATCTCCATCTCTAATTGTCTGTTGTTTTTCTTGTTCTTTGTTTCTTTTACGTTTTTAGCCTTTATTGATCTTTCTCTTGCTCTCTTTTTCTTGGATTTGCTTTTTATCCATGAGAAATCTCTTAATTATATAGTTTTTGGATGAGGAATATTTGCTCATTAACCTTTTAAAAAATTTTAGGGATTTTTTTTTATTGTTGTTAGGTTTTGATTTTCCAGACAATAATGATATCTAACATGTGTTTTTACAATTTTCAGATTTTCCATTGATTGTTAGACTTAGCTATTAGTTTATTTTGTTTTAGTTTAGTATGTTAAATTGTTAATAAGATTTTGTTTTTGTTTTTCTTTCTTGTAGATGAGGAAAGGGAAAGGAAAACAAGATGTTGCTGTTACCATTGATACTGGAATTGGAGCTAAAAAAAGGCACAAGAATAAGGTCTGCAATTTGGAATCGTTTTACTAGGATTGATGATGGAACAAAATCAAAGTGCAATTATTGCCGGAAAGTTCTAGCAAGTGATTCATGTAAGTCCGGAACTTCTTCTAGCTTGTGGAAACATATTAAAGCTTGTTATGCACATAAAATCCTTAAATTTGATGATAAGCAAAAGACTTTGAGATTTGATAGTGGTAGTGGTCTTAAAATGTCATTGTTCAATAAAGATGAGTGTAGGAGATGAGTGTAGGAGAACCTTGATTAGAATGATTATAATTTATGAGTTTCCTTTTTCGATAGTTGATGGTGAGGGTTTTAAAGACTTCGTAAAAACTCTTTGTCCAAAGTTTGATGTTCCTTCCGGAAGAACATTGTTAAAGATGTCTTATATCTCTATAATGAAACGAAGGAGTCATTGAAGGCTAAACTAGTTAGTAACAAGCAAATAATTTCTATTACGACTGATCATTGGACTTCAATTCAAAATATCAACTACATGGTGATCACTGCACATTTCATTGATAAGAATTGGAAATTGCACAAGAGAATTTTGAGTTTTTAAGTTATTCCAAATCACAAAGGAGAAACAATAGGGAAAATTGTTGAGGATTGTCTTGATTGGGAAATAGAGCATGTAGCATGCATTATGGTTGACAATGCAAGTTCTAGGTGGAATTCGACATTTTTAATGTTAGATAGTGGATTGAAATTTGAGAAAAGCATTTGTACGAATGGAGAATGAGGGTGGTCAATATGTAAACTATTTTGGTGAGAAGAATGACGATGGGAAGAAAACATAAGGGCCACCAGATATGCTTGATTGGGGTAAGGCAAACAAATTGGCGAAGTTCTTAAGAACATTTTATGATGTGACTTTGAAGTTTAGTTCATCACTATATGTGATTTCAAATGTTTACTTTAAAGAAATTTGCAATATTGAACATGCATTGAAAACTTTCACTAACAATGATAGTTTTTTGTTGCGTAATATGGTACAACTGACATGAAGGAAAAGTTTGACAAGTACTGGGGCAATGTTGACAAGATGAACAAATTGTTGATTAAAGCAATCGTTTTGGATCCAAGATACAAGATGGAATGTGTTGTATATTGTGCTAGCATTTTACATGATGCAAGTAGGGTCAATGCAGTGAAACTTGACATTGAGAAGTTCTTATATACTTGTACAATGAGTATAAGAGATTCCATGAGAGTGAGAGAAAAAAAGGAATTGGTGAAAGTCATTCTAAAGAAGGTTTGGAAGTAATTGATGGTGTTTGAGGATAGTGATGAATTTAATGCTTTTAATATGGTTGATTTGGGTTACAAAAAAATGAAGGCGTTTCACATAGATGCATCATTAAATGATGAAATTACAAAATATTTGACTGGGGCAACTGATGACCCTTCCAATGACTTTGACATTTTGTGTTGGTGGAAAATTAATAGTCCGAGATTTCAGATTTTGTTTGAAATTGCAAGGATGTACTTGCCATTGTTGTATTCACCGTAGCTTCTGAATCTGCATTTAGCACTAGTGGGCTAATTTTGGATTCATTTAGGAGTTCACTAACTCCAAAATCAGTTGAGGCCTTGATTTGTATACAAAATTGGCTACTGGAGGAATCTAGAATCTTGAGAGTACGTGAAGACATTTGCATTGAAGAGGAAGATTTGGAAAACACTGAGACGGTAAATACATATTTATTCTATATTTTGTATTTTTTTTTCACAATTTCAATTTTTGACTTCTCATGTGCTTGTTTATTTGTGAATTGTGACAAAGTTTATCAATAATATTACAACTAAAGGAGTCATTCATCTTGATGAATCGTAAAGAAGAAGTGGCTTGGTAAGTGATACGTGATAATGAGAATTGTGACCTTTGTTATATTGTTTTTAGAAATTTCCAGTTTCATTTATTGATTAAATTTCATTAGCTTATTGGTGATACTTGATAGGTGGGCGTGTTGTCGCAGTACGCCAAAATTTATTTTATTTCCTTACTCGGTTTCAAAACTACAAATTAATATAGAAGTGGTAAGTAAGGGTCGAACCCAAGAGGAACGGTGTTTGATCTAGTTGTTTTTATCAATTAATATAGAAAATGGGGGTTTTGTGAAGTTGAATGCAATTCGAAAATAAAATTACAAAATAAAAGAGATGAACTGAAACAATTGAAGATATATCTAGTTCTCGGGTTCAGTTGTGTCAACATCTTGTGTTTATCTTTCCCATGCAACGTGTACTATCCCTTCTTCAATTTATCAACTCTCAATTAACCAAGAAGCTCGATTAGCCAATTCTTCCTTAAGTGTATTAAATTAAAGTGAGTTCTTTAACTTAACATCTGGCTATTGGATAATCCTAAACAAGTTCTTAGGATTTAATGCAATGCTAGTGTGAAATGAACAAGAAGAATGAGTTGAATTAGATGATCAATTTCACAAACTTGAATTAATACATCTAAGTTGATTTATTAACAAATATGCACGACATTTGTTTGCTACTGTGGATTGGAATCTAGTGATAATTACGGATCAAAAGTTCCAATCCTAGCACATAACTTGAACTTAAAGATTAATTGATTCAATTGGCCAAAGTGAGTGCAATAATCACATAAATTCAAAACGGGTTTAAAAGCATAACAAATCAACAAATTGAAGTAAAGGAATAGATAAAACGTTAGCAAAGAGTTAGAAAAGATAACAACATGATAATTGACCACAACGTCCCCCTCGAACTAGATAGAGAGTCTAACTACTCATATTTGTGGGTTTCATACTTTTTAGCGAGTGCTCGCCTTGTATTACTCCCACAATATGATAGATTATACTTTACTATCACAAATAATATACACAAAACATAGAAACAAGAAAATAAATGCTAAGAAATAAATAGAGAAGTTTAATCACTCATATATATGGGTTAAATACTTTTAGCTTAGTGTTCGCCTTGTATTACCTCCACAATATATGAGAAATTAGACTTCTCAAACAAGAAAAATAAAAGAAAGAGAGAAACTAGCGAAGAAATGCCCAGCTAATCATATTCTCAGTAGAAGAATCGTCGATTGATTAATCGAACCTAAATTTAGGTTTTTTTTCTTCCGAGATATGAGAAACTAAGAGCTTTCAAGCTAGAACTAAGAACTAATGATGAAGAGAATTTTATTGAGGAGAAAGTTGGAGAGAATCACAAGCTAATTCTCTACAAGTTGTGTGTTTCAAGTTTGGAAATGCCTTTATTTATAGGCAAAATATTACACCAAAAAATATTAAAAATCATAAAAGTCTTCCTTCACGAATCTATTGTGGTGTGCTCGAGGTTGTTTTATCTCACGAGAAGTCAAGAAAATACCAAAAAACACGTTTTATGGTAGGTGGAGTCCATGGTCAAAATCATGGTGTCGGGCGTGACTTTCAGTCACCGCTGTACGACTGAACACGCTTGTGATTCCTGGCTTTAGTCACCTTGGCGGAGCAGGGAGGCCGGGGGCGAGTTCTGTTGCACATGACTCGGACGATTCTTGGGCACTGATCGAGGATGCTTTCTGCGTGACTTCGAGTCACTGCGGCGCTTGACGCTCGATCACGTCTCGTGACTCGAGTCACCCGGAGTCACCCGTAAATGGCACACCAAGTCCCTCAACTTTGACTGTTGTTCATTTGAGTCCTTCACAATTTGCATTTTGGTCCTCCAACTTTTGAAAAGTTTCCACTTTGGTCCCCTCGACTTTTGCAAAGTTGCACTTTGGTCCCCAGGTTTAAGGTGATGCTTTTAGTCATTTTTCTTCAAACGCCATAACTTTCACTAGGAAACTCAGTTGCGATCGGAAAAAGTTTGGGAATCCTCTTTTTGATGTTCTTCGACTTTTGGCACAAGAAAAATTGTAAAAACAACTTTTCATAAAAATTGCACTGGAGGTCCTCCATCTTTGATTCGCTTGCCTTTTTGGTCCCGAAGCCTGCTTTTCATCCGATTTTCATCCATTTTGACTCCTTTTGATTCTTTGTGATCCTAAACACCACAATAAAGGAAAAACACATAAAACGAAACATATAATATTAATAAAACACACAAACACGTAAAATAGAAGAATTATTTAAGTGCTTTTCTAACACTTATCAATAGGTTATTCATTATTGGATGAAAGCGGAGAGTGGAGACGTTATTGGAGTTCTATTTTGCTTCATGGAAAATATTTTGGAGTTCAATTTTCACTCTAGTTTATGTACTTTAGTTTTAAATTGCATGGTTTCTACTTCTATTTTAAGTTGTGACTGACTTATTTTGGAATTGGTTATTACTTATTAAAGTATGCTTCTGTGCTACTGGTTTTGTAATTAAATTGGTTGCTAGTTTTGTAATGAAATCGGCTACTACTCCTACTATTGCTTTTGTAATTCCTAGAAATCCCTATTGCCGTACTGATTTTAAATCTGATCCCGGATTTCAAAACGGAAATCGAGTCGACCATAAAAATGCCATCGATGGTGCCGTAGTTACGACACCATCGATGGTGCTAGATCATTTCTGTTGATAATCAAACTTAAGTACTGTTGCGCTACCATTAGGAAATGGCGGCAACAATTTTTACCTATTAAATTAGATAGTTGCTACCATTATATATATATTTTTTGTCATTTGGTAATCACAACAGTTGCAGTGAAGGACTTTATACACTAATGCAGGTTTTTATAGGTAGCCACATAGATGTATGTTGGCCAAAAGAGTTGTGTATAATTAATAGTTTTGATCAACTACCCATATGTGAGTAAGTCAAAATATGCACAAGTTAATGTGACAATTTGCAAGTGGTTTCGATCAGTATGTAGGCCACACTGGCTCAATGATAAACTACCAAATCATTGTATTGTTATTTTAATCTATCAATATATGGGTAGGTGATCAAAACTAGTATAATTAAATCATCTCATTAATTGGAACATGAACAAAATTTCTGCTGCATTAATTGGTACTAATGTACTATGACCAAAATACCAAATGGGCTTTCTTTTTCTTCGTCTGGTTATATAATCTAAAGAAGTGGGACATGAGTAGAAAATATGTTGCATTAAGACTAATCTAATATGACCAACGGCTTTTTTCTGCTGGTTAAATTAGCTAAAAATACTGGATTGAATAAAATATCTGCTTTAGGACATGGGAGTAATCTCATATGATCAAATAACTATTTCTAACATTGGCAAAAATATTAAAAATATAAATAGAAATTCCAATTGATAGTGTACACTAAATTTGCCAACTTTTATTTGATACATATATGTCTAAGCAGCGGCGGAGATTACGTTTGAACTTTGAGTTAAAAACAAAAATTACCAAAAACCTAGCAAAAAAATTATATAATTTTCTTTCCTTTTTCTTTCCCTTCTCGAAACAGATTGTTAAAGTGTTATTTTTTTCTATTTAATTCATTGATAAAGTAAACTTCATTTTAATATGGTCATGTTCTTTATCCATATTATATTTTTTTAACTTTAATTTCTTCTTATTTTAAAAAAGGTTAACTAATGTTTATTTTGCAAGTAAAAAGTAATATTCATTTTAATACATTTTAAGTAGTTGGAAAATTATATGTTCCAAAATTTATATACCATTTAAGAAATATTTTCTACAAAAACACATTCATACCGATAAATTTTCAAGAATATAGGTAGGGTATAATGGATAACCCAAAAATAAAAAATGGACTATATATATGGGATGGAGGGAATAATAAGTAACTAATAATAAGTCATGAACCATAAAGCAATTACGATTTACAAGAATTCACCGCTAAACTAAAAAGAAAAGAGAAAAGATTATAGAAAAAACCATAACTAGAAAACAAAAAATAAAAGAAAAGGAAAAAGAAATTAGTCAGCAAAGAAAAAGAGAGAGATGGCATCGTTAATGTCTTAAGATTCATGTTAACTCTACCAGTCACCAACGTTTTCCTCATCTTTCTACCCAAAATCAAACCCATGCATAGCACTCATCTGAAACTGAAACCTTATAATAATAATAAAAAAATACTAAAAAAAAAAAAAAATCTCAGAAACTGGGTATTCCTGGAATACCTAGGAATACCCTTGTCTCTTGCCACTATGTCTAAGCGACCTTTTTTAGAAAACACAGCCAAAAGATACTCAAATATAAAATAAAATAAAATATAATAAATCTAATTGATGCAGTAAATAAAATTTTCCTAACTTTTGAAGATGTCAAATACAAAAAATAAAAAGAAGTAAATTGAATTATATATACATAGAGAGAGAGATAACAACATAAACAGATCGATCTCCAGTGACCTGGACCCCTGGTAATGCTTAAGGGAGGGGAGAGTAAACTTTGGGAACGAGGAAAATTTTGAGTAAGAATGTCGACATTAGAATAAAATATAAAGGGCAGCGAATTTTATGAGAAATAGCATTAAACAATGCCGCTATTGCCAAAATGGTGTCAACTGGCTCTTTGAAGGTATAGTGACATAACAATCACATCTATGTGAACTGCATACCCAATCTCCAGAAAATTGTTTCTCCCTGAAAAAGGTTTGCAAAATGTAAAAATGAAATAAAAATAGTTTCAAAAGTCCAAACTTTTTCTGGGCATTCTTGTGACCACAAAGAAGCATAGAAAAATTATACTGTTTTCCGGAAAGCAGCAAAGAAGGTTTTGATTTGGAGATAGAAGTTTTCTGACATGATGAAATTTAATGCACAGGTCTGAACGGGGGCGTAATACCTAACCTTCCAAAAGAGGATACACGAGTACCATGAAAAGAGAAACAAAGGGTGTGTTTGATTGGCAATTCAAAAACACGTAAATGTCAAATCGTGCAATTTGTTTTACATCTTCGCCGTTTGATTGCATGTTGTAAATGTAATTGATTTTGCAAGGTACAATCATTTGAAGCGGGTTTTTGGCCAATTGCATGTAAATGTTTTCTTAGGGGGTATGCACGTAAATGTTTTACATGTAAATGTTTTACACGCAAATATTTTACATCTTTCAATCACTCACTTTGGGGCGTATGGATCCCATCACTTGAAATGAAAAAAAAAAAAAAAATAAAAATAAAAATAAAAATAAGAAAAGAAAAGAAATTGAGAACATGCACAATCGAAAGTCTTGAATGGGAATATTTTGGGGGCTCTTTGAACAAAAGTTGAAAGGAAGTTCTATGAGAAAGGACTGGGAAGGCAGTCTATTCATCAAAAAGGTGGTAGTAGCCAAGATGATCCACAAAAAACGAAGGGGCATAAAGAATGAAACAGTGGAACCATTCAGTAAACTCAATCCAATTTCAACGGTATGGCAATGTTTACATTCAACATTATTGGACTATTATCATGAGTGCTAGATGTACAGCTTGATATAACTAAGGATGCATATTTTCTTGTATGAATGAAATAGTGGAACCATTCAGTCAAAAACTGAGATATTAAACATAATACTGAAATCTTACGCCACTATAATCGATAATAAAATAGCCTCAATTACTAAAATTGTTTCTCATAAATGAAATAACTTATTTTGTGAAGGTCCAGTCTTAGACTCTGTATTTGTAGTCATAAATAAGGAGACAAAGAATCTCATCTACGATCCTGTAATTCTGATAGTTAAATTCTATAATGCAATTAAAATCCCTTTAGAAATACAATTATACAAACAAGAACAGAAGATTTTCTGCTTACCCCTTCCTCCTTTTGGGACTCAGCACAAAATCATCGTCGTCTTCACTGTCAACTAAAATCCGCTTCTTTGCTTTAGTATCGCCGCTTTTGGCAACTGGCAAGGTCTTTTTTGAGATTTCAGGTTTTCTTGAAGGTGGGGTGGGTGGAAATTTGGTAGGGGTACCCATCCGAAGTTGCTTTTGCTTCCTCTGCCTCTTCTCAAGCGCTCTTCTTGCTCTTTCAGGTGACAGCATCCCATGTTCCATCAACCTGAGTGCATATAATTGCTCACTTACTTTATGGAAAAATAGACATTCGATTAATAAGCTTAACGAATATGCTTATAAGTAAAAGTATCTTATCCAAACATGGTACAGAGTGTCATTAGATTGAAGGAAAACTAACCAAAACTCAGCCATTTCACTTGATGGTATCTGCTTTGATAATGATTCATAGAATATCCTCAGTGGTTCTCGCTGTTCACAAGAAGCAAGAATACAGAAGAGAACGAGAGTTAAGTACGGATAAACTTCTGATAGGAAATAGGGGAAAATGAGTGTACAAAGAGATACAGAACCTCTTCAGGAACATCATATTTCTGCCCCGGCAAGGAATAAACTTTCTTCTCTCTGGTTTTTGTCACCGTTTTGGTGGAACTTTTTGATGAACTTGATGTCGTTTTTGTTTTTACCTTCACTTGAGCAACATTCAGTGAAAATAAATCAAAACCAACGTCACAAATAAATTTGAAGTTATAAATCAATGAATTCAAATTGGAATAACGTTTATTGACAAATAAGAAAAGTACACAATCGGCCATGCAAATGAGAACGCAATTCACACACTCAATGCTCAACTGAAATTCCTCAAGGCCGAAAAAGATGCTTACTTATTTCAGTTTTTCTAGTCCCTTTTATTGCTTTAGTTGTCTTATTTCCATGCTGGTGACATTTATCGGTAATGGTTTCTCCAATGGTTATCGAAATAAATTTTTAGAAAAGATAAAAGTTTTCACAGGTTCTTGATCAAAAATCGGTATTATGTGGAGCCAATGAGCTTGTTGATCGCATTTGTTGCTTGTCGTAGAACTCGCTGCACAGTAACAGTTGGTTACCAATAAACCATGGCTGGTGAGTACCCAAATCTCAGTAAATATTTAAAAAAAAAAATACATATATATGTATATATATATATATATATATATAAATAATAATAAAATAAAACGAAAAAACAAACATCTTTACATTTTGAGCTCAATGAGTACAAATATATCCAAACAGGAATTCGCCCATCCCGATTAAAAAGAGAAAACCATCAAATAAAATCGTAAATTAGTACTGAAAAACTTTTAAATGCTGGGAAATTGGGGCAAATAGTCCCAAAAAAAAAATGGTGTATGGACTGTGCTTTAGTTCAAATAAAAAAAATAAAAAAAAGTGGCTCAAATGGTAAAAAACAAACTGGTGCGCGTTTGGTCCATTTGGACAAAATCCATCTAATTTTGTCATTAGTCAAGTCAAAATTTGTTATTTTGCCTTTTTCAAAGGGCATTTTGGTCATTTCATTTAAGATAAATTGCACAAAAGGTCCTCACCTTTAAGGATTATTATAATCAGATCCCAAATTTTAAAAAATGTATACTTTAATCTCAAATTTTAGATAAATTGCACAATTTTAGCTTTTATTTTTTCTATGGATGCGTATTTTGTCCATAATTAATTTTATTGAATTAATTTGATACTGATTAAATAATTTTTACAAAAAATTTTCAATACAATAGCATTTGTTCGTATTAATATTATAACTTTTGAAAGTTTTTGTTAGTATCAGACATACACACATTTTGATTTTAAGCAGCAATTAATAATAAATATAATTGTTGTACTTAAATAAAATTTTATTAGAAATATATCAGTGTAAAAAATATCCCCAATATATATATATAATTAATAAAACCAAATCAAAAAATAAAAAATAAAATAAAAAAACCCTCCCCCCCCCCACCCCAACCCTACCCCCAATACAACCACCACCAATTTGGTGGTGGTGGTGGTGATGGCGGCTTGGAAACCACAACCGGATGGGGTTGCGTGGGGTGGGGTGGGGTGGAGTACAATTGGAAAAAATTTGAGGAAGACACAGAAGAATTATGAGAGAGATAAAAATTGAGAAATTTCAATAGAAAGAAACGTAAAATGGAGAAAAACGGCACAAATAATACCAATGTAAGTTGAGTGTTTTATGGGCCCCAAAATTACACATGTCAATTAACAAATGGACTAGAATACTGAATAGGGTGGCGCTATCTACACCCGAAATTTAATCGTTACACCCACAATTTTTTGAAGAAAAATACCCCCTCACTTACAATTACCTATGTACCCATGCTACATGTTGTAAAAATATGGTCTCAACCAAGGTAGGTTGAGAATCCAACTGGATACTCGGTCATCCATGCCCGAGTCTTAAGTTTAAGACTCGGCCATGGATGGCCAAGTATCCAGTTGGGAGTCCCATCCTAACATGGCCAAAATGGGCCATGTTTGGCCAAGTTACTTTCTTCATTATTTTTATTTTTATTTTTATTTTTTTTGTATTTCATAATACAATTAATTAATTTATATTTAATAATAATCACATGTTGATAATTTATATTTGTAGTTACTATAAAAATAATAGTTATAATTCTAAAAATTAATGTAATTAATATTAATTAAATATAATAATTTTCACATAATTTTTGCTTCAATTGTTAGTTATGTAATTAATTGGATTGGATATTATTTCGTATTGCAGTGCTAATTTATTGACACCGAAAACTAATAGCCTATGAAAGAAGGCACCGTAAACGATTGTTAATTAACGAATAACATTTGAATCAGTACAAACTAATGCAAATATTTAACAAGATCATTAAACAATCAACAAAACAAAAATAAAATAATACATAACTAATCAAATAATATTTCAAAACTCAACCAATTTTATTATTAACAGAAATATCTATAAAAAAATTAATATTAGTTTGGTGAAAGGGGGCCAGCATGAGGATCGATCGATGGCGGCGAGATCCCCTTATAGGGGCCTGCCAAAGCTGGCCAAGCCACCACAATGGGGATCGGCCAGCATTGGCGGAGCCCCACAGTGGGGATCGGCCAGCATAGGCTGATCCCCATTATAGCGGCTCGGCCACCTTTGGCCGCGCCCCATAAATGGGAATCGGCTTTTGCTGGCCGAACCCCCACAAGGGGATGCCGGCCGCTGCTGGCCGACCCCCTTAAGGGGGCTCAGGCCGTCGCCTGCCGATCCCTGTCATGGTGGGCTACAGTGGCTTCGTCGTAGGGGTAGAGTATAGGTTTGTATAAGTAGAGGGTAAATACGGAAAGCATGTGTGTGTAGGAAGTAGATTTGAATGTTGTTTTAAAAAAAATGTGGGTGTAAGGGTTAAATTTTGGGGTCTACGTAACGCCACCCTACTAAACATTGGGTGCTCACGAAGTAGGAGAATTTTTTCCCTGAATTTTATAACAAGAATGAGGCACAAAAAAAGAATACTAAAATCCAAATCGATCTTCATGCGAAGACTCCAGACTTTGGCAGTTGGGAACCTCAAACAATCGGCGAAATAGAACCAAAACACTCCCAATTGATTTTCTTGCAAAATGCACAATTTTGAGACATGGGCACCTGAATTAGCTGTGGAAAATCTTTGCCTTTACATGAGAACAAAAATTTTTCTGTTGATTTATGTGCAGAAAAACATAATAGTAATAATTTTGGGTGACAGGCAACTCTGTATTAGACACAAAATTCCCGATTCATTTCAATGCAGATATATTTTACACAAAATGATGCGCAATTTACTCATTGAGCTTCATAATCAAATTGCATGATCCTGGTGGTCGATCTAGAAGTACGAAATTCCCAATTCGTAGAGATATACCTCAATTTATGAAAACAATAAACAAAAAATAATACGAAATTCGAAATTTAATTAAAAAAGGGGAGACCCTCGTGAATGAGTACCTCAGATTTGGAGCTGGATTTCTCTACAATTTTCTTCTTGCTGACAGATGAATCAATCCTGACCCTAGATGATGATGCCCCATCACTTCCAGATTTGGATTTCATCCCACCGCTAGATTTGATCTCTGTGGCCATGGATTGACCATAGAAATGTGAAAGCAGCCTACAATTTCGATACTATCAGCCCAAAATCTCTATCTAGATTTGCAGATCAGTCAATTGAATATTCACGCATCGCAATATCGCATGAACTTTTCTTTGAGCGAATAAAAAGAAAAACGAGAAAAAGAAAGCAGGTACAACCGAAAGGAGGACGGCGTGCTCGGTTTTAACTGCTGTCAATAAAGGTTATGAAATGAAATCTACTGTTGCATTGCAACTTGCATGTGAAATGTGATCTTTTGGCAACATTAATTAATTGGAATTTAAATACAATAAATTTAAATTTAAATGCTTCAAAGATCTTTATATTATAAAAACAGGAGAGCACGTTGGCAGTAGTAGCACTCATTAATATTAAAAAAAATTAATTTTGTAGTTAAAAAAAATGAAACTCTATTTTTGGAAATAAACCAATATTAATTGGTAGTTTTAAATAGGAAAAATTCTTTAATTATAATTATTTTTTAATGAAATATAAATTTATCATTAAATGTGATAAATAAAATTTAATAAAAAAGATAGTTTTGGAAAAACTTTAAATGTAATTTCATTTTTCAAATTTCTAATTAAAAACATTAAACAATAAGTATTTTATTTTCACCGTATTAAAAAATATTATAGTTTTAGATAGTTTTGATTTGTAATGTGCATTGGATTATTCAAATAATTGATTATTCTTAAATAAAATAGTGCGTGCTAAAATTATAATTGAATTTGCACTGAATAATTTATTTATTTTTAAATAAATAGTAATTTATTAATCTTTATCTTTATATTTTGAATTGTTATATTATCATACCACTAATCTTTATATTATAATTTATGAAGTGCCACGTAGGCAAATATGCAAATGTGACATACATTAAATATTTTAAGAAAATTATAAAATTAGTTTTGGAAATAAACCAATATTAATTAGTAGTAATTAAAAATATAATTGAAAATAACAAATATCTAAAACAAACATCTAATGGGAAAAAATTTATTTTGGAAAGACTTTATATATAATTTCATTTTTTAAAGTTCTAATTCAAAATATTAAATAATAATTTTTTTATTTTTTATTTAATTTTATCATGATAAAAGTATAGGTCTTGATAGTTTTGCTTGGTTACGTGAATTGGTCTATTAAAAAATGGTGAGAATTTTTTACTTTTTTCTTTTTGAAAATCAAATAATGAGTGGTTAAAATTATAACTAGATTTATGTAGAATAATTTATTTATTTTTAAGTAAAATAGTAATTTATTAATCCTTATATTATTATAATTGAAGTGTTACGTTTGGTGAACACCCTATAGGCAGTGCCAACATGACATACTATTTCTAATTAAAAAAATTAAATGATATTTTTTATTTTTAATGCGGCTGATGTGATATGCTCACTAACTGAATTTTGCATTACATATTTTTTTTCCTTTTCTAAGTATATAAAATTACAAATAAAAAGTTTTTCATTCTACAATTAACATACAGTTTATGTAAATAAAAAGAAATCAAATGAATTATGTAGATGAGAAAAATTGTCGGTGTTACTACAAATTTAAGTTACATAAAATTAGGCATAATACTTCTTGTACAATATAGCTAAAATTAAGTAGTAATTACAGCTAATCACTAAAAGAACACATAAAATTATAAAATTTAGAGTGCGTAATGTCCATTTTAGAAAGAAAAAATGTGTTCAATATAAATTTGATATGTACCAACGAGAAAGACACGTTTTGATAATCAAAGAATTTTTATATATTCATTCCCAATGGTTCATTTATAATTAATTAATCTTCACGAGCATTATTGTGCAATACTAGGCACGGTAATTATAATTAAAGTTACACGTTTTGATAAACTTCTTAATTATGCGATACACGTGAATTTTTATAATTTACAATTGTGAATTTACTCCGCAATTTTTGCATTGATAATAATATACAATATTATAGATTTTAATAATTTTTTATAATTATGCAATCTCCTATGCATAAATTACATCAATTATGTAATTCAACATTCATATTTATAATTTTATTTTAATTATTTATCGTACATAAATTTAATTGTTTTGCATCATACGGGCGTTATACTAATTATAAAAAGTTTAGCGGGGTTTGATCAGGATTTGTTAATACCTTCAACAAAATTTTTGAGACATTTACTAGAGAGTTTTGTAAGACTTTTGAAGATGATTGAAATTCTTAAAATTCATGAGATATAAAGTAAAGATTCTTGAAAATTTAAAATAAAAACGTTAGGGCAGTCAGAATATCATTTAATGTTATAAATCAAATTATGGAAAAAAGTCAATCTCACGGAGATTTTCTTAACATGGAATTGCATGGATTTTTTACGATTTAATTCTCGTGAATTTCATAAATTTTAATATAATTACACATAATCTTACGGATTCTAATGAAATTATATCCCAAGAATTTGGTGGATTTCAATAGATTTTAATGAAATTTATTGAATTTAAAAGCTGCCCCCTATATAAAACTTAATGTATTTTAGAATTTTGTATCATTTAATATATCCTCCATTGAGTTTGTTACTACAGTCATACAGTCTATGGGATAAATTTTAGTATATAAGAAAATAACACAAGTACGAATTATATATATATATATATATATATACACATATATATATTCCTTTTGTTCAAGTAAATCATTTATTTATAAAATCATTTAAGAATGAGAAAACTAGGCAAAATCTTGTGTTTAGGTTTGGAATTTCAAAAATATGGTAAAATGAAACTATTTGCAGAAATCAAGATTTTTGGCAACGTGATTTACACAAATCAAGTATTGTATGCATGATCATTGAGATTTGCAGTTAAAATCTAGGTTATATTCTCTGTAACCCTAACTTTCACCTTCGACGCACAACTGGTGGTCATCAATTTAATGTAATCAATGTTTCTAAATGCCGCTGTGTTGTATATTTCTCAAATCTTCAAGTTTCTTTAACATATTACAAATTTTTTCATGATCGCCTGACGTACACTTCGCTTTAAACATGTTGACATGTTTAAGACTTATTAACTCATTTTAATTTATTTAATTTTAGAGGGAAATTTAAATTTATTTAGGGCTTCTTGTTTGGAAGAAGTTTTTTGAAAAGGAAGAGTTACTCGAAAATCGTGTTAGATGTGTGATTGAAAATTGAGAAAAATATATTTAAAAATATATAATAATTAAATGAATAGTTAAAAATGATGAGAGAGAAAAAACTAGTGAAAGTTAGTGAAAAATGTATTAGAAAGAACATGGCCTTAATTAATATGAATGTTTCCAGGTTTCGCTCTAGTTATGAAAATTGTTGTCTTAACGACCAAAATTGTCCACAGCCTCGCCGCAAATTTCTGTGATGGTCAATTTAAATGCATCTCAAGCTCTTAAGTGCGTTCTGTCTGCCATTTTCAACCCGTTTTCTGTTTTCGAAAATATTGAAAACGTATTCTATTTATTGTTTTCGAAAATACGTTTTCGAAATCGTTTTCAAGATTTGTATAGAAACACGAAAATGTCTTTTTAACGTTTTCGGCGTTTTCTGTGTTAAATGTTGAAAACAAGGGAAATACATTTTCGGATTTTAAATTTTACATTTATTACATTTTAAACAATTATAAACCAAGCACATTTTCCATTTTCTCTTTTCAAAAAAAATTTTTTCAAAATAACAAACCAAACGCATTTTCAATTTTCTGAAAACAGCAATTGAAAACAAAAAACACCAAAACATTTTCGAAAGCGAAAATAGAAAATACAAAACAAACAGAACGCACTCTAAACTTTTAAAGATGTGCAATTAACGACGATTGGGGCCGCTCTAGGTACTGTGTTTTTCATTAATGGAAGAGACAGATCATACAGAAAAAGTAATCATAATTTCTGCAGAAATAGTCTATTAGCGTCAATGCCAAAAGCTCCTTATCAAACAACATTTCATCCATCTAAGCTAAACTTTAGTTATCAAGCTCTAAGCAGATTCAACAACCACAGGACAATCTATACAAAACATGTGTACCATACCAAGAAAATCAAATAATTTTTTTGATGTTGAGATCCGATGCCATTGCCATTAATGAATCTAGCTAGCTGCACTTATATCACTTTGTACCTTCGACTGCAACTTTTTCCTAAGAAAATCGGACAGTGGCTTGATTGCAGCGCGTCCTTGTTCCAGACACTGAAAATAGTTGTTCACTGAGAACAAATGAATGCAAGTAGTCAGATTTTTGGAGGCAAACAGAAAACGAGCAAGTATTTTTCCCCTTATATCGCAATTGTGTAAGAGAATATTGGGTAGCTTTATAGCTCACTTGCAAGTGAAGTCATTGATAAATAAGTCTCTCCTTCGTAAAAGGTTGATAATCAATAAAATTACTTTTTTTTCTTGGGAGAAGCCCCATCCCCCACTAATCCCAGAGACCCCAAGAGGCATTGTTTTTATGCTGCGGAGAATTCAACCCATGACCATGCACCTAACCACATAATTCCAAGTTATCAATGAAATTATAATAGGAGTGAAAACTACCTGTCATCACACCATGAGTAAGAGACGTGATAATGCCATTTTCTTCTTGCTTCAATTCTTCAGCAAGTACAGACAGAATCATGTTTCGGAAAACTAAATGTATAACTGCCTTCATTCTCTGCCATATTTCATGCAAACCATATGATGAGATAAAATATATGAAACATATAACTGGATATGAAGAGAAAGGTGGCAGCATCTAAAGATTATAATCTTGATGCCAATCTTATAGAATACCTATACATGCCCAAGTTTCATTCATTTACTATTTAACTTAACTGATGGCAAAAGGAATTTGATAAACGAGAGATATACTGAACCAGAATTACAAAGTCAGTCAAGAATAATTATAATACCTCTTCTTCGAGCTTGTTGGGATCCAATAAACAATTCTCGTTTTCTGATAGACAACAGCTTATGGAAACTACAGTAAATATTTGTAACTACCATTAGTACTCAGTACAATTCGACATCATTATTTCAACTATATGGAAGTATGTGTAATGCTTACCGGCGAGATATTTCAAAGGAATTCCAGCATCCAGGAGGGCAGAACATGCTGCATTGATAGCACAGGAAAGAAGCTAAACAAAGTGCCAGCCAAGTCAAAGAGCAACAAGTTCGCTTAAAGAAAAATGAAAATAAATTATGGAATAATTATAACAACTAAAACACTGCATTGTAGTATGACATATTGATCCCCCTAGATATTTCTGAACATTTGCCTCTTTCCGAACAAAATGCACTAAATGTAACAAGAAAATGAAGTCTTTTAAGCGAAAAATAATGTGAGACATGAAAGCAAAAGACAAGTGAAGAGACAAAAGTGTAGAAAAATATTGATAGTTCAGCTTGATGTCAGGTGAGCCTTTCAATTCATGACTACTTTTGGGTGAAGTTTATGCTGAATTCGAAATAGTATATAAGTACATTAATAAACAAATGCCTTCCTGAATTGATCAAATCGTAAAGTTTCTTTAATAGGCAAACAAGGTTTTTCTTTATGTTATACCTTAGAAAATGACAGATTTAAATCAGGTTTTCAGTAAGGCGGCCTGGAAACTATGAATCATGAATTAGATGCATCAGAAAGCAACAGTGTTGCCTCTACAAACCATCATTGCTGTAAATGAAGTTGCATAATCATTAAGGATACAGAACCATCATCATTAACAACCTGCATGGATGAGAAAATTGATGAGTCACAATCGAGAAATTAACGCAACCAGAAAAGGCGAGGTATTAAGAATGGAGACACATTGGCTAAATGGAGGTCAAATATTAATATATCTTCTGTTTAACAACCAAGTGAAACCACTAGACCCCAAACAATGTCGAAAAGCAAAACCACAGAGCCAAAACATGAATCTAATTCTCAAGGCCTTAGACAGGAAGAGCTTATAGAACATATGCAAACTAGCAACACATCTGGTCTAGGGCAGTTTAGTACTTCATGATCCATACAATTTGTGTGTGTGTGTGTTTGGGGTGTTTGGGTGGGGAGAGAGTTGGGGTTGTCAGGTCATCTTATAGTTTACATGCAAGAAAACGCAGACTGTATTGGTGCATGATAAGATAGCCAGCAAAAAATTCTTTGTCTGCAATTTTATTTTAGTGTTCTCTATCTATATCATCTTATATTTCAATATTCACCCGGTTGTTCGGATTCACAGTAGGTTCAAGAAACACTACTCTTACATAAAGCAATGCAACTATGATTGCATATGCCAAGTCTTATTCCAATAGCTTGGTTAACTAAGCGATATACTTGATCTACCTACTTCCTACATGCCCAAGATCAAGGTCTTACTATGGTCCTTGAAAGAGTATTGAAGTTGTACAACTGAAACAATTTATGCAAACATCATCATGAAAAATGGTATTGGACAACAAAATTTCCTTATGACAGTGAAGTTACAATTTAGTGCTCTAAACTGGCTAGTTTAAGTTCGCAACAAATATGGAAGAAAAGTTCCAGTAGTCGTTCAATAGTTTCACCTGAATAATAATTGATGTAGTGGTATTCGGATGAACATTCAAGAGGCAGATATTTTGCAAAGTTCGCTTTAGTATCATCTCATACTCCTTTTCCGCTTTCCCTAAAATTTAGCAAGTTCAGTAGAATATTAGCCAATGAAAGGCATTACCATATAGTGTGTTCAAGCAGATAACTGGCAAAAGTTAACCATGCCCAAAGTCCCCACATTCATTAAACTCAGCCTACCAATGAATATGTATTTAGGTTACAAAGATTTTTGAAGAGGACACAAAAATTTTAAGCAAAATGTCGGGTCAAAAGGAAAGAAAGATTATGGGAATCATGAGAATAATATTTTTCGCACAATATATTTAGGTAAAAAATCCAAAATATAATCTCACCTATTTGACCAGTTTTGGGCTTCCAAATGACTTCAATACAAGCTTTTTCTGGATTCTCATTCTTCTTTGTCCCAGCTTTCGGCCCATAAACACCAGCAAGAATTTTGGTTTCCCCTGAAGCCAAATAAAGATACCAAGAAAAAATCCAATTCTGCTTCAAATGTTCCAATAATTCATTAGGTAAAACACGGCATGAAGAATCTGTATAAAGTCTAATCAGAAAATTTCAGAATATTAACGGATAAAAATAATTATCACACCTTAAGTACAAGTTTACGACTTCCAAGTTGGGTAAGGTTCTTTCTAGCGGATAATTTAAAAACTTTCAAAGCATTAAGATTAGAGAAGCCACAACAATCACAAACCCATTGCAGTAAAAACTTGAAATGTAGGTACTCCTTGAAAAACAATGTGATCAATGAAGCTAATGGATAAATTATTAGCAGGAGATAAGGTAACAGACAAAAAAATACCCTGCTAAAGAAAGAATTGATTAATCAATTCATCAAAATGAGAAATACGTTAAAACGGAAAGAGAGCGAAGACTTTTCAAGTATTGCACCTTGAGAAAAGCTAGCAGAGCCATGGGCACGGTTGAGAACGCCGCGAGTACAACTCAGTGGTCGTAGCTGAGTCGCCGAACGCCCATCTTCTCTCTTTTCGTCCATTCCGTGAAATGTCTCTAATCGCTCGAGACGGAACAGGGAGAGGTTAGCTAGGGCTTTAGGTCTTCAAATGGGTTACTCGGCGATTTTCGACCCGAGGGCATTTGACTCATGGGTTCTGGAAATTTTATCCCTTTACTACAGACATAAACGAGGTGCCAAATTTGGCACCTTATCGGGTTTTCCCACCTATAAGGGTAATTGGCAGTATTTTTTAATAGTTTTTAATGTAAAGAAAGAGGAGAATGAGTTGAGTTGAGTGGTTGAGATTTGTGGATGTGATGAGATGTGTAGATGTGATTGATTTAGGAGAGAGAAAAAAATTGAAAAAATAAAAATTTTGAAAAAAAGTGTTCCCAATCAGGCTTTATATTTGACCTTTTCCCCTTCTTCCATGAATTTTTCACCCATGACTAGGAGTGGGCATTTCGGGTTTGGTTCTGGACCATCAATTCCGGTTCTACGAAAATGGAACCATTCAATTCCTTTAAAAAAAAGTACCCGTTTGGTTCCGGTTCCATCCGATTCCGGTTCGGTTTTACTTATTTCAAATCTACACAAATTAAATATTACTTAACGAAAGGAAAATCAAGTCCCACTTTATACAAAAGTTTCTTGCAAGCAGTGACTTTATGAAGCAAAGTGACAAATAGGAAAATATCTTAACCAACAATGGCATACAGTAGCTTCTTTCATTATTTGCTTTAGCAATTATAAGCACTTAAGTAGCTGCCTTCTTTGAGTTCTTTCATTAAATACTTCCATGCAACTACAAAATGACTAAAACAACAGTAACAATTAACAGTAGGCAAAATAGAAAATCAGCAACAGCAATAGGCAAAAAATTCAGTCCCAGCAGTATCAAAAAAAGCAGCAATTGTGATGCAAAAGCAATAGCAGCACTAATGCAAAAATACTTTCAGCAGTAGCATAAAACCAATAGCAGCAGTAGCACAAAAGCAACCAATTACCTTTACAAGCAACGGAAATGATATAGCACCATCGATGGCATTTTCGGGATCAATCCGACATCCGTTTTGAAATTCGGGAGCATATCTAGAATTAACACGACGATGGAGAGTTTCAGGAATTTTCTGAATTTTTTCCCTCGACATCGTGCTTGCCATAGCCACCAGTCAAAGTTTTGGCACTATTTTTGGCCCAAAAATAGTACCAAAACTTTGGTTGGTGGTCACGGTGTTGTCGGAAAAAATTTTAAAAATTCTTGGGATTCTCCATTGCTGTGCTGATTCTAGATCTAGTCCCAGATTTCAAAATGGAGGTCGGATTGACCCCGAAAATATCATCGATGGTGCTGTAGTTACGACACCATCGATGGTGCTAGATCATTCCTGTGATTATCCATCTTACATGATCTCATTTCACATTAAAGAATCGCCACAACACCTTAATGATAGTATAATGGTAGCAACAGTGCATTACCTACTTTATCTGACTGGACTCCCATCATTGTTCTGCATTGACGCTTTTAATATGATATTGTGTTATCGTTGATGAGGCAAATATTGTTTTCAATTTTGTAACCTTATTCAATGTAGTACGTGCTATTTCTGTAATTATTTTGTGTGTTTTTTTTAAATATTTTTTACTTGTTCTTTGTGGAGTTATTGGCTTGGATTTATGTGTTCTTTGTCTTTAAAATATTCGTAATGTTAAGAGTTACTGTTCTAGGCAAGGCTAATGATATTAAGCTCCAATTCCCTAACCTAACAATGTCGCATATGATTAAGTTTGACTGTCAATCTTACATAATTCCATTTCGCATAAGCTAATTGATTCTATCCGCTTTTTAGAAAGCAATGATTGTGTAATGGTGGCTTTGCAATGAAAATAACAAATTTTCATGTGGGACAATTTTTCATGTGGTTTACTTGATAAATATTTTTGATAACCGATATCATAAGTGAGTGGATCGATATCGAGTGACCAGCGCACGATTCCATATTTACGCTAAAATTTACAATGGAAAAAAAAATGGCACGTGTATTGCACGTGCTCCCTACTAGTATAATACTATCCCCGTCCCATAAATATTGTCTACTATTCTTTTTTCGTCCATTCTAAAATATATGTCACATTTCTTTTAAAGACATTGTTAAAAATATTAATTGTCTTATATGCCATCATTTAATGTGTCTTATTATCACCAAAATATATTAGTGGAAATAAAATATCCAATAAATAAAAGGACATAATAGGAAAACAAGCTTAAGTTTTACTTTTCCAATACTATTAATTGTATTTATCGTAATCTTTGTAAAAATAAAAATGTGTTATATTTATGGGATGAAGATAGTATAAAATATCTAATAACGGCCTCCCCAGTCTCTACTATCCCACATACAATGACACACCCATACACACAAACACACACTCTAGGTTTTAATTAACAAGCATACTTTGTTTACATCTAACATTCTTTGGGAGTGTATATCAATGGTTTAACCTAAACAATTAATTTAGGGGTGGGGCTAACCATTTTTACTTCACACATCCAAAAACATAGCCCTTTCCTGTTCTTACCCCCCCCCCCCCCCAAAAACCCCGGCCCTTTTTTTTGGTTCGGTACCACTGGCTCAACACTAGAAGAAGCTTTGCCACTTCTTCTGCTGTTAGAAATTGCGGCCTGCCTTCTTTGTCTTCGTTAGTTATTTTTTTCCCTTATTTTTCCCTTCTTCTGAAATGGTAGAATGGGTATGGGGTATATTTTTGGGTGTGTAAAGTAAAAACAATAGGTGAATTGTGCCCAACCCCTTAATTTAACTGCAATCTTTTTTCTTGATTAATATTAACTGTGCTTTTAGAGTAGTTAAAATTTTCCAGTGTAGAATACATTAGAGATATCCTTGCGACAAATTGATAATATATTAACTAACAAATGATCGCTTCGTAGTTCCAACCTTTTGGCCTTTGCGTTTCCTGTCATTTGTACACGATGATTAAATAGCAGCAAGAACAACAGTGACAAACTTAGCCTTATTCCCTACTTGGTTAACACACATGTTCTTACAAATTACTTGCATCCATGTTATTAGCGGTCTTCCTCTACCTCTCCTAGCACTTTCTACCAGAACACACTCACTTTTCCGAACGGGTGCACCCTCAGGTCTCCACAGTATATGTCCAAACCATTTTAGTCGAGTCTCTCATTTTATCGTCAATGGGGGGCTACTCCTAATCTACCACGAATCTCTTCACTTGTAATTTTATCTTTCTTAATCTTACCATACGTCCACCCTAGCATATGCATTTTTGCAGCACTCAATTTTTGTTCATCTACCTTCTTAACTGCCCAACGCTCGCTACCATATAATAACGCTAGTTGCATAGCTATCCTATAAACTTTTCCTTTTAATCTCAAAGGTATATTACTATCACATAAAACCCCCGAGGCACCTTTCCACTTCATCCATCCAGCATTAATCATGTGGTTTACATTACCTTTTATGTCAACATTGGTTTGAACCACTAATCCTAGATAATAGAAACTGTCACTCTTTAGCACCACTTCACCACCTAACTCAACCACAAGAGGATTCACCCTACTCCTACTACTAAATAAATACTCCCTGTATTTTGTTTTTGATATACTTAACCTAAAACCATGGAGTATGCCTCCATAGTTCTAACTTATCATTTATATCCGCCCTAGTTTCGTCAACTAAAACTATATCACCTGCAAATAAAATGCACTATGGTACCTCGTTTTGAATATGTTTCATAAACTCATCCATTACTACAACAAACAAAATAAATAGCAAGTGCTGAAAATCACTAGCTAATAAATAAAAGAGAAGTGTCTTCGTTAAAACATCCCACTTTCCTTCATTTTTTCCTTTTCCTAGCTTTTACTTTCATTATTTTCATTTGCAAGAAATTGACATCGTATCTAAGGAAAAAAATATATAACATGGATTTCAAAATGACCACATCAACTCGAAGTTTGGTAAAACTAACTTCCATTAACTGATTATGAATATACAGCTTTCGTATGCTTCAAAAATTATTATTTGAAAATTTTTATTTTTACATCTTACGTTTTGCACGGCTAACCCAATCTCTATTTCTCGTTCAATTGAGTACGAATAATATTTTTCATGAATCGATTTCAATTTAGTCCTTCACAATCTATTTTAATTTGATGTTCTTTTTATTTTCAAATTAAAATTAAATTAATACCAATCTTTATAAAAATAATTCAACTAAGGCATATTTATTTTTACATTCTTATCTTGGTCAAGTTTGTAGCAAAAAATAAATTTTTAAATTTATTTTATTTACAGCTGAGGGAATGGGTTGAAATGCCCCCCTCTATACTCCAAATTGGCTAAATAACCTTTGACCCAAAAAATAGCTTTTAAAATAATATAAAATTAATTAAGAAATATATTTACTATTATATCCTCCCCAAATTCACTCTCTTATTCCCCAAATTAAACATCAACTGGATCCCACGATTGAAAATTCAAGTGTCTCTTTATCCGGTTTCTTCGTCCATCGGTTCACCAAATTCCCAAGCTCAGTGAAAATTTTGAATCCAACGTTCATTTCCTTCCTTGAATCTCTTCGATTGGACGACAATCGCTCAACTTCTATTTCCCGTCTCTTCGATCGCAAGCGGAGGAGGCGCCAAATTCCAATCATTGGAATGTAAATTTTCTCTTTTATGGCTTGAAGTTCAGCAACAACGATCCAATTATGTGTAGATGGAAGAAGCAATAGTTGGAGACTATAGTTGAAGAATCGGTTGGTGTAAGAATATTCCAACATTAATACTTAATTGATTGATTAATGGGAATATAGAATTGTAAATTTTGAATTTCTCTTCGAATTTTGAATTTCTCTAAAATTTCTTTGATCAAATTTGATTTTGTAATATCCTAATCTAATTCTGCAATGGTGTATATCAATGATAACGACTGTACAGTCGTTATCCATTATGCATAATGATACTGGATTCGTTATCTACTGTTCACCTAACAAGTATCGTTATCACGAAATAATTATCGTTTTACCATCTCGGGGTTGTTTAACTAATCCAGAAATCAAATTACCATGTTACTAGTAGCTTGTCGAGTTCTCATTATCACGAAAAAAGTACCGTTATTACGAAATAACTATCATTTTGTCTTCTTGGGTTTGTTTAACTAATCGAGACATCCCATAGAGATATCACTAATAGCTTGTAAAGTTCTCGTTATCACGAAATAAGTATCGTTATCAACAAACAACTATTGTTTTTCCCTCTCGGGGTTATTTAACTAATCAGGATATCCCACAAGATGTCACTAGTAGCTTGTCAAGTTCTCGTTATCACGAAACAACTGTTGTTTTGACCTCTCGGAAGTTTTTCACTAATTGAAACATACCGTAAAGATACTAGTAACTTGTAAAGTTCTCGTTATCAAGAAACAAGTATCGTAATCACGAGACAACTATTGTTTTGCGATCATTAGGTTGTTTAACTAGTTGAGAAATCCAAACCACCATGTTATTAATAGAAATCCAATCCAAATCACCATTAGGTTGTCAAGCGCTCGTTATCACGAAACGAGTATCGTTTTGCCTCTTCGATGTTATTTAATTGATTGGGACATCCCATCACCAATGCACTAGTAGCTTGTCTAGTTCTCATTATCACGAAACAAGTATCGTTTTGCTGCTTCGAGGTTATTTAACTAATTGGGACATGCCATCCCCATTGCACTGGTAGCTTGTCAAGTTCTCGTATCACAAAACAAATATCGTTATCACGAAACAACTATCATTTTCCCATCCCCGGTTGCTTAACTAATCAGAAAATCAAACCATCATATTACTAGTAGCTTATCAAGTTCTCGTTATCACGAAACAACTATCGTTTTCCCATCCTGGGGTTTGTTTAACTAATCGGAAAATCAAATCACCATATTCTAGTAGCTTATCAAGATCTCGTTATCACGAGATGACTATCGTTGTCATGAAACAACTATCATTTTTCCATCCCATGATTGCTTAACTAATCGGAAAATCAAATCACCATATTACTAATATCTTATCAAGTTCTCGTTATCATGAAATAAGTATCGTTATTATGAAACAATTGTTGTTTTCCCATCCCGATGTTGCTTAACTAACCGAAAAATCAAATCACCATATTGCTAGTAGCTTATCAAGCTGTCGTTACCACAAGACAACTATCGTTACCACTCTATTAACTATCGTTATCACTAAGTCCACTTTTGTTATGACTACATTAACGTTCGTTTTGACTAAATCAAGTTTGGTTATGATGATATCAATTTTCGTTATAACTAGATCAACTTTTGTTATGACTCAGTCAACATTCGTTATGGCTAATGCACTTTCGTTGTGGCTAAATTAACTTTAATTACGGTAAAATCAACTTTCTTTATGACTCAATCAACTTTGGTTATGGCTACCACTCAATTAACTTTTGTTATGACTCAATCAACTTACGTTATGGTTCAATCAACTTTAGTTATGACAAAATCAACTTTCGTTATCACCAAAATCAACTTTCGTTATGATTAAATCATCGGCTGTTATCAGTAAATCAACTTTCGTTATGACTAAATTAACTTTCGTTCTTAGTAAATCAACTTTCGTTATCAATATATCAACTTTCATTATCAGTCAAGTGACTTTCGTTATAAATAAGTCATCTATCCTTATGACTAAATTAACTTTCGTTATTACTAAATCAACTTTCGTTATCATTCAATCAATTTTAGTTACCACTAAATCAATTTTTGTTATCATTCAACAAACTTTCGTTATCCCTCAATCAACTTTTGTTATTATTAAATCAACTTTCGTTATCACTAAACCGTCTTTCGTTATGACTAAATTATCTTTCATTATGGCTAAATCAACTTTTGTTATCACAAAAATCAACTTTCGTTATTATTAAATCATCAACTGTTATCAGTAAATCAACCTTCGTTATAACTAAATTAACATTCATTATCAGTAAATCAACTTTCATTATCAATAAATAAACTTTTATTATCAGTCAAGCGACTTTTGTTATTACTAGATCAATTTTCATTATCACTAAATCAACTTTAGTTATCACTCAGCTAACTTTCGTTATCATTCAACCAACTTTCGTTACCACTAAAACAACTTTTGTTATCACTCAGCAAACTTTCGTTATCACTCAATCAACTATCGTTATCAGCAAAAAGTAACTATCGTTATTACAAGAAAACTGTCATTATAACGAAACAATTATCGTTATTATAAACCAACTACCGTTTTTCATATTGGAGTCATTTAACTAATTGGTAAATCAACTCGTCCTGTAACTAGTAGATTCTAAACTTCTCGTTATCACGGAACAAGTATCGTTATTATAAAACAACTATCGTTTTATCCTCACATCGAGTTATACGATCCGAGATTGGGCTACTGATAGTTGCATGGTGATAACGATAGTTGTTTCGTGATAAGGAGAACCCCGCAATGACTTGTGACATGGTATTTTGATATTGTATCACGGCACAACTATCGTTATCACAAAAAAAACTATTGTTATCACCAAAAAACAACAATTGTTATCACGAGAAAGCTGTCGTTATAACGAAACAACTATTGTTATTGTAAACCAACTATCGTTTTTCATATTGGAGTCGTTTAACTAATTGGTAAGTCAACTCCTCATGTAACTAGTAGATTCTAAACTTCTCGTTATCACGGAACAGATATCGTTATTATAAAATAACTATCGTTATGACTTCACGTCGAGTTATACGATCTGAGATTAGGCTACTGATAGTTGTTTGGTGATAACGATAATTATTTCGTGATAAGGACAACCCCACAATGAACTAGTGATATGGTATTTTGATATTGTATCATGACACAACTATCGTTATCACCAAAAAATAACTTTCGTTATCTTGACAAAACTGTTGTTATAACGAAATAACTATCGTTAATACAAGCCAACTATTGTTTTTCATATTGGAGTCATTTAACTAATTGGTAAATCAACTCATCATGTAACTAGTAGATTCTAAACTTCTCGTTATCATGAAATAAGTATCGTTATTATAAAACAACTATCATTTTGACTTCACGTTTAATTATACGACCCGAGATTGGGATAACAATATTTTTTGGTAATAACGAGAACCTCACAATGCACTAGTGATATGGTATTTTGAAATTGTATCACAACACAACTATCATATCAACAAAAAACAACTATCACTATCATCAGAAAAATGTCGTTATCACAAAAAAAAACTATCGTTATTACCAACCATCTTTTTTCATATTGGAGTCGTTTAACTAGTGGATCAATCAACTACCAATATCACGAAACTACTTATCGTTATCTCCAATTCAATCCCAATCCCTAAACCTCAAACCCCAATCCTAAACCCCAAACAAAAAACCTAAAACCCCAAAATCCCAACAAACACATAATGTCAATTGAATACATGACTCTAAACAATGAACATCTTATGAGTAACTTAATATAAAAAAAACTACCTCCGCTGTTCGAACATTGCATGAGTTAAAGTTTTCTAAATTTATAATCAAACAATTTCCCGTCTCAAAATGTGTTTATGTTTAGTATTTATATTATATCAATCAATCAACTAGTTGTGAAGTCACTTCAGTCCTTGTGGAAACGATAGCCGGACCTTTAAAGTCCATTTTTTACTACTTATACGGCCTATGCACTTGCGGTAATATATTGCGTTATAAATCTAATCGGGAAATCAAAAACCCATGTCACAAGTTCATTGTGAATTTCTCATTATCATGAAACAACTACCGATATCACGAAACTCCCCAACCCATAAACCCCAAACCCCAAACTCCAAACCCCAATCATAAACCCCAAACAAAAAATCCAAAACCCTAAAATCTTAACAAACACACAATGTCAATCGAAGACTAATTGATTTCCCAATTAGTCAAACAGTCCTCGACTAGTTAGAACGACACATGTTTTGTGATAACGAGAACTTCACAATCTTATAATAGTTTCGTGTTTGGACTTCCTGACCAGTGAAAGTCCCACTATCTAGTGATAAAGATAGTTGTTTCGTGATAACGAGAACTTCAAAATCTTATAATAATTTCGTGTTTGGACTTCCCAACCAGTGAATGTCCCCCTGTTTGGTGATAACGATAGTTGTTTCGTGATAGCAACACCTGTTTCGTGATAATAAGAACTTCACAATCTTATAATAACTTCGTGTTTGGATTTCCCGACCAGTGAAAGTCCCTCTGTTTGTTGATAATGACAGTTGTTTCGTGATAACAACACCTGTTTCGTGATAACAAGAACTTCACAATCTTATAATAACTTCGTGTTTGGACTTCTCGGCTAGTGAAAGTCCCCATGTTTGGTAATAACGATAGTTGATTCGTGATAACGATACCTGCTTCGTGATAATGAGAACTTCAAAATCTTATAATAACTTCTTGTTTGGACTCCCGGCCAGTGAAAATCCCCATGTTTGGTGATAACGATAGTTATTTTGTGATAACGATACTTGTTTCGTGATAACGAGAACTTCACAATCTTATAATAACTTTGTATTGGGACTTCTCAATCAGTGAAAGTCCCTATGTTTGGTGATAACGGCACCTATTTCGTGATAACGATACTTGCTTCGTGATAACGAAAACTTCACAACCTTATAATGACATTGTATTTTGATTTCGGATTAGTTAAACAACCATTTTATGGAAAACGACAGTTGTTTTGTGATAACGATATTTGTTTCGTGATAACGAGAACTTCACAATAGACTAATAACTTTGTATTTTGATTTCTCGATTAGACAAACACCTCCGCTATGGAAAATGATAGTTGATTCGTCATAACAACACTTGCGTCGTTATGACGAGAACTTCGCAATCGTATAGTGACATTGTGTTTTGATTTCGCAATTTCTCAAAACACCTTCGAGATGGAAAAACGATAGTTGATTTGTGATAGCGATACTTGATGCGTAGTAACGAGAACTTTAGTGACATTGTGTTTTGATATCCCGATTAGTCAAACATCCCCAATATGGAAAATGATAGTTGTTTCGTAATAAACGATACTTGCGCAGTTTCAATACAACTAGAGCGAAAACAATGCATGAATAATAAATCACCAATGGCACCATAGTCGTTTCACTAACGAATTGTCGTCCAACTTTACGAGCTCTCAAACCACATTGTAAAGCTTCAAATACGAAATTTCGTTGGAAACATAAACTGGATTGATATTCTCTTCACTGTTTTCTACATATTTTCACGTCCACGTGCATTCATTACTCTTTTCAAACTCAATGAATTACATACTTGTATCCATAACTGCAAACAATTGAAAAAATACAAATATTACTTCAATGAACAAGAATATACTTGAATCGTGTGACATTTTAACTAAGAAATTAAAAACAAGATTATAACGGTAAGGGATGACTAAACCACAGAAAATGACTGCAGTGTTGTTATGCATTACACAATAAACTAGTACAATCATTATGCTTAACGTATAATCACCGCATTGCATATATGTGATACTCAAGATATAAATCATGAAAATATGTGACATTTAGTTGAGAGTTTAAAAAATAGGTCGTTGAGCAGATAACGAATGCAGTATCGTTATGCCAAACAGATCACGACTTCATTGTCGTTGTTGTTAACATATACTTACTGCAATAAAAATATATCATACCGAGATAGAGAACATAGAAATATAATACCTTCACATTGAGAATCATGAAATCAAAATAATGCCAACTAAGCAATAGATAACGAATACAGTGTTGTTATGCATAACACAGAACGACTGTACAGTCGTTATCGTTGGAATTTAATTTTTGCAGCGTCATCGTGTAGAGAACATGAAAATTATAGAGAAATGAAGAAAATCAAGATGATTATCAAGTAGAAATAGTAAGAAAACATACCAATTTGCTTATTTCTTCAAATGTTTCACTCTTCTTTCAAAGTATCAAAAGCGGATCTTTTATAAATCTTCACCCACCTATCCAACAATATGAATTTCAAGGTTCTACAAGCAAAATGATAGAAGAAGAAGAAGAAGATGAAGAAGAAGATGAAGATGATGATGATGATGATGATTTTTGGAGCCACAAAAAATGAATCAAACGAACTGAAGAGAAGAGGAACGAATGAAATGAGCGTACGTATTCATATGGGAGGGTTATTTTAAAAAACAATTTAAAAAAATAAAGAAGGGTATTTTAGATATTTACAAAATGTCTTTTTACCATTATTTAACTTAAAGGTCATTTGCACAATAACTTATTTTGAATAGGTTTTTAAAATAATTTTGCCCTTTGACTAACCCTAATAAATAAAGCTCTCATTTAGGGCTTGTTCTCTACACTATAAATTTTTACTAACTTTTTCTCTCTCATCATTTTCAACCACTCATATAATAATTTTAAATTTTTAAATATATTTTCCCTAATTTTCAACCACACATCTAACCCACAGTTCGAGTAAATCTACAATATCCCGAAAAGAACAAGCCTTTGATTATATGTATGTAAGTTATAAATCTACTGAACAATATCACTGTGTGAACAAAGGAAGGTAAACTTTGACTAGCAATATTTTCAAGTGTTAGTTTATTTATTTTCAAAAATGTAAAATGCAATCGCACTTCTTAATATCTAAAGTACAATGCTAGATGTGTTGCGAAAATATTTTTGTGTTTCAAGAACTATTTCTTTAAGAAAAAAAGGGAACTAGTTTAGCATAAGTAAGTCTATTTTTTCTCACAATAGCAATTATACTTCCAAAATATTGCTATAGTTTCTAATTTTCTTTTTTTTTTTAATCTTATTCCGTATATGTTGCTTTTTCTTTTAAAGTTTCTAACTTAATAATTCTAGACTTACTCTTTAATAATCAATTGAAACAGTGTGTTTGACAATCATTTTTATTCCCATATTGGTATATACACTGGATTATAGACGGTTATGTATCGTCATGTCATTTGATTTTTTTTAAAGTAAAAAATTACAGCTGACTTTTAGTTTTAAACTTTTTGTTAAAAAAAAAAAGAAATAAAAGGGGAAAATTGTTGATAAAGATCCTATAAACCACGTGCAAGGTACATCCTAAATGCTAGTCCTTAATAAAAAAAAATTATTGATAAAGACACTGTAAATCACGTGCAAATACATGCTAAATGCTAGTACTTAACAAATTCCTTAATAAGTAAATTTTGAAGTAGTAATATATAACTAATCAAAGTGGATTACGTTGTCTGACCACTTCCGCGCCACTTATGAAACTAATTAAAACTAATTATTTATGCATAAAGAAGTATATTGTTTAAATAATTGTGACTCATTACATATTATATTATATAGAGACCCCATGACATTTATCGACCAACAAGAAATTACAAATCGTTTGTGAATATGATAGTCGGTAGGAACAACCTTGCGTCCTTGCGTACATAGCTTGACAATTGGTAGTTACTGTGTGTTTGTTTGCGCGTTTCTTATATATAAAATTTATTTTATCATTTTACTGTTACCAAACTCACGTTTAACATATTACGTTGTTAACTTCTAGTTTCATCAATGATTACGTTCATTTACTTTTTATTTTTTCAAATGTGAATACTGTCCACCGTGAGTTGTACCTTACGACACTTCAATTGTACATTTAAAATGGTGGAAAAAATGTTAGCATGGGAGGGCACGGCGTGCAGGTCGAATAAAGTGCTAGCAGCTTCTTTCCTCTACAACATCCTTTTCTAGTCTGGTTTTGTTAGAAGCTTTTTATATCGTTAATTTGAACAAATGAAGGAGAAAGTGGGAATGAAAGAGGTTATAAATATACACACATTAATATTTATTCATTTTAGTATAATTTTCGGAAGATATTTGAAATTGAAATTTTTATATCATAAGACTACATCACATTTTTATTTGATAACGAAAATGTGTCACATATTCTTATCACTCAAGAGACTGGGTCATCAGATACTGAAGAAGCAATACATCCATTGTGTCACTCAAATTTGTCAATTACAACTATCTCCACTAACTCAACACGGACTATAATAAAGAAAAAAATAATTCAATTAAAATTAACTATAATTTTTTGTTCTATTTAAAAGTTCAAATTTTTTCTGGGTCAGCACGGGCTACTGCCATGCATACCCCCTACATCTACCTCTACCGTAGAATTGTTCCTTATTTTATTAGATTGCTACTACTTGTACATAGTGTTAAATTTATTTGATCCTTTGCGAACTTATAATTGGTACACTAAATTATAGAATTTTAACCAAGGCCAGACCTTACATGAGGCCAAAGAGGCCTCCACATCAGGGACCAAAAAATTGAAATTCCTTAGAGGTCAAAATAGATAAAAAATAATTTATATGTATACATATCCGTGTAAAATTTGATACTAAGTAATGTGGTGGTGTACTCCCGTTCTGTTGCCAACACGTTGGCAACATAAGTTGCCAACACCCCCATTTTCGGGAGGAAAAAAAAGATAGAGGCCGGGTAAGACCCCCCACCATCAGGGGGCAGTTATGTATTATACATCTCACTTGACGTAGATTCCAAAAAAAAATTAAAAAAAAAATATTTCAAAAAAAAAATTTTGGCCGGTGATGTGGCGCCCTGTGAGGGCGCCATGTCACACATGTTGGCAACATAAGTTGCCAACATGTTGGCATTAGATCATTCACCTGTGGTGGTGTATCTAGTTTGAGAGGCTTGCCATTTTAAATCAACTACATATATGCCACTAAGGTAGTCATTCCTTTGTCATATATGTTGGAGTGCATTGTATAAATTGATGTTTTACTTGTATAGAAATGATAGCTTTTTATAGTTAAGGACTAAAGTATAAATAGTAAACGTGTATCTTGAATATACTACTCTGGTGGAATGAAAAATACATAACTTTGGCCCCAATCTATCTACATGGTGTCAGAGCTAAGGGAAAGGAAGGATTTAGAACATAGCGAGGGTTTCGGGGTTCATACTGTTCAAGTAATCATCGGCTGTCACCTTCGGCACTATTAGCTTTGGCCGTCGCCGATTAGCCCTCACTAGAAATCCAGTGACCCCGCGCGTGTGACTCATGCATGCTGAAAGGCCAGTCTGTTCCTTCAGCTGTCGCGGGCGTGTGATGGCCAGAAAAGCTATTTGCCACCATCGGTCAACTCGTCTCACTCATTTGTGTGAAATTTCAGCCAAATATTGATTAGTACTTCGAAATAGGTACAAAACTTTAGAAACATTTGAAGTTCTTGCTTTGATTTACTTCCTTTCTAGCCTTGTTTGACCAGTGATGTGGTATCCCTATCGAGTGCAGAACCGGAATATTGTGCATTCCACCATGGAATTACCGAGCTAACATGGCTGAAACTTCTTCTCACCGAACTTGGTTTCGGTCCTAATAAGCCTATGTTACTTTTCTAGGATAATACCTTTGCCATTGAGATACCCAATAACCCCGTACAACATGATTGAGCCAAGCATGTTGAAGTTGATAGAAACTTTATCAAAGACAATCTTGACTCCAAAAATGTGGAAATCCCACACGTTGAGAGTATAGATCAGTTAGCCAATGTAATAACACATGGAATTGCTAGTGGTCCATTTCATGCAATGATATCCAAGTTGGGATGTCTGATATCTATGCACCAGCTTGAGAGGGTGTGTTGGAGTCCATTGTATAAATTGATGTTTTACTTGTATAGAAATGATAGTTTGATATAGCCCCCGTTCTTCTATAACTTTTAACAAATTTTTACACATTTTAACACATTTACATCAAAAGTCAAACCAATTATATCCACACATTTTCTGGGACCCACTGTACTACATAAATCTCCACCACTTAATCCCACTCATTCTCTCTCCTATTTCACATCAAAACTCATAAATACTCATAAATATACATACACTAACAAGGTGATAGTTAAGGACTAAAGTGTAAATTAGTAAAAGTGTATTTTGTATATGCTACTCTTGTGGAATGAAAAACATATAACTTTTATCCTAATTTATCTACAATATATATATATATATATATATATATATATATATATATTGCACACTGAAAAATATAGTGGCCAACCCATTATGCGATGTGAATACCCGTCATATTTTTTTAGTACCAGGCACGCTTTTTCATGACCGTTGTACTATGGATTTTAGAAAATTCATCATCAATATCCTCTCCAAATTAATAAATTTAGATTAGTGTGCTTTTACACTTGTCACCTAAATGGATTAGGACCACTAAAATTATCAAAGCGATGATTAAAACATCAGCCTTGAATATATTCAATTTTCTTGTGCTAACCAAATTGAGCAATGAAATTATAAATTATATGGAGAGAAATGAGTAATAGAAGTTTTCCACCTAAAGTCTTGATTAAAGAAGAAGATAAGTGCAATTCCAACTGCTTGAGATCGAAATTTATCCAGCAGAACACTAAGATAGCTTGAAATCTTGTAATTTAGATAAAGATGTACTTGTTACAATACCCTAGAATATCGCCCTTGTTGTGATGCCTGGGCGTGTTGTCGCAGTACGCCAAAATTTATTTTATTTCCTCACTCGGTTTCAAAACTACAAATTAATGTAGAAGTGGTAAGTAAGGATCGAACCCAAGAGGAACGGTGCTTAATCTAGTTGATTTTATTAATTCATATAGAAAAAGGGAGGTTTTGTGATATTTGAATAAAAATAGAAAATCGAACGTCAAAATAAAAGATTGAAATAAAACAATTGTACAAAATATCTAGTTCTCGGGTTCGCTTGTGTCAACAACTTATATTTATCTTTCCCATGCAACGTGTTACTATTCCTTCTTCAATTTATCAACTCTCAATTAACCAAGAAGCTCTGATTAACGAATTCTTCCTTAAGTGTATTAAATTAAAGTGAGTTCTTTAACTTAACATCTAGCTATTGGATAACCCTAAACAAATTCTTAGGATTTAATGCAAAGCTAGTGTGAAATGGACGAGAAGAATGAGTTGAATTAGATGAATAATTTCACAAACTCGAATTAATACATCTAAGTTGATTTGTTAATAAATATGCACGATATTCATTTGCTACTTTGAATTGGAATCTAGTGATAATTACGGATCAAAAGTTCCAATCCTAGCAAGTAACTTGAATTTAAAGATTGATTGATTCAATTGGCCAAAGTGAATGCAATAATCAAATAAACTCAAAAACGGGTTCACAAGCATAACAAATCAACAAATTGAAGTAGAGCAATAGATAAAACGTTACTAAAGAGTTAGAAAAGATAACCACATGTTAGTTGAACACAACGTCCCCCTCGAACTAGATAGAAAAGTCTAACTACTCATATTTGCGGGGTTTCATACTTTTTAGCGAGTGTTCGCTTTGTATCACCACAACTATATGATAGATTATACGCAAAATATAGAAAACAAGTAAATAAATGCTAAGAAATAAATAGAGAAATAGAAGGGAAAAGAGAAACTTATCGAAGAAATGATCCGCTAATCATATTCACAGCCGAAGTATCGTTGATCGATTGAAGCCTTTATTTCTTCCGCCGGAATATGAAAAACTAAGATCTTTCAAGCTAAAACTAAGAACAAATGAAGAAGAGAACTTTATTAAAGACAACTACTCCATTATGATTCCACTAATTGGTAACCACCAAATCATGATCTTAAATTGCTCCATTAGTTCAAATATTGTATCATGGTATAGGTAAGCATCTTGGCTGAATTGTGCAATTGGAATTTCCTTTTTTTTTGATATTTTAATAGAAAGTTATGAATTTTCTACCAAAACATGGCCCAAGAAATCCTCCATTCACATCACTCTCGGTTTTTCCCATTTTGACCATGATATGATCCGAATCATTTGAAGAGGTCAACATCAAAGTTGTAGCCCTCTGAGTGTCCCTTCCAACAATATAACGTGCAGGTCAATCAGAATTTTGTAGCAAAAGTTATGGTCAAATTAGTGAACTGCGGCAGTAAATTCCGAGCTGCTGATTTTTTACGCTTTGTCATTTCTCTTCAAATGGCCATAACTTTCACTAGGAAACTCTGATTTGGAATCCGACAAAAATGTGGAAATCCGCTTTTGATATTCTTTTATATTGGCACAAGAAAAATTGTAAAAACAACTTTTCATAAAATTGCATCGGAGGCCCTCCATTTTTGATTCGCTTGCATTTTGGTCCCGAGTTTCCGTTTTCATTCGATTTTCATCCATTTTGACTCCTTTTGATTCTTTGTGACCCTAAACACCACAATAAAGGAAAAACACATAAAACGGAACATATAACACTAATAAAACACACAAACACGTAAAATAGAAGAGTTATTTAAGTGCTTTTCTAGCACTTATCAAACTCTCCCACACTTAGACTGTTGTTCTCCCTCGAACAACAACCCATATGATACCAAACACGACACTGATTTTACATGAGATAAACAACTTTAAACATTGAAATCCAACTACAGATAATGACTTGCTTAATAAATATTCTCTCGAACCATGAAAATTTCACTTCTTCTCAAATACACAATGGCTTGTGAGTATGTGCAGTTGAGGTTATCATCCCATCACTAACTGGAACCAAATGAAAGCTTACGATGATCTATCCAAATCCTGACCCGAAATAGTCAAATATTTCCTTTCATCTCTCGTGATCCCACTCTTATTTTACAATGATTCCCATGGATCCTAAAATTACTCTGCTCACAAAAATCATCAATCATGTTAGCAAAGAAAAAAAAAGGGCATGGTAGATGTTTTATCGCAAATATGTCTTCAATTTAAAGAGTATTTAGATTGAGCACTTCAAACCACTGAGGAAATTTATTTATCTAACTTCACACTTTGGTAGCTTGATTCTCGCGATTTTTTTTTTAATGAAGAAGAAAAAGAAGAAGAAGAAGAAGAGTTTTGCAATTTTCTTTTCAGCTTTTACCCCACAGGTAGCTTTCACACTAAACCCCTTTCATTGGAGGCAGCCTTCTTCACCCATTCGAGGTGACGGCTTCACACTCTGAGGTAGGTAGCTCTTTCCTGTGATCCCTCTCCTTATTTGGAACATAAAAGTAAGATTCATTCTCAGCATAGGTCAATGCTTTTTCCAAACTTTTTAAACTCTATCAATAAAAGACACATTCACAAAAAACAGATACCATGCGATTATAACTCCACCTTGCTAACAATTGATGTTTCCAGGTTACTTTGAGCAGGACGAATGGATAGAAAAAAAAGAAAAAGTTAGTTTACTATGGCCTAGAAAGTTAGAAAAAAAATCAACATTTTCAACCTTCAATTTGTGTTCCGAGAATGATAGTAAATTACCTATAAATGTGCTCAGATAAATTTGCGGTGTGTGCTTGGAGAAGAATAGAACACATTTTTTTTTCGAGATCTTGTAGTTTCAGCTAAGTCACACAAATTAAGCTCAATCATATTCAAAAGTTGCTATCTCATGCAAAATCGTTGACACAAATAAAAAAAAATCACACGCAGACCACAATATGCCACTTCCCCACACTTAAATTCTACATTGTCCCCAATATAGAAATATAGAAAGCATGAAAAAGAGAAGAAATAGAAACTCCCCTATGGTAAGCAATGAGTCGTGCCGATTTGGGGATGGTGGTTGCACAATGTAGCACTTCTGAGGAATACTTCGACAATCCAAGAGCAAGAGACTTGCAATCAACATATTTACAGAACAAGAAAAACAACAGCTGAAAATATTTTGGTTTTTTTTTTTTAATTCCAGAGCGTAACACAGATGTGTTTCCAGAGTTAACTCCGTATTCTACCATCTGAAGTTAGCTATTCCACATTCATAACCTTAACTCTAAATCCAATTCATTCGGATCTCTTTTTCTTTCGCTTAATTCCTCTGGCCAATTGATGGCAGGCACTTCTACATGCATTTGTGGTACATAAGCTTCTAATTTCTCCAATAATTCCTCAATTGATGGTGTAATAAAAATCATTTTTAAAGTATTAGGAGAAATCAGCTTTTGATGAGCTAAAAATTCGAGAAATGCCAATAAACCATTGAAATGACTTTGAATGGTTAAAAGACCAATTGGCTTAGAGTGTAGATTCAACGTGGCCCAAGAAATTATGCAAAAGATCTGTTCCAAAGTTTCAAAACCCCCTGGTAATACGATAAAAGCATCCGAATACATTATCATCAGTGTTAAGCGTTCAAACAACGATTTAGCCTTTACCTCAACGCCGATGGTTCTACCATACACCTGTTTTAGAGGTGGCACAGTAATACCAATCACTGTTGATCCTCATACGTACGCAGATTGAATGGCACACCCTATTAGTCCATGGTAACCTCCTCCGTATATTATCTTGCCCTTTTGATCTCCAAGTACTGTTCCAGCTTCGACTATTGGTGCTAGAAGTGTTGGTTGTCCCAGATTGATTCCACCAAAGAGACTTATGACCCTCAATGTCCTCTTTGAACTCCCAGTTCTGGCAGAAGTAGTAGCCTCCATAGGTTGTCGATTTTGCACACTAAAAACTGACACAATAACACAAAAACAATTAAAAATAACAATATGTACACGTAGTTGTGATTGTGGCTCACATCTTCCTCTGGTTTTACGTCCAGAAACGGCTTAAACGCCTTCTATGAGTCGGGGATAGGCTTCCCATCCAGTTTTCTTATAGACTGGCAAACAGGGTCTTTTAAAGTCAGATTCCCAAGACTATATCGTTCTCGTTCCTTTTTAAATTCACTCCACAGATTGAGAAGTTCGATTTGTACCATTCCACTAGGATGCGTCTCAAGAGTTTGATGGATATCATCCAAAGACTCCTTACTCATGCCATCCTTAATGAAATGTATTTTATCTTCTCGATTTGTGGACACAAATCCAATGGAACGGTTACCTGAGTTGCAGGTCCATCGAGTGCATTTATAAGGCCATCTAGCACATTTATAGCACACATTCATTCTTTTTGCTCTTCGTTTCTTGGCAAAATTACTTTTGCCTAATCCTGGTGCATATTTAGTACTTAAAGCTGGCATTTCACCTCCTAATCGGACCTTTGCTTCAATCAACCAACGGATATCCTCAAGCATTTCCTTTTCCATCAACATTTTTAACCGTCCTACTCTAGAATAGTAAATCTCTTTCAAAGCATTCAAAGGCAATGACGGATAATATTTGTGGATTTTGGAAAATTTGTTATCCATTGAAAATTCAAGTGTTTTGGAGAAGTTGAAGAAAAGAGAGTGCTTAGGTTGCCTCCTAAGTAGCACCTTTGTTTATAGTCGTTGGCTCGACTATAAATTTTTTTTTTTAGTTACGTAACACACGAGAGAAAAAGAAACACTGAAGTAATAAAATTAAAACCATCAAAATCAATAAGCATAGTAGATTATCACACTCTTCCATATTTTCACAGATATTGAAGAAGGAAAAAAAATAAGAAAATTTGAATTACATAATCAATTAATATAAGGAAAAGACATATATATACAAAAATATCACACACATCCATGCTATAAGAAAAAACAAATAAGAAGAAAAGAGGAAGAATAAGAAAAAAAATCAAGAAGAGAAGAAAATTACCTAATCACTGCTAGAAAGGAACATTCACAGAGTAATTGAAATTGTGGTTGTGGTTTCAAGTGGAGAATGATCTGGATTTATAGTCAAATGAGCACTGTTTCAACCGACAACCATGCATGTAGAGTGTGCTAGAAAGAGTACGATGGGAGGAGTATCCGAGAAGATGCGTTGACAAATTGTCCATTATCAATAATTAATCCCCACACGTTATCAATAACTATTGCTAATAACCGATTTGTGCGCCATCATGTCTCTTTCCAAATAATTGTATCTCCGGATATCTTCCTTCTACAGTTACAAGGCAACATCTTCCTTTAGTACGTTAGATAAAAAACGGAGAAAAAAAAACAAAAATAATAAAAATACCAAAAGAAAACTAAAAATGAGAAAAAAAATGCTTGGGTTGCCTCCCAAGAGCGCTTTTGTTTAAAGTCGTTAGCTCGACATAGTTCCCATTTGTCAAGTAGGGTTTCTCAAATCCATTGCAGCTCCATTTTGTCTTTGACAGTTTCCTCCGAATGTCTTGATTTCTTGGCGGTCCACCTTGAATTCTTGTCCAATCTTTTGGTTCTCCGTTCCGATGGCTTCCTTCTTTGAGATAAGGTAATTGTGCTTTGACTCCATTTTATGTGGCACGCTAGTTTTGCAATTCAATTTACACATTTCTTGCACAAAAGGGTTAGTCGAATTAATTGCAAAGACAGAACAAGCGTTATTAAGGCGCAATGAACCATCAAAAATATTAAAGTTCGCTTTTTCCTTATCAAATTCCATGGATAGTGTACCCTCATAGACATCAATTTTAGTGCGAGAAGTGTAAAGAAATGGACGTCCCAATATGATAGGTGTAGGGTGAGGTGAATGTTCATCAGCCATATCAAGCACGTAAAAATCAGCAGGGAAAACTAAACCATTTATTTTGACTAGCACATCTTCTATCACTCCATCAGGGTATTCGTTGGTACGATCAGCTAGTTGCACAATTACGTGAGTTTCTTTTAGTTTTCCTAAATTTAGTGAAGCATACAAGGATCTAGGCATGACATTTATGGATGCTCCTAAATCTATAAGTGCTTTGTCAATGTGGTGATTGCCTATGGTGCAAGGGACAGTGAACATACCAGGGTCTTTACATTTTGGAGGCAACTTTTTCTGGAATACCGCTGAAACGGTTTCCTCCCATTTTGATCATTTCATTTCCCTTCAATTTCCTCTTATTAGTGCAAAGATCTTTCAAAAACTTAGCATAGCGTGGAATTTGCTTGATTGCATCTAACAATGGAATGTTGATTTCTACTATCCTAAATGTGTCCAAAATTTCTTTCTCCTTGTCATCTTTGTTGGTTTTCGCTAATCTACTCGGAAAAGGGGGAGGAATTATTTTAGCATTGATATGAGAGTAAGGACTTACTTCCTTTTCAAGCTTTTCTTCTTTGTCTTCATGTGTGGGAACTTCTTTGTGAGGGTTTTCTATCTCTTTTCCACTCCTTAAGGTTATAGCACTGACATTCTTTGGATTTACCTGCAGATTGTGCTTCTAGGCGATTGATGGCAGTTGCCAACTGACTCATTTGATTTTCCAAGTTTTGAATGCTTGCCTTTGATCCTGTTGAAATTTCACAGTGTTAGTTGCTAATGTTTTCACCATATCCTCGAGAGTCATACCTGATTGTTGAGGTTTTTGTTGAAATTGCCCTTGGGGTTGAAAATTCCCTTGTTGCTGGAATTGGCCTTGAGGTTTGTTAGGGAAGAATCACGGGGGTTTGTTGGTTCCATAACTTTCAGTTGGGGTGATCTCGCCATCTGGATTATAGGTGTTTGAGTATGGATTGTACTGTTGCCTTGGGAATGGAAAATTGCTGGCTGAATTCACTTGTTCATTGTTATCTACTTGTAGAACAGGACAACCATCTGTAGGATGTCCTAGGTTTGTGCATATGCCACATGCTTTGACTTGTGGATTGTTTCCTACAAAAATTTGTTTGAGAAAATAGGTTAGTTCAGAGAGTTGGTTTTCAACATTGGAGTTACTTACCTCATTTACTCTTGAATGTTCGTTTCTGATGCATCTTGAATTGTTGAGTGTTCTCACCATGTTTGAAATCAATGTTCTTGTTTCAAAGAGAGGTTTTGTTCATCGAGCTCCTCCACTAGCAAAGCATCAACCATGTTTCGCCTCGATTGACATAAGCCTTCATAGAAGTATTGCACTAGGAGGTTTTCACCGATTTGGTGATGCGGGCAGCTTGCAATGAGCTTTTGAAAGCGCTCCCAATACTCATAAAGAGTTTCTCCATTGTTTTGGCGTACTCAGGAGATATCTTTCACGATATTTCTTGTCTTTGAAGTGGGAAGTACTTTTCGAGGAAAAGTTGCTTCATTTGATTCCATGTTGTGACTGAACCTGGTGGTAAAGTATATAACCAATATGTGGTGGCATCTTTTAGTGAAAATGGAAAAGCTCTGAGCTTGATTTGCTCTTCAGTGATGCCTGGGGGTTTCATGCTATCACACACCACATGAAACTCTTTCAAGTGTCGATACGGATCTTCGCCGGATCGTCCATGAAAAGATGGTAGAGGATGTATCAAACCGGATTTCAGCTCGAAAGTTTTACCTTCTTCTACGGTTGGAGAATTTATACACAATGGTTGTTGAGCAACTTCAGGAGTTGCCATTTGTTTAAGAGATCTTTCATTATTGTTATCAGCCATTTCTTGTTCTTGTTTTGCTTGTCTTATTCATCTTCGAATGGATTTCTCGATTTCCGGATCGAAATTTTCAAGAATTCGATTAGTAGATCGAGTATTATGCATACAAGTGAAATATTTTTTTTATAAAAAAAATTAATTAATAAAAGCAACTAAATTGGTTAACCGTTCCCCGGTAACGGCGCCAAAAACTTGGGCGTGTTGTCGCAGTACGCCAAAATTTATTTTATTTCCTTACTCGGTTTCAAAACTACAAATTAATGTAGAAGTGGTAAGTAAGGGTCGAACCCAAGAGGAACGGTGCTTAATTTAGTTGATTTTATCAATTTATATAGAAAAAGGGGGGTTTTGTGATATTTGAATAAAAATAGAAAATCGAACGTCAAAATAAAAGATTGAAATAAAACAATTGTACAAAATATCTAGTTCTCGGGTTCGCTTGTGTCAGCAACTTATATTTATCTTTCCCATGCAACGTGTTACTATTCCTTCTTCAATTTATCAACTCTCAATTAACCAAGAAGCTCTAATTAACGAATTCTTCCTTAAGTATATTAAATTAAAGTGAGTTCTTTAACTTAACATCTAGCTATTGGATAACCCTAAACAAATTCTTAGGATTTAATGCAAAGCTAGTGTGAAATGAACGAGAAGAATGAGTTGAATTAGACGAATAATTTCACAAACTCGAATTAATACATCTAAGTTGATTTGTTAATAAATATGCACGATATTCATTTGCTACTTTGGATTGGAATCTAGTGATAATTACGGATCAAAAGTTCCAATCCTAGCAAGTAACTTGAATTTAAAGATTGATTGATTCAATTGGCCAAAGTGAATGCAATAATCAAATAAACTCAAAAACGGGTTTACAAGCATAACAAATCAACAAATTGAAGTAGAGGAATAGATAAAACGTTACTAAAGAGTTAGAAAAGATAACCACATGTTAGTTGAACACAACGTCCTCCTCGAACTCGATAGAAAAGTCTAACTACTCATATTTGCGGGGTTTCATACTTTTTAGCGAGTGTTCGCTTTGTATCACCACCACTATATGATAGATTATCATAAAATATAGAAAACAAGTAAATAAATGCTAAGAAATAAATAGAGAAATAAAATGGAAAAGAGAAACTTATCGAAGAAATGATCCGCTAATCATATTCACAGCCGAAGTATCATTGATCGATTGAAGCCTTTATTTCTTCCGCCGGAATATGAAAAACTAAGATCTTTCAAGCTAAAACTAAGAACAAATGAAGAAGAGAACTTTATTGAAGAGAAAGTTGGAGAGAACTACTAGCTAATTCTCTTCCACTAAGTTGTGCATTTCCTTCCTTACAAATGCCTCTATTTATAGGCAAAATTTCACAAGAAAACATAATAAAAACTTGTACAACTACTCCATTATGATTCCACTAATTGGTAACCACCAAATCATGATCTTAAATTGCTCCATTAGTTCAAATATTATATCATGGTATAGGTAAGCATCTTTGCTGAATTTTGCAATTGGAATTTCCTTTTTTTTGATATTTTAATAGAAAGTTATGAATTTTCTATCAAAACATGGCCCAAGAAATCCTCCATTCACATCACTCTCGGTTTTTCCCATTTTTGACCATGATATGATCCGAATCATTTGAAGAGGTCAACATCAAAGTTGTAGCCCTCTGAGTGTCCTTTCCAACAATATAAAGTACAGGTCAATCTGAAGTTTGTAGGAAAAGTTATGGTTAAATTACTGAACTGCGGCAGTAAATTCGAGCTGCTGATTTTTTACGCTTTGTCATTTCTCTTCAAATGGCCATAACTTTCACTAGGAAACTCCGATTTGGGATCTGACAAAACTGTGGAAATCATATTTTGATATTCTTTGATATTGGCACAAGAAAAATTGTAAAAACAACTTTTCATAAAATTGCATCGGAGGCCCTCCATCTTTGATTCGCTTGCATTTTGGTCCCGAGTTTCTGTTTTCATTCTATTTTCATCCATTTTGACTCCTTTTGATTCTTTGTGACCCTAAACACCACAATAAAGGAAAAACACATAAAACGGAACGTATAACACTAATAAAACACACAAACACGTAAAATAGAAGAGTTATTTTAAGTGCTTTTCAAGACTTATCAATGCCTCTTTTACGAACTCATCCATGAGACATACGCTTAGAATATAATTATATAACATGAACTTGGCGTGCTTTGCGGGTTCACTTGTAATGTAATAATAACAATCACACTTGCAAAGAAAAGATTACGTGAAATTCTTTTAATGAACGTGACATATAAAACATGGACTTGCAGGGAAATTTGCATGAATTTTTTTGTCAATTAATTCATTAAATATGTGAATCGATGATCGCTGTTGATATCATTCTTGAATCAATCATGTATGTACATGTTATAGAAAATGCTACGTACTTATTTTAAGGAATTATGTCTCTCAAATAGGTTAACAAATCGACTAAGAACGCAAATAACAAATATACTCACAAGGTGCTAGTATATGCAGTCGGCATGGTGGTACTTCAAAATGCTAAATGAAAGTTGTAGCATATTGGGATGGTTACCTAATGTACCGGATTCCTTAAACTCAATTAATTTGGAAATTAAGCATTCTACAAACTTAAATCATAATATACAGGCTAATACATAATTTTATATTAACTAGAAATCATTATACTACATATTAAACATCCCATCAAGTAGCAAGCCATGGCAAGCAAAACACATACATACCCACTACCATGCCATCGTTTTAAGCTTTGACTAAGGAGGTCAAAACATTGCAAAGCCACAAGAATCATCCAACACAAGTTGCGCATATGTAACCACGCCACAAGATTTATAGAGATGAGTGAAACATCTTGGAAGCAAGGGAAGCACCCAAGTCATGTTCTTGACACACACACAGAGACACAAACACACACACATATACACTAAATTACGCAATGGCATGATATTAGCAAAACACATGCATAGACACTACCTTGCCATCACTTTAAGCTATGATTAAGGAGTGAAGGCACAACAAACATTCAACATAAGTAGCTCATATGTAACTATGCCACAAGCTTCACATAGATGAGCAAAATATCGCAGGAGCACTATAAGCATCCAAGTCATGAAGAGGCCATGGATTAATTTCACGATTTTCACAAAATAAGACTATAAGAGTTCCTAAGAACGGGCATCATAAAAGTCATATAGCATATATGACTTAATATAAGTATGGCATTCAGGCCTTCCCATATAACACCCCCAACATTAACCTTAGTGAGACAAAGCATCACCCTTCCATCTCTCACCGAGCTCCAACATGCATGACGAATCGTATGCACACTCATTCTCATCATCTACAAAAAAACCACTGCACAGAATGAGTCCAAAGGACTTCGTGAAATGCCATAACATCATTTTCTTGAAAAACTTTCTCATATTTTTGGGCTAATTGCTTTCGTGAGTTGCTGACCAAGGTGACAAAAAGGATTTCAATAAATTAATTAACATGAACATGAATGTTGAATGTTTTATTTACATTTATTTTATAGTTGTATAATTTTTTAGTGGGTTTATTATGCTTTATTATGTTTAATTATGTTTGTTTTTAGGTAAAAACCAACTTGAATGCCGTGCGCCATAAGAATAGAAAAAAAGGAATGGATGTGCTTGAGATTGAAGAGTTTTGGATGAAAATATAAAACGAATTAAACATCAATGACAAAAATGGGAAAAAAGGAAAAATTCTACAAATTATGGCAAGTTCCGCCTGCAAAAGGGATCCCGTGCAGCCGCAGATATGAGAAATGAGCCATCAAGGTTGTTGAGGACTGCACAGGTGATTTGCACTGACTATGTGCACCAAAAAAAAGAAAAAGTTGCACCCGTCGGTTTGGATCTTGCGGCCGCAGATGTCAAAGTTGGACCTGTATGACGAATAGTTGCACACACAACTTCTAGTTTCAAGCAATGCGTGAATCTTATTTACACTAGAATTCTATGCCCGACTAGGACCTTTTGGCGTGGGCTCTTTCTAGCCTTCAAAGACTAAATGGTGTGATCCTTGGGCTTTTATGTTCTTTTAATGTAGAGATTTCCTGGGAGATAGTAAACCATTTTTTGAAGAGATCTAATGTCAAAATCGATTCTTGGTTTGTTAGTTAAGAAGCTTAGTTAAATAGATTCTTTGAATTTGTTTTCTATTGTAGACTGAGATGGATTGTATTTAAAATTAAATGTGATGTATTCTATCTTTTGGATCTCATTAAGCTTTTCTCTTTCTACTTCAAAGTTTATCTTTCTAAAATGCCATTAGAGTCTGAATGATTCAAAATTCCTTTGCTTTTAACTATTGATTAATAAATTTAACAATTAAACTCATCCAATCAATGACTCGAGGAGGAGGAGCTAGACGTAGAGCTCCAAAAAATAGCCTTGGAACATCGAATCCTTTCGTAGCACTCAAGAATCGAGATTGAGCTCCTACAGATGATTCTAACGAGCCTTATCATTTGAGCATCATAGATCATCCAGGTTTAAGCATTGTTTCGAATGTCTTTACTGGTAATAATTACAAAAGATTGCATAAACCCATGCAAATGGCCTCAAATTGAAAAAACAAGTTGTGTTTTTGTAGTTGGTAGCACTTGTTATTAAACTTATTCATATATATTTGAATTTGGTTAAATAAATCACATCTAAATATCTAGTAGAACCCACATGTACTACACAAACCTCTACCATTTATTTTTACAAATTCTCTCTTTATTTCAAATTTGAATTCAATTTGAACTTCAATGCTAACATTGAAACCTCAGATTAATGATTCTAAGTGTAATCAATGAACTATATGTAACTCAATGATGATGTGTTGGATATAACATGCTATATGTTGTTAAAGAAATTGGAGATAGTTTGATGTATATTTATAATGCTGAGGGTATGTGGAATGATCTACATGAATGTTTTTATCAAAGCAATTGACCAAGGGTTTTCCTACTTAAACAACGTATAAATGGACTCTCTCATCAAGTTTCTCTCATTCATGTGGCCATGTTTTGAGATTGTTCATAGATTTTGATAATCAATAGGCATTGTTGGACTTCCAGGTCAAGTTGTTTTGCAAAGAGTATTATATGTGACAAGTTTTCAGTATAACTTAATTTCAGCAAGTTCTCTTCACAAAGGATTTTTGTTACTCTCTTATATTCAATGCTGAATATTGTGACATTCAAGCTCACTCCCAGAATACTTAGATTTGAAAAGCTGAAAGAGTGGGAAATCATTACTACCTCAACTTGTGCTTAGAGAATAGTGGAATGAAGGCTATCACCTATGCTTCTACTACCGTGAGCAAGACTAACTTGTGGCATTGGAGGCTTGGGCATCGGTCTATTGTAATAAAGTAGTGAGATAATGGCGTTAGTTTCTTTTCCAAAGTTGACAGTGATTTTCATCGTTCAATTTGTTACTTTGCAAAACAGAAAGTACTCTTTTTTTCAAAGTTGATAGTGTTTTTCATCATTCAATTTGTCATTTTGAAAAATAGAAAGTACTCCTTTTTTAGTGTAATAACAATAATGGTGCTTCTCCTTTTGATCTCATTTATATAGATGTCTGGGGACCATTTTATAAAGTCACTCATGATTGCTATACATATATATTTTAGCCATTGTGGATGATGACTAGAGATACATTTGGCCTTATTTGTTGAAGAACAAATTGGATTTACATGGTGTATTTCCTCATTATGTAGTTGTGATTTAGAATTAGTTTGGAGTAATTGTTAAAAGCATTAGGAGTGATAACGCTTACAGAACTTGCTTTTACCTAAAGAACTTGATTTTACAAAATTATGTCAACCTCAAGGAATTATACACCGATACTCTTGTGTAGAAAGGCCTGAGTAGAACTCTATAGTGGAAAGGAAGCATCAACACTTGTTGAAAGTTGCAAGAGCCCCATTAGTTCAATCTCACATTCCTCTAAGGCACTGGGGAGATGCTGTACTGAGAGCAACCCATCTCATCAACAAAACTCCATTGTCGTTACTTTTACTTATGCCACCATTTGGAGTATTAACATACAAAGTTCCCACTTATGGTCATATAAGAGTTTTTGGTTGCATATGTTATGCTTAGACTTTATTAACTTATTGACATAAATTTAGTCATAGAGCTAAAGCTTGTATTACGCTGGCCTATCCTCCTGGTACGAAGACATACAAGCTATTGAACATTCAATGAGGAATTATTTTCACCCCTAGGGATGTTGTGCTCCATGGAGGAATATTGCTTTTTTCTTGATAAGAAAATTTTTGAAATCACATATCTTTTACTTGATTCTATCTTTCCTATGCCTATTATGGATGTTCAAGCTCATTTTTCTGTCAACCACCAAACAAAAGATATTTCACCTAAGGTTGACACAAACTAGTGTTTTTCTCTTTCATTCGAGTCCACCCACAAATAAATACTAAAAGACCTGGTTACTCAGAAAATTATCATGATGGTGCTATTTCTAGCTTCTCTTATACTAATCATCCCACCTCACATGTACTTGGTTATAGCAAATCGAGTCCTACTTTTAAAGCTACTATTGTTAATGTCTCTTCATCCTTTGAACCACAACATTACCATCAGGTTGTTGGGATTCTTGAATGGGAAGGTGCCATGGCATAGAATTAAAAGTTTCAATGGACAATAAAATTTGGTCAATTGTCGAGCTTCTTTCTTGACATCAACCCATTGGCTGCAGTTGGGTATATAAGATCAAACCCAAAGCTGAGGGGTTCATTGAATGGCACAAAGCTACGCTTGTAGCCAAAGGCTACATTCCACAAGAAGGTATCAATTTTTTTTACCTTCTTCCCTCTAGCTAAGATAGTAATTGTAAGGCTTCTATTGGCTTTGACTACTTTAAATGGCTTGCATTTGCACCAATTTGACATCAATAACACTTTCTTATATGGTGACTTGCATGGGAGCTATATATGCCTATTCCTTGCTGTTATAGTCCTAAAAGGAGAGATTAGTCACTTCACCAATCTAGTACAGGCCTTACAAATCACTATATGGACTCAGGCAAGCCTCTAGGAAATGGAATGAGAAGTTTATAGGTGCATCACTGGAATAAGGTTTTATTCAATCATCTACCAACTGTCCTTTGTTTATTAGATGAAAGGGAGAGCTTTCAATGTCTTATTTGTATATGTTGATGACGTTGTCATTGCTAGTAATACTGAGTACGCAATAAGCCCGTTCAAAGTGTCCTTGAATTCTAAGTTCATGTTAATGGGTTTAGGAATGCTAAGGTTTTTCTTAGGGATGGAAGAAGTAAGATCTGCAAAACTGTTACTGTTTCTGAAAGGTTGTAAGCTTTAAATTTGCTAAAAAAAAGTTGATTCCTTGGGTTATGCTGAGGAAGAGTTTCCTATATTAGAAATGCAACTGAAGTTATTCACTGATGCAGTAGACGGTCTATCTCATACTTTTGAATGTTCATTGGTCATTCTTTGATCTTGCGAAAATAAAAGAACCAAAGTAGAGTGTCCAAGTCGTTTGCCGAAGAGGAATATGGATGAATGACAAATGTTACACGTGAGCTTACGCAAATGCTACCATTGTTGAAGGAGTTTGGTATAGAACATCCTAAAGCTGTTGTTTTGTTCTACGAAAACCAAGCTTTAGCCAATCGAAAGGAATTGCTAAGTAAGATAGGATTATTGAATATGCATAGCCCATCTTGAGGTGGAGTTTTAGGAAATGAGGCATTGTAATATTACATTTGAGTCCTTGACCTTTTGTATTTATACATGTTAGTCCTTGTAACTGTTAGTCAGTTAAGAAGTTTAATTAGATAGATTTTTCCAATTTATTTTCTACTGTTGGTTGAAATGGATAGTATATTAACCAAAGCATGATGTATTCAATATTTTAGATCTCATTTTTCACTTAGATGAAAATTTAGCTTCTCTCTTTATACTTCAAAGTTTAACTCTCTGAAATGGCGTGCCTGAACTTTTTCGTGCATCTCCATGAATGAAATGAGATATTATCTACTTGCACATCTTCAAATTGTTTATCTACTTCTCCTTATATGTTCAACAGAAAAGCATCCGTAATCATCATCTTGTGTCCCATCTCAGCAAGTTTTCTTCATCAAATTCAACATAGAAAATAATGACGACCATTTTGTTGATTAGATCATTGAACATAAATACTAAAGAGTTTGAGTCATGGCCAATGAAGCTCAACTTTTCACCTTTGTGTCCTAACCTTCGTCTGTTATATTTCAGCACATGAGTATGTGCAAGATTTCTGAAGACGTTCAGGTGAGAGATTCTCATATTTTTGCTTATCAATGCTTCTTGAGGGGTCTTTCTTGAAACACTTCTAACTGGAGACATGTTGAGAAAATAATTGGACAATCTAACCTCCACCCAATATTATGCTATTTTATTCTTTGCTTTTAGAGCCCGTCAAGCTATATTGAGAATGACTCGATTTTTCCTTGTTGAGGGGATTGCGGTAATATAAGGATGTCTGAAATTCCAATATCTTCACATTTTAAAAACTATTTTGATGTAAGTTCTCCTCCTTAGTCAGACCTCACCACCTTAATTTTGAGGCCACTTTCACTTTAAAGTTCTTCAAATTTCTCGAAGACATCAAAAACCCTAAAATTGTGAAAGTAAATTAACAGTTTTCTATTAAAGTCATCAGTAAATGGGACAAAGCAATTGCTATCATCAAGAGATTTAGGATCCATAAGGTCACATGTAATAGTGTGAATGAGCTCTAACATAAATACGAAATTAGCTCTGGCCACTTCTTCACTCCGTTATTTACTTCCTGTGGAAGGTTTTCTAGCATTGCTTTCAAGCTAGGTATTCATGACATAATTGATTCCCGTGACCGATCGATCTTAATCATCTCACCATTCTCTTATTTGATGGTCATTTCAAGTCTTTGAAATTCAGATGGTCAAACCTTACAAGCCATAACAACAATGTGCGTTTATGACAAACTTGCAACCAAATTATTTCTATATTTTTTTTTATTTTTATTTTTAAGTGACTATTGTGGTCCAATTTTCAAAGGTTGACTCAAGCTTATACTACCAGAACAAGACACTTCATGAGTAGACAATTCTAGTCCTGAAGATATCATTTCCATTGCAAATAGTTATCAGATACGGAGCATATCTGATGCTAAAGTCCGTAGCTGATACCTTGGTCTCTAATACCTAGAAACAAAAGTATATTTTGTTGCTAATTAGAAATTGAAATAACAATGGGAATAACTGATAAGTGCTAGAAAAACACTTAAATAGTTTTTCTATTTCGTGCATTTTCATATTTTTATTGGTTTTATATGTTCGTTTTTGGGTGTTTTTTCTTTTACTGTTGTGCTCAGGATCACAAAGAATCAAAAGGACCAAAACTGGATGAAAAGAGAACGAAAAATGGAAATTAGGGGCCAAAATGCAAGCAAATCAAAGATGGACCTTTGATGTAATTTTATGAAAAGTTGTTTTTGCAATTTTTCTTGAGCAAAATGAAAGAGCATTGAAAGAGGATTTTCACACTTTTTATGGATCCCAAATCGGAGTTTCCTAGTGAAAGTTATGGTGTTTGAAGAAAAGGACTAAAAAGGTCAATTTCCAAAAGTTTGGGGATCAAATTGTAACTTTCCAAAAGTTGGGGGACTAAAGTGTCACTTTCGAAAAAAAGTTCGAGGAAAAAATGAACAAAATTTCAAAGTTGAGGGACTTGGATTGTAATTAATTGGTGACTCGAGTCACAGCAGCCATGACTCGAGTCAGCACTGCAAGTGACTCGAGTCATGCCCAATCACACATGCACATCGAGTGCACGCCGCAATGTCCGAGGAGGTCCTCGTTCCATGCCACAATTTCTCGGGTCACGCCTAGGCAGAATCGCACGCGACTCGAGTCATGCTTGAGTCATCTAGTGCAGATTCGGCCAGCAATGTCCAGATTCATCCAATTTGGTTTTGATCAGACTTTTCCCTAACTTCTGACCCCATTAAAACATTTTGAGTGGTGCACAATATAATAGGCACATGGAGGGATCACTTATATAATTTTTTACTATTTTTTTTCTTCTAAATCTTTGCCTATAAATAGAGGCAAATATGATGAGGAATTGACAACTAATGTAGAAAGAATTAGATGGTCTTCTTTCTACTTCAATAAAATTCTCTTCTTCATTTGTTCTTTGTTCTAGCTTGGATGCTTTTAGTTTCTCATATTTCGGCGGAGTAAAAACTTAAATTAAGTAACTAATAATCAATCGACGATACTTCAGCCGTGAAAATGATTAGCCGAGCATTTCTTTGTTAGTTTCTCTCTTTCTTTTATTATTTGTGTATGAGAAAGATAATTTCCCATATATTGCAGAGGTAATATGAGGTGAGTATTCGCGAAAAAATATTTAGCCCCGTATATGAGTGATTAAACTTCTCTATTTATTTTTTAGCATTTATCTACTTGTTTCCTACGTTCTTGTATATTATTTGCAATAGCAAAGTATAATCTATCATATAGCAGTGGTGATATACGGCGAACATTCACTAAAAAGTATTTGACTTGCAAATATGAGTAGTTAGACTTCTCTATCTAGTTCGAGGGGAACGTTGTGTCCAATTAACACGTTGTTATCTTTTCTAACTCTTTAGTGACGTTTTACCTATTTCTCTACTTCAATTTGTTATTTTTTATGCTTTTAAACCCCTTTTTGAGTTTATATGATTATTGCATTCACTTTGGCAAATTGAATCAATTAATCTTTAAATTCAAGTTACATGCTAGGATTGAAACTTTTGATTTGTAATTATCATTAGATTCTAATCCAAAGTAGCAAATGAATATCGTGCATATTTATTAACAAATCAACTTAGATGGATTAATTCAAGTTTGTGAAATTATTCATCTCATTCAACTCATTCTTCTTGTTCATTTCACACTAGCATTACATTAAATCCTAAGAACTTGTTTAGGGCTATCCAATAGCTAGATGTTAAGTTAAAGAACTCACTTTAATTTAATATACTTACGATCTTCTTGATTAATTGGAGCTGATAAGTTGAAAAAGGAATAGTAAGACGTTGCATGGAAAAGATTAATACAAGTTATTGATGCAACCAAACTCGAAAACTAGATATATCTTTAATTGTTTTATTTTATCTCTTTTATTTTGTCATTTTGTTTCAAATTTCATTCAAAATTGACAAAAACCCTCATTCCTATATTCATTGATAAAAACAACTAGATTAAACATTGCTCCTCTTCGATTCGACCCTTACTTACCACTTCTATATTAATTTGTAGTTTTGAAAACGGGTAAGGAAAATGAAATAAATTTTGGTATACTGCGACAACGCACGAATAACCGTTGTTGATAATCTCTTATTGCAATGGAATTTGTAACAACATTGTTTGTTTCAAATGAGAAATATTAGCTACGAAAATAGTCACGAGAGTTTTCATTTTTGACAAGAAATGCTGAGCAATGGAATTGGTAGCAAGATATATTTTTCATTTCAATTGACAAAAACTTAGCTGCAGAAATTGTTACAATAATTTCCGTTTGCATAAAGCATTGCTCATCATCGAAAATAGTCATTGAATTTCTTGTAGTTTATGCCTACTAACCATCCGATGTGAAATAAGATTAGCAACCAAAATTTCCATTGTTGACCATGAATTAAATGCTAGTTAAGGCCATATTAATTTCGTTGGTAATAAGGAGATAATGATTTGCTGAATTATTTATATTTCAATATTTAATAAAATAAAAATTGAAAATTTCATATTTCTAAATGGATCAAAATTTCCATTTGATAACTGCAATAGTAATTCTCTGAAGTCATAATACAAGAAGATATATGTATATATAGACGCGCACGTGTCTGTGGGTACACTTCTACTACTACGCTCGTCATCTCTGCTGATTTTATCCCATTGATAAAGATTTCCATTAGATTGCATACTATTATGTGTTTTGGAACTAAATCATCCCATGGCCTTTGGACAATGCCTTTACGCATGTCTTCCACATAAGTGATCTCCCTGGCGAACACAAAGGTTCAAATTTCACTTTAAGACTACAAGAATCAACACAACTGATCATAGGAAATATGTGAAATTTAAATAAAGCTTACTTGGGTAAACATTTTCTATGATAAGCTTTATGACAACGATGAAAAACAGCAGACTAGAAACTCCCATTCTAATTTATGTTCTAGCTTTCCACAAACATGGCACTTGTAATGTGGACAAACAAAAGGCTCTCCAGGCGCAAATTTCCTCTTGAATTTTCCAACTTCATTTTCATGGAGACATTTCACTAGACAATGATGATGGTAAAAGTATCCGCAAATTCCATTAGCACACTTGGTGACCTAACGCAGAAAAAACAGAATGACTTATATGTTATTTATTTAGTTATTACATTGTCGTCCACTGTTGGACCCTATCATCTTTCGATGTAGGACCCGCCTATTTAGAAATGAGTTGTATGTACTGATAAGTGCAATTTATGCACTTATTTAGGTCTCTTAAACTATGCATTTTTCTTCTTTTTTAGTCAATTTCATATTTAATTTTGTGATATTTTTTTCTATTTCAGTAAAAATCGGGAATTGAAGAAAATATTACAATTTTGAGCCAAATCGGACACAATTCAGGAGTTGACGCACCCAATTGGAAGAAATAAAAGTTGGGGAGGTGAAGAAAAATCAAATGGGAGCCAAATTGAAGAAATCAAAAATCTTTGGACTAAATCGATCAAATTTAGATGTTGAGGACTTGCCCTGCAATTAAACTGTGAGGACTAATATGGAATCGGGCACAACTTAAATCTGGTACAACCATGCAGTCGCATGCGGGACAACATGCCTTTACAAAAATTATAACCATGAGACCGCACGTGCGGTAGCATGGTTATATCGGGCAGATTTTCGGAAAACTTTCCAAAATTGAATTGGACTCTGATTTTTTGGGCTTCTTACATCTATTAATACTAATTTCGACCTAAAAATTGAGGAGAATGCCAGAGAAGAGGAGAGAACGAAATTGAGAGCAAAAGTTCGGAGAATTCTAGGAGAATTGAGGAGAAAGTTCATCATTGAAGATTCAAATTAACTCCTCAAGTTCTACTGGGTTATGGCTTCCTTTTATTGTTTTTGTTCTTTCTTTTACAGTATGTTAGGCTAAATTTTCAGTAGCATTAAGGCTAGATGAAACTTTTTGATTGATTGTTGTTTTTGGATTATTATATTGACGTTAAGATGTGGATTTGCTATTGAGTTTTTAATATTGATTTATTCATTCATAATTGTTTGATCACCAGTTATTGAATACTTGTGATTTTTCTTGTGAATCGAGAGATCCTTGACAAGTTAGACCAATATATTAGAAACCATGAGGTCCGATCGGGGACGAGAGTACCCCTGTGCTTTATGTTACATTCCCATGTTTTATTAATGCTTTTTAATGCATTTGTGCGTTGATAATCACCATAGAGATATAGGTGAATTGCACGCATGAATAGGTTGAGCTCTACTCGAGAGAGATTTCTCGATAAAATTGGAAAACGGTATTCAAAAGTAAATTGCGTTGTCAATTTGATAATCCGAAAACAATAATTAGAAGAAAAGTGGATTCGAAGCCTTGATGCTAATCTTTTCTCATTATATCAACTTTTGCAGTTTTGGCATCGTGTTTAGTTCAATTTAATTTTCTAATTCTTGCTTTTTATAATTTTAGCTTATTTTAATTGTTAGTTTAGTTTTAGTATAAAAATCTCATCTTTAATTAGTTTCGATTAAGACTAGCATAAATTAAATGAATTTACTATCAGTCCTCGTGGGTTTGACACTCTACTTTCTATAATATTACTTGTTGACGACCTGTGCACTTGCGGTGTGGATTTATCGGAACAAGTTTTTGGCGCCGTTGAGGGGGACTGTTTTAGTATTTTGTTTAACTTTTTCCTAGCACTAATTCGAACATTTACGTGTGTCATTTTGATTTTAGTTTGATTTTATTTATTTCAACTTCATACGCTATTTTTTTTTTGTTTCTTTTAGGTTTATGCGAAGTGTGAGGCTCAATCAACACCTAGCATTTGATCCTGAAATCGAGCGTATCTTTCGTAAGAGATTAAGAGAAACAAGAGAAGCACAAAAAAAATCGAAAAGAGAAAGATATGGCTGGTGCAGAAGAAAATCACCGAATTCAAAATGGTGAGGAAGAAACTGAGGAAGTTAATGAGGATAAAATGCTGGTTGGTGATTTCATGACACCGCAGATTATACAAAGTCAGTCCAGCATTGTTTACCCTCCATTTGGGCAGCAGAATTTCCAGCTGAGGACATATGTTATCAACCTCTTTCAAAATACACACCCGTTCTATTTTCTAGCCGAGGAAAACTCTCATCAGCATGTTTCTCGGTTCTCAGAGATGTGCCAGCACTTCAAATATCAAGGAATTTCAGATGATGCTATCAGACTCAGGCTATTTCCTCGTACTTTTCGGGAACGGGCATTGGATTGGTTAGATTCGCAGCCCATTCGAAGCATTACTATTTGGAATGACCTTGCTCAAAAATTCTGCACTAAATTTCTCCCTCCAATCAAGATTGCTAAGCTAAGACATGATATATCAATTTTCCAACAATATGAGTCGGAGTCATTTGATGAAGCATGGCTAAGGTTCAAGAGTATGCTAAGGAAATGCCCTCACCATGGGATCAGTAATGGGCAGCAAGTACAATACTTTTATACTGGGTTGCTTCCGTCCTATAAAAGTCTGGTTGATTCTTAGGCAAATGGGTTGATCATAACAAAGACTATCCCTGAGGCAATCGAGCTGTTTGAAAGAATAGCAAATAGTATTGCTATGTGGCCATCTGATCGGAAAAATCATAGACCTCCTGGAGTTTATGCTGTAGATCCTCTTGTCGCTCTATCTGGTAAATTGGACGGTTTAGCCCTCAAAGTAGACAACATCAACCGTCCAGTGAATGCAGTACAATCTAAAGCAGCGGTTTGTGAAGAATGTGGAGCGAACCACAATAGAATGGAGTGTCCTATTCTAGCACAGCAACATTATCAGGTTGACTTTGTCCAAGGGCCCACGCTACCCAAATAATGCATTTTCCAACACTTATAACCAGGGTTGGCGTAATCACCCAAACTTTGGTTGGAGTGATAACCAGAATGGTGGAGGATTTTAAGGACCACAATACGAGCAACCTGAAAAGAAAAGCTCTCTTGAGGATGCATTGGGTCGATTTATGGAGAGAACTGAGAAGTACATGGAGTGCACTGATCAATTTGTGAAAAAAACTGAGACTACTCTCCAAAATTAGCAAGCTTCAATTCAAAATTGGAAACTCAAATAGGGTAGATGGCAAAGGTAATTTCTGGTAGGCCACTTGGGAATTTACCGAGTAATACTGAAGTTAACCCAAAGGAACAGGTAATGGCTATTACCACACGTAGTGGGAAAGAGCTGTCAGAAATTAATGTGAAGAAGCGGTCTGAGGAAGAAACAACAAAAACTGGAGAAAATGAGGTGATGAAAGAGAATAAAAAATCAGAAACAAATGAGAAATCACCCGATCAAGCTCAAAGAGAAGATGCGATCCTTAGAACTTATAAACCCCTATTCCATTCCCACAGAGGCTGAGGAAGCATAAGAAGGATCAACAGTTCTCAAAGTTTCTTGATATTTTCAAGAAACTTCATATTAACATCCCCTTCGCCGAAGCTTTGGCCCAAATGCCCCACTACCTCAAGTTCATGAAGCAGATGCTATCAAAGAAGAAGAAGCTTGAGGATTTCGAAACAATTACACCTAATGAAGGGTGCATCGCAATCTTGCTCAACAAGTTGCCACCTAAGCTTAAAGACCTAGGGAGTTTCTCTATTCCTTGTACTATTGGTAAATTGTGTTTTAAGAATTCTTTATGTGATCTAGGAGCAAGTATTAATTTAATGCCATTGTCCATTTATAGGAAACTTGGTTTAGAAGAGCCAAAACCCACCAATGTGACGTTTCAACTAGCAGATCGCTCCATTCGATATCCATATGGTGTGGTTCAAGATGTTTTGGTAAAGATGGACAAGTTTATCTTCCCCGTAGACTTCATCGTAATTGATATGGAGGAAGATAGTAGAATCCCAATTATCCTTGGAAGACCTTTCCTAGCCACGAGCAGAGTTTTGATTGATGTAGAGGCCGGAATGGTGATTCTACGGGTGGATGATGATCAAGTAAGCTTAAATGTTCTAAAATCAACATCACCACCCAAAAATCCTCAAGTTGGTTTCAACATGGAAGAATCCCCACACGAGGTAGAGCTAAACTGCAAAAATGAGGCAAAATGGACAGAGGGAGATGAGTGGAATCCTAAAGAGGACGAAAATCTCATTTAATTTAAAGGGAAGATGGAAGTATGCAAAGCCGGCAACTGCAAAGAATGCAAGCGCCGGAAAGTGCCACCTTGAGCTTTTACAAACCAAAGTCGAGCTTTAGACTCTAAACGGAGCGCTTGGTGGGAGGCAATCCATCCTCATATCCTTTCCTCGGTTTTATTTTTATTTCTAAGATTAGTTTTGAGTTTAGAGTCAAGTTTTGCATTTTTAGTTTGCATTTTCACATCCTTAGTTGTTTTTCATGTAGTTTCATGTTTTAGAACTAAAAAAATCCACAAAAACTGTCGAATCCCGTGGTTCATTGATTTTCAAGTTCAAAACAGTTGCAAAATATCATTTGAAATCATTAGTATCATGTCACAATTCACATCATTTTACAAAAAAAAAAAGAGAAACACAGCAGCAGGGACGCATGCGACCGTGTGTGCGGTCGCATGCATTACCAGCAACTGTAAAAGCATGCGACCGCACAAGCAGTCGCATGGTAGTAACGGACAGCCCGACTCTGAGTTTAAAAAAAAGAGCCATTATTTTCCTCCAATTTTTCAAACGAGAACCCTAATTGCTTTCTTCCCCAAAATTTTAGCTTCAAAAATAAACCATTAACAATCGATTTTTGAAGAATTCGAACCTCATTCCACCGTATCTCCTTGATTGCGCACTATACTTGGGCAATATTTTGTTATTTTGGTTTTTGTTCGAGTACATAGGCTCGAGTTCCACTGTGTGTGGTTAATCTCTGATTTTCATCATCAATTACGTGATTTCCAGTTGAATTTTGAGCACTCAGGTACACAAAGTTCGTGCTTTAACTCATGATTTACCATGGTTTTGATCCTAGTTGCACAAAATTCTAAGGTTTACATTTGACGGTTTGATAATTTTTGTCCCTTAAGTGATGCTTGTGCTACATTAAGGTTTCAATTTGAACTAAACTCTGTGAATTTGAGTTGAGAATCGAATTTTAAAGAATTATGGCCTACATTTACTGTGAAACAGAGACATGCCCATACTAGTGGATTGTAATTGAATTTCGGATTTTATGTTGAATTTATTGAGGAGTATGGGCCCTAGGATAGTTTAAAGGATGACTTTAGGTGTTGCTGTGATATATTGGTAGCTACATTGCTTGTAATGTGTTGACAATCCCTTACAAACTACCACGCACGCCAAGTGTTCGATAAAATGCTTCAGCGTAATTTTGAGCTTATTTATGTGTTTCTGCTTTATGGCATGGTTCTACATCGTTAAATGAGCATTTTGGTATAAAACCTTCTTGGATTGCATGAACTACGCATTCAATTTGGCCTAGGCAAGGTCGATGCAGTGACTTGAGTCATGGCCTGACGCCGCTTGAGCCGCGCCACTTTCCCTTCACACCCTCATTTTTACTACAAACTTGATCGGATTGCATCCATTCTGGATATATGAATTATTTTTGACACGTACTTTATGTAGTGTGGGTTTGTTTCGTCTTGGAGTCATTTTGCACTATTTTTGCGGGCCCCACCTTTATTTGGTCAATTATTCGAATTTCTTTTGTTTTATGCAATTCTATATAGTTTGGGGGTGTTTTTATAGGAACTATTTGTTAGATTATTATATCTGGAAACTAATTGTGGTCTTTTCTTATTGTAGGTACAATGCCCCATACCAAGAACCCGGGCGGGCACGAAGATGACGGAGAGGGCTCGTCCCGAAAGAGAAAGGGCGGGCTAGGAAGAGTCGAGCACATGAGAGTGCTAGCACTAAGATTCCACGCAGTCGTGGGAGGAAGGAAGAACATACCCTGAAGAAACTCTTAAAGAAGAAGGATTTCTACATCGTTAAGTGGGAGGTAACACTTGGTGATTTTCGGGATACGGTGATTGAAAGATTAATCACCAAAACGGGATGGGAAAAGGTAGCTAGACCTTCCCAGTGCTACAATGATTTGGTCTGTGAGTTCTACGCTGATTTCAATGACCAAATCGACATTCCCAGTACCTCCCACAATCAGGAGACGTAGGTACGCGGCCAGTGGATCACATTCAGCCTGGAGATCATTGATACAGCACTTGGCCTCACACATGATGATATTGAGCCAGTGCCACCAGATGAGGATATTGCTGATGTGGCACACTTTCTTTATGGCTCAGAGGATGCATGGCCAAGCCCCACCGGTTTCACCTATGTTGATCTCCCTGATATCTTAAGGGTGCTCTACATCTTCATCTGCACCAACGTAGAGCCGACCAAGCACCTAATGACACTCACTGAGGACAAAGCTCGATTGTTGTGCCACTTAGCCCGGGAGAGGAAGATTGATCTTGGGAGCCTCATCTATCGGTTGTGGTCGACTTCGGATCAGACAGTGGCCGGCAGCTCATCTTCCCATGCCTTATCTCAAGCATCTGCCTTACTAGTCAGATCCCACTACACTCTCGGGAGTATCCAGCAGAGCCGGCTGCGAGGATCAACATCAAGACGCTCCAGAGCTCCCATCTGCAGAGAGGCGGCAAGAAGACCGACATGGAGACACACCGCCTCCTCCAGCAGATCACCGCACAGCTTGAGGGCCACAATCAGTGGTTTGATGAGCTTCAGGCATCTATGCTTCGCATTGAGGAGGGGCAGGCCAGTCTCAGTCAGCGTTTGGACCATCTGGAGTCCACACAGGGGATCCGTCATGATCCAATTTTCCCTCCACCTCACGGGACTCAGTAGGGGAGTATCTGCCTCTTTTATCTTTTCTATTTGCTTCTCTTTGATCGTAATTGTGTACATTGGGGGCAATGTACTCCATTTTGCTGGGGTGGGGGTACTTTTGTATACTTTTTGATGCTGTTAACTTCTGTGCTTAGATGGTGAAAGATTGGAGTTATACTTCAAATCTTCATATATTTGATGACCATTTGTTATTTTAGCACTCTTCCATCCGGTTTTTTGTTATTATGCATTTGCTAGTGGTCACTAAAAATTTTTTTTTATTTGTTGCGGTCAAGTTGTGTACCGCCGATGATGACAAGGTGCCTAATTTTTTTCTAATAGACTTATAGTTGGATTTGAAACATCATTTGAAAATTTTCAAAATTTTCTAATCACTTATCAGTGCCCGATTCCCTGAAAAGAGCACATAATCATTGTTTAACTCTCGTTCTTGTTGACTTATCACCTAGATGTTGTGTTCCTTTAGGATTACCTATGAGACCCAAGTTTACACTTAGAACCAGGTAGTTCTCCCCAACCACCATTTTAGTATCCAACTTGCCCAAATGGTCTAGTTTGGGGGTGGTAAGACGTAGTGACTCTATGTTGGAGGGGATTGCTGCTGGAAATCTTGATATTTTTGCTTTGGGTTGAAGGATTTCTGGCCAACGAGTTGTAACGGCACTGACCAATACTATTATTCTCCCGAAAAAAAAAGAAGAAAGAAATCACACATGCATTCATTTTCTTTTGCCCCATTCTCTTGCCTCACTGGCCCAAGTGATTAAGTCTGAGGGGTTTTTCAAACCTAGTACCTTGAGTGACGAGCTCGAGAGTCGCCGAACTAAAGCTCTTACATGGGTCCTTGAGAAAGCATTATTGTTGGGGCACTACATTGCATCTCATAGAGTTAGTTACAAAAAAAAGAGAAAAAAAGAAAAAAAGAGAAATTCGGGAAAATCTAGATTAATAGGGGTTTGAAGTGCCGGGAAACAACTTGAAGGGCTAGAAGAAAAGTGGATTCGAAGCCTTGATGCTCATCTTTTCTCATTATATCAACTTTCCCCATCGTGTTTAGTTCAATTTAATTTTCTAATTCTCGCTTTTTATAATTTTAACTTATTTTAATTGTTAGTTTAGTTTTAGTATAAAAATCTCATCTTTAATTAGTTTCAGTTAAGGCTAGCAGAAATTAAATGAATTTACTATCTGTCCTCGTGGGTTCGACACTCTACTTTCTATTATATTACTTGTTGACGACCCATGCACTTGCAGTGTGGATTTATCGCAACATGTACCTCAGGATGCGACAAATCATTAGGCAACCCCAATTCACTACAAAGAAATCAATGGTGTTGCTTGTACTTGTAGTTCTTGCAATAGAAATTCCTGTAATTGAAGAGTTAAATAAAACCTCAAAGAAACTAAAGACAAACAAGAATTAAGCCAGTTAAGTACTCGACACTAAACATACTTCAATTTCATCATTTGTAAACCCGAGAGATTTGAGGAAGCACCATCCTTGGGAACTGGGTGAAAAGATCTCAAGCACTTTCCTTCACAACTGATTAAGATTGAAGAACAAAACTCGGCTTCAATTTCAATATTCAGAAAGATCATCAAATTACGGGAAACAACAGTGTAATTGGAACTTACAAGGCTGGAATACCAGATAAGAGATCCACCATTGTCACAAATGGCACAAATAGGGTCACAAGCATCTTCTTCTTCGTCATCCCTACTATGCAATCTTCATTAATTATTAGTAGTCATCCATACAGAATTGTCCCTCACTAATAGTTACTTTTCGTAAAAAAATATAGAATGAGTGTAATTTAAACTGTTGGTTATGATCCGTGAATATATGGAGGTACTTGAATTTTAAGCCAAATATGGGGAGGTACTTGAATTTGCAATTATTTGTACCCGAATCTAGGATAAATAAGAATCCCATCCAGGCTCATTGTCTAAAGAGTCTAATTTGGGCTATTCATGTACTCAAAAAAGTAAACTTAGCTTAGAATTGAATCGACATTTTTAGGTATCAGATGTGTCTATTTACTTGGATTCCCAGTGAAGGGGATGGGTACGGGTGGGGTAGGGAAAGAGAGATAAAAGCTTGACCAGAAATTGTAAATTTTCATAACTAAAATATCAGCTTTGAAGTGGATTCCCATCGATGAGATTATGCATACTAACTTTAACATATCTATGGCCTCCAAGTGTGTATGATGCTATCAATTCGAATCAATCAATCATGTTTTCCTCCCATGTATGATGGCATCTCTTATCTGGTTTTACTTCTATGTAATTATAGGGATTGGTCTCCGACAATATAATTCTCTGAATCAATTGCTTATACATTGTGCTATTTTTTTTTGTCATAAAGAATATCATCTTCCGGTTCTTCCTCCAATAATCTTTTGGTTTATTTGGTTGGATAGAAATCAAGCTAAGCACAAGGGTCTTGGTATGAATCACCATTACATTATGAAATGTGCCATGTTTATCTTTAATGAAATTGCCTCATCTTCAAAACCAATAAAGTCGACGAGTTCCAACATGTCTTGTGTCACCTAGAAGAAATCGCATCTCGGCTAGTATAAGCATAATTTTAATGAGGCTGTTGAGGTTAATGGAGCTTTTGGGGATGGTGCTTTGCGAGATTATAGAGGCATGTTGTGTTGGGCGTACCATGACTATTAAGGGATTGTTCTGTTGCTTTATCTGAATTTTGTGCTCTTGAATTGGGGCTCCAATATTGTGTTGCTTATGGTATACAACAAGTTTAGATAGAGGTGGATTCCACCATAGTAGTAGATCTCATCTTGCACGGTAAAATAAGATCTTGGAAATTAGTGTATATAATTGAGAAAATTAGATCTTTGGTCTTGTAGCTGGAATATCATATTTTGCATATTTGTTGTGAAGAAAATCATCTAGCAAATTGGATGGCTAATGTAGGTTACCAACAGAAGTGCAAGGCATTTATAATTGAACGGAGGCTATAATTTTCCCAAGGGTATAGCAAGATTAGATAGATTCGGAATTATTTGGTGGTGAGTTGATCAAAGTTAAGTTTATTGTTGACAATGTAAATTTGATGAACTCACCGCCTGATCCGGTCAACTGGTGTTGCACGTATCATGTGGTCATATCCCTGAGTATAATGGCCTCACTAAGGCCTTCTGGGCTCGTAATTCGTCTATCGCTTTTGATGAATTGCACAATAAGCTGGTTACCAGGAAACTCAGTTTGTTTTGCCCTCGACTTCACTACCCACTGGCCCCGCAACAGCCAATGCTACATGCATCAATTCCCATAACTTCCTATGTTTTCCAAAAATAGCAACTCTGCCAATGTCTCACATCACATTGCCCAGCTACGGTCCAATAGCAACAAATCCCAGCTGCACTGTCGGTCTTCATCACCTTTGTCCGGTCCCTGTCCCTACCTTTGTACCTGCAAATTCTATAATTAATAAGGTCACCGTGCCAACAAGTGCCCTAACTTTTGTTACATGCCACTCGTTTATATCCAGGGTTCTTATTCTCATTCTTCTCACCCTTATGGGTCTCCTCATACTTCTCACTACGCCCACAAGCCACCATGCCTGCTAATGACTGGCTCGTTTACTCTGGTGCATCGTACCATATGCGCAACGATTTGAACAATTTATCCCTACACCTGGTTACCTTGTCCCAGGTAATGTCTCAATTGGAGATGGTAAACGATTTCACATTATACAGACTGGTCAAACTACCATCCATTTAGCCCCATATAATTTTCTCTCTAACGGTTTATGCATTCCCACTATTCAACGCAATCTAATTTTCCATTTGTCAATTTTGGGCTCAAAACGATGTTTTGTCGAATTCTTACCTCGTTGTTTTCTGATTAAAAATTTCCAGACAGGAGCCATTATCTTGCAAGGTCTAGTTAAAGACGGGGTTTACACGTCAGCAAACTCCACCAAGCTGAAGCAGTAACCGCCTTCATTACCATTCAAGGCAACTTCGATCTGTGGCATAGTAGATTAGGACACCCTTTCCCTACCATTTTACATTATTTAGCTTCTTGCAATTATATTTTGTTATCATCTAGTAAAAATTCTTAGTCATTTTGTAACATGTACAAGTGCAATAAAAGCCAAAAACTTCCTTTTTATGATTCATTTTTCCAGTACTACACCTTTATTGATTATCTCCCTTGATGCGTGGTCGTCGCCTATTGTCTCATTTGAAGGTTATAAATATTGTGTTACTTTTGTGAACTGTTAACTTTATTTCTATAAAGTTTATTTGTTGGCATTTTTCATTTTCCATATTTGTAATTAAATTAATTAAATTTTATATTTAGCTAATTTAGTTATGAATTTATTTGTTGGACCTTATTATCACATAGGTTTTTATTATAATCTTTGATTTATTTAATGTGATAATCATTGTTCAATTGTGTTTATAATAAACAAGAAGTCCACTGGACACTACAAGTGTAGGGAACGAAAATTACCCTAACTTGTGTCCACATTCGATGTATCCGATTTTTTGGTAAGTCTTCTATTCCATAGAAACTTGATACAAGATAAGGTAAGATTATTATTCCATATTTATCGTTTTACTTTACTTAATTTATCCTACAACTAATGATATTTTTATTCCTTGCAGGAGTTGGAGTTTTATGGTAACTTAAAGTCTTGGCCAACAAGCAACGGGTCACAATAAAACACCAACACAAGAGGAGGCTAGGGAGAACACGTTTGGAGACAAAAATTCATCCACCCCATTCTTGAGAAATGTGTCCTCCTCTCCAACTTAGTTCATTACTTCTTCAAGTTGATTTCTTGATCCAAATGCATGAACAATCCTTGATCAATCATAGATCGGGATTCAAATATCCGGGAAGAGTCCAATCACTAATAGATCAACCCACAATATGAGGAGATCAACACGGGAGGTGAAGATCTGTTGCGGGATCGCGGTTACAATGAGCTACTGAAGAGCAATGGGAGGTTGGGTCATATTACATGCTAGGAGAGACTAACAGGGAGTGTTTCTCGCTATTATCTTTGTTGTTGGTTAATTTATGCGTAAATTACCCTTTAGCTTTGTTGTAAAGATTTAAACTGATTGGATTTAGTATATTGGTTTTGCTCGTAGGCGACGAGCACATGGTTTTTTTCCCAATTGGGCTTCCACGTTAAAAATTCTGTGTTCTTACTGTTTACTTTTCTGTATTCTACTAATTTTCGCAATCGTGACCCAGACTCATCTAGCATACGTAGACGCATTTAGGCTATGACGATTTACATACGCATCTTATATTAAACAGTAAACTGTCACCTGTTAAATCTGAACAACAGAACAAAACACAGACGTTTCTAATTACTAAAATCAGATTACTGGGATAACTAAACTTTTAATTGGTATCAGAGCGGGTTCACTTCTAGAAAGTGAGATCCAATTGTCTAAATGGAGTCGCCTACTACTCTTAGACCCCTATTCTCGATGGATCTAACTATCCCTATTGGAAAATTAGGACGGAAATATATATTGAATCCATTGATGAATGTTGTTGGACTACCACCTTTGATGGTTACACTGCACCCACTGTCACTGTTAATGGAGTTGTGTTTGCTAAACCAAGAAGTACTTTTACTAATCCACAACGTATTGCTGCTTCTTATAATTCTAAAGCCCTAAATGCTATTGTTTCACATGTGGATGCAGATCAATTCAAGTTGATTTCCTCGTTAAGGACAACTAAGGAAGCTTGGGATGCCCTAAAGATTGTGAATGAAGGTACCACTGCAGTCAAATCATGTAGGTTGCAGATGATTACTCATGAATTTGAAGTTCTCATCATGGATGAGAAGGAGGATTTTAGAAGCTTTTAGGCAAGGCTAAGTGACCTCACAAATTCGGCAAAATCCCTCGGTCAAGGATTCATTGAGGAACAAATCAAGAAGAAAATACTCCGATCTCTACCGGACCGCTTCGAAGCAAAGGTAACCGCAATTGAAGAAAGCAAGGATCTCTCATCTATGAAAGTTGATGAACTTGCAAACGCTGTGGATCCAGATGAATCTGACAGTAATAGTGAGGATCCAGACGAATCTGGCAACAATGCAGATGATGAAACAATGGCTGTCCTTATAAAGGAGTTGAAAAAGTATCTCAAAAGCAATTCAAACTCCACCAAGAGAAAGAGGAAGAAACGCATAAAATGTGAATAGTGTGAAGGTTATGGGCATACCGCCTCAAAATGTGCAAACACTTTGAAAAGGATAAGGAATATCATATGGAGCGATGAAGAGACAGATACATCTGACTTGAGCTCAGATAGATCTGAAAATCAGGTAATTACTCTTACTGCTCTAGATTCATCTGGTGCTAATTCTATAAATTTACCTTCTGCAGGTGCTAACGCAGATGCATCTAGCCCGAGATCTGAAGACCTGAAAGAAAAGTTTTAGAAGGCAGAGGAACGGATAGATCTATTTGAGACCATGCTTGAGTTTAACAGACAATCTTTTGCCCAATCTCAAAAATAAAAAGATGATGAGATTGCTAGACTAGAAAACGAGTTGACTATAACTCAAGAGAAGAACAAGCAGACTGAAATTGAGAAGAATTGTGAGATTGCCAAACTCAGAGATCAGCTTGCTAAAGCTCATGAGAAGATTAAAAAACTTGTTCTTGGCACAGCCAGACTTGATGAAATTCTTAGCTATGGAAGACCATTCGATGATAAATCAGGTCTTGGTTATGAAGGAAAAGGAAAAGGCACAGCAAGTGATCATATTGTCTTTATGAAATAAAGTCGTAAAGAAAATAATCATTTAACGACAACAAGAGGTAGCGGTGAAGCTATTCTGCCTCCAGTTGCATCTGCAGCCTCCAGTAGCAGACAAGTTGCATCTAACCCCTCATGTAGTAAACTTACTACATCTGCACCGCTTGGGATCAAATACATCTAGACCGGCATAAATAAGACGATGCTTAGGCCCAAACAAACTCAAACTAAAGGAATGATCAAACTGACTCGTGCTACTGTAGATAACACTGGAGTTGTCCATCACACTCAGGTGCTACCTAAGAGAACTATATCTAGAACATGTCTGCAGGAACCTACTCTAGATACATCTGGCACATCAAGAGTCAGAGCAGATATATCTGTACAGATCAGGATCCAGAATCAGAAGCAAGGGCCATCTATCAATTCTCAGAAACTGAGAGGTCCTATTGGAAAGAAGAAGAAGTTTACTCAAACTTGAATGAAAGCCGAAGTTCCAGGTAAGTACTCTTCCTCTCATGCATGCTTTCACTATAGTAAATTTAATCATGATAAATTTGTTGCTTCACATTCCTTGAGCATGACTAAGTCTTATCATGATAGGTATAATTCCCATAAACATACACCTAGTTCTAGGTCCTTGACATCTGGTAATAATACAAGATCATACAAAATGAACGGTAAAGGTAAAAATGGGAATAGAGGTCAATGCATGTTTGTACCTATATGCTACCATTGTGGGGTTAGAGGACATAAGAAGCCTAGTTGTCCTAAATTTTCCAAAAGCATGCCAAACAAGTGTTCTAATAGGAGAAATTCCACCTCTACAACCAACTTGAAAGGGAAACAAGTATGGATTAGGAAAGTTGATTTGAAAGCTTATGAAAATAAGTTTGTTCCTTTTAAGCTTGTTTAGCCCATTGATCCCGCTTCTTTCACAAAATGAGATCCTATTTTTTTTTACTTAACATTTACTTTTTGTGTGCTCTAATTGCATGTTTCAAAAAAGGGGAAAAAACAACAAAAAGATTTGCTTTTGTTTTGCAATTTCATTTCTGCAATTGTTTTTCATTTAATGTATGCTACGTAAATTTTCTCATTTTTGTGGATGTTACGGGTTGTAGATTATTTGGCTATTGCAGGATGAATCTGAGTGCTAGAAGCTAATACTGAGGCAGATGCATCTGGCATACAATCAACATGCCTCCAGACTAATCTGATAGCACTTCAGTTGAACAATCTTATGGAATAAGTCACTACCGCCAATGCTATAAGGTTTTGTTTCTGATTGAGGCTTTTTATATCTGAGTATAGACCTATGATCAAAATCTTGCTCTAAGCATTGTACGCGATTTGAACGTCCAAGGGTAGGATCAGTGGAAAAAAAGGCTATCAAGCTAAGCCAAGTCCATACCCCTACAAAAAAATATTGAAAAATGATGAAAAATGTGCTAACATTGAAATAAAAAGGGGGAGAATTGAAAAGATGATTTCTGGAGATTGAGCGTAGCTATTTCCACCTCCAAGCGATAATGCCATCTCATTGAAAAAGCCGGCAAAGCCAGACTTGAGAATTCACACTTTTACAAATTTTTATCGGTCTGCTAGTGCACTACAGTGAAAAGCCAATAAGTCAAGGCAGCTATAAAGTATTTGATGGTGATGTATGATTGACCAACGATTGTTTGATTTATACACACACTGTACTTCATGCGTATTTTAATGCATGGTAGATTATAAATTGCCTAGATGCATCTGTCGCTATGGAAGCCGACAGTACCCAGATGAGTCTCCAGGTACTAGATTAATCTCACTCTTAAATTTTGGGAAATTGCTAAATTTTTCATGAATTTTTGTTTGCGGTAGTATATACCAATTTTGACTTTTCCATTTCACCGAAAAAGGGGAGTAGGAGTAGGAGTAGGAGTAGGAGTAGTGTATATGTCATCTCTCTCGTCCACTTTAGGCGGAGTGGTAAGCCAAGTGATAAGTAAATCTCATATTTGAAATTTGGTGTAAATTGACTAATTTGCTTATGTGTTATTTTTCTCTTGATTCATTATTTACTTGTACTTAATTTGAGAGAAAGGATAACACATTTTTTGGGGGAGAGAATTTTGTTGTCTGCATTAATGCTATATTTATCAATAACAAGTGTTTTGGAAAAATAGAAAAAGCCAAAGGGGGAGATTGTTAATTTTATTTCTATAAAGTTTACTTGTTGGCATTTTTCATTTTCCATATTTGTAATTAAATTAATTAAATTTTATATTTAGTTAATTTAGTTATGAATTTATTTGTTTGACCTTATTATCACATAGGTTTTTATTACAATATTTGATTAATTTAATGTGATAATCATTGTTTTATTGTGTTTATAATAAATAAGGAGTCCATTGGACACTATAAGTGTAGGGAACGAAAATTACCCTAACTTGTGTCCACATTCGATGTATCCGATTTTTTGGTGAGTCTTCTATTCCATACAAACTTGATACAAGGTAAGGTAAGATTCTTATTCCATATTTATAATTTTACCTTATTTAATTTATCTTACAACTAATAATATTTTTATTCCTTATAGGAGTTGGAATTTTATGGTAACTTGAAGTCTTGCTCAACAGGCAACCGGTCACAATAAAACACCAACACAAGAGGAGGCTACGGGGAACACGTTTGGAGCCAAAAATTCCTCCCCCCCATTCTTGAGAAACCTATCCTCCTCTCCAACTTAGTTCATGACTTCTTCACTTTGATTTCTTGATCCAAGTACATGAACAACCCTTCATCAATCATAGATTGGGATTCAAATCTCCGAGAGGAGTCCAATCACTAATAGATCAACTCACAACGGAAGAGCTCAACACGAGAGGTGAAGATCTGTCGCGGGATTGCGGTAACAACAAGCTACTGAAGAGTAATGGGAGGTTGGCTCACATTACATGCTAGGAGAGAGTAACATGGAGTGTTTCTTGCTATTATCCTTGATGTTTGTTAATTTATGCATAAATTACCCTTTAGCTTTGTTGTAAAGATTTAAACTGATTGGATTTAGTAGATTGGTTTTGCTCGTAGGCGACGAGTACGTGATTTTTTTCCTAGTTGGGTTTCCATGTTAAAAATTCTATATTCTTACTGTTTACTTTTCTGTATTCTGTTAATTTCAGCAATCGCGACCCAGACTCATCTGGCATACATAGACGCATCTAGGCTACGACGATTTACAGACATATATTATATTAAATAGTAAACTGTCACATGTTAAATCTGAATAACAGAACATAACACATACGTATCTGATCACCAAAATCTGATCACTTGGATAACTAAACTTTCATGAACTTTTGTCTCTTCTGAGGGTTATGGATACTGTATTACTTTTTTGGATCATTACATCAAATACATTTGGTTTAGCCTCATAAAAATAAATCTAATGTTTATAATGTGTTTGTCGACTTTAAATCCTTAGTCGAAAACTAATTCCATGCAAAAATACCAACTCTTTTCGTCGACAAGGATGGCTAATACGTTGCCTTCACCATTTTTCTTACCATTCATGGTTAGCCACCTCATGTTTGCACCTATACTCCCGAACATAATGGCTTATCTGAACAGTGATATTGACACATTATCAAAACTTGGTTCACTTAAGTTACATCATGCCCCAATCCCTATTATATACTTGCCTCACACCTTTGCCACGAGAGTGTATCTCATTACTCGTATGCCTAAGGCCATCATTTGTTACATGTCATCTATTAAATTCATCTTTCCTCAAAAGATAAACTTTTCCAAGTTGCTCATCTTTGAATGCCTATGTTATCCTTGGCATTGACTATACACACGTCACAAACTTGAACCTAAGTGTAAGCCGTGCATCCTTTTGGGCTATAGTAGTTCACATGCTGCCTATCTCTGTCTTGATTATACTATCGGACATGTCTATACAAGTTGTCATGTTCAATTTGTTGGACATCACTTTCCATTTGCCCAAAGCTCAACATCTTTCTCTCAGCCAACATACTCTTCGACCTCGTTCTCCTCGCCCTCTTTTCTTTCACTTCAAAATCTTTTCCTTGTTACTGGATTGGGCTCGGCCATAATGGGCTTATGCAAAACTCCTACTACAGCTGGTACAACTCACTTTGATACATCTGGGAAGCCACTTTTATCTTTACCAAGTTTTTTTAATTTCCTATCATCTTCTACTTCCCACTCAACTCCAACCTCTTTCCTTTTTCCCACCAAATCTGCCTCTAACATTTTCCTTTTATCAGATAATAAAGTTGCAACTTTCTCTTCTTTGCAAATCAATTGGACTTTCTTTCCCCAACTTGTCCCAATCGAGTATCACTTTTTATCTATTTCACAGCTTCTCATTCTCCCTCTTGCTCAACCTTCTTAACCACCACCCCAAATCACCCCACTTGCTACCTCTCTGATATTTATTTACAAACTTTACCTCTCTCACCTCCACCCATGCAAAGTATATGTGTTTTACCCTCATCCACCGTATAGTCCTCCGCTTCATCTCATGCATACCATTTTATCTCCATGCCATGCAAACCCTAATGCAACCACGTGTTCCTTCCATGCAAACCACTGCTCTAAAAAGGTGACTGTCCTTTAATCCCATGACTCACGACCCAAAAATGTCCGCTCCATGATTGTCCACAGTAAATGTCATTGCCAACTACCCAATTGCTCATTTCACTATTCATCCAGACGTCTCTGCTCTCTCAAAAGAGTTGCACACTATTAAATAGGCCTTCAAAGATCTACGGTGGTGCCAGGCTATGTTGCTGTAAATGATCCAGTTACATGGAATGGGACATATGCTGTCGTTCCTAAATCATCTAATGTGCTTATGCGCAATGGGACTTGGGGTTCTCGATCCTAATCACGTGGGCGAAGTTATAATTGGTTGTAAGTAGGTATTTCACAACAAGTGGAAATCTGATGGATCGTTGGACAAGTTTAAAGCTCGACTTATTACCAGGGGTTTCAACCAGCACCTTAGCCTTTATTATCATGACACATTCAGTCCTATTGTGAAATCGACCACCAGTTGTTTCATTTTAGCCCTTGCCTTTGTTCATCGGTGGCTTCTTCACTAGTTGGATGTGAACATTGTGTTTTTGCGTTTCTTGTTGGCTAAGGATATGTTCATGGAGCTGCCTCCTAGCTTTGTCAAGACTGACTTTCCCAGCCATGTCTGCCATCTTCAAAAATCCTTATACTGTTTTAAGCAGGCCCCACAAACCTCTACACTACCTTGATGAAATTTCTTCTATAGTTTGGATTTCAAAATTCAAAGGCCGATTCGTCACTATTTTACTATCATCATGCTGATCATATTTTGTTTATCTTGGTTTATGTGGACAACTTTGTCATCACTGGTAATAGCCTGAAAATTTCTTCACAATTTCTTCGGTCTATCTCATCATAGTTTTCTATTATGGACTGGGCATTGTTTTACTTTCTTGAACTCGAGGTTCTCTCGCACTCTAATATGCTCTTCTTATCACAGCACAAATAAGTTTATGATCTTATACGCTATGCTTACATGACAAATGCAATGCCCTTCACCTCGACTTTCAGCAGCACTTACATCCCCTATCAATGAAGGGGAACCGTTCTCGATTCTTGCTGAGTATCGGTCTGTGGTTGGTTCCCTTCAATATGTTTGTCTCAGAGGAACATCCATTGCCTTTTTAGTGAATGAGCTGTTATAGTTCATGCACCAGTTAACCACTGTTCATTGGAGCTGTATCAAATGCCTTCTATATAACTTTATTGCACCATTGACCTCAGTCTCTATCTTTCTCCCGTGTCTCAATTCATATCATATACATTCTCTGACACTAATTGGGGTGGCAATATCATTGATCGAACCTCCACTGGGTTTATATTGTCTTATGTTTTCTTTCTTGGCTCTATTTCCATTACATTGAGCTAAAAGAAGAAAAAATTCATGGCTCATTCATCCATCAAAGCTAAATATCATACCATTGTTGCTGCTATCACTAAGATAGGTTCAGTCTCTTCTGCGTGAACTTGGCGTGACCTTGCAGTTGCCCATGTCATTTATTCTGACAACATCGGGCTATGCCAACCCAGTCTTCTATTCCCACATGAAGCATATTGCTTTGGACATCTACTTCGCCTATGAGAAGGTGCAAGCAAGGCATTTCTATGTATCCCATGTGTCCCCCTGTGATCAACTCGCTGATGCCCTGACTAAACCTTTTTTGGACCTTGCTTTGGCATCTCTACGTGATCAGATTGGAATCGGCTCGTCCTCCATCATGAGGGGGCATGTTGAGAAACATATTGCTGGTTCCACGCTATAGTCCTTATCCTATTGTTTGTTGTATTTTATCATATCTTTATTATATTTGTAATTAGTTTAGGAGATAAACATTATTGTATATTTATGTTAAGTCCTAGTCTTGTAGGTATCTGCCTGGGGATTCTCATGTAGCTTCTAAATTGTATCTTACTTCATTGCCTTTATCAGAGCTAGCAAAGTCGTTGTGTTTGAATCTAGCAATCACCCATTTAAAATGAATTACGCACGTGTTACCCTTTGTTTGGAAAAAATTAAGTCCCATCTACATGTGAGGGGAGTGTTAAGGATAGTAGTTAAATAATATTAATTGAAACCGATCTACCAATTTAAAATTTTTAGATCAGATGGTTCCACAAATTTTAGTAAGGCTTACAACAAACATTTGGGCATAAATTGTGACTTCTATTAAAAGTGATGTTTCCTTTTGGACCTTGGTCATGTTGCTGGGCTCTTTCATTTATTGCAAATGGGCCATGTTGTTTAGGAAAATTTTAGAGACCTAGTTTGTGTCTATTAAAAGGCATCAATTGGCCCTCATTTCGTAGTCAATCAATGCGAAGCCATCTTTAGCCTCTTTTGCAATTGCCGACTCCCATTCCCAATTACATCATACTTCCATTTTTTTGTGTCTTTAATCTCAAGATCATGTCATGATCAATGAGATTATAGTATAGAGTGCCTTTGTGGGTGTTAATCATTGATTAGCTCGAAGTTTGTAATTAGGCTTGTGTTTTTTTGATCTCTTGGTTGAAGGCTTCGTTGTGCAGATTGTTGAAAGTTGTATCTTGATCTTGTAATTTTAGTGGTGATTTGAGGCCAAAATCCACATCTTTGGAGCCTCAATGGAGAGTAGGGATTTCCAGAGCTCTGGGTCCCCAAAGGGGCCAAATCAAATCATTGTGTCGTTGCTTCTCTATTGTTTTTCTTTGTTTGAAGTTTTTTCAGATTACATTGTGAAAAAATATTTTTGGAAAAGTTGATTAAAATTGATTTAAAACATTAACAATTGGTGTCAAAGCCCTCTAATTTTAGCATTTAGCTGTAAATTTTGGGGATTCTGGCTATTGGATTTTTTTAGCTTCGTTTTAATTGTTCATGTGTTATTATATAATTTTTTGAACAGGATTTTTGATTGATCGGGATTCTCTATTGATCAGGATCTCTGTCGATTGGAGTTATGTGGTGAAAGCAAAGCAAAAAAAAAAATCTCTTCCTTGATCGATAGATTTAGACATTTGCTTGCGTGTGTTCTCCTCCATTGGTTACAGTAGTGTGGTATATCTTTGTCCTCTATTTATTTGCACATGTTTATTTTTGGTTGAATTTATGAGATTATTCAAGTAGAGCGCTACAACTGCTATTCTCTTGGATTTCCTACGAAAGTCTAAGAATTTGGAGGGTTAAGTTCTACAGGACCCTTGGGTAATATTTGTTTTTGACCGTTTTTGCATTCATTAGTTTGATCTCATTAAGTTTCGTGTGATATCTGCTGCATTTATTTGGTTTTTTGTGTGGTTTTTCCTTTGTTAGATTTTTTTGAACTCTTTGCCTCCATGGCTACAATTAGTTTTGAAATTGATGTGCGGTTTGGCTTTGGAGACTTCAATCTTTGGCTTTAGAAGATGAGAATAGTTCTTTTAGAACAAAAGTGTGCCTTTGATCTCACTAAAATATGATGTGCTGAGTACAGTGCTGCTACACGGAAAGAGTTAGACGAGCTTGCTTTGAGCTCCATCTTTCTCACGCTTTCAGACAATGTACTCAGAAAGGTTGGTGAGCCACAACTGTAAAAGGTTGATGGGACAAATTAGAGAGTCTTTATCTCACAAAAACTATGCCAAATAAATGTTATCGTTTGAAAAATTCTTTTATTTTAAATTTGATCCTACTTTTAATCTCAAGGAAAATATTGCCAGATTTACAAAAATTAGTCAAGATCTTCAAAACTATCAGGAAAAAGTTTCTGATCGTCAATAAGTCATAGCATTTCTAAACTTGTCGGGGGACAAATATTAGGATTTAAGAAATGCCCTTGAGTATGGAAGGGCGGATTTGAGTGTTGACATTATCTTGTCTTCCATAAGGAACAAAGAATTGGGACTCTAGTCACAACATTCCATTTTTAAATTTGAAGCTTTTATTGCTAAGGGAAAATTTCAAAAATCTAGGAATAGTTTTGTTAGTACTTCAAATTCTGGTGATTTTGACTCACACAAATCCAAGAAAGGTAAGAATCCTGCAGGAAAAGGGTAAGTCTAATTCGAAAGGAAGAACAAGGGTAAAAAATAAGTATAAAAAATGCTACTACCATAAAAAGATAGGACATGTAATAGATGATTGTTTCAAGAGAATAGTAGATTTAAAAGAAGTTGCAAAACTTTCTAAAAAAGGTGTTACATATGTTTTAAATGATCTTACACATACTACTGGTGCTATTTATGCTACCATTTTTTAAAGAACTCTAGCACTAAGTGGATTTTGGACTAAGCGTGTTCTTTTCATATATGTCCTATGAGAGAATGGTTATCTAATTTTTGTGAAATTAATGGTGGCATAGTTCACTTGGGTAATGATATGTGTTGCAAAGTGAAAGGTGTTGGAAATATATATATAAAATTTCCTAATAACAAATCTTTTATACTTGATAATGTCAAATATGTGGCTGATCTCAAAAGGAATTTGATATCTTTGGGGTGAATGGGATGAGCATGGATATGAAATTAACTTGGAAAACAAGACGTGTTCTCTTTATGTTGATTTTGTGAACATATTTTGAGTACCTAAAGTGAATGGTTTGTATCTTATTCACGCATCTCCTTTGCTTGCTTCTTTTGCTGTGGTTCAACACACGATTAAGACTGTACTTTGGCACAAAAGGTTAGGCATATATCTAAAAAGGGACTCAAAGCTCTTTTCTGAAATTGGTTTTCTTGGAAAAGATAAAATTGAAAAACATTCTTTTGTGAAAAGTGTGTTATTGGAAAACAATATAGGATGCCTTTTGACTTAAGCATATGTTCATGTAGACCTGTGAGGTCTTGCTACAGCTCAAATTGTTTCTAGATTTAAGTATTACTTGATTGTTGGGGATGATTTTTCAAGTAAAAATTGGGTAATTCTTTTAAAATCAAAATATGATACTTTTCAAAATTTTAAAGATTGGAAAACCCTTTGTGAAAATCAGACAAGCCTAAAATTGAAAGTCTTAAGGACCGACAATAGGCTTTAATTTTGTAATTCTGAATTCGATCAATTTTGCAAAGAAAATTGCATATCCTAAGGCATAGGATAGTTGCACACACCACTCAACACTATAGTGTTGCTGAAAGCTTGAATAGGACCTTGTTAAACAAGGTTAGATGCATGTTATATAGTGCAGCCTTACCCAAAATATTCTGGGGAGAGGTTGGCATGACTGCATCCTCCCTTATTAAGAGGTCCCTTTCTTCTGCTATTAACTCTAAAATCTCTGAACAATTGTAGAGTAGTCATTCTTTTGACTACAGTATTTCAAAATTTTTTGGATTTTCAGTTTTTTCACATAAAAATCAATGAAAACTAGAACCTAGGGCTCTTAAATGCAAATTTCTTGGATATGCTGAAGCGACTAAAGGTTTTAGACTTTCGCATTTTGAAAATGGGGATTATAGAGTTATAATTAGTAAAGATGTGATTTTCAATGAAAACAAGCTCCCTTGTTTAAAAGAAATGATCTTTGAAAACATTACTAGTTAAATTATTGAAAAAATAGAGTTTTGATATTGTGTTTTGCGAAGATTCTGATCCCAACTTTGTTGATCTACCTGAGTGGGATGCTCTCCAAGGCAGAGCTACTGAAAATCATCATGATATTTCTGAGGAAGAATCTAATTCGGAAGAATCTAATTCAAAAGAATCAGACACTACTATGATAATGTGGATGTACGTCCTATTCAAAATCCCTTGGTAGGCTATCAACTTGTGATAGACAGGCCTAGAAGGGCTGTAAGGCCTTCATCTAGAGTGTCTGACCCTGATTTTGTTTCATTCTTTTCTATCAGTGCTTCTATTGAAAATAAACCTAATTCTTTTAAAGAAATTTTTTTATCAAAAGATAAAAATCTTTGGCCTTCTACCATGAAAGAAGAAATGGAGTCACTTTCTAATAGAAAAACAAAGGTTTTAGTTCCTGAACCTAAACAACAGAAAGTTGTGAGTTGTAAATGTATTTTTTAAATAAAAAAAGGTGACTTAAATGAAAACAATTTGAGGTACAAAGCTAGATTAGTTGCTGAGGGATTCTCTCAAAATGAGGGAATTGATTGTAATGAAATATTTGCTCCCATTGTGAAATATACATCCATTAGATTTTTTTTTCCTTGGCTATTTGTTTTGATTGGGAAGTTGAACAACTTGATGTTAAGACAGCTTTCCTTTATGGTGATTTAGATGACACCATTTGCATGAAACAACCTGGGGGTGTTGTGGATAAAGCCAAACCTGATTATGTCTATGTTCCTGCAGGGTCCTTTTATGGTTTGAAACAATCCCCACGCCAATGGTATAGAAAATTTGATTCTTTTGTTTCATTCCCTTGGTTTTAAAAAGAGTAGTTATGATCCTTGTTTGTTTTATAGAGGTGATGGTGGTGTTTAGTCTACCTATTTGCTATTATATATGGATGACATGCTCTTAGCGAGTTATAGTAAATTTGAAATTGAAACGAGCAAACATTTTTTGTAACAAACTAATTGTATTCTCAAAATAGTTGAAAGATTTTCATGCTTGAAGCTAAACATATTTCTGTAGCTCTTGTTGATAAACGAACCAAATATACCAAAGGAATAGGAATTTACTGATAATAACCAATGTACAATGTAACTAGTACAATACGTCTTCGACAGATCGAAACCGAGAACTTGCACAAACTTAGTTTGCTGTCCTCAGTCAAGATTCGCCTCCTATTAAATGCTTGTAGGACTTCCAGAGAACCGGATTGAAGGATTTGACAAGCCTCAACTTTTGATTCTTCAAGCAAAGGATTGAAAAGGTTGATGCAGAGAAATATAACTTGTTTCTTGGTGAAAATGGATTTTTTTTCCTTCTTGTCGTTGTTCTATTTTTTCCAAATAATGTTCTATATATATATAGAACATTCACACCTCTTATGGAAAGACACACCTCTATGTGAAACCTCATTCAGACCGGATATAAAATGAGTGGAAAGTCGCAACTCTTCACTGCATAACCGTTCTTGTTCTTTCCAGAATGAAGGTACAACCGTTTCTTTTCAAAGACAAACTTATAGGGATTAGCTATGTTTATTATTTATATTATTTGACCAATAATCACAACAATCCCCCACTTGGTCAAACAATAAAATGCACTATCTTCACCACAAGTTTTCCAATATTTATGCATAAGGAATGAATATCTTTTGATTTGAATTCATCCTTAGCTGTCTTCTGCAAAGTGCCATCGAAATCATAGGTAGCTCGCTGGCTTTGAACCTATTATTCCATGTGATAACACCGGCAAAATTGGCACACAAATATCAAGCTCCGACATCAAACACGCTTTGCGCTAATATGGCCTTGCGGACAATCCATTCGTAAACTTTTAAAAGAAAACTCCAACTCTTTCCTGAAGCGGCACCACCTCAAAGTTCATATAGGTGAAGTTCTTACAGTTTCATTGTCACGTTTAGTAAAACTTGATTTTCTCAAGAAATCTGAACTTCATTAAGGTTTTAAATAAACCAACCCTCAACCGTGACAACCAGTACTTCAACCTAGGATAGGATTAAGGAGATTAAGTACTGAAACATCTACCTCAGTAACTTGTTCTTACCCTTTGAACCAGAAATATACTATTTAGCATGATCCGGTAGGGTTGCCATTACATGGTAGATTTTTTAAAATTGGAGTTTCAACCCCATCCTACTAGTTGTTTCACGAACTAAATCCCTTGTCAGAGGTTTAGTTAAAGGATCAGCCAAATTCATCTTTGATCTCACATATGTAAGAGAAATGACTCCATCTTTAATCAATTTCTTTACATAATTATGTCTTAGACTCATATGTCTAGACTTTCCATTATACACATCATTGTATGATTTAGATAGAGTGGATTGACTATCACAAAATATTGGTATGGAAGACATGTTCTTCTCGCCCGCTGGTATCTCATACAAAAAATCTTTTAACCATTCTGCCTCGTGACCTATCTCTGACACGGCCACAAACTCAGATTCCATTGTGGAATGAGTTAACACTGTTTGTTTCTTGGACTTCCATGAAACAGCACCTCCACCCAATGTAAAGATCCAACCTCTAGTGGATTTACTTTCTACTATGCTAGATATCCAGCTAGCATCGGTATAGCCTTCAAGTATAGCTGGGAAAAGAGTATAATGAAGACAAAGATCCTTGGTTCTTTTTAAGTAACCAAGAACTCTTTCTATTGCCTTCCAATGTTCTCGACTAGGATTAATAGTAAACCTACTTAGCTTGCTAATTGCAAAAGCTATATCAGGTCTAGTACATTGCGCAATGTACATTAAACAGCCAATTGCGCTTGCATACTCAAGTTGTGCTACTGCCCTTCCATCATTTTTCTCAAGTTTCAAACAAGGATCGAACGGAGTGTTTACTTCCTTAATCCTTAAGTGTTTGAACCTCCCAAGCACATTTTCTATGTAATGTGATTGTGTTAGCGAAAAACCCCCACTATTTCTTGTGACTTTAATACCTAATATGGTATCCACTTGTCCAAGATCTTTCATTTTAAATGTGGAAGATAGAAACCTTTTAGTTTCTTCAATACCCATCATAGTATTGCTCACAATCAACATGTCGTCTCACGATAGACATACCATCACAATTACACCGTCATACTCTTTTATGTATAGACATTTATCAACCATGTTGTGTCTAAATCCATAAGAGACAATTGAAGCATCAAATTTGTCATGCCACTTCTTAGGAGCTTGTTTTAAGCCGTAAAGTGATTTTATTAACTTACACACCTTCTTCTCATTTCTGGGAAGGACAAACCCTTCGGGTTGTTCCATGTATACCTCCTCTTCGAGATTCCCATTGAGAAATGCCGTCTTTACATCCATTTGGTGTATAAATAAATTATGAATGGCAGCTAACGCGAATAAGATTCTAATGGAAGTTATTCGTGCTACAGGTGCATAAGTGTCAAAATAATCTATCCCTTCTCTTTGTCTGTAACCTTTGGCCACTAACCTCGCTTTGTAAGTGTTTAAAGTACCATCTGTGTTGTACTTCCTTCTAAACACCCATTTACAACCGATAGGCTTAGAACCTTGTGGCAAATCTACTAATTCCCAAGTGTTATTAAACATAATTGAATCCATTTCATCTTTTATGGCGTCTTTCCAAAACATGCTATCTCTAGATGAAATTGCTTCTTTATAAGTTTTAGGCTCCGATTCGATTTGCAGAACATATGGAATTGTTCTCATGATGCTCTTCTCACTGCCTTCTACTAAATAGAAAGTCATGAGTTGAGAATCTATCTCATCTGGTCCCAAACTTTTTTCTATTCGAGTTCTTTTGCTTCTACGTGGTTCCACGGAGTCCTCCACAAGACGTGTTTTATCCATTGTACCGTAGGTGTATCGAGTTTCCTCGATGGTTCACTTATATCCTTATTAGCAAATGATAATGAATTTTCAAAGAACTCTACGTCCCTGGATTCAATTATTGTATTAGTTTCCAAATTTAGGAGCCGATATGCCTTGCTATTTTGAGCATATCCTACAAAGGCACACTTGATCCCTCTAGGTCCGAGTTTAGTCCGTTTTGGATCAAGGTTCTTGCAATAAGCAAGACATCCCCATACTTTGAGATAACTAAGGTTCGGTTTCCTCCCTCTCCATAATTCATAAGGAGAAACCTTCAACCTTTTTGAAGCAATTCTATTAACAATAAAACAAGCACTAAGTATGGCTTCCCCCCAAAGATTAAAAGACAATTTAGCATGTAATAGCATAGCATTCACCATTTCAACCAAAGTCCTATTTTTTCGTTCAGCTAGTCCATTTTGTTCCGGAGTCCTAGGGGCACTATATTGATGTATAATGCCATGTTCTTCACAAAAGTCACTGAAATCTCTAGAAGAGTACTCACCACCTCTATCACTTCTAAGGATTTTAATTTTCCTATTTAATTGATTTTCGACTTCACTTTTGTATGATTTAAACATAGTTAAGGCCTCATCCTTATGCTTCATTAAATATACGTAACAAAATCTAGAGCAATCATCAATGAAAGTAATAAAATACTTATTACCACCTCTAGTTTGCATGCCGTTTAATTCGCATATATCAGTATGAATCAAGTTTAATAGCTCTAAAGACCTTTCAACACTTTGAAAAGGTTTCTTTACCATTTTGGACTCAACACATATTTGACATTTCTCATGTTCTAAGTTCTTACAAGTAAACATTCCACTTTTAGTCATTCTATGCAGAGTAGAAAAACCTATATGACCTAACCTTTCATGCCACATAGATAGAGAATCAACAACACTATAGTTCAAAGCAATATTTTTATTGGTGTTGTCAATAGTACAAAGCTTGGCCATGCCATCACACGAATAGCCCTTTCCAACAAACACACCCTTACGAGAAATTATAATAGCATCGGCCGTAAACACAACGTAAGCGGCTTTGTTCAATAAAGTACCGCTAACCAAATTTCTAGACATGTCGGGCACATGGAAAACATTAGTTAAAGTGATCTTCTTTCCCGAAGAGAAGGTCAAGTCAATTATTCCCTTGCCATGGATCTTCGATGGACTTTTGTTTCCCATACGAACGTCTTCATCCACAACATCTTGATAAGTTTTGAAAAGTGATTTATCGTAGCAAAGGTGAATGGTGGCACAAGTATCATACCACCATCCAGGAATTTTCTTCCCACTTACCGAGTTGACATAGTGACTTATTGTAGCGACTATGTTATCAGTGTCTACCGCTTCAACGGTGTTAACTCTACTAGTTTTGCCATCTTTCACAATCTTCCTGTGCCTGCATTCACGTGCCAAGTGTCCGGCTTTTCCACAAACAAAGCACGGTCCTTTGGTAATGGTTTTCTTTCGTTTTTTGTCTCTCTCGGAGAATTTTCGCTTCTTCGAATTGTTAGGTGGTTTGTTTCCATCAATGGAATTTGCCTTGGATGTACCTTCATGAGAATTTATGTTCTCGTCTCTCACCCTCGTTTCCTCTTCGATACGAAGGTGTTTGTGTATGGCTTCTAAAGAGAAGTCCTCGGTGCTATGAAGTAATTTCTTTCGGTAACCTCTCCACGAGTTGGGCAATTTAGATATAATCGCACCAACTTGAAAAGTTTCCGGGATCTCCATATTCATAGCTTTCAACTTATTGGCAACAACCTGTAACTCATGAACTTGTGAAAGTAAAGAAACATTGTCAACAAACTTAAATTCCATGTACCTTGCGATAAGAAATTTTTTGGTGCTTTCTTCTTCAGTTTTGTACTTCTTGTCAAGTGCTTCCCATATGTTTCGTGCCGAAGAAACATTGATGTAAAGATCATACAGCCTATCCGACAAGGCATTCAGAATGTGACCACGACATATGACTTCGTCTTCCTCCATTTTCTTTCTTTGATTGGTTATCTCCTCCGTGTTCTCGTCCGTTGGATCAGGTAGAGGAGCCAGATTAGGATCCAATAAGTAGGAAACCTCCATCGAGGTTAATAAGAAGGAAACCTTATCTTTCCAACGAGAGAAATTGGTTCCATCGAAACGGTCGAGACGAACCAAATCTTGGTTCATCATTTTGATTGTTGCCATTGCAGTATCCGAATCCATCTTAGATAATCTTGATTGAGATTGTTGATAAATGAACCAAATATACCAAAGGAATAGGAATTTACTGATAATAACCAATGTACAATGTAACTAGTACAATACATCTTCGACAGATCGAAACCGAGAACTTGCACAAACTTAGTTTGCTGTCCTCAATCAAGATTCGCCTCCTATTAAATGCTTGTAGGACTTCCAGAGAACCGGATTGAAGGATTTGACAAGCCTCAACTTTTGATTCTTCAAGCAAAGGATTGAAAAGGTTGATGCAGAGAAATATAACTTGTTTCTTGGTGAAAATGGATTTTTTTTTCCTTCTTGTCGTTGTTCTATTTTTTCCAAATAATGTTCTATATATATATAGAACATTCACACCTCTTATGGAAAGACACACCTCTATGTGAAACCTCATTCAGACCGGATATAAAATGAGTGGAAAGTCGCAACTCTTCACTGCATAACCGTTCTTGTTCTTTCCAGAATGAAGGTACGGCCGTTTCTTTTCAAAGACAAACTTATAGGGATTAGCTATGTTTATTATTTATATTATTTGACCAATAATCACAACAGCTCTAGCCAATCATTTTAAACCTTCTCCTAAAAATTGTCCCAAAACTGAAGATGAAAAGGCTATAATTGCGATGTTCCTTATTCAAATGTTGTTGGTTCTATTATGTTTTTAATGGTGTGTACTATACCAGATTTAGCATATTCTTTGAGTGTGCTTATTTGGTTCATGTCTAATCCTGGTGAGCTTCATTGTTCTACAATGAAGTGGCTTTTGAAGTATTTGAAAGGAATTTCTAACATGAGACTAATGTTCCATAATTATACAGGTGAAATCTTTTTAAATGGTTATGTAGATTTGGAGTTTGGCGGTGACATTGATAAAAGAAAATCTACATCTGCCTATTTCTGCTCCCTGTGTAACATTTGTGTGAGTTGGAAAGCTCAATTGCTATAATTCACCGCTCTCTCTTCAATAGAGCCAAAATATGTTGATGTAGTTGATGCAGTAAATGAAGGTTGTGGTTGAAGAGGGAACCATTAGGTTGCTAAAATAGCCACTCAATACCCAGCAGATATGGGGACTAAAGTCATAACCATCATCAAATTCAAGAATTTCTTGATTATGCTTAACATTCTACAATGTTAAACTCCTTTACTATTGATTTTTTTTTTTTTAACCTTCTAACTTAAGTTTTTTCTTGTTGCGGGTACTTCGAGGCAATGATACAAATGTTGGTTAATGAAGTCTCAAATTTACCACGGTTACCGGGTCGTATCAAGATGCATATTGTTAAAAGTGATGCTTCCTTTTGGGCCTTAGTCACGTTGCTCGGTTTTCATTTATTCACCAAATGGGCCATGTTTTTTAGGGAAAAATTAGAGATCTAGCTAGTGTCTATTAAAATGGGCAATTTTGTGCTCATTTCACAATCAATCAATAGAAGCCATCTTTAGGCTCTTTTGCAATTGACGACTCCCATTCCCAATTACATCATACTTCCATTCTTTTGGTATCTCTAATCTAGTGGTGATCAAGAAGATTATACTATAGGGAGTCTTTGTCGATGTTAATCATTGATTAGCTCGCAGTTTTGTAATTAGGGCTCGTGTCTGTCTGTGCGATGTCTTCGTTGAAGGCTTCATTGTGTAAATTGTTGAAAGTTGTAACTTGGGCTTCTGGTTTTAGTGGTGATTTGAGGCCAAAATTCACGCTTGTGGAGCCTCAATTGAGAGTAGGGATTACTTGAACTCCGGGTCCCCAAAGGGGACAAATCAAATCCTTGTTGATTACTTTTCTATTGTATGTTTTTCTTGCTTTGAAATTTTTTGGAATTTGATTTTGAACAAATATTTTCACAAAAGTTTATTAAAATTGATGAAAAGGCTTAACAACTTCTACGTTTCACATTTATAAACCTATCAAGGGACCAAAAAGAAAAAAAAGGAAAAAAACCTTATTAGGATGTCAGGTTTTCTCCTTATAAGATTATTAGATTCATCTTTGAATTTCACATTTACACTCATCGGTTCACAAAGTTGCATGAACATATTTTTATCTCTGCACATGTGATTGTGTCTATGCTGTGAAGGTACAAATTGTTGAATTTTATTTTCTTCTCCTTTGTGTGAGTGGAGTCAAGCTAAGTTGCTTCTTATTTTCGGCAAAATGTTCTTATTCTCCGATTTAATTTAATTTGTCGCTCTATACTCACAAACGAAATGTCGGAACCTCTTATAATTAATAGCATTGAACTTTCGATTTTTCATACCATTGCTTAGTATTGTTACCATTAATTCCACGTCCTCCCCCTGGAGATGAATTCGTTTACCTTTCTTTTGTTTTTTTGATATCTTACAATTCCCTCTCTGTCTTCGATCCTTCGGGATGCGCATGACCATGGCCATGTCATCTCATGTTACCTCTATTTCTTTCCTTCTTTCAGCATGACCATTGTTCAAAGTAGTTCCTAAGTACTTTGATTCTTTCTTTTAATGCTCTTTTTTATGCTTAAAAAATGTTCCATAGCCAGGAATACCTTTCTTTTGTTTTTTTGATATCTTACAATTCCCTCTCTATCTTCAATCCTTCGGGATGCGCATGACCATGGCCATGTCATCTCATGTTACCTCCATTTCTTTCCTTCTTTCAGCATGACCATTGTTCAAAGTAGTTCCTAAGTACTTTGATTCTTTTTTTTTAATGCTCTTTTTTATGCTTAAAAAATGTTCCATAGCCAGGAAGCAAGCTTACGAGGGAAAATTACCATAAGCTTTTTTTAGAAACATATAGTGTGATACATTCTACTCGTATGTTGGGGATAGTGCCCTTAAATCATTGCTTTTTATATTTTTTTTAGAAATTAATAAATGCGATATTTATTTTTTAACATATTAGTATGTTGCATGTGATTTTATTGTCATAAAAATCATAGAATAAAATCCCTAATTTATTGGATGTAACCACAATCTTAGTATATAACGATTATATACAACAGGATTAAAATTGTGGATAGTAAACTTAAATTAATTCCGCGATGAAATTAATTAAAGTATGAGATCTTTAATTAAAGCATCCTAATCCGGTCCACGAACATTGTGAATGTGACCGTCTTATCCGGACCGTCAATATGGAGACATCTAAGTGGGAGTGCTTATATATAATGAGATTATATAGGATTTTGACTGATTTAATTTGCTATTTCACAAATAAATTTCGTTATCTTTGTGAAATTCAAATTAAATCATAAGGATGATAATATATGGATAGATCTTAATTTTGTAGTGAATATAAAATCCTGTTTGTTTCAATTTTCTTTTTAATTTGCTGGTTTACGTCTGCAATTGAGAATTCACAACATTGGAATTTTAGAATCGCATTTAAAATAAATGGTTTGGAATATAATTCATAGACATGGAATCCATTCCTTCCTGTGGGAAGTAGAAAGGTTGTTCCCTCATTTATTAATTCTAGAACTGAGTGTTGGGCTTAGCTAATTTGTAATTAGTATCACTCACTAGTGAATTAATGGTAAATGAGGATAAGAAGTAATTGAGAAGGTAAACAAAAAATTCCTTGATCAATTACGAATTGTCTATGGAGGATTAATCCATACGTAGTGATTATATCAATGGACAGTTCAAATTTGTATAGTAAAATATTCTATAATTATGAAGAGTGCAACCTCATATATTTAGTGGAGTAATAATAGAATTAATAAGTTGAAAAAATTAATTAAAGAGTTTAATTATTTTTTTCAATTTATTGGAGCTTTTAATTATAGATCCATGGTCCCTTCTGCGTCTTCCAAATTAATGACGAAGTTGAAAGGCAACTTAAGAGATTCTAAGAGAATATAAAAAAGTATTTTCCATAAACTATGAGGGTTTAAGAAATAAATATAATTAATTGTAAGATATTAATTATAATTGATTATAATTATGAGATAATTATAAATCTTAATAATATCCAAAAATTTTTAGAAATTTGTAGAAAATATTATTTAACATATTAAAGGTGAGTTATGATAGGATTTAAACTCTGCTTTTCAGAGGTTGGATCCTAATAGGATTAGGAAAAACATACAACTATAAATAGAGATCACCAGGTAGTACAAATAATGCTGCAAGGCTGCATTATTTTCGTTCCCTTAGTCTAAGAGTTAGGTTGTGTGAACGTTTTTGTGTTCTCCATTTTTGTGTTTTATAGTATAGGTTCCCACCTAAATCAGTAAGCTCAACTCTACATTTTCATGTATTAAAACAACGTAGAGAAAGAATTAGGAATTCTAACTTCGTGTTTGTAATGCCTACACATATACTACCGTCAATTGGGAGAATCGTACTGGACATCCCATGGTTTCTACTAGATCTTGTTGCCCTCTAAATACTGTTAAAGGTTTGTTTTCGAGATCCTTCTTTATAGATCTGTTAATCCATATTAATCGTTAATTTATCTTCATATGGTTGATCCCACATTTATGAAAATTTATAAAATTTTTAAGAAATCGCTTTCGCTATGTCAGATCTGATTTGACAATGCGAAATTTTTAAATACCAAAATCATTCCGGTAACGCAATAATTTCCGACAACATAATAATTAATAAATTTTATTTATGAAAAATTAGTCATAATACAATATACACCTACAAAAATGGGCCCCATGCACAGATGGATGTAGCCTGAAAAGTCATCTACAATAAATTTACAGATGTACACTCATTGCATATTCTCTTTCTACAAATGCGTTTTTAGGTTTGTTAAGAATAAGCATCAATAATAATGATTAATGTAAAAAGATAGAATCCTTCCCTAAAAAAAAAAGATAGAATACTGATAATATAAAAATTAAAAAATCAAATAACTTTTTCAATTTGTTACCAAGATCTTTATAATGATAGTCAGCATTTAAAAACAAGTTACAAACCAACCAAAGAAGTTGAAAAATAAAATAAATAACCCGGAATGAGTACTTGAAATACAAAATATGATAGACAAATGGATTCAACCTAAAACAATAGGAACAAATTAAGACTCGTCAACTAACTTTCCCGATATACTCTTGCAGAAAAAAAAAAAAAATTATGACCGAAAATTTAAGAACATGAAAAGTGGGGTTTTTTACATTGAAAGAGAGAAAAAGTAATCTAGTATTTAATGTAATTAATAATTGAGTACAAAATATAAAATTGCCGTTTTGTATTCCATAAACTCTTTCAATTACCAATGAAAAGTACATTATATTATATAAGAGGAAACAAAAAGGAAATGAGGAAAGGAAAAAATATATAAAATAAAAGAAAAGAAAAGGATGGGAAAAAAAAATCTAAACAAGAGAGATAAGATATGAATGGAAAAAATAAATTAGGAAATGTACGGGAGGCGATTCGAACCTCATACCTCGGGTAAAGATAAGGTAATTATTAAATTTCAACTATTTGACTTGGAAATTATTTTATTTATTAAAGTAAAACTACGAAATTTATCCAATATTTCAAAGATATATTTAGAAATATTTTGGATTAAGTTGGAGGTAGAAGTGGACTATAGCCCAATCCAGTGGCGCCCCCACCCCCTCCAACCCCCAAAAAAAAAAAAAAAACCTATGCCTCTGCTCCATATGTAAGTCCTTCGATGCTCATAACCTCTAAGGCTTTAGTTTTTGCAACGGTGACTATAATATGTTCTTAGTCTTAGATTGAAAGATCATACAATTACTTTCACCATTAGTGGCCTTCATTTATTAATAACTCCCAATATTTTAAACAATATTCGGAAATAGGTTGCATCATATCGTTCTTTTGTACAAATCCAACTTAATTAGCTCTTCAAGTTTGTCGACAAATTAACCTCCTCAACTTTCTCTACTCCATGGGCACTGGGCACTGTGCACTGTGAAGCTTTTCCCAAGCTTTGTTAAGTGTGGTTCTTGCTTGAGGTGCGTGAGTCGGCCGACTCATGCCTGACCCTTCGAAGAGTGCATTTTAGTCCGTTATGGGCCCGACCCTTTGGAGAGTGCATTTTAGTCCGTTATAGTTAAGATTCGATCAATTTTTTTAATAGAAAAGGGCCCAAATTTAAATTTAATGCAAATTTGTAGGCCTATTTTTAAGCAAAATAATGGACAAAATCAAGTATTGAATCCAAATTTATGGGCCTTTTTTTAACTTAAAAGAAATTTAGCACAATTTTTTTGTGAAGGTTTGTTTATTTCTTTTAGGCCCATTTTGCTTCAATTAAGATTAACCACTTTGCTTGAATTAGAGGATACTAACTTGAAGAGAAAACTAAAAAAGAGAGGGAAAAAAAAAAAGAGAGAGATAGAAACTGAGTAAGTCGGCATAAAATAAAAAGGGGGAAAAGGGAAAACTCAAAGAAAGAGAAGCCAACGAGCTAGTCAGCTTCCTTACGTTTGCGTTGGCGCTTTGACCAAGCTTTTTATATTTTTTGTTGGCTTATTATTGTGTGTTTAACTAATTCTTACTGTGGCTAGTTTAATCTCGTGTGTTGCTTTAAATTAGCTTTACGGAAAAAAAATAAAGGGCCCATTTTGTGGAAAATAAATAAATAAATAAAGGGGCCTATTTTTAGAAATCTTTGGAAGTTCAATCAGGCCCAATGAAGAAACAGAACCCTCCCTGTGATTGGATCCAACTTCCAAGATCATTAAGTCATTGATAAATGACATAGACAGCTTTTTCTCTCTCTCTCATCTCTTTAAACTGAGTAACTACACCTTATGAATCATATATTTTATATTTTTTCTCGGCGATCTCTTGTAGATCGCTTGAACCAAAACATGCCCTTTTTTTGTTTTTTCCTTTGTAATGGTTGTTTTTATCAACTAGTGAGCGTTGAAATGAATTATATCATTTGCAATTTTCTTGAAAAATCTTACTCGCTCTTGTACCAACTTGTTAAGAAGATGATCAGTTGGAAATATGATTAATTGGAGGGATATTTTGAGAGTAGACAACTTATTTCATTTCATTTTTAAGAAGCCTTTGTTTTCCTAGCATTTTGGTTATTGTGAGGACAAGTGAACGCTTCTAATAAAGTACTAAAATAAAATTCTCTTTCGAAAAGATTCTCAACCACTTTCACAATCTATTAAAACTCCAAAATCCATTTAAAAACAAGATAATCAACGGACTAACTATGCATAAGTTTAGTTTAGAATTATAGAATTCTAGACCTGGGACTTCGTATCAAATATACGCTGCTTATGATAGAATTTTGGGTTACTTCCATTTGTGCAGGGACTTTATTATAAATGGCTGATTTGGCGTAATGATTGCAGAAAAATCCGATCCGATCCAAATCTGATGGATACCTGATCCGAATGGAGTAATTTTTTGCCGATCCGAAGATCCGTGGATCGGTCAATCCGAAACGGATTTAGATTTGGATTTGGATTTGGATCGGCCTTATCCAATCCGATCCGATCCAAATTAATTTTTTATTATTTATTTATTTTATTTTATTTTATTATTTTTTATTTTTTCATAAAAAACTCCGCCAATGTGTATCGCATTGCCGGTCCCAAGCCCGGGTAAAGGAGGAGGGTTGCGGTAGGTTAGCGGCCAATGTAAACTTTGCCAAATCTATGAGATGGGCGAATGAGAAAAAGCGTTGGGCGTTCCCTCTTGAAGCATTTGCACAGACCGACAGGGTGTAGTGATAAATTGGCAAGTGAGGCTGGCGTACGACAGCGTCACATCGGCCGGTGTGGCGAAAAAAATAGGCAAGGGTTCTCGCGTTTTCATGGAGCTGCGGGTAAAGAGATTAGTCAGTAAAGATAAGGTTCGTTTAGCCTCTTGGAACATAGGATCTTTGACGGTAGACTAAGCGAGGAGATCGGAGAGGTGATGAATAGGAGAAAAGTTGATATTTTATGTCTACAGGAGACTAAATGGGTAGGAGAAAAAGCGGAGGTAGTGCCTTGGGATATAAATTATGGTATCTTTGGTATGGATAGAGCAGGAGCAGGGGTGGGCGTCGTTGTTTCTAAGGATTTGGTAAAAAGGCGTGGTCCAAGTGGCGTAATGGCGATAGGATTTTCTTGATTAAAATGGTAGTAGGAGGCGAGATTATAAATATATTTAGTGTATCGCGCATATAAATAGGCTTGGATGATGCTACTAAGAAGAAGTGCAGGAAGATTTAGATGAGGAAGTGCGGCGTATACCTATTGGAGAGAAATTATTTATCGGTGGGGACCTTAATGGACATGTAGGTAAGAGTCGAGATGGATTTGATAGTGTGCATGGGGTTATGGATTTGGGGATAGGAATATCATGGGAGATATTATTTTAGATTTTGCCATGGCGTATGATTTAAGGGTAGTGAATACTTGGTTTGATAAAAGGGAAACTCATTTGGTGACATATAGGAGTGGGACATGTGCCTTGAGTTGACTATTTCTTGACTCAAACGCAGATAAAAATATTTGTAAGGATTGCAAAGTTATTCGGGAGAGAGTGTTGCCACGCATTAACATAGGCTCCTAGTCTTGGATATTCAGAAGGAGTGCGAAAGAGATTGTGGTGGCCGAGAGCCAAGAATTAGGTGGTGGAGGTTAAAGGGGCTGGTGTGGTTTTTAAAGATAGGTTGGCTAAGGAGGTCAATTGGGACGAGTGAAAATGCTATCTGACATGGGAGTCGATATCACATAGTGTAAAGAGGGTGGCTCTGAGAAGATACTTGGGTGTCAAAAGCGTAGTGCACCCAGGAAAGGAATCTTGGTGGTGGACCGAGGAAGTAAAGGTGGCGGTTGAGGCGAGAAGAGGAGAGTTATAGAGAGCTACGAAATGCGGGGATAGTCAGGTGTATGATAGGTATAAAGATGCTAAAAGACAAGCGAAGAAAGTCATACGAGATGCTCGAGCCAAGGTCCATGAAGGATTATATCGAGCCCGGATACAAAAGAGGGAAAATGCCATTTTTAACATTGCGAAAATGAGGGAGAGAAAGAGTAGAGATTTGAATGGTGTAAGGTGTATTAAGGATATGGATGGGAATGTGTTGGTAAAGGCAGGAGATTAAACAACGATTGGAGAAATTATTTTGATAAAGTGTTTAATGGGGATAATACTAGCGACCTTGGTGATATTACAGGTCCTTACATGATACCAACCAGGGTGTTAAACTCGAGAAGGATCGTGAAAGCGAGGTTAGAGAGGCTTTAAGAATGAAAGTTAAGAAGGTCAATTAGGTCGGATGGTATACCAATTGAGGTTTGGAAGTGTATGGGGAGTTGGGTATAAGGTGGATAACCAAACTCTTTAACAAGATCTCAGCGTGATGGCCAAATGCATGAGGAATGGAGGAAAAATGCGGTGATACCATTATATAAGAATAAGGAGTGATATCCAAAACTGTTCCCAATTATAGAGGAATAAAACTTATGAGTCATACTATGAAGTTATGGGAGAGAGTAATTGAGCGTAGGTTGAGACGCATTATCCCTATTTCGAGATAATCAGTGGGTTTATGCTAGGGTCGATGGAAACTACGAAGCAATTCACCTATTACGACAATTATTAATGGAGAAGTATAGGGCTAGCAAAAAAAGATTTACATATGGTTTTTATCGATCTTGAAAAAAACATGATAGAGTACCTAGGGATGTGCTCTCGGTGGGTTCTCGATAAAGAAGAATGTACCTCTTAAGTACATAAATATAGTCAAGGATATGTACGAGGGAGTTATTCGAATATTAGGGACGAGGCGATGGGATGGTGATAGCTTTCAATTACGATAGGATTACATCAGGCTCTGCTCGGTCCTTTTTTGTTTGCTATAGTTATGTGGATGAGCTTACGAGACATATTCAAATGAGGTACCATGGTGTATGTTATTTGCCGGCGATATAGTCTTAGTGGATGAAACCAGAGCGGTATAAATGATCAGTTAGAACTATGGAGACATACTTTAGAGGCTCGTGGTTTTTCGGTTAAGCGGATCAAAAGCAGAATATATGGAGTGTTTGTTTAGTGGTAAGCATAGAGTGGATCCTCTTGTGGTGAAACTAGGTAGTGAGGTAGTACCGAAGAGAGATAGCTTTCGTTATTTAGGATCGTGGTTCAAAACCAATCTTTGACATAAAAGGTGATGTAAATCCGCAGGGATTAATGTTGGATGGATGAAGTGGAGAGGTGCTTGCAGGGATTCTATGTGATCGTACTATGCCTTTAAAATTAAAAGGGAAAATTTATAGAACAGGTTGTAAGACCGGCATTTACTATATTTGCAGCGAGTGTTGGGCGATTAAGAAGGTAGATGAACACAAATTGAATGTTGCGAAATGCGTATCTTTGAGGTGGATGTGTGTAAGACTAGGAAGGATAAAATTACCAATGAAGATATTAGGTGGTAGATTAGGAGTCGCCCGATTGAGGATAAGATGAGGGAGAACGATTGAGATGGTTTGGACACATCACTGGAGACTTGAGAATGCACCCGTGAGAAAGAGTGAGAGTATTAGGGTAGGAAATATAAGGAAAGGTAGAGGAAGACCGTTACAAGCGTGGATGCAAGTCATTAAATGCAGATATGCTTATTAAGCGGTAGATGGGCAACTAGCTTTGGATAGGAAGGCGTGGTATAGCAAAACTCATACCCACGATCCGACGTAGTTCTCATATGGTTCCATACAGCCGACCCCTATCTGTAGGGAATAAGGCTTAGTTTGTTGTTGTTGTTGTTTATTTTTTCATAAAAACCTTTACCAATATCACTAGTACACAATTGGCTTTAGGGAACACTCATTAAGTGGCATTTTTAATGAAAACACCACCATTGGTGCTTGTACTGAAGAAAGGGTGGCGGTTGTGTTGAAATCCGCCACCCTATGGTGTGGATAGGGTGGCAGGTGTACACACAACCGCCACCCTAAACCAACAAATTTAAAAAAAAAAAACCACTTAGAGTGGCGGTTGTACACACAACTGCCACTCTAAATCAACAAATTAAAAATAAATAAATAAATAAAACATTTAGGGTGGCGGTTGTACACACAACCGCCACTCTAAACCAACAAATTTAAAAAAAAAAACACTTAGGGTGGCGGTTGTACACACAACCGCCACCCTAAGTCAAAGAATTTAAACAAAAAAATGATAATAATAACATTGGGTGGAGGTTGTAACTATACAACCGCCACCCGTTTTTTTTATTTTTTTATTATTAAAAATACTTTTGGGTGGCGGTTTTTTGCTACAATCGCCACCCTTTCTCTTTAAATATTTCACCAACTCACCAGGTAGCCATATTCCCACTTCTTTCCTTCTTCTTTCGAAAATTTTTCGCAATTTCTTGCAATATTCACGACTTCAAATCTGATTTAAGTTTAATTTCTTCACAAATTGATGGCACATTTTAAGCAAGGTAAGCTTCTTCTGTCCTTTGGTCCCAATTTCATGTAATAGTTAATAGTATTTTTTCGAGTTTTTGAGCATGCAAACTTTAAATGGCCATAACTTTTGCATACAATGTCTGTTTTCAGCCCACTACACCATTCCGGAATCGTCGCGACGAGATCTACGACACTCACCACTATCGCCGTGACTCCATGTTTCCGGACGATTTGAGATTGTCTAAGGCCTCAAAACGTAATTTTTAGTTTTTCATCTTATAATTTCATGTTTTTGTTCTAAGATTGTTCATTTTGTTGTAATTAAAAGCGATTGATTTTGAATAAAAATTATTTCGTTCTTACTTGGACTCCTAATTCTGTATTTTCATTGCTTATATCTTTAAAAAAAAAAAGTGGATTTTGGATGGCGGTTTTGCACTAGAACCGCCACCCTAAGTAGTTTTTTTTAAATAAAAAGGTAGAGAGGGTGGCGGTTGTTAAAAAACAACCGCCACCCTAAGTTTAAAAAAAAAAAAAAAGACTGAGGGTGGTGGTTGTTAAAAATAACCGCCACCCTAAGTGTTTTTTTTTTTTTAAAAAAAGACTTAGGGTGGCAATTGTTGTTAACAACCGCCACCCTAGGTCTTTTTTTTTTTTTTTTTTTTAAAAACACTTAGGGTGGCGGCTGTTAAATTAGGGTGGCAGTTGTTTTTAATAGCCGCCACCCTCAGTCTTTTTTGGGTGGCGTTTTTTCAACCGCCACCCTTTCGAAGACTTTGGGTGTCACCATTTTGGGTGGCGGTTGAAACAACCGCCACCTAAACTCCTTTTTGTACTAGTGTATGGATCATATTTGGATTTTTTTTCCTTGTCTGATCCGATCCGATCCGAATCCGATCCGAGGAATTTGGATTTGGATTGAGGTGTTTGATTTGGATTTAGATTTGGATTAGGCCGATCCGATCCGAACCCGATCCATTACCAATACTATTTGATCGGAAATTAATTGCAATTTATAATCCAGTATTCATTATCATCTGCGATTCCGCGTCTATCATTTTTTAATATGAAAAACTTGGACAAATATGTTGAATATATGTCCCTGCAGAAATAGAAGTAGCCCGAAAAGTGGCAGCAAAAGATATGATTTGTGTCCCTAACGAAGACAAAATACAACACATTGTATATGGTGGTGGCAGCTCAACAGTCAAGTTGATAAGGGTGAAATGAACAGTGTTAACATAACAAGCAGAGGTGAAATTGAAAACAAGAAAGCAAGATATCAAAGTCAGAAACGGACCCCATTGTATCAGACTCCCCATTTGTTCAACGTCTCTTCTTCTTCTTCACTCTTTCCTTTCTCTCTCTACTTCCAAATGATTCAAAATACTGGGGTTAGCTGTCCTGATTACTAAACAGTTGCAAATGATCAAGTGCCCACTAAGCATTTTGATTAAAGCTAAAATTACATACCACTTCAACTTTAATATTGCAAATACTGACACGTCAACTAGTGGGCACTTGATCATTTCTAATTCAATTGCATCCTATATATAAGTGCACAAAATTAAGAACAAGAAATACGTGCACCTATATAATTCTTGTAAATATAGAAGTCAGTTACGGGTAACTGTAATCTTGTAAGTGTTGAGAATGAGTACTGAATCGCAGCAACGAAATCCTGAACAACATACCAAGAGAGTCCAAAACACCACCACCTCGAATGGTGGTGCTGCCAGTAAACCACCGGTGTACCGTGGCGTCCGAATGCGCAGCTGGGGCAAATGGGTGTCGGAAATCCGGGAGCCCCGCAAGAAATCCCGCATTTGGCTTGGCACTTTTCCTACAGCAGAAATGGCTGCAAGAGCTCATGATGTTGCAGCTTTAAGCATCAAAGGAAACTCAGCAGTACTGAACTTCCCTCAACTGGCCACTCGAATGCCGCGACCGGTGTCGCTCCACCCTCGTGACATTCAAGAAGCTGCCACAAAAGCCGCCACCATGGACCTGTCATCACCACCACCACCACCACCTTCTTCTTCTCCAAGTAATTCGCTTTCGTCTTCTGATTCATGTTTGGATTTGTCCGCTAGTTCAGAGGGTTTCTCTGACTTAATTGAATTGCCAAGTTTGGGAGGATACTTTGAGTACAATAATGATGCTGTGTTTGTTGGCAACTCTGTGGATTATGGGTCGTTGGATCCTCCTCCGCCGCTTGCATGGCCAAACACCGGTGACAATGACGACAGCGGAATTTTTGAACGTCTTTTGTGGTATTATTAATTCATGTGTATTAAGGAATATTACACCTTTTAGTTTTTCATTCAAGCGATGAAAACGTTTACTTCTTTTTTTCTAACCATTTTCCGCATAATGGATGTGTTAGTTCAAATATGAGTTAATTATGCCATAAAGATTAGAAAACAAAATAATATAAAGTTTTATGCGCTATACATATATGTGGCAGCATCATTTTTGACACATCACAATCCTTATAATGAACTCTGGTAACGCGTCGTTGTTTCATTCTCAATTACTAGAATGCCGAAAATATTGATTTTTCTGAAAAATATCCAAGGTAGTTGTATAATTAGTCAACTTAATTGAGATGCTTTTAAAAACACTAGTGATCCTTTCAAAAACACATTTTCTGATTTTTGAAAAATGAGAGGAAAGGAGGAGGCAACCGACGTCAACAATGAGTGCCGGTGATACACAGTGGTGGCGGAGATGAACGGTTGTTGCTTCGGCTAGGGTTTCATTTTGATTTGTGAAGAAGGAGTCGTTGTGATTAAATGAAGATTAATCTTTTAGTAAACTGTAATTTATTAAATTAAAAGATATAAACGAAATAGCTATATCCATATCTGAAAGAATATATAGATGATATGTCTATAATAATTCAAAAATCAGGTAAAAAAACTTAATTTTGAAAATCAGATAAAATCGCGTATCGATTTCCGTATTTCAGCTACAGACGATCGAGTGGATTTTACTCCATGTGATTGTGCAGTTGAAATCTAGCAATAACCATGCGATTGCTTGGCTTTGGATTTTTTTTTCAATTTTTCAATTTTTATCTAATTTTCTAACTCTAAATTCATTACAAAGAGTCTATCATAAATTATAATGGAGTGCAACGTATTACACATATTGGTAATTCATTACAGCAACCTGTAATGTATTACAAATACTGTGTAATTAATTATAAATAGCATGTAATGAATTACAAATAGTGTGTAACACGTTACAAAGAGTGTGTAATATATTACAAAGAATTCACATTTTTACTATTAGTTCATCAGTTTTTAGCATTTTGGGCACAAAAATCGCATGTGGTGTCCATTTTAGACATATAATATTTGTTCTTTTATGCTTCTCGATGAGTCCGATACAATGAGTTACTTTGCTACTGCAAATATGATTTTTTTCCCATTTTAATTTATCTTCTGTCTATGAGTTAGCAATCATATGGTACACTCGCGTACCAGATTTTTGAAATTAACTTCATTTTACCTTATTTTTGGATCATAAATTAAAAGATTTTTATTTTCAAATTTTAACTTTAATAAGTTTATGAAATCATTTATTTTTAGTCACTACTAAAAACATGACTTTTAGGAGTGATGGTGATTCCTATAACCTCATTCGTAGAGAGCAATAGCAGCGGCATACTCATACCTGTAAAGTAATAGTAGTGACATCGCTCCTATTATTTTACAGGCATCAAGTTATAGGGACGATTGTGCCATTCCTATATATCCACTTTCTTGTAGTGAGTACTTTGAATCCAACGAGCCTAATAAATATATTATAAAGAACCATGGTCTATATATTATATGTAATATATGTTATATGAAATTTTTGTAAGCTAAACTATTCAATATTGTTTGATAATTACTATGGACGTATTCATTGGGTTGTTATAATATTACTTAGTGGGTGTTAGGATGTGTGTAAAAATAAGTTTTATGTGTTTTTGTGTGATATAGGAGAGAGAATGAGTGGAACTGAATGGTGGAGATTTGTGTTGTATAGATAGGTCCACGAGTTATGTGAATGTGAAATATGAGAGAGAATAGGTCGGGTTGAAAAAATATATAAAAATATATAGAATAACACCGGCTAACTAGTAATAGCAAAAATACCAAATGTTATTTCATAATTTTAATGGCCATATTAATTGAGTTTCATCAAATGCCACCCAATTGAAAGCCAAAGTTTACTATATTAAGGATCTCTAATTGTAATACACAATTTGTTGATTTTTTTTTAAAAAAAATTTCCTGCATCAACTAATTAAATTTTAAAATTTAAAAATATTTCATTTTGTTAAATAACATTACTTAGTAAGGAAATGTTAAAAATTTCTTGAGCATTATCTTAATCTTAATTTTTGTAACATCTCATGGCGCCAACTCGAGATCTGTACACTTTTGGGTGAGCGTTGCTTGGATTTTTGAGTTCTCTATTGGAATAACGTCTCCCAAGATTTGATCGCTTAACCTCGAGATTTTTTTTTTCATATAACCGAAGCCCATTAGCATTCACATTTTTTTGTATTTTTATGTAAAATAGGAGAGAGAATGAGTGTAGATGACTGGCGGATATTTATGGAGTTCATGCACATATATCTCACGAGATATGTGTGCGTGATTGATTTGACCAAATTAGAATTTCAAATAGAATGAAGGAAAACGAGAAGAACAACACCCACTAAGATTGAAACAGTTTTAATGTAAAATTTCATGATGTAGGCCTTGTTCTATGCACCATGTTTGGAAAGTGTTAGAATTGCGTGTAGATTGTGTAGTTAAAAATAAGAGATGGTACATTAAAAAATATAAAGAAATTATGTGTGTGGTTGAAAAGACGAGAGAGAAAATTTTTTTGAATTTGTTAGGGAAAAGAACAAGGCCGTAGAATAACTGAAATACTGTTTATGATAGCAACTTTTGTTAGGGATGACAAAAAAAACCGTGAAAACCGAAAACCGTGGTTAGCCGAATCGAACCGACGGGTCGATGGGGCAAATATGGTTTGCTATTTTCTTGACCGAAGCCGGTCGGTTATGGTTCGGGGAAAAAAAACCGAACCGAACCGTTTACCTGCTAGCATGGACGAAGCTATAGTTGTAAGGTCATAATAATTATTAAATCGTTCAATCATATTCATAAGTTGATAGTTAGTTGAGTTGGTTAGTAGCGGCGTCTTGCGATCAAGAAGCTCGAGTTCAAACCCTCATCCATGCACTTCGTTTAGTTATATAGAATTAAAAAAAAAAGGGTTCAAAAACAGTTCGGAATCCCGAACCGAAACACCAACGGTTCGGTTTGGTTATGGTTACGGTTAAAAACCGCCGGTTCGGTTCGCCGTTCGAGCCGAACCGTCCCTGAACCGACCCGTTGTCAACCCTAACTTTGTGCATTACATGAGAGAAATACTAGTTTATATAATTAAAAGTAAAAGAGACGTGAAAATTAAATGTTTGCATGACACTAAGTTAATTTTTTCGTTAAATTTAATTATTTACCCACTATTAGAATTCTGCGGTAAATTTGTCGAATAAAATATTACTTGAAGAAACTACAGTTGAAGAAGGAAAAATCAAATTTAACACCAAGGGAGAAAACCCAAAACCCAACCCACCAACCTATGCGCAACAACGAGATAGCTACTTATTTAAATAAATAAATAAATTAATTTAATTGTCTCAAATGACTATTTATTATGTTGCTTGTAAAAGATTGTAAAGAGCCAGAGCTTTTATTTTATATGCAACAACTTAGGTATTAGGTTTCATTGATTCCCAGCTAAATTCTTAGGGAAATCTTTGGTTTGTTTTCAATTCCATACCTCATTTCTCAAACTCACGAAAGATGCATGTAATTTTATTTACTCATTGCATAGAAGAAAAAATTTATCTCACACTTTTGGGAAGTCCACTCTTGCTTGTCAGTATGTTCATGGAGTCAAGGGAAGAGAAACATTCCTTGGTGCCCTAAAAACTATGTTGAGATATGACCCAAAAAGATTTGGTCCTATGGAAGCTCAATCTTCTGACGAAGTTGTTCACAAAATGAAATCTTAAAATATATACATTCAAAAGCTCTGCTATTTGGCAATACCCTACATTCACATGTGACAAGAAAAAATGAAGATCCTTTCGAGTTGGTTTGATTTCGCCCCAATTAGGAAATTTTCTCATTGTAAACCTTTGATGAATGTGCTCTACAAAGGTATGAATTCAATGAGGTTACATGGGGGATTAAAAATTGGAGATCACAAACATGTGATTATCAATTTTGAGTAAGAGGAAGACTATTGTAGAATCTTCTAGACGAAGATTTTATTTGTTCAACGGTTTCCTATGGGTGTATAGAAATTGAGCTAGCCATATTCAAAAATCATATGGCTAGCTCAATTTCTATTCCTTTTCTCATTCAAGTAGACTTCAATACTATATATAGCAGTGAGGAAAGAACTGGTTGTAATGATCCTAATTTGTGAGCAATAGAGGATTTTTATTAATATATGATTCACTGTAGAGTCGATGAATCCCACATCCCTTATGTTCAATATATTTTGTGTAATGGTAGGAGTTTCAAGATTCTTTCAATTTATCAATTCGAATTAAATAGTTTAATTCTTTACAAATCAATATAATACTTTGTAATATAATACTTTCAGTTTTGATAAATGTATATTGGCACTCTGTGTACGAAATTAGTTGCTGGTTGTAATTTTATTTATTGTCAATTGGTGAATATTGTATCAAGAGGGACAACCAGGTTGTCAACATTGACGAAAGGAGCTGAGAATCGCTCCCAAAATGCTCAAGTGGATCCTACATAGTGGTCATGCTCGAGAAGCGCTTGAGCAGCACCAAATTGAGACATGCTACTCAAGAAGCGCTCGACGATAGCTTGAGAGGTCTGTTTTCGCTCAAGCGATCCAAGAGGCAATCGACTGTGCCGTTTGGATGATTAGGCCCAGTTCATGATTTTGTTTCATTTTAAACACTCCAAACCTTTCTAGCTTTCCATATACTAATTGTATGAAATAGCATGTGTGCTTATCCTTTCATTGATTCATTGAGAGTTGCTTTCCAAAAACACTTACCCATTGGAATATGTTGATGATAAAATCAATCTCACATTATGTTTGATGAGGGCGTATGCCTATTGTGTTCTAAATTACCAAAGACCCCTCGAACCCTCTTCTAAATTTCCTTGAGAGTTCTAAGGTATGTTCAGGTGGTTGGAGTTCCATCAAGAGTAGAACATGCAGTGTGTAGGTAGATCCATGTAGAGAAAGAGGAGTCGAGTTCTCATTGGTATGGGTTGTACAGAGACTTGCAGAGATAGGAGGTCAAAGTTACTAGGTTCCCAGTCTCTAATGGTCTGTAAGGTCTAAACTTTCTCATTTAGTAGATTGTTTTGCTAGCAAAAAGCCTAGAGTTTTTTAGCCAAGAGAAGAAGTCCCTTTTTGGTTTTTCTATGAGATCAATCATGTGTTATTTATTGCGTTCATTAATTGTTAGCGTCAAGGTAGTATAATGGGTGTCATTTTCTATTTGTTATTGAATATTAACTATGAGTTGATAATGCAATTGAAAATTGGATATCGGGTAACCTATTTTGCTTTTTTCAATTGGTGTCGGAGCCCAGATCATGGGTAACCTATTTTGCTTTTTTCAATTGGTGTCGGAGCCGAGATCATGGGTAACCTATTTTGCTTTTTTCACTCAAATGAAGGTTATCAAATGCCATATAAAGGTTTGTCATATTTGGACACCAATTAGTTTTCATTTGAGATGGTTAAAGCTTGATCATGGAGAAGTTGAAGTGCCCTCTTAATCAAAATGTAAGTGATTTTCTTATGGATGGCCTTGATATGTTTCCCTTGATGACAAGCTCCACAAATCACAACCTCAACCTTGTCAAGTTTAGGGTGATCATTGACTAAAGCCTCTTTGGAAAGTTTGAAAGATTCTTATAATTGCCATGTCCTAACCTTTGACTCCATAGTTTAGGTACATCAATCTTGACACTACACCAAGTATAGTTGGAGTTAAGTACAATCCTATAGCAATTGTCCATGGTCCAAACCCCTTCCAACACAAGATTCCCTCTAGGGTCATGTATAGTACGCCACTTTTGAATGAAACTCACTCCATAATCATCATTGCATATTTGGCTGATTCTAAGCAACTTAGACTTAAGCCTTTCAACATATAACATATTATGAAATGCAGGCAATCTAGTAACTTCAACAGTAGCTATCCCAAGAATTGGAGCTTGGCACCATCCCAAAACGTGACATTACCACCTGTACAATTTTCAAAAAACGTAAAGAAAGCCTTATTACCACACATATGCCTAGAACATTCACTGTCTAGATACGACATGAATTGATTTTGAGTTTTTAGAAAAAATGCGCCACGCGACAAGTCAAATTCTCAATGGGTCAAATAGGTCACTATTTCTCACTCAAACCTTTCTAGTGGCACTTTCTTTCTCGGACAATGCAGTCACTAGCTCAGTTAACTAACTCACCTAATTTGCTAGAACTTCTACTTGAGTCGGAGTACCTGGGTTCTTGTTCCTAGATTGGATAAGCTCTCTACAGTTCAGTCTAATGTTTCCTAATATGCCATAATTTTGAAAAGTGGGCACAAATCTAGTGGGATCTCTGGCCGGCTAATGTGTAGGTCTAGAGTTCTTAGACTGAAAACACTAACTAGTGTGTACACGTCCTAGATTGGTGTTTAGCACGAGGCTTAGGGATGTTTGTTGTACCTAAAGGTTTGGTCGAAGAGCTCGCAAAGATAGTCCTAGAGGAGGAAATGGTGTGGGGATTATTCTTTCTAATGCCTAGACCTTCCCTCTTCCCAGTTGGTTTACTTAACCCCAATAGAGTATCTGGCTTTTTGGGACCATTACAAAGATTTTGCAGTTTAGCGGTGGCGATGCTCAGTTCTTTCTCTAAACTTATAACCTTCTCAACTTGACCATCTCTACTCTCTCTTATTTCATCTAAAAGTTTTCTAGACTCTTCTAAGTCTAAAGTCAACTTTCCTTTTTCTAGCTCTATCTCAATCAATCTCTTCTGGGCCTTTCTTTAGTTCAGGGAAATCTTATACTTTTCATCTTCCGTAGCATCTAACTTCTCAATAGTAGCCCTATTCTCATTTTTCAACTTGAGACTCTCTTTATAGAATTCATCATACATTTGGCTAAGATCCTCTTCACCCTTGGACTCATCCTCTAAATTGCTTTGGTTCTCTATATCCTCATCTTTAACAGTCTTATTCACTACAACAGTAAAAGCCATATAGTTTGACTCATCTCCAGAACTAGAGGAGTTGCTTTGACTAGACTCATCATCTAACAAGGTGGTGTTTAGAGCTTAACCCCGATTCTTCTTATAGTTGGGATACTCAGCTGAAATGTGACAAAAACGTTGGTATTCACGACATCTATATAATTGGGACTTCTTATTGCTTTGTTTCGATTGTTGCTGAAGGTTTTTGTCATTCCTATTCTTAGGAGGGCCTGCTTTAGATTTCTCATGAGGCTTTTTACCTTTTTTCACTATCCTCTTAAACTTGTTAACAAAATATGCTACGTCTTCATCCTTTAAACTCCCATTATCACTCAAATCCCCAGATTCCTTGCTCACAGATTTCAAGGTAACGGATTTATTTTTCTTGGATTTAGTAGGGTCAACTCATAGGTTTTTAGGGATCCCACTAGTTCTTCTGTCTTAATGGTGTATGGGTCCTAATTTTCCTCTTTATTAGTAACTTTGGGTTTGAATCTTGAAGGTAGGGACCAAAGGACTTTTCTAACTATCTTGGTTGTTGGAATCTTTCTCCTAAATTAAAGCAACAGTTTATGATATCGTTGAGTTTAGTGAAAAATTCCCTGAAGGTTTCATCATCTAGCTTCCTAAATTCCTCAAACCTGGTGGTTGGCATTTGTAGTTTGGAGTTCTTAACGATCTTAGTTTCGTCATGAGTAGTTTCAAGTAAATCACGTGCCTCCTTAGAAGTTTGACACATGGATATTCTTCTAAAATCCTCAAGAGATACTACGATGAAGATGGTGCGTGCCCCTTTGCTATTCTAGTTACAGGCTTCAAGTTGTTGTTTACTCCATTTTGAAACCTCAATGAGAGTACCAATACCCCCTACATCAGTACTGGGGCCAGTCCAATCTTGTTCAATAGTAACCCAAATAGGCTTATCTAAAGGTTTGAGAAAGCCCCTCATCCTAACCTTTCAATAAGTGTAATTGTTATCGTCAAAATGTGGGGGCACGAACAATGACTGACTACTAAACACAAAAAGCACAAAAAAAGGGAAACAAATAATCGAGTTGACTGTCTAGCTTAGGCTCCAATGCCATTTTTAGGATCGAATTTCAATCGTCTCATTTGAAAACCAATTGGTTCCTAGACATTGCAAAACTTTTATGACATTTGATCACCATCATTTGAATAATCCAAACCTTGGGGTTAAGAATGGCATTGTTAAACATCAATAATGCCTTCCCCAACATGACCTTTTCTATGACTCGAAACCATGACCCCAATTCTGATACCACTGTAGGATCAGCTCTCAACCATCATTTGAAGACCAATTGGTGTCCAGACATGGCGAATCTTTTATATCATTCGATCACCATTATTTGAGTAATCCCAACCTTGGGCACTATTGAATCTCAAATGTATTATGTAAGCATTAAATACTAATGAATATAAATAGGCTCTATGCCAGAAAAGAGTTATACTACATTGTTCTATACATCCTATGGTAGAAAATGAACAGCTTTCACGGCAAGAAACATCCTTTTTTGCTTGCATATTGTAATCATTATTTAGAAATTGTAACCCTTATATAGATTTCTCAAAAGGTTCTTTAACGGTTTTAAAGATTTGCTAAAATTCATTGATTATTACCATCTCCACATTCATTTACATAATCACGGTCTCTAAATTCACCTTGCACAAATTTTTTAACCACAGAACTAGAAGATATTCCAACTCATAGCATAGTACGATCGAGAATATTCAACTAATGTTCGTTCACAGCTATCCTTATAATTTGTTCCATTTCATAAGCACTAATGGTAATTTTTTTTTCTTTTGAGAATATGTACACAATCAATTGATTCTTCACTAGAAGAGTTGCCGGATGTGGATATCGACTGAACAAATGAATGTCATGGATTACGTACTGAAAGCAAAAATAATGTAAGGGAACACAACCAAAGTACATGAGTTCAAACTTATTTGGTCCAAATTCTTTTAGTTCTTTGGACAACGTGTGTTTTAAAAGTTCAAAAAATATTTATGAGTCTCCTAGAATGTGTAGTTGAAAGTATGTGTGAGGACAAAATGGTAAAAGTTGGTGTAACAAAAATGTAAAGTGTTATGAGATATTTACATGGATGTTAGCTTATTATTATTGATGTATAAAAAATCAAAATATTATTTCTAAGTACTCATATGTCAACATTTTGAAGTGCCATGACAAAAATGCCACTTGAAAATGATAACGATGCATGTGTTGTTATTTCACATCGAGAAGGACAGAACAATTGTGATGGTTTGTATCACTCTGAAGATTAATCCGAAATCTCCGGTGGCAGACCAATGATGGTTTGTAAAATCAGATGAATCAAACGAGACCAAAAAGGATATTTGCCAAGCTGAAATTATTCATGTATCAATCATAATAAAAAATTTTGAAATGTTGAAGAAAATAAAATCTCAAATGTTCTGATCTGTGGATAAAAATCTGAAAAAAAAAAACAGATCGTGGTCGGCAAATTAGACAAATCCATTTCACTGTTCATTTTCTCTGCCTTGTATCTAATCCCAAAATTGGCTCTATTTGCAACTTTGAAGAAGAAATTCAAATTGATTTTTTTCCTTCTTAACAAACCACCATATTTTCCTGTCAAGTCTTTTTCAATTCCAACTAGCAGCGGCCATCACATTCCCTTCAATGTCATAGCCGGTACCTACAATTATGGCAATAGAATCCTATTGCGAACACATTGTTTTTCAACTTATTTCACCACTGACGATTAGAACAGCTCACAAATTTCTTGCCCGAGCTATATGATTTATCAAATTCCTATAAACCAAGTCATAGAAATAAATGTTCATTAAATGAACATTAGGACTTGACCGTCATTTTCTAAATTGGGTAAGGGTATTTTAATCTCCACAACCTTAAATGTTGACATTCAACCCTTGCAAATGAAAAATGCTGACCTCCATGTTATTTCAAATTATGCTTGACATATCAGTAATTAGCAATTTATAATTAGATAAATAAGTAAATAACTCATATACTATTACTGTGCTTGAAACTACATTTAGATAATTTGTTTTGCTTGTGCCCCCTTTTAGCACTATAGGAACAAAGGGGAATTTGAACACCATGATTATGAGGTCAAATTGAATGGCATTCCTTCTCTTAATATGCAACCAAAGTAAGTTACATCTTCTACTTGTTATTCAGTTTTCCCTAGTGAGAAAATTCAAATATTATTATTTTGCAAGGCATAATTTATGCTGTTTTTTTAATTATTTCTTTCATGGCTATCTAGATATGTTACTAAAAATGAAAGGAGGGGACATAGAGATCTTCAAATGGCCACACGACCTCATCAAAATTGAACCTTTGATGATTCAATTGAATCAAGTTTTATGGAAAAATATGCTACGTTGTGGATAAGAACGACTAGTCATCCCAACATTTTACGGGAAGATGTATCACTCATGGTAAAGAAGAACTCAAAAAGAGGAGGTGCCTCTCGGAGAAGTTCAAACCAAAGAGTTCAAAAGAGATAAAAGATATTTTGGAGTCAATTGAGAAATATTTTCATTGTTTAAATTAGTGCAGTCCTTCATATTTTATTCCCTCTCATTAAAAATTATTTCTATTGAAATATGTTTCTTGTAAGATTGTAATATATTTTAATATAAACTGCGGGCCATGGTTTGATGTTTATTCGTTGCTTTTAATAATAGTATAATGCTTTAGAGTTTTCTCTCTATTAGATATTTTCTTTGCTAGATTGAATATTTTACTATTGTCGAACAAAGCATATTAATTACACTAACAAGCTTGTAAATTTCTAGAGAATAATTATGGCATCGGTTTGACCATACAATATTTTTCACAGTGGGGAGGACTATGTAATATTTGTGAAACAAGATTTGATTTTTTTAATGAACAATATAAAAATATCCTTAAGGTTGACTTACGACCATTTAATTTTCTTGGAAATCATCAAAGAAGCTTTATTTACGATAATATGGAATAGCATTGAAAAGTCAGTAATACTTGTGAGTTTTGTAAAATATGCAAATTTATGAGAAAATGGAATGATCATCCAAAATTTATTAATACATGGAAGTTTTGTAAAATATACAAGTTAAAGTATCAAGAAAAATTTGATAGTAAAAATATTTACGAGCATATTTAAAAATAATAAGTTGTTGACTGTGGAGTTTGGTCTTTTTTATTTTCACGACCTCTTAGTAAAAAGCTATTTGGAAATAATTATTTAGTAAATAGAACAAAATAGTTGAAAAAAAAAACCTCACAAAACTAGTAGAATGAGAATTATGAACACGATAATGCTATGTTTACATAGGTTTTGTGTTGCCATTTTTTAGTATATCACGTGTTTATTCACTTTCCATTTGATTCAGATTCATCGTAATTACACTGAAAATTAACCAATTTAAAATTTGATATTCATAACTGTAGTCATCAATACCAAGTTATGTAACGATTATATTCTTGTAATGTATTCTCCATTGGGAGTTCCATCTTACATTTATTGTAGAAGAGCAAAAGCCAATCTGTTCCACATCATCAATAGTAGATTAGGACAAATTTTGATTCTCGTAGATTATTATATATGTGTTGATGTATCACTACTTATCATTTTGTATCATATCTTTTATTAAATGTATTTGTTGGTAGAAAGAGAAGTCCTTTCTGACGGGATGTTGCTATTATTCAAAGCATTGAAATTCATCATAACTATAATAGCAAATATGTTAATAACATGTTTTTATCATTTTATTCATCATTATCGCTTATTAACAATAAGTGTTGACAAGTGATGTCATATTTAGATGGAAGCTAGTGTTATCTAAGTTTTTCATCTCAAATTCAGTATTTAAGATGGAAATTCAATCAATGTAAAATCATTGATAATTTGTTGGCAAACTTTTGAATGACATTGCTAAGAATAAAGTTTCTTTGTTGCATATGTGTGCTAATTTTTTTCATTAACTATAAATAACATTGTGTAGGGTTTTTAATCAAATTTAAACCGAAAATTAATTCACAAAGAAAGTATGCAAAAATTAATAAGAACGCACGAGATTTGTTTTACCCCATAAAGGGACCATGAAGTTTGTTAGAAAACCCGACTACATCTCTCGTTGAGCCTCCAAAACGGAGATCCCTCAAATCCACTAGATCTCCAATGTTACAAGCGCTTTTACACAAGATAATCCCAGAATTACACAAAGCATTGCAAATCGCTAATCTATCTATAATACTATTCCAATACAACACATAGTCATGAGCTACGACATACACTACACTACGCACCTACTATAATCAATTACAATAGAGCAATCTTTGGTGACACTTAAACAAGCAATTGAGTTACGTGATAACTAGCACACACACCCCTTAACAATCATGTACTTTGATAAGTGAACCTTTTGGTGATTGTTTCATTGTCCAAAGTGAGGTCTTTCTTTTTTTATTTTCCTAAGGCATATGGTTCGTAGTTTAACTATTGAGTCATGTTTGTGGCTGGTGTTTAGTTTGTTTTATGTTTGTTTTCATCATTGAGTTTAGTTTAATTATTCGGGGACGAACAAGAGCTTAAGTTTGGGGGTGTTTGTTAAGTGTTATGTTTACGTTTATTTCATAGTTTTATTGTTGTTTAGAGTGTTTTATTGTGCTTAAGTGTGTTTAATTTTGATTATGTTACGTAAAAACCAGCATGGAACAAGTGCACCACGAAAATGGATGAAAAGAGAGTGAATTTGCTCAGTTTCAAGGAGTTTTTGATCAAAATGGAAAGGGGATGGAAGATCAAGGACTGTAATTGCAAGAGGGAAGAATGATGTATGGTATAAAAAATTGCCCACGAAAATGCTATGTGCACCCATAAAAATTGAAGAAACGACTTGTCGAACTCGCTGTAGGCCACACAATAAAATGTTGCTACCTAGGTGTGGTTGCACAGTCAAAAGTTGCTGCTGCAGGTCCCAAAGCTGTGGCCACAACTTTCTGTCTTCAACACCACGCGAATTTTCAGAATTTGTTTCCTAAATGGACTCTGCCTTATTTTTTTACACGATTTTGGGCAGCTTTTGGTGATCTATTTACAATTATATAAGTGGGTTGAGAGTAGAAGAAGAAGAATTAGGCTTATACATACCACAAGAGCAAAATTTGGAGCTTGGGAGAAGGATTTTCTGGCAAAGCGAAGAGTGAAGTTAAGACCAAGATAATTATATATCCGGTGATGACTTTCTTTTCTAGTTGTTTTGTTTCCCTCTACAATATGTTAGGCCAGATCTATTATAGCATTGGGGTTAGATAAATCATTTTATTCAATTCTTTTTATGGATTATTGATTTGAATCAACGACTTATGCTAGAATTCAGTTTTCAATATTAATTTGTTTTCTTCATGTGTTGAATGCATGCAACAACCTGATGTCTGTGGTTTAACTATTGAATCGAGAGATCTTGATTAGACTAGACTTATATTGAAAACTGCGAAGTCCGATAGTGGATCGAGATATACCACTATGCTCCATTTGATCATTTAAAATTTTCACAAATTTTTAATGCATTCTTGTGTGTTTATATTTGCCATGGGGATATAGGTACATTGCACATGAGAATAGGTCGAATATCACTCGAGAGAAGTTATTTGATAATTTATGAATTCGATGGTTAAAATTAAGCAAGTTGTCAAGTTATTAATCTGGAGCAATAATTAGGTGGAACAGGGATTCAAAACCCCTACGCTACCTTCTCATATTGATTTCTCAAAAGCTTTCCACAACTCGCTTTCCAAACTCATCCTCTTTGATTTTAGTTTATTTAATTACCACTTTTAATTTAGTTTTAGCACATTAATTACCATCTCGTTATGTATTTCGGTTAAGGTTGGAAAACACTAAGCACGATATTCATGGTCCTCGTGGGTACGATACCCATATTCTCTAAAGTTCTCTAAAGTCCACTCTATTACTTATGCTACCCGTACATTTATGGCGTGGGATTTTATCACAACAGTAGCCTTTAGTTCGTACAGGACTTTGCGACCTAGTATTGCATTATATTGGTTTGCGATCTCCAGGATGATGAACTAATCTAGTGGTGGCTGATTCTTCTCCAATGTCGATGGTTAAGGTGAGTTTGCCTAACAGTTCTGGGCAGTGCCCTGTGAATCCAGTTATTGGGCTGCCTGGGATTCGAATAGTAAATGAGCGATGCCCATCCAGAGAAGGGTATTTAGGTACAAGATTTTGATGGAACTTCCAGCGTCTACCAATATGAGATACATCTCGATTCTGCTTGCAGGCATAGTGATGACCAGCGCATTGAAATGGGGGTGGACGAAGTGCGCGACGTCTTACTCGTAGAACTTGATTTCATTCCTGCTAAGTTCAGATATAGCTGGCCTTTTCGGACAGCCTGGTCGAGATATTGCCTTGGGGCAAGGTGCGTCCGCTGGAGAAGTGGTATGCCTGTGACACCGCTATTGTCTGCTATCGAGCTATTTTCTTTTAGTAGCTCTTAGATCTGACTACACACTAGTTTCCACCCCCATCACGTAGACATTTGCTTAGTTGGAGTCTGTGGCGGGGAAAGAACAATTTGTGAGTTAGTTGGGGACTGACGGACAAGGTCTCCGGGTTCCTGCAACGTACTCTCAGAGCTTTCCCCTTTAGGGGTCCTGGGACATACTCTTAGATCTGACTTCACACTGGTTTCCAGCCCCCATCGCGTAGACATATGCTCAATTGGAGTCTGTGGGAGTGGAGGGAACAATTCGTGGGCTGGACCGACGGACAAGGTCTCAGGGGTCCTGCAACATACTCTCAGAGCTTTCCCCTTTGGATGAGACCTTTGATCTCATTCTTTAGGTCTTTGTAGGCATCTATGTTGTGCCCAACCATCCGATGGTATTGGTGGTGCTTTGGTTGGTTCAGGGTAGATGAAGGAGTTGAAATAGCGCGGGAGGTCGGAGCAAGTTACTAGCTGTGATTTACATGAATAGTCTCTCTAGATTCATGTTTAGGATATGGGAACTCTTAAACCTTTGTGCTAGAGATTGGGAACGCAAAAGATGGCCTTTGACTCGCTTCGCCGGAGCATGGGGTGGCTTTCTTTTGCTCCGGGGTGACAACTTCGCCCTTTGCTTTCCTATCTGCCCTATTTACGTGATCTTCCTTGTTATTTGAGGTTGCCTCCTCCGTGCTCATAAACTTCTCAACCATGCCGAGAAGTCTTTGCATGTTTTCGGATAGTCCTCATCCAGGAACCACTGGAAGCGATCCAAGGTCCGATAAGGCTACCATGAGTGCAACCTCGTTGTAGAAATGGTCGATATCGATGATTCAATTTTTGAAAATATCAATATAACTCTTCAGTGCCTTTACGTTCCCATGATTAATATTCATTAACAGCTTCTTACGTATAGATCTAATGTAGCACCTCATGAACGCAATAAGAAAAACATAGGAGAGGTCATCCAATGAGTTAACTTAGTGTGGTGGGAGCTTCTTAAACCATTTCATCTGTGTCTCCAAAAGTAAGGGAAAAGGCCTTGTACTTGATCTCATCGTTGACTCCTTGTAGGTCTATGAATGTAGTGTAATGGTCAATGTGCCCGCACGGATCTCTCACACCATCGTAGCTCCCTTGTTAGGGTAGCTTTAACTTAGGAGGCATCTACCCAACTTGAATTTTTGCGCTCAAGGGAGACTAGCCAAGCTCATCTCGTCCTTTAGCTCGTGGACGGGGGTCTTCATTTCACGGCTTCTTGTTGGCTTTCTCAACCTCAAGTTCAGCTATGCTAGCGGTAACCTGTTCAAGTTTATTTGCTTTGGAGGATCTGGCCGAGCTTTTAGCCTGGTGTTCTTCTAAAGAAGGCTGGTCCCACCATTGCCAAAGCCTAACAAAGAAACTACTCGGCTACCTAAGGATAGTGCGAGTTGAGGATGCTAGCTGGGTGTGTTGCACATGCTCTATTCTTGCGAGCTCAAGACTGCCACGAAGGTCTAGCCACCAACGGGTATAGTGTTCCTCCCTTAGTTCTTCATGGGGATGGCTATCTGTGCTGTGAAGAAGAAAATTGTATTGTCTTTTTCTTTATATGTTAGATACAATAGAGGAGCACTATATACTGCGTACATGGAGCTATTTTAGAGAAAAAGAAAATCACGCTAATCTAGGTTACAATCTTGGATGATTTACAATAAAATAAAACTAACTTGGTAACTAGAATATTTGATTCCCATAATTTCTTCCCAACAGCTCACTTCTACACTCCCCCTCAAGTTGGTGCGTAGATATCCTCAATGCCCAACTTGTCAAGTGAGCTGTGAAATATTTTGCTAGAGATAGCCTTTGTAAGAATATCTGCTAGTTGGTCTTCTGACTTTACAAAACGAAACTGAATTACCTTCTCTTTGAGTTTTTGCTTGATGAAGTGTTGATCTACTTCAATATGTTTTGTGCGATCATGTTGAACTGGGTTATGCACAATTGCTATTGTTGCCTTATTATCACAAAACATGTTCATTGTATCATGAGATGAACATCCAATTTCCTTCAATAATCCTTTTAACCAAGCCAGCTCACACAATCCTTTAGTCATGCCACTAAACTCAGCTTTTGTACTAGATAAAGCAACTACCTTTTGTTTTTTGCTTTTCCACGTACCCGGATTACCTACGACAAATGTGAAGTAGCCTGATGTAGATTTTCTATCGGTAATGTTCCCTGCCCAATCTGCATCTGTATAGCCATCAATGTGTAAATGTTGACTTTTTTGGAACATCAGTCGTCTTCCTGGAGAAGACTTCAAGTACCGTAAAATACGAACCACCACACCCATATGGTCTTCACTTGGGCAATATATGAATTGACTCACCAAGCTCACCGCATAAGCAATATCAGGCCTTTTGTGAGATAAATAGATTAGCTTTCCCACAAAGCGATGGTACATTTCTTTATTTGTTGGATTTTGATCAGGAAACTCTCCCAAACCATGGTTTTGAACAATTGGTGTATCAACGGGTTTACAATCAAGCATTCCCATTTCACACAACAAGTTAAGCACGTACTTCCTTTGGGATAGAAGTATGCCACATTTAGATCGAGCTACTTCAATTCCCAGAAAATATTTCAACCCTCCAAGATTTTTCATCTCCAATTCAGTTGCTAAATGCTCTTGTAATTTGGAAATTTCTTCCTTTTCATTCCCTGTGATTATCATATCATCAACATAGATTATTAGAGTCGTTACCTTTCCTTGTTAGTGCTTCAAAAAAAGAGTATGATCCAAATTGCTTTGTTTGAAACCGTGTTTTTTCATAGCAAAGCTAAATCATCCAAACCATGCTCTGGGGGACTGTTTCAATCCGTATAACGCCTTTCGCAACTTGCAAACTACATTTCCTTGTGTCGAAGAGACAAATCTAGGTGGAATATCCATGTACACTGATAAGTGCTAGAAAAGCATTTAAATAACTCTTCTATTTTACGTATTTGTGTGTTTTATTAATGTTATATGTTCCGTTTTATGTGTTTTTCCTTTATTGTGGTGTTTAGGGTCACAAAGAATCAAAAGGAGTCAAAATGGATGAAAATCGGATGAAAACGGAAACTCGGGACCAAAAAGGCAAGTGAATCAAAGATGGAGGACCTCCGATGCAATTTTATGAAAAGTTGTTTTTACAATTTTTCTTGTGCCAAAGTCGAATAACGTCAAAAGAGGATTCCCAAACTTTTTCCGGATCGCAAATCGGAGTTTCCTAGTGAAAGTTATGGCCGTTTGAAGAAAAAGGACTAAAAGCGTCACTTCCAAAACTGTTGGGGACCCAAGTGCAACTTTTCAAAAGGTCAGGGACCAAAGTGAAACGTTTCAAAAAGTTGGAGGACCAAAATGCAATTTCGCAAGGACCAACATGAACAACATTCAAACGCTGAGGACTTGTCATTCTGGTGACTCGGGTGACTCGAGTCACCGCCAAGACGTGATCGAAGTCACGTAGAAGTGACTCGAGTCACGCCCGAGCATCCTCGATCAGCGCCAAGAACCGTCCGAGTCATGCTCGCAACCGCCCCTGGCCTCCTGCTCGCTACGGTGACTAAGCGAGAATCGCGCGACTGAGTCACATAGCGGCGACTGAGTCACGCCTGACGCCACGCAGATTTTGACCGGACTCCACCTACCATAAAACGTGTTTTTGGTATTTTCTTGACTTCTTAGAGATAAAACAATCTGAAGACACCACAATAGACTGTGAAGGAAGACTTTTATGATTTTTTAATATTTTTTGGTGTAATATTTTGCCTATAAATAGAGGCATTTCCAAGCTTGAATCACACAACTTGTAGAGAGAATTAACTTGTGATTCTCTCCAACTTTCTCCTCAATAAATTTATCTTCATCATTTGTTCTTAGTTGGAGCTTGAAAGCTCTTAGTTTTTCATATTCCTAAGTAAGAACCTAAATATAGGTTCGAAAAATCAATCGACGATACTTCGGTATGAATATGATTAACGGAGTATTTCTTCTCTAGTTTCTTTTCTTCTTTTATTTTTCATGTTTGAGAAAGATAATTTCTCATATATTGTGTAGGTGATACACTATGCTACTGCTATAAGTATTTAACCCGCATATATGAGTAGTTAGACTTCTATTTAATTTTTAGCATTATTTACGTTGATTTCTATAGTTTTTATATATTACTTGAGATAGTGAAGTATAATCTATCATATAGCAAAGTTGGTGATACCCGCTAATATGAGTAGTTAGACTTCTCTATCTAGTTCGAGGGGACGTTGTGTTCAATTATCATGTTGTTATCTTTTCTAACTCTTTGCTAACGCTTTATCTATTCCTCTACTTCAATTTGTTGATTTGTTATGCTTTTAAACCCGCTTTGAATTTATGTGATTATTGCATTCACTTTGGCCAATTGAATCAATTAATCTTTAAATCTGCTAAGTGCTAGGATTGAACTTTTGATCCGTAATTATCACTAGATTCCAATCCACAGTAGCAAACAAATGTCGTGCATATTTGTTAATAAATCAACTTAGATGTATTAATTCAAGTTTGTGAAATTGATCATCTAATTCAACTCATTCTTCTTGTTCATTTCACACTAGCATTGCATTAAATCCTAAGAACTTGTTTAGGATTATCCAATAGCTAGATGTTAAGTTAAAGAACTCACTTTAATTTAATACACTTAAGGAAGAATTCGTTAATCAGAGCTTCTTGGTTAATTGAGAGTTGATAAATTGAAGAAGGAATAGTAACACGTTGCATGGGAAAGATAAATATAAGTTGTTGACACAACCGAACCCGAGAACTAGATATTTTGTACAATTATTTTATTTCAATCTTTTATTTTGACGTTCGATTTTCTATTTTCATTCAAATATCACAAAACCCCCCTTTTTCTATATTAATTGATAAGAACAACTAGATTAAACACCGTTCCTCTTGGGTTCGACCCTTACTTACCACTTCCACATTAATTTGTAGTTTTGAAACCGAGTAAGGAAATAAAATTAAACTTTGGCGTGCCGCGACAACACGCCCATACACCTCCTCCTTAAGATCCCTATGTAGGAAGGCATTTTTTTACGTCAAATTGGTGTAGGGGCCAGTCCAAGTTTGCAGCAAGAGAGATTAATACTCTCACCGTATTTAATTTTGCTATAGGTGAGAAAGTTTCTTGATAATCTATCCCATATGTCTGAGTATACCCTTTTGCAATGAGCCTTGCCTTGTATCTTTCAACTGATCCATTCTCTTTGTGTTTGACAAAGAACACCTATCTATATCCCACGGTGTTTTTTCCCTCGGGCAATTGCAGAAGCACCCAAGTATCCTTTTTTTGCAACGCTTTCATCTCTTCCTCAATCGCTTGTTTCCATTTGGGATTATTCATTGCTTCACTCACTATATTAGGAACATTATCTATAGATAATTTGTGAACAAATTCCTTGAAAAGTTCAGATAACTTTTGAGTTGAGTCATGGTTTGCAATTAGATGCTTTGACTTGCTCGTTCCATGATCAGGTGAATAACGGTTCGGTGGTTGCCCACGGTTATGCCTGAAAGGTAGTTTATAGCCAGCAAAAGTATTTGGAGGAGAATTTAAAGTTTGTACCTCTAGGATATTCTCAGGAGATTGGTCTGCTTGTGGTACTATCAGGTGAGGAGAGGACTGTTCACTTTCAAGATCTACAGTTTCTCCATTTTGATATGCTCTTGTTGGTTGTTGTCCAGTCTCTGTTTCGACATATTTAGCACTTTCAATTTCTCCTCTTTGGTCTCTGGGCATTGGTTCGCTTGTCTAAACCTCCATCCCTACATAATTTGAAGTTCTCTCAAAACTTGGCCAATTTTCCCAATTTTGCTCTTCACTCACCATCTGTCCCTGAAGAGAGGAGTAGGAAGATCGAAAAGTGAAAAAATTCTCTGATTCAATAAAGGTGACATCCATGGTAATATAGAGTCGCCTTGTAACTGGATCATAACATCGGTATCCTTTCTTGTGAGCTGCATAGCCAAGAAAAACACAATGGACAGCACATGGATCAAGCTTACTTCTTTGATTCTTGTGTATATGAACGTATGTAACACACCTAAATTTTCTTGGGGAAAGCATTAAAACTAATAGTAATGTCATATGTTGCGCAAGAACTTGATGAGGGGTTTCGTAGTTCAAGGCTCGTGATGGCATTCGATTCATCAAGTATACAACAGTCCTTACTGCATCTGTCCAAAAACATTTAGGTACATTAGCGGCATTCAAGAGAGCTCGAGTGATTTCCAACATGTGAGTGTTCTTGCGCTCAGCAACACCGTTTTGCTAAGGTGTTTCAGAACAAGAAGCTCATGATTCAAACCATGTTCTTGAAAGTATCTATGAAATTGTGTATTATCGTATGCCCACCATAATCAGATCGAAGAATCTAAAGTTTAGCAGAAAATTGTGTTCGAATCATATTATGGAGTGATCGAAAAATTTCAAACAATGACCGAAAAATTTCACACAGTTCATGTTTATTTTTCTTCAAATAAAGCCAAGTTATTTGTGTACAATCATCAACGAAGGTTACAAACCATCAAACACCAGAGGAAATAGTAATAGGAGCAGGACCCCAAATGTCGGAATGACCAATAAGAGAAGGAGTGTCACATTTATTCAAACTGATTGGATAAGGTACACGATGACTCTTGGCTTGAATACAAGCTTCACACTTAAAATCTGACTCTTTGAAGTTTGTAAATAAATCTGGAAGTAACGGTCTCAAATACGAAAATGAAGGATGTCTCAACTGATTATGCCATAACCAAATCTGGCTTTCCTTAAGTCCACCAGAATGCATATGATTTGCTCTACCATAATTGAAATCATCCATGTAATATAGTCCCTCCCTTTTAGTACCACGACCAATAATCTCCTTGGTGAGAATATCCTGAAATAGACAAAAGCTAGGATACATTAGAGCACAACAATTCAATTCTTTAGTCACTTTTCCAATAGATAATAATTTATTGGAGAGTGATGGGATTAGTAAGGTGTTTGGTAATGAAAAAGAAGGAGAAAGAGCAACTGTTCCAGCCCCTGTTACTGAATATGTTACTCCATTAGCATTGGCAATGCATATCCTTTTCGGTTGGGTGCATTCAGAGAAGTCACAAGGATCAAATATCATGTGATATGTTGCCCCCGAGTCAACGATCCAGCCATCATGTTTCCCCGTTTCCAAGCAAGAGAATACATAACCTTGGTTACCTGAATCATTCTTAGCAATGACTGAAGATTCTTGTTCTGGTACAAGAGATAGTTTAGGCTCCACGCTCATAAGAGCAGCCCGGCCACGATGATCGCCTCCACTCGCTTCATGTTTTTTCTTTTCTTTGAGTTCATGCCACCAATCTGGGTAACCATGTAGTTTGAAGCATGTTTCTTTGGTGTGCTTTGCATTCCCACAATATGTGCATCCTCTTCCTTCCCCTGTGACTTTGGTTTTGTCACTATGTGTGGTTTATCGTTTGATGGTGTTTGCAAAGCTAATTTTTGTTGAGGTTTTTGTCATCCTTTTTAAACCAGAGCACCACCAGATATGGTATCTTCACTTGCCATCATTACTGACTGCCTCAAATCCTCTCTTCGGACTTGTGCAGAAGCTTGTTCTAGTGTCGGGAATGGTTGTATTTGGAGCACATCTGCTTGGACCTTATCAAGTCGATCATGAAGTCCATCTAAGGAGGTGTAAACTCTATCTTCCTACAAAAGAAAGTTATATTTTTGTATATCAGTATTACATTCAGTAGGATTTGGCCCGCAAAAATCGATTTCTCTCCACAAGCCCTGCAAATTATTGTAGTATGTGTCGATAGATCCTCCTCCTTGTTTAAGTCTAGTTACTCTTCTTTTGAGATCATACACTTGTGATGTATCGGTGCCATCAAAGTATGTTATAGCAATATAGTCCCAAATAGCGTTAGCCGTTGAGAATCTGATGAAACTGCTAATTAATTTTGGATCCATGGAATTGATTAGCCATCCCTTCACCACTGCATTTTCAATTCTCCATTTTATGAATGTAGGATCTGTTTGTGGAGGCCCCGGAACATCTCCATTTATGTATCCCAACTATCCTTGCCCGAGATATACATCTCGACAATTTGGGACCATAATGCGTAATTGGTACCGTCTAATTTGATGCCAATCTGTGTAGGAGGTTCATCACTTGAGATATGGTTTTGGGTTTGATTTTGGTTTAGCACTTGTGTCATTCTTGTTGTAAAATCTACAAGAACTGAATTCTCTTCTTCCTGTTTTTCCACCCCATTGGGAGGTGTTTCAATTTTTCCTTCTCTCTATTATTTTTTTTAGAAATTTTATGGCCATAGAATCTCCACTCTGATACAATGTTGTGAAGAAGAAAATTGTATTCTCTTTTTCTGCATATGTTAGATACAACAGATGAGCACTATATACTATGTACACGGAGCTATTTTAGGGAAAAAGAAAATCACACTAATCTAGGTTACAATCTTGGATGATTTACAATAAAATAAAACTAACTTGGTAACTAGAATATTTGATTCCCATAATTGCTTCCCAACAGCTCACGTCTATAGTTTGTTGGCCCCGGGGGGTGTGTTCCCTAGTTGGTGTCGTTGTAGCGACTCTACGGCATGAGTAAGATGCTCAATCCTCTGCAAGACTAATTCTAGCTTGTATAGCCCCACTTCGGTGAGTTGCCCTGGTGTTTGCTCAGGGCATCTGTTCCTCGTTTGGAAGGTAGGACGCCCCTTAGGAGTTCTTGACCCGTTGCTTCGAGACATAGAGGTGGGAGTGGAGATGGGATGGGCCACTATTCATAGTTTAGCGTTTGGGATGAGGCCTTCCTTCTAGTGCCAAGCTATTGGAGCCAAATTTTGAGTCTTCTTGGGCACACAACTTACATGAGAGGAGTAAAAGTGAGTGTGTAATTCATTCTCTACCGTGACTTTTTTTTTGGCCTATTTAGGAATAGGCCAATTTATAGTACAAATTTCATTGCCCTTTTAGGCTCTACTCATACCTGAGAGGAAGCATAATAATTTTACCAAGTTCCCAAACTTGTAGACGCAATCTGCATGGTCTCGGATTTAATGCTCCTAACGTCATCTATCCAACGACATCACTTCCCAACGTGCTTTCATTGCAAATGTCGGCCATAGCCGAACTCATCTTCCAAATACCCCCTTCATCGTGTGTCATCTCCACTTCCTTAGTACCCTATTCAACTTAGAACCTCTTTTCCAGTACTCAAGCCGTGTCCTTGTCTCAACATTTGCTTAATCCTTTGGGAGAGTCTAGCCGTCCTAAGAGCTACCTTCTCTTCTTTGCCTGGTCAGGTAAGTCTTGATAGCTCACTCAGTCTGCATTGGTTTTCAGACTGACCACTAAAGGGAAGACCTTCCCTTTGACGCCCAAAGCTCATCCAGGGGCTTCAGCTGGCCTTTCTCGATTACCAAGCTAATAACAGTTCGATTCCTACCTCTTAGTCAACACGACGCCCACTCTGTATTCCATGTGTGTGACTTTTCCCATGTTGGAGACCGGGTCAGACTTAGGCAAAACATTAACTTCGACTGCTTGTCAAAGGAAAACATCAATATCAACCTTAGATCTCACTGCAAAAATTAGTTTATTTTATAAAATTAATTGATCTAAATGAAACCTTAATATTTGGATCTTTGAAATTAATGATTTTCACGTAACCATAAGGCAATTAGAATGTACCTTGATTCATTGATGTAGATTAAGATAGATCGAATTGGTCATGTCTAGTGCAACAAGAAACTCGATTTCTCTCCCTTAGCCTTGTCTTGGTTGTCTGTACATAATTGACAAGGTACATAATATTTCATAGGTAATGTGAGGTAGTTTTGTTTGGAGTCTAGGAATCCCCTAATAATTCAAATATTTTCTATCACAGTATTTCATGAAGAAACTACCACTTCTCAAAGACCGGCTAGAATTTTAACCCAAAAGGATTATTAGGCCAGTTATTGAATTTAATAAAAAAATTCAATCAAATAATATTACAAGGGCCACATAAATTCTTACACTTACATAATCACTCATTATGGTTGACACATTAATCGGATCCAACACTATTAACCTTCAATGTTAATTTTTTATTGATTAAAAGTTTACCCCAACATACTGCACAATTCATAATTTCTACTCTAACAGCTAGTAGAATCATCTAATCTTGACGATTAATAAAAATTCCTGCACCATTCCAAAATTTTCTAGTATATCTCTGCGATGGTCAAATTTTTTTTAGATACTCTTCAATGCTAAGTAACAATTTATATAAAATATTTTTGTAGTTTTAGCTCTTCATTATTTAGTAAAACTTTGGTTTAATCTTCATTTATGACGATTAATTCCCTTTGATTTAGTCAAATTATCTCATATGGCCACATCCTATTGGACTATAAACGATCTTTTCCTTATCTTCATCTTCTTAAATTTTAGGTTCTTCGGGTTTGAAAGAGGTCATGTTTTACTATATATGTCTGGATATGTTTTCTCATTAAGGAGCATTTTTGTGTTTTTGGCTTTATTACCTTGAAGGTCTCCGAATTGACAACATTGTCTAGGTTTGTCATTAGTGTTAAATTGGTGCTACTTAGAAAGTGCATTTTCATGCTTCAAGTGGAGTGATAGTTTTGGCTTTCTATGATCATCGATAAATCTTCAGAGCTAATCTTTTGCTCTCTGAAGTTTTGCTGCTTCTTTTCAATTGTAGATTCATTATTTGTATGGGTCATGTTTCTTAAGCTCCTTTTTGTGCTTCTGGATTTATTGAACAATTGAAGGTCCAATTTTTGAGATATAAAGAAGAGCAATTATTATCTTTGCTAATAATCGAAAGGAGTATCTTTAATCAAACAAATACTCTATCGGTTATTTCATTATTGATACATAATAAGGGCATAATTTTATTTTGTGATTATTTTAAATTACCTAAAGAAATTGTTTCCTAATTACATTCTAGAAAAATTACAATTAGTGAGTGATTTACACAATCTTTTCACTAATCAAATGAAATCTAATGTATTCATTACGTACATATTAAATACCTATAAATAGAAATACCTAGGCTATATCAGAGGAACCACAGTCATCCTCCATGGTTTAATGGAAAACATTTTGTCTTTATTATTTCATTCATAGTGTTTTTATTTTTTATTGTCGTTAAATGATCCGAAGAAATCGTTTCCAACTTGCAATTTATCTAGTTTCCTACAGAAGTAAGAATCAATTAGTTATCTGCATAATATGATTCACTCAACAAACAAAATCCAGTGTCTGTATTATGTAAATATTAAATACTATTGAATATAACGATGCTTCATGCCAGTAAGGATTTTATCCAACATTGTTCTAAGCATCATATACGAGAAAATGAACAAATTTGATGATAAGTACCACCTTTTTTTCTTCTTCTACATACTCCAATCTTCATTTATATATAAAATTTGACCATTATGTAGATTTCTCAAAAAGTTTTTTAATGGCTATAATGATATGATAAAATTCGTTAATTATTAGTATCTCTGCGTTCATTTGTATAGTCACACGGTAGCGATATTAAGGTTGTACAAAATTTTCAACCGAGGAATTTAAAGACATTCCAACTCACAACAGTGTTCGATGAATCTTGGTTCATATGTGTTGTTATAATTTGTTCCATTTCATAGGCACTAATGTTTATTTTTTGTTACTGGTGAGAACATGTGCAAAGTTGATTGTTTCTGTTAGTTGTTTGGACAACTTGTGTTTTAAAAGCTCAAAAAACATTTATGAGTCTCCTAAAATGTGTAGTTGTGAGTATGTACGAGGACATAACAGTGAAAAAGTAAGTGTAACAAAAATGTAATATATTATTACTATGGTAGAAACTTCATCAATTTGTATTTTTTTTTCTTTCGACACTATTGGAACAAAAGGGCAAAGAATTTGATCACCATGATTATGTGGTCAAAACCGAGTGCTATTCCTTTCGCTAACATGTAATCGTGCAGGTGATAAGTGCAATTTATGCACTTATTTAGGTCTTCAAAACTATGTATTTTCCTTATTTTTTATAAAGTTCATGCTTAATTTAGTATTATTTGTTTCTATTTCAGTGACAACCAGGAATTGAAGAAAGATTGCAATTTTGGGCTTTTGAAGGACTCAATTTGAAGCAAATAAAGTTGGGAAGGTGAAGAAAAATCAAATGGAAGCCTAAGTGAAGATTAATTAAAGTATGTGGACTCCATTGATCGAAGATGGAAGTTCAGGACTTGCCCCACAATTAAATTATGAGGACCAAAACGAAATTGAGCAAAAGTTGAATTCAGCATAGCCATGCGGTCGCACGTGCGACCACATGCATATGAAAAATCAACACCATCCGAACGCATGCGCGATCGCATGGTTATGCCGGGCAGAATTCCGGCAAAACTTTCCAAAACGAATTGGACACGAATTCTTGGGCTTTTTGGCTTATTTTAAAACACGAACTTGACCTAATTTCGGGGGAGAACATGAGAGAAGAGCAGAGAACGAAAATTAGAGCACAAAACTTGGAGAAACTTGGAGAAGAAGCCACAATTGAAGATTCAAGCTTCAAGAACACAACCTGATTCGGTGATGGCGTCCTCTTCTCGTTTTTCTTCTGATTTTTACAGCATGATAGGCTAAACTTTTCATAGCATTAGGGTAGAGGTGAAACTTTGATTTTGGTTTGAATCTGGATTGTTAATTTGATGTTTTGTTAATTCTTATGCTAAGATGAACGTTCGGTTTTGAGTTTTCAATATAATTATGCTTTCTTTTACAACTTGTGGGCAACGTTGATCTGTGATCTATTTATTGTATTGAGAAATCGTGAATAGATTAGACTTTTGTTGAAAACCACAAAGTCCGATAGGGATAAGAATGCCCCTATGCTTTGTGCGATGTTTTTATGCAATTCTTGCATTGTAATGCATTTTTATGGCGTTGTTATTATAGAGATATAGTTAACACGTCATATAAATAGGTTGAATTCTACTTGAGAAAGATTATTCAACAAATTTTGTAAATTGAATCGTCAAAACTAACTCTCATTGTCAAATTGATAATCCGGAGAATAACTAAATGAAAAGTGGATTCGAAACCTTAATGCTAGTTTTCCCATATTTGATTTAAAACCATAAAAAATCATTCTTTTAATTTGTTCCAATTTAATTCTTAATTTTAATTTTAGATTTAGCAATTTAATTTAATAATTTAATTTTCACAAGATTAGAAATTAAGTGACATCAACTTATTTCATTTCGGTTAAGGCTAGTTAAAGTGAGTGTGGGAATAAATTAGTCCTCATCGGTACGATATCCGGACTTTAAAAGTCCACTTTATTACTTATACGATCCGTACACTTGCGGTGTGGATTGATCGCAACAAGTTTTTGGCGTCATTGCCAGGGACTGTATTTATTTTACCGTTTAGATTAGCTAGCACTAATTCGAACTTTATTTGCTTTTATTTAATTTTACTGCATTTTTCATTCACAATTTCTCTCGTTCTCTCTCAGGTTTATGCGAAGTGCACGACTCGGTCCACCTCTCGAACTTGACCCCAAGATCGAGCGTACCTTTCATCAAAGGCATAGAGAAGCTAGAGAAAAAGAAAAACAAAAAACAAAGCAAGAAAGTGATGGCAGCTAATAATGAAATTCCACGTATCAACAATGGTGAAGCCCGTATCCAAGAGGCCGTGGATGAGGATAACATGCTAGTTGGGGATTTTATGACGCCACAGATAATCCAAAGCCAATCTAGTATAGTGTACCCTCCATTTGGGCAGAACAATTTTCAGCTCAAGACAGATGTGATCCATCTCTTCCAGAATGGACACCAATTTTATGGATTGCCAGATGAGAACCCTCATACACATGTCTCTCGATTCTTAGAGATGTGTGAACACTTCAAATATCAGGGCATCTCAGATGACGCGATTAGACTAAGGTTGTTTCCTCGTACTTTGCGCGACAGAGCCCTCGAATGGCTGGATTCTCAACCTATTGTGAGCATCACCACATGGAATGACCACGCTCAAAAGTTCTACACCAAGTTCTTCCCGCCGCCAAGATTGCCAAGTTGAAGCACGAGATATCTATTTTTCAACAACATGACTTGGAGTCGTTTGACGAAGCTTGGCAGAGGTTTAAAGGCTCGCTGAGGAAGTGCCCGCATCATGGGATCAACAATGGACAACAAGTACAGTATTTTTATGCGGGGCTACTTCCTTCATGTAAGAGTTTGGTAGATTCGTCGTCAAATGGATCGCTTCGTACCAAAACAATCGCTGAAGCACTTGAGCTATTCATGGCAGAGCATCTGGAGTATATGATGTCGACAATTTCACTGCTCTGACCGCAAAAATTGATGCATTAGCTCACAGGGTGGAGAGTATAGTAAAGATAGGTAGCTCAAAAGCGCCTACACCACCCACATGCGAGGAGTGTGGAGCTAACCATAGCACCAATGAGTGCCCTATTATCGCTCACCGCACTGCTCAAGTTGACTATATTCAAGGAGGTCAACGGCAACCTGGCAACCCATTTAGCAACACTTATAACCAAGGTTGGCGTAATCACCCAAATTTTGGGTGGCGAGATAATCAGAATAATGGAGGATTCCAAGGACCTCCTTACCAGCAACCGGAGAAGAAAAGCTCAATTGAAAAAGTTTTGGGTAGATTTATGGAGAGAACTGATAAATACATGGATTGCACCGATCAGTTTATGAAGAAGACCGATACTGCACTCCAGAATCAGCAAGCTTCTATTCGTAATCTAGAAACGCAAGTGGGGCAATTGGCTAGCACTATCTCAGGCCGACCACAAGGTACTTTACCCAGCAATACTGAAGTGAACCCTAGAGAACAAGTCATGGGTATCACTACTAGAAGTGGGGTGCAACTTCCCGAGATCCATGTTAAGAGGCCTTCTAAAGGGCAAGAAGATGAGACAATTGAGGAGATAGAGCAAGAAGAGAGGCAAAAGGTACCGGTTGAGGCACAGGTTGAAAATAATGTGGCAAATTCATCAGAAAAGACAACAGTGCCAGTGAAACTTTATATGCCGTCTATACCGTTTCCTCAAAGGCTCCAGAAGCGCAAATTGGATCAACAATTCTCCAAGTTTCTAGAAATTTTCAAGAAATCGCACATCAATATTCCCTTCGCGAAGCTCCTGGCTCAAATGCCTCTCTATCTCAAATTCATGAAGGAGATGCTAACAAAGAAGAAAGAAGTCGGATGATAGTGATGTTATAACACTCTCCGAGGAATGTACTGCAGTCCTACAAGAAAAATTACCACCAAAGCTAAAGGATCCAGGGAGTTTTTCTATCCCTTGTACTATTGGTAATTTATTTTTTAATACAACTTTATATGATACGGGCGCCAGCGTGAATTTAATGCCTCTATCTGTCTACAGCAAGCTTGGTTTAGCAGATCCGAAGCCCACCTATGTTAGTCTCCAGCTTGCAGACCGCTCGTTGAGGCACCCGTATGGCTTGCTAGAAGACGTGCTTGTAAAAGTAGGGAAATTCATCTTCCCGGTTGATTTCTTGATAGTGGATATGGATGAGGACAGCCGGATGCCACTTATATTGGGAAGGCCGTTCCTTGCTACAAGCCGAGCTCTGATAAACATGGAACTTGGAATGGTGAGCTTGCGCGTACAGGATGAAAAGGTGACATTTAGCATCGTCCTACCACCAGGAGCCCAACAACCGGCTCATCTCTGCTATGAAGTGGAGCAAATTGCAAGAAAAAGTTTAGGGGGCGTTCTGTTTGTTTTGTATTTTCTGTTTTCGTTTTTCGAAAATGTTTTGGTGTTTTACGTTTTCAATTCTTTGTTTGAGAAAATTGAAAATGCTTTTAGTTGTTGTTTTGAAAAATTATTTTTGAAAGAGAAAATAGAAAATGTGTTTGGTTTATAATTGTTTAAAATGTAATAAATGTAAAGTTTAAAATCAGCAGCGTTTTCCTTGTTTTCAACATTTAACACGCCAGCGTTAAAGGCGTTTCGTGTTTTCTATACAAATCTTGAAGCGATTTCAAAACGTATTTCGAAAACAATGAGCGAGCAGCGTTTTCAACATTTTCGAAAGCAACGAAAAACGGTGAAAATGGCAAGCGAGCGCACCCTTTAGGGGTTTTAAAAGACCCTTTGAAGCCACCTTAGTCAAAAGGAAGTGCTCCCAAAAGTCGGGCTTTAGACTATAAACGGAGCGCTTGGTGGGAGACAACCCACCCCCGTATCCTTTATTCCAGTTTTATTGTTATTTCTAAGTTTCTTTTTAAGTATAAGAGTCAAGCTCTGCATATAGGCTTCATTTTCACATTTCTAGTTGATGTTCATGTTCATGTAGTTTCCTTAAGTTTTATTTTCATGTTTAAGTTTAGTTTTAAGATTAGTTTCAAGTTTTGCATTTCACTTTGCATTTTCACGTTCCTAGTTGTTTTTCCTTTTATCTAGTTTCGTCTTTTTTGGCCAAAAATCCACAAAATTTTACCACACCAATTTTCACTTAATTTTCAACTTTAGAGTAGTCACAGCATCTCATTCATATAATGACAAAAAAAAAGAAACTGGCAAAGCATGCGATCGCATGCATTACCAGCACAAATTTGTACCATGCGACAGCATGGCACAAACGGGCCTCCAAAATCAGAACTTGAAACAACATAAACAACAGAAACGAGGCCATTATTCTCCCCCAATTTTTCAAACGAGACCCTATGTGCTTTCTCCCCAAAATTTCACCCTCAAAGATAAACCATTAACAATCGATTTTTGAAGATTTCGAACCTCATTCCCCGTATCTCCTCGGATTGCTCACTATACTTGGGCACTCTTTCGTTAGTTTTCTTTTTGTTCGAGTACATAGGCTCGAGTTTCACTGTATGAGGTTCATCTCTGATCTTCATGATCAATTACGTGATTTACAATCGAATTTCCAGACTCAGGTACGAGAATTCAACGCTTTAACTTGTGATTTACCTTGGTCTTAATAGTAGGTCAAAATGCCAGGGTTTAACTCAAAAATGTGATTAATTTTATGCTTTAATTGATGCTTGTGCTATATTAATGATCGAATTTAGGCTCGTTTCTGTGCATACTCAGTCTGTGAATCGAGATTAGGATGCTTTGTCGAGATTGAACGATTATAGTTGTTTACTGTGGTGTTATTTTTTCGATCTTATGTGACAATGCTGAGGAGTATGGGCTATAGGATGTTTAGAGGATGAATTTGGGTATTGTTGTGATGTTTTGGTAGCTGCATTGCTTATAATTTGTTGAAAATCTCTTAAAAACTATCGCGCACGCGAAGTGTTCGCCAAAATGTTTCCACACCATTTTAAGCTGGCTCTTATGTTTTTGCTTTATGGCATGATTCTACGTCGTTACATGATCGTTCTGGTCTACACATTTTGTTCATTGCATGCCCTAAGTATTGAATTTGGCCTAGGCAAGGTTGGTGCAGTGACTTGAGTCATGGCCTGACGCCGCTCGAGTCACTGCCCTGTAGTGACTTGAGTCATGGCCTGACGCCACCTGAGTCACTGCCCTGACCCTGCTAGAGTCACTGCCCTGCAGTGACTTGAGTCATAGTCTGACGCTGCTCGAGCCGCGTCATCTTCCCTTCACACCCTCATTTTTACTACAAACTTGATCGGATTGCATCCATTCTTGATATATGAATTACTTTTGACACGTACTTTGTGTAGTGTGGGTTTGTTTTGTCTTGGCGCCATTCTGCACTATTTTTTGCGGGCCCCACCTTTATTTGGTCACTTATTCGAATTTATTTTGTTTTATGCAAGTCTATATAGTTTGGGGGCGTTTTTATAGGAGACACTAATTGTGGATTTTTCTTCACACAGCTACCATGCCGCGCACCAAGAATCCGGGCCGACACGGGGATGATGGAGAAGGTTCTTCCCGCAAGCGAAAGGGTGTGACTCGAGAGAGCCAAGCACAAGATAGTGCTACCGCTGAGTTTCCATGTAGTCGGGGTAAGAATGAAGAGTAGACTCAAGAAACTGTTAAAGAAGAAAGGTTTCTACATCGCCGAGCGAGAGGTTACTCTCGATGATTTTCGGGATACGGTGATTGAGCGACTCATCACCAGAGCCGGACCTTTCCAGTGCTATAATGATTTGGTTTGCGAGTTCTATGCCAATTTCAAGGACCGGATCGACATTCCTGGGACGTCCCACTATCAGGAGACGTGGGTACGAGGCCAGTGGGTCACATTTAGCCCCGAGATCATTTATACAGCACTCGGCCTCACACAGGCTGATGTTGAGCCAGTGCCACTCGAGGAGGATATTGCTGAGGTGGCTCGATTCTTATATGGATCAGATGACGCATGGCCACGCTCTACCAGCTTCATCTACACTGATCTCCCCGATATCCTGAGGGTGCTCTACATATTCATCTGCACTAACATCGAGCCGACCACCCATCTTACGACACTTACTGAGGACCGAGCTCGACTGTTGTGTCACTTAGCCCGAGGGAGGAAGATTGATCTTGGGAGCCTCATTTATCGGCTTGTGGTCGACTTTTGATCAGACAGTGGCCACAAGCTCATCTTCCCATGCCTTATCTCGAGTATCTGCCTCAATAGTCAGATACCACTGCATTCTCGGGAGTACCCAGTAGAGCCGGCTGCGAGGATCAACATCAAGACGCTCCAGGGCTCCCACTCGCAGAAAGGCGGCCAAAAGTCCGACACGGAGACACTTCCTTACAAATGCCTCTATTTATAGGAAAAATTTCACAAGAAAACATGATAAAAAATTGTACAACTACTCCATTATGATTCCACTAATTGGTAACCACCAAATCATGGTCTTAAATTGCTCCATTAGTTCAAATATTGTATCATGGTATAGGTAAGCATCTTGGCTGAATTGTCCAATTGGAATTTCCTTTTTTTGATATTTTAATAGAAAGTTATGAATTTTCTACCAAAACATGGCCCAAGAAATCCTCCATTCACATCACTCTCGGTTTTGCCCATTTTTTACCATGATATGATCCGAATCATTTGAAGAGGTCAACATCAAAGTTGTATCCCTCTGAGTGTCCTTTCAAACAATATAAAGTGCAGGTCAATCCGAATTTTGTAGCAAAAGTTATGGTCACATTGCTGAATCACAAGAAAGAAATTGAGCTGCTGATTTTTACGCTTTGTCCTTTCTCTTCAAATGGCCATAACTTACACTAGGAAACTCCGATTTGGGATCCGACAAAAATGTGGAAATCCTCTTTTGATATTATTTGATATTGGCACAATAAAAATTGTAAAAAAAACTTTTCATAAAATTGCATCGGAGGCCCTCCATCTTTGAATTTGCTTGCATTTCGGTCCCAAGTTCCGCTTTCGCCCGCTTTTATCCATTTTGCCTTTTTGATTTGTTGTGACTCTAAACACACAATAAAAGGAAAACACATAAAAATAAACATATAATACTAATAAAACACACAAATACGTAAAATAGAAGAGTTATTTAAGTGATTTTCTAGCACTTATCAAACTCCCCAACACTTAGACTGTTGTTCGCCCTCGAACAACAACCATATGACACAAACAACACACTGATTTTACATGAGATAAATGACTTTAAACGATGAAATCCAACTGCAGATAGTGACTTGCTTATTAAACATTCTCCCGAACCATGACAATTTCACTTCTTCTCAAATACACAATGGCTTGTGAGTGTGTGCAATTGAGGTTATCATCCCATCACTAACTGGAACCAAATAAAAGCTTACGATGTTCTATCCAAATCCCGACCCGAAATAGTCAAATATTTCCTTTCATCTCTCGTGATCCCACTCTTATTTTACAATGATTCCCATGGATCCTAAAAATTACCCTGTTCACCAAAAATCATCAACTGCTAGCATTGCAAAGAAAAAAAAGGGCAAGTCATGCGTTTTATCGCAAATATGTCTTCAATTTAAAGAGTGTTTAGATTGAGCACTTCAAACCACTGAGAAAATTTATTTATCTAACTTCACACTTGGGTAGCTATCACATTTCTCGCGATTTTTTTTTTTGATGAAGAAGAAAAAAAAAAGAAGAAGAGTTTTGCAATTTTTTTCACTTTACCCCACGTAGCTTTCACACTAAACCCCTTTCATTGGAGGCAAATTTTCTTCACCCATTCAAGGTGACGGCCACACTCGAGGTAGGTAGCTCTTTCTGTAGTCCCTCTCCTTATTTCGAACATAAAAGTAAAATTCATTCTCAAAGATAGGTCAATGCTTTTTCCAAACGCTTTAAACTCTATCAATAAAAGACACATTCACAAAAATGTATACCATGCGATTATAACTCCACCTTACTAACAATCGATGTTTCCATATTACTTTGAGCAGGACGAATGGATAGAAAAAAAAAAGAAAAGAAAAAGTTAGTTTACTATGGTCTAGAAAGTTAGAAAAAAAATCAACATTTTCAACCTTCAATTTGTGTTCCGGAAAATGATAGTAAATTACCGTATAAACGTGCTCAGGCAATTTAAGCCAGCTATGCATAGAGAAGAACAGAACACAACAAATTTTTTTTTCTTTTTTTTTTTCGGGATCCTGTAGTTTCAGCTAAGTCACGCAAATTAAGCTCAATCATGGTCAAAAGTTGCTATCTCATGCAAAATCGTCGACACAAATAAAAAAATATCACACGCAGACCACAATATTCCACTCCCCCACACTTGAATTCTACATTGTCCCCAATGTAGAAATACATAAAGCATGAAAAAGAGAAGAAATAGAAACTCCCCTATGGTAAGCAATGAGTCGTGTCTATTTGGGGATGGTGGTTGCACAATGTAGCACTTCTTAGGAACACTTCGACAATCCAAGAGCAAGAGACCTTAATGAAAAGGTCCTCCATATCGCCACATGACACATAGGTATATTTACCATTCAATAAAGAATAGCACCACAAGAACCAACAAATGGGAGAACGTTTAGAGCAGAACGTCCAACTCAGTCACTTCTCAAACGAATGAGACGTAGTTTTATATCTTCGGATGGGTGCTAATGATCACGCTAAAAAAGTTGCTGCCAAATGGTTAGGCCTTTTCCTTCTACAGTTACAAGGCAACATCTTCCTTAGTACGTTAGATAAAAAAATGGAGAAATAAAAAAAAAACGAAAATTTCAAAAGAAAAATACAAATGCGAGAAAATGCTTGGGTTGCCTCCCAAGGAGCGCTTCTGTTTAAAAACGTTAGCTCGACTCTAATTTTTTTTTTAAATTAATTAATAAAAGCAACTAAATTAGTTAACCGTTCCCCGGCAACGGCGCCAAAAACCTGGGCGTGTTGTCGCGGCGCACCAAAGTTTGTTTTATTTCCTTACTCGGTTTCAAAACTACAAATTAATGTAGAAGTGGCAAGTAAGGGTCGAACCCAAGAGGAACGGTGCTTAATCTAGTTGTCTTTATCAATTAATATAGGAAAGTGGGGGTTTTGAGAATTTTGAATGAAAATCAAATGACAAAAGATAAGATCAAATAAAACAATTGAAATAAATATCTAGTTCTCGAGTTCGGTTGTGTCAACCACTTGTGTTTATCTTTCCCATGCAACGTGTTACTATTCCTTCTTCAATTTATCAACTCTCAATTAACCAAGAAGCTCTGATTAACGAATTCTTCCTTAAGTGTATTAAGTAAAAAGTAAACTCTTTAACTTAACACTAACTATTGGATAACCCTAAACAAGCTCTTAGGATTTAATACAAAGCTAGTATGAAATGAACGAGAAGAATGAGTTGAATTAGATGAATAATTTCACAAGCTCGAATTAATGCATCTAAGATGATTTTTTAATAAATATGCACGATATTCATTTGCTACTTTGGATTGGAATCTAATGACAATTACGGATCAAAAGTTCCAATCCTAGCGAGTAACTTGAATTTAAAGATTAATTGATTCAATTGGCCAAGGTAAATGCAATAATCAAATAAACTCAAAAACGGGTTTACAAGCATAACAAATCAACAAATTGAAGTAGAGGAATAGATAAAACGTTACTAAGGAGTTAGAAAAGATAACAACATGTTAGTTGAACAAAACGTCCCTCTCGAACTAGATAGAAAAGTCTTAACTACTCATAATTGCGGGGTTTCATACTTTTTAGCGAGTGTTCGCCTTGTATCACCACCACTATATGATAGATTATGCAAAATATAGTAAACAAGTAAATAAATACTAAGAAATAAATAGAGAAATGAAAGGGAAAAGAGAACTTAGCGAAGAATTGATCCGCCGGAATATGAAAAGCTAAAATCTTCAAGCTAAAACTAAGAACAAATGAAGAAGAAAATTTTATTGGAGAAAACTACTAGCTAATTCTCTTCTACTAAGTTGTGCATTTCCTTCCTTACAAATGCCTCTATTTATAGGCAAAATTTCACAAGAAAACATGATAAAAAATTGTACAACTACTCCATTATGATTCCACTAATTGGTAACTACCAAATCATGATCTTAAATTGCTCCATTAGTTCAAATATTATATCATGGTATATGTAAGCATCTTGGCTGAATTGTGCAATTGGAATTTCATTTGTTTGATATTTTAATAGAAAGTTATGAATTTTCTACCAAAACATGACCCAAGAAATCCTCCATTCACATCACTCTTGGTTTTGCCCATTTTTTACCATGATATGGTCCAAATCATTTGACGAGGTCAACATCAAAGTTGTATCCCTCTGAGTGTCCTTTCCAACAATATAAAGTGCAGGTCCATCCGAATTTTGTAACAAACGTTATGGTCAAATTACTGAACTGCGGCAGTAAATTCGAGCTGCTGATTTTTTACGCTTTGTCATTTCTCTTCAAATGGCCATAACGTTCACTAGGAAACTCCGATTTGGGATCCGAAAAAAATGTGGAAATCCTCTTTTGATATTCTTTGATATTGGCACAATAAAAATTGTAAAAATAACTTTTCATAAAATTGCATCGGAGGCCCTCCATCTTTGAATTTGCTTGCATTTCGGTCCCAAGTTCCGTTTTCGCTCCGTTTTTATCCATTTTGGCTCCTTTTGATTTCTTGTGACTCTAAACACACAATAAAAGGAAAACACATAAAAATAAACATATAATACTAATAAAACACACAAATACGTAAAATAGAAGAGTTATTTAAGTGCTTTTCTAGCACTTATCAGTGACTCTATGTTGGAGGGGATTGCTGCTGGCAGTCTTGATATTTCTACTTTAGGTTGAATGATTTTTGGCTAACGAGTTTGTAACGGCACTGACCAATACAATTATTCTCCCGAAACGAAAAAAAAGAGAAAAAAAGAGAGAAAAGAAAGAAATCACACATGCATTCATTTTCTTTTACCCCATTCTCTTGCCTCATTGGCCCGAGTGATTAAGTCTGAGGGATCTTTCAAACCTGGTGCTTTGAGTGACGAGCTCGGGAGTCACCGACCTAAAGCTCGCTACATGGGTCCTTGAGAAAGTATTATTGTTGGGGTACTGCATTGCATCCCATAGAATTAGTTGAAAACAAAAAAACAAACAAAATTTCGGGAAAATCTAGATTAATAGGGGTTTGAAGTGCTGTGAAGTAACTTTGAGGCTAGAAATTTGGAAACTTAAGGCCGAAGTGGATGAAATGATAGCTGTAATACTTTTCAACATTTAGTCACTCTTCTTGACATCTTGTGTGGAAAAATGCATAGAAAGTTTTTAGAAACCACAAGCTAGAAACACCTCGTGAATTGAGAGAAAAGCATCAGGAGTGATACATGAGAGAGGTGAGGATATTCAATCGCCTGGGAATATGGGCATGGTTTTTTGTTGAACATTCTTTGGTGATACTTTAACAAGCACATGAGTTAAGTGATGACTAGCACACACACACAGAGGATAGTCGAACACTTGGGTAAGTGAATTTCTTTTCGGAGATTATTTCCTTTGTCCAACTTGAGTTTCACTATAATTTCGTTTGTCTGAGGCATATGGTACACGGTTTGACCATGAGTCATATTCGTGGTTAGTGATTAGCTACTTTGTTTGTAGTCTTTCTTTCTTAGTTTAGTTTTGTTGTTCGAGGACGAACAATTGTTCTAGTTTGGGGGTGTTTGATAAGTACAATTTATGCACTTATTTAGGTCTTCTAAACTATGTATTTTCCTTATTTTTTATCAAGTTCGTGCTTAATTTAGTATTATTTGTTTCTATTTCAGTGACAACCGGGAATTGAAGAAAGATTGCAATTTTGGGCTTTTGAAGGACTCAAATTGAAGCAAATAAACTTGGGAAGGTGAAGAAAAATCAAATGGAAGACTAAGTGAAGATAAATTAAAGTATGTGAACTCAATTGATTGAAGTTGGAAGTTCAGGACTTGCTCCGCAATTAAACTGTGAGGACCAAAACGAAATTGAGCAAAAGTTGAATTCAGCATAGCCATGCGGTCGCACGTGCAACCGCATGCATATGAAAAATCAACACCATGCGACCGCATGCGCGATCGCATGGTTATGTCGGGCAGAATTCCGGAAAAACTTTCCAAAACGAATTGGACACAAATTCCTGGGCTTTTTGGCTTATTTTAAAACATGAACTTGACCTAATTTAAGGGGAGAACATGAGAGAAGAGCAGAGAACGAAAATTAGAGCACAAAACTTGGAGAAACTTAGAGAAGAAGCCACAATTGAAGATTCAAGCTCAAGAACACAACCTGATTTGGTGATGGCGTTCTCTTCTCATTTTTTTTTTGATTTTTATAGCATGATATGCTAAAGTTTTCATAGCATTAGGGTAAAGGTGAAACTTTGATTTTTGTTTGAATCCGGACTGTTAATTTGATGTTTTATTAATTCTTATGCTAAGATGAATGTTCGGTTTTGAGTTTTCAATATAATTATGCTTTATTTTACAACTTGTGGCCAAAGTTGATCTGTGATCTATTTATTGTATTGAGAAATCGTGAATAGATTAGACTTTTGTTGAAAACCACAAAGTCCGATAGGGGATGAGAATACCCCTATGCTTTGTGCGATGTTTTTATGCAATTCTTGCGTTGTAATGCATTTTTATGGCGTTGTTATCATAGAGATATAGTTAACACGTCATATAAATAGGTTGAATTCTACTTGAGAAAGATTATTCAACAAATTTTGTGAATTGAATCGTCAAAACTAACTTTCATTGTCAAATTGATAATCCGGAGGATAACTAAATGAAAAGTGGATTCGAAACCTTAATGCTAGTTTTCCCATATTTGATTTAAAACCATAAAAAATCATTCTTTTAATTTGTTCCAATTTAATTCTTAATTTTAATTTTAGATTTAGCAATTTAATTTAATAATTTAATTTTCGCAAGATTAGAAATTAAGTGACATCAACTTATTCATTTCGGTTAAGGCTAGTTAAAGTGAGCATGGGAATAAATCAGTCCTCATGGGTACGACATCTGGACTTTAAAAGTCCACTTTATTACTTATACGATCCATACACTTGCGGTGTGGATTGATCGCAACAGTAGGCTACATCTTCTACTTCTTATTTAGTTTTCCCTGGCGAGAAAATGTTGAAACATTATTGTTTTTCTAGACATAATTAGTACTATGTTTTTAATTATTTCTGCCACGACTATCTCGCATAATTCTATTATGTGCACATGTTATTAAAAATGAAAGGAGGGAACATAGAGCTCTTTAAATGTCCTCATGATCATCAAAATCGAACATTTTGTCATTCGATTGAATAGAATTCTACGGAAAAATATACTACACTGGATATAAGAGAGTAATCATCTCGACGTTGCATAGGAAGATGCATCACTCATGGCAAGGAAAAACTCGACACGGCGTGGTGCCTCTAGAAGAAGTTTAGATCAAAGAGTTCAAAAGAGACAAAAGATACTTTGGAGTCAATTGAGAAATGTCTTAGCTATTTAAATTATTTTCCTTCATATTTTATTCTCTTGTACTAAAAATTATATTCTCTTGTACTAAAAATTATTTCCGTTGAAATATGTCTTTTGTAAGATTTAAATATATTTTAACATAATAAACTTTCGCAAGTGGTTTGTTGTTTACTTGTTGCTTTTCGTAATCAGTATGACGCTTTCAGGTTTTCTTTCAACTGGGGACAAATCCAGGATTTTGTTCATGTCTAAGCTTAATTTAGAAATGAGAGTATGGCGTCTCGGGGTTTGGGATGCCTCCAAAATTTTTTATGCTATAAAATTTATTTACAAAGCATTATTTAAGATCACGATATACTAAGTTGAGTTTTTTAAAATAAAAGCAGACTTATGTGAACTGAAAATTTGATTTGGTTGTTTTGGTAGATGGTGATTTTAAATTGATTTGGTTTACAAAATTAGTTTTGTTTAATGCATTGCACTGTTGACGTAAGAAAAAATTGGACTTTCTACTTAAAAGAGCTCAACTTTAAAAATGATAAAGCAATAAAATTTATATATATAAAATAGCAAAAATCATTATACCATATTATTCATCAAAGTTCAAATAAAACCATGAACAAAAAAATTAATTTAAACTAATTTATATACGAAGATAATATCGCCTAAGATTTCTGAAAATATAAAATTGTATCAAAGTAGACCTTTTTAAAATGAAAGATACCTCAAGACTAAAGTGTTTGAAAATGTACAATTATTATCTATAAAGAAATAATTATTTAGAAGTAAAACTTGCCAAAAAAAGGAGAGATTCAATTTGGATGTATCATGATTTGACCCAGCCTTGTAAACATAAATGCACAGAGCTCACCAACTGAACAAGCATCTCCCTTTGGACACGAGTTGAAAAATTTTGTACTTAACCTCGTTCTAGATCGAGCTAGAGCTAGGTACAACTAACTCATGGCTCCATCGTTGCTTCAAACTCGTTATTTTCTATACTCGATTGAATTATGCAATGTTGCAAAAAGTATGTTGAAAGCATTAATACACTTGTAAGTTTCTAGAGAAATAATTATTATTGTAGGTTGGACCATACAATATTTTTTTAAAGTGGGGAGGACTATGTAATACTAGTGAAATAGATTTGATTTTTTTTTCCCCTAATGAACAATAGAAAGACTTCCTTATAGTCAACTTATGAATATTTAGTTTGCTTGGAAAGCATTGAAGATGCATTATTTGTTAGAACTAGTCATAGAAAACGTGCGTTGCACGTGTTTGCAAATAATTATCGTAACTTATAAATAAGTGGTAAAAATGTGGTTAGTGCTTATAGCGACAAAATGTTATATTCATGGTTGAAGAAAATGTATAAGAAGAATAAAAAGTTGTTGGTTACATGAGAACCTCCTTTGTCTACAATATTTTTTTTGTATGATAAAGATTGTCCAATTTGACTAAAACATTTTTGTTTGCCATAGAAGTTCCTCTTGAAAGCACAATGTATAGCTTACAATGAGAATTGACATATATGTTGTGAAGGGCGTACAACGGAATTTCACTATTTCGAGATCTTAATTATTTTTTAAGTAGATAAGTAATAAGGTGTAAGAGTTAATATACCGAATTAGGGGCTACGATAAAAATTTATTACACGAAATAATGCCTTAATTGTGAATTAACTATAACAACATAAATTCTAATGTTATCGTAAATGAATAAAATAATAATAGCAATTCCAACAGCTTAATTACTTGAACTTGGGAATAGTTATTTCTATTTTGAGTGGATCTCGTATCTCATAAAAAATGTGCTTGTTGATTTCTCGAACCTCTATGGTATTCATTGAATGAAAACTTAATTTTTCCATTTATATTTGAGTACTTCTCGTGAATTTATGTTGCCATTTCGGATAAAGTAAGACCGGCATTACTATATGGTAGCGAGTGTTGGGCAGTTAAGAAGGTAGATGAACACAAATTGAATGTTGCGGAAATGCGTATGCTGAGGTGGATGTGTGGTAAGACTAGGAAGGATAAAATTACCAATGAAGATATTCGTGGTAGATTAGGCGTCGCCCCGATTGAGGATAAGATGAGGGAGAACCGATTGAGATGGTTTGGACACATCTTTGCTTGAGACACTGAGAATGCACCGTGAGAAAGAGTGAGAGTATTAGGGTAGGAAATATAAGGAAAGGTAGAGGAAGACCGTTACAAAGCGTGGATGCAAGTCATTAAATGCATGGATATGCTTTATTAAGCGGTAGATGGGCAACTAGCTTTGGATAGGAAGGCGTGGTATAGCAAAACTCATACCCACGATCCGACGTAGTTCTCATATGGTTCCATACAGCCGACCCCTATCTGTAGGGAATAAGGCTTAGTTTGTTGTTGTTGTTGTTATTTCGGATAAAGTAAGAATTCTCCTTTTCGATGACTTCATGAAATCTGTCAATTCTCTTATTCAATATCATTAATGCCTACATTTTGAATCCACAAAAAAATAAAATAAAATAAAATAAAATAAAATAAAAATAAAAGAAGAAGGAAGAAGCTTAAAAGTGTTAAATCCTATTAAAATTGACAATAGAACACAAATGGAAAACACAGTTAATTTACACATATTTTTCTAAAAGTTAAGCGTCACTATAGTTTGGTTCCAATTTCTGAATATAATCAGTCATAACATGGCATTTAGGGAAATTTTTAATTTTTTTAAATGAGAAATTTCTTTGCTATCAATTAAGATTTCCTTTAAAATATTCGATTTTCGATCATCTTTGTAATAGGTTTCCCTTGAACTCTTCTGGGCAATGACCTCACTTGAATGGACAATTTATCATCGTATAGTAATCACTCTTGTGTAACTTTTACCTCTAGAATATCAAATATTATCTCATATGAAAATATGATGGAAAAAATAGCAGACACTCGAAATGAAATGATTTGGGGGTAGTGGGTTTAAATAGTTGAACCTTACATCGCATTAAATTCGATATAAGGACACACAAAAATTTTAAATTTGATATTAGGTGCCTGAACCTAAAACAGCCACTACATAAGTCATGCCATACATTTCCTCAAGTACATGAGTTTATTCCACATTTCATACATTTGCATAAATGGTTAATTAATAGAAGGTGCATGGAACTTTATATGCAATAAAGTGTCCTCAAACTCATGAGCCTATTCCACGTTAGTCCAAATGACATTAATTTTCATATCAGTATTTTCAATATATTAAACGTATAGCCATGTGAGGTTATCTTAATAATTATTTAAATATAGTTGGATAAAATGGCCCAAAAAATGATTCTCACCTTAAGAAACTTTTATGGTTAATTAATAGAAGATGCATGGAACTTTATATGCAATAAAGTGTCCTCAAACTCATGAGCCTATTCCACATTTGCGCAAATGACACCAGTTTTCATATCAGTATTTTCAATATATTAAACGTATAGTCATGTGAGGATCTTAATAATTATTTAAATATATAATTGGGTTGAAGCAGTCCAAAAAATGATTCTCACCTTAAGAAACTTTTAATATAATGCTAGTTCACGAACACGTGTGTTATACGTAATTTTAAACTATTTGTTTAAGTGAGGTTATATATAGGGTGTATGCAATCGTAAAATATTTGTGTGAATAACATTATAGAAATTTTGTTTATTTAAGAAATATCTATGAAAAATTTTTGAAAGTTATTCTATAAAGCCTTAGTTAATTTGATATTTTCTATGTTTCAGCTCGTACTACAAAAAATCATAAATTCATCAATGAATTAATGTATAACACGTCATAGATAAATGAAATGTCAGAATATTGAATATTATTTTTTAATGAAAAAATTGGATTTTCATAAAATATTTCTTGAGCAAACAAAAAGTGTGATTATGATAAATATTAAAATGCATCCCATATTCTTTCTGATAAATTAGTTTTCGCTAAATCAATTGTTTACTAAAAAATAGGTCAAGAATATTGAAATTGTGAAATTGTAATTTTTATATTATATTTTCAAAATATTATTAATTAATGAAAGAACATGAAAGAACATAAAAAAATTTAATTATTAATGAGGATGATTAAAGCATTAATAAAGGACAAAGAAAGAATTATCAAAATACATTAGGGGTATAATGGTCTAAAAACGCTTCTCCTCTTATTCATGCTTTTATGTATAGAAGATATATAGATAGACTAGTTACTAGTTATGATAAACGTGCTTTGCATGTTATTTTGGAATTTTTCTATAAAAATACTAGCAAATCGAAAATAATTTGCTAAAGACTTTCATGAGATTAAAAGATATATTAAGAAAATGAACATATTCAACGAATCTAAGCAATGACCTATAAAATTTAAAAGGAATATAATATGAATGAAATGAGTATTACTATTCTATTTTTTGATTTTGTCGATAATATGAAGCAAATATCCTTTTTTTTAGCCTTCATCCATATATTTCTTCCCTCCTCCAAAAATAAATAAATAAATAAAACAAAATCTTTTCTAGGAAAACAATCAGAAAAAAGCCACAGACTATTGAAGTAAAGTCTTTTCAATTTCAAAAAGTGAAAATTCAATCTTAATGCACATATATGGATGAGACAAATATATGTACACAATGAATATTCCAATTTCCATTTTGATTTATCATTTAGTCTTTTCGATTTCTAACACTTAAATTTAATTTTCAAGCACGTATATGCATAATACATGACGAATTAATTTCGAATTCCAACAATTATAATGACCAAAGCATATTTAAGAATTCTATAAAAGTTTGTTAGGATAGTGACCATAAAAATAATTATCTGTTATGAATAATTAGGGGAATAAGTTGGTGAATAAAAGACAAAAATGATGATACATGCGATGACGCAATTGTCAATAATTATTTTATGTGAATGACTATTATACCCTGGATGAAATTATGTAATTACGATTGTGTCATTCGAAGTTTCCCTATAAATAGGGTTTCAGTTATTAATGAAATTCATTCCTGTGAATTCCTTAGAATTCATTCTCTCTAAACTTTCTCTATTTTTTTATAGTTTTATAATACGTTATCAGCACGAGTCTCTAATCGTTTGAGTAATATGAAGGAAGTATGCACTACAGTTGCATCTTAGAGATGATATTTTGTATCAGAAGCGGGATTATTACAAATGAATTAATTCATCCTCATCAATCTTAAATAACTCTACTTTTCTCGAAAAATCTATAATTGTTCTTCTTCATCTTCTATACAGTTTGAAAAAAAAAATTACACAAGAATCTTCTCCTATGCTTTATCATTAATAAATATATTTCCATTACTAAATATAGTTTTCACATCTTTGTTCCAATTTTCCTCCAAATTTTTCACAGTCCCAAAAATCAATTCCGACTCCAGATTTAGATTTATTTCCAAAATTGGCTGTTTTGAAATACGAATGAGCTATTCGTAGTATCTGTGTATTTCTGCAAATTCAAATCAATTTTAAACTTGCATTTTTATTTTTATTCTTCATCACTACAACCCTCAAAATGAGCAAAACTTTGGCTCATAACAAACTGAAAGAGGAGAGCAGAGAATAAAACAAGCATGGGAGTTTCAATTCTCTCATGAAGAGAAAAGAAAAACAATGGCCGAGGTTTCTGCGAATAGTTTCATACCTTAATCATTTCAAGGTTCAACAGCCGACATCGCAGGAAACATAATTGCAAGAACGGAGAGGTATATAATATATATATATATATATTATATTATATTACTTTATAATATAATAATATATTAAACTATAACATTCGTTTTCTCGAGATATAAGGAGCATACATTATCAAAATCAAATTTTCTCGACTCCATTATACTCGATTTAACGAGATCTTCAATTTGACGCCAATGTTGATAATATAACAGTTCATTTTGAAATATATCAAAATTTCAAAATTTATAAAGTAGTATCCAAACTTTGAAAAATTAAAGTATGGTCCTTGGATTTGTGAATATTTATATATTAATGTTTCTAATATTAAAATTTTATAAAGAGGTATGTGCAAATACGCACTTTTTGCCAGAGGCATCGCTTAAACAGCTAGTAGCGGTTGGCATTAACCGATAGTTCGACCTACGGTCGATTACTTTGACGATGATTATATTTTGAAGAAATAGTTAGAATAAATTTGCTTCTATAGATATTTAAGTTTCGCACTTTATTTATTGCAATTTAAATACTGCAATACCTCCTACTAGATGATGGGTTCAATCGTCACTAATCAGAAGGTTTTATATATTTATGCAATTTATATGCTAAGTGATGGGTAATACCTTCTACTAAGCAGATCATACTCCTGAAAAAGTAGTTAATCATTACGCCTTTTAATTCTCGCAATTTAAATTCCGCAAATTTATATTTATTGCAATAATTTCCATGTGGTAGGTTCAACCACCTATTGGGGAGAATTTAATTTTTACAATTTAAATTTACGTACTTTAAATTTCGCATATATTTCCAATGTGGTGAGTTATATCACACGATTGTTATACATATTTTCAATGTGGTGGATTATACCACACCTTTAGAATACTTATTACAAATGTGGTTGGATTAAACCCCACGATTGGATAACTGATTTATATATGTTTGATATGAATATTCTATTGATATTAAAAGAAGGGATTTGAGCAAGTGATGCCAGAATTTACCGTTGTATGTATTGATGAAATGAAATTGCTCAAAGAATCCCATTGTGATAAAAGAGAAAGAAAATATACCGTTGGTGAAAAATCTCATTATGAGATTAGTATATTGTGATATGATGAAAAATGCTCTTAAAGAAGCATTTAATAAAGGAATGTTCACTTTCCATGTCTATTGAATATTGATGCAGAAAATTGAGTAAGTGGTACCTGAAGTTACCATTGGATAAATAGATGAAAGTAAAATGCTCAATAGATCCCATGTTGATAAATGAAAGAAAATATATCGCATGGAGAGATTATATGAAGTAATCTTATCGATGATATGAGATTGTATTAATATGAGAATAAAATGCTCTTGAAGAAGCATAATCATTAGATTTTTGTATTTGAATAAAGCCAATATGATATTATTATTATTACTCCAGAAGAAGTACATAACAGCCGAAGTGGAACATATTGAGAATATCAAAGATGGCAATAAACACTCGAAAATATAGAAATACGAAAAGAAAATATATATTGAACCTATAAATGAGGGATGTGTCTCGAGAGTATAAATACTCCGTAACTCTGTCACCCCGAACATTCGGGTTCATAATGAAAGATCCAAAGGATCTCTTTTTCGCTTCACACCGATGGTCTTTGACCGATGGGTTTCAACTTCCATAGATTTTTGAACATATGATTGAATCTTGATGAGTAGATCAGCAACTGTATTAGCAGAAACAAGTATATTTCTCGCTGAACGAGAAATAAATTTATGTTCTACACCCTGATCTAGAAATGCTAGCAAACCATCAAAGAAATAATTAATATTCAACAAACCTATGGGTTTGGTATGAAAGTTCCACTGTGCAAATGACGCTATATTGAATATTTCCTCCAGCGTGTTATAGCCGCTTGGAAGAACAATAAAAGCATCACCATTGCTCATCATGTACATCAGGCAGTCGTGGATGGATTGTGTTTGTAGCATCAATCCAGTTGGACTAATGACATTTCTAACTCCAATTCGATTACTGACTCCAATTCGATGAAAAGGTATTATACTTGACACTCTTATCCCCCATGATTGTGCGGCCATCGTAAGATTCCTTAATAGTTTGTTATTAGTCCCTCTATATAGTATATTGATATTTTGTTTCCCTAACTCCCTTACAAGTTGGTCTGCCATATCCACATATTGGATATGACCTACTAGTCTGGAGCCACCAAGAACACATATAGTTTTTACCTGGCGAGGTAAAGATTGACTTATATGAGATGATTCTGATATCTCCATCTCCATCTCCACCTCTATCTCTCTCTTTCAACGAATGAATAATAGATATATGGATCCCTCTATTTAAAGATAAATTTTCAAACCAATAATTGATTGTACTATTTACTTTTTGACAAATATGAAAGAGAAAATGGCAACAAAATTTTAGTGAAATGACATATACCTGTCGGTGATTGAAAAATACTATATATATATACATATATATATCTTAAAAATTGAAAAACAATATTTACAATTACAAGAAAAACATTGATCTTCGTTATTACACCGAGCTTCCTTATATTAATATGACAAAATTATTATACTAAGTTTTTCTACTAAATTTACAGGCAGGATCTTTTGAAATAAGTTTTTCTAAACTATTACGTGCTCGTTCATCTTTGAATTGGGCCCATAAGGCTATAAGCTCACGATGCACGTATCCACTAGGATGTGTCTCAAGAATCAGTTGAATATCATCCAATGACTCCTTACTCAATCCATCCTTAATGAATGCTATCTTATCTTCTCGGTTACTGGACACGTACCCCACAGATTTACATCTAGTGTCACATGTCCACCGAGCACACTTGTAGCATCCTTCTAATCTTTTTGCTCTCCGTTTCTTTGAAAAACTACTTTTACCCATACCAGACATGTATTTAGAAGGAATTGAAACCTCACCAGATAATCGAACCTTTGCTTCAATCAACCATCGGATATCTTGTGGGATACCCTTATTCATTAGCATCCTCAACCTTTCAAGCCTACTTCAATAAATCCTTTTTACGATTTTCATTGGTAGTGATGGATAGTATTTTCGAAGATTTGAGAGCATATGATCCATTATAATGTATAAACCCTTGTTAGGATGAATTTTGAAATAATTTTGATGATCTATTTATAGAATAATACGACACGTATGAGATACGACTCCGCGTTAAAATAGTAACATGAAGCGTATGAGGTACGACTCTGTAAAGCGTAAGAGCTAAGACTCCTGAGTTGAACAGTAGCTAGATGTGATGCGTATGAACTGTAAATTCGTGTTTGTACAGTAGTAGACAATAATGGAATATGTCGGTGAATTGTTTCTATAATAAATCATGTTGAGCATTATACAGATACTAGTGAAATTGATATAAGAATTTACTAAACTAAACGTTCAATAATACTCGTTTGCAGAACCTGATTGACCATCCCGGTTCAATTGATGTAAAGAATTATTGAAATCAATATTTCAAGTGAAGAATTAAAAGAATTCTTTAATGATCGTTCTCGATAAATGATGAAATAATTACTAGCCAATATTGGGAATAAATCCCAAATATATCTGGAATATATAAAGGATGAGAAATATGGGCCTACTCATCCTCCATGTGGACTACTAGATATTATAATATGGATCCACTAGATAGTCACATGTGTATATGATTCGTAATTTGAAATTTACGAAATATTTGCTCACGGTATGAGCATGATTTCCAGATTTAATGATAAAGCTAGTAAATGTATATCCTAATACTTGAATAAATCCCTGAAGGATTGAGTATGCACATACAAGTGGGATATTATGTGGCAAATTATTTAAAGTCCTCCAATAAATTACCAATATCGAGAATAGAATGCAAACTATATAAATTCCCATATTAAAGCTGAATGATGAGAACATATATGAATTTTAGTGTTCTAAATTTTCTTAGCATGAGGGGGAGTATTAAAGGTTGAAAATGATATGTGAAATGCATCATACTATATCCTCACAATTAAAATATGAACTTGAAGTTCAAAGATGCATAAAAGATGCTATGAACAATCACATATATCAGTTAAGATGCTTTGATAAGTTAGCACGCCAGAAGTGTTGATATTATGAGATTTCCCCAATCATATATATCAAAGCAAATTATAAAAGATGGTCTTAATAACGGAGGCATATGCTCTTGAAGAGTATATAGACATAACTATATTGTGTAATCCTACAAGAGGATTGATAATGAGATATCTCGATAAGTTATGTCGATATGGGGAAAGAAATAAGATTGAAAGTGTCGACGCAGTATGAAAAGAAAGCGCTACATATGATAGTGCGGATATTGAAATCCATCGGAAAATACCGATGCTAAAATATATGCCCTTATGATTAAAGTGTTCATGCACGGGCTTAATGAGAAATGAGAATGAAACTCTTGAAGTGGTTTCAAATGTATTATTGTATCAGTGCATGCAACGGCTCAAAATATCTACATTGATATTGTTGAGAAATACATATGCTGTACTGTTTTCCTTGATTAATGTTTTTGTCCCAAAAGGGTTTTTCTCAAACAAAGTTTTTAATGAGACAGCCCAATCTCAACTAATATGAAATCTCCAGAAGAGATTTAGGTATATATCTCGATATAGTGAGAAAATGAGATCGAAGCTGTTGATTGCATATAAGCACTGAATATAACATGATATTATATAATATCTAAATTTCATTCACGTGGAAATGAATGAAGCATCAACTAATGTATATGATACTTATATAAATCCATGAAAGATTTTGAAATGCTTGAAGCATACTTGTATAAAATACGTGTTGCACTCTTTTTCCATTGACTGAGGTTTTATCCCACTGGGTTTTCCTAGCAAGGTTTTTAATGAGGTAACTTTAATGGCGTATTCACATGAATATTGTACTCTTTTTCCTTCATTAGGGTTTTTCCTACTGGGTTTTTCCTAATAAGGTTTTAACGAGGTATATTCATGATATATAAAGGACAATAAGAGAAATCGACACAGTGTATCTATTGGATCAAGTTATAATAGAGATAATGCTTTAGATCCAAACAATGATGATATTGAAATCCTTTACCAGAAGTAAGGATATCCGTCCTCAAGATATGAAATCAAATGGAGTAGCTGTACTCTTTTTCCTTCGATCAAGTTTTTTCCCACTGAGTTTTCTGGACAAGGTTTTAATGAGGCAGCACGTGAATACTCGCTGATAGACATCAGGGGGAGCAATATTTTGGCGAAGCAATATATAACCACTCCAAACTTTTCTACAATCAGTTTGGAAGTTTTTTCCCATTGGGTTTTTCTCCAAACAGGTCTAGAAGACATTTGTATTAATAGTCATTCAAGGGGGAGTGTTATGAATAATTAGGGGAATAAGTTGGTGAATAAAAGACAAAAATGATGATACATGCGATGACGCAATTGTCAATAATTATTTTATGTGAATGACTATTATACCCTTGATGAAATTATGTAATTACGATTGTGCCATTCGAAGTTTCCCTATAAATAGGGCCTCAGTTATTAATGAAATTCATTCATGTGAATTCCTTAGAATTCATTCTCTCTAAACTCTCTATTTTTCTATAGTTTTATAATATTATCAAGTTTATGACTATTTAATATATGTTGTATTATATTATATTATATTATATGTTTGGTAGCGTAATTGGAATCAGGATGGAAATAGCAATTGTTTAAGCATTAGGATGGCATTTTAGGTAGGAAATGTTTTATAATTGATGGCCCCTTTTAGAAGAGAGAGGATTAAAGATGTGGAATTAGCATTCAAAAGCTATTAATGCCTGTAAATTTTTAAAAAAATATATGGAAATTAAAGTGATTTGTCAAGAAAAATTTGACAATAAAAATATTTATAAGATTATAAGTTGTCGACCATGGAGTTTGTTTCTTTTAACTTTTTTTTTTTAATATTCATCACCTTTTAGTGAAAATCTATTTCAAAATAATAAGTAGTGAAAACAGCCTCGCAAACACAAGTAGAATTAGAATTGTGAATGTGGTAATGCTATGCTTACACAGGTTTTGTGTGTCCCCTTTTGTAGCACATCAAAGGTTTATTAATGCTCCAATTGATTAATTAATATTCATCATAATTACATTGGACATTAACCATTTAACGAATGCTATTCATAACCATAGTCATGCAACACCAAGTTATGTAACATAATATTATATTGCCCCTAATAGTCTTTATGCTGTCCCTAATTATCTACAGGGACGAAGCTATAGGGACGACAGGTCGCCCCCTAAAAGTCGAATTTCTTGTAGTGAACATCAAGTTGTGTAACAATTAGATTTGTGCAATGTGTTCTCTATTCAGACTTGCATCTTACATTTCTTGGTCAATAGCAAAAGTAAGTCCGTTCCACATCATCAATAGTAGATTAGCATAATTTATGATTGAAACGTGTAAATGGCAGATCGTTAAATATATGTTGATGTACCACTACTTATCATTTGTGATCATATTTTTTATTAAATGTATTTGTTGGTGGAAAAGAGAAGTGTTATAAAAGAATAGAAATAATAGAGAGAATTTAGAGAGAATGAATTCTAAGGAATTCTCAGGAATGAATTTCATTAATAACTGAAACCCTATTTATAGGAAAATTTCGAATGACACAATCGTAATTACATAATTTCATCAAGGGTATAATAGTCATTCACATATAATAATTACATCTTTTACCAAATTATTCCTCCACCAAATTATTCCTCATAATTCATAACCACCAAATTATTCTCAATTATTCATAACACCTAATAATTATTCTTCAATTATTATTCATAACACTCCCCCTTGAATGACTATTAATACAAATGTCTTCTGGACCTGTTTGGAGAAAAACCCAGTGGGAAAAAACTTCCAAACCGATTGCAGGATAGCTTGGAGTGGTTATATACTGCTTCATCAAAATTGCTCCCCCGATGTCTATCGGCATATGAGTATTCCGCGTCTTTGCCTCGTTAAAACCTTGTCAAGAAAACCCAAAGGGGAAAAACTTGATCGAAGGAAAAGAGTACAATTTGCTCCGCTTTGATTTCATATCTTGAGAATCGATATCTTTACTACGGTAAATGATTTCAATATCATCATCATGTGGATCTAAAGCATTAGCTCCATTATAACTTGATCCAATAGATACCTTTGTATCAATTTCTCCTATCGTTCTCAATATACCATGAATATGCCTCGTTAAAACCTTATTAGGAAAAATCCAGTGGGAAAAACCCTAATGAAGGAAAAAGAGTACATTATTCATGTGAATACGCCTTTAAAGTTGCCTCATTAAAAACCTTGCTAGGAAAACCCAATGGGATAAAACCTCAGTCAAGGGAAAAAGAGTGCAACGCGTATTTTATACAAGTATGCTGCAAGCATTTCAAAATCTTTCATACATTTGTATGAGTATTATATACATTGGTTTTATATTCTTCGTTCATTTAGAGTGCATTAATTTTCGTACACAACTACAAAACATTCACCATGAACACATGTCTCCAAACATACAATTTAAAGCATATAAATTCATTGTAAAAACATGTAAACATATAAGTAAACCTTCATAACTAACTAACATTTAAAATATATCATTTAACATTTAATACTCACTTAATAGGTTATTTCATTCCCAGGGGCTTAGTTCACCCTTTAGGGTACTCATAAACACGGGCTTAGCTCACCCGATCCTTTAATTTCCTTTTAGACTACACACACGATCGGTAATTTAACTTTCATGAGCATGCAACATATAATGACCACCATGCTTATCTTTAAACTTGAGCATTAGTCATCATCATCTCATCATCTCATAAGTTAAGGATTTCACATTCACCATTTATCATCTTCAATATATCTCAATATTTTCATTATCATTGATCATATGTAGCGCTACATTTTCATATCGTGTCGACACTTTTCAATTTCATTTCTTTCTCCATATCAACATAACTTATCGAGATATCTCATTATCAATCCTCTTGTAGGATTACACAATATAGTTATGTCTATATACTCTTCAAGAGCATATGCCTCCGTTATTAAGACCATCTTTTATAATTTGCTTTGATATATATGTTTGGGGAAATATCAACGCTTCTGGCGCGCTAACTTATCAAAGCATAAATGCTTGATATATGTAATTGTTCATAGCCTTTCATGCATCTTTGAACTTCAAGTTCGTATTTCAATTTCGAGGATATAACATGATGCATTTCACATATTATTTTCAACCTTTAATACTCCCCCTCATGCTGAGAAAATTTAGAACACCAAAACTCATACAGTTGGTATGATTTTAATCATATATGTTCTCATCATTCAGCCTTAATATGGGAATTTAGACCGTTTCCATTCTATTCTCGATATCGGCAATTTATTTGAGAACTTTAAATAATTTGCCATATAATATCCCACTTGTATGCGCATACTCAATCCTTCAGGGATTTATTCAAGTATTGGGTTATACATTTACTAGCTTTATCATTAAATCTGGAAATCATGCTCATACCGTGAGCAAATATTTAAATAAATTTCAAATTCGAATCATATACACATGTGACTATCTAGTGGATCCATATCATAATATCTAGTAGTCCACATGGAGGATGAGTGGGCCCATACTTCTCATCCTTTATTCCAAATATATTTGGGATTTATTGCCAATATTGGCTAGTAATGATTTCATCATTTATCGAGAACAATCATTGAAGAATTATTTTAATTCTTCACTTGAAATATTGATTTCAATAATTATTTAAACCGGAATGGTCAGTCCGGTTTTGCAAACGAGTATTATGGAACTTCTAGTTCAGTAAATTCTTATATCGATTTCACTAGTATCTGTATAGTGCTCAACATGATTTATCATAGAAATAATTCACCGACATATTCCATTATCTTTTGGTGACATTATTGTCTACCACTATTCAAACACGGAGTTACAACTCATACGCATCACATCTGGCTACTGTTCAACTACGGAGTCTTAGCTCTTACGCTTCATATTATTTATTTAAAATCGGAGTCTTATTTCATACGCGTCGTATTATTCTATAAATAAATCATCAAAATTATTGTAAAATTCATCCTAACAAGGGGCTATACATTATAATGGATCATATGCTCTCAAATCTTGAAAATACTATCCATCACTATGATCAAAATCCTAAAAAGGATTTATCGATGTAATTTGGAAAGATTAAGGATGCTAATGAATAAGGGTATCCCACAAGATATCCGATGCTTGATTGAAGCAAAGGTTCGATTATCCGGTGAGGTTTCAATTCCTTCTAAATACATGCCTGGTATGGGTAAAAGTAGTTTTTCAAAGCGGAGAGCAAAAGATTAGGAGGATGCTACAAGTGTGCTCGATGGACATGTGGCACTTCGATGTAAATGCGTGGGGTACTTGTCCGTAAATCGAGAAGATAAAATAGCATTCATTAAGGATGGATTGAGTAAGGAGCCTTTGGATGATATTCAACAGGCTCTTGAGACACATCCTAGTGGACACGCATTACAAAGGTGAGCTAATGGCCTTATGGGCCAAATTCAAAGATCAACAAACGCGTTCTGTCTTGAAAAACTTACTTTAGAAGATCCTGTTTGTAAATTTAGTAGAAAAATTTAGCATAATGATTTTCCCATATTTATGTAAGAAAGCTCGGTGTAATAACAAAGATCAATATATTTCTTTTATTTGTAAATATCATTTTTCAATTTTAAGATATATATATTATTTTTCAATCTCTGACAGCTATATGTCATATCACTAAAAAATTTTACGCTTTTTTTCTTTCATATTTGTCAAAAAGTAAATAGTGCACTCAATTATTGGTTTGAAAATTTTTCTTTAAATAGAGGATTCATATATCTATCATTCATTAGTTGAAAGAGAAAGATAGAGGTGGAGATGGAGATGGAGATATCAAAATCATCTCATGTAAGTCAATCTTTACCTCGCCAGGTAAAAACTATATGTGTTCTTGGTGGCTCTAGACTAGTAGGTCATATCCAATATGTGGATATGGCAGACCAACTTGTAAGGGAGTTAGGGAAACAAAATATCAATATACTATATGGAGGGACTAATAACAAACTATTAAGAAGTCTTACGATGGCCGCACAATTATGGGGGATAAGAGTGTCAAGCATAATACCTTTTCATCGAATTGGAGGCAGTAATCGAATTGGAGTTAGAAATGTCATTAGTCCAACTGGATTGATGCTACAAACACAATCCATCCATGACTGCCTGATGTACATGATGAGCAATAGTGATGCTTTTATTGTTCTTCCAGGCGGCTATAACACGCTGGAGGAAATATTCAATATAGCGTCATTTGCACAGTGGAATTTTCATACCAAACCCATAGGTTTGTTAAATATTAATTATTTCTTCGATGGTTTGCTAGCATTTCTAGATCAGAGTGTAGAACATAAATTTATTTCTCGTTCAGCGAGAAATATACTTGTTTCTGCTAATACAGTTGCTGATCTACTCATCAAGATTCAATCATATGTTCAAAAATCTGTGGAAGCTGAAACCCATCGGTCACAGATCATCGGTGTCAAGCGAAAAAGAGATCCTTTGGATCTTTCATTATGAACCCGAATGTTCGGGGTGGCAGAGTTACGGAGTATTTATACTCTCGAGACGCATCCCTCATTTATGGGTTCAATATATATTTTCTTTTCGTATTTCTATATTTTCGAGTGTTTATTGTCATCTTTGATATTCTCAATATGTTCCACTTCGGCTGTTTTGTACTTCTTCTGGAGTAATAATATCATATTGGCTTTATTCAAATACAGAAATCTAGTGATTATGCTTCTTCAAGAGCATTTTATTCTCATATTAATACAATCTCATATCATCGATGAGATTACTTCATATAATCACTTCATATGATATGTTCCTTTTATCAATATGGGATCTATTGAGCATTTTACTTTCATATATTTATCCAATGGTAACTTCAAGTACCACTTGCTCAATTTTCTCCATTAATATTTGGTAAATATGAAGAATAAATTTTATTCTTATTATCTACTTCTTCAAGAGTAGGATTAGAATGTTTGATCAACTACTTCTTCCACGGAGGTAGGATTCGTTATAACCAATCGTGTAGTATAACCCACCACATTGGAAATATATGCGAGAAATCTAAAATGCGTAAATTTAAATTGCAGAAATTAAATTTCCTCCAATAGGTGGTCGAACCTACCTTATGGGAATTATTGTAATAAATATAAATTTACGGAATTTAAATAGCAAGAATTAAATTGCATAATGTTTAACTACTTCTTCAAGAGTAGGATCTGTTTAGTAGAAGGTATTACCCATCACTTAGCATATAAAGTGCAGAAATATATAAAATCTTCCGTTTAGTGATGGTTGAACCCATCATCAAGTAGGAGGTATTGCAGTAATTAAATTGCAGTAAATAAAGTGCGAGAATTAAATATTGAACTGCTTCTAAGGGAGCAGATTTGTTCTTCTAGAACAAATACTCATTACTTCTACAAGAGCATACTTATCCTTCTAGAATAAGTACATTATGTAATTGAACTCTTCGGGAGTTATATTAATATTTCGATCTTTTAACTCAAATGGATTTCAAGCCATTTTATATAATCAATGGATTTAGAATTTCTTCATGAATATTCTATCCATTTTTCACTGTCGTCAAAATTAGGTTGATTTTACCCTAAGGATAAAATTGTCCATTTCAATTCGCAAAGGTAAAATTGTCAAAAATATTTTATCAATGTTTTACGATTGAAAATTATCTCCTTTCTACTTCAATTTATCAATATCAAAATATTCAAGGACTATTTTGTAACTTTTTCAAAAGTTAGTGTACTGATTTGTAAATTTTGAAAGTTTGATAATAACATATTTCAAAACGAGTTATTACCCTATCAATGTTGGTGTCAAATCGAAGCTCTTGTTAAATCGAGTATAATGGAGTCGAGAAAATTTGATTTTGATAATGTATGCTCCTTATATCTCGATAAAACGAATGTTATAGTTTAATATATTATTATATTATAAAATCATATGATTTACCTTTTTCCCTTTCTCTAATTATTCCATGGATGAGATTTACTTGCAATCCATTTACGTGATCGGAAAATTCTTTGGACTCCATTCTTCCAATTTTGGGATTTGGAACGTCTCAGAAGCGGGTTGTGTAGAATGAGGAATTGTGGGAGAGGAATATGAACAAAAGGGAATTTTCAATGATGTATTTGCAAAGAGAGAGTTATTTAGGATTGATGAGGATGAATTAATTCATTGGTAATAATCAGGTTTACGATCTGAGAAGATCATCTATAAGATGCAATCTGTAGAGCATACTTCTTTCATATTACTCAAAGGGTTAGAGACTCGTCTTGATAACGTGTTATAAAAAGAATAGAAACAATAGAGAGAATTTAGAAGAATGAATTCTAAGGAATTCTCAGGAATGAATTTCATTAATAACTGAAACCCTATTTATAGGAAAACTTCGAATGGCACAATCGTAATTACATAATTTCATCAAGGGTATAATAGTCATTCACATATAATAATTACATCTTTTACCAAATTATTCCTCCACCAAATTATTCCTCATAATTCATAACCACCAAATTATTCTCAATTATTCATAACACCTAATAATTATTCTTCAATTATTATTCATAACAAGAAGTATTTTTTTGGCAAAATGTTGCTATTATTCAAATCATTAAAGTCTCCCTACCCACAATTGAAAATACGTTAATAAAATTTGTTGTTTTCCACTACCGCTTATATAAACGAAAAGTGTTGATAAGTGATGTCGTATTTAGATGGAAGAAAGTATCATCCAAGTTTTCATATGAAATTAAATATTTAGGATGAAATTAAATTAACGTAGAATCATTGACAATCAGTATGCAAACTTATGAAGGACATTGCTAAGAGTAAAGTTTCCCTATTTCATATGGGTGTTGATGTTTTTTCATGAACTATAAATAACATTGGTCATATTAACCGTACGTAGGTATTTTGTGGAAATGAAAAATGGCGTTTGACCTAGCTAGTAACACTGTCATCAGCCATGCAGAACAACTATTATGGACTATCAATTATCACTGTCTAGATGTTACATTATTCTTTTGAGGTACTTTTGCTGTCATTAAGTATAGGTTTCTGAAAGTAAGATATTTGTTGAAGCTCTTAAAGCAATTGCTGATTATAACTGGTTCATCCTTCACAATAAATTTTTGCGAATGACCATTTAAGAACTGTAGAAGTTTGTTTCTTCTTCGCAATTTTCATTCAATTTTCCCATTAAATTCGGGAAAAATTATAAACATACTTACTTTTTGAATTTTTTGAACGATAACAAGGTGTGAAAGTTCATCATACAATGGCGAAAAGTTGAAATAAGATTTTAAAATTTTCAAAATGCAGAAAAGTGTCGCTATTTATTTTTTTATTTTATAACTGGCGATATATTAATTTTTTATTTCTAAATTTTGTCAATATATTAAAAATTGACATATTTTATGCACCTTAATGCTGATCATAAATTTCATAAAATTATAGAAATATATATATATATATATATATATATATAGACTTCAAAATATTAAAAATGAAATTAAGATTATATTTTAAATACTCATTATTTTGATATATATTTATATATCCTACATAGAATGGAAGATGTATTTAATTTAATATATGCGTAATCACAAATTGAAATATTTTTATTTCCCCTTTCTAACTTATAAGCAAGGTTCTAAAAGGCGTGAGGCGTGGCGAGGCGGCAAGGCCGAGCCTCAAGCCTTGGAGGCCTAGGCGTGCATAGGCGAAGCTTAGGCGTCAAAAGGCGTTTTCAATTTTTTTTTATTCTAAAGTGATAAATAAGTATAAAAATGTATATTTACAAAATTTCATACACAAATCAACATACATTAACTATTACATATTTTCTAAATTTTTCCAATAAAAATATAGTCCTTAAAATATTTAAAACTAAAATATTGCTTACTATTTTCTATTTAGTAACAACCGCGTGCAATTGAATTTGAAATGAACATAAGGAGATAGTTGACTTTAACAAAAAATAAAAAGAAAAATACAAACATGGCCAATTCAACTAAAATAAGACATGAATATTGAATGTTAGAAATTAGGAATTACCGAAATTCAATTAAATATCATCTTCATCTAAATTAATATTTTGATAGTTAATAAAAAATAATATATCGAAATCTGAAAAAGAGATGTGATCTTGTAAGTTAATATTTTTAAACTAAATTGAAGAAATAACCAGTAGAACAACTAAAATTAACACGTCGTTATAATAGTACACACGCAAGAGGCGGTCAACTTTAAGTTGACCGCCGTTTTCCAAGCCTTTCATGAGGCGAGGCGTTTTGGTCAAGCCTCAAGCCTAGGCGAGGCCTAGGCGAAGCTTAGGCGGGCCTTTTAGAACAATGCTTATAAGTTTATGCAGTTATTTATTTTTTGTACTTTGAATCCAATGAGTCTAATAAATGTATTATAATAATTGTCGTGTATATATATATACATATATATGTATATTATATGTGGCAATTATATTATATATGAAATTGTTGTAAGCTAAATGACTCCCTCCATCCCAAATATATAGGTTCTTATTCATTTTTTAGTTGTCCCAATTATATAAACTATTTTTCCATTCATTTACTGCTATACTCATATTTAATTTAGACCAGGGACGGAGCCAGTCGATTTAAGTTGAGGGGTCACAATTGAAGTCTTCAAAAAAATAAAAACGTCGATATTTTATTACAAGTGTTGCCTACGCGTTTTCATATTTTGAAAATGCTTCATAATTACATCATTGTTTAAAGTATCAAATACATCCTTTTCAACATATGCAATTAAACTATCACTAAGCCATTGATCTCCTATTCGACTACGCAAACGATTCTTGACATAGTTCATCGCAGAAAACACCCTTTCTACTGAAGCGGTGCCCACAGGAAGAATCAACGCCAATGTCAAGAGCTTGTAGACTAGTGGATACACTTGATGCTTATTCTTAGCCACCATTTGTTGTGCAAGATCACTAATGCCATGTAATCTTCCAGAATCCTCATCGGTACGCATGTCAAGAATATATGTATCAAGCTGATCTTCAAGTTCAAGGATGTCTACTTCTTCAAAATCTTTTGGATAATACTTACATAATCGAATCAGTTTGTTCTTATCAAAAGCAACAAAAGAATTATTTGGACATAAACATGCAACACAAATGAGCAAGTCGCTATTTACCTCAGAAAAACGATCATTCAACTCTTGAAGTTGCATATCAATAACGGCATAAAACATTTCCACACGATAGTGATGCAAATTTGTCACTGTCAAACACCGTGAACGGCCTATAGAAACGAACATGTCATACATGTTTGGAATCCTAATCCCTTGAGCTTCACAAAAGCGACCAACCACTTCAAAGAAAGAATCCCATCCATCTTCTCTCATTATTTGGAGTTGTTGTTTGCATACTTTCACAAAACTCATAGCATTCACAATATCTTGATCTTTTCTTTGTAGAGCTTTTGACAATTCATTTGAAATTCCCAAGATCATTCTCATGAGATGTAAATTGAATACAAACTCAAATTTTAGCATTGACTCTAACAAAATACATGCATCACCCCGTGATCCATTATTTGTAGGATCAGTAGCAATCATTTCAACAACTTCAGATGTCGTCGAAAACATGGCAATCAAGTTAATCAAGCAACCATAGTGAGAGCCCCAACGAGTATCACCTGGACGCTTTAGAGAAGTTTCTTGATTTAGACCTTGTCCACTTGGTATTTCACCGAGATTGATTGCTTCAACTACCTTGAGTCTTTGTTTTTCTCTAACAAGGTCACATCTTTTAGCTGATCCTCCTACAACAGTGACCAATCTCTCCACTAAAGTAAAGAAAGTTTCAATCTTTGCATGTTTTTTCGCCACAACCACTAGAGCCAATTGAAGTTGATGAGCAAAGCAATGAACGTAGTAGGCACTCTGATTCTCCTTTAAAATAAGTGCCTTTAGACCATTGTATTCGCCTCGCATATTATTAGCTCCATCATAACCTTGACCTCGCAAATTAGATATACTTAAGCTATGTCGAGAAAAGAACTGATCAATGGCAGCCTTAAGAGAGAGAGTCATCGTACTACCAACAAAACGTTCCAATACACGACCATTCTTCACATAACGAAAAACAAATGACATTTGCTCCTTCACCGAAATATCACGAGATTCATCAATAAGCATTGAAAACAACCCATCACCAATATCTTTCATTACCATGTCTACAGTTTCTGAAGCAATTGCACTCACAATCTCTTTTTGAATCGGTGGTGATGTTAATTTGAGATTTTCGGGAGCGTTCTTCAATGCAACGACGTGAATATCTGGATTGTGATCACATAACCAATGTAGTAGTTCAAGAAAATTCCCCCGATTGTTAGAATCTTCGGATTCATCACGTCCACGAAAAGCCATCCCTTGTCGTAAAAGAAATCGAATGCAATCAACTGATGCATTTAGACGGATGCGATATTCGTTTCGAGCTTGTTGTGACTGCTTGTTGAAACAAGTCCGAATACTTTGTTCTTGTTTGTTGAATGATTCATATTGGACTCGAGCTTGATTGTGTGCAGTACCTGATTTTGCTACATGTCTTTTCAAAAGGTCTTTCTTTTTCCAATTTGAGAATCCACCATCACCAAATGAACCACCACTTGGATTGAAAAGATAGCAATAAAAGCAAAACACGCATCCTTTTCTATGCTATATTCCAACCAAGTAGGATACTCACTATACCAAGAAGCACAAAATCTCCTATCTTTGCCACTTATTTTCGATGGTGGAAATTCATGAAGACGAGGTTGACAAGGACCTCTTTGAGCATATGTTCTTCGAATCACATCTCGAACATTAAAATCATAATTTTGTATCGGAATTCTTAATCCAGGATCCGATGGGAGTTGCTCAACATCAAATTCACACCTAGCATTATTGACATTATTTTCATCTCTTACATCCTCAACTCCAACATCTCTATCATTCCCAACATCCCTATCATTTCCAACATCCATATCCTCAACTCCAACATCTCTATCATTCCCAACATCCACATCCTCAACTCCAATATCTCTCTCATTCCCAACATCCATTTCACCACCAATGTTAACATCTCTTTCTTCTCCAACATTATTGTCATCCCTTTTATTTCTTACATTCCGTTGATCATCACGTTGCTCATCACAAGATACGACAATACGTTTAAAATACCTCTCCATAACTGATGCAATTATACAAACAATATATTTAACAATTGTAAGCGAACAATTCAACAAAAATCACCACATCTATTTCAAAATTCACAATTTAACTTTACATCTTCACAAATTCACAATATCCACAATTACTATTTACTAATTGAGTAATTGTCTAATTCGTTCCTAAATCCTAATTTCCAAATTTAAAAGTTTCAAATAAACCATTTACCATCCTGTCCATCCATCATAAATTCAATTGAATACTTCATTGATAAATTAAAAAAAATTCAAATGATAACATATTAACATTGTACAGTTTGTACTCACCTAATGAAGCAAAGTGCAAAAGTTTAAAGTCCAAAATTGAGGTTTAGAACTTAGAAGCATATTCAAAGACTACCTTTACCTTCGACTGGCGAGTGGCGACTGCTGGCTGCTGCAACGCTACTAGTCGAGACCGTTTAGGACTTCATGCCGATGGATTTGCTGCGGCTGTTGCCTTCCGTTCTCGTGACCGCTGAGGCGCCGACGATGGAGATTGAAGGATTTATTTGGTGATTAAGGGATAAGGATTCAAGGGAATTAGGTGAATTAGGGATTAGGGAATTTAGCTCGTAAAACTGAAGTCTCTTTGTTGACTTGCCGTGTTGGGTTGAAATTTTTTTTTTATATAAGTCAAAAAAAAAATAGGGGTCAAAGTTGAGGGGTCACGTGACCCCTCATGACCCCTCGTGCCTCCGTCCCTGATTTAGACACCATAAAGTCCTTTCATATTTTCAATAAATTTTTAGACGCTTTAATAAGGATAAAGTAGAAAAATCATTTATATTATTAATATTTTTAATGCAAGTCTTAATCCGTGTGAAAAGTGAAAGAGGCCCATATATTTGGGACAAATGGAATACTTGACATTGTTTGATAGTTTTTGCAGACGTATTAATTGTGTTGTTAAAATCTTAATTTCTTTTAGAAAAAGTACCAAATATGGTTTGGCAATTTTAATAGACATATTAATTGAGTTTCAAATACTACACGAATTTAGACAAAAGTTTATTATAGTAAGCACTTCTCATTGTAATCTATAATTTGCTGATTTATTAAATTCACCACATCAACTAATTAAAGTTTTAAATTTAAAAAAATATTTCATTTTATTAAATAATATAACATTACCTAGCAAGGTAATGTTAAAAATTACCTAGTGTTCGTTTGAGAATGTGCTGAAAACATTGCTGCAAGTATACGGGTCGAATAAGTAGCAAAATAGATTTTTAAGTCCAAGTACCGATCCCACAGAAATTGAATTTAACTATCAAAATTATCAATTTTGTATTCTATTTGAAAGACTATTTGATGGTTATTTTGATTTTCAATAAACATAAAAGTTTATAAACTAAATAAAATCTAAATTAAAAGAATTAAATATTTGCAATATATAAATAGACGATGATGAGAATTACAAGACTTGAGACTCACAATTTCACCAACTTTGATTCCTCTAGTACATGTAATTAGATTCAAGTAGTGATCTTATTTTCGTCAACGAACGAATTTATTAAAATAAATATTTACCTCTCTCGATGATAAATATAATACATCTATTCTATTAGGTCAATTTATTTATCTCTAAATAAATTCGTTATCAACCCTCTAGAATCCATTCGCACAATAAATTCAAATAGGTTATGTCAAAACTTCACCTAAATATCGCACTAACCACAAGTTTATCTCTAAATCTTGTCTAGATTAGTGTTCTATGTTGTTTATTCTAATTTGTGTTTTCGGTTCTCAAATCCGACACAAACCAATTTATAATTTAGCAATTGATCAAAAAGATAAATTTATAAGCTTAACAACATAAAATTAACGAAAAATCAATCACGTACTATTAAATTCAATAACGTAATACTAGAGTTCACAAAGAGGATTCATTGTTTGCCCCAAATATAGAAAGTTAGCTACACATGAATTTAAATACGAGAACTACAATAAAAAAGATATAGAAATAAATAACCGGATTTCAAAGAGTTGATGTGTTTTTCCTTCGGTATTTTCTCATTTCCTTTACTCTTCAAAATTCTCCAATTGCACCTCCTCGTTGAAAGCTACGTATCTCTACGAACTCTCTCTATATATGTATTTTGCTTTCACTCCAGTATCTCATGTGTTAGGATCTCTCTCCTTTTAATTCCCCTCTACATGTGTCTATATATATGCTCCTCCTTCAGCATCTCCCAATTCAAGTCAAAAAGGAAGAGAAAGTGGAATGATCATGTTCCCATTCTTTATTCATTTTCTTTAATAATGCCTCATGATTTTTTTTCTTGGCTTCCCGCATTACTTTGACAAATGATTTCCAACAACAAAGTGGCACTCTTTCTTATCTTTTTCCTTAATAATGCTCCACTCAATGTCTCCACAATCTTCTTTAATAATGCGCCACTTAACGTCTCCACAATCAAAATGGCCACCCGAAAATACCATTATGAGGAGAAAGTTTGCAGAATTGCCATAAGATCCTTCATCTTCAAGAAGTGTGATATTTCATCTTTTTTTACCATTTTTTCCTTTTTGCAACTCCTAATACAATAAGTAAGTAAGAACTAGTAAAAATATATGAAAATATAATAAAAAACATACTAGAAATTAGAAAATTGAAACATAAAAAATACAATCTATCAATACCCCCACACTTAAGCTATTGTTCATCCTCGAACAACAAAAGACTCAAAATATGCACAAGCGAGTAAAAAATTAAATAAATAAATAAGCACACCATCAAACATAATGAGACTCAAAACAACTTAACATACATAAATACAAGTAGTAAACTGTAATCAACTCACAACTCATACTACAGAGAAATGTTTTGGGCTCGTCCTTTGGTAATCTTTATTTCCCATCACCGTTTAGATCCAAAAATTGTGTGGTGATCAACCCGACCCTCAACGGTCAAATATATCCTTACCCTCTCGTGGTCACACCCAATGTGTTTTCTCTCAATCCATAAGTGATCATCACAAAGGTTGTTCTCAATCACTCTTTTCTTTTCTCTCTCTCTGTTTTTCCTTTTTCTTTTTTTATTATTATTAGGCGAATTTTACCGGTAGAATCAAAAGTGCAGTAATGTGATGACTCTCCCTAAATTTGAGTGCTCCAACAAACAAGTTACTCCAAAGTAATTCAAACCAACCAGAGTTTCCATATCCATGATGCCACTTTTATTTGTCACCCTTTTTTTAACTATTAAAATGTAAACATGCAATGCAATGTCCCAAACAATCATGCTTTCTCAATGACCCATGTAGCAGGCTTTAGGTCGGCGACTTTTGAGCTCGTCACTCAAGGCACCAGGTATTGAGATACCCCTAAGAACTTATTCACCCGAGTCGATCAGGCAAGAGAATGGAAGTACAATGAAATGAATGCAATTTGATTGATTTTTTTTTATACATGGATTGGATTTCTAGCAAACGGTCATTACCTTGTTTCTACTTGCTAATCAAAGACACTCAACGCAAATCAACATACACAGACTCATCACTATACTTAACTCATCTTCTACGGGCTAATTCACCACTCATCTCACAATGGTAAAGTGATTCAAAATGAAAGTAGGTGGAATGAATTTGAGCACACTTTTTCACTCTAACTAACAAACTTTTAAATCCAACAACAATGAGTCATGACCTCCAATGGACAAGCAATCGTAAAATGAGTTCGAGTAGTATACTTTATGAGTTAAAGACAATTTCAACTTGAGAAACAAAAATTTTGAAAAATTTTGCACAAAACAATCACACATAAATTTAACATGGCTAACACACATACACACAATACTAGACATGTAATAAATAATCTACAAAGAACAAGCATGTAGACCAACACCCCAAATATACACAACAAAATAAAAAGTAAAATAAAACTTGCAACCCCCACACTTGAGAATTACGACTTATTCTACAAATTAAAAGTACAAAGTGACAAGACTAAACGAGAAGCCATGCAATCAGCAACTGTTTTCACTAAAGCAAAAGAACACAAACAGTTTAAAATATAAAACAAACAAAAACAAAATGTGTCTCAAGAGCCTATTACTCCTTACTCGCCATCTCCCGAAAAAAATTAAAGTTATCAAATGATTTTATAACAGCACAAAATCCCACCCTCGAAATTGAAACTGACATTGTTTTCAATGTTCAATAAAGAAAAGGAGAGATATCACCTAAGTGTGGCACAAATGGGGTTCATAAAAAAATCCTGAAAAACAAAGCTAAACAGAATCACAAATAGATGCGGCTAAAAATCAAAAGATAACATTCCAAATTTATAACCTCGACTCTAAATCCATTTCATCTGGGTGTCGTTTGCGCTTGTTGGAGGTTGATCTCCAGTCGCTTTGAGGTTGCGATGGATCAAGTTGTGGTACATAAGCATGAAATTTCTCCAATAATTCCTCAATGGAAGATGCAGTTAAAATCATGTTTCTTGAAATGGGAGAAATTAGTTGTTTCGTAGTTGCAAAATCTAGAAAAGCTAATAAACCATCTAAAAAATTGTTCACATTTAATAGGCCAATGGGTTTATTATGCAAGTTCAACTGGTACCAAGAGATAACGTTAAAAATTTGTTCCAATGTTTCGAAACCTCCCGTAAGTGCAATGAATGCATTAGAATATGATATCATGAGTGACAGGAGTTCGTATAATGATTTAACTTTTACCTCAGTGCCGACTGTGAATCCGGAGATCTGTGACAAAGGGTCGAGGGTGATTGCTATAATTCGGGATCCTCGCACTCGAGCAGCTATAATAGCACATCCTAGCAGCGCACAGAGTCCTCCTCCATAGATGATGTTGATTTTAAGATCCCCGCGTTTTCTTCCCACATCGATTGCGACAGCAGTGTGCTCTGAGTTTGCCCCATGTTTGCTCCACCGAAGATTCCAATGGTTTGCAATTGTACATGAGAAGGCCCTTTTATGATGGGAGTGGCTGCCATCATAACTCAACTTTGCCAAAGAAAGTTAATAACTGAAACAAACACAAAAAAAAAAATAATCAAAAACAACAATATAAACAAGTAGTTGTGATTGTGGCTCAGATCTTCCTCTGGTTTTACATCGAGAAATGGCTGCAACACCTTCTATGAGTTGGGGATATGCTTCGTATCCAATTTTCTTAAAAACTGGCAAACAGGGTCTTTTAAAGTTAGATTCCCAAGACTGCATTCTCGTTCATTCTTGAACTGAGTCCATAAACCGAGAAGTTCATATTGCACAGTTCCACAAGGATGCGTCTTAAGAGTCTGCAGGATATCATCTAGCGACTCCTTACTCAGGCCATCCTTAATGAAAATTATCTTATTTTCCCGATTTTTGGACGTAAATCCAAGCGAACGACAACCTGTATTACATGTCCATCTAGCATACTTATAATAAACATTCATTCTTTTGCTCTTCGGTTTCTTTGCAAAACTGCTTTTGCCTAAGCCTAACAAATGTTTGGTATAAATGGTTGGAATTTTCCCTCTATTCGAACCTTGGCTTCAATTAACCAACATATATCCGCAGGCATCCCATGGTACATCAACATTCTCAACCGCTCTATCCTAAAGCGGTAGATTATTTTCAAATCATTCACAGGAAAAGATGAGTAGTATTTTCGAATTTTTACAAGTGCAGATTCCATGTTTAGTGGACGAAATTGAAGAAATAAAAGAAAAAAATTATGAAGATTTGAATTACACACTCAACAATCACAAGAAGAAGATATATATACAAACATCCGTCCATAACCGGCTAAAGAATCGGAGAAAAGAAGAATTTTACCTAAAGAAATGGTGATCGAGTAAATACTGAGAGAGAAAAGCAGGTTAAGGCTGAATGTGGTGTGGAGAAATGATTCACCTCGGCTGCTTTAAGGATCCTATATTACTACTGTTGCAACCACAAACCAGACAAGGTGGGTGAGCTATTCGCGGTATCCGAGGGAAAAGTAGGTCGGTTGACTCGTCGAGAAAACGCGTCTGCCTGGCTGTCCCACTACTGCCCGTTGCTTTTTTTTACAACAGTCTTCTACAGTCAGTAATGATTAGCATCGGTACTACCGTAAATATCTCGCATTTGCATCAATAGAACTGCACTAAAAAGAATACATAGGTTAAATAAAATTAAAATGCAAGAATAGAACACAATTTAAGAAAAATATTACAGTTAAATATATTTTTATAATCACACTTAAATAAAATAAAAATAAGATAAAAATAAAATAAAGCACACACAATACGCATCAAATGAAGGAGATTAAAGGAAAGAAGGTTGGGTTGCCTCCCAAAAAGTGCTTGTTTATAGTCACGAGCCTGGCTAAAAGAATCATTGCAGCTCCAGAACTAATTTTTGTTTTGAGAAAGCAGTCTCCAAGTAGTGATTTAGTCAGTGACCATTAACTTTCAAGGTCCCTTTGGTCGGGTGAGAGAGCTTGATAGCTCTATATGGGGTCACTTGTGAAATCGTGAATGGCCCTGACCATCTTTACCGTAGCTTTCCTTTGAATAGCTTTAAACGAGAGTTATAGAGTAGAACTTGGCCCCCTACCCTAAATTCTCGCTGTTGGATGTGTCGGTCATGCCATTTCTTAGTACGCTCTTTATAGATTGTTGAAGTTTCATATGCACCTAACCAAATCTCATCCAATTCATTGAGTTGCAAACATCTCTTTTCTCCTGTGGCTTTCATGTCCATGTTCAATTGTTTCATCGCCCAGTATGCCTTATGTTCTAATTCAACAGGTAAGTGACATGATTTCCCAAACACTAATTGGAAAGGGGACATAACAATAGGTATTTTGAAGGCAGCGCGGTATGCCCAAAGTGCATCATCCAATTTCTTTGACCAATCAGTACGAGACGAGTTAACAGTAGTTTCCAGAATCCTTTTCAACTGTCGACTTGATATCTCCACCTGTCCACTTGTTTGTGGATGATAAGGTGTGGCCATTCGATAGTGAACTCCATACTTAGCCAAGATAGACTTGAAAAGTCTATTGTTCAAATGTATACCACCATCAATGATTAAAGCACGAGGTGTTCCAAATCTCATGAAAATGTTCTTCCTAACAAACTCCACCACCACCTTGCCATCATTAGTTGGTGAAGCACTAGCTTTAACCCACGTTGACACATAATCAACTGCCACCAAGATGTAGTGATTATTATAGAAAGATGGAAATGCCCCCATGAAATCAATGCCCTAAATATCAAAGATCTCGACCACCTAAATATTGTTCAGAGGCATCTCCTGCTGTGAAGAAATGTTCCCAGTGCGTTGGCAACGGTCACACGCTTTTACAAATGAAAATGCATCTTTGAATAAGGTGGGCCAATAGAATCCGCTTTGTAGCACTTTAGCAGCTATTTTGGTGGGTCCTAGATGGCCACCATAAGGAGATAAATGCAGACGTTCAAGAATAACTCTCATTTCATCATCAGGCACACATCTTCCGATAATCTGATCAGATCCTCTCCTGTACAAAAATGGTTCTTCCCAATAATAGTGACGAAGGTCGTGGAAGAACTTTTTCTTCTGTTGATAGGAAAATTCAAGTGGAATGACACCCCCAACTAGGTAGTTGACACAATCGGCGGACCAAGGAGTGTTGTCAACTAGAAACAATTGCCCGTTGGGATAGTTCTCATTGATTTCACCATTTGTGGGCTCCACATCCTGCTGAAGTCTTGAAAAATGATCTACCACTTGATTTTCTGTTCTTTTCCTGTCCTGAATTTCAATGTCGAACTCTTGTAGAAGCAATACCCATTGAATGAGCCTCGGTTTTGCATCTTTCTTTCCAAACAAGTACTTTAATGCAGAATGATCTGTGTAAACCACCACTTTCGACCGAATGAGGTATGCTCGGAATTTGTCAAAAGCATATACAACTGCCAGTAGCTCCTTTTCCGTAGTTGCATAGTTAACCTGAGCTGTGCTGGGAGTTTTTGCTTGCATGTAAATCACTCTGAAAACTTTGTTTTTCCTTTGCCCTAGAGCTGCCCCCACAGCATAATCACTAGCATCGCAGATAATTTCGAAAGGCAAGTTCTAATTCGGTGCGATGATGACAGGTACAGTGATTAGCTTGTCCTTTAGAGTGTTAAAAGCCACAAGAAATTCTTCTAAGAAATGAAATGGGACATCATTCTCCAAAAGCTTGCACAATTGTTTCGTGATGGCTGAAAAATCCTTAATGAATTATCACAGAATCCTGCATGGCCGAGAAAACTACAAATGCCTTTGACGAATGTGGGTGGAGGTTGTTTCTCAAATACTTGCACTTTAGCTCTGTCCACTTGAATCCCCACTGCTGATATACGATGGCCCAAGACAATCCCTTCATTTACCATGAAGTGGCATTTTTCCCAATCAAGTATGAGGTTTGTCTCTTCACATCGTTGTAACACTAAACTCAAATGATGGAGACATTCGTTGAAAGATGACCCGAAAATTGAGAAGTCATCCATGAACACCTTTATAAACCGCTCCACCATATCTAAGAATATTGCCATCATGCATCATTGAAGTGTTGCGAGTGCATTACACAACCCAAATGGCATTCTCCTGTAAGCAAACGTGCCATACGGACATGTGAATGTTGTCTTCTCCTGATCAGTGGGTGCAATAGGGATTTGATTGTATCCCGAATATTCATCAAGGAAGCAGTAGTGTGAATACCCTGCTAATCATTCCAACATTTGATCAATGAATGGGAGAGGGAAATGATCTTTTCTTGTTGCGTTGTTGAGCTTCTTGTAACCGATGCAAACCCTCCAACAAGAACCGGTTTGGTTGAGATTAGCTCGTTATTTTCATTTTTCACCACTATTATCCCCCTTTTCTTTGGTACCGCATGAATAGGACTTATCCATGCATTGTCAGATATAGGGTAAATGGTCCCTACATCTAAGAGTTTGACAATTTCAGCTCTTACCACTTCCTTCAGTATAGGGTTCAATCTTCGTTGACCCTCAATAGATGTTTTGGAACCCTCTTCTATCAAGATCTTGTGCATACATATCGAGGGAATAATCCCTTTTATGTCAGCAATTGTCCATACTAGTGCAGTCTTGTGTGTTCTTAAAACTTGAAGCAATTTTTCTTCCTCTAACTCTGTTAACTGATTAGAGATAATCACTGGCAAATTTGAAGAATCCCCCAAAAATGCGCATCTAAGATGAGTGGGAATAGGTTTTAATTCAAAAATTGGCGAAGATTCAATAGATGGAAAGAACTTTTTGGGAACTTCACCTAAAGGATCGTAAATCCAATTTCTTCTATAAATCATAGTGGGTGATGCTTCCAAGTTCAGGGCCATCTTAGCCCATTCATTATTCTCCGTTGTTGTATCTTCTGATCGGAAATAGAAGCTTCAAGAGGCTCCACAGGAAGATCTTCTTCAAAAATTTCTTTCACTGCTTGATCAATGACGTCTGCTTGAAAACATGCATATGTGGAAGAAGAAGATGGATGCTTTAATGCCTTTAAGACATTAAAAGTTACCTGCTCTTTATCCATCCTTAGTGTCAATGTGCCTTCTAGGCATCAATCAATGCTCTTCCAGTACGTAAAAATGGTCTTCCTAAAATCAAAGGAATTTCCTTATCCTCATCCATATCCAAAATAATGAAATCTACCAGGTAAATGAATTTATTGACCTTGAATAGCACATCCTCAATAATTCCTCTAGGATATGTTATAGATTGATCTGCCAATTTTAAAGTCATGGTGGTAGGCCTACATTCTCCCAATCCAAGCTTCCTATAAACAGATAGGGGCATGAGATTGATACTGGCACCAAGATCACATAAGGCAAATCTAGAGTAGAATGACCCAATGGTGCAAGGAATGTTGAAACTCCCTGGATCTTTCAATTTTGGAGGTAGTTTCTTTTGAAGAATGGCACTATGCTCCTCAGTGAGCATCAATGTCTCATTCTCCTCCAGTTTTCTCTTATTAGAAAGAATCTCCTTCATGAATTTTGCATAGTTGGGCATTTGTGCTAAAGCATCTGCAAAAGAAATATTGATGTATAATTTCTTGAAGATTTCAAGAAATTTCCCAAATTGTTTATCCAGTTTGTTCTTTTGTAGCCTTTGAGGGAATGGAATAGCAGGCATGTATGCTTTCATAGGTTTTGGAATCCCATTTTCCTCTTTTTCAGATTTGGATTTTTCAGAAGACGTCTCACCAGCAATTGTCTCCTTCAATTTTTCCTTTTTTCATCAACTTCTTTGGTCACATTGTATTTTACTCTCTTCACTTATCTCTCCGGAAGTTGTAGCCCACTTCTTGTTGTAATGGTGTTGACTTGTCTAGGATTTGTCCCCATATCACTTGGCAATTTTCCAGGCGCTCGCCCTGCAACTGTTGATGCTAGTTGCTCCCGGTGGTCTCATTTGTATAAAATTGACCTCCAAGTACTTCGTCAACACATCCTCTAGCGAGTTCTTCTTTTCCTGTGGTTGGTGGAATCCCCGTGGTCTCACCGATGCTTGATTGTCTTTCTATGAAAAATTTAGGTGTTGTCGCCACCTTGGATTATAGGTGGGAGCGTAAGGACCAAATTGTGGCCTTTAACTACTTCTGACAAACATTGCTTACCCATCCGTGGGCCCATTTGAATGCATGACAGGGCATTCTGTAGTGACGTGATTTGCACAGCAAATTTCACATCCTCTTGATGATTGAACCATATTAGCCGTTGGAAGAGTCAACCCTTCAATTTTCTTTGACAAAGCTGCCACTTGAGAAGATAGAGCAGTGATAGCATCTATTCCATGAACTCCAACATGTTTAGGCATTGCACGATCAGAATACCATTGATGACTGTTTGCAGCCATTTTTTCCAAGATTGACGATGCTTCATTGAATGTTTTGTCCATTAGTGATCCTCCCGCTGAGTCAGCGTGCTTCTTGTTTTCGTTTCCCAACCCGTTATAAAATGTTTGGAGTATAAGCCATTCCGGTATCCCATGATTTGGGCAATGTCTCAATAAATCATTGAAATGTTCCCATCCTTCAGAAATAGATTCCCCATGGCGTTGGCTAAAAGAGGAAATTTCTGTCCTAACTTTCAGCATTCTACCGGTGGAAAAAATTTTTCGAAAAATTTTTTCCACAAACTATCCCAACTAGTGAGGAGTTTGCAGATAAAGTGTAAAAGCACATTTTTGCTTTTCCTGTCAATGAAAATGAAAAAAGTTTCATTTTTATCGCATCAGGTGGTACCCCATTAATTTTGAACATGCCACAAATTTCCAAAAATTTTCTGATATGTTCATGTGGGTCTTCGTCAGGTAGGCCATGGAATTGAACGGTTTGTTGAACTAATTGAATAGTCCTGGTTTGATCTCAAAATTGTTTGCAGGAATTACGGAGGACCTAAACAAGTAAAATTATCCCCAATTGTGAGAATAATATAATCCCCCAAAGGACGTTCTGCAACGATCCTTCTAACATCTGTTTCGTCAACCATTTTTCTTTGCAACTTTATAGCATGTAATCTATACCTAAAAGTTCGTTCGATTTCTGGGTCAAGGGGAATTAATGAACTAAACTTCCTATTACGCATGCAAATATGATCCAAATAAATAAAGATAATAAAAATAATTCAAATTAAAGTAAAAATTGATTGCTATTGATATTAAATCTAGTCACTGGCAACGACGTCAAAAACTTGTTCATCTGACAATGTATTGAAAACATTGCTGCAAGTGTACGAGTCGACCATGTAGTAAAATGAATTTTTAAGTCCAAGTATCAATCCCATAGAGACTGGATCTAACTATCAAAATTATCAATTTTGTACTCCATTTGAAAAGACGATTTGATGGTTGTTTTGATTTTCAATAAACATAAAAGTTTATAAACTAAATAAAATCTAAATTAAAAGAATTAAATATTCTTAATATATAAATAGACGACGATGGGAATTACAAGACTTGGGACTCACAATTTCACCAACTTTGATTCCTCTAGTACACGTAATTAGAATCAAGTAGTGATCTTATTTTCGTCAACGAATGAATTTATTAAAATAAATATTTACCTCTCTTGATGATAAATACATCTATTCTATTAGACCAATTTATTTATCTCTAAATTAATTCGTTATCAACCCTCTAGAATGCATTCGCACAATAAATTCAAATGGGTTACGTCGAAACTTCACCTAAAGATCGCACTAACCACAAGTTTATCTCTAAATCTTGTCTAAATTAGTGTTCTATGTTGTTTATTCTAATTTGTATTTTCATTTCTCAAATCCGACACAAACCAGTTTATAATTTATCAATTGATCAAAAAGATAAATTTATAAGCTTAACAACATAAAATTAACGAAAAATCAATCACGTACTATTAAATTCAATAACGTAATACTAGAGTTCACAAAGAGGATTCATTGTTCGTCCCAAATATAAAAAGTTAGCTACACATGAATTTAAATACGAGAACTACAATAAAAAAGATATAGAAATACATAATCGGATTTCAAAGAGTTGATGTGTTTTTCCTTCGGTATTTTCTCATTTCCTTTATTCTTCAAAATTCTCCAATTGCACCTCCTCGTTGAAAGCTACGTATCTCTACGAACTCTCTCTAATATGTATTTTGCTTTCACTCTAGTATCTCATGTGTTAGGATCTCTCTCCTTTTAATTCCCCTCTGCATGTGTCTATATATACGCCCCTCCTTCAGCATCTCCCAATTCAAGTCAAAAAGGAAGAGAAAGTGGAATGATCATGTTTCCATTCTTTATTCATTTTCTTTAATAATGCCCCATGATTTTTTTTCTTGGCCTCCCGCATTACTTTGACAAATGATTTCCAACAACAAAGTGGCACTCTTTCTTATCTTTTTCCTTAATAATGCTCCACTCAATGTCTCTACAATCTTCTTTAATAATGCTCCACTTAATGTCTCTACAAAATCAAAATAGCTACCCGAAAAAACCATTATGAGAAGAAAGTTTGCCGAATTACCACAAGATCCTTCATCTTCAGGAATTGTGATATTACATCTTTTTTTTTTTTTTTTTACCATTTTTACCATTTTTACCTTTTTGTAGCTCCTAATACAATAAGTAAGTAAGAACTAGTAAAAATATACGAAAATATAATAAAAACACATTAGAAATTGGAAAATTAAAACATAAAAAATACAATCTATCACCTAGGCATTATCTTTATCTTAATTTTTGTAATGTCTCCTGATGCCAGCTCACGATCTATGCGCCTTTTTGTGAGCATTGCATGGGAATTTTCTACTTGAATTGAGTCCACAAGGATTTGAGCATTGCATGGGAATTTTCTACTTGAATCGAGTCCCCAAGGATTTGACCCCTTAACTTTAGAATTATTTTCATGTAACTTTGTGCATCATTTGCATTCACATTTTTCTGCATTTTTACGTGAAACAACAGAGATAATGAGTATAGTTGATTGGTAGATATTTGTGCAGTATGTGTAGATTCTATGAAATATTTGGATTTGATTGGTCTGATCCAATTAAAATTTAAAAGGGAATGCATAAAAATGAGAAGAATAAGACCCGCTAAGATTAAAATAGCTTTAATATAAAATTTCATGATATAGGATAAGTGACATTAAAATCTAAGTAGCAACTTTTGTGCGTTGGACTAGAGAAATACTCGTTTAAATCACTAGTACAGAAAGGGGAATGGGTGGCGGTTGAAAAAGGGAAAGGGTAACGGTTGTAAAAACGCCACCCAAAATAGCGACACCCAATGTGCGCAAAATGGGTGGCGGTTCCAGCTATAACAACCGCTACCTATTCCCTTTTTTTTTTTGGTTTTTAACATATGGGTGGCGATTCTAGTGTCAAGAACCGCCACCTAAAAACCTTTTTTTAAAAAAAAAATAAAATAAACGAAGTGTAGATCTGAGACCGCTTAATTTATTACAATTTGAAGGGGATTATCTGCTATGAAATCTGAGGTAAACCCTAAATTCAACTACTTAATATCCAAAAACAGATCTACAAAAGTGATAATCTGACATAATTCAACAAAACCAACTCAATCAAGCAAATAAATTACATCACACAGCTCCACTACAAAAGCTCAAACTTCAAACGAACACGAAATGTTGTAAACACTAAGATCTAGATCTACCTTAGCAACTAGATACTCAAGGACAGCAGCCATGTAAACCGGAGCTCATGAAGCCGACGCGCTCCGATTAACGGCCTTTCTTCAAGCACCGACCAATCCTTCCGACCTGGAACTGTAAATTGGCCTTGACGGAGTGGGATATCGGCTTCTTCTTTGGAACATTGCCCTTTCTTCCTCTAGCTCTCCTTTTCATTTTAGCACCAGTCTCCATTGAAGCTTCACAAATAGTAGTTTCCAAATCGATTTTCTGTGAATCAACAAATGCTTAAAATTGCTTGAGGAATTAGAGATCTAGAGAGAGAGGAGAAGAATAGGTTAGGGAGGAGAGAAAGTTAGAGATTTAATCATAATTTCATCTGAGAAAGTTAGAGATTTAATCGGTTAGAAAGAGAGAGACACGAGAGCGAGGATTTCATCTGACAATGATAATTAATAGACGCAAGTGGTTGATGGATATGATATTGGGTGGCGATCTTGAAATAAAAACCGCCACCCGAAAAGTAAAATGCAATATTTTTAATTAAAATAAACTATTTTTAATAATAGGTGGCGGTTTTTTATAAGAACCGCCACCTCTTGTTAATTTTAAATTTTAATTGAATTTTGGGTGGCGATTTTTTCTAACAACCGCCACCCTTTGTTTTTTAGTGGCGTATTTTTATAAAAACGCCACCGAATGGGCGATGCCCAATCTCTATTATGTACTAGTGAATTATTAGTAAAGTACAAATAAAAAAAATAATAGTTGTGAAAGTCAAATGGAGTGATAAGGCTGGAAATTCTCAAAACAATCCATGCATTAGTTGAGATATAATCCATGATTGGATAATTTAAGAAGCTTCAAATTCAAACCAAGATGGTAGCCTATTGAACTCCCCAACAAAAGAACTCTTCATAACTTATTGCGGATTGACTGAATATTACTGTATCCTTTTTTGTTTATCTTAAGAAAATTAGTTAGGCATCTATTAGTATAAAGAGGCTTGCCTTGTGTTCATGTTTTGTACTCCTTTCTAAAGCTTTGTCAATAAAAAAAACATAATTCCCTCATTTTTCCTCTTGGTATCATAGTCGTTGTGATACACAAGGCATATCACAACTCACAACATGACTTCATTATCATTGAATGTTAGCAATTTTATCACACTCAAACTCACACCCACCAATTGTCCATTATGGTGTGAACAAGGCCAGGGTCTTGCTGAAAGCCTAGAACTTGTCGATCATCTCATTAATGAAACACCACCTCCAGCCAAATGCACCACACCATTCCCAAACAGCACCACAGAAACACAAAATCTCACACCAAAATTAACAAACGAATTCATTGAACGAAAAAAATCCGATCATCTCCTTCGGGGATGGATCATTGGAACACTTTCAGAAGAAGCTCTTGGACTAGTAATTGGAATAGATACAGGACATGGAGTCTAGGAAGCTCTTAAAGATGCATACGCTCAAGATTCTTGATAAGAGCGAATTTTACACTTATATTGGTCTTTCAAATTAGAATTTTATAATTTGTTTTCTTCAATTATCTATTAAATTTGTCTATATTTTTATTTCTTTTAGGATTCCACCCGATCTCAACCAATTGGTGAAGAAGAGAAAGAAAAAGGGCTAACTTGACCGACCTTTGGAAGCTATGGACGAAAGCTAAAGAAGACATAGAGTCAAGGGCTTGTCTAGCAATCTATATTTGAGAAAAAAAAAATAAAAAAGGGAAATCACAACTCTTGGCTGACAAGTTGAAGGATGAGAAAAATGGGCTTTGGCCCATTGTACATCAAGATATATAGAGGCGAGAGAGGTCTTGGCTTGGGGAGTTCACGTCTGGGGACGCCTGGGCGGAAGGCAGTGGCTGGGAAAGGAAGAATAAAGCTAGATACGTACAAGCCGCCGGCAGAAAAAGGGACGAATTCTTTGCTATTAATTCGACGCCTCCGGGTGATGAATTTCAATTGTTATTGTTGTTTTTTTCTCCCCGTCATCATGCTAGACTAATAGATTGTGCTAGGATTGTGATGAAGTCATTGTTGACTATTTAGTTTTATAAATTGCTCATTGTTATTATCTGCTATTGGGTTAATTGTTTATTATTCGCTTATTTGTCGTTTTAATGCCTGATCACCATTAATTCGTGTTTGTGATTTATATTAGTGTCGAGAGATTCAATATAAATTAGCACATGGTAGTAAACAACATAGGGTTCTATATTGATGCCTATGTCAATATGCTCTGTGAAATCGCTATATAATGATCTTTGTGATTTAATGCATGATTACGTGTTCGCAAATTAATTAGAGATAATTAACTTCACATGTAGACATAGGATCAATTGACCATCGAGAGAGGCTTTTGATTGATATTGGATCATTGATTTTTAACCTAAGCAATATTCTTGTTGTTGTTGATTGTTTGTTATTGCATTGATTGATATCCCATAATTTGGCCAATTGTAGGGTAGTTTTGGGATTCATGTTGAGACCGAGAGGTTATACGTGTTTCTAGCTCAAATAATAAACATCATTAACTCCTATAGGAGATAGAGATATACTCCTATACTTAGTGCAACCTTCTGTGATGTTCTAGTTTGGTATCGGGTTTTTATCTATTCGCATTCATCATAGAGATATAGTTGGGTAGTAGATAGAAATAGGTTTAACTTGTATCGAGAGAGCAAATTAACATATAAGGAACCTCGGTTGTCAATATATAATGAGTATTAACTAAAATGAGCAATAACGGTTTTAAGTGGGTCAACAATGGTGGATTTATAGTCCTAGCGCGTTCATAATTTGATTGTTTGCCTTTAATATCTGTTAACTATTTTAGTCATTTTATTTTCGTAGATAGTTCTTATTTTCTTAGTAAAATTAATTCTCAATTTAATTGTGTTTAGTTTCAATTTAAGCCAATCTCAATTAAAGTAAATATATAGAATCAGTCCTCGTGGGATCGACACTCTATTCATCACTGTATTACTTGTCAACGATCCGTTCACTTGCGGAATAAAATTGACAACAATTCTCAAGAACGCGAATTCACACTACGACAACAGGTAACATACCTTCGCAAAAAAGATGACAAGGCCATTGGTGAACATATACGCATATTCAAGGGTCTATGTGACAACCGTGCAGCTATTGGGAAACCAATTACCAATAGAGAAAAACCGTTTTATCTTCTAACTAGCCTCGGCCCCTCAATATGAAACTTTCACCGCCACTACGCTAAAACCTCTAGGCCAACATATTCTAAGTTAGTGTCACAACTCCACAATTTTAATCAAAGTCACAACTGGTTCTTCAGTCGCATAGATCTTGCAGCCTCACAATTCAATCCCCACGTGGCATTTTATAGTCAACAAAAAGGTTCTCAAAAAGACTCAACAAGTTATAATGGACACACACTTAAGTTTTCTTCTACTGGATGCAGCTTCCAAGCACAACAACCTAGAAATCACAAACAAAATAGGTCAAAAAGCTCAACCCCTCAATAGAAACGACCTCCACCACCTGGTGAACGTTGAATGACTCCTGTAGAAAGAGATTTGTAGCGTGATGAAAAATGCCAGTATTGTGGAGTTATGGGACATATAGCTAAAATTTTTTGGTGGGTACCAACAAGCGGACACAATGTGATGAAATCCCACATGCTTTTACAACACGTACTTTGGACACTACCATAGAAGATACTGAATGGACTTTAGATATAGGAGCCTCTAATCACATGATAGGAAACTCAAGTATGCTATCTAATATTCATAATATTCTGGCGCCGATTCAATTCTTATTGGTGATGGTTCGCCATTACCAATAACTGGCGTTGGTAACTTTTCGACCTAACAAAACAATACAACACTACTACTTTATGATGTTTTACTTGTGCCTGACTTAACAAAAAATCTACTCTCTATAAGTCAGTGACTACTCAATACCATGTAAATTGTAAATTCTATAATGTTGATTTTTGCATTAAGGAACAGGAAAGAGGTCAACAAATGATGAGAGGGAGGAGCAAGGGTGATCTCTATGTTCTACCAAATTCACCAGAGCTACACTTTTCTTATCGTTTTAAATCTGAGTCTGCTAAAGTTTGGCATCAACGATTAGGACATCCTCAATTTTCACTTTCCAATTGCTAAAAAAATAAAAGGTTACTTGATGTTATTGGTTCAATAAAAAATGGACGGCTATGTGATAGTTGTCAGTTAGGGAAACTTAGCAAATTGCCTTTTAATTGTTCTGAACATTCTAGTACTGGTTGCTTTGAAAAAATCCATTGTGATTTATGGGGACCAGCTCCCGTTTTATCTATTGGTAACTTTTGATTTTATGCATGTTTTGTTGATGATTTTTCTGAGTATACATGGATTGTTCCGTTAAAACACAAGTCAGATTTTTCTGTCGCCTTTCTTACGTTAGAACAATATGTAGCCAAACAATTCAACAAACAGATTAAAATCTTTCATTCAAATGGAAGAGATGAGTTTGTCAATTCCAAACTATCATATCATTTTTTATCTTCAGGAACTATTCATCATATATCTTGTCCCTACACCCCTGAGCAAATTGGTGTGGTTAAAAGGAGACATAGAACAATACGAGAACTAGGGATGCAATATAAATACAAGAAACATGCAATGCATAACAAGAAATAATTATTTAACCATATCTTTGAAAATAAAAGTTTTGCAGACAGAGATCTACCTTTATCTAGGAGTTTGAGCCTTAATTCGAATAATCTCTGAAGTTGTTTCATCTCGTCTAGTCCCAAAAGAGTTGCAAATAAACTCTAATTAGTCTCACGGGTGAATTAAAGTCTCTAAATAAAAAAAGGTAATAAATAAATAGGGTTTAAACTGGCTAAATATAAAATTTAAGGACGGATTTATAAAATCAGAGAACTATGGGGACTATTTTGAAAGTCGAATGAAAGTTTATGGGTTGCAATTAGCCACGCTTGAAAACTATTGGACTCGATAGAAAACAAAATAGAACTTTGGAACCGGTTAAATAAATAATCTGTATGGACTAGGTTGAAAGTCAACTGAAAGTTATGAGGTTTGACTGCAGTTGACTAAATTTAAAAATCATTGGACTAAATTGAAAAGAAAATAAAAGTTGTGGACCTTGGAAATAAATAAAACCTAACAACTAAACTAAATAATTGAAGAAATTTTGGGGACTTGGGGTACAAATATTGAAATAAAATATGAAAAGTCAAGATTCTTCTACGCAGAACCTGTAAAACCGACGGGAAAAAGACAAAGAGAAAGGGGAAAATGAAGATCCTCCGTTGCTCTACGTCTCCGGCAAAATCCACCGACGGTTGCCGACATGGGTGGCGCCACCATCAACCACCAACGCCACCAACTAAACTCGTACATCGGTTTTACGCGTCAACCGAGCCTAGTTGGTGGGGGTTTGGAATCCTCCTACATTTTTATTGATAGAGAAAAAATAATTACAAAAGGATGGGGGCATAAACCTGACCTCCAAGCAATGCAACATAATGACTGTGTGAAAAGCAGTAAGCGAGGAGATACTATCTCCATGACAATAATGAATAAAAGAATAACAAAATAATAAATAAGGAGGTGCTACCCGCTGCATAGAATAATGAAAAATTGGAAAATAAAGCCATGAAAAGCGTAGAGAAGTGAACAGTACCTCGCTAAAGTCCACAAACTGACGGAAATCCATAATGATCCATATGTAGGAGAGCGCTACCTAGGGCAGGCAACTGATGTGACTCATATTCTTCGTACCATTGCTGCAGTAGCCCCACTAAAATGAGTCATCGGTAACCTAGTTGCCCTCGGGATAGCTATGCGAGACCAAGTCCCGGACGGTGTGGAGGAGCTGGTGAATACGTCGGATAATCATCTGTAGGTACCCGGACCGCTTCCCCGAACAATGCAGTAGACAACAATTGGCGAGTGCCTCCACCCAAACTGTGCCAACTCCCAGAGAGAGCTGCAAGCAACAGTCCATCAAGAATGGCATGGAGCTCTGCCTCCAAAGCAGCAAAGCAGCACAGATGGGCTACGTCAAAACACCAACACTGGAAGGGAGAGGTGGAGCAATAATAGTGACTCCCAAAAGGGCAGCCAAGTTATGACACCCCAGCGATGTGCACAAAGGAAAGAGCCTAATAGACATGCTAGTCGATCTGCTGAGAATCCAAACGAACGCCTCGATACTTCGCATCATCACATGTCGTCCCCAAGTGCCAGAAGATGAAAATGGGCACGATGAGGCAAATGTGACCCTGCCTGATAAACTGACCTGAATGTCGCCAGGCGGAAGTCCGTGCCAGATGCTGTCAGAGGTGGGAGATGGGATATGAAAAATCGGTGAGAAATGCTCTCAAACTCAAGACGCAGCCCCACTACTAATAAAGACTTGCTGAAGCATCTCCTTGTCCAAGCAATGCTGGCATCGTGAAGGCGTCTGTACATGAATACGCTGCCTAATCACATAGTCAACGGGCACGAGGCCCTGCAATAACCGTCAGTGAAAGAAAGATACAATCACAGGTATAGCTAGGCGCCAAAGGTCCAGCAACACCGGTCGGACCGCAACGTGCTGCAGAACCAGCTCCCAGGTTGACCTACCTGTGAACCGCCTATCTGAGGTATCACCCTACAATATCCTGTCGGGGGAATCGATGTCCAAAGGGAGGGCAGAGATTTGAACTGCTAGGTAAAAAGGAACAACTTGTAATAAACGCTCAATATCCCAGCCAGTGTCGTTAAAGAAGTCCTACACCCGAGCCGATGAGTGATTGCCAGTAGGAAACACATTCACCAGAGGAAGATCACCCATCCAACAATCATGCGAAAAGAAAACCTGGCCATAGCCAAGCTCCCAGAAAATATAGGGCCTCGCAGTCTCTCTGATCGCTAATAATTGACGCCAAACCCCAAAATCAAGATAGGCACGTTGAACCTGCATGGCTGGTTGTCCCCGACAATATCTATCACGCAAATAGAAGGCCCACAGAGACTCTTGATAGTAAAACCTTTACCAAAGCCTTAGGGAAAAAGAATTAACCATATCATCCAAGATCCTGAAATCAGGTCCACCCTCCTCCGGGGGACGATACAACTCCCCCCAGTACCTTTAATCCAAACTGTGGGCACCTTGCTGAGAGTCCCACAAGAAACGAGCGAATAAATAGGATAATCGCTTCAGTATAACCTTAGGAGGTTGCAAAATCTGAGACAAATGAAGCGGCATAGCGTAAAGTACCTACTGGATGAGCGTAATACGGGCCCCAGGAGATAACAATTGATTGGCCGATCAAGAAATCGGCTCACGGATCACCTGCACCAAGTCAGCAAATAAGAAGATCTGACGTGCACCCTTATAAAAGGGGAAACCGAGATAAGCAACGAGAACCTGGCTGAGCACAAAGCTCATAAAGGTCTGCCATCTATAAAGCTACATAGGATAGGCCTGGCAAGGCTTGCCTATATTCACCAACTGGCCAGAAGCCCTCTCATAATGCTAAATACAACCTAACAACTGCTCAATATTCTACTTCTCAGTATTCTGCTTCTGACCCTTGGCTAATATGATGACATCATCGGCAAATGGGAGATGCAAGCCAAGAGTAGGGCCCCCATGAATGAACTGCATACAAGAGTGCTGCTAAAATTAATCAACAAACAAGTGGGAGAAGTAATCAGCAGCAATAACAAACACCGCATCGAAGATAAAATCGCCCTACCACAGTCCTTGAGACGAAGGAACGAAACCAGCCGACAAACCGTTGACCACGACAGAAAAATGACACCCAGAGATACAACGCCGAATATTGTCAACCCACAACTGGTGAAACCAAAACTCCTCCATCACTGAGAGCAAGAAATCCCAATCCAGCCAAGCGTAGGCCTTAGCCATGTCAAGCTTGAGGATAACATTGCCCCCTTTAACTGGCTGTCAAGGCTATGAACCATCTCTTGGGCAAGCAAACGACTTGGCACAAAACCACTTTGCTGGGCCGAAATAATACGTGGTAGCACCTCACTGAAGCGGGCGTTCGACAACTTCCTGATGATCTTGTTGAATACCGTGAAGAGACTGAATCGACGAAAAGTCCGGCCCAAAATAAGCCCTCTCCTTCTTTGGCAGAAGGACTATAGAAGTAGTAGAGAAGCATGAGGGAGCTGATCCCCCTAGAAAAGGCCAAGCACGGCCTAATAAATGTCCTTCGAAATAATATCCCAACACTACTGATAAAACAAAGAAGTAAAGCCATCCGGCTTTGCCACACTATCCCTATCAACACTGAACACAGCCTCACGAACCTCATCAATAGTAGGGAACCGATTCAACCGAGCACTATCCTCCAAGATGGCAAGAGAAAGAATAATACCAGGCTGAAGCGGCTGCCATGGGATCCCTGTAGAGGACAACAAGCCCTAGAAAAAGTCCACAGAGGCACCCACAGAAGTCCGGATATAATGAATACCAAATCAAATACGACACCCTTAAACTAAAGAATGAAAATATCTGTTATTACGGTCCCCTTAGCCAACCACCCTGCCCAAGACTTCTGACACCAGAATCCCTCCTCAATAGATAAAATGCAATTCAAGTCAGCCTGAACCCGATGTAGTTGCTCACAAAGCCCGAGCGATGAGTCACTATCAAAAACCCAGTCAGCCTCATCGACAGACAACGCAGCCTCCCAAACCCGATGAAAGATGTTCCCGAACACATATTGATTCCACCAACCAAGTCCCTACCTCAACCGAAAGAATTTCTCCCACAAAGCAGCCATTCCCGTGTGACGGGATGGATATGACCACTTTTCAAAGGCAAATGATTGGAAATCACGATGGCAGGCCGAAACATTAACAAAATGGAACGGTTGGGGCCCCGACTACAGGAAACAACTCCCACTGTACAAATAATGGTGAATGGTTCGAGGAATGCCTATTCAAATGGCGAACAGACAACTAATGAAAGGAACTCGCAGCATCGGGATTCATCAGGATCCTGTCCAAATGTTTCCACACCCCTTGACTAGTCGATGTTCAAGGTTCCCCAACAAAACCAACATCCAAGAGACCATAATCCAACATCATATTACTGAAATCCGAATACCCATATCCCTCGTACTAAAGCCAGTGCACTCATTCTCAGCAGCGATGACATTAAAATCACCACCTACCAACCATGGCCGATCCACACAAATAGAGATATCACGCAAACTAGTCTACAACACCTTCCTCTCGACACCACAACACCCTTATATCGACATAATCACAGAACGCACGACAAAAATGCCTAGAAATCCAAGGGTCCCAAACACAGAGGTGCAGAAACTGGGGGTGATCAATCAGAACATCAATAGTAATGCCCTACTTCCAGAAATACCAAATACGGCAAGTCTGATTCTGAACCCGCTGATCAAAGGCCAAGAACCGATGAAGAAATACAAAGTCATAGCGCAAAACCATAGGCTTAATAATAATAAAAAGAAGAGACACACCATGCATCTAGAGGAGATGTTTCAAGCTCCTCCCAGTAACGAAACTCCCAATACCCCTAACATTTCACACCAGCAGACTCATCAACATATGGAACTAGAGGGAAGAAGTAACTGACCTGGACTAACTATGGATTTGCATACGAGAAGTAGCAGCAACATGGACTTTGGCCGTGCGGGCCCGCTGCTTCTTCCATCGTCTACTAGTCACGAGCTCAAACTGATCTTCGTGCACCGCTAAGCTGACAAGATCATCATCTGAATGATGCCTGTGAATATCGGGCTGATGGGGCTTAGGCAAGGTAGACTGCAATGGCACGGACGCCTTGGGTAATGTAGACTATGAGGAGTCGGATGCCTGAAGTAAGATATATTGCCCGGGGACAGATGCCTCAACATTATACTGGTAGTCAGGCAAGGGAGAGGCTACACGTACACTCTATCCCACATTCTAAAGAACAGGGCCCACCAAAAGGCAGGCAGATACCATGGCACCATTGGGATAAACATCCATCCCAAACACAGTTCGATCAACGCAAAGGAGTTCTCGATCAACGCAAAGGAGTTCTCGACCAACAAAACTCAACTGGTTATCGGAGTCATCATCAGAATCAACAGACTCAACTAGAACGGGAGAGCTGAGCAACAGAGTTACTGGGGCGGTTGTGATCGATAATGCAATCAGTGGATCATCAGAGATAATAGGCGGAGAAGGGCCCACTGGGGCAGCAAGTGGCAGAGTCTGGAACTACATACGAGGTCTCCGCTGATGGACAGGCTCAGAAACAACCACATCCCCGTCTCTGGCTGAGTTCGGGAGGCAAGAACAGTGCTAGAAGTAACAGGTGAAGTAGAAGTAGCCGAGGGTTCGGATGCGGCAGTAGGTACTGCGGGGGGCACCAACCTTACAATTTAACAACAAGTGTCCAATATGCCGATAGACAGAGCAGAAGGAGGGCACATGTTCATAAACAATACGTTGCCAAAAACTACGTCCTGGTCTACGCTCAATCCAGATACACTCAGGCAATTGGTGCTCCCAATGTACCTCCACACAAACCCGAGCCTCACTAGGGTACAGCAAACCCGCTGTAGCCTCATTAATATGCAACGGGTGGCCCACTACCCTCGATAAAGAATACAAAACTTCCTTAGCATGACAATACACAGGCAACAAAGGAAAGGAAATCCAAACGGACACAATCGGTATTTCTTTCTCAGGATGAAAATAAATAGTCCACTTGAACGCCTTCATCTCACAACCACTAATAAACCAACATGCCAGTGAGAACAACCGAGTATAGTCTGCCTTATGAGGGAGATGGATCAAAATATGCATACAATCCAACATTCCAAAAGTATAGATGCCGAAAAAACTAAATTGATCAAATGCAATACGAACAGAAAGCATAGGGGGCTTTCGCCTGGAGAACTTACCCACAAGAGTAAAATAGAATAGGGAAGCCAGCTCAGACTCCTCAACGGCCAAAACACAGATAGTCGACTCACCACGATATATGTGAGGCTGCCTAAAAACAATGGGGGACTGATGAGACACGCTAAACACTGAATCAAAAGACTTCCTCGTTGCCCGCTCTTCGGCCAACAGAACAGGCCTCTTAACAATGGCCGAAGCATAAGTATGACCGGTCAGAACACAAGGCTGAGTCTCTTGGGGATAGGTCAAAGCACGAGACGTCGTCGGAAGGGCCGGAAACTGCCCCAGGACAGGAGCGTGGGGTCCGTGCTCTGGCGCATAGGGGTTGCGACACGGCATGGGATGACTCTCCTTGATGGGAGGATCAACTTTGTCAACTAAACCAACATCCAATTCTGCTTGTAAAGTGTCCATTTATATGCCTAAAGTTAGGTTTTTCCCCAAACTTGGGGTTTTTTGATTGGGAACGGATTTTTCCAAATTGCTATCGTGGGAATCTGGCAAATCATGAGATGATGCCACGGCTCCAGTTTGATCCATCAATTTTGAGGAATTGGGGAGAAATTCAAGACCAAAATTTCAATTGAAACTTGAAATTGGGACTTTTTTTATTTCTAATGGATTGTACAAATTTTCTTTCTTGGGGGTGTAAAACAATATGAGAGGATACTACATTAACATTTGGAGCCATCGATTTGGAGTAATTGGGGAGCAATTCATTGGGAGGTGAAATTTTGAGGTTTTCAAAATTTGAAGAGATTATGTTTAATCCATTGATGCCCAATCAAAATTGAGTTTGGGGATGAGTAATATTGGCGGGGAAGCTATTGTGTAGGGTAGAAATTGGAATGGAAGTGGCCGGAATCGGTGATGGAGTGTTTGGGGCGGTTTTGGCCGAATTGGGGTCCATTTTTTGTGGACTTTGGGGGTGTCCGACGGCCACTGTTGCCGTGAGGGTGGGGTGGGGAAGGCCGGCGATGGTGGTTGCTCTGACAGTTCATGGCCGGAGTTGGCCGGATTCATGAATTGGGTTGAATTCTACCAAAAGCTAGAGAGAGAATAGAGAAAATGGGGTTTGGGGTTTAGGGTTTGATATTTTTTTTTAGCAAAGCACCAACTAGACTCGTACGTCAGTTTTACGCGTCCGCCGAGCCTAGCCGGTGGGGGTTTGGAATCCCCCTACCTTTTTATTAGCATAAAAAGGATAGTATACAAGGAGGGGGGCATAGACTTGACCTCCAAACAATGAAAGACAACGAGTATACGGAAAGCTGTAAAATGAGGAGATACTATCGCCCTGACAATAAGGAATAAATGAATAGCATACTAATAAATAAGGAGGTACTACCTCCCTGTACAAGAATGAATAAATGGTCAAAGAGACAAAAAATAGATAAAAATGCAATAGAGTATACCATCACGAAAGCCCACAAACCGAGGGAAATCCGTGACGATCCATCTGAAGAAGAGCTCCAGCCGGTGTCGGCAACTAATGCGACTCATACTCGGTGTACCGCTGCGGCAGTAAGCCCACTGATACAAGTGCGTCGGCAACCTAGTTTCCCTCACGGAAGATATGCGTCACCAAGTCTCGATCTGTACGGAGGAGCTGCCGAATACGTCGGATAAGAACTTGTAGAAACCATGGGCCGTCTCCCCGGACAATACAATGAACAGCAACATAGGAGTCGGCCTCCACCCAAACTGTACCTCCATCCGGTTTAGGGTTTGATATTTTGGGGCTGAAATATGAAAATTAGGCTGTAATATTAGGGATAAAATCGAATTAAAATTAGGGTTAAAACTTGAATTAGGACGAGACCTAATAGAATTTGGGATTATAATGAAACTGTAGTGACCGCGAATTTCTTTAAATTAAAATATTTAATTAAAGTGAAATCTCAAACGTGTCGCTACAACTTCACCAATAGAGTTTAAACAGCGTACACTCGTCTAGTTAAATTTTATATTATTTTATATTATATTAAATTATTTAAAATAATAATAATTTATGGAATATTTATTTATTTTCAAATTTAGTTTGAGGATCGAACTTTAGAAATTATTCGTTTTAAACCCAATTATAGGCCCGTTTAAGGTTCAATTTTTCTCTTATAATATAAGAAAGCCCAAATTCCAATTTAATTTCATTTTAAAGTCCAAACTCTATTCTTATACTACAAGGCCCATTTGGAGGTATAACCAAATCCTACCCTATTTATACTACCCTAAGGATTGTTTTAGAAAACCCTAGCCACACTACTCTTCATTTTTCCCTAATTGGAGTACTCTAGATCATCCTACCAAGTTCATCCAACAAAATCAACAATCCAAATTCAAGAGGTAAGATTTCTTGTTATTTGATTCATATCTCCATTTGTTTTTATTTATTTTTGTTGATTTAAATTTTTAGAGATCTAATTGTATTATTTCTCATGTAATTTATACACACAAAATAATGAGATACACGTACACACCACCACCATCGCCGCTCAACCACCACCACCACTGCCACCGTCTTCACCACCTCGCCCACCGCAACACACGCATATACATACAGAGATAGATACGCCATAGCCGATACACACGAACTCTGGCCAAGAACATCGACCACGCTCAAAACTCAACTTTAATTCACAAAAATTATACCTACACCTTCCTCTAGCTCCCTAAAACATCGTAGTATAGTTTAATTCACTGATAGTTAGTGAATCAACCCAATTTTGAAAATACCCAAATTTTAACCTAAGTGTTCAATCCTTGATTTCTCCAAAAATACTCAATATTTCTTGAAATTGACACCACCATTAGATCCACCACCACCATATTGACCTTCGCCATTTTCGCCGACCAAAACCCGCCGGAACACGTGAGAGAGAGTGAGAGAGCCGACGGAAGAGAGAGAGCGACGAAGAGAGAGAAAGTCGGGTAGAGAAGGTGGCGACCGCGACCGGCCTGATCCGTGTTTTAAATCCGGATATTGCACGCCTAGTCCCTCGTTTTATTTAATTAGTTTAAGTTGGTCCTTCCGCTTTATTTATTTTCAAATCCTTAATTTTTAATTTACGCAATTTAGCCCCTAAATGTTATTTGCAGATTTAGTCCCCCCAATTTAATTATTATATTTAAATAAGCCCTCAAATTTTATTTAAATTCAAGTCCCTCACTTTCAGTTATTGCAATTTGACCCTTGAACTTTTATTTCACTTTTAATCCTTCAATTTCCTTTTCCTATTTAATCTAACCCCCCAAAAATTTAATTTCATATTGGTCCTTCATGTTTTAGAAATCCTATAATTGAGCCCAAAATATTTTTAGTTCACTTTTATTGCGTAATAGGTCCTCAAACTATTAAATTATTTCAAATTGACCCCAAAAGTTTTATATTCATACTATTTTAGTCCATGAACTTCTATATTACTTATAGATACTTAATATTTAAGAATATTAATATAAATTAAACTTGTTATTGGCTAGACGAGGCGTACGGACATCTAGAGGACTGATTTCTCACCGTTAGTAAGCTCAATACTCGGCTAAAGGTTAAGGTAGATCCCCTTTCTAAAAAGTTTCTTTTAAACGCAAGAATTGCAATTAATATTATTATAAATGTCGCATGTAAATGTTATGTGATGATAGGCTTTTAGCCTACTTTTGACGTGCTTCCTCGAACTATGACGATAGGCTCTTTGCCTAATTACGACGTGATTTAATAGCATTATGACGATAGGTCTTTGACCTAATATATTATAATGACGTGCTATTAATCACTATGATGACGCGTGCGATTAAGAGGATGATGAACGAACTTGTATTTCATACTGTCAGTATTTTATGAAGATGATGATTATGTGCATTTAATTTGTAATATATATTAATTGTGGTGCGCGGATCTATCGAGTATTTAAAATACTCACGATTTTCTCTATCAAATGATCAACTTGCGATTAAGGAGCGGAGGCGTGGCGGCGTGAGAATCTCTTAGGGACTTTCAAATAAATTAGCTTTAATTAAATTGACAATTTAGTACTTTTAACTGTTGAAGTAATGACTTTTGAATGTTTCGAGCTTACTAGTACTTTAATTGGATGTTTTTGAGGATTGTTTGAAAACTATCTTTCGACTTTGTTAGTTTAAATAAATTTCCGCATTTTCGCTATTTGTGAATTTTTTTTTCCGCATTTAATGTCATTATTATATTTCAAAAAAAAAAGAGGAATTTAAGTGTTTTTTAAAGAAAGAACTAACGTTCCGGGTTCTTAGAACTCGGGGCGTTACAGAAACCGTTAAAACGAACTATTCATGGTCGAATTTCGGGGTCGTTACAACCTCTCCCACTTATAATAATTTCTTCCCCTAAAATTTTACTTACTTGATAAGCGAAATCTGGGTACTTCTCAAAACTATCTCTTTCTTTTTCCCAAGTAGCCTTCTCTAAACTGTGTTTACCTCACTGGACCTTAACTAGAGGAACTTCTCTGTTTCTAAGGACATGGATTTTTCTCTCTAAAATTGGTACGGGTGCCTCGTCATACATTAGATCTGGTCGAACGTCAATCGTCTGAACATTCACCTAATGAGTAGGATCATTAGTATACTTTCTTAACGGAGAAACGTTAAATACATTATGTACTGATGAGAGTTCTTGGGATAAAGCTGGCGATAAGCAACTTTCCCAACTTATACTGTCTCAAATGGTATGATGTAACATGGTCTGAGCTTTCCTTTCTTACTAAAGTGTAATACGCCTTTCATCAAAGCAACCTTGAAAAACACTTCTTTCCCTACTTTAAATTTAATTTCTTTTCATATGATATCTGCGTAGCTCTTCGGTCTGTCTTGAGCAATTTTCATCCTTGATATTATTCATTCAATAGTTCTAGCCCTAACATCTTTATTTCACCAACTTCATCCCAATAAAGTGGTAAACGACAACTTCAACTACACAACGCTTCGAAAGGAGCCATATCGATGGTGGCTTGGAAATTGTTGTTCTAGGCGAATTCAATCAGTGGTAGATGAATCTCCCAACTACCATTTAGATCAAGCACGCAAGATTTCAACATGTCTTCAAAAGTTTGATTCGTTCTCTCGGTCTGCCCATCAGTTTGTGGATGGTAAGGTGTGCTAAACCTCAATTTCGTACCCATAGCTTTCTGTAAACTCTTCCAAAATCTCATGGTAAATCTCAAATCCCTGTCTGATACTATGGACACCAGCACTCAATGGAGTTGGATAACCTCTCTGATACATAGCTGCCCTAACTGATCCATACTAAAGGTTATTTGAATTGGTAAAAAATGTGCAGATTTTGAAAGTCGATCAACGATGTCCTAAATCGCATTATGCCCCTTGGTCGTTCTTGGAAGGTTGGTGATAAAATCTATGGAAATTTCTCTTATTTCTATTCTGGTATATCTAATGGATTCAAAAGTCCTGATGGCCTCTGATACTCTGCTTTCACCTGCTGGCAGGCCATACATTTAGTGAGAAATTTTGCAACGCTTCCTTTCATGTTCCTCCACCAAAAGGTGCTTCGTAAGTCTCTATACATCTTGGTTTCCACCAAGATGAGTTGTGTAAAGAGTCAAATAGGCTTCTACTAGTATTTCGTTTCTAATTTGCTCATCCTTCGACATGCAGAGGTGACCCTTGAACAGGAGTGCCCCATTGGTTGCGATCTCAAACCCAATGCTCTTTCCCGTTCCAACTTCAAATCGGATCTTTTCTAAGAATCGGTCATCCTGCTGTGCCATGATAACTTGATGCCTTAGATCAGGTTTAGTTGTCAAACTAGCCAACTTCGCTGACCCATGTGCAGAGGGCATGCGAATCTCAATTCTTAAATTTTGGATATCTCGAATTAACTGATTTGGAATCGTGCTCAATGCTGACAATCGTCCTGAACTCTTCCTGCTCAGTGCATTAGCGACTATATTGGGTTTACTCGGGTGGTAAAGTATGATGTAATTGTAATCTTTCACCAATTCCAACCACTGTCTTTTTCTCATGTTTAGCTCATTCTGAGTCAAGAAATATTTCAGACTCTTGTGGTCGGTGTATATCTCACACTTGCTCCCATATAGTTGGATATGCCAAATCTTCAATGCGTGTACTACTGCTGTGAGTTCCACATCATGGGTCGGATAATTCTACTCGTACTGTTTTGACTGCTTGGAAGCTAGGAGTGGGCAAAAAAGCTAGAACCGAACGGGTAGAACCGGAACCGAACCGAAAGAACCGGAACTGAACGGTTCTTTAAAAAACATTAGGAACCGGAACCGAACCCGAACCGGAACCGGAATGAGAACCGAACGGATCCTTTTCTAAAAACCCGGAACCGGAACCGGAACCGGAATAGGATAAGAAATAGCACTATTTCTTCTATTTGATTGCCAACTTTTGTGAATTCTTTTAGTAAATTTAAAATTTGGTGCCAATTCTAGTAAAATTCTTGTAAATTTTTGTGCTATTTCTAGTAAAATGCTACTACAATTTAGTAGAATTCTACTAGAATTTTATTAGAATTCTCATAGAATTCTTTTAACGGCGGCGGCAGCAGCAGCAGTTGCTGATTTGCTGCCTTGCAACAGCAGCAACAAGCTGCTACTGCCAAAGCTGCTATTGTTGTTTTTTTGTTGTTGTTATATTATGTTGGAATCAAAATTTTTATTTTTTTCTTTCTTGTGTTTTTCGAGTAATAAAAAATGCATCATAAAATAACCGGAACCGAATAGGTAGAACCGGAACCGGACGGGTACTTCATTTGAAAAGAACCAAACGGATTCATTTTTCAAGGATCCGGAATTTACGGTTCAAGTCCGGGTAGTTCACTACCCAGAACCGTACCCGGAACGCCCACCCCTATTGGAAGCAATAGCGATTGTTTTCCTTTTCTGCATCAGCACACAATCCAATTCATGTTTGGAAGCATCACTGTAAATGACGAACTCAGCTGAGCCATCTGGGATTGTCAACATGGGTGTCGTAACTAGTATGTCCTTTAATTTCATAAAACTCTCTTCACATTTTTTAGTCCAGTTGAACTTTACACCTTTCCTAATTAACTGTGTTAAAGGTCCTGCTATGTTCGAGAAACCCTCTATGAATCGCCGGTAGTATCCAGCCAATCCCAGAAAGCTTCTTACCTCACCAATATTGACTGGCCCAGACCAATTGGTCATTGTCTCCACTTTGGAGGGATCGACCTCAATTCCTTTAGCCATTACAACATGGCTGAGGAAACCAACTCGTTCAAAGAAAAATTTGCACTTTTTGAACTTGGCGCAAAGTTTCTCCTTTCTCAAACCACATTTAAATATTATTCATGTTGTCATGAATCCCTCAAGTAGATCAATATGTCATCAATGAAGACGATGACAAACTTATCTAAAAACTCGTGGAAAACTCTGTTCATTAAATCCATGACCACTGTTGGCACATTGGTCAAACCAAAGGGCATTACTGTAAATTTGTAATGTCCATATCATGTCCGAAATGTCGTCTTCTGTATGTCATCAAGTTTGACCTTCGGTGGTATCCTAACCTCAAGTTGATCTCGAAGAAAATAGCTGCTCTCTTCACCTGATCAAATAGATCCTCAATCCTCTAGAGGGGATACTTGTTCTTTATTCTCAACTTATTTAGTTAATGATAATCGATACACATCCTCATACTGCCGTCCTTCTCTTTTACGAATAGTACTACAGCTCCCCACGGAGATACACTTGATCGAGTAAATCCCTTCTCAGGAATTTCTTCTAGTTGAACCTTCAACTCTTGCAACTCTTTAGATGCAATTGAAGCATCAAATGGCTCATGAGCCGTTTATTTCGCCAGCGCTCGCCAGAGCCCGAACACGATTTGATCGAGCGGCTCGCCGGAACGAGCGGCCAGTATTCATGAGCGGCTCGGCTCGCCTGCATGATGTCTGAGCCACAAGCCGAAGCTCAACACGGCTCTGGGCGAGCCGGCTCGCCGAGCCGTTTTGACAAGCCTAGATGCAATCCTGTGCAGAGCCTGGGAGATTGGAGTGGCCCCGGGCACCAAGTCGATGCGAAATTCCATCTACCTCGAGGTGGAATTCCGGGTAAGTCCTCTGGGAATACATCGAGATAATCTTATACTGCGGGTACTTTATCCAAGCTCAAATCCCCAATGGACTAACCTTATCGGCTAACCAAGTATCCTTGGCAACCTTCCTTTGACAGTAACTTCCTTTCCTTGATGATCGAGATGAGTCGAGGGATAGCTCTGATCTTCGTCCTGTAGAACTTGAATTCTTCTTCCCCATTCCTAAGGAAGTTAACTTCCTTCTCGTGGCACACGATCGTTGCACGGTTGCTACTTAACCAATCCATAGCAAGAATAATGTTAAAATCTTTCATCTTAATTACATGGAGGTCAGCTTTTAAAATTAGGCCATCAAAATCAATATGTACATTCCTAACTGTCACATTCATATCAATCATACCTCTCGATAGCATACTAACCTCAATGATACTATCAGCTTTCTCTCGCACTAATTTTAGTCTAGTAAAGCATGCAGCAAATATGACAAAATGCATAGTACCAAAATCAATTAAAACATATACAAGGATGCCAGAGATGGTTAGCATGCATGTAATCAATTCAGGGTCCTGGATAGCTTCCTTACGGGTGATTGCAATTACCCTGGCTTGTCCTTTCTTTGCTTACTTAGTTTGATTAGTTGTCCCATTGTTCTTTGCCTGAGCAGCGCAGATAATTAGATGCCATGTGGCCTAGCTTACCACATTTGTAGCATACATCCTTACCTCTGAGGCATTCTCCATCATGGTGCTTGTTGCACTTGGGGCATGGAGGAATGGTATTAGTAGTTTGCTCTTTGGCAGGTCCAAGGTTGGGTCTCTTGTTGAAGCCATTGCCCTCATTGTTGTTCTGGGCTTGAATTTGCCAGTTTCTCTTTCCTTGATCCTTCCAGTAATTTTGCTTTTCAGGTTCATCATTAGCAAAACATATAACATAAGCCTTCTTCCTCCAATAGGGTGGCAACTCATGTCGCGATCCTTCAAATGTTCTTTCGTAAACTGCATTCGAAACGTTGCGTTTTCCTATTTTCGGTGCCACAAAATGAGAGGCATACTGAGAGAGTTCCTAAAACTTTCTCTTATACTCAACGATCTCCATGTTGCCCTAGACAAGGCGCAATAATTCTGCCTTCTTTTTATCGCGTAGCCCTTGAGGAATGAGTGTTTCTTTGATATGTTCCTTGAAGTCAGCCCACCTTATGGGTGCCTGTTGAGCTTTAGTTTTAGATTACATAGCCGAGGCCTACCATTATGCGGCCGGACGAGCAGGATAAACTTGGCACATGCTACTTTCTTATTCTCTGGCCATTCAATGTGCTAAAAAATATTCTCAATTTGTCGTAGCCATTCCTCAACTGCAAGCAGACCCTTGCCGCCGTCAAATGTAGGGCAGTTGTACCTACGGAACTGCTCAATAGTAGACACAGCCGATGATGGCGGGCCTTGTCTTCATGCCTGCACAGTTGCTAGTAGCTCTCTGATAGTGTCGATTTGTCGTGCCATCACCTTGGTAACACAAAAGTAGGTTTATTGCACTTGAATAATAATAATCCTATATTCAGAGGTCTAAGAAGTCATCTAATGTAAAGAGATAGAGAATGGGATTTGAATGACCAACTACTGTCAAAACTTTTCTACTAGTCCATTTATCTAGTCCCTCAATCATCATTAGTAGCACAAGACTCCACCACTAAGACATCCCCTAGTGCTTCCTCTTCATTCACCTCTTGTTCTTTTTCAAGTTCCACTTCAATATCCTCGACTTGGGGTTCTACATCGATTCCTCTTGAGATTCATACTCAGGTTCTCTTGAGCTTCATATTCATGAACCTCTTAAGGATCCTCCGCTGGCTATTGTTGGGGTTCAGGCTCAGGCTGAGCTACTCTTTGTTCTTTGATGCGTGTCGTGATACACCAAATATTAATTACATTTCTCAGTTTTGAAAACTACAAATTAATGTAGCAGTGGTGAGTAAGGGTCGATTCCACAGGGAACAATTCGTCAATTTGGTATACTTATGCTAACTAATATGATTGGGAGTTTGAGTAAATGAGGAATAACTATTGAATACAAAATAAAATAACAATTAAGAAATTTTTACCAATGAGAGAAATCATCTAGTTCTTGGTCCAATTTACTCATAACGTGTTCTATTCTCTATTCAAATCTTCAACCTTGAGATAATAAATTACACGTCTTTATTATCTCCATTTTCCCTTAAGTGTAACTAATTGAAGGTCAGCTTTTCAATTAGTCCTTAGACTTTTGGATAACCTAGAAGTCCGATCTCTAGATTTAATGCAAAAGCTAGGATTAAGAATTAGGAAAACAGGTTAAACTTAGAGTAACATTTCAGTCAGCTCGAAATGTTTAACAATAGGGTTTGTTATTCCCAACGATATGTGATCGCTAGTTGTTACGTATGAATTAAAGAAATCAACAACTACGGATTGAAACTTTAATTCTAACAAGTTGATAATAGAATTTAACTCAATTGGCCAAATCTAATTAAATTTCATAATATCAAAAATAAAATAGAAAAACAAACCAATTTGAATAAGAGTATGAGAACAACGTCACTTATGAGTTAATCGGATAGCAAGCTTAGAACAACGACATCCCCTTGAACTAGATCGAGATGCCTAGCCAATCATATTCTCGGCTAAAATATACATTTCAAATATACTTCCACCGGAATATGAAAAGCTATTTAAGCAATCTCTAAAACTTTATTCACACTTCAACTCTTCACACTTCTACTCAAAATAAGATGCAAAAGAAAGCTAAACAAAAGATGAATACTACTAGAATGAAATATAACACTAAGAATTTGAGGATGAGAGAGTGTTTTACAAGTTGAAAATGGCTTAATGGCCTTGCCCTTTTATAGGCACTAAAGGAATCTTTCAATAATGCATTAGGTGAGCTGTTCCTCCACTATTATTCCACTTCCTCATGCTTTTTGGCTATCTAAATGTCGGTTTTTGCCTTTAAGACCAGAAATAGCTGTTGTAGGCCATCAAGTAACCTTTCTTTTGGCACTAGAATCAGAATAATTGGTTCTTTGTAGGCCAAGTTATGGCATTTGCACTAAAAGTTGACATTGGACACGTTGGATGCTCATGACGCTGTCTTCCAACTCAATTTTCGTCTATTTTGCCACCGATTTTGCCTAAGCGACTAGAAATCACATTTGTAGATAATCGAGTTATCTTTATTTTGGCACTAGAATTAGGTCAATCCCATATTGCTAGCTCTAGTTATTATCCAAACACTGAAAGCTACCCTGTGAATCCGAGTTCCTGTTTTGCACTTTCCATGCCTTGTTTATACATTTGAACTTGTTTCAACTCTTCTTTGCCCTCAAACATGAAAATACATAAAAACACATAAATACAAACTTATAAAACAATTATCACACGATAACAAACATTATTAGAGAGTTATTAAAGTGCTTTTCAAGCACTTATCAAACTCCCCACACTTAGGCCCCCGTTCACCAACCACTTTTACAACTTTTTACAATTTTTTACAACTTTTTTATCAATTCTTTCTTTATCCTAAATCAATCACATCTACATATCTAATCACATTCACAAATCTCAACCACTCAACTCCACTCATTCTCTCTCCTCTTTTACATAATACAACTTTAAAAACCATTATAATCTACTCCCTAGCGGGGCTTAGACTGTTATTCGTCCTCGAACAACAATTATATGACATGAGACAACAAACTGGTTTTACATGAGATAAACGACTTTAAACGGCGAAATCCAACTACAAATAGTGGCTTCCTTACTAAACATTCTCCCGCATTATGAGAATTTCACTTCTTTTCAAATACACAACGGCTTGTGAGTGTGTCCGAATAAGGTTATCATCCCATCACTAACTGGAGACAAATGAAAGCTTACGATGTTCTATCCCAATCCTGACCCGAAATGGTCAAATTTCCTTTCACCTCTCGTGATGCCACTATTATTTTACAATGATTCACATGGATCCTAAAAATTACTCTGCTCACCAAAAAATCATCAATTGTTAGTACTGCAAAGAAAAAAGGGTATGGCAGGTGTTTTATCGCAAATATGTCTTCAATTTAAAGAGTTTTAGATTGAGCACTTCAAACCACTGAGGAATTTATTTATCTAACTTCACAATTGGATAGCTATCACATTTCTCGCGATTTTTTTTTTAATGAAGAAGGAAAAGAGGAAGAAGAGTTTTGCAATTTTCTTTTCAACTTTTACCCCACAGGTAGCTTTGACACTAACCCCTTTCATTTGAAGTAGTCTTCTTCACCCATTCGAGGTGACGATCTTTAACTCTCCGAAGCAGGGAGCTCTTTTCTATGGTCCCTCTCCTTATTTCGAACATAAAAGTAAAATTCATTCTCAACATAGGTCAGTACTTTTTCCAAACTTTTTTAAACTCTGCCAATAAAAGACACATTCACAAAAAAATAGATACCATGCGATTATAACTCCACCTTGCTAACAATTGATGTTTCTAGGTTACTTTGAGCAGGACGAATGGATAGAAAAATAGTTAGTTTACTATGGTCTACAAATAAAATTAAAAAAACCTTTAAAAATTATCAACATTTTCAACCTTCAATTTGTGTTCTAGAAAATGATAGTAAATTACCTTATAAACGTGCTCAGGTAATTTAGCAAGCTATGCATAAAGAAGAACAGAACACAACAATTTTTTTCTTTTTCGGGATCCTGTAGTTTTAGCTAAGTCACGCAAATTAAGCTCAATCATATTCAAAAGTTTCTATCTCGTGCAAAATCATAGACACAAATAGAAAAAAAATCACAAGCAAACCACAATATGCCACTCCCCCACACTTAAATTCTACACTGTCCCTAATGTAGAAGTATAGATATCATGAAAAAGAGAAGAAGTAGAAACTCCCCTATGGTAAGCAATGAGTCGTGCCGATTGGGGATGGTGGTTGCACAATGTAGCACTTTTAGGAACAATTCAACAATCCAAGAGCAAAACATATTTACAGAACAAGAAAAATAACAGCTGAATTTTTTTTTTTTTTAAAGAAGAGAAATATATACAAAGCGACTACGGGAGTTGACAACTCTCTGAACATCTTGTAGTAGTATTCACATCAAATTAATGACATGATTCCATCAAGTCTGACCCGCATGGAAACTATCTGAATCAGCATACTCTCTACAAAACAGTTTGACAACTAACCTTAATGAAAAGATCCTCCATATCGCCACATGACACATAGGTATGTTTACCATTCAATAAAGAACAGCCCCACAATAACCAACAAACGGGAGAACGTTTAGAGCAGAACGTCCAACTCAGACACTTCTCAAATGAATGAGACGTAGTTTTACATCTTCGGATAGTGCTAGTGATCACGCTAAAAAAGTTGCTGCTCAATGGTTAGGTCATCGAGTTCGGTTTCCAACAGACGTTGTCGTTGTTCCAACAAATTATCAAACTCTCTCACACTGATTTCGAGCTGGCTGTTTCTCCTGATAGACTTTTCGGCCCTACACCTAATCGGTCCATCCTTGAAGAAAACAAAATATCTATATTGTGAATAAGTTTGATTTCTAGTACAATGAGGTCCATCCAATAGCTTTCCACATTTGAAACAACATTTAAGGCGCTTAGCACGTCGTTTGCGAGAAGATTGTGATGATCCTGCCCCAAAGGCAATTACATTCCAAAGGGAACGTTCATACTTATCAACAAGTTGAACAATTTGAATCTTGATATCAATAGGCATAGAAAAAGAGTCGAGTACTTGTAGAAGAGCAACAATACGTAGAGGAGATACCATAGAAAGAAATGAAAATTCAGTGCATGAAGATGTATCTGCAAAAGACTAGAAAGATGGAGGAGAAAGAAAAAAAATAGTTCTTTAAGGTCTACTGAAAAAGACCAGTTTAATGCCTTTGGGCGGGATACAGAAACCAGTATCCAGGGCTCTTTTTTTTGTTTATTACAAAGCGTAAAGAGTTAAACTCCGTATTCTGTCATCTGAAGTTAGCTATTCTACATTTATAACCTTAACTCTAAATCCAATTCATTCGGATCTCTTTTCCTTTTGCGTAATTCCTCTGACCAATTGATGATAGGCACTTCTACATGCATTTGTGGTCTAATAAAAATTATTTTTAAAGTATTAGGATAAATCAGCTTTTGATGAACTAAAAATTCGAGAAATGCCAATAAACCATTGAAATGGTCGTGAATGTTTAAAAGACCAATTGGTTTAGAATGTAGTCTCATCTCGGCCCAGGAAATTATGCAAAAGATTTGTTATAGAGTTTCGAAACCCCCTGGTATTGCAATGAAAGCATCCCAATACATTATCATTAGTGTTAAGCGTTCAAACAATGATCTAGTTTGTACCTCAGAGCCAATGGTCTTACCATATACCTGTTTTAAAGGTGGTACAGTAACACCAGTCACTGTTGATCCTCGCATGTACGCAGATTGAATGGCACACCCTATCAACCCACGGAGACCTCCTCCGTAGATTAGCTTATACTTTTGATCTCCAAGGAATGTTCCAGCTGTTACTATCGGTCTGAGATACGCCGATTGTCCCAAATTGATTCCACCAAAGAGACTTATGGTTGTTAATTTCTTCTTTGAACTCCCAGTTGTCGTGGTTGTAGTGGCCTCCATCGGTTGTTTACTTTCCATACTAAAAACTGACATAAGAACACAAAAATAGTCAAAAATAACAATATGTACACGTAGTTGCTATTGTGGCTCACATCTTCCTCTGGTTTTATGTCCAGAAACGGCTTAAACGTCCTCTATGAGTTGGGGATAGGTTGCCCATCCAGTTTTCTTATAAACTGGCAAACAGGATCTTTTAAAGTCAGATTCCCAAGACTATATCGTTCTCGTTCCTTTTTAAATTCATTCCATAAATTAAGAAGTTCGATTTGCATCATTCCACTAGGATGCGTCTCAAGAGTCTGATGGATATCATCCAGAGACTCCTTACTCATGCCATCCTTAATGAGCCTATTTTATCTTCCCGATTTATGGACACAAATGCAATGGAACGGTTACCTGAGTTGCAAGGCCATCGAGTGCATTTATAAGGCCATCTAGCACATTTATAGCACACATTCATTCTTTTTGCTCTTCGTTTCTTGGAAAAATTACTTTTGCCTAACCCTGGTGCATATTTAACATTAAAAACTGGCATTTCACCTCCTAATCGGACCTTTGCTTCAATTAACCAATGGATATCCTCAGACATTTCCTTTTCCATCAACATTTTTAACCGCACTACTCTAAAACAATAAATCTTTTTCAAAGCATTCAGAGGCAGTGATGGGTAATGTTTATGGATTTTGGAAAGTTTGTTATCCATTGAAAATTCAAGTGTTTTGGAGAAGTAGAAGAAAAGAGAGTGCTTAGGTTGCCTCCTAAGTAGCGCCTTTGTCTATAGTCGTTGGCTCGACTATAAATGTTTTTTTAATGTAATACACGAAAGAAGAAGAAAAGGTGAAGCAGTAAGATTAAAACCATCAAAATCACTAAATACAATAGACTACCACATCCTTCCATGTTTTCAAGCAGGATACCAAAGAATAAAGAAAAATAACAAAACTTGAACTACACAATCAATTAATATAAGGAAAATACATATATATATATAAAAGTATCACACACGTCCATACTATAAAAGAAGAAGAAGAAGAAGAAGAAGAAGATTACCTAATCACTTCTAGAAAGAATTACTCCCAGAGGATTTAGATTGTAGTTGTGGTCTCAAGTAGGGAATGGTCTCGATTTATAGTCAAATGAGCACTATTTCAATCGAAAATCATGCATGTGGAATGTGCTAGAAAGAGTACGTTGGAAGGAGTATCCGAGAAAGCGCGTTGACTGATCGTCCTTTATTAATGAATTAACTCTGCACTTCATCAATAATTAACATTAAATTAATGTTAATCATCGATTTTTGCGCCATTTTGTCTCTTTCCAAATAATTGATCCCCGAAATATCTTTCTTCTACAGTTACAAAACAATTTCCTTAGTACGCTAGATAAAAAAATTAAGAAATAAAAATAAATTAAAAAAATCAAAAAGAGAAAAATAAAAATGAAAGAAACTATTGGGTTGCCTCCCAAAAAGCGCTTTTGGTTAATGTCGTTGGCTCGACACAGTTCGCATTTGTAAAGTAGGGTTCCTCAAATCCATCGTAGCTCCATTTTGTCTTTCATAGTGTCCTCCGAATGTTTTGATTTCTTGGTGGTCCACCTTGAATTCTTGTCCAAACTTTTGATTCTCCATTCCCATGCTAGCTTTGCAATTCACCTTACACAATTCTTGCACAAAAGGATTAGTCGAATTAATTGCAAAGACAGAACAAGCATCATTGGGGCGCAATGAGCCATCAAAAATACCAAAGTGTGCTTTTTCTTCATCAAATTCCATGGACAGTGTACCCTCATAGACATCAATTTTAGTGCGAGAAGTGTAAAGAAATAGATGTCCCAATATGATAGGTGTGAGATGAGGTGAATGTTCATCAACCACATCAAGTACGTAAAAATCAGCAGGGAAAACTAAACCATTTATTTTGACTAGCACATCTTCTATCACTTCATCTGGGTATGCATTAGTACGATCAGCTAATTGTACAATTACATGAGTTTCTTTTAGTTTTCCTAAATTTAGTGAAGCACACAGGGATCTAGGCATGACATTTATAGATGCTCCTAAATCTATTAGTGCTTTGTCAATATGGTGATTGCCTATGGTGCAATGGACAGTGAACGTACCCGAGTCTTTGCATTTTGGGGGTAACTTCTTTTGGAATACCGCTGAAACAGTTTCTCCCATTTTAATCATTTCATTCCCTTTCAACATCCTCTTATTAGTGCAAAGATCTTTCAAAAACTTAGCATAGCGTGGAATTTGTTTGATTGCATCTAATAAGGGAATATTGATTTCTACCTTCCTAAATGTATCCAAAATTTCTTTCTCATTGTCTTGCTTGTTTGTTTTTGCCAATGTAGTGGGAAAAGGGGGAGGAATTGATTTAGCAATAACATGAGTGTTAGGAATTACCTCCCTTTCTTCTGTATCTTTAGGTATGGAAGACTCTTTAATCGGATTTTCAATTTCTTTCCCACTTCTCAAGGTTATCATGCTCACATTTTTAGGATTCACCTCTGGCTGTGATGGTAGTTTTCCTCCAATATGTGAATTCAATCGATTGATAGCAGTGGCCATTTGGCCCACTTGGTTTTCCAAATTTTGAATGCTTGATTTTGTCTCATGTTGGAATTGTAATGTGTTAGTGGCCAGCGTTTTTACCATATCTTCAAAAGACATACCTGATGATTGTGATTTTTGCTGATATTGTCCTTGAGGTTGGAAATTTCCTTTTGATTGGAATTGCCCTTGTGGTTGGTTCAGAAAAAAGCCTGGGGGTTTGTTGGATCCATATCTTAGATTTGGGTGATCTCTCCATCCTGGATTGTAAGTGTTCGAGTATGGATTATATGGTTGTTTTGGGAATGGAACGTTGTCCGCCGCATTTACCTGTACTACATTATCATCTTGCAGTATTGGACAGGAATCAATTGGATGTCCCATATTTGCACAAATTCCGCATGCCTTTACTTGTTGTGAATTCCGAGAGTGATCTGTTTCAAAAGAGTTGTTAGTTCAGAGAGTTGATTTTTAATACTAGAACTATTTACCTCATTCGCACGCTGAACTTGTACGTCTCTGGTTGAATTGAATTGTTGGGAATTCCCAGCCATGTTTTCAATCAAATCCCTTCCTGCGCGAGGTGTTTCATTAACCAATGCTCCTCCGCTAGCTGCATCAATCATACCCCTATCCATTGGTGATAATCCTTCATAGAAGTATTTGATTAAGAGTTGATCCGTGATTTGGTGATGTGGGCAACTAGCACATAGCCTTTTGAACCTTTCCCAATATTCATAAAGGGATTCTCCTGATTGTTGTCTTATGCCACATATCTCTTTCCTAATGCTTCCAGTCTTAGAAGCAGGAAAATACTTCTCCAAGAATCGCCTTTTCAGTTCATTCCATGTGGTGATGGTGCTCGAGGGTATATAGTAAAACCAATCACTTGCTGTATCTTTTAATGAGAATGGAAAGGCTCTCATTTTGATTTGTTCCTCGATTACACTTGGTGGTTTCATGGTTGTACAAACTACATCAAATTTATTGAGGTGTTTGTGTGGGTCCTCACCTACAAGACCATTAAATGAAGGTAATTGATGAATCGGTCCTGATTTAAGTTCAAATGTGGCGTTATCTGGTAAAGTAAGAAAAGTAATGCAAAGAGATTGATTGGTTAAATCGGGAGCTGCCAATTGCTTCAATGTTTGATTGTTATCAGCCATTTCTTCGTTGTCTTGATTTGTTCTCACTAATTCTCTTAACCTGTTTAAAGTTCTTATCCTACTTAAAGTTCTTTCAATTTCTAAATCAAATTGCAAAGGAGATTGATTAGAAGATCGAGTGTTGTACATAAACAGGTAAGAAAGAAAGAAAGAATAAATAAATAAATAAAATGTTAGTACAAATAAATTTAATCAACACCGTTCCCCAACAAAGGCGCCAAAAACTTGATGCGTGCCGCGATAGACCAAATATTAATTACCTTTCTCAGTTTTGAAAACTACAAATTAATGGAGCAGTGGTGAGTAAGGGTCGATTCCACAGCGAACAGTTCGTCAATTTGGCATACTTATGCTAACTAATATGATTGGGAGTTTTAGTAAATAAGGAATAAATATTGAATACAAAACAAAATAACAATTAAGAAAGTTTTACCAATGAGAGAAATCATCTAGTTCTTGGTTCAGTCAAGCCTCCACTTGCGTATCCAATTTACTCATAACGTGTTCTATTCTCTATTCAAATCTTTAACTTTGAGATAATAAATTACACATCTTTATTATCTCCATTTTCTCTTAAGTGTAACTAATTGAAGGTCAGCTTTTCAATTAGTCCTTAGACTTTTGGATAACCTAGAAGTCTGATCTCTAGATTTAATGCAAAAGCTAGCATTAAGAATTAGGAAAACAGGTTAAATTTAGAGTAACATTTCAGTCAGCTCGAAATGTTTAACAATAGGGTTTGTTATTCCCAACGATATGTGATCGCTAGTTGTTACGTATGAATTAAAGAAATCAACAACTACGGATTGAAACTTTAATTCTAACAAGTTGATAATAGAATTTAACTCAATTGGCCAAATCTAATTAAAGTTCATATTATCAAAAATAAAATAGAAAAACAAACCAATTTGAATAAGAGTATAAAAACAACGTCACTTGTGCGTTAATCGGATAGCAAGCTTAGAACAACGACATCCCCATGAACTAGATCAAGATGCCTAGCCAATCATATTATCGGCTAAAATATACATTTCAAATATACTTCCGCTGGAATATAAAAAGCTATTTGAGCAATCTCCAAAACTTTATTCACACTTCAACTCTTCACACTTCTACTCAAAATAAGATGCAAAAGAAAGCTAAACAAAAGATGAATACTACTAGAATAAAATATAACACTAAGAATTTGAGGATGAGAAAGTGTTTTACAAGTTGAAAATGGCTTAATGGCCTTGCCCTTTTATAGGCACTAAAGGAATCTTTCAATAATGCATTAGGTGAGCTGTTCCTCCACTATTATTCCACTTCCTCATACTTTTTGGCTATCTAAACGTCAGTTTTTGCCTTTGAGATCAGAAATAGCTATTGTAGGCCATCAAGTTACCTTTCTTTTGGGGATAGAATCAGAATAATTTGATCTTTGTAGGCCAAGTTATGGCATTTGCACTAAAAGTTGACATTGGACACGTTGGATGCTCATGATACTATCTTCCAACTCAATTGTCGTCTATTTTGCCACCAATTTTGCCTAAGCAACTAGAAATAACATTTGTAGATAATCGAGTTATCTTGATTTTGGCGCTAGAATTAGGTCAATCCTATATTTCTAGCTCATGTTATGATCAAAACACTGAAAGCTGCCCTTGTAATCCGAGTTGCTGTTTTGCACTATCCATGCCTTGTTTATACATTTGAACTTGTTTCAACTCTTCTTCGTCCTCAAACATGAAAATAAATAAAAACACATAAATACAAACTTATAAAACAATTATCACACGATAACAAACGTTATTAGAGAGTTATTAAAGTGCTTTTCAAGCACTTATCATTCTTGGTACACGAGTCAGAAATGCACAAGTATCTCACGGAACATGTCGTAGTTAACTGCTCCCAGCGTGGCATGCCAAGTTTCGTAGAGGATCTTATTAGCAACTCCTTGACTAGTGGGACCCAAGGTGTCGATAAAGTGGTCAGTGCAATGTACGTCATTTTTCTTGAATCCGCGTTTTACAGCTCATTGCCGAGCCTCGCGAATACGCTCCACCCCATCATAGATATGCCCATACGGTATAGCCATGAGGATTTGGTGGTCCAGTATAGCGTCACGGGCAAAATCGGCAATAGTCTTATTATTTCCATCCATGTCCTAATCAGATTACGAAAGGTCCAGTGGTTATCATATTTCTTTTAGTTAAATTCAAGGACGTTAGGAAAAATATTTACAAGATATTATGATCAAACTTGCTCTCTGGTTGGATACAAAATATTCTCTAATTTCTTTCTAAATTCTACAAGTATTCGAAAATACATAAACATTGAATAAATACATTCTTTTAAGATTCCTTAGAGTTGGCGCAGCAGGCGTTGGCATCACAAAAACCTTTTCTTGATAAATTTTTTTAAAAAAAATTTGCAAGTCTACAGAAACGTAGGCCCACTCTGATACCAATTGTAATGCCCCAATGCCTAGCAACTCAAACGCCACATCACTTTTCTAAACTAAATTTGCAAAATTAAAGTAAATGACATTTAAATAGAAAGTCAAACTTCGCGGAATTTATTTTAAAATTTAAATGTCAACAATTACGGGCGCAGAAATAAACTTAGAGAATAATAATTTAAAAATACAAAAATTGATGTCTTAATACAATTAAATAAATCTTAAATCTAGATCTCTTTATCCACCACTGCACCCCATGCCACTAATTCCTTAGTCTAGAATAATTGGGTTAAAAAATGTGAATATTTCATAGAAATACTTAGTAAATCTTGCGCATAAATAACATTTCGAATTATATGTCACACGTTAACATGCAATTCCATCAATACGATGAATTATAAGTTCAAGTCTAGTCTTAGTCTGAGGAACATGCATACAAGTTCAAGTCTGATCTGATCACGGCAAAGCAAATATAGTCTCATGTCTGGGCTTGATCAAACGACTTATGAATTATATGCTAAAAATAGCGAATAGTCTAATGGAAATACAAGAAACATGCAATGTATAAATAGAAATAATTATTTAAGCACATCTTTAAAAATAAAAGTTTTGTAGATCGAGACCTACTTTTAATCTAGGAGTTCGAGGCTTAATTCAAATAATCTCTGAAGTTGTTGTGTCTCGTCTAGTCTGAAAAAGTTGAAAATAAGCTCTAATTAGTCTCGTGGGTGAATTGCAATCTCTAAATAAAAAAGATAATAAATAAATAGGTTTAAATTGGCTAAATATAACATTTAGGGATTGATTTGTAAAATCAGAGAATTATGGGGACTATTTTGAAAGTCAAATGAAAATTGAAGGGTCAAATCTACAATTGACCATCCTTGAAAACTGTTGGACTCGATTGAAAACAAAATAGAACTTTGGAACTTGTTAAATAAATAATCTACGGGGACTTAGTTGAAAGTCAACTGAACGTTATGCGGTTTGACTGCAGTTGAAGGGACTTAAAAGTCATTGCACTAAATTGAAAATAAAATAAAGTTGTTGACCTTGGAAATAAATAAAACCTAACAACAAACTTAAATAATTGAAGAAAATTTGGGGACTTGGAGTGCAAATATTGAAATAAAATAAGAAAAATCAAGCTTCTTCTGCTAGAAGTTGTAAAACAGATGGGGAAAAGAAAAAGAAAAAGGGAAAGCCACCAGCGGTTGCCGACGTGGGTGGCACCGCTGTCGACCACCACCATCGCCAAGATAGAGAGAAAGACGAGCAAGAGCGAGAACTCGAAGGAAAAGATAGTTTGGGTGAAGAGAGTTACCAGGTGAGTTCTATTAATGATTTGATGAAACTAGGGTTGCTTATATAAGAGTTTTGAGGTAGTAATTATGGAAAGATGAATAATGTGAATTAAGGAAAATAATTTCCCCAATTATGGTTAGTCTTGGTCGTAAAGTTAGGTTTAGGGCTTGATTTTTTTTAAGCAACGCACCAACTAAACTCATACATCGGTTTTACGTGTCCGCCAAGTCTAGCTACTGGGGTTTGGAATCCACCTACCTTCCTATTAGTTTAAAACAAAAATAGCTACAAAAGGAGGGGCATAGACCTGACCTCCAAATAATGAAACACAATGAGTATCCGAAAAGCAGTAAATGAGGAGATACTATCTCCCTAATAATAATGAATAAAAGAATACAGAATAACAAATGAGGTACTATATATCTCCCTGTACAGAAGAATGAAAAAATAAAACCATGAAGAAGCACAGAGCAGTGAGTTGTGCCCTCGCTAAAGCCCATGAATCGATGGAAGGCCATGACGATCCATTTGGAGGAGAGCTCGAGCCGGGGCAAGCAATTGATGTTGGTCGCACTCTGTATGCCGCTATTGTACTAACCCCTCTTAAGGGAGTACATCGGCAACCTGGTTGTCCCCGCGAAAGATATGCGAGACCACGTCCCGATTTGAAATTCGAAAATTAGGGTTTAATATTGGGGATAAAATCAAATTAAAATTAGGGTTAAAACTTTAATTAAGGTTAGACGAGACCTAATAGAATTGGGGATTATAAAGAAATCGTTAAAACGAACTATCCATGTTCGAATTTCTTGGTTATTACATAGCGCGTGTTCTTCTACGTGTTTTTACACATTTTTACATATTCTTTTCAACCCCACTAATTCCTTCTCATATTTCACATTCACATATCTCGTGGGACCTACCTGCACTACACAAATCTCCATCATTCAACTCAATTCATTCTCTTTCCTATATCACAAAAAAACACATAAAAATCTATTTTTACACATATACTAACACCCGCTATACCATCATCTGCCTTAGATTTTAACAATCCATATTTTATTTTACATGGCACTCATCCCATATATTCATCACTCCATGTATTTTGTTTGAATTATTTTCCCTGCACTTGGGACACATGTCATAACAAATTGGATCCTAAAACAATTCCTTATATTTTTGTAGAGTACAATGATCAGTATAAAGGTTACAAGTGCTTTCTTCCTTCAACCAAAAAGTATTTTATATCTAGATATGTTATTTTTGATGAGTATGCTTCGCATACAAGTCTGCGTGCAACTCCACAACTACTTTTGTGGCACCATATGTCATTAGTATATTTTACTCCTTGCTAACACATACTTGTCTCACTCATCTTCCACATTCTATAGGGCATGATTCCAATAATGCTAAGCTACCATGTCACACTCCCGTGCCACCAGTAGTTGTCTATGTTCCTGACTTACAGCTAGCATCTCCACTCACCAACCCTCATTCTAATCGTTACCCACTGCTGCATGATGAGCCTCCAAATTCTAGTGTCCCCACACTACTGCAAGACTCATCAACTGTAACATCTGGCCATGAATCTCAATCATCAATATCGACACAGCCTAATATCTTACAGCTAGATCAGGCAATACATACAGAGCCTCTATTTGACTTGCCATAGCTTCCACAGGTTGTACCCTCTCATCCTATGGTCACTCGAGCTTGCAATGGAGTTGTTAAGCCTAACTCGAAGTATGCTTTAGCCATTACAGCACCCGCCAATATCCCTCGCAAACCTGGTAATATTCAGTTAGTTGTAGCTCACTTAGGCTAGAAGGTTGCCATGGAAGAAGAAATTTTCGTTATTCATCGGAATCACACATGGGATCTTGTCCCCCACACTAGTGATATATACGTCATTGGCTCAAAATGGGTATTCAAGGCTAAACTCAAGAGTCATGGCTCTCTAGATACCCTAAAGGTTCGAATTGTTGCTAAAGCATATCACCAAGTCGATGGAGTTGATTATAATGAGACGCTCTCTCCAGTCATCAAGCTTGGAACTATTCGTATGGTCTTGACTATCACTCTTGTTAGGAATCGGCATGTTCGCTAGCTTGGCATTAAAAATGCGTTTTTCCACGGCTGCATCTCAGAGAACATTTATATGTAGGTGCAGCAACCTTTAGGGATGGCAGATCCTCAGTATCCACCATATGTGTGCAAGCTGCAAAAAGCTCTTTATGGTCTTAAACAAGCACCTCGTGCTTGGTTTGATCATTTTTATACATTTCTTCTTAATTATGTTTTCTATTTTTATAGTTTAGCATATCCCTCTCTTTTTGTATTTCATTCTCCTCAACGCTTACTTGTTTTACTTCTTTATGTAGATGATATACTACCGACGGGATCTATTTCAAAGCTTGTTGCTACATTCATTGAACTCCTTAGCAAAGAATTTGCAATGAAAGATTTGGGCGATGTTCATCACTTCCTTAGCTTTGAGATTACTAAAAGTCCGATGGCCTTCATTTGTCTCAGTCACATTATGCTTTGACCATCCTTAAGAGGTCTAATATAGTAAGTGCATACGTACACTGCTTGAATGAAAGGCCACATTTCCTTCTGCCGACACTCCACTAGAAGATCCTAGCCGTTACTGTGGACTCGTTGGTGCTCAACAATATTTAATGCTCACAAGGCCAGATATCCCGTATAGTGTTAATTATGTGCCTCAATTCATGCATAACCCTTGTGTTGCATATTTGAAACTTGTTCACTTTATCCTACGCTATGTTAAGGGTACTATGGATATTGGCTTACATTTTACTTCCCATACTACACTTGATCTGTGCTTATTCTGATGCAGACTAGGTTAGCTGTCCAACTACTAAATGGTCTACAACTAGGTATTGTACCTTTCTTTGGAGCAACCTTGTCGCTTTGTGTGTAAAAATGCAGCATACAATTTCTCAATCGAACGCTGAAGAAGAATATAGAGCCATGGAAAATACCGCTACTGAACTTACAATGGTTGGCCTTCATGCTCAAAGATCTTTACATTTCCTCTTATGAATCTACCAGTCCTCTACTGTGACAATTTAAGCGCTCTTCATATGACAGTGAATCCTGTATTTCATGCCCGAGGTAAACACATTGAGCTCGACTACCATTTTGTGCGCAAACGCGTTGCTCTTGGGTTGCTTGTCACGCAATATATCTCTACTAATCTTCAGGTTTCTAATGTCTTCACCAAACCAATGCCCAAAGCTGTCCCAGTTTCATTGGCACCAAACTATGCCTCCAACCCCGACAAAGTTTGTGGGAGGATATTAGCAAAGTGCAAATAACAAACAATCATAATTGTGAAAGTCAAATGGAGTGATAAGGCTAGAAATTCTCACCACAGTCCCTATACTAGTTGAGATATCATTGGATCCGGTCAAGTTTCGTGAACCAGCTATTCAGGTTCCGCCGGTTCAACCGGTCACAAATATGTGAACTGGAAAGGAACCTCCGGTCCGCTGGTTCCGTGTCGGTTCGTGAACCGCCGGCTCACGGTTCAAAAATAAAAAATGTAAAAAATAATAACAAAGTGAACCGGCGGTTCACCTCCGTTTAGAGTGAATTACCAATTCAAAAAAAAACCTCCAAAATCAATTTCTCTAACCCAAACCTGAAACCAAAAAAAAAGATTTTAAATAAATTAGGGGTTGAACTTAATTTCTTACCAAAAATTAAGCCACCTACGTATCCTCTCATGAAGAATCAAAGGCGAAGTAGTTCTTTTACCTTTTCAATTTAATCACTTCCTACACTGGATGTTGTAGTTCTACTTCCTTCAGTAGTTAAGTTGTAGGCGTCCTCATCAGATTCGTTCTTCTGTCCTTGATCTCTTTCAACGGCTTTGCACCAATCATCGACACATGTTTGTGCTTCTAATGACCCAGGACCCATGGTAGATCATTTCAGATCCAAAATAAGTGCTCCTACACTAAAGGCTTGTTGAACGGAAGTGGTTGACACTAGGGATGCACATATATCTCTTGCAATTCGTGATAGCATAGGATAAATGTTTTGGTGACGTTTCCACCATTGAAGGGCCGGAAAATCTTTACCTACTTTACTATCACCAATCTAAAAAACAGTTGTTAGATAAATGTCAAGTTCGGAATTGAACCGAATGAATCCCTTGGTTTTCTTTGTCAAATTTTCAATAATCGGTCACCGTGACCAAGTTTAGATGGTTCTTCTTCCCAAACTTGATTAGAACTAGAAGTAGTAGAAGACGACGAAGATGATCCATAACGAGTTGCATATTTTGTAAATAATTCTACAATTATTCTTCTAACTTCAAAAAATTGTATTTGAACATCAAAATCTTCAAGACCCCACACTTCACAGTGATAAGTTAAATAATCACTTAGACCATCTAATTTAGGCTGAGGATCAAAAACACATGCAACGAGATTAATTAGAGGAATTTCTGTAAAATAATTTAACCATTTACTTTTCATTAATATTATTGATTGTCATAAAATGGATCATTTTCATATTCTTGAAATGCACTGCCACATTAATACATTTAAGTAAAAGTAAATGTGCTGTAGGATAATAAACGCCACTTAAAACATTAGTTGCATCGTAAAAAACTTTAGAAAATTCAAAAACATTAGTGCAAACCTCCCAATTTTGTGGATATAAAGTAAGATAGGGGGCATTTATACACACACACACATATATATATATATATATTTGTTTTTCATACCGAGGGTATCGGGGGCCCCACCTTCCCGCTAATTCCACGAGGCCCTGGCGCTTCGACCGGGAGACGCCCCAGTAGCCCCAAGAGGGAAACACAACAAATCTTTATATGAAAATGAACCGTTTAGTAACTTAAAAGTTGAATTCCAACGAGTTGGAATATCTTTAGGAATTTTTTGGTCTTTTACCATTTTCTTTACAAAACTTAATCCAATTTCTCATTAAATTATGATGTGCTCATAAATAACGAATTGCCGTTTTAATTGGAGTAAGTCCAATATTTAAATATTTCAAACTATCTTGTACACACAAGTTTAAAACATGACAAACACATCGAACATGAAAAAATTTCTACCGACATTAGGTTGGAAAATACGTTGAAGTCACTAATGAAAGCAATATTTGCCGATGCATTATCAAAAGAAATAGAAAAAATTTTCAAGCTAAACCATATTCTTCCAAGCAATTTTGAATAATTCTAAAAATATTTTCGGCGTTATGTGATTCATCGAAAACTATAAAACAAATAATTCTTTTTAGTAAAAGCCATCAGTTATCAACCCAATGAACAATAATACCATATAGACATGTTGTTTGCCAATGATCACTCCAAATATCACTACAAATAGAAACTAAACTATTTAAATTTGAAAAATTTTGTCCAAATTCTTTTTTCTACTCATATAGAATTTCAAAATTGAACGTTTTATAGTGTTTCTAAGCACATGTTTACTTGAGGATTTAAAGCACTTGTGCAATAATTATTGAAACCAGTTCTTTCACCAAAACAAAAAGCTAAGTGTTCCATGCAAATCATTTGCACTAATTCCAATTTATTTTTTTCATCTGTATATTTAAATAATTGAGAAGTACCTGGGGTATTTCTACACCTGGTGATTTGAGCTTGTGTCGGCACAATTCCATCGAGGACGTTAGCATGTTGACTTTTTAGATGTCTTTTGTAAGTGTCATATTCCCATCCGGTTTTGAAGCGATACTTACTATCGCAATAATTGCAAGATACTTTGAACTCCTTATCAGCCACTCATTCTTTTTTGAAATAGACGGTGAAAATGTTACAATTCAAAACTCTCGTACTCTTCTGTCTTCCTTCATGTATCGTTTTGAGACCCGAATCTTCTTATTTTGTACATTTCCGACGTTTCGTCCACTGTCTCGTGTTGAAAATACACCACCATGACCAATGAATTGGTTTGATGCATCTTCACTAAAGTTCAACATTTTAGTGGTGTAGAATGAAAATATAAACGATTGCATGGAGAAATTAATAAATTGCACAACATAAAAAAGAGATTGCTAATTTTGATAAAGATTGAGAACCAATAAAGTTGAGACTTGAGCAAAGTAGAAATGTAGAATGAGATGAGTTAAGTAGTGTAGTTGTGATTTGTGTAGAAAATAATTTGGGAGAGGCAGTATTTATGGAAAAATGGGAAAAGGAATAAAAAAAAAGAAATGGGGCCACTCCTCCATTTCAAATGAACCGCTGAACCGGCACAAAACCAGGTGGAAACCGATTTCGTGCAGGGTGAAGGCCCGAAACGGCCATCAACGGGCTGGTTCGGGTTTGGCCGGTTCGGTTTTGGGCCTAAAGCGGCCGATGGCATGCTCTAGATATAATTTGTGATGGGATAATTCAAGAAGCTTTAAATTCAAACCAAAATGTAGTTTGTTGAACTCCCCAACAAAGGAGCTCTTCATAACTGATTGAGGATTGACTGAATATTAGTGTATCGTTTTTTTTTATCATAAGAAAATTAGTTTGGTATCTATTAGTATAAATAGGCTTGCCTTGTGTTCACGTTCTGTACTCTTTTCTAAAGCTTTATCAATAAACAAAAACTTAATTCTCTCATTTTTCCTCTTAAATAAGAAAAAATTAAAGAGATGTTAAAATTAAATATTTGCACAACACTCAATTAAATTATTTTATTAAAATTTAATTATTTTCTTGGTATTAGAATTGAGAGGAAAATTTTCTAATAAAGAATTACTTGAAGAAACCACATTTGGAGAAGGGAAAAAGAAATGCAACACTAAGGGAGAGAACCCAAAACTCAACCCACCCACCTATATGGGCAACAATTGAGATAACTACTTATCCACTTAAATAAAAGAAAGTAATTTATTTGTGTGTCAAATGACTATTCATTTTTGTTGCTTGTAATGGATTGTAAAAAGCGTCAGCTTTTATTTTATGTGTAACGACCTGGGAATTAGGTCGTATATGTTCCCAGTTAAATTCTTAGAAATCTACGGTTTGTTTTCAATTCAACACCTCATTGCCCAAACTCGTCGAAGATGCATATTATTTATATCTACTTAATAGGAAAAATTGTTCTCTCGTTTTTGGGATATGCACTCCTACTTTTTCTGTACTCTTATGGAATTAGGGAAAGAGAACCATTCCCTTGGTCCTTACAAACTATACTAAGATCATTAATGGCCCAAAAAAGCTTTGGCCCTATTGAAAATTATCTTTTGACGAAATTGTTCATAAAGGAAATCTTAAAATGTATACATTCGAGAAGCTCTGCAATACGGTAATGAACCCTAGATTCATGTGTCGGAAGACAAAATTAAGATCGCATCTGGTTGGTTTGATTTGGGGCTAGCTAGGAAATTTTCTCCCATCTGGTTGGTTGAAATTTGAAATCTCGATCACAAACATGTGATTGTCAATTTCGAGTAAGAGGAAGAACACTACCGGATCTTCTCTAACAAGCTTTTATTTTTCTAATGGTTGCCTATGGGCTTCTCAACTAAACATTCTGCTTATTTTCTATGACAATGCTACTTTATTCTCCATTGCATCTACTTTGGGGATTCCTTTGAAATTCGACAAATCTACAATTAGTTTAGGTTCAACCAATGTCGAAAGAATTTGTACTTAATTAGAAATCAGCAAGGTGAAAGTCGATCATGTTAGCATTGGTAATTGTCGTTTGCCATCTTGCAGTTCTCGATGATGATGTTCCTATATACTACAAACATGTAAATACTTGTGTCATCGAGTTTATAATTGCATGTAGAAAAAAATCTAAAGATGAGAAGCCTAGCCAATTGAGAATGCTAACATTAATGAAGAGTCAACAGATTTAGATCATCGATAAAGGGTTACGTCGTTTCTCCTAATGGCTCTTGACATAAATCTCTGGAATGCACTACTACTAATGTGGTTCTACAAGACTTAGGGTATCACTACTAGAAAGTGCGGCTTCACTGACGGAAATTTCCATCAGTGAAGCCAGAATTTTCATTGGTGAAAGACTTCACCAACAAAATTAAACCGTCGCTAACAACAGTCAGTGTAGGTGGCACAGCTAAATTTTCCAACGGGAAGTAAACCGTCGGTAATTATCGACGGGTATAGCGATGGAATTGAATTTTATTGGAAATAGTGACGGAACAGAATGGCATAACTCATCAACGATATCACGGACGGAAATATTCGGTGGAAACTAACGGCGAAACATCTCATCACTAATTTTGAAGGTAATTTAGTCAAATTTTGCCAAGAAGATTACCAGCGGAAATTTGCTAATGGCAAACTTCCTTGTTAGCAATTTTGACAGTAGATTAGTCTAATTTTACCAACAAAATTACCAACGAAATTTGTGAATGCTTTTTCTCACTAATAATGCTTTAGAAAATTTCATTTTTTATTTCGTTGATAAACTAATTATTAATTTGGATAATAATGTAATTTTCAAATTTCCAATAAAATTTAACTCAAATTTGTTGGTGATTAAATACTAATAATAATATATATAAATTTGAATGAGAAATTAATCTAGATTATTTAATTAAATAAGAGTTAAGAAGGTACATAAAGCATGAGATAGTAATCGAAGTTTTCATTTCATAACTTCAAGTTAAAAAGACTTACAACATTTGCATAAATTCAATCGAGTAGTTAACATTTACCATATACAATACATCATAGATGCATTGAAACCCAACTTGAAATTCTCCCAAAAACTCATTACAATCAACCAAGTTTGTAGCCCTAAAACATCTAACAAAATAACAAAAGATTTCTATGTTAGGAAAATTAGTTTGGACAATACTAGGGCAACTAGAGTGGACAAAATAACTATGACAAACTACCTAAGAATACTATAGTTTCATTAAGACAAGCTTTGCAATTAGAAATGAACCTACAAACCATTGATCTTCATCGAGACTATTTCTTCAAATGCAATGCACTTCTTTTCTTCTTCGACCCTCTTCTCTTCCATTTGTTGCTCAAACTCCCTACGCTTTGCTCTTCTTCTTGCTTCATGTCTTCAATTCTTCGTATCATATCATCTTTCTCCTTTTTTAGCTTTTCAATTGTCTTGGAGGCCTCCTTTAAAGTAAGTGGAGAATCAAGATTCCCTATTGACGGAATAGACTTGGGTTGCAGCATAGATAGGGATGTTCCAAGACCATTCACTTGCCCATTTTTATTGGGACCTTCAAAAGCTTGACACCATAAATCAACATCAATGTCCGGTTGTGATGACACATCTTAACCATGGTGCTCATATTTTTCCCCCAGCAAATAATGTTAGTTTGCTATGCTTTTTCCCATCTTTAGGATACAAAGTTTAGCATTACCAAAATATGGCAATACATAAGATTTCAAACTTAATTGTTGCACCCACATAACAAAAAAAATTGAACTCCACAAAAAGAATCTTAACACTTTACATTTTCAATTTGAGCTCTTTTATGAATATGTGTGGGATAAGAATAACTACTTTCAGATACTACTAGTTTGAAAAAAATATGCTCTCCATAAACAGAGCCTTAACACTTCTGCCATGCTTTTCCAGTTTGACCTCTTTTTCAAAACTCTGTGAGGTAAGAATTACTACTTAACTAACTACTTTCAAATACGCCAAAGTTGGAGTAATGTTGTACAAACAAAGCACAAGCAATAGGCATTTGCAAGAAATTATCCATATAAAGCTTTCTAATCATATAATTCAGCTTGAAGTTTCAAGTACTTATATAAACAAATTTTGATTTATTGTCGACAAAGTCTCCTAGGCCCTTGGTTCGCTTGCGTACACGTTTGAAAAACTCCGTCTATTTCACTGGGCGACCTAATTCCGTGCTCTACAAATCAACGAACATACACATCAAATTAGATACTATAGGCAATATATATAATTTATGTAGTTTCGCTGCTTTTACGCTGCTGGCAAACAGCAGCAGCTAAACCAACAGCAGCATGCTATTGGTGCTGGTAAACAGCACAACAGTAGCTTATTGCATCCCAGCAGCAGTTAAGTTGCTGCTTGTAAACAACAATAGCTAGCTTGACTAATAGTAGCAAATTACTATTAAAATATTTACACAAACATATAGTGACCGTTCATGGTAAATGTGACACCCCGAGTTTTATGAGCCCGCTTTTTCTAAAATATTTCATATATATATATATATATATATATATATAATGATATTAATAAATGGGGAAAGATAACAATTAATTAAGATGCAGAAATTCATTTAAAATAACAACTTAAAGTATCTTATATTTTTTCGATCTCTAGAAATTCAAAACATTTAAAATAAGATACGAAATAGTCCAAGACGTTTGAAACGACAAACGTCAATAGATCAAGTTTGTTTAAAATAAACAAAAGACATGAAATTTCTTATCAACAATCTCTAGAGAGCTGCACGGCTGGCCACACCTCTTATCTCCTCAATATGTAATTTTTTTAAAAAAAATAAAAGAAGTGAGTATTTCAATAATACTCACTAGGCACTGTGCAATTTAATCAATTTATACAAGTATATAAGGTAAATAGATATACAAACTCTATAATATAATACCCAAAGGTAACTCTGGGTCCGAAAGGGAAGTAATTTTCCCATACGCAACTTTGGGCTCGAAGGCAAGTAATTTGCCCAAAGGTAACTCTAGGCCAAAGGAAACTCCAGGCCAGAAGGTAAATCTATTACATACTAAAAATACTCATATAGTATAGATTATTAACTATAAATATGCGATAAGTAAAAGTGAGTCTTTTGAGCCTACCTTAAGTCTCTCCCGAGTTTTGAGCCTAATAAGCAGTGAGAATCAGTCCTCTAGTTGGTCGTACACCCCGTCTAGTCAATAAGGAATTTAATTTATGTTAATACTCTTAAATACTAAGTATTTATAGATAATATAGAATTTTATGGACCAAAATAGAAAGAATATAAAACCTTCGGGGTCAATTTGAAAGAATCAAATAGTTTGGGACCTAATTTGCAATAAAATTGAACTAAAAATATTTTGGACTCAATTATAAGATTTTGAAAACATGGAGGACTAAGCTGCAATTAAAATTTGGGGATTAGCTTAAATAGGAATAAGAAATTGCTGGATTAAAAGTTAAATAAAAGTTTAGTGGTCAAATTCCAGCAACTGAAAGTTAAAGACTAGAATTTAAATAAACTTTGAGGGCTTACTTAAATAAAATAAATACTTGGGCAATCTAATATGAAAATATGGCTTAGGAGTTAAATCACAAGAATTAAAAGTTGAGGATTTGAAATTTAAATACATTATAGGGACCAATTTAAATGAAGTAAAGAAGTCGATGGACTTGACTTGCAATTACTGACTTAAATCAAGAATATGGGTCAATAGTGCTGCTCGGTTCTCAGGGTCAAGTGTCCAGCTCGGTTCTCAGTCTCTCCCTCTCGTCTCTCTTTCTCGCCAAAAAGGACGGAAAAAAATGGAAAAAAATGGCATCGATTCTAACAATGGTTGGCAGCGGAAGTGGCAGCAAAGGTAGTGACAGGGGTGGTGGTCTTCTTGGTGGAGAAAATTGAAGAAATTGGTGGTTATTGGGCTCAAATTTGATGGTTGAAGGTTGTGGAAAATTTGGGTATTTTCAAAATTTGACATAATCACTAATCATTTCCGAAATTAAATGGTTCTATGATGTTCTACTGAGATAAGGGAAGGTGTAGGTATAATTTTTGTGTTGTGAAATTGAGTTTTTTGAATGTGGTGTATATATTGCCGTGAGTTATGCGTGTATATATGCGTGCGTAAGTGTGTGTGTTTGAGTGCTTGTTGTGTTGGTGGAGATGACGGTGGAGATGGTGGAAGTGGTGCTCAGCTGTAGGCAACGGAGGCTGCGGTTGGTGGTTTATTGGCCGAGTTTTGTGCATGTATGTGTGTTGAGCTACTGTGCTGCTACTATTTGTATTCTGATGCTAATACAATATGCACAATGAGAAAATGCAAGTGAAAAATAATTGATTAAGCACCATTGTGTGTGATATTGAATGTTATAACATAAGAAAATTAAAATAGAGATGAGAATGAAAAGTTAAGGGATTTACTTTTAAGCAATCTTATTGAATGTTTTTGAAATGTCTTGAATGAGGAAGAAATGATGATAGTAATGTTGTTGGCATGAAGTGTTAAATGAGGATGAAATTGATGTTTGGGGCTAGGGTTTGAGAATGTTTCAACAATGAGTATTTAAAAGGTATTCTAGAGTAAGAAATAGGTTAGGGCATTCTTATTGAGCTAGAACACAATTGGGCCGTAAGTGGGCCACTAATTGGGCTTTAGTAAAATAAAATCTTTGGGGGCTAAAATAAATAAATTTTAAAAGTTTGGTCCTTAAAAGTAAATTTGAAAATAAATAAATTATTATTTATTATAAATTATTTTCTTATAATAATTAAATATAATAATGGATAATACAAATGATGCTTAGAGAACTAAATTTTCCAAGCTCAAAGTTTGCTTCAGGATCGGAAACAAAAGAATAGGCTAAAATGTATTATGTTATCAATTTATGTAATTTTTTTATGAATTTTATAGTTAAAATTATGTTATTTACTCATGTAATTTTGTTATGATATATTTAAAATTATGTTACGAATTTATGGTTCTATTGAAATTGAGATTGATTAGCATTAAAATAGTTCAATTTTAAATGAAAAAATAAAGTAAAGTTGTGCAATATATAGACATTATTAAAATATTAATTTTTGACGAGTTAAAATAAGACGGTCACTGTAACGCCCCGGGTTCGAAGAACTCGGAACGCTAGATCTTTCTTCAAAACTAACCATTTTTTTTTTTATATCAAATGCGGAAATATAATAAATAATTAAAATGCGGAAATTCATTTAACTAAACAACCATTTAAGGTATTTTTGAAATTATTTGATCACCAACGATCAAAACCTCTAACACGAGTTTCTAAATAGTTCAAAAGCATTAAATTGACATGATCCAATACATCAAATACTAAAATAATAGCGGAAATGAAAGTTTTTATTTAATAAGCCTAGCGGAACTTCCATGCCTCGCCACGCCCCCATACTCCTCAATCTGTAAAAGATAAAATAATGAAAGGCATGAGTATTAAAACAATACTCAGTAGGCTCAGCGCAAGTTAATCAATCTATACGAATATATAAGGCAAATAGTAATGCAAACTCAAATCTTTTACCGAAGGTAACTCTGGGCGAAGGCAAATCTCTTACCGAAGGTAACTCTGGGCGAAGGCAATTCTCTTACCGAAGGTAACTCTAGGCAGAAGGCAAATATCTTACCCGAAGGTAACTCTGGGCACGAAGGCAAATCTCTTACCCGAAGGTAACTCTGGGCCCGAAGGCAAGTCTAGGCCCGAAGGCAAGCAATCACATAAATTACATACATTTGCTCACTCATATAGTCATGATTATTAACTACTGATTCTTGCGATAAGTAAAAGTGAGTTTCTTGAGCCTACTCAAGTATCTCTCGAGATTTGAGCTTTCTAAGCGGTGAAAGTCGAGTCCTCTAATTTGTGGTACGCCTCGCCTAGTCAATAACGAGTTTAATTTACGTTAATATTCTTAAAATATAAGTATCTATAAGTAATATAGAAGTTTGTGAACCAAAATAAAAAGAATATAAAACTTTGGGGGTCAATTTGAAAGAATTTAATAGTTTGAGGACCTATTATGCAATAAAAGTGAACTAAAAATATTTTGGACTCAATTATAGGATTTTTAAAACATGAGGGACTAATATGCAATTAAATTTTGGGGGTTAGATTAAATAGGAAAAAGAAATTGAAGGATTAAAAGTGAAATAAAAGTTTAGGGGTCAAATCGCAACAATTGAAAGTTAGGGACTTGAAATTAAATAAAATTTGAGGGCTCATTTAAATATAATAAATAAAATAGGGGATTAAAGCTGTAAATAATATTTAGGGATTAAATTGTATCAATTAAAAGTTGAGGATTTGTAAATTAAATAAACTATAGGGGCCAACTTAAACTAGCTTAGAAACTTGAGGGACGACTGAAAGTGCAAAATCCGGATTTTAAATGGATTTGGGCCGGATCCGCGGGTCTTCATCATCATCACCCGACACTTCTCTCTCTCTCTCGGTACACACACGCACGGCTCACACATACTCACACGGTTCCGGCGACTTTTCGCCGGTAAAAATGGAGGTGAAGGTAGATTGAGGTGTGGTGAATCTAGTGGTGTTGTTGGATTGAAAAATGGTTGAGTTTTGAGGGAGAAATCAAGGATTGAAACTTAGGTAGAAATTTGGGTATTTTCAAAATTGGTTTGATTCGTTGAAAATTTTTGAAATTAAACTATACTACGATGTTCTAGGGACGGAGAGGGAGGTGTAGGTTTGATTTTTGTGAATTAAAGTCGGGTTTTGGGCGTCGTTGGTGTTTTTGGGCGAGCTTGACACGCGAGTTTCATGGCGTGTATGTATTGTATGTATATATGTGTGTATGTAAGTGTATGGAGGTGATGATGGTGGTGACTCGGTGGTGGCACTGGCGAGGTGGTTCTTGTATGGCGGTGTGCGGCGGTTGTGTATATATATATACGTATATTGTGTATGTATTGTGTATGAAATCAAGTAAAAAATACAACTAGATGATTACAAACTTAAAATAATAAAAATAAAAATAGTAATATGAATTAAAACATCAAGAAATCTTACCTCTAGATGGTAGTTGGTTTCTTGAATGTGATTGAACAAGATGATTTAGGAGGTACTATTTGGGAGAAGATGGGAGAATAGAGAGGCTAGGTTTTTGAAAAACATCCTTAACTTATGTATGTAGGGTAAGAAACTAGGTTACCCTCTTAAATGGGCTTCCTTAGAGTGTAAGAAATAGAATTGGGTTACAAATGGGCCTCTAATAGGGTTTAAAATGTAAATTAAATTATAATTGAATCAGAAGTTAAAGTTTAGGGATTAAAATTAATAATTTCTAAAGTTTGGTCCTCGTTTATAAATTTAAAATAAATAAATAAATATTTTATAAATTATTATTTTTTAAATAATTCAATATAATAGTTAGTATTATAAAATTTTAACTAGACGAGCGTACGCTGTTTAATTCTATAGGTGAAGTTGTAGCGACACGCTTGAGATTTTTATTAAATTAAATATATTTTACTTAATTAAATATATTTTACTTAAAAAGAATTGCGGTCACTACAACCTTACCCTCTTAAAATAATTTCGTCCTCGAAATTTAAATTTACTTAAAACATAAACTTACTTGATCTATGAGGTTTGGGTATTGGGATAGGATCTCTTCTTCTTTCTCCCATGTTGCCTCATCCTTGCCATGACTACCCCATAGAATCTTAACTAGGGGAACTCTTCTATTCCTCAAGACATGGACCTTTCGATCTATAATCGTCACGGGTGTCTCTTGATATGACAAATCCTTCTGAATATCCAAAGATTGAAAGTTCACCACATGACTCGGATCATGGACATACTTCCTCAACTGTGAGACATGAAATACATTATGCACCGATGAAAGCTCGGGCGGCAAAGCCAAGCGATAAGCTACTGTCCCGACTTCTTCTAGTATCTCAAACGGTCCAACGAACCGTGGTCTCAATTTCCCTTTTTTTTTTTTCCCAAAACGTATGGTGCCTTTCATTGGAGACACTTTGAGAAATACTTTCTCTCCAATCTCAAACCTCAATTCCTTTCTCCTCTTATCGGCGTAGCTCTTCTGTCTATCTTGAGCGGCTTTGATCCTTACTCTGATCTTCTCTATAGCCTCAACAGTCTTCTCTACCATTTACGGTCCCAACATCTTCCTCTCTCCAACTTCATCCCAATAGATTGGCGATCGACACCGCCGCCCATACAATGCCTCATAAGGCGCCATCCCAATCGTGGCCTGGAAGGCATTGTTGTAGGCAAACTCTATAAGTGGCAAATGAGTTTCCCAACTCCGGCCAGGTCTAGAACACATGCTCTCAACATATCCTCCAATATCCAATGGTACGCTCAGATTGACCATCCGTTTGGGGATGGTAAGCAGATCTGAATCTAAGCTTTGTGCCCATAGCCGTCTGTAAACTCTCCCAAAATCTCGAGGTGAATCTCGGATCTCGATCTGAAACAATGGACACAGGTACCCCATGAAGTCGAACAATCTCTCTAACATATAACTGTGCCAACTGGTCGATGCTGAGAGTCATCCTAACTGGTAGAAAGTGTGCAGATTTCGTGAGTCGATCCACAATCACCCATACAGCATCATGTCATCTCGGTTACCTAGGAAGACTCGTCACGAAATCCATGGTAATCTTCTCTTTTGAAAACAATATTATCTTTACGATTTGTACCCCAACTAACTATTTCTACTTAACTAAAAGTATCAATTTCCTTTTGATCATACCATATTGTGCTCCTCATAGCAAAGCCTTAATAATATCACATATGTTATCGCTTAGATAACGATAATCGAGTATATACCTCATAATTAGTCCGTAATAGTCGAAGGGACCCCGTTGTCGTCTATGTAAATTCGTTTGAATTACAAATAGTACCAGGAATTTGGCAACAATGTCATAATCGTAACCTTTCTTTTCTTCCAAAAATTTTCAAGTCTCGAATTCAAAACCATTACGACTCTGGTCATGTTCCAACTATATATGAGCCACAAATATTTTCCACTGAATATATCCTTCACTATCAAAATCCCTTGAAATGTGATCGTCACCCAATACAATAGTTATCGCTGATAGGAATGGAATTAATTTTGTTGAAAATAGATGGAACATTCATTAATTGAACTCAGGAATCTAAATAGAAAAGCGAAATTTTTGTCAAATCCTTTCTTCACAAGAATTGTTTGTTGAGTTTATAGAGATAGGTTGATTACAAATATAGGTCGAAATCCCAAAAAATCAACACTTTAACACATTTTCCTTGCATAACAAGTCAAGTGTTGAAAAAGTAAAAGTTTTAAAATTTTCTTTCCATTCTTCTCGCAATGAGAAATATCATTTGAATTGCAACAGCATTAAAAAGAAGAACATTCCATCCTCAATCGAAGGCTAAAGAAAATTTCATAATGTTGCATTAACTTATGCTCAAAGCGTTCTTGCTTACCAAACAAGTAAGTCAAATAAAAGTATGACCTAGCACAACCTTATAATAATAATAATAATAATACTCCCAATGTCAACCATGTTTTTGAAATCGATTTCTATTTCTTTCGCAACAAGAAATGTATTTTTGAATCAAACGCAACTTAAGAAATTCGAAAATAACTAGTCAATCAAATTGGAAAGGATGGTGAAACTTGACTGAAAACTTGATAAGTAATTTCGTGAGTTTGCATAAAAACAATATTTTCATTTGGATCATGTATGGGTCGAATGTTCTCAAAGGCGACTATCTCCTCAATGCATCAAGTACAATCCTCAACTGTTCCGATCCCCATGCTGATCAAAATCCCTTGAATATGTCAATACCTCATCAATAAATACGATGACGAACTTGTCCAGATACTGATGAAAAGCTTGATTCATTAAATCTATGAACACTGTAGGTGCATTCATGAGACTAAAGGGCATCGCCAGAAACTTCGTAATGCCCATATCGTGTCTGAATGTCAGTCCTAGGTATATCCGTCGCTTGACCTTCAATCGGTGTTACCACGATTTCAAATCAATCTTCCGTAAAAACCAAGCACCCCTCAACCGATCAAACAAATCGTCAAGTCTGGGTAGGGGGTACTTATTCTTTATTGTCAACTTGTAGAGTTCTCTATAATCAATGCACATCCTCATATTGTCATCCTTCTCCTTAACAAATACATGTGCTTCCCATGGAGACACACTTAGTCGGATGAAACCTTTCTCGTGCAATTCCCCAACCGCACAACCTCTCGACCTCACATTTCAAATCCTCAAATCCCAAAATCTAAATAGATTTTAAAATCAATCACACTCTCAAAATCGCGCTACATCCTTAAAATCAAAATCATCACACAATCACATTTATATAGTTAATCCTCTAAATCCAAATATGTTATCCTGAAAACTCATTTCATAAAAAATTATATATGAATTCTTCAAAAATCTCTCCCAACCTCAATCTAGCAAAATTTGTCAAACTTTGTCATTAGAAGTTCCCAACATAATATATATATAAACATGCCACCCAAATTTCATAAATAATACCTTTAACTTCAATTTATACAATTTGAACTGATTCACCACTAATCAAGTCCTCCAAATTCAACATTAAAAACAATTCAAATCAACCTTTAGCATTTTATGCCCAGTATAAAATCCAAAAATCTAAAGTCACAGCTTCTACTAACTATCCTCAATCTATAATCTTTAATCTCAAATTGTTTTCCGTTGAGGATACCATAACATGCAAATATGAAACTTACAAACTTCACTTTGAGGATAGAATAGCATATTTGCGACCCAGAATGTAGACGATGAGATATATACATTTTCTATTGCATTAAAACTTCATAACAATGTAATGCAACAATCTCATCAAAACTTCATAACAATGCAACGCAACAATCTCATCTCGAGTGCACAAAATCAAATCAACAATATCCATGATCAGTTAGTATCACACACTACCGATATTCGTGAATACATTTACTCATCTTGTCTTTCATTCTTTACACTCAAGAATTTCGGAATATCTAGCATAGCACAGGTCTAATTCCTTCTTACTCATGTCCATCATTCCATTACGACCCTATTTTAACCAATGACATTGAATTGAAGTTCCATTACAATCAATCGCAAATCCATCACAACTCCCATCTCAATGCGAAACACTAACTAAAGTCCCAATCCACCAGCAATTACAAATTACCATTCAATATAGGCAAGAGAGAGCAACAATACCCATACTCAATAGTCAATACTTTAAAAAAAAAATCACGAAATAAATTTTGAGGACTAGAAATATCATGCAATACATTCAAAATTATACTCTATTAATCACTTGGAGATTTCACGCTTAGGCTCAAACTCGATTTCTTTCTCTCTCTATCCGGATACAAATACTTCATTTCTAAAACATTTCATCTCATGTATCCGAAATAAACATAAAATCTTTATCCATAAACACTTTACCTTGGAGTTGGTGGAGTGACGACGACCATGGTAGTTCTTAAGGCTCAAAACTCTTAAAATTTTCAAAATGGATTTTGAAAACACTCTAAACCTGTGCAAGTCTACAGAAACGTAGACCCGCCTCGATACCAAAGTCAGAACGCCCTCGGGTTCAAGAACTCTAACGCTAGATCTTTCTTCAAAACTAACCATTTTTTTTTTATATCAAATGCGGAAATATAATAAATAATTAAAATGCGGAAATTCATTTAACTAAACAACCATTTAAGGTATTTTTGAAATTATTTGATCACCAACGATCAAAACATCTAACACGAGTTTCTAAATAGTTCAAAAGCATTAAATTGACATGATCCAATACATCAAATACTAAAATAATAGCGAAATGAAAGTTTTTATTTAATAAGCCTAGCGGAACTTCCATGCCTCGCCACGCCCCATACTCCTCAATCGTAAAAGATAAAATAATGAAAGGCATGAGTATTAAAACAATACTCAGAGGCTCAAATATAGTTAATCAATCTATACGAATATATAAGGCAAATAGTAATGCAAACTCAAATCTTTTACGAAGGTAACTGCGGTCGAAGGCAAATCTCTTACAGAAGGTAACTCTGGGTCAAGGCAATTCTCTTACCGAAGGTAACTCTAGGCGAAGGCAAATATCTTACGAAGGTAACTCTGGGCAGAAGGCAAATCTCTTACCGAAGGTAACTCTGGGCTGAAGGCAAGTCTAGGCAGAAGGCAAGCAATCACATAAATTACATACATTTGCTCACTCATATAGTACAGATTATTAACTACTGGTTCTTGCGATAAGTAAAAGTGAGTTTCTTGAGCCTACTCAAGTATCTCTCGAGATTTGAGCTTTCTAAGCGGTGAAAGTCGATCCTCTAATGTTAGTGCGCCTCGTCTAGTCAATAACGAGTTTAATTTACGTTAATATTCTTAAAATATAAGTATCTATAAGTAATATAGAAGTTTGTGAACCAAAATAAAAAGAATATAAAACTTTGGGGGTCAATTTGAAAGAATTTAATAGTTTGAGGACCTATTATGCAATAAAAGTGAACTAAAAATATTTTGGACTCAATTATAGGATTTTTAAAACATGAGGGACTAATATGCAATTAAATTTTGGGGGTTAGATTAAATAGGAAAAAGAAATTGAAGGATTAAAAGTGAAATAAAAGTTTAGGGGTCAAATCGCAACAATTGAAAGTTAGGGACTTGAAATTAAATAAAATTTGAGGGCTCATTTAAATATAATAAATAAAATAGGGGATTAAAGCTGTAAATAATATTTAGGGATTAAATTGTATCAATTAAAAGTTGAGGATTTGTAAATTAAATAAACTATAGGGGCCAACTTAAACTAGCTTAGAAACTTGAGGGACTGAAAGTGCAAAATCCGGATTTTAAATGGATTTGGGCCGGATCCGCGGGTCTTCATCATCATCACCCGACACTTCTCTCTCTCTCTCGGTACACACACGCACGGCTCACACATACTCACACGGTTCCGGCGACTTTTCGCCGGTAAAAATGGAGGTGAAGGTAGATTGAGGTGTGGTGAATCTAGTGGTGTTGTTGGATTGAAAAATGGTTGAGTTTTGAGGGAGAAATCAAGGATTGAAACTTAGGTAGAAATTTGGGTATTTTCAAAATTGGTTTGATTCGTTGAAAATTTTTGAAATTAAACTATACTACGATGTTCTAGGGACGGAGAGGGAGGTGTAGGTTTGATTTTTGTGAATTAAAGTCGGGTTTTGGGCGTCGTTGGTGTTTTTGGGCCGAGCTTGACACGCGAGTTTCATGGCGTGTATGTATTGTATGTATATATGTGTGTATGTAAGTGTATGGAGGTGATGATGGTGGTGACTCGGTGGTGGCACGGCGGCGAGGTGGTTCTTGGTTGGCGGTGTCTGGCGGTTGTGTATATATATATACGATATTGTGTATGTATTGTGTATGAAATCAAGTAAAAATACAACTAGATGATTACAAACTTAAAATAATAAAAATAAAAATAGTAATATGAATTAAAACATCAAGAAATCTTACCTCTAGATGGTAGTTGGTTTCTTGAATGTGATTGAACAAGATGATTTAGGAGGTACTATTTGGGAGAAGATGGGAGAATAGAGAGGCTAGGTTTTTGAAAAACATCCTTAACTTATGTATGTAGGGTAAGAAACTAGGTTACCCTCTTAAATGGGCTTCCTTAGAGTGTAAGAAATAGAATTGGGTTACAAATGGGCCTCTAATAGGGTTTAAAATGTAAATTAAATTATAATTGAATCAGAAGTTAAAGTTTAGGGATTAAAATTAATAATTTCTAAAGTTTGGTCCTCGTTTATAAATTTAAAATAAATAAATAAATATTTTATAAATTATTATTTTTTAAATAATTCAATATAATAGTTAGTATTATAAAATTTTAACTAGACGAGCGTACGCTGTTTAATTCTATAGGTGAAGTTGTAGCGACACGCTTGAGATTTTTATTAAATTAAATATATTTTACTTAATTAAATATATTTTACTTAAAAAGAATTGCGGTCACTACAGTCACAATTTGTGATAGCTTTATCATTACATATTCTGACGGGCAATAGTTTTGTCGAAATTTCCTATGGGGCAGCAGGTTGGTCGCAATTTGTGATAGTCTCTCAACTACGATGCAATTTACAAGGGACTAAAGTTTTGTCACGGATTGCGACAAACTTACAAGCCTGTCATAATATCCAATGGATAAAATGATCCATCGCAATTTTTGATGGATTAACAATCCCATTAGAAACTGTGACCAATTGGCCATCATGATAGCTTTAGTGACGCTAATTTTTGTGACAAACCTTGGGATGGGCGTGTCCATTGGTAATACTCTTTTGTGATGGAATGAGGACTTTTACTGATAGATTTTTCTATCACAAATACCGCGTTTTCTAGTAGTGATCATGAATTGGAGTATTTAACTTAACATATGAGAAACCAAATATTAAAATATTTTTATTTCACCTTTTTAACTTTAATAAGTTTATAATGAAATTATTTATTTTTAGTAATTTGAATCCTATGAGTCTAGCATATGTATTATATGGATTTTTGGTCTATTTATTTTACATAATAAATATATTATTTGAAATTGTCGTAAGCTAAATTACTTCCTCCTTTTATCCCAATTATTTGGTCTACCTTTCAGTTTTTGATTGTCCCATTTTTTTGGCTAACTTTAATGTTAATTTACAATTATACCCCTATGATATATTTTCCAATATTACTCTTAATGCACACTACTAATTAAATTCAGGATATTTTAGGATGTTTATTTGAATAATTAACTGTAACGCCCCCTCTAGTTCCACATTCATATATATCAACTTAATGTCATATCTTATGCAATGTGCATGGTAATTCCTTACATCATAACCTCATGTACTAATTCATGTTACATAATGGACACTAAGGCAACGTTACTCGTGTACATAGCATATATGAAACCCTGGGTTTGTACTTTTCTTTTAAACTTCCTAAAAAGATCGACATAGCTCTAAGGGTTTCAACTTAGATTTAGACGTATTGCAGGAGCATTAGATTCCTTTTCCCTGACACATCTTCACACATCAAGCTTGGAGGACTGTTTGCCACCTCCCACACATAAAGCAGGTTTTTAATCTTCCAAAACCATAAACAAACACATAATGAGTCATAACGATTCAGTGGGAATAGATGCAGATGCAATACATGTCGTGCATGTCACATGGTTTCTTTGCTTGGGCCTTGTTGCGAATCATATGAATACACTGACACTATCTTATTTCATTTCATCTTTGGCTTGGCCTTTGATCACATTTGGAGCTTAGATCCCCCATTCGGCCATCGCCTAAAGGCTTAACTCACCAATGAGGACACCACATAAGGCCATATCATCATATATGGGGCTTAGATCCCCCATTGGGTCAACTTAACTTTCGTATTTGGTAAACATATGATAGACAACCTCATATACCTATGCTTTCATGACATGATCGTGCAAATAGCTTACCATCAAGCCTTGATATTGTTTCTACATGAACTCATCATCATCAATACAAATGACATATGCAAGGCTTTACAATCATGTGTTAATGATAAATATAAAACGTTACTTGTTCAATGCATTGAATATACCATATATAACATGTCAACGTGCCAGTGCCATCCAACACATCATATAATTGCATACTCCCACCGAGTTACTAGAAATGTATACATCTAAATAGGCCTATAGTAATCTCGTCATATGGATAATACATTTATCCCTCCTTCTAGCAAAACATTGACCATACCTCACACCTCATATAATATGCCATTAGTACTACATTTACCGTATATAACATAGCATATCATTATACATAGAACATGATTCTATCTCTTTATGTTCCTAATTTCCTCAGTCACTAAGTGAGTAGTGAGCATCATATAGGTTATATAAATTCATTCACCATCACAACATATCACAACATATTCACAAAGCAAGAAGCTACTGTCAAGCTCTTTATCTTCATAGCATTATAACCCTATTCTTTTCTTTATCAATTCGATCAAAAGCATATATTTACTTACTAACACATGTAATGCATCTATTATCCACCTTTCAAGTGAAGAAAACCAACCAAGGAGATGAGCAAAGCTTCCTCTTTCTTTTCCCTTCGTTTCTTCTTCTTCTTAGCACCACAAGAGAGAGATATGTAGATACATAAACATCAACCAAGGCTTTGGGAGACTTGCACATGATAGAGGGTGGTTTAGGGTCTCTTTTGCGTGTTGGGGATGAAGTGGGTAACTATATACTGAGCAAAGGCAAGAAAAGTCTAGAAATACCAATTCAGCCGACTTAGAATTACAGCCGTAATTATTACATTTACTGCCGTAAATATCATCTTGTGGCCGTATCAATATGGCATACGGCCGTACCGAAGGTTCTGAAAATTTTCACATCTTACCCTTTATCAAAATTATGGTCGTATACTCATAAATTACGGTCGTAACATGAACCATACGGCCATATTACTTTACCATACGGTTGTATAAAACTTTCTAAAATTCTTTCACTTCTTCTCTTTAAAATGTAAGGCCGTATACTATAAATTTATGGCCGTAACTTAACTTTACGGCCGTACTCATGAAATTTACGGCTGTAATTCTGGTTTTTCTGAAATGCTCCTCTCCTGATGTACTTGAAGGCCATTACATTTTCAAACATATCCATTGCATTTCTAAACACATCGTAAACTTGATATGCACATATTCATCATATCAAAACAAAGTCATATCATTTCACATCGTATAGAAAATCACATACACTTCATATACGTATTTGGGACGAGTTAGGGCGGGATGTTACATTAACATTTCTAATACTATTGTTAGTCCTCATGGAAAAGCGAAGTGGATCAAATAATTGTTACGTAGGGAGTAATATTGTTTGACAATTTCTATGAAAGCACTAATTGGCATATTAAAATTTTAATTGGATTTTATAAATTAAAAAAAAAAACCTAATGTGGTTTGACCATTTTTATGGACACATTAATTGACTTTCAAATACTACATGATTTTTTCGCAAAAGTTTACTATTCCCGGGTCCCAATTATATGGTCCGTTTTGTATTTTCACAAAGATTAAGAATGTGATTGGAAAAGTAAATCTCATGAATTGTGTTTCCAATTTACCCTTATTAAATGATCAATTTTTTAATTAATACTCCCTCCGTTCCACAACGATAGTTTTGCTTACTATTTTGGTCCATCCTAAAAAGGTAGTCCACTTTCTATATTGAGCGTACCTTTAATTTTTCATTTCCATATATCTCTTTCATTAATATACTTTGGTATTACTCTACATCAATTACCAATGCATAACAATTAATCATACATAAGGGCATATATGGAAAAATAAGGTAAAATTTAATGTTTCAACTAAGTTAACCGCCATTTTCTTAATCTGTATGAAAATAACTATATGACTATCTTTTGGGACGGAGGGAACAGTTACAACTATATCATTAAATAAGGATATATTAGTAAAGTAACAAAAAATATGCTTCGTAGCATGGAAACATAACCATATAATTGAAACAAACGAAAAAGGAAAGATTGACCATATAATCGGGACAGAGGGAGTATATATAAAAGATCTCTAATTTGCTGATTTCTTAAATGTACTGTATTAAGTAATTAAAATTTCAAATTGAAAAAAAAAATTCATTTTATTAACGAAGTGAACCGCCATTTTCGTTCATTGCAACTAAGAATGAAATAACGTTTATTCAAAGCTAATAGCCTCTCATTACAGCAAAAGTTGTTCTCAAATAATATAACCCTAAGATACTTTGAAATGAAATAACGAAATGAACAATCAAAGAACAGGAATACAAAACTATAAAATGGAAAATTAAAAACTACGTTTGGAGGCCTTGGACGACCTCAGATGGGCCTAAAACGCGGGGTTACAGCAATAGTAGTGGCTGTCGTAGATCTCGTCTCGACGATTCCGGAATGGTGTAGTAGGCTGAAAACGGACATCGTATGCAAAAGTTAGCGCCGTTTAAAATTAGTGTGCCCAAAACTCGCAAAAAATTGTATTAACTATTAATTTTTTTAATTACTCTTTTAAATTATTTATAAGCCATAAAAAATTATTCATAACTCCAAAATTACTTATTTAACTAATAATTAATATACCTCTAATTATATCTCTAATTCAACAATATGCATATAAATAACTCAAGATTTAATTCAACAATATCCATATAACACAAGCAATTACATATTTACAATAGAAAATATAATTCCAATCAAATTACACACAAGAAAATATAGCACATTAAATATTAAATCACAATATATAGGTATATTGCAACAGAGAAAAATCATAAAATCAAGATTTACAAAAAAAAAAAATCACCTAGTTAATTTGGGTGTGTTAACTTACTAACTTCAAAAATAGAGAAATTTTAGGTGAATTGACAGAGGAAGAGGACCTTGCTATGTGTTGTAGTTCCAACTTGTGAATAAAATACAACAAAATCCGATTTCAAGAAACCCTGGAATTTTGGGATGTTAAATTGTAACCTAAAAAATACACGAATTTGGGACCAAAAGATAGAAGAACCCTACCTTGCTTAAATTCCGGCTCCAATTTGGGAAGAAATTGCAGTTAAATCTAATTTGAATTCATAAAAATCCATGAATTTTTGTTAAATTTTTGAAAGAGGAAGGAAACACAGGAACTGCAATGGTTGTTTCAAGCACAGGAGTAGTATTTAAAGGAAGCGGTGGCGGTTGTATCAGAAAACCGCCATCCAAAAGTATTTTTTAATAATAAAAAAACGGGCGGCGGTTCATTTGAGAAACCACCACCCTAATTTTTTTTTAAAAATTTTTAACCTAGACAACGGGTGGCGGTTGTAGTAAGGAACCACCACCCGTTACGCATTTAAAAGAAAAAAATTTAACTTTGGGTGGCCGTTCTTTTCCAGAACCGCCACCCAATATTAGAGAACCGCCACCTAAAGTCAATTTTTTTTTTTTTAATCTAGATAGCAGGTTGACGTTTTTTGTAACAACCGTCATCCTTTATTTTGGGTGGCATTTTTCTGTAGAACCGCCACCCAATAGGCAACACCCAATGTCAATTGTGTACTAGTGTCTGAATTAATTCCAATGGAGTCCAACTCCTATTTTCATTTAGAATAAATTGAAACTAACCAAATTAAGCAATACCTAAACTTTACTTTGCGAGAAATCTATGGATTAAAAATTGAAAATAAGTGCAATATTTTCACTTATATATCACATGCATCTATAACTTTTCCTACATTATTATGCGACAATTAAGTTTATTGAGATGCTCCCTTGCCCACAAAAGTGGGCAAGGCGGCTGCACACACTGAAGTGGGATGACGTCGGACGGCCATGTCGATGCCACATTGGTGTATGCATGGCTTCTGTTGTGGGCAGGAGAGCAAAAGTGTTAAGTTTACTAACTAACGGGCTTATAGGATTGGTTTTTTAATAGTTTTTTTATGGATTTTAACGTAAAAAAATGCGAGAGAATGACTGGAATTGAACGGTGGAGATTTATATAGCGCATGTAGATCCACAAGATATGTGGATGTGATTGGTTTGATCAAAAGAAAAAATGACTAAAAAAAGTGATAAAAGTTGTTGCCTATCATGACATGCTAAAAAATGTAAGGTTTTGTTTTTTTGATTTTTTTTTTTAATATTATTATACACATTTGCAAATCATTTATTTTAGAAGCCCTGTCCCGTCCTCAATTTTTAGTAATATCCATTCATTTCTTTCAGTATCTCGCTCATGTCTTTTAGTTTCTATATGGACCCGTTCATCAAAATACATTAATTCTAAAATCTTTCACTAGTCTTTAAAGGTAGAGGTCGAATAAGTATCCCCATGCCTTAGTTGAGGCAAATGAATGAAATGATCGATTGTTAATTACGTGTGGGCTGTGGCATACTGGCATTTAGCCGATTTCTAATCCAAGATCACATTCTCGATTGCAAAGTTCTTCTACAAAAATAACATGGTCTAGATAAATGACCTCTATCATCCTTGGTAGACTTTTCTTTGACCAATCACTAGTACAAAATTGACCTTAGGTGGCGGTTGTTTTACACTTAGGGTGGCCTTTTTTTGATCGCCACCCAAACCAGCGACACCCAAAGTCGGCCAAAGGGTGGCGGTTGAAAAAACTCCACCCAAAATAGACTTCGGGTGGCGGTTGTTAAAAACAACCGCCACCCTTTATATTTTTTTTTTTTTTAAAAAGGACTTAGGGTGGCAGTTGTTGGACACAACCGCCACCCTTTATATATATATATATATTTTTAAAGGACTTAGGGTGGCGGTTGTTGGACACAACCGCCACCCTAAGTTTTTTCTTTTAAAAAAAAAAGCACTTCGGGTGGCGGTTCTAGTGCAAAACCGCCACCCAAAGTCCACTCTTTTTTTTTTTTTATGATATGAGCAGAATGAACAATCTAAGAACACACGAAATAATTTTTAAAACACAAGAAATAATTTTTATTCAAAGCCAATCACATCCAATTACAACAAAATGAACAATCTAAGAACAAAAACACAAAATTATAAGATGAAAAGCTAAAAATTGCGTTTTGAGGCCTTAGATGACCTCAGATCGGCCTGAAACATGGGGTCACGGCAATAGCGTGAGTGTCGTAGATCTCGTCGCGACGATTCCTAATGTACTGTAATAAAACGAACATCAGTATGCAAAAGTTATGGCCATTTAAAGTTTACAAGCTCAAAAACTCGAAAAAAATTTATATTAACAATTATACAAAAATAAATGAGATTTACATGACCAAAAGATCAAAGAAGCTTACCTTACTTAAATTATGGCACCAATTTGTGAAGAAATTGCACTTAAATCTGATTTCAAACCATGAATATCTCAAGAAATTTCAAACATTTTCAAAAGAGGAAAACTCATAAGCGGGAATACCAAATCTGATGAGTTGGTGGAATATTTAAAGAGAAAGGGTGGCGGTTGTAGTAAAAAACCGTCACCCAAAAGTATTTTAATAATAAAAAAATAAAAAAAACGGGTGGCGGTTGTTAGCTTACAACCGCCACCCTATGCACTAATTTTTTTTTTTTTTTTTTTTACGTTGAGTTTAGGGTGGCGTTGTTAACACAATCACAATTGTCATCTTAGGTGGCGGTTGTTTTACACAACCGCCACCCGCTGGTACTAAATTTTTTTTTTTTTTTTTTTTTACGTTGGTTTAGGGTGGCGGTTGTTAATACAACCGCCACCCGAAACCAACTTAGGGTAGCGGTTGTTTTACACAACCGCCACCTGTTGTTCTTTTTTTTTTTTTAACGTTGGTTTAGGGTGGAGGATTTTTAATTTGCTATAACCGCCACCCTTTCTTAATTCCGAGCATCAATGGTGGCGGTTTCAATGAAAACGCCACCTAATGGGCGTCACCTAATGTCACTTGTGTACTAGTGAATATGATTCATAATTAAAATTCAATTTTACCAATTAGACTTTAAATTGTTAAAATTTAATTCTGCCGAATCATCAAACATATCAAACATGCATTTTTTTATTACTCCCCTAGTGATATTTTTGTCTCTCTTGATAAGCCCATGATGCTAAAAGAATAATTAATTAAAACATTTGAAGTCTGAAGAGCATATCATATATACCGCTTCATAGGACTTATTACGGTGAACACAAGCATGATACATAACTATGTGGCTTTTATTTGGAAATCACCCATTATGCCTTTTGTTAAAGTGAACATTGACGGAAGTCTCACAAAGAATTGTAAAAAAATAAAATATACATTGCATGCATATATCAAAAATTTTGGATTTATTTTATGATTTGATATACCTCGCGATGTAATGCGCTTGGAGATCGATAAGGGACACATATCTTTTTGTATAAATATAATTTAACAATAAAATTTTATCTCGAGCTTAAATATTTTTCGAATCGAAATAATTTCATAAAATAATTTATTAAACATCTTCTTAATTAACTGCCATTGCTATTATTCTTTCTTTTTTTCATTTTTATAACATAAAATCTGTTTTATTGATGCATAAAACTACATTATTGTTGGTTGAAGTTTACGAGACCCTACGAAAACAATTTGTCATCTGCTTTTGAAATTTTCTCATGGTCTTCAATAATTTGTAATTAGAAAATCCTTTAGTAGATTATGAAATATATGTTTCTACGTTTCAAAGTTTCAAACCCAAGGTAAATCTTCAAATTAATATATAACTTATTTGAGATAATGATCAACAATCGATATAAAGATTGATTTAGTTAGAATTATATAGTTGAATTACTGAATTAGTTAAGAATCTGTTATATATCCACGTAATAATTTAAGAATTAAACATCCATTTTAGTTTAGGATTAGTTAATTCTATTCATTGACATTTTAGACGAATTGGTCGTTAGATTAATAAATTAAAATTACAGAACTTTAAGGATGTCTACTTCTTTAATTAGCAAAATAAAGTTTGTAGCAGCTTTGTGATACATTAAATAGTCCATGGCTCCACGCGATTGCATAATTTAACAGTCGATCTGAGGCCCTTGGGATATGTACTATAATTTAACATATAGTTGACTATGTTAAGACATAGTTATCCATGTTAATCTAGGATTAATTAATAACTATCCATAAGCCCCATAGATTTCTTAAATTCATTTTAATGCATGTGTTTTATTGATTGATAAAATATTAGAACTTGTATATTCTTGTGATTCTTTGGAATTCTCTGTATTACATACTGAAAATCAATGAGTCTAAATAGTTAGCACTAGTGCACGAATGAACGAGTACTTCGCGCCCTAGCTAGCTCGTCGCGATATTAATTCTTTTAGAATCGACGTGGCATGGATCATGTGTGTTTCGTTGAAATCACATCTTGCTGATCTCTGCTTACATCATTATTACTTGAGAATTTATATATTGTTTCTATATATTACAAAGCATTAAATTTAATATGGTACGCTAATATATATAGCAATTATATTTTATTTAGGTGTCATAATATCCCTGCACGTAATCCTCTATGAGTACTTGCCTTGCCAGTGAACATTTTGCAAATTTTTTTTGAATCTTATTTTATTAGTTACACACATATACCACTTTCATTCCCTTGCTTATGTGTTTTTCGTGTACTAGCTAGTAGAAGGTAACAATAGATAACTTAACAAGTAATTATAAGTCTATAAATATATTCTTGCATTTTAACATTTGCAATAGAATAAAATAATATAAAAATGAAAAAAATATGATAATATGTTTGTGCTTAGGCAAAAAATTAAATACATAATTCTTCATTGTATTAAACAATATCTTTCAACTTTTATTTAATTTGGAGCATACATTTTTTTCACATCTCATAGAGATCCTTCACTTGAAGTTTGAATCTACTCACGTAGGGGTGGACAAAATAACCGGAACCGAACCACCCGAATCAAAACCGAAACGAAAAAATCAAAACTATTCAGTTATTTTAAAATTTTGGAGAACCAAAACCGAACCGAAACTGAAAAATGAAGAACCGAAAACCTAACGGTTGTTTTTCAATACCCTCAAACCGAACCGAAAATCGTATACTCTCTATCAAAAAATTAACTCTATTGATTTTTTCTATTAAATTAATTGCTATAGAACCACTTTCATGCACTTATGAATTTCGTAACTGTATCTCTCATTACTTGTGAATTTCATTATACGAATTTCACAATAAACTACAATAGTGTTTGATTTATTGAAAATGACTTTATATCTCTCATTAGTTTCTTCATTATATTTGAAAAAAATGATGTCATCAAAGCCGAATAAGAATCGAAATATAACTGGAACCGTAATTAAAATCGTTTGGTTCTTGTCACTGAATGGAATCGAACCAAACTAAACCCAAATTTTTGGTTCGATTCGATCCGGTCCTTTCAATACCCGACCCGAACCGCAGTTTATCCACCCCTATACTCACATGCGTGCTACAAATATCATAGAACTTAAACACCATTAGAAAAGGTAAACTAACACGAACGTAAAAACAAAGTGGTTTCGGGGAAAAACTAAGAGGGGTCGATAATTTAGGATAAATATGAAGATCGAACGAATACATGATGTATATATATCTTCAAACCATATACAATATATCATTTAGAAACTCTATTAAGAGAAATCATTCAGATATAAATATTTGAGCTCTTCACTACGCGTGTGTTCGTGTCTACTTATTTTTGCCTAAAATTTTACTAAAAGTGGAGTATAGTGGTGGGGACCACAAGATGTGTAGATAATAATGAGTGATGATGTGAAATGTGTGGTTGATATTGATGTTTGACTTTGATTTTTAGTAATATATAATTTTTATGTGAAAATAAGTAGAAACGAACACACGCTACTTCTTTCTTTTATCTTTGTGTTTTTTGTTTTTTTTTTTTTTTTCTCTTCTTTCAGAGTTTCTAATCTATTAAAAACTATATAAACTGGCGTTCAATGTGCGTTGCCCATTAATTGGGCATGATAAGTCAACGCCTATGGAGTAGAAAGTGGACATCTAACTCATTAAAAGGCACAAGTATTTGGTTAAACCAGGTGCTTAGCAACTGTGAGATATTTGTTATTTCATTATTCTAACGGACTGAAGAAGAAGAAGAAAAAAATCAAGTTCACAGTTTCATTCCATAGAGTTACTAGAATCATCTAAAATCTAAAGTTTGTTAGTGTAACGACTCGAATTTTCTAACGCTTTGAGGTATTACCAAAACATTTCTTTTCATGAATATTTTAAATGTACGAGTAGAAAAGTTTAAGTAGGTTTACCCTTTGTACGTTCTCTAGCCATTTTTTTTAAGTAAAATAGAATAAAATATATTTTTACAAGACAGAATAAATCTTTGAAACCAAAATAAATCTTTGAAGCGATACCAACTAAGTTGCCCGAAAACACATTCTAAGGTAGGATTTAAGGAATTCAATTAAAAAAAAAAAAGTACAATAGTAAACATTATTGAAAACAAAATAAGAAATCCTATAGCTTAGTTGTCCCAAGGACCGAGCTACACAACCCCTCGCCTCCCAAGGAAAAACCTCTGAACCCATGCACTTGTGTTCCAATCCCACCCCAGTGAACAATAATTCTAGGTCCACCCCTGACTATCGTGTCTCCTAGCTCTCTTCCATACTGACACCAAACCCTCTTAATCTGCAATCATAATTAAAAAGAAAAAATCAGTCCCATGAATCTTAGAAAGAACAAAGGGAAGCATGCTAAATCTTGTTACTATGATGAGTAACGACATTAGAATATGGAATTTAAGGGGTACCGGCATATCCATTATTTAGTTCAAAAGATGATTATTAAGACGTTGATTATTGATATTTTTGTCATCTCTGAGCCCATGGTATCGAAATATGACATTCGTACTCATGCTGCCTAATGGACCGGTACGGATGGCCTTATGCTAGTTGTATAGTGGGAAAATGTAGTGACTTTTGAAGCGAGGAGTTCACTATGGTATTCTCGAAGGCTAAAAAATAATAGATTACTTCTATTTCTATTGAATGGTGGGGTTCTACTATCAACATCACTCGTATTAATTTGTGTATATCATTTAATATTATCTTTAAAAAAAAAATAAAGTGAGAGCACATCATAAATTAAAGAAAGAGGACAAAGTGGTAACGCCTTGATGTGTGAGTACTCAAGGGGCATAATGGAGCCTTCGGTTGAAGAAATATATAAATATATATATATATATATATATATATATATATATATATATATATGACAGATGGAGCTTACCAAAGGGCAAGAAAACGGACGATGGAAAATCAATTAACTGAAATTTTAAAATGCAATGCTGGGGACGATCGACAATATGAAATGAAATGTGTTGCTTTCTTGACAGTTGAGAGGCATATTGCTTAGTGAATGGTGTCCAAATCAACAAGTCAAAGAAAATTACACGCAAAGAATATTTTGTAAACAACTTTTTAATCAAATTAAAGTATCCATTATTCAACATAGTGCAAGTCAGCAAAGGTGCCACTTCCAAAATCATGGATTACAGTATTGATAAAGTTACGTGTTGGATTGTTTTGGATCCACAATTTAACATATTGCTGAATAAATTAAGAATCGTGACAAACCTTGTGTTATGGCATATTACGCCCTTTCAACTCAATGGCATCTACTGATTTTTTTTTTTTTTAGTATTTATTTTTTTTATGAATTAACAAATTAATCGAATATTTTCCATACCCAGAAGCATGTTATTTTATGTGTAAATTTTCGAAGCACACCAAAGACTTAGCCCCCGTTCTTCTATAACTTTTAACAAATTTTTACACATTTTAACTCATTCTTATCTAAAGTCAAACCAATTATATCCACATATTTTCTGGGACCCACTGTACTACACAAATCTCCACCACTCAATCCCACTCATTCTCTCTCCTATTTTACATCAAAACTCATAAATACTCATAAATACACATACACTAACACCCACTTAAATTTTATGAAAACGTTCCTCTAAAGGAATTGTGTTAAAATTAAATCTCCAAAGAATTGGAAAACATTTTATATTTTCGCTATTTGCTTCTATGAAATCACTGAGATAGTCATTTTAGCCATTGCAAAATAAATAAATAAATAATAAATAAAAATGAAGACTGTTGAGGCTGAGACGGAAGACACAGCAAGAGCAAATTAAAGAAGAGGGCGTAGATACTTGGGGGGAAAAAGGACCATTTGATCAATAATTTTTCTCGACGACCTTATTTAACCAACAAGTTCAATAATAACTTCTTATCATACGATTTTTTGTAAATCTTCATCTATATCAATGGGCGGAGTTAGGATTAGAGATCGGGGGCGATTATCAATATTCATCACAGTAAAATTTTTAACATAAAAAAACGAAAATTAAATAAGAAATATAATGAACACCGCCATCTTCAAAATTTTTTTTGAAAGAAAATTGAAAGCATAAAGTTAAGAAATAAAATTTAAACGGTCATTTTCAAAATTCTTTTTTGGGTTGCAGTAGGCTTTCTTCGGTCCCTATCTATATCTATCTATACTATCTATAAAAGTGTTTTGAGAGCAAAAAATATTTTTTAACATTTTTACCCTTAAAATTTTTTAGAACTTAATAATTACTTACATCTTCTACACTATATTTAAAAATTTCATGAATGGACAAAATTTAATAATATTATTCAATTTATTAATTATTACATCTAATTAAAGGAATTTTTTCGTCTAATGAAAATTGTAGTTAGGCAAAAAGACATTTTTGATGACACACATGATAAGATTTTTTACATTAGTTCAGTGATGACTTTGTGTCCATCTTTTCAATAAAAAAATCTTTAAAAAATTATAAATACAATCTAACTTCTGACTATATAAAAAAATAAAAGAGCCACCTAGGCACTTTTGACTATATATAAAAATAAAAGAGCCGCTTAGGCAAAATGTTTAGGTGCCAGTGCCACATTTGGCATTATTTTTTAGGGATTAGTTTCTTTATTATTTAATTTATTCGACTTTCCTTATTTGGTGTTGTTTTTCATATTTTACTCTTTTATATGTATTTTATTTTTTTATATGTATCCTAATTTTTGAATTAATTTATATAATGTTATAAAAGTATAGAAACAATAGAGAGAATGAATTCTAAGGAATTCTCAGGAATGAATTTCATTAATAACTGAAGCCCTATTTATAGGAAAACTTCGAATGGCACAATCGTAATTACATAATTTCATCAAGGGTATAATAGTCATTCACATATAATAATTACATCTTTTACCAAATTATTCCTCCACCAAATTATTCCTCCACCAAATTATTCCTCATAATTCATAACCACCAAATTATTCTCAATTATTCATAACACTCCCCCTTGAATGACTATTAATACAAATGTCTTCTTGACTTGTTTGGAGAAAAACCAAGTAAAAAAAACTTCCAAACCGGACAAGGTGATAGCTTGGAGTGGTTATATCGCTCATCAAAACATTGCTCCCCGATGTCTTCCAAATAGTATAGAGTATTCATGTGTCACGCTCGTTAAAACCTTTGTCAAGAAAACCCAAAGGTGGGAAAAAACTTGATCAAGGAAAAGAGCACAACTGCCCGCTTGATTTCATATCTTGAGAATCGATATATTTACTTCTCGTAAATGATTTCAATATCATCATCGCTTTGATCTAAAGCATTAGCTCCATTATAACTTGATCCAATAGATACACTGTATCAATTTTCTCCTATCGTTTCAATATACCATGAATATGCCTCTAAAACCTTATTAGGAAAAACCCAAAGGGAAAAACCCTAATGAAGGAAAAAGAGTACATTATTCATGTGAATACGCTTTAAAGTTGCCTCATTAAAACCTTGCTAGGAAAGCCCAATGATAAAACCTCACCATGGAAAAAGAGTGCAACGCTAGATTTTATACAAGTATGTCTAAGCATTTCAAAATCTTTCATACATTTGTATGAGTATCATATACATTGATTTTATACTCTTCGCTTCATTTAGAGTGCATCAATTTTCTTACACAACTACAAAACATTCACCATGAACACATGTCTCCAAATACACAATTTAAAACATATAAATTCATCGTGAAAAACATGTAAACATATAAGTAAACCTTCATAACTAACTAACACTTAAAATATATCATTTAACATTTAATACTCACTTAATAGGTTATTTCATTCTAGGGCTTAGCTCCTTTAGGTACTTATAAACACGAGCTTAGCTCACCCCGATCCTTTAATTTCCTTTTTGCAGTACTACACACACGATCAGTAATTTAACTTTCATGAGCATGCAACATATAATGACCACCATGCTTATCTTTTAAACTTGAGCAATAGTCATCATCATCTCATCATCTCATAAGTTAAGGATTTCACATTCACCATTTATCATCTTCAATATATCTCAATATTTTCATTATCATTGATCATATGTAGCTACTACATTTTCATATCGTGTCGACACTTTTTCAATTTCATTTCTTTCCCATATCGACATAACTTATCGAGATATCTCATTATCAATCCTCTTGTAGGATTACACAATATAGTTATGTCTATATACTCTTCAAGAGCATATGCCTCCAAGTATTAAGACCATCTTTTATAATTTGCTTTGATATATATGTTTGGGGAAATCTCATAATATCAACGCTTTCAAGCGTGCTAACTTATCAAAACATCTTAATCTGATATATGTGATTGTTCATAGCATCTTTTATGCATCTTTGAACTTCAAGTTCATATTTTAATTGTGAGGATATAACATGATGCATTTCATATATCATTTTCAATCTCTAATACTCCCCTCATGCCGAGAAAATTTAGAACACCAAAACTTATACAAATTGGTATGATTTTAATCATATATGTTCTCATCATTCAAAACTTTAATATGGGAATTTAGACTGCTTTGCATTCTATTCTCGATATCGACAATTTATTTGAGGACTTTAAATAATTTGCAATATAATATCCCACTAGTAAAGATACTCAAATCCTTCAGGATTTATTCAAGTATTGGGATATACATTTACTAGCTTTATCATTAAATCGAAATCGTGCTCATCCCGTGAGCAAATATTTCGTGAAATTTCAAATTACTTAATCATATACACATGTGACTATCTAGTGGATCCATATCATAATATCTAGTAGTCCACATGTAGGATGAGGGCCCATACTTTCATCCTTTATTCCAAATATATTTGGGATTTATTCCCAATATTGGCTTAGTAATGATTTCATCATTTATCGAGAACAATCATTGAAGAATTCCTTTAATTCTTCACTTGAAATATTGATTTCAATAATTATTTAAACCGGGATGGTCACCTGGTTTTGCATAACGAGTATTATTGAACTTCTAGTTCAAGAAATTCTTATATCGATTTCACTAGTATCCTCAGAGATAGTGCTCAATATGATTTATCATAGAAATAATTCACCGACATTATTCCATCATCTTTGGTGACATTATTGTCTACTATCGTCAAACACGAGTTACAAACATACGCATCACATCCGGCTATTATTTAATTCTAAATCGTAGCTCTTACGCTTCATATTATTTATTTAAAATCTGCTCTTATTTCATACGCGTTGTATTATTCTATAAATAAATCATCAAAATTATTAAAAATTCATCCTAACAAGGGTCTATACATTATAATGGATCATATGCTCTCAAATCTTCGAAAATACTATCCATCACTATCGATCAAAATCCTAAAAAGGATTTATCGATGTAGACTGAAAGATTAAGGATGCTAATGAATATGGGTATCCCACAAGATATCCGATGCTTGATTGAAGCAAAGGTTCGATTATCCGGTGAGGTTTCAATTCCTTCTAAATACATGCCCCTGGTATGGGTAAAAGTAGTTTTCAAAGAACGGAGCAAAAAGATTAGGAGGATGCTACAAGTGTGCTCAGTGGACATGTGACACTCGATGTAAATCTGCGGGGTACTTATCCGTAAATCGAGAAGATAAAATAGCATTCATTAAGGATGGATTGAGTAAGGAGCCTTTGGATGATATTCAATGTGCTCTTGAGACACATCCTAGTGGACACGTGCATAAGGTGAGCTAATGGCCTTATGGGGCCAAATTCAAAGATCAACAAACGCTACATGCTCTTGAAAAACTTACTTTAGAAGATCCTGTTAAATTTAGTAGAAAATTTTAGTATAATAATTTTCTCATATTAATATAAGGAAGCTCGATGTAATAACGAAGATCAATGTTTTTCTTGTAATTGTAAATATTGTTTTTCGATTTTAAGATATATATATATATGTATATATATATTATTTTTCAATCACCGAGATATATGTCATTTTCACTTAAAAAAATTTTTCAGATTTTTTTTTCTCTTTCATATTTGTCAAAAAGTAAATAGTGCACTCAATTATAGGTTTGAAAATTTTTCTTTAAATAGAGGATTCATATATCTCTCATGTTCATACATTAAAAGTATAGTGCAAAAAGAGAGATAGGAGTAGAGATGGATATGGAGATTTTAGAATCATCTCATACAAGTCGACCTTTACCTCGCCATATTAAAACCGTATGTATTCTTGGTGGATCTAACTAGTAGGCCATATCCAATATGTGGATATGGCAAACCGTTAGAAAAGAGTTAGGAGACAAGAAATCAATATACTATACGGAGGAAGCAAACAACAAACTTTTAGCTAGACTTATAATGGCCGCAGACAATCATGGGGAATAAGAGTTTGAGTGTAATACCTTTCCATCTAGTTGGATCTAATACTTAATTAGAGCCGCTTCTACCATGGGTCCAAAGCAGGTTGGTGCTAAAGCGCAATCCATCCACAACCGCATGATGTATATGATGAATAATAGTGATGCTTTCATTGTCCTTCCAGCGGCTACAACACACCGGAGGAAATATTCAATATAGCCTCGCTGCATAAAGTGGAATTTTTCTATGTCAAACCAATAGGTTTGTTGAATATTAATAATTTCTTTGATGGCTTACTAGCGCTTTCTAGATCGTGTGTAAATAATAAGTTTATCTCTCATTCAATGAGAAAATACTTATTTCGCTAAATCGTTGATGAACTACTCATCAAATTTCATGCATATGTTCAAGAATGCGGAAGCCTGTGTCCGTCAGTACACTGCATCATCGTGGTTAAAAAGAAATCGGATCCTTTAAATATTTCATTATGAATCCTAATGTTGATGGTAAGGCGAGTTACGAGTATTTATACTTCGACGCATCCCTCATTTATGGATTCAAGATGTATATTCTTTTGCATTTCTATATTTTCGAGTGTTTAATGCCATCTTTTGATATTCTCAATATGTTCCACTTACTGCTTTGTACTTCTTCTCGAGTAATAATAATAATATCATATTGGCTTTATTCAAATACGTATATCTAGTGATTTTGCTTCTTCAAGAGCATTTTATTCTCATATTAATACAATCTCATATCATCGATGAGATTACTTCATATAAGCTTTTCCATGATATATTTTCTTTGATTTATCAACATGGGATCTATTCAAAGATTTTACTTTCAGCTTCATTTATCCAATGGTAACTTCAAGTACCACTTGTTCAATTTTCTCCATTAATATTCGATATATATGGGGAAGTAATTTTATTCTCATCGCTACTACTTGAGTAGTATGATTAGAATATTTGATCAACTACTTTTCCTGGAGGTAGGATTCTATAACCAATCGTAGTATAACCCACCACATTGGAAATATGCACACCAATCGTGGGTATTACCCACCACATTGGAAATATACTCAAACTATAAAGTGCATAAATTTAAATTGCGTAAATTAAATTTCCTCCAATGAGTGGTCGAACCTACCTTTATGGGAATTATTGCAAATAAATATAAATCTACGGAATTTAAATAGCAAGAATTAAATTGCATAATATTTAACTACTTCTTCAGAGTAGGATCTAAGCTTAGTAGAAGGTATTACCCATCACTTAGCATATAAAGTGTAAATATATAAAACCTTTCCGTTTAGTGACGGTTGAACCCATCATCAAGTAGGAGGTATTGCGTAATTAAAATTGCAGAAATAAAGTGCGAGAATTAAATATTGAATCGCTTTACGGAGCAAATTTGTTCTTCTAGAACAAATACTCATTACTTCTACAAGACACACTTTATCCTTCTAGAACAAGTACATTATGTAATTGAACTCTTCGGGAGTTAAAATAATATTCCGATCTTTTAACTCAAATGGACTTCAAGCCATTTTATATAATCAATGGATTTAGAATTTCTTCATAAATATTCTATCCATTTTTCACTGTCGTCAAAATTAGGCTCGGTTTTACCCTAAGGGTAAAATTGTCCATTCCAATCAGAAGGTAAAATTGTCAAAAAATATTTTATCAATGTTTTACGATTGGAAAATTATCTCCTTTCTACTTCAATTTATCAATATCAAAATATTCAAGGATTATTTTGTAACTTTTTCAAAAGTTAGTGTACTGATTTGTAAATTTTGAAAGTTTGATAATAACATATTTCAAAACGAGTTATTACCCTATCAATGTTGGTGTCAAATCAAACTCGTTAAATCGAGTATAATGGAGTCTAGAAAATTTGATTTTGATGATGTATGCTCCTTATATCTCGATAAACGAATGTTATAGTTTAATATATTATTATATTATAAAATCATATGATTTACCTTTTTCCTTTCTCTAATTATTCCAATGGATGAGATTTACTTGCAATCCATTTACGTGGATCTAAAATTCTTTGGACTCCATTCTTCCAATTTTGGGATTTGCATATCTCCAAGCAGTTGTCAGGTAGAATGAGGAATTGTGGGAGAAGTTAATATGAACAAGCAGAATTTTTCGATGATGATTTGCAAAGAGAGAGTTATTTAGGATTGATGAGGATGAATTAATTCATTGGTAATAATCCGGTGACATGATACATCATCTATAAGATTTAATCAGAAAGATACTTCTTTCATCATATTACTCAAATGGCTAGAGACTCGTCGATAACGTGTTATAAAAGTATAGAAACAATAGAGAGAATTTAGAGAGAATGAATTTAAGGAATTCTCGTGAATGAATTTCATTAATAACTAAAGCCCTATTTATAGGAAAACTTCGAATGGCACAATCGTAATTACATAATTTCATCAAGGGTATAATAGTCATTCACATATAATAATTACATCTTTTACCAAATTATTCCTCCACCAAATTATTCCTCCACCAAATTATTCCTCATAATTCATAACCACCAAATTATTCTCAATTATTCATAACATATAATAACTTTTGAATTCTTTATATATTTAGTGTTATATGCATCAATGAAAACGTAATAACAGAACAACGTTACAATTTACAATATCTATTACATTAATTCTGAAAATAAAAAATAACATTTTCTATATACATTTTAATTTTTGGACATTACATTTTGACTACACACACACACACATTCTTATTAACAAAAGTAGAAGTACCAATTTGGCACAGTGTTATGTAGGCAGTGGTTTTCTATTTAAAAAAACCTTTTTACGTATTTAAAAAATTAAATAGAAAAACCTCCTTTTCATTTTTATCATGTTAAAGTGGTAATTTTAAATAATTTTCATGAGTAATGTGCATTGAGCAATTCAAATCGTGAGTAGTTAAATAATTAAATTTATAATGAATAATTAATTAATCAGAAAAGAAATAGAAAATAATAACGTTCATGTCCCATTTCACCATTTTTGAAGCCACTTAAAAAATAACTGTTAAAATTATCATTTTTTTTATATTAAGTACCGCATGCATTAGTGATTTTTTAAAGTTTTTGCTCAATTATTCTGCACAAATTTTTGTTACCGAAAAATCAATATGCAAAGTTTCACCTATAAATATTTTGTATCGATCTCTTATTATTTCAAACAACACGCAATCCACATCGCACATAAATTCTCTAAAACTTAATATTCAAAAATCTGTATTCAATAACATCATATCATTGCTTAGCTACTTGAATGATATTGATGATAAAAATTTTCGAAAAAATTTTAATAGAAGCATTTCTTTTTGTTCAAATAAATATTGTTTAAATTTTAATATCAAATATTTTGTTATTATCTAAAATCATCAATTATGACAACTAATATGAATTTCTTTTTCTTACAAGATAATGATTGGAATCAAAATTTGTAAACCACTATTGAAATATACAATATTATATATATTTTGTTATTTTTGTTATGAATGAATGTTGTTTTATATAAATAAACCATCTTAATCGTCTGGTGTATCGGATGGGCGTAATATTAGTAATTATTAAATTTTGACCATTCATGATCTTTTTGAATAGTGTCGAAGATGTTTTCAAAACATTTTTCGCCATTAAGAAATTTTTATAGTGTAATATTGAAACAAAAATAGACAAAGATTACCACATAAAAGTTACAACAACATGATTTGTCGAAATCTACATGAAGTGAGACGACAATAATATAGAATTGTCACTTCATAGGACTTTAATATTTCACACAGTGGTAATTGATTGTGTCAACCTTTAAAACTCATAGAACCATTAAGAAAAAAAGGGGATATGTTTACCCCTAGCACCAAAAGAGTTGATACACAACAATGCTATTGGAAAATAGGTGATTGGATGAATGACAAATTAAAGCTTTCAATCTGAAAGTGAAAAGCTATCCCACATAGGAAAAACAAAGAGATATGGATCAATTTATAAATGATCATCAATTTGTGACGTGTAACTATTTTTACATAGAGCATCTTTTGTGGCCTACGAGCCTGTAGTTGGGGATGCAAATCACATATTGATTTTCGCACAAGCTTTAGGATTTGTGTGCGAGCATGACCTATGAGCACTAATGTCGCACCCAAAATGGCCTCTAAGTGCAAGCCAGAGTTTTGCAAACTTCAATTTTCGATTTTCGTTTTAATTTCAAACTTAATGGCAATATTGCAACAGCCATGTTGGGCTAAATGATGCCTTGGCCCTTTTGGGCTTATGTGACTAATGAGCTTGACTTTGGGCCGAAGTTGCTGATGGCTCAAAGTTGTAGTTGGGCTTCATTAGTTAGCCTGTTTGGACTTGATCTCAGCAGATTATTACTAGGGGTTGACTTTTTTATAAAGGCTTGACGGCTTCATTCTTTAGTAGAACAAGACTTCTTATTCCCTATGTATTCTCTGTATACCTTGTTCTAGAGTTTAGGACTTGATGTTTTATACTCATTGAGAACCAGTGTGTGAGACAGAGAGAGAGAGTTGAAAGAGGAGTGCGATTGTTCTTTGTAAAACCTTGCTATCGGTTGATCTCTAGTGCAATCCTTAAGCAATATCCACAATCTGTGGTGCCCAACATAGACGTAGCCAATTTTGTGAATTGTGGGGCCGAAGGCCAAACAAATCCGTGTGTTCCTTTTATTTTTGCGTTCTCATGTTTTTATTCATTTAAAAATCATAACAGTTGGTATCGAGCAATAGATCTGAGTTTTAGAGTTTTTCATTGATTTGTTTTTTGGGAGTTTTCAAAAAAAACTTAAAAATAAAAAAATCAATTCTGAAATTTCATTTTTTAAGTCCAAAATTTCTTTGAAAAGTGAAAAAAACAGGGATGAATTTTTCTCTTTTCTTCAAGTCTGAGAACAAAAAATAGAAACTTTTTCTCAAGAATGTCATCTAGATCTGAGTTTTAAAAGAAGTCTTTTATAAAAGATCTATGATTGCAAAGTGGAGATCTAAAAGTTTCATCCCTAAATCCTTCGAAACCATCATCCTCTACTGGTGATTGGCCCGATTTTTTTTGAGATCGTGGTTTTTAGATCGGTGGGCTTGGCGTTATCAACGAATTGGGGTTTTTTTCGATGGCGGTGGAGTTCTGTGATTGGGGTTTTTTGAGGTTGCCCGACGGTTGAAATCTAAAATCGGTGGAGTTTTGGGTATTTTCCAATTTTCCAACAGTGACGTTTGATTTTCGATGAAGTTCGAAATCGGTGGTGTATTTCTATTTGCACTAGTGGTTCTGAGTTTTTCAATGGAATAGTTGACCGATCGAGTACTGCTGTTTGTAATCGCTAGTGAATTTTTGTGTCTGTTGTGTTGACCGAGCCATGATCGGAGGTGACTCATTAACCTCTAGGTTTGATTTCTTCATTGGTCTATTTGATGAGGTAACATCTGACCATTTACTCCTTTCGATTGGGATTGTTCGCTGGTTTAGTGGTCCATTTTGACTCCAAAATCCCTGGTGTATGGTTCTTGTCATGGATCCTTGAAATCTTTCGGAGTCTGGAACAAAGCCAATCCGATTTTGAGTAAGTGTGAGAGGTGCTTTGATAGCCTGGAACTTCTACTGCTTGAGTTTTGTGTGCCTATCGTTTTCTGTTGGTGACATTGTTAGACAGTAGTGGCACTATAGAAATTTCTCTGCATACATTGCATCTTTTGGGTTTCTAACTGAGTATAACTCTGTCTTTGTGAGTTATTTGGTTTAGTTGCCTGAATTTCTTTTGCAATCTTTAGCTTTGACTAGTGCTGTGCATATTGAGGTGGAGTCTTTATTGCATTTCAGTTGAGCTGTTGATTTTGTTTCATTCACTTGTGTGATTGTGATTATTAGATGAGATTGCATTGATCATTTGTGTGTTGGCCTCTTGTGACATTTGTTTTTCGAGTTGTTGAGTAGTCCTTTCATTTAGGTTGTGTTAGCATCCACACAAAAATACATTTTAATACATTTTTTTCAAATTTCAAATTTAGTCAAACAAATCACATCCATATATTTTTCCACTTATTAAATCTCCACCATCCAACTCTATTCATTCTTTCTCTTCCTACTCATAAAAATACATTAAAACCCATCCGCTAACACCCTCTAAGTGACTATTTGTTTTAAAGACTGAGTACTTGAGAAGTTTAAAATCCATTTTTTAAGTTGAGAATGAGTGCTTGTAACTATCCTTTGAAAATAGTCTTCAAAACAGTGTTTTTTTCAAAAGGCTTTTTAAAACTAGTGTTTGTGTTTTAAAATCAAAATGTCTGCCATTAAAATTGTGTTGGGTATTTTTGATCGTAAGGGTGATTTTAAAATATGGTCACAAAAGATGAAAGCACTACTTATGCAAATCATGTGTCATAGGGCGTTAGACAACTCATGGTTAGAAGGCACAACAGATAAACAAAAGATAGAGGGCGAGGAAGTTGCTTGGCGTACTGTATTTTTGCATTTGTCTGATGATGGTATTCGCAAGATAGGTGACACTAAGACATCTGCACAATTATACAAAGCACTTGACACTCACTATGCCACTAAGTCCATGCCTAATAAGTGTTTTATACTTAAGTAGTTCTTTTTTTTTAAGATTAATATTTCTACTGATCTTGATGAGAATTTGAATGTGTCTAAAAAGCTTGCTGTTGACTTAAGTAATGCAGGTGAGACAATTTCTGATGACCAAAAGGCATTTGTCTTGTTAAATTCTATCCCTGATAAATACAGTGATGTTAAGAATGTTTTGGAATATGGTCGAGATGGTTTGACTATTGACATTATTGTGAACGCATTGACAAACAAACAGCTAGAGTCGAGGGCTGTTGGGGGCACTTCTCAATACGAGAATGATGACGTAATGTATTCCAATGGTCAAGGTGGAGCTTGGCATTCTAAGAGTGGGGATAAGAATAAGAGTAACAATGGTAAGAAAGAAAAAGGTAAATGGAAAGGAAAGAACAAGGGGGGAAGAACAATGGTGAAAAGAAAGAATATGAATGCTATGGTTGTGGAGACAATGGGCATTTCATTAGAGATTGTCCAAAGAAGAAGAGGGATCTGTGGGACAAGTACAATGGAACTGTGGCATGTGCGTTTGATGGCGGATATGATGAGGGACAGGTGTTGTAAATGGCCTCCTGTATCGTGTCATTTACATTTTAAATTCTGTTTCAAATCCTTGTTTAAGTTTTATTGAGTTGGTCAACAATTACTAATTGTGTGTTTTTCCAAGTATAAGAGTGATGATGTGGATTATGATGAAGGTTCTTGAATTCCACTAGAGAAAAAGACCAAGGCAGCAAAGTGGAGATTGTTGGGCCAAATACTGCCTTGTCCCTTTTGGGCTTATGTGACTAATGAGCTTGAGTTTGGGCCAAAGTTGCTGATGGGCCAAAACTGTAATTGGGCTTCATTAGTCGGTTTGTTTGGAGTTGATCTTGGCAGATTATTTGTTAGATTGTCTTTTTAATGTTTTAATTTCCTAATTTCTAGTGTGTTTTTATTATATTTTCACATATTTTTACTAGTTCTTACTTACTTTTTGTATTAGGAGTTGTAAAGAGGTAAAAATGATAAAAATGATGAAAAATCATACTTCTTGAAGATGAAGGATCTCGTGGCAATTCTAAAAGCTTTCTCCTCGTATTGGCATTTCCAGATGACCATTGTGCTAGTGGAAATATTTGGGAGTGGAGAAATTAGGAGAATCATTTTGCTAGTAGTGGAGACACAATAACGCTCCATCATTAAAGGAAAAGACAAGCATGATGATTATGTCCATTATCATTACACTTTTTTTCCCTTTTTGACTTGCTTTTTGGCTATGGTTGGATGAGTTCTATATATAAAGGTTACGTTGGAGCTTGAGCAGTGCACATGTAGAGGGGAAATAAATATACAGTGAGACTAACACATGCGATACTAGAGTGAGAACAAAACACATATTATAGAGAGTTTGTAGAGATAAACAGCTTTCAAGAATGGGGTGCTATTGAAGAATTTTGAAGAGCAAAGGAAATGAGAAAATACCGAAGGAAAAACATATCAACTCTTTGAAATCCAATTATGTATTTATATATTTTCTCTATTATAGTTCTCGTATTTAAATTTATGTGTAGCTAACTTTTTATACTTGGGACGAACAATGAATCCTCTTTGTGAACTCTAGTATTACGTTATTGGATTTAATAGTACGTAATTAATTTTTTGTTAATTTTATGTTGTTAAACTTAGAAATTTATCTTTTTGATCAATTGATAAATTATAAATTGGTTTGTGTCGGATTTGAGAAATGAAACACAAATTAGAATAAACAACATAGAACATTAATTTAGATAAGATTTAGAGATAAACTTATGGTTAGTGCAATCTTTAAGTGAAGTTTCGACGTAACCTATTTGAATTTGTTATGTGAATGCGTTCTAGAGGGTTGATAACGAATTTATTTAGAGATAAATAAATTGGCCTAATATGATAGATTTATTTATCATCAAGAGAGGTAAATATTTATTTTAGTAAATTCATTCGTTGACGAAAATAAGATCACTACTTGAATCTAATTACCCATACTAGAGGAATCAAAGTTGGTGGAATTGTGAGTCCCAAGTCTTGTAAATCCCATCGTCGTCTATTTATATATTGCAAATATTTAATTCTTTTAATATAGATTTTATTTAGTTTATATATTTAATTTGTAAGTTTTTTTGTTTATTGAAAATCAAAACAACTATCGAATCGTCTTTTCAAATAAAGTACAAAATTAATCATTTTAATAGCTAAATCCAGTCTCTGTGGGATCGATACTTGGGCTTAAAAATCTGTTTTGCTACTTGTTCGATCCGTCCACTTGCGGAAATGATTTCAACACATTCTCACAAGAACATTATTACTAGGGTTGACTTCTTTATAAAGGCTTGAGGGCTTCATTCCTTAGTAGAACAAGACTTTTTATTCTTTGTGTATCCTCTGTATATCTTGTTCTAGAGTTTGGGTCTTAATATTTTGTACTCATTGAGAACGAGTGTGTGAGACAGAGAGAGAGAGAGAGAGAGTTGAAAAAGAAGTGCGATTTTTCTTTGAAAAGCCTTGCTATCGGTTGATCTCTAGTGAAATCCTTGAGCAACATCCACAATCTGTGGTGCTCAGCGCAGACGTAGCCACTTTGGTGACCTGCGAGGCCGATGGCCAAACAAATTCGTGTGTTCCTTTTATTTTTGCGTTCTCGTGGTTTTATTCATTTAAAAATCATAGCAAGCAAAGTAATGTAAATGCTGAGAATTTGAATGGTGTAACGTCTAGGTTGGAAGCCTAACCGTCTTTTGTGCTCAAATGGCTACAAAAGGAGGTTGCAGCTCAAGAGGAAAGTCTGGAAGCTAATATTGCAGCTCCTCTCTTCGCCTATAAGATCCAACATTTCCCCTGCTTTTGAGAATGTGCACACTCACACGGAAAAAATCAGTCCATTCTGCTCGGCATTCTCTACTTTGTTCACATTCCCGCTCGGTTGTGGTGACACTATTCGAGCATCATTTCAGTTCGACTGCAACAACACAAAGCACTTCATGTTGTACCTCTTGTTCAGGAGCGAATTTGCTTTAAGGTAGATTGCATTCCATGAAAGTCTCGACACTATCGATTTTGTATCTTTTGCTCAATTCACATCGTCGAATTATATTGTTTACATATTGCTTGTTCTCCAATTTATTTAGCGCACGTCTTTTGTCCGACAAATGCATCATTTGGTATTTATTAGATTTTCGACTGACATCATTATAATTTCATAGGTTATAGTAAAATTGGTAATTTTCACATTGAGTCCTCACCTATTAATTTTGCCAGAAAATCATTTCTACTATTTTTGCTAACGCAGTCCTACATAAATATTGTTATTCGACATTTTAAATCAGTTTTCAATTAAGTGATGAAGAGCGATACATGTAATTTATAATTTAATTTAATGCCACTCATTCTACTGAGTGAAGGCTTGGCCATCTGAAACTTGTGTGAATACGCAAATCGTTCTCTAGGACAATTTCTTCCAATTTTTGAATATTAATTTCTTCCAATTTATATTTAATTGTAAATTTTCTTTGTTTTATCAGCAATTTTTACATTTCATCCTAAATGGGTATCCTTGTCATTCTACATGAACTTATCAAATGGATGTGAACTGTCTACATGGAAAAAGTAAACATTTCACGAAAAGATTTTCCAAGCTTAAAGTTAAAACAAATAAATTAATTAAATTAAATTAAAGATAGAATTTTTACGAATTCTAAATATTCAAAACCTAGTGTAAAAAATACTTTTATAGAATTGACTAACTTATTCCAACCACATGCAAAACACGTATTGTTCACTAGTTGAAGTGAAGTTTCTAGTATAAAATGTGGGATTAAGACTTCACATTGACTTTTTTCTTCCTCTCCAATTGTTAGAAGGTGGACTCCGTCACTCAGGTCGAAGACTATTAGCCTCTCAGTTGCTACTTGACTTCAAATCCGCCAATTACTTGGGCTACTAAACCCCCTTTTTTCCCTTGGAAAAATGCACTCTTTTATCAGTTTTTAAAGTTTAATATTTAAAATTCAGGTCAAATGAACTAATTTTTTTTTTTTTAAGGAACTACCCTAACTTGAAAATCCAAGTTTGGGATAGAATTTATTAATATCAAAAGATTACAAGAAGGGAGGTTTAAACCAAACCTTCAAATTAAACATTACAATCCATGAGCACCAATAACTATCAAAATCAAAACTCAATGTGTTATCTGTCTAATATTCGCAAGACCTAACATATCAAGATGCAGAATGCCTTTAATCTGACCTTTAATTCCATTACAATGAACAATAGAAAAGACTTCTTGTCATAAGCTAATGAGGCAAAATAATCTGTAGCAGAATTTCCTTCTCTGTGGATGTGAGAAAATCTAACAATCATCAGCCATGCAAGTGCTCGAATGTTCGCCAAGAGGTATTGAACTTCCCAAGGACCAATAGTTGATGAAGAACTTAGCTACATTGCTGTTTGAGAGTCTACCTCAGCCCACACTTGATCAATGCCATGGCTGAAACATAGGAGAAGTCCTTTGTATATGGCGCGAATTTCAGCATAAGTGATAGTATACTCCCCCAAAAATTCATGAAAATCCCATTAACTTTCCTTTATCATCACGAAGTAGGCCCCAACCCGTAGCTTGGAAGTTAATGTCACTGAGCCATCTATGTTGAGTTTAAAGCAACCCGGACAAGGTTTATCCCATTTGATCATTCTAAGCATGACATTCTTAACAGTATAAAGTTTGAAGCCAGCAGAAATGAGCCTCCTAGTTAGAAAATCAACTCTCTTAATTGTAGACACCAGAGAAGGCTTATTTCCCTCAAACCTGGCTTTATTTCCCTCAAATGAACTTAATTTAAAATATAAGGTTTGCGATTTTACTGAGAATTGGCTCAGTAAAAATCTAGGCGATCATAGAGCATAAATATATTTTTCTTTTCAAAATTTCTTCGAAAGGAAAAAATTGCTGGAAACTAACAGATGTAACCTAGAATGCCTCAAAGGTCACATATGTAGTGGAAAAACGACAGGTTAAATTTGGCTCATCGAAAAATGCTATATATATTATATGCCCAAAACAAACACTGTATGCGAATTCTACGCCTAAAACACTTAAAACTTTATCCCAGTAATTAAAATTTATGTGTAATGCATAATGCAATCATTACAAAATCTTTGTAATCTATTACACAACATTTGTAATCTATTAAAAAAAACTATGTGTGGAAACACTTCTATCTAAATTCAGTGCATGCTCTGTGCTATAGCTTCATAATTTAGAAATTATATTACAAATTAAAATTTAAACAACAAAAAAAAAAGAACAAACTTCAGATCAAATCTGAGAAACGTCTAGATTATAACGGTGATTGCCCAGAACAAATCGGGGCAATCACGCAATATGTCTAAAATTAGGTCTCATGTGATTGCAAATATATTCATGTCACCTTATTTTTGTAATACCGAACTTAAAAACCATGTTTAGTCTAATTCCTCTTTTGGAAGATTAGACCGGACACATTTTAACTTTTTAATATTGCAAAAGTGTCTGACTAATTTTATTTATTTGAAAAATACATTCCACCTCCCAAAATAATGTCTTCTTAAGTTGGAGCAGATGCCTTACACCTTGTTCTGAAGAGTTAATGGAGTTAATCAATCGCCTAAGCCTTCCCTCGGCTTTGCTTTAATTCACAGTAACTTTGTGATATACATGAAGAAAACAGAGATATTTATTTCTAAGGCCAAATGGGGCGAGATTTACTAGTTACTAGAAACGTGGACTCGTAGGAGCAGAATATATAACAGGAATAGAATGCTATTAGCAAAAGAATTGAATAAAAAATGGTAGCTCGATACCATTAAGGAATCTCGATTTCTCAAGTGTTTAGTTTAATTACTTCTTTCCACCATCTTTCTTGTAAGTGTAATGTTTTGCATCTGTGGATTTGATTTCTTTGTACAAGCAGAAATGCAGTTTGAGCTTGATATTTGGATTTAGAATTGTGCACACAAGCAGCTCGTGCTCGATGAAATATTGCCTGATTTATTTGTATGATTAATTTAAATAATATATCAATCTTTGACAAATATATAGAGCAGCTGGCTAATCTCTAAGGTTAGTTGATGCAATTGATGTTGATAAAATTTGATCCAAAGCAATGACACAAGATGGTTCTTGCTCTATGAGGATAATATTATTATCATTTACATTTTTTTTTCTTGCAGTGAAACGGATAATTTTCCATCCTAATTATATTCAACTACAAAATCTCTCTATTCAAAAATGGTGTATTCTCACTGGCATTGTACATATATCAAATGAAATGCTCAATTTGCAAATCTATGAATCTATGGTGTATTTCTTAGCCCTAACCACTGCCTTGTTCTTTAAAGGATAAAATTTTGTTTATTGGAATTGTGTATAAATTCTGTGGTTGAAAATGAGAGATAGTGTATTAAAAAATATAAAATAATTACGTGTGTGGTTGAAAAAGAGGAAAGAGAAAATTGTTTTGAAAATTATTATGAAAAAAACAAGGCCGTACAACTGCTTGATCGCAATATTATACTGATTTTTCTCTTTTCTTTTGGAGACTTTTGTGTGACTTTTTTAACCTGTTTTGTGAATTTTTAACTAGTTGTTTTTTTTAATATGTTTGTGACTTTTTCTAACGCAGTTTTTATAGCTTTTTATGTATAACTTTTTAAAACCTATTTTGCTACTTTTTCTAAACTTTTTGTGACATTTTTAATCAATTTGTGTTTTTATTAAACCCGCGTGTTACTTTTTTGAAGCCCATTGTGACTTTTGGAAAGTGACTTTTTAATTTATGTGTCATTTTTTTAAATATTTTGTAGCACTTTTAATGTGTGAGGTTTTTTAATTTTTTTCTTTTGACTTTTTCACGTGCAATATTTAAAATCCACTTTTTACCCTTTTAACGTGTTTGTGACTTTTTAATCTACATGTCACTTTTTAATATTTTGTAACTTTGTTAATTCGTGTGTGGCCACTTTTGTTATTTTTATGACTTTTTTGTATGAAACTTTTTTAAAACCTCATTGTTACCTTTTAACATACTAGCCTTTTCACCGGTGCATTGCACGGGAGTGAATTTTCCAACTTATATTACTTTTTGGTGGTAGAATAATTGTCAACCAAGGTGTGTTCCCTTATGATTCGCTTTGTCAAGTCTCAGTCAAAAATTAATGCTGGTTGAAGGACCTAATCGACGCTCAAAAAAAATCAAATGTTTCTAGAAATTTCGACAAAGTTTTCCCTGTAATTGTGACATATCAATCCTGCAAATATCCAAGTAAAAAGCAAACCAAATTCCACAAAAAAATAACAAATACACATAAACACAAACACTAATTGATGCTTTCAAATCACGAATATTAAAGTACTCTCACTCTAGAAATAACTCATACTAAGGCAATCACTTGTCATACCACACAAGCCAAACTTCTATACCATATATTGAACTTACCCATAAACTTGCACCTTACGCCCTTCAAAACTGTAAAAATTGGCAGACACACTATTGATGTTGAGATATAATTCATTATTTCCAACAAAAATACAATTGAAAATTGAGAACGCAAATTGGGTTACCTTTCGTGGATGCATCGTGGATAATATAATCACATCACCAATATAACTTCGAGAACAAATGGAGGCAAACATTATTCCTAGAAAAATATAAGAGCACAAAATTCTCGCCAAACCAAAAAAGTTTTATCCCCGTCCACACCCAATCGTGATTATGTCATCAGAAACATGAAATTGTATTAGTGATATTTAATTTTTTCAATAAACCCCTTCTATACATACTAAACACGTATATTAACACATTTAGTATAAACTCACTCATTTGACAAATTAGGTATATTAACATATTTTTTTAACTTATCAATTTAGATCTTTATTTTCAATAATTTAAATTATATAGCATTTTCAATGTGGTTGATAAAAATATTCAAAACCTTTATATTATCTTGATCAAATATTGAATGATTTTGATATCACATTTAGATTAATTTTGATAATATGATTAATAATTAAATCACTTAGTCAATGATCCTTAAAAATTAAAAAAAAAAAACCAAATTGAAAAAAACTGTTATAAAAATTATTTATTATGAAATCTAATGTCCATTTATATATATAAAAGATAAGAAAATTAAGTCAACTATGCTGAATTTCGATAAATCAATGTAAACAATATATTTGTAGTTTATTTAGTTTCGTATCTTTATTGTAAATCATAATTTTGAATATGATGTGATTTGTAACATTTAAAATTGTAATATTTAATTATATGTCATCTACAATTATTTTTTAAGAAAGCGTTAACATGTGAAAATGATTGTTCAACTCTAATATCGGTAACTATAGGTCAAATTGCCACCATCACCAACTCAAATTGCCACAATTGCAAAACTGCAATAAGTTAATTAAGCATTAATAATTAATCAACTCACTGATAATAAGATGTAACGCCCCAATTGTAGAAATCCAAAAACTTATAAGTGATAACATCATTTTATTTAAAAATATGGAAAAAGATAACTTAATTTCGAAAAAACATTTTTCTTCCCCACAACAATTTAATAAATATAACGCCCCGAATTCGAAAAACTCGAAACGTTAGTTCTTTTTCTAAAACTATATTTATTTATTTATTTTTATATATATAATATTAAATGCGGAAATATGAGAAATATTAAAAAAATGTGGAAGTTTATATAAAAATATAATTAAGATGCGGAAATTCGGTTTAAATAGCAACGATATAGAGTATCTTATAATTATTTGATCTCTAATCGTTCAAAATGTCTAACTTAAGATGCTAAGTAGTTCAAAAGGTTTGAAACGACATAATCCAATACAACAGTTTACTCGAATAACAACGGAAAAGACATATCTTATTTAATAAGCTTAGATAGAGCTCCCATGACTCGCCACGCCTCCGGACTCCTCAATCTGTAAGAAGAATGAAAGGCGTGAATATTTAAATAATACTCGGTAGGCTCTGCGCAAGTTAATCATCTATACAAATATATAAGGCAAATAGATATGTAACCTCTGTAATATAATACCCGAAGGCAGCTATAGGCCCGAAGGCAAGTAATTTTCCCGAAGGCAACTCTGGACCCGAAAGCAAGTAATTTGCCCGAAGGCAACTCTGGGCCCGAAGGTAACTCTGGGCCCGAAGGAAAGTCTATTACATACTAAAGGCACTCATATAGTACATATTATTAACTATAATTGCGCGATAAATAAAAGTGAGTCTTTTAAGCCTACCTGAAGTATCTCTCGAGTTTTGAGCCTACTAAGAGGTGAAAATCAGTCCTTTAGCTGTTCGTACGCCTCGTCTAGTCAATAATGAGTTTAATTTATGTTAATATTCTTAAATATAAAGTATCTATAAGGAATATAAAAGTTTGTGGACCAAAATAGAAAGAATATAAAACTTTGAGGGTCAATTTGAAAGAATTTAATAGTTTGAGGACCTATTATGCAATAAAAGTGAACTAAAAATATTTTGGGCTCATTTAGAAGATTTTTAAAATATGAGGGACTAATATGCAATTAAATTTTGGGGGTTAAATTAAATAGGAAAAAGAAATTGAAGGGTTAAAAGTGAAATAAATATTTAGGGGTCAAATTGCAACAATTGAAAGTTAGGGACTTGAAATTACATAAAATTTGAGGGCTCATTTAAATAAAATAAATAAGATGGGGGATCAAATCTGTAAATAATGTTGAGGGACTAAATTGTAGCAATTAAAAGCTTGGGATTTGAAAATTAAATAAAACTTGGGGACCAACTTAAACAAACTAAAGAGGATGAGGGACCTGTCTTGCAAATCCGGATTTAATACATGGATCGGGCCGGGTCATCTCCTCCTCAACCGACTATCTCTCTCTCCCGTCGGCTCTCTCTCGTTCTCTCAGTTTCCGGTGGTTTGGCCCGCGAAAAGGGCGGCGAAGGTGGAGTTGAGGGTGGTGAAGCTAGTGGTGAAGTCAATTTGAAGAAATATTGAGCATTTGGGAAGAAATTGAAGTTAGAACACTAAAGGAAAAATTTGGGTAGTTTCAAAATTCGATCGATTCTTCAAAAATTTTCGAAATTAAACTATACTACGATGTTTTAGGGAGCTAGAGGAAAGTGTAGATATGATTTTTGTGTTGTGAAGTGGTTTTTTTTTGGATGTGGTGATTTTTTGGCCGAGCTTTTATGCGTGTATGTATGTATGCATATGTATATATCCGTGTGTATATGGGCGTGTGTATGTGTGTTTGATGGAGATGACGGTGGATGATGGAGGTCGTGGTGGTGGCGGCTGTGGGAGGTGGTGTTGCCGGTGGTGGAGTGGCGGTTGAGCTGGTCGTGACGGTGGAGTAGTAAATACGTGTGTGTATCTGCTGTGTGTATGTATGTATATGTTCTAATTACCATAGAAATCAAATGGAAAAATACAAGAAATAGATTGTAACAAGATAAATAAAATCGACAATAGTTAAAAATAGAAAAGGAAGATGAAAAGTTAAGAATCTTACCACTTGGGAACTAGTTAGATTTGTTGAATGGAAATGAAGATGAACTTGAAGATGCAAATTATGGAAAGTGGGGAAAATAGTGAGGTTATGGTTTCTAAAAACAACTTTAACTTGTATAAATAGGGTAAAAAACTAGGTTACTCCTCCAAATGGGCTTTCTTATAGCATAAGAAGTAAAATTTGGACCTTAAACGGGCCTATAATTGGGTTTAAGGTAGGTATTGGATCGTTATTAAATAAAAACTAAATTTTAGGGACTAAAACGAATAATTTCTAAAGTTTGGTCCTCAAATGTAAATTGAAAATAAATAAATGTTTTATAAATTATTATTTTTACGATTTTAAATAATTTAATATAGTAGTAAATTACATAAAATTTAACTAGATGAGCGTACGCTGTTTAACTCTATAGGTGAAGTTGTAGCGACACGTTTGAGATTTTACTTTAATTAAATATTTTAATTTAAGGAAATTCGTGGTCACTACTACCTTAAAATAATTCCGTCCTCGAAATTTAAACTTACTTGATCTATAAAGTTCGGGTATTTGGATAGAATTTCTTCTTCTTTCTCCCATGTTGCCTCATCCTTGCAATGACTATTCCACGTAATCTTAACTAGAGGAACTCTTCTGTTTCTCAAGACATGGACCTTTCGATCTACGATGGTCAATGGTGTCTCTTGATATGAAAAATCCTTCTGAATATCCAAAGGTTGAAAGTTCACCACATGACTTGGATCATGGACATGCTTCCTTAACTGTGAGACATGAAATACATTATACACCGATGAAAGTTCGGGTGGAAAAGCCAAGCGATAGACTACTTTCCCAACTTCTTCTAGTATTTCGAATGTTCCAACGAACCGTGGTCTCAACTTCCCTTTCTTCCCAAAACGTATGGTGCCCTTCATTGGAAACACCTTGAGAAATACTTTCTCTCGAATCTCAAACTTCAAGTCCTTTCTCCTCTTATCGGCGTAGCTCTTCTGTCTATCTTGAGCGGCCTTGATCCTCACTCTGATCTTCTCTATAGCCTCGACAGTTTTCTCTACCATTTCTGGTCCCAAAATCTTCCTCTCCCCAACTTCATCCCAATAGATCGGCGATCGACACCGTCGCCCATGCAATGCCTCATAAGGTGCCATCCCAATCTTGGCCTAGAAACTGTTGTTGTAGGCAAACTCTAGAAGTGGCAAATGAGTTTCCCAACCTCCGGCTAAGTCTAAAACACATGCTCTCAACATATCCTCCAATATCTGAATGGTACGCTCAGATTGACCATCCGTCTGGGGATGGTAAGCGGTACTGAATCTAAGCTTCATGCCCATAGCCATCTGTAAACTCTCCCAAAATCTCGAGGTGAACCTCGGATCTCGATTTGAAACAATGGACACAGGTACCCCATGTAGTCGAACAATCTCTCTAACATATAATTGTGCCAACTTTTCGATGCTGAGAGTCATCCTAACTGGTAGAAAGTGTGCAGATTTCGTAAGTCGATCCACAATCACCCATACGGCATCATGTCCTCTCGAGGATCTTGGTAGAGCCGTCACGAAATCCATAGCAATCTTCTCTTTTGAAAACAATATTATCTTTACGATTTGTGCTCAAGTGACCCTTTCTACTTAACTAAAAACATCAATCGCCTTTCGATCATAACATATCGTGCTCCTCATAGCAAAGCCTTAATAACATCGCATACGTTATCACTTAGATAACAATAATCGAGTATGTACCTCATAGTTAGTTCGTAATAACCGAAAGGGCCTCGTTATCATCTATGTAAATTCGTTTGAATTACAAATAGTACAACCCAAAGAAATTTGGCAACAATGTCATAATCGTAACCCTTTCTTTTCTTTCCAAGTTTTCAATTCTCGAATTCCAAAATCATTATGACTCGTCAAGTTCCAACTATATATGGGCCACAAATATTTTCCCTGAATATATCCTCCACTATCAAAATCCCTTGAAATGTGATTGTTACCCAATCCAATAGTCATCTCTAGATAGAAGTGGGAGTAATTTTGTGAAAAGTCGATGGAACATTCATTAATTTGAACTCAAGAGTTTCAATAGAAAAATAAAATTTTGTCAAATTGTTTCTTCACAAGAATTTGTTTGAAAAAGCAAAAGTTTTAAAAATTTCTTTTTATTCTTCTCACAATGGGACACATCATTTAAACACAAGACATTTAAATATCATTCCATCCTCAATGGAAAGCCAAAGAAAACGTCATACTGTTGCTTTGCTTATGCTCAAAACATTCTCACTCATCAAACTAGAAATTCAATAAAAATTCTAACACAGCCTTATAATAATAATCTCAATGTTGAACACGATTTTTCGAAATTGAACTCTATCTCTTTCGTAATAATAAATGTGTTTTGAATCAATCGCAACTTCAGAAATTTCGAAAATAAATGATTGATCAACCCGGAGAGGATGGTGAAAGTCGATTGAAAACTTGGAAATGGTTTCGTGAGCTTGCATTAAAATATTCTCATTTACATCATGTATGGCTTCAATGTTCTCAAGAACAACTCTCTCATCAATACGTCAAGTACAATCCTCAAACGTTCCGATCCCCATGCCCATCAGAATCCCTTTAATAGATCAATATGTCATCAATAAACACGATGACTAAATTGTCCAAATACTGGTGAAAAGCTCAATCCATTAAATCGATGAACACTATAGGTTCATTCATGAGACCAAAGGGAATCACTGTAAACACATAGCCCCTATCGTGATCACGAATCTGTCTTGGTATATCGTCGCTGACCTTCAACCGTGTTACCGATTTCAAATCAATCTTCCGTAAAACCAAGCACCCTTCAACTGATCAAACAAATCGCAATTGGGTAGAAGTACTTATTCTTTATTATCAACTGTGTAGAGTTCTCTATAATCAATGTACATCCTCATATTGTCATCCTTCTTCTTAACAAATACATGTGCTCCCTATGGAGACACACTTAGTCGGATGAAACCTTTCTCGGGCAATTCCTCCAACAGTACATAACCTTAACCTCACATTTCAAATCCTCATGTCCCAAAATCCAAATAGATTTTAAAACCAATCACACTCTCAAAATCAGCTACATCCTTAAAATCAAAATCATCATACAATCACATTTTATATAGTTAATCCTCTAAATCCAAATCGATATCCTCAAAACTCATTTCATAAAAAATTATATATGAATTCTTCAAAATCTCTCCCAACCTCAATCTAGCAAAATTCGTCAAACTTTGTCATTAGAAGTTCCCAACATAATATATATATAAACATGCCACCCAAACATGCCACCTAAATACCTTTAACTTCAATTTATACAATTTGAACTGATTCACCACTAATCAAGTCCTCCATATTCAACATTAAAAACAATTCAAATCAACCTTTAACATTTAATGCTCAGTATAAAACCCAAAAATCTAAAGCCATAGGTTCTACTAATTATCCTCAATCTATAATCTTTAATCTCAAATTGTTTTCCGTTGAGGGTACGATAACATGTAAGTATAAATTTTACAAAGTTCACTTTGAGGATAAAATAGCATATTTGCGACCCAGAATGCAGACGATGAGATATATACATTTTCTATTGCATTAAAACTTCATAACAATGCAATGCAACAATCTCACCTCGAATGCACAAAATCAAATCAACAATGTCGATGATCAACTAGTATCACACACACGATATATTCGTGAATACGCTTACTTGCCTTATCTTTTTATCCTTTTCACGAAGAATTTCGGTATATCTAGCACAACATAGGTCAATTCCTTCTTAATCGGGTCTGTCGTTCCATTACAACCTTTTCTTAACCCATGACATTGAATTGAAGTTCCATTACAGTCCATCACAATCCATTACAACCTTATCTCAACGCATTACACTGGCTTGGTGTCCCAATTACCACTAGCAATTACAAATCATCATTCATAGAGGCAATGGGGGAGAATAAATATCTTTACATAGTAGTCAATAAGTGTTTCAAATCATGAAGTCAATTTCGAGGACTAGAATATTACAAAATATAATTTAAGCCATGCTTTATTAATCATTTGGAGATTTCACGCTTAGGCTCAAACTCGGTTTCTTTTTCTCTAAAAAAAAAGTACTTTACTCTTTCTTTTCTGGATATAGAATCCCTCAATTCAGATACAACTACTTGCAAAATATTCTAATGTCGTATCAACTTTTAATTCTCATAAAATCCTTCAAAGAGACTCTCTTGACTTTAAATAGATACAAACATTCACATAACTTTTAATATTGTATCTACCATAAACTTTTTCTTAAAGTGATTCCGGCATTCGCAAATACTCTTTCTTATTGTATCTGAAAAATTTCTTGAAACTTTCTTCTTTCATTCTATATCAAAACATAGTTTCTCAAAAGAACTTCGAAACTCAAAAAGTCAATCTTTGAAATCTAAAAACTTTCTTTCTTTACCTCTAGTCATGGAGAGACGATGATCGTGGTATCTCTTAGGACTTAAAACTCTTAAATTTTTCAAACTTTGTATTGAAAATACTTCAAAAATGTGCAAGTCTCTGTAAAGCATTAGACCTCGCTTTATACCAGGCTGTAATGCCTCAATTGAAGAACTTCAAAGCGTTAGTTCTTTTTCTAAAGCTATATTTATTTTATATATATATATATATATATATATAATATTAAATGCGGAAATATGACAAACATTAAAAAAATGCGAAAGTTTATGTAAAAATATGATTAAGATGCGGAAATTCGGTTTAAATAGTAACCATATAGAGTATCTTATAATTATTTGATCTCTAATCGTTCAAAATGTCTAACTTAAGATGCTAAGTAGTTCAAAAGGTTTGAAACGACATAATCCAATGCAACAGTTTACTCGAATAACAATGAAAAAGACATATCTTATTTAATAAGCTTAGATAGAGCTCCCACGACTCGCCACGCCTCCGGACTCCTCAATCTGTAAGAAGAATGAAAGGCGTGAGTATTTAAATAATACTTAGTAGGCTCTGCGCAATTTAGTCATCTATACAAATATATAAGGCAAATAGATATGTAACCTCTGTAATATAATACCCGAAGGTAACTCTGGGCCCGAAGGCGGCTCTAGGCCCGAAGGCAACTCTGGGCCCGAAGGCAAATAATTTGCCCGAAGGCAACTCTGGGCTCGAAGGCAAGTCTTTTACCCGAAGGTATCTCTGGGCCAAAAGGCAAGTCTTTTACCCGAAGGTAACTCTGGACCCGAAGGCAAGTCTTTTACCCAAAGGTAAGTCTGGGCCCGAAGGCAAGTCTATTACATACTAAAGGCACTCATATAGTACAGATTATTAACTATAATTGCGCGATAAATAAAAGTGAGTCTTTTGAGCCTACCTTAAGTATCTCTCGATTTTTGAGCCTACTAAGCGGTGAAAATCAGTCCTCTAGCCGTTCGTACGCCTCCTCTAGTCAATAATGAGTTTAATTTATGTTAATATTCTTAAATATAAAGTATCTATAAGTAATATAGAAGTTTGTGGACCAAAATAGAAAGAATATAAAACTTTGGGGGTCAATTTGAAAGAATTTAATAGTTTGAGGACCTATTATGCAATAAAAGTGAACTAAAAATATTTTGGGCTCATTTAGAAGATTTTTAAAATATGAGGGACTAATATGCAATTAAAGTTTGGGGGTTTAATTAAATAGGAAAAAGAAATTGAAGGGTTAAAAGTGAAATAAAAGTTTAGGGGTCAAATTGCAACAATTGAAAGTTAGGGACTTGAAATTACATAAAATTTGAGGGCTCATTTAAATAAAATAAATAAGATGGGGGATTAAATCTGTAAATAATGTTGAGGGACTAAATTGTAGCAATTAAAAGCTTGGGATTTGAAAATTAAATAAAACTTGGGGACCAACTTAAACTAACTAAAGAGGATGAGGGACTTGTCTTGCAAATCCGGATTTAATACATGGATCGTGCCGGGTCATCTCCTCCTCACCCGACTATGTCTCTCTCCCGTCGGCTCTCTCTCTCGTCACTCGACTCTCTCTGTTTCTCTCAGTTTCCGGCAGTTTGGCCGGCGAAAAGGGCGGCGAAGGTGGAGTTGAGGGTGGTGAAGCTAGTGGTGAAGTCAATTTGAAGAAATATTGAGCACTTGGGAAGAAATTGAAGTTAGAACACTAAAGGAAAATTTTGGGTATTTTCAAAATTCGATCGATTCTTCAAAAGTTTTCGAAATTAAACTATACTACGATGTTTTAGGGAGCTAGAGGAAGGTGTAGATACGATTTTTTTGTTGTGAAGTGGGTTTTTTTTTTCTTGGATGTGGTGATGTTTTGGCCGAGCTTTTATGCGTGTATGTATATGTATATATCCGTGCGTATATGGGCGTGTGTATGTGTGTTTGATGGAGATGACGGTGGATGATGGAGGTCGTGGTGGTGGCAACTGTGGGAGGTGGTGTTGCCGGTGGTGGAGTGGCGGTTGAGCTGGTCGTGACGGTGGAGTAGTATATACGTGTGTGTATCTACTGTGTGTATGTATGTATATGTTCTAATTACCATAGAAATCAAATGGAAAAATACAACAAATAGATTGTAACAAGATAAATAAAATCGGCAATAGTTAAAAATGGAAAATGAAGATGAAAAGTTAAGAATCTTACCACTTGGGAACTAGTTAGATTTGTTGAATGGAAATGAAGATGAACTTGAAGATGCAAATTGTGGAAAGAGGGGAAAATAGTGAGGTTATGGTTTCTAAAAACAACATTAACTTGTATGAATAGGGTAAAAAACTAGGTTACTCCTCCAAATGGGCTTTCTTATAGCATAAGAAGTGAAATTTGGACCTTAAACGGGCCTATAATTGGGTTCAAGGTATGTATTGGATCGTTATTAAATAAAAACTAAACTTTAGGGACTAAAACGAATAATTTCTAAAGTTTGGTCCTCAAATGTAAATTAAAAATAAATAAATGTTTTATAAATTATTATTATTACGATTTTAAATAATTTAATATAGTAGTAAATTACATAAAATTTGAGTAGACGAGCTTACGCTGTTTAACTCTATAGGTGAAGTTGTAGCGACACGTTTGAGATTTTACTTTAATTAAATATTTTAATTTAAGGAAATTCGCGGTCACTACAATAAATTTCAGTTTTTTTTCTTCCCAACTATAAGATTACAAATTAATGTCCTTAAAGAAACTTATAAAACTTATTAGACTTTTGCAATTGAGGCGGACTACGTACACGAAAACTATTAGCCAACAACACAAAAAGTACAGCTAATTTCCACAATCAACATGTTGACATAAGAATGAACTGATGTGAATAAAAAAAATAACGGTGTCAAGAAACTACAATCAATCCACGGTTTTAACAATTAATCAATGGAAAAAATTTATTAGCATAAGAGGGTTGATGGTTATTGATGCAATTAATTTTTTGAGTGGAGAAATTGTTTTATGGCTAACGCTAATAATGTTGGCCTTATCGACAATCAACTTTGATTATTGATTTTACTGATAAAGCTTATAATGTTCCCCTTCCTTTTGTTTGTCTGTTTCCCGATCAGTTTAACAATGAATGGATAATGATAAAAAATTGTCAAGTAGTGTGCATTATTTATGTCAGATCATTTCTTCTTCTTTTTTATTTTTACTTTTTTTTTGTGTGTGTAATGAAAGGAATGGTTGTAGTAATATTTAACAAGAATGTGTAAAGTGAGCAAACATCATACAATAATGGATTTGTTCAGGTACCCACCGTGGGTACATACCCATGCCACGGTGGCGCCTTGTGTTGGTGCCACATCACTCCCAAAAATTTTTTTTTAGTATATCTTTGTTAAGTGAGGTAAATAATACATAACTGCCTCTTATAATTAGGGGTCCCACCGGCCCCCGAAATTTGTTCCCCGACTGTGGGTATCATTAGTAACCCATAGTGGGTACCAGGTCATGGCTCCACACAATAATATCATAAACAGAAGTAAAAGAAAAAGATAATGATGAAGCTTGTCTTTGTAATTAAAGGAATGTAGATTAAGTAAAAGAAAAGTAAAAATCAGAATAACAGGTAGATGAAGAAAAAACGAAGAATTAAAAGAATAAGAAGAAGCAGAGGGAAAATTCATGAATAATGGAAGAAGAAGACAAAAAGAAGAAGATGAATTAAATATGTCAGAAAGCTAAATTTAATTAATATAAATAATGAAAGAATTTTGTAAAAATTTCGATAGGGTTTCCCCTCTATTTTATACAAACCCATCTTGTAAATATCTAAAAGGAATAACTCACAAAAATCCACATAACTTGATTTACTATTTCCATGAAAGCCTCAACAATAAAGGCATTGTATTGACACTGAATATGTGAATAATGATTTTTCAAATTTGATCGTGAAATATATTTTACATACAGATATATTATATTTTACATACAGATATATTATAGAAAAGGGTAATGAAGCGGGTATAGTTCGACAAATTCTAACACCCCGTTCATTCCCCACTAGAAAATACTTCTCACTGTCCCCATCCCATACTCATTTTATCTAGCTATATAATCGTTCATTGAACAATAAATATGTCAAACATATAGCAATTTTGATAACTTTAAAAAATAAGGACCAATAAAATGAATAAAATATTCGGGTAAAATATTAAGGGTGTGTTTGATTGAAGAGTGGAAAAGAAATTGGAATACCAATTCCATGAAATTTCTATTCCCACCATCACCACCATCGGAATTGAAATTCATTGATTTCAAGGAAAATCACCCCAGATTTGGCCTAAAGCGGAATTCAAACATTTAGGTGAAAAATTGACATTTTCCATGAAAAATGTAGCAATCAAACATATCCTAAGGGACAACTAATTTTCATTGGCTATGGAAGATTAATATATAAGGAGTTAACATTTATGTATTGCCTTAACTAAGGGAGAAAAGAATTTCTTTTATAGCTACATCATAAGTAAAATATTACATAGTTAATGTTAATAATGTCCCTTACTAATCACCAATCATACTCTTAAAATTAATATTAAAGCAAATTTGACAGCAACATCTACGCTAATCACAGTTTTACACCCATGCGATCCACAGGATTTGCTATCTCCAAAAATTTATTTAAAATTTAATAAATAAAATTTTAATTTATACAAATAGGCAACAAAACAACAAAATTATTTATATGGATAAAATAATTATTTTATATCAATTGGTGCGGAATTTTTTAAAAATAACTTATTATTTTTAAATACTAAATTAAGTAAAATTTATATTAGTTATAGTAATTGATTTATAATGATATCATTATTTAGGGCTAATTCTATACAAAATAAATTTTATTAACTTCCCTAACTTTTTCTTATATGGTTTAATTATTTTAAATTTCTTTTGTAATTCCTCGCAAAAAGCTGACCAACTTATATTTATAATAATTATGTTTTCTATATTCTCAATGTTTATAGCATTCTGCAATTCTATAATATTAAGAAATCAAAGTAAATTAGGAATATTGAGTAAATTAAAGAAAATCAAAGTAATTTAGTGATATTAGTTCAGCAAATGGGAAATATAGACTTCTAGAAAAACCACAAAGAATAAATATGGCGGCGAGTATGAGGATTCACCAACATTGGTAATCCACAATTTTATAACACATGACCAAAAAATTAAGAGAAGGTTAAACATGTATAACATATCTAACATAGCCAATCGCGAACATCACTAACATTTAAAGCTATCTTTGCATACGATATTTGTATTGGAATTTTTTGTGCATCACTATAATAAAAAATCATAATTTAGAACCCTATGATAATTTTTTTAAAATTTATTTGCTCATATAAAGCGTGAAATAGGCACTATTTTCCTTTGAAATGCATTTTTGGTGAGCCTCAAGTGCCATAGTGAATGTAGGCACTTCCAAATCACCTATTGTAAATAATCCGAATAATCACCCCCCTCCCCTCCCAAAAAACTAAAGATATCCGATTACTAAAACAAATAACTATTCAAAATATCATTCCCATATATATTTTCCCAATTCACACAGAGAATGGAGAAGAAAACCAAAGACAGTTCAAAATAAACAAACGAATAAATAGTAGAAGAATGCCAAGATGGAGATGCATATATAAAGATAGAAGGAAAACCCCCATCAGCATCTTTCAAAACAAAAAATCCATTCTACGGTCTAGCAGAGGAAAACCCTCATCAACACGTTTCTCGGTTCTTAGAGATGTGCCAGCACTTCAAATATCAAGGGGTCTCAGATGATGCTATCAAACTCAAGCTGTTTCCTCGTACTCTTCGGGAACGAGCATTGGATTGGTTAGATTCGCAACCCATTGGAAACATTGCTACTTGGAATGACCTTGCCCAGAAATTTTGCACTAAATTCTTCCCTCCAGTCAAGATTGCTAAGTTGAGACACGATATATCAATTTTCCAAAGAATATGATTGAGTCATTTGATGAAGCATGGCAAAGGTTCAAGGGTATGCTAAGGAAATGCCCTCACCATGGGATCGATGAATGGACAATGGTATAATACTTCTACACTGGGTTGCTTCCGTCATATAAGAGTCTGGTTGATTCTTCGGCCAATGGGTCGATCACAACAAAGTTTATCCCTGAGGCAATCGAGTTGTTCGAAAGAATAGCAAGTAGCACTGCTATGTGGGCATCTGATTGGAAAAATCATAGAGCTCCTGGAATTCATGCTGTAGATCCTATTGTTGCTTTATCTGCTAAATTGGACAGTTTAGCCCTCAAAGTAGACAACATCAACCATCCAGTAAATGCAGTACAGTCTAAACTATCGGCTTGTGAAGAATGTGGGACGAACCATAGTAGAATGGAGTGCCCTATTCTAGCACAACAGCATTATAAGGTTGACTTTCTCCAGGGGGGCCCACGCTACCCAAATAATCCATTTTCCAACACCTATAACCAGGGATGGCGTAATCACCCAAACTTTGGTTGGAGAGATAACCAGAATGACGGAGGAGTTCAAGGGCCACACTACCCGCAACCTGAAAAGAAAAGCTCACTTGAGGATGCATTGGGTCGGTTTATGGAGAGAACTGAGAAGTACATGGAACGCACAGACCAATTTATGAAGAAAACTGAGACTACTCTCCAAAATCAGCAAGCTTCAATTCAAAATTTGGAAACTCAGATGGGGCAGATGGCAAATGCAATTTCTAGTAAGCCACTTAGGAGTTTACCGAGTAATACTGAAGTTAACCCAAGGGAATAGATAATGGCTATTACTACACGCAGTGGGAAAGAGTTGCCAGAAATTCCTATGAAGCAGCGATCTGAGGAAGAAACAACAAAAGCTTGAGGAACTGCGGTGATGGAGGAGAAGGAAAAATCAGAAATGAATGAGAAATCACCCGATCAAGGTCAAAGAAAAGATGATATCTGTAGAACTTATAAACCACCAATTCCATTCCCACAGAGGCTAAGGAAGCATAAGGAGGATCAACAGTTCTCCACATTTCTTGATATTTTCAAGAAACTTCATATTAACATCCCCTTCGCCGAAGCTTTAGCTCAAATACTCCTCTACCTCAAATTCATGGAGCAAATGTTATCAAAGAAAAAGAAGCTTGAGGATTTCGACAAAGTTGCACTTAATGAAGAGTGCAGTGCAATCTTGCTCAACAAGTTGCCACCTAAGCTTAAAGATCCAGGGAGTTTCTCTATTCCTTGTACTATTGGCAATTTGTGTTTTCAGAATTCCTTATGTGATCTAGGAGCAAGTATTAATCTAATGTCTTTGTCCATTTATAGGAAATTTGGTTTAGGAGAGCCAAAACCCACCAATGTGAGGCTTCAACTAGCAGATTGCTCCATTCGATATCCATATGGTGTGGTTGAAGATGTTTTGGTGAAAGTGGACAAGTTTATCTTTCCCGCGGACTTCATCGTAATTGACATGGAGGAAGATAGTCAAGTCTCAATTATACTTCGAAGACCTTTCCTAGCCACGAGCTGAGCTTTGATTGATGTAGAGGCCGGGATGGTGATTCTACGGGTGGATGAGGATCAAGTAAGCTTAAATGTCCTAAAATAAGCATCACCACCCCAAAATCCCAAAGTGTGCTCCAACATGGAAGAATCACCACAGAAGATAGAGTTAAGCTGCAAAAAGGAGGCAAAATGGAGAGAGGGATATGAATGGACTCCTAAAGAGGACAAAAGCCTCATTAGATTGAAATGGAAGGTGGAAGTATGCAAGGCCGGCAATTGCAAAGAATGCAAACACCGGAAAGAGCCACCTTGAGCGATTACAAACTAAAGTCGAGCTTTAGACTCTAAACCGAGCGCTTGGTGGGAGGCAACCCATCCCCGTATCCTTTCTTTAAGTTTCATTGTTATTTTTAAGTTTAGTTTTAAGTTAGAGTCAAGTTTTGCATTTTAGTTTGCATTTTCACATCTTTAGTTGTTTTTCAGGTAGTTTCATGTTTAAAAAAAAAATCCACAAAAACTGTCAAACCCCGTGGTTCATTGATTTTCAAGTTCAAATCAATTGCAAAATATCCTTTCAAATCATTATTATCAAGCCACAACTTACCTCATTTCGAAAAAAAACAAAAAACAAAAAATCAAAAAAGTTTACTGGTAAACCATGCGATCGCGTAATGCATGTGCGATCGCATGGCTTGCCAATCTAAAAAAACTGGGTAGCAGGGATGCATGCGGCCGCATGCGCGATCGCATGCATTACCAGTTCTGTTCACCACCCTCATTTTTCTTCCAGATTTGATAGAATTGTATCAATTGTTGATATGTGGTTGCTTTTGACACGTACTCTATGTAGTGGAGGGTCTGTTCCATCTTTGCATAGTGTTGGACGGTTTTTTTTCGGGCCCCACCTTCATTGAGTCAATTAATTGAGCTTCTTTGGTTTTATGCAATTCTATATAGTTTGGGGTGCTTTTATAGGTGCTACTTGCTCTCTTATTATATTTGGAAACTGATGGTTGGACCGTCTAGAGTCAGCACACAGGATTCAGCATGATCAGATGTTCTCTCCACCTCACGAGACCCAGTAGGGGAGTATCCGCCTCCTTTGCCCTTTATCTTCGCTTTCATTGTACTTTTCTCTCTTCGAACTTACATGTTGTATATTGGGGGCAATGTACTCTATTTTGCTGGGGTGGGGGTACTTATGTGTACTTTTGATGCCATTTGACTTCTGTGCTTACGTAGTGAAAGATTGGAGTTGTACTTCAAATCTTTATATATATTTGATGCCCAGTTTGTTATTTTAGCACTCTTCTATCCGATTTTTACTATTATGCATTTGCTAGTGGTTAAATATTGGAAAAGAAAAAAATTTTCTTTTCTTTGATGTGGTCAAGTAGTGTACCGTCGATGATGACAAGGTGCCTAATTTTATCTCATGAACTTATAGTTGGATTTGAAACATCACTTGTTCAAAATTTTCTATCACTTATCTGTGCCCGATTAACTGAAAAGAGCACATAGTCATTGTTTAACTCTCGTTCTTGCAGACTTATCACCTAGATGCTGTGTTCCTTTAGGATTACCTATGAGACCCAATTTTACACGTACAACCAGGTAGTTCTCCATAACCACTATTTTAGGATCCAACTGGCCTAATGACCTAGTTTGGGGGTGGTAAGATGTAGCGACTCTATGTTGGAGGGGATTGCTGCTGGAAGTCTTGATATTTCTGCTTTGGGTTGAAGGATTTTTGGCTAACGAGTTTTTAACGGCACTGACCAATACTATTATTCTCCCGAAAGAAAAAAAAAAGGAAAAAAAAGAGAGAAAAAAGAAAAGAAAGAAATCACACATGCATTCATTTTCTTTTGCCCCATTCTCTTGCCTCATTGGCCCGAGTGATTAAGTCTGAGAGGTCTTTCAAACCTGGTGCCTTGAGTGACGAGTTCGGGAGTCACCGACCTAAAGCTCGCTACATGGGTCCTTGAGAAAGCATTATTGTTGGGGCACTGCATTGTATCTCATAGAGTTAGTAAAAAGAAAAAAGAAAAAAAATTGGGAAAATCTAAATTAATAGGGGTTTGAAGTGCCGTGAAGCAACTTTAAGGCTAGAAATTTGGAGATTTAAGGCCGAAGTGGATGGAATGATAGCTGTAACAGTTTTCAATATTTAATCACTCTTCTTGATATCTTGTATGGAAAAATGCATAGAAAATTTTTAGAAAGTACAACCTAGAAACACCTCTAGAATTGAGAGAAAAGCGTCAGGAGTGATTCATGCGCGAGGTGAGGATATTCAACCACTTGGGAGTACAGGCGTGGTTTTGTGTTGAACATTCTGTAGTGATACTTGAACAAGCACTTGAGTTAGGTGGTGACTAGCACACACACACACACAGAGGATAGTTGAGCACTTGGGTAAGTGGATTTCTTTTTGGTGATTGTTTTATTTGCCCAACTTGAGTTTTCACTATCATTTCGTTTGCCTGAGGCATATGGTACACGGTTTGACCATGAGTCTTGTTTATAGGTGGTGTCTAGTTCATCTGTTTATTTTCTTTCTTCAAGTTTAGTTTTATTGTTCGAGGACGAACAATTGTTCTAGTTTGGGGGTGTTTGATAAGTGCAATTTATGCAGTTATTTAAGTCTCTTAAATTATGTGTTTTTCTTATTTCTAGTTAATTTCGTGTCTAATTTTTTGTAATTTGTTTCTATTTCAGTGTAGAACCAAGAGTTGAAGAAAAAAGTGAAATTTTTGACTAAAAGAGACATAAATTGAAGTTTTAAGGATTTAATTAGAAGCAATAAAAGTTGGAAAGGTGAAGAAAAATCAAATGGGAGCCAAATTGAAGAAATCAAAAGTTTGTGGACTCAATTGATCAAATTTAGAAGTCGAGGACTTGGCCTGCAATTAAACTATGAGAACCAAAATGGAATCAGGCAAAACTTGCATCTGGTAAACCATGCGGTCGCATGCGCGACCGCATGCCTTTGGAAATTTATAACCATGCGATCGCACGCGCGATAACATGGTTATATCGGGCAGATTTTTGGAAAACTTTCCGAAACTGAATTAGATCTGGTTTTTTTGGGGTTTCTTGCATCCATTAATACCGGTTTCAACCTAAAACGTCAGGAACGAGGGAGAGAACACAGAGGCCGCGAAATTGAGAGCAAACATTGAGGGAATTCTTGGAGAATTGAGGAGGAAGTTCATCATTGAAGATCCAAACCAACTCCTCAAGTTCTATCGGGTTATGACTTTCTTTTATTATTTTTGTTCTTTCTTTTATAGCATGTTAGGCTAGATTTTCAGTAGCATTAAGGTTAGATGAAACTTTTCGATTGATTATTGTTTCTGGATTATTAAATTGACGTTAAGATGTGGATTTGCTATTGAGTTTTTAATATTGATTTATTCATTCATAATTGTTTGATCACCAGTTATTGAATACTTGGGAGTTGTCTTGTGAATCGAGAGATCCTTGACAAGTTAGACCAATATATTAGAAGCCATAGGGTCCGATCGGGGACGAGAGTACCCCGGTGCTTTATGTTACATTCCCACGTTTTCTTAATGCTTTCTAATGCTATTTGTGTGTGTTGATAATTACCATAGAGATATAGATGGATTGCATGCATGAATAGGTTGAGCTCTATTCGAGAGAGATTGCTCGATAAAATTGGAAAACGGTATTCAAAAGTAAATTGCGTTGTCAATTTGATAATCCGGACAATAATTAAAAGAAAAGTGGATTCGAAGCCTTGATGCTCGTCTTTTCTCATTATATTTATAAAACCAACTTTCAACATCTTGTTTAATTCAATTTAATTTTCTAATTCTCGCTTTTTATAATTTTAGCTAATTTTAATTGTTAGCTTAGTTTTAGTATAAAAATCTAATCTTTGATTAGTTTCGATTAAGGCTAGTAGAAATTAAACAAATTTACTATCAGTCCTCGTGGGTTCGACACTCTACTTTCCACTTTATTACTTGTTGACGACGCGTGCACTTGCGGTGTGGATTCATAAGCACCAGGGACGGATCTAGTATATGGCTGCAGTAGGCTACAGCCTACTGCAGCCAAAAAATAATTACCAGATTGTGCAATATTGGTCACGATATATTATTGGCTGAGTTGGTTAAGTGTCGCTACATAAGGCTTACAAACATTACAGCCAGAGGTCGAAACTTCTTGTAGCCCATCCTCCTTTTTCTTCGGCATTTTCCGTGTTGCTTCAATGCTTCCATCTTTTTTCCTCTCTCTCTCTCTCTCTCTCAGTTTTTGACTTTTCCTCCATTCTCTCTCTCTCTCTTAATTTTTGACTTTTTCTCCTTTCTTCCACTCTCTCTCATATTAAATGGTTATATACTTTTAAAAACTTTAACTTTAGGTATCTCATTAATATATATATATATATATATATATATATTGTTTCTCTTATTACATTTAATTATTTTTCTTATTACAATTATTATTTATTTATTTTATATGATTTGAACTTAATTGATTATGATTTTGAGAAACAATATGACATAATAATTTTCAATTTTAAAGTTCAATTTGATTCACCACTTAGTTCAACTTTTTCATAGGTCCAACGACACACTAGAAGACAAAACCAATTTAAAAAATCAATTAAAATCAGCATATACCAAAGCAATCAAATGAAATTGTAATTTCATTTAGTTTGCTTATATTTTGCACAATCAATCTAGAAAGTCGTTATTTTAGATAATATTTTGCAAAAATAAAGTATTTGAAGCTAACTTTGACATTTTATTATGGAATTACTTATAAAAAAAAAGTATTCCTTAAAAAAGTTTTGTCTTGTCCCTAAACCTCAATCATCAAGGTTGACAATCTCTGGCTTCGTCCTCGATGGCAGTCCCCCCGAGATTCTAATCCTAGCTCCGTCACTGAACAATAATAAAGATTATTTTTTTCCTCTCAAAAAAAGGAATTAGTTTTACATACATTTGTATGATGACTTGCAAATTATAATGAGAATGCTACTCGTAATCGAGAATTAAATTCATGCTAGCAAGTTAACTACATTTTATTAGGCGTATAATAAATTTTGGAAAGTTAACTTCAGCCGAGGGAATGATGATGGAAAAAACCTTATTGCATGTTTTAGCGTAAAAGTATTTCGACAACGTAAAATTGGGATTTACGTACAACAATTAATCATAATTTTAGCTTGCCATCTTTTTTTTAATCAACTTTCTGTATACAATAAAAATGGTACTTCTTCTTTTAGTGCATTATTTACCGATGACATTAAATAGTCTTTTTCTTTGGGGTGCATGCAATAAGAGTCTTCCATTGAATCAATTGCCATCTGAAGTTTGATAATTCTCTTAAATAAATAAAGATTCACTTGACACATGCATATATAGGATTGATGAGGGAAAGTGAGATAGAGAAAGATGCACTTTTAACAATCTAAATCGACGAAGATTGATAAAATTACTTACTCCTTAGAAATGTATATGATTAGTTATAGTTTTGTGATCCTCAAAATTGGGATGGATCAGCTTCATATCTCATGAAGAAATGAATATGATTCGTGCAATATGTATTGATCAATGTAGTAACAATTATTTAGTATTTTTAAGCATAAATTGGTTCCACTTGATCGATTCCTTATGCCAGTTTTCAGAAAAGCATCTCCTCACCTCAGTGTAATCCTTTTTCGAAAGAAGAGACTGTTAGCACTTCATTTTTGGCTAGACCAAAGCTAAAAATAAAAATGTTAAACAGAAAACGAAAAAATACATTCACCATTTTACATCGGTATATGAGTTTTAAATATTAGTAATTTCAAAGTCCACTTAAATATTTTAGGCAAAATCTGGTCAAGGACAAATCTTGATAGCATTGTCACTAACAGGAAAGTGCCTCTAAAACATTTCGAGTTATCGGGTCATGTAAATTTTCCTACACAAAGACACGGAACATTGTAATACTCGACGTTCTCTCAACATAGATATCGCATCTACCAACTACCAATTCGTTACCTTAGTCAAGAGATTTCAAACTTTGATTTTGTTATTGTCTCATATAAGAAAATATACTTCGTGAAATTCACAATATACCAGCTCAAACAAAAAATCAAGTCGCCACAAAACAACATAAATCAAGTTACCATAAACTTATTAGAAAAAAAAAGGGAGTGGGCCAACCACCCAGCGAAAAGCCAAAGAATTACAATTGAATCCAAAACAGGCAAAAATAGAGCCAATGGCATCATAGATAAGTACAAAACAATGACTCAAATTGGTCACAAATTCAACTGTGAGCATGATATACATAAATTCAATTCTAGGCAATCAAGAAGCCAAGTTGATATTATTTGGTCAATTTGATCAAAAATTCAACAAGAAAAGAAGAGAAGAATAGAATTTTCACCTTTAATCAAATGATTGCTAATGAGTGCAGACACGTAACAAAAATGAAAAAAAAATACATAAATAGGCAGCTGGATGAGGATCAATGGATATCTCGGGAGATTGATGATGATGGGAGGAGGAGCTTCACGGGCGTGCAGAATTGGAAGACTAACCATGATAGCTAGGCAAAATTCATGTCTATCACAAATCAATAGAAGCATTTGAATAGAGCTAGAATAGGCTTTGATGTCATATTGAGTGTTTCATTAATTTAGCTTTTGCATGAATTCAGCAGCAAGAAACAATTAATGTCCCGTGCAACTATATTCTTCGCAACTACAACACACAAGATTGTTCACCAGTCCAATTTCAGCAAATAAATTAATTATCAAGGACTATAAGAAATATATAGGGAAAAATGCTGATGAAAAAGAAAGATGATTGCTGCGAGTTTGAATATTTAATTTGGCCATATTGGTACAAAAACTAATATCCGAACTTATTCATTCCCCTTCCAATCAAAGCATCAGATAGTAATAAGTAATCCAATGATATGATCTTGGAAGAATAAAGATAATAACTAAGCCAATAAAGAATTGAATCAATGGGAGGATTAAGAAAACGATTAGTTAAAAAAAAAAAAATATCAGCGTAATTTACAGAGGAAAGGAGACAGCATTTAAATGGTACCTTGTAGAGAAGAAAATGAAGATATTATTATCTTATTGCATCGAATTCTTCTACATGTATTGTCTGCACATATATTTATACGTCTATAATAGAGACGCACACAAGTAATTAACTTTCTAATATGCCAATCTAATGAAATATATATTCACAAGCTCTAAAAGTGTCAACAACAAAAACTGTATATAAACCAACAACTTGAGAAGAAAATAAAAATCGAAATCAATTTTCAGATTGATCAATTAGTTTTTTCCAACTCATAGTCATAGGCTATAAAGAATCCTAAAATTTACCTTCAATCAATTTATTCATCTCGATATATATTCAACTGTAATGTTGATCAATTCCTTCAAATTTTGACAAATTTTCTTTTGATATCTTTAGGATCCGTTTGTTTCCCTTAGTGTGCCCCTAAACTTAATAAGCAATAGCAATGAATTAGAAATTACAGCCACAAGTATCAAACTAATTTGGAGAATTTCGACAATGAAATAAGTGTGAGAAGTTACAGAACCAATCTTCAAAAAGTCATCAACTGTGAAATTGAGAAACGGATTTCCCAAGTCCACCATGACCTCGATCTACCTCCGGAGAACCGAGTGATGTTGATAGCATGCTTTGAGGCATCTTCTCGGTTGACTATTGTCTCATTCTCCCTAATTAGATTCTGTTCTGTGTTTGTGGGGATGAATGAATTGGTGCGGGTGTTTTTGTGAGATTTTAATTCATTGCGACAGATGGTGAGAATTCTGTGTTTTTTCTTTATCTTCGGGACGCATTTTACATGGTTTTTCAATGGTTGAAGAGATCCAATTATTTTAGAGGCGCATTAATCTAATTAAGATTCTAAACTAGTGTATTAGTCTAAACTAGTGTTTTTCTAGTGCGTTGCACGGAAAGACATATATTTAAAATATAATTTAATTAGAATCCGTGGGTGTATTTTGTATTTTGCAAACTTTTTTTAAAAAAAAAAAATTTGCACCCGAAGGAGGAAAGGAGGATAGTGATGAACGGTATTGAGTTTGTGATAAGGGAATGATGTGATCTGTAGAAATCTAAATAGGTAAATATCAAGATTATTATTCTTTGCGTGAGAATATGATTTTTTTATTAATTATTTAATTCAGAAAATAGGTATAATGAGCGGGAAAATGTGCTAATTTTATATATATAATAATAATAATAATAATAATAATATATATATATATATATATATATATATTATATATATATATATATATATATATATATATATATATATATGACCGAAAAACCTAACTAATTGGAGAGCCTATCTTGGTCCATACATATTCAAGACCCAATATTAGCCATGATAATGATGAAGCACATGTAGATCCCCAAATCCTTTGAGGAAATTAGACTAAATAAGAATTTAAAGATTGACATAAAATCAATTTACATTAAAATATTTATTTATTTATAAAACTCACGTCACACGGGACCAGATTTCGTGCAAATCAAGGCAATTGCCGGTTGTTTAACAAGCAATTAATCATCAATTTATTTTTTTTAATCTACTTTATTAATTTTAGTCTCCTTGCAATTAGACCAAAAATACATAGTCATCATTTGCCAATTCTTTTGCATTGTGTCCGACTAAGGCTAATGTAACTTCCTGATTGCGGAACGGCAAGAGGGACGTAAGTTACCATCTGTTGGCAATGACGAAAAATGGATTTTGGCCATTCTATATCGTTTTGGCCTGTACAATTTCAGTATTTCTATTTCGTAAACTTTATTTTGTAATGTTGTAGTTAATCATCATGATGTTTCTCTGGACGGCCGTGCGGAGCCTGTGGCTTTCACGAACAATTAGTAAAATTCAGACGATTGTGATCAGGGAAGAAAACCCTTAAGACTAAGCCTAAAATGAGGGGTATGTGTAATTGAAAGTTTCACTTCTGAGGGGCATAAGCCAGTAGAATAGTAAAGGAAAGTGATTTTGAAATTTGAAGTGGAAGAAAGAATATAGGAGAGAGAGAATGTGGCATTATGTGGTAATTGATAGAGAGAGATCAGAAAGAGCATTTACTGCCCCATCCCAGATGTAATGCCAAATGGGATGGGGTAGACCAAGCAATTGGGCTGGCTCTAGCACGGAACTGGTTAAATCGGTTTTGGGCCTTGAACCGACATAGAATTAGGTTTTAACCGGCTTCATGCCGGTTCATCATTTGGCGGAACCAGGTGACCGTTTGGTCACAAACAGTCAAAATGTGACTGTTTGTGGCAAAATAGTCACATTGTGACCTGTTTGATTTGTGATACCCAAATTCAAATTTTTTCCCTATATATATGTATAAATACCCCCCTGCCCCTCCCACCAAAATGATTTTTTGTTCACAAAACGCTCAATCTCTCAACTCCCACTCTCTCAACTCTCGACTCAAACTAGTTACATAATTACATTACATACTTAAGTTGGGGTGAGTGTGTAATTTTTTTTAGTTTTTTATTTTTTTTAATCATAAAACCGAAAAAGTAGAGATTTAAAAAAAATGTGAGCCGTCACAGAATCGTCTTAGGCACAGTTCTATGCCAATTCACTCCGGCCATGAACCTTGAATCGGGTGGATCTAGAGTAGGGTTTTCTTTATCATGGGGCCGGGGAGGAGAACAAAAATCATCAATTCTGATCATAAAAAGAACATATGAAAAGTCAAACATTGAAATCGTAAACTTATTACTAAACCATGCCAGTGCCAATTTGTGCATGCTTAAAGATTTTGCATTCCATTGTAAGAGAACTTATTTTATTTGAAGAAAGAAGGTTGATTTCTGTTGTGATTAGTGGTCAAATAATATAAATAATAGACATTACATAACCCCTACAGTGTGCAATTTTTTTTTTTTTTGAGAAAAAATGAATAGAAACAAAGTTACGGCCGTAACTTTATGATGTTACGGTCGTAACATCTTGTTGGGCTGTTTTTACAGATGGTTTGCATGGAAAGGCTGCAACTTTTCACTCATTTCTTATCCATTTTGGATGAGATTTCACATAAAGATACATCTCTTCGTAAGAGGCATGAATTTTCTATATATAGAACATCATTTGAGATGGAAAAACAACTAGAAAATAACAAGAAATAGCAAGAAGAAATCCATTTCACCAAAAGCAAGTTATATTTCTCTACGTCAACCTATTGAATCTTTTGCTTGAAGAATCAAAAGTCGAGACTTGTCAAATCCTTCAATCCAGTTCTCGGGAAGTCCTACAAGCATCTAATAGGAGGCGAATCTTGATTGAGGACAACAAACAAAGTTTATCCATGTTCCCGTTTCGTTTCAGGAAATCAATCTTTCGAAACTTATTGTTCTTTATATAAGTTGTTTGGTACATTGATTATTGATAGGTGTTTTTTAGCACCTAAATAACTCTTTAATATCGTTTGTTATTATGTCTCAATTTTTTTATAAGTTTGTTTTTAAGTACTTTTGTCAAATTCTTTGTCTAGGATCAAGTTGGAGCTTAAAGGGATGAAAAAGAGCCAAAAAGGACTCAAAATAGTGGAAAAACGAAGTTTGAGAAGTCCGGTTGATTCAAAGGAGCACAGTTTGGTAATTGCTGTAAGTCGAATTTGGATTAAATTCCTTGAAGAATTCTAGATCATTGAATCTAGTTTCCAACGCAATTTAAATCGACTTAAGCCACACGATGGAGGGCTTCATATATCAACCTTTAGAGAGAAACAAAAAAGGGGAATTCAAGATCAAAGAGCTACAATGAAAGATTCAAACCAAGAACTTGGAGATCTCAACATGAAGATGATAAGCTAATCTCCCTCTACCCAGTTCGGGAGACGTTGATGTCCAAACTGGTGTTTTCTTTATCTTAGCAACTTGTTTTCATTATATCAAACAATTACTGTATTATTTTGATGTTATTGATTTGCGACAATAGATTTCAATTCAATTTGCACATGTTGTGTTAAATTCTATTTGTCATATTGCTAGAATTAGCTCTTCAATCCGTAATTATTGATTTGTTTAATTTATAGTGGCAGCTAGAGATCGTGCGTCTTTAGGGATAATTCAACCTGGGTTATTCAAATCGAACTTATGAATTTGACACCCAATTTAACTCATTCTTCTAGATCTATTTACCAATGTTCGCATTAAATCCAAAGAGCTTATTTTGGGCTATCCGGGAATTGGGAACCAAATAAAGAACTTTTAATTGGTTACACTTAAAGGAAGAACTGGGTAGTTAGAGCTTTTTAATTACCGCAAAGTTAATAAGTAGGAGATATAATTGAGACTTGTTGCGAGGAAATCACGGTAGGACTCAACTGATCCTAGAGCTAGGTGCTTTCTTTAATTGACATTTATCCATTTTTACTTGCTTTGTGTTTTCTTTTGCTTTCAATTCAATTGCAATCACAAAACCACCAATCTTTTACAGCTAGCACGTTTAATTATTTTAAGCACCGTTCTCTGTGAGTTCGACCCGTACTCATCGCTTCTACATTAATTTAAGTTTTAAGTTTGAGTATGGAAATTTATTATTTGGTGTATCGCGGCATGCTACCAATTATTATCAATAAACTCAATCTGTCAAATTTTGGACAATTTCATCATGTTCACACTATCGTAATTGCAACAAGAAAATATTAAAATATGGCCCGAGCCCCGAAGCAACACAATTTTATTATAAACTGACTATTAAATAAGCTACAACACCCACTTTTTGAGGCGAAAATAGGCCATTTTAAATATTTTAGTTTTATTTATATTAAATATTTTTTAAAAGTTGGTTTGATGCACATAGATACAAACATCCATCCCCTATTTGTCTACTCGTGAATTATTTGTATTTTAAGAATGTCAAAATAAAATAAAATAAAAAAGAATGTCAAAACAAAGATTCAAACCGACGACCTCCCTGTATGGCTGTATCTATATGGACACCCCTAACCAATTGTGCAATTAAACTTTTATGATAATTTCTCTATGATTTTATATCACTACGAGAAAAAGAGGAATATGAGACATAGTTTAGGCGTGGGTTTTGCATGAAATCGCTGCCTCAGGTATATGCGGTGGTATTTCTATAATAAATTTGAACATTTTAAGCGGCTCCTTGTTTCATACCACCGCTTAGTCTCTTTAGAAAGCATATGCTTGATGTGGCGGTCTACAAAGACCTCCACCTAAAGTCTTTAGGAGGCGATTTTCACAACCGCTTCCTAAAACAAACTCCAAAATCTCAAATATATACAGCTTCTTCTTCCAATTTTCATGAACCAGATCTAGCATTTGGAGCCTAAAGCCTTCTCCTCTAAACTGATTTTCAGCAATTCCACCTCCAAAAATCCATAGATATAGCGCTTGAAGCTTCGTTTCTTGCAAGGATGATGGTTGGGCTACTATTAGTGACATCAAAACAAGGTAGCAAACCCCAAATGTATTCAGCTGCAATTAATTCTTCGTTCCATTTTCGTGAATAAGATCTAGCGCTTGAAGTTTGAAGCCTTCTCCTCCAAAACGATTTTTGGCGATTCGACCTAAAAAAATCCATAGGTCTAGCGTTTGAAGCTTCGTTTCTTGCAAAGAGTGGATGAATTTGATGCGAAATTGAAAAAGAATGGGGCAGAGATGTCATATTATTTTGTGCAATGTGCTTAAGAATATATGTGCAATTTTTCCACCGAAAGTGAAAGGAAAATCTGAAAGGCAAGAGAGACAGGGGAGAAGTCCACTGTTTGATGAAGATGGAGATGAAGTGCTCTATCAGGAAGAAGATGAGCTTGAGAACAAATTGAATGGGGAAAAAACGATAATGTAGGCGGCGGTTCAAAACTGCCGCCAAAATCCTTCCACTTCTTGTAGCTCCCTGTTAGAAGGCGTCTCTTGACCATCGCCTAAAGCCCTAAATGACTATCACGTAAAGCCTTTTCGTGGTAGAGTATATAAAATTATAAAAATGTCAATAATAAAAAGTTATTTTATTATTCGCTGGAAAAGAAAATTATTAGAACATGTAAACTTCGCTTCAATATCACTTTGTTAAATTTTTTGTACAAATGAAAGGGGTTCCACCTTAAAAGGTTAACCTCCAAGAGGAGTAATCCTTGCACTTGTATTTATATTGGTTTTTTTCTTCTTTTTCTACCGATGTGGAATTTTCCACTTTTGCTCTTTTCATCACGCCCCCCTCACGTGCAGGCGGGATCTTTCCAAACCTTTGCAAGTGAACCATCTTTTCGGCTACCATTTTTGGCCGGGGTTGGCGCATCCGAGCATCGGTCCCGAGTCATCGCCCTCTCTGATACCATGTTAAATTTTTTATACAAGTGCAAGGGGTTCCATCTTAAAGTTATGGAACCATCTGATCTAAAAGTTTAAGCTGATAGATCGGTTTCAATTTAGATTATTTAATTACTATCCTCAACCTGCCCCCTCACGTGTTGGCGGGATTTATTTTTCCCAAACAAAGGCTAACACGTGCACAATTCATTTTAAATGGGCGGCGGTGAGATTCGAAAATTTTTTTGTATAGGTGCAAGGGGTTCCACCTTACAAGGTTAACCTCCAAGGGGAGTAATCCATTCACTTGTATTTATATTGGTTTTTTTCTTCTTCTTCTGCTACCGATGTAGGAGGAGTAATCCTTGTACTTGTACAAAAAATTTAACACAGTTAACTCTACAAACTTTTGTTTTGCTGGATTAAGTAAACTTCACTAGCAAAGTTCTATATCGTGGACGAAAATTTTGAAGGTTAACCAAAATATTTTTGCAGCCAATTAACTTATTAGGCCGTTTTGTAGGTTAAATCCAATATTGTTGAAGCCAAGTTCTTTTTAGCCTGTTAACCTTCATCTTGCCTGAAAAAGTAGACACCACGTGCAAAATATCATTTTGTATGCAAGAAATTTATGACGAAAACATATTTTTCTCTTATAGTAGAGCTTCGCTGCAAAATCATCATATTTCTAATAAGTCACTTAATTGATCCCCTCATCAGTCTTGATTTGATTTCTTAATTGGGGTTACCTCTAGTTTTGTTATCGTTTCATTATATTATTTTCACACTTATGTAGTCATTTTACGTGTTAATTAGGTTTGTGTCCCCTTCTATATATATGTACGTACGTCAATATGTTCATTTTAATAAAATGGTAGGAGAATTCTAAATTCAACATTCTCAATTTTGTGCAGCTTAAAATGTACTAGAATTGATTTTTGGTGTTTCCTAAAAGCATTTACAATTTTTTTTTTCCAAAAAAGGACGAGAAGGAGCAAACGTTGATGTCAGCATGACGAAAGAATTTTCGTGGGGTTTACTTTTTGAGATTAGCATCATAAGATCGATTCACCAATTCACTTTATATTTCACATTAAGATGCCAAGCAACACTTGTTTCACCTAATCATCAACTATTAATTTTAACATTAAGTGTTTAATAGAATTTTCTTGCTTACGGGTCCTCCATTAATTAAATCTGTGTATTTAGAGGAAAAAGACAATTATATTTGATTGCCATGTTTCCTTTTGTGGTGAAGTCCTAATTGTGTTTGCCATATTTGGTTTCGGGCCTATTTGTATAATTAATTGAATGATATATGTGGGAATCAAAGAAACATGAAATGACACAAGGAATTATTAAGGGTTTGATTGAATTTTTTCAACGCCAAGAATTCTTCCAATTGCTACCTCGACGTGACATATTCAAACAACCTAAATTTGCTTAATCAAGTGGGGTTCAATTGATTTTTTGTTTTTTTGCCCTATAATCATTAAGATTCTGTAGTTTGTAACTTGTACTATTCCTTTGACCACTGGGAAATTCGTCAAGACGAGGTGATTTTTCATGGCCACACACAACTACGTGGTTGAAGTGGGCGTTAGTGTTATATATGCACAAGTGGTGACGTGCTATGCAATTGCAATAACATAATTACATTGTAGAAAGATTATGTTGGTAAAAGATATCCTCTCCATCGCATGCACTAATATAGACATACTTTGATTTTCGCACAAACTAACAATTTGTAATTAATATATATTGTTTAATAAAATTAGTTGTATGTCTCTACATATATATGTACTCCTATATTAAATATGATAATTAAATTACTTTTGTTATAAATAATGTATGTTAAATAGAGGTATATTAGGAAATGAAGATATCAAATATAAAATAATAACGAAGGTGGCACATATTTTGGGATTGCCGAAAATGGAGAACAAACCTATATATCTTAATAAGATGGAAGGAGTATTATAAATCGTAGTCGGAGGGTTGTCTTAAGGATCAAAGAAGTAAAAAGGACAATGATAATAGTCACGTAATCACTATAAAAAACTGAACCTTTAAGGACAACTTGTCGTCCCTACGACCTCATGCTATAGAATTTTAGGAATGATATAACAGACCTTTAGGGTGACATATTGTTGTGTCACCTCAAAAAGTCTATAGGCACAGGGCTATACGGACAATATATCGCTCTTAAAGATTCAATTTCTTGTAGTGAATATAAACAAATAACTGAGGAATTAATCCTAAAATAAAATTGGAGGCTTAATTAAACATATGAAAAACACATTGCTCTAAAGAAAAAATTGCGTCCTCTCGTCTTCAAGATTTCGTAAATGATTAAGCAGCAATTAGCTTGATGATTAATTAAGGCTCTCTGAAGGTATTGAAAATTGTTATACCATATATCTCGTACTAATGGAATTACTACTACGTGGTACTCTCGGAGGTGATCACGTTTATTATAGTGATTATCTTACTCGTCAAGAAAGGAATCTCATTAATGGGCCTAAGTTAGCCCTGCGATTGAATGGTCCATTTAGGGTTTTATTGTCCCTCTCTTATAAATAAGAGACTTGAGGTAATCCTACATCCAAGTTAAACTTGTTAGTTATGGTGTACAAGGTCCAATAGCTGGACCAGGATAAATGGGTTTAGGCCCAATTAATTAATTAGGTTAATTAAATGGTTAAGTTATCTTGGGACTTAAGAAATCTTAAACCAAACAAGTTTATTAGAAATATATAAATAAACCATAAATAAACCACTATTGTCCCATAACTTATTAAATGTTTTTATCTCTCTTAATTCTCTCTACATACTTAGCTAGCACTAGACTCTAGAGAGGGTATCCCACTATGAAGTTGTTCGTGGTTCAAAAAGGGTTTTGACATGTGGATCAGTATTAGAGGTTGGATGATTGGATGGTTGTGGAGACGAAAGAATGAAAGAGAGACTTGGCATGAAATCCGATTCTGTATCGATAATCTATGATCACAAATCTCCTCTAAGAAATGAGTAGATCCGGTGATGAATTGCTTATTTATATTTCTAATGTGCATGTTTATTGAGCAATTCCTAACTATATATGGTATCCAAGCCAACTGGTCTTCTTGTTGATATTTGTTTGATACTTGTTCAATTAACAATTGTTGTTACTATGATATCAATTTGATTTGGCAAATTAATCACTATTATTTATGAAATAATATTTAGACATGGTATTGGAAAATTGAAGATTTTGAATCTGATTACTATTCATGAGTCGAACAAAAAAAATCCATGGTAGCCGCAACGGCAAGATGAGCAGCCGCCGGAATTCTTCTAACAACATCAATGGTCGCTGCTATTTGCAGTAGGCAGCGTCGCCTGTTGCCGACGATGGTGGGACGACCCGACAGTGGCTTGACTAGCCTCGAAATTTTGGGGGTCCAAGGGCTAGGGTTTGAACCCTAGCCCCAACCGTGAAGAAGGGAAATTGGGGATGGGACTAGATGTGCAACTTTTGAAATTGCACATCAAGTCCTAATGTTTTTAAAATAATTTAAAATGACCCCTCAATTCCGAATTTGCACAGTGGCTTTGAGTTTTGAATATCTGCAGATTAACCCCCAAATTTATGAAATTACAACGGTAAGTCACCTTTTGAAGAATTTTGCAGATTGACCTTTGGGGGTTTAATCGAAATTTGAAAATTTTAAACTTTTGAAAATTTCAACTTTGTAAAATTGTGTTCCACCAAAATTATTTTGGATTGTTGTTGAATTTTTACCTAGTTAAGCTTGTTATTTTAATTTTCAAAATGATGCCAATTATAATCCTATATTCTTTAAAACTCACATTAAAGTGTGACTTTAATGTTAATAACAAAATAAAGAGTTATTTTGTAAACACCTTCCGTGTGATAAAGTTGAATAATTAATGAGATTAACTGTGTAACTTTACGGAATTAATTTGTTAATGTGATTAGCTAATTAATCATTGACGTAATCGACAAAATAAGGAGTTATTTTGTAAGTCACATCTTTACAATAAGATTAAATAAATAATTTGATTAATTATATTACTTTATTCGTGAGTTGTTAATTGGTTAATGTGATTAACTTATTAAACAAGAATGCGTCTAATAAAATAAAGAGTTATTTTGTAGATCCCATCTTTATGATAAAATTCTATAATTAATTAGATTAATTGTATAATTTGATTGAGAGTTATTACCTACTTAATACAATTAACTAATTAATATCTGTTTGGTTTGTTTCTTTATCTGCCTAGACTGTTTAGACAAATAATATTATTGCTCAAATCTAGAAATTGATATATTTGTTAATATTAGATATTGTGGATGATCATGGGCCTGACCAATGTAATTGGATAAATTTATGATTTTACTCCTTATTTGAGTTGGTGGCTTGCATTCCTATTATTGTTTTGGGCAAGCGTGCCAATTAATTTTTAATTTAATTCAAGACCTACGAGTCTATGATATAGCGCATGTGCCAACTAGTATAGGATACGGATTGGAGCAGAAGATGGAGATCATTGGAGTTAACCAATAAAAGATGAAGAATTATTCCCTTAGGAATTGACCAACTAGTTTTCCTCTTAGCTCAAGAAAACTATATAGAAATATGTCATAATCATCCACTAGGTTTATTATGCTTGATGACTGCATGGTTGATGTTGATTGTTATGCATTATATTATTGATGAGACTGATCCCCTTAAAAATAATATTAAATTCATGACTAAAAGTTAATCCATGCCTTCCAATGTTACAGTAAAAAATTGGATTTCCACAATTGCAGTTAGCTTGTTGAGTAACTCAAGCCTGGTTGATCGTAGGATATGTTCTTCAGTGTGACACATGTGATGTCTCTGAACATTTGGTCGAATTTAAGTAAAATTTATTTCTTACTGAGTAACTCAAGGAAATAGACTTTAGAAGCACATCAAGATAATACACAAGATATATAAGATAAATAATTATCTACTTGATGATCTAGGAGTAACATGGAGATGTGATTGGTAGGTGTATTTATCTGAATGTCAATTAGGGCTTGTTGAATAACTCAAGATTCTAATTGAACAAACGGGGGGCTCATTCACTGATAAAAGTTGAAAAATCATTTTCAATCTTACCAAAGTACTGTACTCAAATACAAAAAATGAACTGAATGCCAGCAACCTCACTGCACTGATTTTAGACTAACGTCATAAATGTGAGAATTGTTCTCACATATAAATTAAAATATGCCATAAACAAATTATCCTAAAAATCTTACCAAGATAGTCTTGCTAGAACAATGTGGATTTGGAAAGATCAAGTGATTATCACAATGTAGTATGCATGATACTTGCAGTTATGAGTTGTAAATGTCGAATGTGGGTATGGATATTTATATTGTAATTGATCATCCCAACGAGTTGATTCATGTACTGAACAATATAAAATCTGAAATGCTATTTGGGGGCTTAATGGGCAACAAGTCAAATTTTGACTAAGTTCAATATTCATTGTCTAATAGCTTATCACAATTTGTTATGAATTAAGATGTGAATAAGATTTACAACACCCACTAATCTGTTTGGTATGCCAAAACTGTTAAACCTATCACCAATGTGAAAAGTTTTATCTTGACACTTCTAACGAGACTTAGAAGAAGTCCCAAAGGAACTTTAAGAAAGATTTTGGGATATCAAACTAACAGTTAAAGCATATAAATACATACTAAAAGCCAATAACACTTTGTAGAGACAAAAAACATTGGCATAGAATTATAAGGCAAGTATAACCACTTGAAGAGAAGAAAATTGAAGAAGATTCTACTTCAAGTCACGAGTTATCAAAACCAGTATTTAAGTCTCTTAGGCATTAGATATCGGTTGGAGATCCCATATTTGAATATGATTGAGACTCAAATGAAATAGTTCACTACAAGATAAAATAATAAGACCTATAATAGGAAATGAAGCAAATGTTGCTTCACTTGAGACCTATTATTTATCTTTACCCTTTTTGTTTAAGAATGTTATTTCTAGTTCATGTTTGGACATGAATGATTGATCTTATAAGATTAAGAACAATAGTTGTTCACAATCATATAATGGAATCAACTATAGAAATGGGTTCAGTAATATTGGTTTTCTAAATCTAAATGTTTTGTTGTTAGAATAGAAAACAAAAGAGGTATAAAGATAATTATATCCTATTCTGATATCAAAACATATTAATCCTAAATTCATACTGATGTGTTTGGGAAAATATGTACAAAAGTCTAATATTTGCCTTCCTTACATCATCAAACTCAAGGATGACTACATACTAGATGTAGTATCTTACACTTGATGGACTTCAATCGTGAAAGTTTTGAAATGTTCAAAAGGGTTCAAGCAAAAGAAAAAAACTCATTGGCAAATATTCTCAAATTAAGATATGATTCAAGTGGGGAATATTTAAGGATATAATTAGAAGAATGGGATTCTCATTCAGAGAATTAGGGGGTATACGCCACTCATCTAATGGTGTATAATGAGCGCAATCGTTCATATTGATATGATATAATTTAATCATCAAGCCTAGCAGTTCGCCCCAAAACTATTTTGGTTATAAACGATTGAGATTGCAATCTACACAATAAATAGTGTTCCATCTAAGTCAACGGATAAAACTTAAAAATTTTTTTGAGTAATAACTCTTAGATGAAGGGTATAGAAACATCTCTTTGAGAGATATCCAAGAAGAAAAATTATTGGGTATCACTACTCTCACCTTTAAGATGAGAGTCATCTTATCGAAGTATGATATGTTGTTGGAGAAATTGTTTTTCCTAAAATGACAAAGGGAGTGTAATATATCTTGAAAGAGTTTATGAACCCATTAAAGAGATTGATCGACTAGATGAAACAGTTAAAAAACTTTATTTGGTGAGGTGTAAGCTAGTAAAGAGGAAAGGTTCCTAAGAACACGTAAGCTCCATGTAAAACGCGTTAGGCCATTCATATACATGAATATATGATCATATGGGTATTAATATGGAATTGCTAGTCGAGGATGACAAGCCTGCTTTTTATACAAGGTAATAGTCAAAGTGTTGACTTGGAAAGTATAGTTTGATACACTAGAATTCAACGTGAACTCCATGTGCTAAAATCAAGGTGTGGATTTTATTGGGTTGCTAAAATGGGGTTAGACCCATAATTTGTAAATTAGCTTACAAACGCTAAATCGACATGGATCGTAATGCTCACATTAATGCGACAAGATTGATAGAGGATGTTGCAATCAAAGACAAATGTTGCCCTTGAGAGCCAAATTCTTGTCCATAATCGTGTTTTTTTAAAATAAAAATAAATTGGATTGTAATTGTCTAGAAGCACGTGTTTGATAAATAGATTTCAAACTTGATCTTGATCACATTGTATCTTATGCAAACTAAAAGTTTTGAATCCATAAGATCAAATTAAACGTGTGAGTGGACCTAAGAGGAGCTGAAAACTTCATTTTGGTAAGACAATAAAATAGTTTGATTCTGTCATAAATCAATATGAAAAGTGAGTAAAAGAAGTTAGTGGGAGTATAATCGTGTTTCTAATATGGCACGGGGATATGTGTTATTAGAAAACGATATCTCAGGAGAACGTCCAAGGTTTTCTCTAGTAATGATTTAGAAAATGGTTGCATGTAATTTTGGGATAAAGATCTATAAAGATAGATCTAGAAAAATTCTTGGCTTATCTGAATCCAAGTACATAGATGAAATCTTTACAAGATTTTTCATAAAAGAATTCAAGAGAAAACACTATCCTATGAGAATGAGACTACACTCTCAAAGGTGTTCGAGAACACCGGTTGAGAGAGATTGCATAGATAAGATTCACCATACACTGGAGAATCTATCTCGCATAGATGCTACGTACTAGACCAAATGTTTCACATGTTTTGGAGATGAAAGAAAGTTTCCAACAAAACACTATAGGAAACATTAAATAATGGTCAATGAATATTATTAGATGTTTGAGAAGCACTGAATATTTGTTCTTAAGGTGGAATTGAACTAAGAGTTCAAAGATATACAGGCTTCAGTTTCTAGTCTTGAAAAACAATAGACTAATCCCAATCCGGATAGATATTTGCTCAAATGTAGTATGATCAATTGGAAAGTGTTCTAGATGAATACAACTATTCAACTCAATACACAGTTACTTTGGAAGTAGCAAGAGAAGCAGTTTAGATTGTTAAGTTCCTAATTGAACATGAATATTTTCCTAGCATTGTTGATCTAATAGAGAATGTGATAACAATGGAGCCATCGCACAAACGGAAGAAACCCAAGTCTCGTCAACAATCTAATGGTGTATTAAGGTAGTATATCTCTTTAGAAGAGATGATACAACGAAATGATAAAAGGATAAAACGAATCCAAAAGATCCCTTGACATGGTGGATGTTATAGCATATTCATGATGATCATGATAAAGCTATATGTATTAAATACAATAGAATTTTGATTTGTTTGTTTGTTTAAATTTTGGCGTTGCAATTTATATTGGACATTGATGTGCGTAAACATCTAATTAATAGATGCACTTGAATGGAAGATTATTATTTTGCATGTACATTGTTATTTCGCAACAATTAAAATAATAGTCCGTAGAATAAATGCAAAAAAACTTGTTACTCACAAGGTGTTTTGATTGTGAGATACAAGTTTTCAGCATTTATTCTTAAAATGTCCCTAGTCATAGCGATAACACGACATGAATATTGTTATCGCGAATAGACTAGCATATGTTACATCTCTTTCTTAAGAAGAAAGTAACTAATCTCACAAGTTAGAATGTAGAGACATTCGGATGCACATATGGGTGCTTCATTAGTGGAACAAGCACCTGGATGACCAGCCTGGAGATACTACACGGATAGTTATCGTTGCGTTAGCAGTTGATCTCTAATGTATGGTGGTGGAATTGGTCCTTTGACTTGAGGGTACCATAGAACCTTATGTAAGGATTGCTTTACTTCGACTGACATTGAAGGATACTCCAGCCATGGGTTGATTGGAAAATGCAATACATGTACAGTGAGATATGCATGAAGGTTGTGACTATTTAATAAAAGATTCATCACTCTTGGATAACTGGAGATTATATTCGCTCAATTAACTTGAATTTAAATCCTTGGCCAAGGTGGGATTGTGAGATTGAAAAGAGTTTTCAATTACAATCGATGTTTTAATAAACATTGAGTTGAGATCGAACAACATGATTGGTTAAACGAGATTGGCGCGAATCCATATTTCTAAACCAATTGGACTATATTGATCAAGGGATTATAGTTCCACGGTAATCGCACATATAAAGATTTCATCATTACCACATGACTTATCCCATCAAATGGATTGCCATGACACACTGGTAGATGTGAATCATGGTCAGCGACATTGGTCGATCGATCTGGGTGAATAGATGATAAGCTGAAATAGGGATTTCACTTTATCCTATCCTAATCAGATTAGAATAGTGACACCATGACATTTGCCGATTTGGAGAGAACCAGACGGGTCACACACAAAGTCAAGTATTTTTATATCTTGAATCGAACCTTGTCCAAGTGGGAGAATATTAGTTATGGTGTACAAGGCCAATAGTTGAGTGGGCAATCCAGGTTTAGGCCAAATTAATTAATTAGATTAAGTCTTATTAGCACCATCAAGACCTAACATTTTGGTACAGTGCGCACTAAGGTCTGTCATTTTTTCTTGCAATTTTCGTCCTCAACCTAACATTTTATTAAAAGATAAGAACTTTTTATGCCAAAATATCAATATTACCCCTTCCTTTTTTTTATTAAGTTAAATAAAAATATTTACATTCAAGTCCATAACTTTTAAAGAAGTACAAATTAATCCTCATCTACAAACCACCACCTTTGGTCGACCACAAGATCTATTTTTCGGCGTGGGCGGAGTTTCGCCAAAGTTGGTGGTGGTGGTGCCGGAGAGGTGGTAGTGTTGGTGCTGTAGATGAGGATTAATTTGTACTTATTGAAAGTTACAAATTTTATTGTAAATCTTTTTATTTAATTTAATAAGAAATAATAAAAATATAGGGGTAATATTGACATTTTGGTGTAAAAGGCCCTTATCTTGTAATAAAACATTAGGTTGAAGACGAAAATGCCAAGAAAAAATGACAGGCCTTAGTGCGCACTAGACCAAAACGTTAGGTCCTGATGGTGCCAATAAGCCTTAGATTAATTAAATGGTTAAACTATCTTGGGGCTTAAAAAATCTCAACCCCAATCGGTTTAGTAGAAACCTACAAATAACCCACTATTATCTTATAACTTATTAAATGTTTTTATTTCTCTTAATTCTCTCTGCATGCTTAGCTAGCACTACGTTTTAGAGAGGGTATCCCACTACGAAGGTGTTCTTAACTTAAGAAGGGTCTTGCTGTGTGAATTACAGTTGGAGGTCGGACAATTGGACGACTGTAGAGATGAAAGAATGAACGAGAGATTTGCCGTGAAATCCGCTTCTGTATCGGTAATCTCTAATCACATATTTCATCTAAGAAACGAGTAGCTCCGGTTTTGAATTGCTTATTTATGTTTTTGCTGTGTATGTTTATTGAGCAATTCCTAACAACACTAATGCTCTATTGTTTTTCGTCCTTAACCTATGCCCTGTCCCTTCTATCTCTTTTTAATACACCAACAATATTTGACTTAACAGTCAAAGATGCTTTCAGTCATCAATCCCTTTTTTCTTTGGCGACCATGGCAATTGATGGTTTTTTCTAGTGCATAAGTGGAACAGTAAGTATGGCATTGTGGCAAAAGTGTTGGCGTGCTAGTAAGATTGGTTCAATTTCAGCCACCAAGAAAAACCACACAACAATTTGACCACAACGAAAAAATCTTGATTTTGAAGAATATGTTGATGATCGATAAAAAATCAATTTTTGTATGTCTTTTCCGCTCGTGGTAAAATGGCCAACTCTATTTTTGTTAATTCATTAAAAGAGTCATTTCCAAAAGGATATGTATTTTCACCTCAGTTTACACGTCTTTTAACACCAAAGGGCATATACCTTCATCTGAATGGATATGCATCTTCCGATGAAAAGAAAAAACAAGTTTAGATGTATAATTTAAGAAAAAACGAGTTTTTGTATGGATATTATTGAGGCCGAAAAGATTTGGTCTTGGATGTTACTTCTAAAATTTCAAGAAAACATGGATTATGTATATACACACTATAAGAAACTGGATCTTCAGGAAAGGTTCATTCGTCACTATAGTTTTATCCCAGTAGAATAATAGGAGCGACGTAGTTGTTATTGCTCTATAGATATGAGATTATAGAAATAACTAAGTACTATTTTTTATAAATAAATTTTTGTATGAAAATTAGTAATTATTAATTTATATTTTCGTTGGCCTTTTATGATTTAGAAAATATATATATATATATATATATATTACTTAATCAATTTAGCGGGGTTATTACTTTAGTACACATGCCAATGGGGATCAGAATAAATTATTCTCTAGGCATAGTTTCTTGCAATATATTCTCCAAGCAAAATTGTTACTTTATCTAGCTAACATTCATTTATCAGGGTTTTACTTTATTTATGGCCGACTGTTTATTTTAAAAGAGAATATTTAATTAATTTTATAAACAAACTACTTTGAATTTACAGAGTAAAATTTTTTAAGACATTTCAACACTCTTTATTTATGACTCAATATTTTTTATTTTCAATAAAAATTATCATTCTTGTCTCACATTTTTATTTTTTTATTTTTTTTAATAACAAAAAAATTGCCCAAAATATACAAACATTAATTAAATAATCAAACAAATGGAGTGTTGGAACTGTAATTATTGAACACTAGCACTTTCACCCCGTGCGTTGCACATGAAGATATATGTTCAAAATATAATTTAGAAACCGTGTAAGAAAAATAATGTAAGTGGTTTTCTAAAATTTGCGACAAAGTTTTCCTGATATTTTCTCGCTACGTCACCCGTGCGTTGCATGGAAAGGTATATCCAATATAAAATTACTTTGATAAGTTTTTAGTCGCAATACACCTACAATGTTGTTGTAACGTATTGCTGTAACATGCTCGTGCTTGTACCTATACTGCGATTAAATTCTGTCATTATTTCAATAACATTTTTCGTTGCAATAGCTGATAATATTGTGACTATAAATTTCGTTGCAATAGACTGGAAACCCTATGGCGACGACGCCTTCTGTAACTACATCCATCATCGTAATAATTTTATCTAGCGCAACGATTTTTGTTCTGGTAATAGAGGTTTTATCTATTGGAAATAATATTCATGGCCCCTACTACAATGCTCGTTATTATTGGTATTTATTTATTATAATTTATTGATTAATTTAATGCTTCTATTTTCACATACTAACAATAATAATGAAAACGTAAATTGAATTTATTTTTTTAAAAAAACATAAATAGAATTGAATATTAAATTTATTTATATATTACAAAGATTGATAGAGATTTATGTGATAGATTTTAAGATTGATAGAGATTTAATTAAAAAATTTTAGGATTGACTTAAATTTAGGTGAGAGATTTTAGGAATAAGGGTGGGAAATGAAAATAAAAAATGAATTATTTAATTCTGAAAAATATAAATTTGAGCCTGAAAATGACCTTAGCTTATTTATATATAGATGTTTAATCAAAAGTGAATATGAACCTCTAAGTTTCTCGGAACAAAGCTCACTCTCTAATTGAAAAGTTAAATTGATAAGTTCATTCCAACCGATATCTTTATATTAAAATAACTAGAGTGCCATGTTGGCAAAGATGCCAACGTGGCACATTAAATATTTTTTAAAAGTTATAAAATTAGTTTTGCAAATAATCCAACATTAATTAATAGTAATTAAAAGATAATTAAAAAATAAACCAATATTTAAAGCAATCATTTAATGAGAAAAATTAGTTTTGGAAAGACTTTAAATATAACTTAATTTTTTAAAATTCTAATTAAAAATATTAAATAATAAATATTTTTTATTTATTTTCATCATGTTAAAATTATAGGTTTTGATAGTTTTGCTTAGTTACGTGAATTGGACTATTAAAAAATAATATGCATTTTTTATTTTTTAGTTTTTAAAATCAAATTGTGAGTAGTTAAAATAATAACTCAATTTATGTTTAATAATTTATCGATTTTTAAGTAAATAGTAATTTATTAAGCTTTCTTTATATTACAAAAATTAAAGTCTCATGTTGGCAAAAATGCCAACGTGGCACACATTAAATATTTTTTAAAAAATTAATTTTGGAAATAATTCAACATTAATTAGTCTTTATATTAAAATAACTGGAGTACCGTGTTGGCAAAGATGCCAACGTGGCACATTAAATATTTTTTAAAAGTTATAAAATTAGTTTTCCAAATAATCCAACATTAATTAATAGTAATTAAAAAGATAATTAAAAATAAACCAATATTTAAAACAATCATTTAATGAGAAAAATTAGTTTTGGAAAGACTTTAAATATAACTTAATTTATTAAAATTCTAATTAAAAATATTAAATAATAAATATTTTTTTATTTATTTTCATCATGTTAAAATTATAGGTTTTGATAGTTTTGCTTAGTTACGTGAATTGGACTATTAAAAAATAATATATATTTTTTATTTTTTAGTTTTTAAAATCAAATTGTGAGTAGTTAAAATAATAACTCGATTTATGTTTAATAATTTATCGATTTTTAAGTAAATAGGAATTTATTAAGCTTTCTTTATATTAAAAAAATTAAAGTGTCACGTTGGCAAAAATGCCAACGTGGCACACATTAAATATTTTTTTAAAAATTAATTTTTGAAATAATTCAACATTAATTAGTCTTTATATTAAAATAACTGGAGTGCCATGTTGGCAAAGATGCCAACGTAGCACATTAAATATTTTTTAGAAGTTATAAAATTAGTTTTGCAAATAATCCAACATTAATTAATAGTAATTAAAAATATAATTAAAAATAAACCAATATTTAAAGAAATCATTTAATGAGAAAAAATAGTTTTGGAAAGACTTTAAATATAACTTAATTTTTTAAAATTCTAATTAAAAATATTAAATAATAAATATTTTTTATTTATTTTCATCATGTTAAAATTATAAGTTTTGATAGTTTTGCTTAGTTACGTGAATTGGACTATTAAAAAATAATATGTATTTTGTATTTTTTAGTTTTTAAAATCAAATTGTGAGTAGTTAAAATAATAACTCGATTTATGTTTAATAATTTATCGATTTTTAAGTAAATAGTAATTTATTAAGCTTTCTTTATATTAAAAAATTTAAAGTGTCACGTTGGCAAAAATGCCAACGTGGCACACATTAAATATTTTTTTTAAAAATTAATTTTGGAAATAATTCAACATTAATTAGTAGTAATTAAAAAAATAATTAAAAATAAACAAATATTTAAAGAAAAAATTAATGAGAAAAAATTGATTTTGGAAGGATTTTAAATATAACTTCATTTTTTAAAGGTCTGATTCAAAATATTAAATAATAAATATTTTTTTATTTATTTTCATCATGTTAAAATTATAGGTTTTGATTATTTTGCTTGGTTACGTTAATTGGACTATTAAAAAATATTGGATTTTTTTTACTTTTTTTAATTTTTTAAAAATTAAATTGTGAGTAGTTAAAATTATAACTGGATTTATGCTGAATAATTTATCAATTTTTAAGTAAATGATAATTTATTAATCTTTATATCATTACAATTAAAGTGTCACGCTTGGCAGATGCCTTATTAGCAGTGCTAACATGACACACGGTTTCTAATTAAAAATATTAATTGATTTTTTCGTTTTTAATACGGCTGATATGGTATGCTCAGTAAGTAAAATTTGCATTGCATGCATTTTTCATTTTCTAAGTATATAAAATTAAAAATAAAAAGCTTTTCTTTCTAAAATTAAAATACAGTTTACGTAAATGGAAACAAATCAAATGAATTATATAAATGCGGAAAATTATCGGTATTACGACAAATTTAAGTTACATAAAATTAAGTATAATACTTCTTATATAAGAGAGCTAAAATTAAGTAGCAATTACAGTTAATCATTAAAAGAATGCATAAAATCATAAAATTTAGAGTGCGTAATATCCATTTCAGAAAGAAAAAAAGGTGTTCAATATAAATTTCATTTGTACCAATAAGAAAGACCAGTCTTCATAATTAAAGAATTTGTATTCATTCCCAATGGTTCGTTTACAGTTAATTAATCTCCACGATCACTGTTGTGCAATGCGATCCACGACAATTGGAATTAAAGTTATACATTTTGATAAACTTCTTAGTTATGCAATGCACGTGAATTTTTTAATTTACAATTGCGAATTTATTCTGCGTTTTTTATATTGACTATAATATACAATATTATAGATTTCAATAATTGTTTACAATTACGCAATCTTCTATGCATAAGTTATATCAATTATATAATTCAACATTCATATTCAATATATATATATAATGTTATATCAATTATTTATTCTATATAAATTTAATTGTTCCTGTGCATCGCACGGGTATTGTACTTGTATATAATAACATATTAGGGTGCGTTCTGTTTGCCGTTTTCAACCCGTTTTCTGTTTTCTGTTTTTGAAAATATTAAAAACGCTTTTTGTTCATTGTTTTCGAAAATACGTTTTCGAAATCGTTTTCAAGATTTGTATAGAAAACACGAAAACGTCTTTTTAACCTTTTCGGCATTTTCTATGTTAAATGTTGAAAATAAGGAAAACGCTTTTTCGGATTTTAAACTTTACATTTATTACATTTTAAACAATTATAAACCAAATATATTTTCTATTTTCTCTTCTCAAAAAATAATTTTTTCAAAACAACAAACCAAACGCATTTTCAATTTTCTGAAAACAGCAATTGAAAACAGAAAACACCAAAACATTTTCGAAAACGAAAACAGAAAATACAAAACAAACAGAACACTCCCTTAGTTTTTCAAAGTTAAATATTATTTGAAGCGTCTCTTCAAGATGTTCTTATATAAGCTTGAAATATAGTCGGTACAAGGATACAAATAAACAGATTCAAAATTATTTAAACCAATTTGAATGGTTGTTAAGGCTGCGGTTCGATTTTTCTCTCAGTCGTATAAACAAATTGAATGTCGACCAGACTAAATGAAAGGAAAAAGAAGTTTCGCAGGAATCTCGGTTAGTTTCAAATCATAGAATTACTTATAATTAGAAACACTTTGTTGAGACATGTCAATTAATATCGACGATGCTAGGTGGCGGACAAAGCTGGACCCAGGACGAGGTTTTGCGAATCTGATATATCCTCTAATTATGGTAAAAAATAGGATTCGTCAAAGTGCCAATTTCCCAAAGGGTTATGGACTAGGAAAAAATAATCTGGAGCAGTGAAATCATCATTGTTTTCTTGAACTTGTAAAAAGGACCAAAGCTGAAAAATCCTTTTCCGATCCACCACTTTCGACGGCTAGATTTTCTCTTTCCTTTTACAAATAAAAGTTCTTGTGAGTTTTGAAGTTTAATGTTTTCCGTGCGAAGTTTTGATAGCTTGATATATTTCATTAAAAAAAATTTACTTAGGTTGCTTTTTATTTGTTTTCAATCTTAAACTTTCAGCATGTTTGAAAAACTTTTTATGTTTTCTTGTTTTGAGGGTCACTAGTATACAAGTGACTTTAGATGACAGGCATTAGGTGGCATTTTTATTAAAATCGCCATCATTGATGCTCGGAGTTAAGAAATGGTGGCGGTTATAGCAAAAATCCGCCACCCTAAACCAACGTTAAAAAAAAAATTAAGAACATAGGGTGGCGGTTGTGTTAACAATCGCCACCCTAAACCAACGTAAAATATATATATATATATATATATATATATATTAAGAACATAGGGTGGCGGTTGCGTAAAACAACCGCCACCCTAAACCAACGTACAAAAAAAAAAAAGTACATAGGGTGGCAGTTGTGTAAAACAACCGTCACCCTAAACCAATGTTAAAAACAAAAATTTAGTACATAGGGTGGCGGTTGTAAGCTAACAATCGCCACCCGTTTTTTTATTTTTTATTATTAAAATATTTTTGGGTGGCGGTTTTTTGCTACAACCGCCACCTTTTCCCTTTAAATATTCCACCAAATCACCATATCTGGTATTCCCGCTTCTGAGTTTCTTCTTCTTTTGAAAATTTTTCAAAATTTCTTGAAATATTCACGGTTTGAAATTAGATTTAAGTGCAATTTCTTCACAAATTGGTGCCATAATTTAACCAAGGTAAGCTTCTTTGATTTTTTGGTCCCAATTTCGTTTATTTTCGTATCATAGTTAATATAATTTTTTTCGAGTTTTTGAGCATGCAAACTTTAAATGGTCATAACTTTTGCATACGATGTCCGTTTTCAGCCCACTATACCATTCCGGAATCATCGCGACGAGATCTACAACAGTCACCGCTATTGCCGTGACCCCATGTTTTTGGCCGACCTGTGGTCATCTAAGGCATCAAAACGCAATTTATAACTTTTTCATTTTATAGTTTTGTGTTTTTGTTCTTAGATTGTTCATTTTGTTGTAATTGGATGTGATTTGTTTTGTATAAAAATTATTTTGTGTGTTTTTCATAGCTCATATCTTAAAAAAAAAAAAAAAAAAAAAGTGGGCTTTGGGTGGCGGTTTTGCACTACAACCGCCACCCACCGCCACCCAAAGTGGTTTTTTTTTAAAAAGACTTAGGGTGGCAGTTGTTTCGACGACTTTGGGTGTCGCTGGTTTGGGTGGCGATTAAAAAAACGCCACCCTAAATCTAAAACAACCGCCACCTAAACTCCTTTTTGTACTAGTGGGTTTCTTTTGACAATTTTTGAAACACTAGTTATGAGCACGTGATTTTATGAGATTTTTTAGCATTATTTTGCATAATTTTAGACGCAATTTAGCAAGATTAATTTCTAATCTAATAGAAATACTTATTAAAAATTCAAGTTTATTGGATAGAATATTTAAGTGAAACAACTCATATCTAGATAAAGTATTTGTGGATCAGTCATTTAATTTGATTTTTCTATACAATCTATAAGTCACAATTGAATTGTAGGATGATATTAAATGTTATCATATGACACTCTTATTAATACATTTATATTATTTCATTCAGTATATGTAAAAATTATATTTATAAAACCAAATTGATCTTTATGTGATACTATAAATTATTTTGTAATATTAGGGTCGAAATTTGATGTGTATTTTGAAGAGTGATAATACAATGTGTAAAGAGTGAATAATATTGTGTAATCTTACACAATCAAAAATGCTATTAACCTTACCTTCCTCTCTTTTACTATTCCATTTGAGGTTGAGAACATAGTAACTAGTTATTCATTATGGTATTTGCATATGTACAATTAAATTGTGGTCTAATTTAACTTTTAAACTTTATATATTCCATCAATTAAATTAATGATCTTATTGAAAAATAAATAAAAAAATGACATTGCTTGTATAATGAAAAGGCTGTGAAGGTAGAAACATTCAAAAATATATTTTTCCCTTACAGCTCCTTTCATAAGGGGGAGGATGTTTAATTTGTCTGAAGGACTAATTATGCAAATAGTCCTCAATCTTTCCCTCGGTTGCACTTCGGTTCCTAACCTTTAAATTTGGACTCTTAGACGCTCAACCTTTCATAAATTGGCACCCTTAGTCTAAAATGCACATGTATGTCAAATAATCTTCTGTCAGTTTACCTAGAGCAAGTGGCCGTGGACATATTTGGTTATAACTGCAAATAAAATTAAGTTGGGCACGATTAGTGCAGCCTTTTGAACAAAAAAGTGGCAAAACAGGAATACAATTTATGGTACAAAATGAGGCACAAACGAGTCTGAAAATATGCATAGAGAGAACTTATTTAAGAACCATGCATTTTTGAAAGAATATAATGTCTAAAATCAAGATAATGTCCAGTGCAGGTACAATTTATGGCTCCAGGTAAATCACATGTGATTTTGTTTGTTTCACATGGAACCATATGTGGTATGCTAGCGCTAGTACCATAAATGGACCAGTACACGTATTGGAAGATTTTCAAGAAGCAAAATAGGTTGGTAATTAGTGTTAATGTAAATCTAAAATTAATTTTGGTATTGATGTGATGGAGGAAAATGTCATAACTAATTTTTACCAATTAATGCAGAAAAATAATTTGGATTTTCTTGATATTAAATTAAATAAATTTTAAATCTATTTAATTAAATAATTGATCGTGAATTATGTCAATGCAATATTAATTCGTGCAAGAAATGCTATTGTAGTAAGTTATCTCTTGAAAACGTAAAATATTAAATTAATTAAATCGTAAACATATATAAATTTTATAGCTAAATCAATATCGTAGTTGCTTTAATTACTTGAATAAAAAATTAACTAGTCTTTTTCACCCGTGCGTTGCACGGGAGGCCAATGTGTCAATAATTATTTGTTTCGATATATATTAATTTTATATCAACAGCTCTACGAAGATAATAAATCGAGTATTCGTGATTGCACTAAACTTAATAATTAAGATAAGAAACGAAAGAATCCGATAAAAATTTCGATAGAGTTTTCCCGGTATATCGTAAAAATCTTTCCTATAAAATATTGAAGGAAAGTCTCACCAAAATTAGCATAATTTAATTTACGATTCTCATGAAAATCTCATAACTTAATTTACAATTCTCCTGAAAATCTAAATAACAAAAACAATTCAAAAATAACACCATCAACTATTGCCAACAACATGAACATAAAATGAATAATACAAACGATTCATATTTTTCTAAGAAATAATGAATGGACTTAAATAGAAATCCCAGGCCTAATTTTCTCAAAGAATATCAAATTCCTATTAATCTACTAATGAATGGTATTAAGACAACAACATGTGTTTTTACATAACATGAACATCTGGAACTTCGAATTCCATTTATATGGAAAACGTTTAGAAATATAAAATATAATACAAAGTTCAGATAAAATAAATATAACTTGCTCAAAGTGTAATCTTCGACAATGAAGCAAGTTGAGCTACCTTAATTCGAGCACAATGCTACTTATGGATAAGAGTTGCATATCATCAATTTGTATAATATACAAGTTGAGCAACTATCTCAACTGGACATTATCTTCAAACAAATATAATAGCAGAAATCAATAATATACAAGCATAATTATTCATTTCTTATATTAACGCAGATGACATAGAGGATTTGTGTAAAAATTCAAATAAAGTAAGCAACGTGCCTCACATGATTAATAAGTGTCAGACTATAAATTACTGATAACGTCTTTATACACGACATTCGTAGTAACATTGGTTGGATGACCATCGTCATCACAGAGCACAAACATCAAACCCTACCTATTTATGGCTTTAGAGACTACAACATATAGTTTGACAATGAATATGTAAACAATGATTTTTAAGATTTGATTGTGCAATATAACTAACATACAAATATATTACAGAAATAACAATATAGTGGGTATAGTTCAACATACTCCAACACCCTTTTTCTGTTCCGATAGGAAACAGTTATCATCGTCACCACTCCCATCCTCATTTAATCGAAGGCGAGCGAGTATAATATAAGGATTACAATTGGATAGGATTCCCATTACCCGCCATGCCCGTTAGAAAATTCATATCCCTTTCGTTGCCCATCGTGATTATATTGTTGAATCAGAAGCTTGTATTTGTATTTTTTTAATATATGTGATAATAACATCTAATTTTTTATATAAATATTTTCTAAATATACTAAACACGTATAACATATTCTATATAAACTCGGTAATTTAATATATTAAATATATTAATATTTTGTTTAAACTCATCAATTTAGATTTTTTACTTTAAATAATTTAAATTGTATAATATTTTTAATGTGATTGATAAAAAATCTTAGAGATTTTACATTTTCTTGATCAAATATTGAATCATTCCATATCAAATCTAAATTATTTTGGATAAAACAAATAAATTGAAATATATGTGATCAACAATTAAAAAAACAACTTGATCGATGATTTTAAAAAATTAAATAAAAATCAAAACTAACAAAAATAAGTATAAAATAAATAATTCAAAGTAGTCAGAATTCTCAATATTTATTTAAAAGATAGAATTATTAATAAAAATGTTTACCATAGTGGAGAGAAAATTTCTGATCGAGTCGTATAATTTCAACCGTTGATAGAGTCAATAGCCAATTCTTTATTAAATACTTAATTTACAAAATAGATAGTTTAGATATTTACTTTTATGCTTATTAAACCATTATTGACAAATATGTAATTTAGAGATTTAGTAATTTATCACCAAAATTAGACTTTTAAGTTAATAAGAAACTAAACAATATAGGAGATGGAATCATTCAATCTATATATATTTGAAATCAAACTTTTTAATTAAAATAAGGATTGTAATTTAAAAATATAATTTTGGAACTAAATATTATCAAAATTAAATATAGATTGATTAAATTCAAGCCGATAATCATCACCATATAAGTGGATAAACTTATTTTTAATTAAAATAGACTAATTATTTAGAAAAATATTATTAGAAGGCAAGGAATTCAAATTGATATGAAATTGGTATGCTATCAAAATCAAAATCATAAATATGACTTGGCCAACGTAATCGGAATATAATTACTTGTCTTTTTTAATTTGATTTTTTTCCATTTTTAGAAATTATCTTATCTTAGTTAGTTATTCAGTGATCGGTTCCGAGTATTGCATGTAAATGTTATAAAAATTTTATTTCTTCTACTTTTTTCAATAAAAAGTTTTAAGCGAGTGTTAGTTTATGTATAAAAATAGATTTTTATGGATTTTAATGTAATGTATGAGAAAGAATGAGAGGAGCTGAATAGTGAAGATTTGTGTAGTATAGGTAGGTCCCACAAGATATGTAAATGTGAAATATGAGAGAGAATGTGTGGAGTTGAAAAGAATATATAAAAATATGCATAAATATGTAAAAATAAGTAGAAAGATAACTTCCTTTTATTATAAACATGACTTTCTAACACAATATTTTTGTCAAAAATATTAGTGGTTAACATAAAAACTAAATTAAGAAGACATTTTATTTTTTAAAACAAATTAAGGTATTACGTTAACTAATTTTTAATATCTATTAATTAATTTATATTAATAAAAAATAAATTTTTATTTGTGTAGAATAACATTTTTGAAATCCAATATTTTTATTTTATTGGTTAAGCAATAAAAATAATTTTTTGCTTTGTTTTTGTATTTTTTAAAACATAAACTATAGAGTATGTTCACACATGGAACATATGCATACATCTTAATGTATATTTTTTTATAAAAATTTCAACCCTTGAGATTCCCTACAAATGCAAACCAACGGGCTAAGAATGAAGTTAGTATTTCAACCCCTGAGATTCCTTACATTCTTTGCTTTGATAATCAAGTCTTGGTTAGACAAATATTAAAAAAAATCATAAAAAGAGTTATTTTGTAGTAAATAAAAAAATAAAAATTATTGAAAAGTGTACATTTACTGTTCAATTTGCTAAAGTCAAGTGCTTTGTTTAGAATTTTAAAAATCACGTGTTCCAAAAACATGATTTTAAAAATATAACTTATTATTATATTATTATTATATAAATTATTATTTATACACATATATTTGACATTTTCTTTAAAAACCATCAATCGGAATGTCCACTAAATCTATCAAACAGCCTGAGAAAAAAAATTCAATGAAAAAAATTAGCTATCTAATATAAGAACTTAGACTTATATTTTGAAATAATATATCGACTCAACCCAATGATATTTTAAAAATCATAATAAAAAATTTATCAATGCAGAAAAGTAAACGCATTTGTTCACCATGGCGATTCAAACGAATGTAAATCAAATGGATATAAAATATCTTCCCTGTTGTATAGGAAGGTCTCATTAATTAGATGGAGATGATAGCAATGTGTCATCCAATGCATAGGAATTATTTGGCTATTGAGGAAAAAAGTAAAATCAATCCACAAAATTACCTTCGCAATTAAAAAAGGTGGAGTTAGTTTAGTGGTATAAAAAGTTAATGATGGTAATGGCTAAAAAAAAAAGATGAAGAAAAAATTTATCAGTAAGAGGGAACAATTGTTTCAACGATTTATAGAAGACAATCCATTGAATTCTTTGGATTCATACTTTAATTTATTTCATATAATTATAAACAAAAATAACTTACCTCCTTTTAACCTGATGATCAACATAGGAAGAAGAAGAAAATGACTATTCTAAAAAATAATTGTATTATATATAATTGTAAAAAAATAATAAATTTTACTAGAAATTGTTGGAATAAACAGTTTGATGATACAAATGCAAAAATTACTAATAGTTTGAAAAAGTAAAATCCAACCACAAATTTTCCTTATAGATTAATCATGGCCAAAAAAATGAGGAAAAAACATGAAGACGAAATTTTTTAGTGTAAAGAAAGAACAATTATTTCAACAATTTATAATAGATAATTCGTTGAATTTTTTCTAGTCATATTTTAATTTATTATCTATAATTATTGGCAAAAATAATTGCATTGGAGATTAAGTTAGGTAACAAATAAAAAATAATTAAATTAAGAGCAATATTATTGCTCAATATAATGATGGTTTATATAATAAAAAGAATATCATTAAAAAGGATAACGTCTATTTAATGCAAAGATAATACCTATTTTTAGAAAAATGCATTGGGAGAAAAAAATATAATGAAGTGGAATTAAAAATTAATTAAAAAATTCAGAAAAAGGATGTTTTGGAGGGAAAAATATTGTTTATATATATATATATATATATATATATGTATGTATGTATGTATGTAACTATGAATTAATCATAGCCAAAAAAATGAAGAAAAAGATGAAGATGAAATTTTTTAGTGTAAAGAAAGAATAATTATTTCAACAATTTATCATAGACAATTCGTTGAATTCTTTGAAGTCATATTTTAATTTGTTATCTATAATTGTTAGAAAAAAATAATTGCATTGGAGATTAGGCTAGGTAACAAATAAAAAAATATAATAAACTTAAAAAGAATATTAATGCTCAATATAACGATGATCTATATAATAAAAAAATGTCATTAAAACGGATAATATCTATTTAAGGCAAAGATAATGTCTATTTTAGGAAAAATACATTGGGGGGAAAATTATAATGAAGTGGAATTAAAAATTAATTAAAAATTTCAGAAAAAGAATGTTTTGGAGGGAAAAAAGGTTACTTATATATATAGATATAGATATAGATTGTTAGAAAAAATAATTGCATTGGAAATTAGGTTGGGTAACAAATAAAAAAATATAATAAAATTAAAAAGAATATTAATGATCAATATAACGATGATCCATATAATAAAAAATATCATTAAAAATGATAATATCTATTTAAGATAAAGATAATGTTTGTTTTAGGAAAAATACATTGGGAGGAAAATTATAAGGAAGTGGAATTAAAAATTAATTAAAAATTCCAGAAAAAGAATGTTTTGGAGGCAAAAAAGGTTATATATATATATATATATATATATATATATAGATTCATATCGATCCAATAATAACTAATTTAAAGCAACTAACGTAGCTATAAATTTTTTCCACAAATATTGAGTCTGTTTGTTTGGAACTTAAATTAAGTAAATGATAAATCTATGTTAATTTTAGTAATTTTTTTATTAATCGAATAGCTAATTTATATCAATTAGAGGAATAAAATAACTTGATAATAAGTTTTGTTTTTTTAATTTTGGATTAATCAATATTAATTAAATAATTGATTCATCAATTCCATAATTATTACTAACCATTAACCAATGTAGTTAATAATTAAAAAATAACTTTTTTTTATATTTAATTAATTAAAACTTCCATCCGTATTAGTTAGAATAGTTTACATCTTTATATTAAAATAATTGGAGTGCCACGTTGGCAAAGATGTTAAGGTGGTACAGATAAAATATTTTGAAAAAATTATAAAATTAATTTTGGAAATAATCCAATATTAATTATTAGTAATTAAAAATATATTTAAAAATAAAAAAATATCTAAATGAATTATTTAATAAGAAAAAATTACTTTTGGAAAGACTTTAAATATAACTTTATTTTTTAAAGTTATAATTCAAAATATTAAATAATAAATATTTTTTATTTTTTTATCATGTTAAAATTATAGGTTTTGATAGTTTTGCTTGGTTACGTGAATTGGACTATTCAAAAATAGTGGGTATTTTTTTATCTTTTTATCTTTTAAAATCGAATTGTGAGTTGTTAAAATTATAGCTGGATATATATTTAATAATTTATCGATTTTTAAGTAAATAGTAATTTATTAATCTTTCTTTATATTAAAAAAATGAGAGTGTCACGTTAGCAAAGATGTCAGCGTAGCACACATTAAATATTTTTTTAAAAAATGTAAAATTAGTTTTGGAAATAATCCAACATTAATTAGTAGTAATTAAAAGTATAATTAAAAATAAACCAATATTTAAACCAAACATTTAATGAGAAAAAATTGGTCTTTTAAAGACTTTAAATATAGCTTTATTTTTTAAAGTTCTAATTCAAAATATTAAATAATAAATATTTTTATTTATTTTCATCGTATTAAAATTGTAGGTTTTGATAGTTTTATTTGGTTACGTGAATCGGATTATTAAAAAATAGTGGATATTTTTTATTTTTTTTATTTTTTAAAATCAAATTGTGAATAGTTAAAATTATAACTGGATTTATGTTAAATAATTTATCAATTTTTAAGTAAATAGTAATTTATTAATCTTTATGTTATTACAATTGAAGTGCCATGTTTGGCAGATGCCCTATTGGCAGTGCTAACATAGCACACGGTTTCTAATTTAAAAAGTTAATTTATATTTTTCATTTTTAATATGATTGATAGGATATGCTCATTAACTGGATTTTGTATTGCATACATTTTTCCTTCTCTAAGTATATAAAATTAAAAATAAATTTTTTTCCTAAATTAAAATACAGTTTACGTAAATGGGAAGAAATCAAATGAATTATGCAAATGCAGAAAATTATCGGTATTACTAGAAATTTAAGTTACATAAAATTAAGCATAATACTTCTTATACAATAGAGTTAAAATTATATAGCAATTATAGATAATCATTAAGAAAATGCATAAAATTATAAAATTTAGAGTGCGTAACATTCATTTTAGGAAAAAAAATGTTCAATATAAATTTCATTTGTACTAAAGAGAAAGACAAGTTTTGATAATCAAAGAATTTGTATATATTCATACCCAATGGTTCATTTACAATTAATTAATCTCCACGATTACTGTTGTGTAATGCTATGCAGAACAATTAGAATTAAAGTTACACGTTTTGTAAACTTCTTAATTATGTGATGCATGTGAATTTTTAAATTTACAATTACGAATTTAATCCGCGATTTTTACATTGACTATAATATACAATATTATAGATTTTAATAATTATTTACAATTATCCAATCTACTATGCATAAATTATATCAATTATGTAATTCAATATTCATATTCAACATATTTATAATGTTATATCAATTATTTATTATACATAAATTTAATTATTCCCCGTGCATCGCACGAGTGTAGTACTAGTGTAATAAATATTGACATAAAATTATTTTTAGAATAAAGGACTAAATATTTTTTGATAGTAAATAAATATTGAAATTCATAGTACAATTTAATGCATATTTTTGTTTTGGAGAATAAAATAACCTGAGCTTCCTTTAATTTTTTTTTGAAAATCAAGTTTTGAAAGTGATAATAACAATTATTTTCAAAATACTTGAAAAAGTGAACAAAAATCAATTATCATGGATCGCGAATCAAATCTTTATCTTATAATTTGTGAACTGTGCGTAGACAAAAATACTAATGTGGCCAACATTAAATATTTTATAAAATTATACATTATTTTTGGAAATAAACTAACATTAAGTTTTAGTAATTAAAAATATAATTGAGAATAAACCAATATTTAAAACAAACATTTAATAAAAAATTGGTTTTGGAAAGACTTTAAATATAACTTCATTTTTTAAAGTTCTAATTCAAAATATTAAATAATAAATATTTTTTAATTATTTTCATCGTGTTAAAATTATAGATTTTGATAATTTTGCTTGGTTATGTGAATTGGACTATTCAAAAATAGTGATTATTTTTTTATTTTTTTTAGTTTTTAAAATCAAATAGTAATTAGTTATAATTATAATTGAATTTATGTTGAATAATTTATTTATTTTTAAGTAAATAGTAATTTATTAATCTTTATATTATTATAATTGAAGTGTTACATTTGGCGAATGCCCTATGGCAGTGCCAATATGACACATAGCTTCTAATTAAAAAAGTCAATTGATATTTTTCGTTTTTAATATGATTGATGTGATATGCTCATTAACTGGATTTTGCATTGTACACGTTTTGCCTTTTCTAAGTATATAAAATTAAAAATAAAATTTTTTTCTAATATTAAAATACAATTTACGTAAATTAAAAAAAAATAAAATGAATTCTGTATATATGCAAAAAATTATGGGCATTACCACATATTTAAGTTACATAAGATTAAGTATTATACTTTTATACAATAAAGTTAAAATTAAGTAGCAATTGCAGCTAGAGTTTAGAATGCGCAATGTCCATTTCAAAAACAAAAACGATGTTCAATATAAATTTGATATATACTAATGAGAAAAATACGTTTTGATAATCAAAAAATTTTTATATTTTTATTCCATTAGTTCATTTACAATTTATAAATCTCCACGAGCATTGTTGTGCAATGCGATGTACGACAATTAAATTAAAATTACATGTTTTGATAAACTTCTTAATTATGCGATGCACGTGAATTTTTTTAAACTTACAATTGTGAATTTACTCTGAATTTTTTCCATTGACTATAGAAATATAGAATATTATAGATTTCAATAATTGTTTACAATTATGGAATCTCTTATGCATAAGTTATATCAATTATGCAATTCAACACTTATATTCAATATATTTTTAATGTTATATCAATTATTTATTATACGTAAATTTAATTATTCCAGTGCATCGCACGGGTATAATACTAGTATATCAATACCGTAAAGAATTTATAATTATTGTAGAAAACTAATCGATAAACATTTTTTAATATATTAATTTAATATATTTTAAATTAATGTTAATCACATTATATATATATATATATCGATGAAATAATAAATTTAAAATTTTTAAATATTTAACATGATATAAATTGATTACGATATTGATACACATCAATTCTTTAACTAATATAGATTTAAAATTTAGCTAACTTAATATCAAAAGAAATTTTAAAAAATATATTTTCAATTTTGTTTTATATATTAATTGATACAAATTGGTTGTTACATTTTCCTTCATTATTTCAACACCAAAATTAATTCTTGTCTTTATCAATAAAAAAATTAAGACAAAAAAATGTCCAACCCAATAAGGGATGCAATCAAATAGAAACCGAGCCCAAGACACAAAAGCCGAAATCCACATCTTCGCGAGGAAGTCCAATAGGATGAAACTAACGTCGAGAAGCTCAAGGAGCAAAGAATAAGAGCTTGAATCACAGCACGCCGAAAGTGTTTACCAGGATTCGTTTAAGAAAGATAGACGAATGGAAAACGTAGCGAGAAGTTTCAAGGTAGTAACTCAGTCTCCATATTTTTCCAAAACATTAATGGGGAGCAGTTGGGGTAACTCAAACAGCTTATCTGACCTAAAACAACCCTTGATACTAAGGATCTGCCGTCCATTTTAAGTAATATGTGATAATCTTCTATGCCTAAACCTACCACAGTACCATTTATCTTCTATAGAAGGTTATTCCCTAAATCTGGTACATGCTTGTCTTTCTCAAGGACTTTAGTGTGTTGCGAATGAAACTTAAGCCTTATATCACGTATATCAGCAATCTTATTGGTAACCTTCTTGGCAGAGATAATCCTCCCCTTTTAAACTGAAGTGCCCATTTGGTGTTGTATGAAAGTAAATCCAAAATCTAATAACCACTCAGTGTATGTAATTCCTACAGATGACAAAACAACATTAGAATGCCTTGCCTGGACTCTTATGAACATTTTTTCTTGAATAACATTGGATCCAGAGGCATGGTTGTTCTAGTCCTGTGATTTTCGAGAATCATTCAAGTTTCTCAACTCGTAGTAGCCCTTGACATCATGACCATATTTGTTACAATGGTAACAACTCTTATTGTTAGTCCTAGACTTGGACCTAGCCTTCTCCTTTCAATTTTTCTTTTGGTCTTGACTATGGTTCTGACTATGGTGATGGTTGTTAGGCATAGACACCTCAATATTAAACCGCAAGTGTACGGGCCGTACAAGTAATAAAGTAGACAAAGAAATCCGGATATCGTACCCACAGGAATTGGTATTTATATTGAGCTACCAATTCTAGTGAAGAGAGAACAAAAGGCGAAGGAAATACACACAGTAAAACGGATGAGGGAGACCTACACTAACTAAACTAAAAAAGGAATGAAAACAAGAGATGAAACATGGGCTAGAAATGGGAATGAGCTTGGACGAAGGGTAGTTGGGATTCATGACTTCATTCAACCTTAGCTTAATCAACTCAATGTCTAAACATAACATAGTGCACATTCTCAATGTTAGACCCAATTTTCCAAGAATAGATGGTTCTGCTTTCGAATGTCAAACCACCCCTAATTAGTTGACTCAACCTACTACATTTCTGTGTCGATGTGTTATCAACAAACCGCATTACTCGTTATGAAAGTGGTCCAAAGGATCACTTAGGGTTAGAGGTATATTTCTATCCTTCACAAGAACCTAGGTTGATTGCTATTTGGTCTAATTAATGCACTCCAATCTCTAGGATCATACACTAATCGCAAGTACACACACTTGGCTATCAATCAAGTATATGGATAAAATTCAATAGCAAGCACACAATGGAATACACAATGATTCAAAGCCATAAACATTTCATTAATTCAACTAGGTTAAAATCCATCAACCATCCCAACATATACAATTTTAGCCCATAGTATAGGAAATTATTGAAACATATACAAACAGAGCAATGGAAATAGAAATGTAAAAACAAAGACAAGATTATAGACAATTTTCCTTTTGTTTGGGTGAAGTCTTGCTTCTTCAATTCCAATCCATCTCTTCTTGATTTCTTCGTCTTCTTCTTCTACTCCAAGTGTTCAACCCCAATCAAAGTACAAGAGAAAAGGAAAAGAAAAGAGAAGAAAAGAGAGGAAGAAGATAAAGAAAAACCTAATCTAATTCTAAGCTAAGACAAGAATGGAATGAGGAATTTTGGGTGAAAACTGGTGTAAAATGGCCCTCATTCATGTCTTCAAAATCTCCAAAAGGCCCCCTAAGTCGAGTGAGAAAGAGGGAGAAAAGAGAGAGAAATTGCCATTCTTGCGGGAATTCTGCAAAATTGAGGGTTACTTAGTTACGGTCGTAACCAGTGAGGTTGCGGCCGTAACCTCGGTTCATATGGTTTTTTGGCTTGAGTTCATCAGGGAAAATTGCACGGCTGGCCCCCAACTTTCAATTTGTTTCATTTTGGTCCTCAACTTTTGAAAATGTGACGCTTTTGGTCTTTTTGCTCCTTTTCGGATGTTCTCATCTGAATTGAGGAAATATGCCTACAAACACAATAAATACATAAAAATAAGTAGATATCCGCTCGATCTAATGATAAATTAATCATTTAGAAATATAAATAAGTGTGTAAGATGCACACTTATATCACCCCCAAAATTAACTTCTTGCTCGTCCTGAGCAAGACTATCTACTAATACATAAAAAAACAGCAACAAACACACAAGACTCAAAACAACTATACAATACATAAACACAAGTATCAAATTGTAGTTAACTCACAAATTATACTACAAAAGATAATTTTGGGCTTGTCCAATGGTAATCTTCATTTGCCATCGCCGTTTGAATTCAAAAACTGTGTGGTTAGCAAGCCGACCCTCAATGGTCAAATATGTCATTGCTCTCTCGTGGTCAGACATAAAAATTTTCTCTCATTCCACAAGTGATCATCTCAAAGGTTGCTCAAATCACTCATTTCTTTTTCCGCTCTGATTTTGGGCAACTTTCACCGGTGGGATAAAAAATCTAGTAATGTGATGGCTCTCCCTAGTTTTGAGTGCTCTAACGTAGAAGATACTTCTTGGCAACTCAAATCAACTAGTCATCCAAATCCACAATCCTCACTTTTATTTTGTTGTCACTCTTATTCTTTTGCTTTTTCTTGAAATGTAAACGTGCGATGCAATACCCCAACAATAATGCTTTTTCACTGACTTATATTGCGGGCTTTAGGTCGGTGACTCCCGAGTTCACCACTCAAGGCACCGGGCATTGAAATACCCCGAAGAACTTATTCATTTGAGTCATTGAGGCAAGAGAATGGAAGCACAAAATAAAATGAACGCATTTTTTTCTTTTTTTTTAAATAAAGCAACTCTATTTTTTTTTTTTTATTGACATGGATTGGATTTCTAGCAAACAGTCATTACTTTGTTTCTACTTGTTAACAAAGACACCCCACACAAATTCAACATGCACGGAATCATCACAATACCAAATAGTTCCTCCACTGGCTCATTCAATCCCTTACAATGGATTGGTGATTAAAAAAGGGGCATAGATTGGAAGAATTTAAGTCCAAATCTCACTCAAAACCAACCAAAACTCTTAAATCCAAGAAAAATGGTTCATGACATCCAATGGACAAGTAATCATCAAGTAAGCTCAAGTAGTATACTTCATGAGTTGAAAACAATTTAAACTAGAGAAAAACGAAAAATTGAATGCACACTGAATAAAACAGGCGAACAAACACACAAATAATAGCTACACAAACTAACCACAAACAAAAAGCTAAACTAACATAAGCTATAAACAACAAACACACCAACAAACACAACCTATAAACAACCTAACCACAACAAACTAACTAACTACACAAAAACACAACACCAACCAAACTAAACAATATGAAAACTAAAACAAGCACACAAACCAACTATTACACAAACAACAACAACAACAAACACTCATGCCAAAACACAACACAATACACCAAGTATATACAAAGCATACAACAAACGCACACACCCCCAAACTTGAAACACACATTGTCCTCAATGTGTAAAGAACAAGGCAATGGAGTTAGGAGTACCAAAACTTCCCTGGTTTAATGCAGGACTTGGAATGCCCAATTTCTTGCACAAGCACCTTGAATTCATTGCCAAACTTGAGTGAGAACCTCCCTTCACTTGGTATGCTATTTCCAATACCGAGGTCCTACAAATTCACAAGAAAAGAATGAGATTAAGGTGGTGAGGTCCCAAAACATTTCCCAATCACCAAAACAACATCACACTCTCAAACTCCAAACCAATTGCTCACGAACTCCACAATGCAAAGCTCAAAGAAGATAAGAAACATGCTTTCAAAACAAATGACAAAGAAGAGAACAATTTCCAACCAAAGCACAATGAGAAAAGGTATGTGTGAAATGTTAAGATGAAGGAGAAGGGCACTAATGATAGAACTAGGACACCTACACTTCTCAAATAAGTTCAATGCTTGGAGTGAAAGGAAAATTGGTTGGGTGAAAATGCATGAGTTCATCTAGTAAAGCTCACGAATGTATCAAATACTCATGCATCCCAAAACAATAATTACCCTGGTTATTGAAAGCCATAAAAAAAAAGTAAAAGTAAAAGGGAAAGAAATTTGCTTCTTTAATGTCATTAGCTAGACACAAAAAGGTTGGCGTTTGGATTCTCTGTCAATCCACAAAAAATGTGGCTTTGGATTTCTTTCCACACTTGCTAAGTGGGACTTCCCTTTGAAGTGTACTTAAAGCACACTTGAGTGGTGTGCCTAAAGCATACATGAAGTGCATGCCCAGCTCGAAGTCTTGAGACTTGATCACATCCGGCTTGAACTTTCCTATATAGATCTCAATTTCCTCCTCGCTGCCAATGATGAAATCAATGGAAGTCGCTTCTTCAATAGGCTCCAAGCTCTTCACTTCATCAACCTCAACTTGCTCTTCAACTTCTTGTTCAATAAGCATTATTAATTCCTCAAGAGGTTTTACCCGTTCCACATCATTTGTGAAGAGTAGATTGATGTCTTTGAAGTGAGGCTCTAAGTTCTTCTCCTCCTCAACCTTAGGCTCTTGAATGGGTTCTTCCACTTGCCTTGAAAATGGTTCTTGTTGACTCTTCAAAATAAGATTAGTCAATTGGCCAACTTGATTCACCAACTTGTCCAAAGTGGCATCAGTGCGCAGTTGGTATTCCAATGGCCAATCTAGCAAAAGCTTCTTCCAAGTCCGATATCTTCTTTTGCGGCTCTTGGCATGGAAAGGTTGGTTCATGAGTTACCTTCTCGAGTACTTGAAATGATGAATAGCCAAAATGGATCAACGGCAAGTAGAGGTTGGATGTTTAGCTTCACAATACCTCAATGTGGAGGAAAGAATAGATTGCTCCAATCGTTCTTGATAGAAGAATGATTGGTCGACCGGTTGAATCGGTTGATCCAGATATGAATATGTATATTCCATGGGGCAATAACTTCCAAATAGCATGTTCTCTTCATCATCTTCAACACAATCCAAAAATGAAGGATAACCTGTCATTGGAAGAGAAATAAAAGGAAAACAAAATTATATGCAAGAAAAGAAAACAAAACTAGAATAAGAAAACTCAATACAAAAAGAACCAATCCCCTACAACGAGGCCAAAAACTTGTTGGGCGTAGACACCTCAATATTAAACCGCAAGTGTACGAGTTGTATAAGTAATAAAGTAGTCCAAGAAGTCTGGATATCATACCCATACGGATTAGTATTTATATTGAGCTATCTATTCTAGCAAAGAGAGAAAAGAAGGTGAAGGAAATACACATAGGAAAACTGATGAGGGAGAGCTACAATAAACTAAACTAACAAAGCAACGAAAACAAGGCATGAAGCATGGGCTGGAAATGGGAATGAGCTTGGACGAAGGGTAGTTGGGATTCATGACTTCATTCAACCTTAGCTTAATCAACTCATTGTCTAAACATAACATAGTGCACATTCTCAATGTTAGACCCGATTTTCCAAGAATAGATTGCTCCTCTTTCGAATGTCAAACCACCCCTAATTAGTTGATTCAACCTACCTGGGGTTAGAGGTATATTTCTATCCTCCACAAAAACCTAGATTGATTGCTATTTGGTCTAATTAATGCACTCCCATCTCAAGGATCATACACTAATCACAAGTACACACACTTGGTGATCAATCAAGCATATGGATACAACTCAATAGCAAGCAAACAATGGAATACACAATGATTCAAAGCCATAAATATTTCATTAATTCAACTAGGTTAAAATCCATCAACCATCGCAACATATACAATTTTAGCCAATGGTATAGGAAATCATTGAAACATATACAAGCAAAGCGATGGAAATTGAAATGTAAAAACAAAGACAAGATTATAGACAATATTCATTTTGTTTGGGTGAAGTACTCTTGCTTCTTCAATTCCCATCCATCTCTTCTTGATTTCTTTTTCTTCTACTCCAAGTGTTCAACCCTAATCAAAGTACAAGAGAAAAGGAAAAGAAAGGAAGAAGAAGAAAAGAAAAGAAATAAAAGAGAGGAATTGTCATTCTCGCGGGAATTCTGCAAAATTGGGGGTTACAACCGTAAGCTCACTAGTTACGATTGTAACTTCATAGTTACGACCGTAACTAGTGAGGTTATGCCGTAACCTCAGCTCTGATGGTTTTTTTGCCTGAGTTCAGTTACGAAAATTGAACGGCTGGTCCCCAACTTTTACTTTGTTGCATTTTGGCCCGCAACTTTTGAAAATATGACGCTTTTGGTCATTTTTGCTCCTTTTCGCATGTTCTCATCTTAATTGATTAGATATGCCTACAACACAGTAAATACATAAAAATAAATAGATATCCGCTCGATCTAATGATAAATTAATCATTTAGACATATAAATAAGCATGGAAAATGCACACATATCAGTGGTGCTGGTTCCTAGTTTGTGACATACTTTTAGTCATAAGGACCTCTCTTTTAAACTCAGGTTCTATATAAGACTCTGCAATACTTGATAGTAGATTTAGCCTCTCTATAGGACTCAAGTATAGTGTTCAACAATGCAAGTGCCTTCATTGCATTATGGGAAAGCAACATAGGGTACGATCTCCACATAATATGCATAGATCCACATCCGCTACTTCATTGAAGTATGTTGACTCAAACTTGTAAGGACCTTCCGGTGTGTCCAGCAATGATGGAAACAGATTTTTCTTATCCATAATTGATGATTTTTAGAGGAAAGTTTTGGTCTTTCCAATCAAAGTCAAATCCGGTGTTTTTGAAAATTTTAAGGATTGGAAAATTTTTGTTGAAAATCAGTTAGTGCCTAAGCTTAAGTGCTTAAGGACTAACAATGGACTAGAATTTAGCAATGCAACCTTTTGATGATTTTTACAAAACCCATGGGATTAAAAGGCACAAATCTATAGCCCATACCCCTCAGCAAATAGGAGTCGCTGACAAGATGAATAGGACACTGATTGAAAAGGTAAGATGTATGTTATTTGATTCAGGCTTGCACAAGCCATTTTCGGTGAAGTGATTAATACTGTTTCCCATTTGATAAATAGGTCACCCTCGTCTACTTTAGACGGTAAGGTCTTTGAAGAGGTTTGGCGTGGCAAATTGTGAACTATTTACACATTAGAGTTTTTCGCTGCATAGTACACGTGCACCAAAAAGAAGGATAAATGAACCATTGTCTATTAAATGTGTATGTTCTGGATAACCATATAGAGTTAAATGTTTTAGGTTCTGCGTTAGGGGAAATGTGGAGTTAAGGTTATAACCAGTAGGGATTTCATCTTTAAGGAAGATGAAATGCCCTATCTGGGAAAGAAAGAAGCTTCTCATCCTCATACGTACAAACAAACTAATAATACAGTACCTTTAGTTCCTTTTGGAGAGGTTGAGAGACCTCATGAGAATGAGGAAATTTCCCAGGTTGGACCAGATTAGATTGATTAAAAATCTAAATCTGAGGATGATGAGGAACCTTACTCTGAACCTAACCGTGCAGATTACCAGTTAGTCCGGGATTGACGTAGCAGAGGTACTAGACTCCCCACTTCACTGAATGATTATTGGATGGCAATCTTTGATAAGCCACATCAAAATGATAGGTGTTGGAAGGCTATGAATGAGGAAATGTCATCATTCCATAAAAATAAGACTTGGATACTTGTCGAGAGACCAAACGGACAATCTTTAGTGGACTGTAAATGCCTTTATAAAGTTAAGGGGGAAATAACCTTGAATCCGGTAGATTTTGGGCTAGGTTAGTGGTTAAAGGATTTGCTCAGAAGGAAAGAATAGATTATAGTGAAATTTTCTCACATATGGTTAAGTATGCTTCTTTGAGGCATATGTTTTAACTAGTTGCTCATTTCAATTGGAAAATGCAACAGATGGATGGTAAGACTGCTTTCTTGCATGGTGAGTTGGAGTTGGATGAAGATATATATATATATATATATATATATATGAATCAACACCATGGTTTTATTGATAAATCCAGGCAATGGAACATCAAATTTGATTCTTATATGTTGACACTCAAATTTGTTTGAAGTAATTATGACCACTATTTGTACTTAAAGTACTCTAATTCTGGGATTATCTACCTATTGATTTATATGGATGACATGTTCTTGATTGGCTTTCATATGAATTTGATTTATAAGGCTGAATCTGCCTTATTTGCTAAGTTTGATATGAAAGACCTTAAAAAATGCCTCTAAAAGATTAGGGATGAGTATAGTTAGGGATGGATCTAAGGGAATTCCATTTTTGAATAATCCTTTTTACATTCCTAAAGTGTTGAAAGGGTTTTCTACGTTTGATTGCAAAATTGTGACTTTACCTTTAGCTAATCAGGTTTATCTGAGCAAGGAAGATTGTCCCTTAACTGATGAAGAAAATGATTATATAAAAAATGTGCCATATTCAAATGCTTTAGGTGATATGCGTGTGTTTCATATGCTTTTTAATCCCATTTTTCCCCCATTTTGGATTGAGTATAGCTTGTTTACGTGTTTTTGTACGATATTTGCTGTTTCGAATGGGTATTGCTCTTCTTTTCTCTATTTGTGGCGTGCAGGCATTTTAGAAGCTAAAAGTTGAAAAATCGCCACCAACGAGAAGACACTGAGATACAAGAGCACGAGGACGAAAAAAGTGGCAAAAAAAGTCATTTTTCATATCACCAGAAAGTATACAGAACCAGATGACTGCACGGCCCCCTGTGCCGTTGTGCACGACCCTGTGTCATGACCGCAAGACCCCCTGTGCCACTCTGCACAGCCTGTGTGATGGGATTTTCGGCATGCGCGTATTTTAGGGATTAATCATGCATTGGAGCCCATATAAAAAACTCCCCAAGGCCAATAGAAGACGGCTAGACTTGTTTAGTTTTAGTTTTACCTAGCTTATGTATTCTCTCTTCTTGCTACATTAAAAACACCAGTTGTAGATTAGATTACAACTGGTTTTTGGATTATTGTTCAAGAATTGAAGATTACAACTTCTCCATCATCTCAAGCTATCGTGGATTGATCCTTACAATTGGTATTTCTTTCTTTATTCATTTAAATTCATCTAATTAGGTTTTTATCTATTTCTACATGAATTCTTGTGGGTTAATTTCTTTAATTGTGTCAATTATTAATATGGAGGAGTAATCCCCTTTTCGGGAATTAGGGTTCATCTACCTAATTGATATGAACACTGTGTGATTAATATTGTTGTAAGTGTGGGCGATTGAAATAGGATTTTTATGCTAGGATATTTAACGATTGATATTGGTATAACGTTCATCCAATCTCAATTCTTCATACAACGAGTCAAGAATTGAGAGGTTGATTTCTCCTTGTGGACCCCCTACCATGGACATAATTATTCTTTGATTATGACAATGACCTAGACAATTATGAAGACCTTCTAAGCTTTGAGAAAAGTTAGAAACTAGTTTCTTAATCCTAGTTCCATTATACACATCTACATCTAACCCTAGGTAATATGGTCATTGTCAATTAGCGTAGATGACTCCCTAATCCCCATTTTAATCATTGAAATTTATATCGATTATTTGCATTATTTCTTCACTTAGCTAATAGTGTTAGAAGTAATCTACATTAATTCTACCACATAAACGACCGATTTAGCTAGTTAATTGGCGAAAGAGGAATAGACAACTTTAACATCTCTGTGAGACGACCCGTAAGTACAACGACACTGTATACTTGCGGATTTACACTATCAAGTTTTTGGCGCCGTTGCCAGGGAGGCTACGGTTGATATTTTATGCTTTTTCCATAAATTAGACTAAATCATTTTATTTTATTTTATTTTATTTATTCACGTTTCACTTTGTTCTCATTGTTGTTGCCGTCAATTTTTATTATTGAGCAACTTAACGTTTGTTTCCGAAGAGTTTTTCTTATGCATGCACAGGAGATCTCAAGCTCACGGCCTAGTACCACTGGATCAAGATCTTGATATCACTTTGCGTGAGCTAAGGAGGCAAATCCGGGAAAGACGAGCTCACTTTACAATCGCTGACAACAACAATGATGCCACCAAGCCTCTCAAAGACTATGCCTCTCCCAATGCACAAGGGCTACAATCTAGTATTTCCCGACCCGACGTAGCCGCCTACAATTTCGAGCTTAAACCGTCCCTTCTCTCCATGGTCCAACAGAACCAATTCGACGGACTTCCCACCGAGGACCCAAACCTCCATATTCAGGTATTTCTCGAATACTGCGATACCTTAAAGATTAACGGGGCCACCACCGATGTAATCCGCCTTAGAATCTTCCCATTTTCCCTAAGAGACAAAGCAAGAGCTTGGCTCCACTCACTTGGGCTGGGTTCTATCACCACTTGGGCTCAACTTTCACAAGCCTTTTTATCCAAATATTTCCCACCTTCTAAATCAGCCCAATTGAGACAGCAAATCACAACCTTTGTGCAAATGGAGAGGGAGTCCTGATATGAAGCTTAGGAAAGGTTCAAAGAATTGTTCCGCCTTTGCCCACACCATGGATTAGAAAAGTGGCTAATTGTGCATACTTTCTACAATGGGTTGAACTATAGCTCGATAAATTCTATAGATGCAACCGCAGGCGGAGCACTGATGAATAAAGGCCTTGATGAGGCCTACGAGCTCATTGAGAACATGGCCCTCAACCACTAGCAACTGGCCAATGACCGAAGCACGCCCAAGAAGGGAGGTAAATACGACGTTGAGGTACTATCTCTTCTAGCTAACAAGGTTGATGCATTAGCTGAAAAGGTTAATCAATTGCATACCTCTTTTAGTCATGTTACTCCTAATGCTTTAATGTTCTATGAGCTTTGCGGTGTGCAGGGTCATCTCTAGCCAACAAGTGCCAGCTAGCTTTGCCTATCAATCCCAGCTCATCGGTGGAGCAGGTAAATGGTTTCCAGGGTATGAACCCCCGTCCTCTCGGTAATCCGTACTCCAACACATATACCCCGGTATGGAGGAATCATCCCAATTTCTCCTGGAGAAACCCCAAAGTTCCTCTACAACCCTACAACCCTACAACCCTCCTGGTTTCCAACCTAGACCTAACCCACAGCAGCCCCCTCCACAAAAGTCTAACCTCGAAAGTTTGATGGAAACTTTCATTGCCACCCAGTCTAAGACGAATGAAACCGTCCATAACTCTATCCAACAGATGAATACAAAAATTGACTCCTAGCCACCCATAACAAGATGCTTGAGAACCAGCTAGCCCAACTTGTTAGCTCTTCCACTAGGACTCCTGGTGCTTTACCAAGTCAACCAGTGAATCCTCGAGACCAATGCAATGCCATTACCTTGAGAAGTGGGAAAAAGCTAGAAGGACCCAATAGGAGTGAGGGGAAGGCTAGGGGTGATAAGGTAAATGAGACTGTTAAGAGTGAGCCAAAAACCTCCACCACCGAACCTGAGGATGGAAAAGGAAAGACAGATGAGAAGCCTAGTGAGAGTGGGAGAGAAAATAGAAAGGGCCTAAACAACAATATCACGCCCACCACTTACAAGCCGAGACTCCTTTATCCACAAAGGTTTGCTAAGGCAAAGCTGGATTAGCAGTTCGGTAAGTTCCTCGAAATTTTGAAAAAGCTACAAGTCAATATTCCTTTCACTGATTTAATGACGCAAATGCCATCATACGCTAAATTTTTAAAGGACATATTGACTAGGAAGAGGAGTCTTGATTAGATGGAAACCGCCGCTTTTACAAAAGAGTGTAGTGCTCGTATTAAAATAGATCTCCTCCCAAACTTAACGACCCAGGGAGTTTTTCAATCCCGTGCACCATAGGCCAAATGACTATTCAAAAAGCCTTGTGTGACCTAGGCGCCACTGTTAGTGTGATGCCCCTTTCCATTAGTCAAAAACTCAACATGGGGGAGTTGAAAAACACACATATGACACTCCAAATGGCCGACCCGTCACTTAACTACCCTGTGGGGATTCTCGAAGACGTACCTGCTAGAGTTGGAAAATTCTTCATCCCTGTGGACTTTGTAGTCTTGGAGATGGATGAAGATTCCCAAATATCCATCATCTTAGGGAGACCATTTTTTGCCACAACAGGGGCAATCATAGATGTTAAGAATGGGAAGCTAAGTCGGAGTGTAGGGGAAGACAAGGTCGAGTTTATGCTAACCAATGTTTTGAAAAAACCCTATGCTCGAAGCCTATTGTTATTTGATTGATGCAGTTGAAAGCATATCTAGGGAGCATTCCCCTAGAGATCTCACCTATACGTGTGCTATGGAGATGGATGAAGATAAACCTTCCCAGGTACTCGGAGAAGACAATATGACTGGTAAGGCGAATGATTCGACTCTTGGCCATGAGGTACAAAAGCTTGAATTAAAATCCCTTCCTCCTTCCTTGAAATATGCATTCTTAGATGGAGATAAGCTATGCCCTGTGATTGTCAATGCCAGCTTGGATGACGAACAACTCTTCAAGCTGCTCAAGGTTTTGAAAGAACATAAAAGAGCCATCGGCTATAGCATTGACAATCTCAAGGGCATAAGCCCTGATTTTTGCATGCATCGCATCTCGCTAGAGGAAAGACACACACCTTCAATTGAGAATCAACGTCGTTTGAATCCCAATATGAAGGAAGTGGTGCGAAAAGAAATCATGAAACTCCTTGATGCAGCTATTATCTACCCTATCTCCGATAGTAAGTGGGTGAGCCCGATGCAAGTGGTTCAAAAAAGGGTGGAACAACCGTTGCACTTAATTATAACAACGAGTTGATCCCAACCTGAGTTTTCACTGGGTGGCGCATGTGTATCGACTACCATAAACTCAACAACGCCACCCGCAAGGACCACTTTCCGTTACCTTTTATTGATCAAATGTTAGAGAGACTCGCCAAACACACATATTTTTGCTATCTTGATGGATATTCTAGATTTTTCCAAATCCCTATCCACCCGGAGGATCAAGAAAAAACGACGTTCACATGTCCCTATGGCACCTTTGCATACCGCATCATGCCATTCGGATTGTGCAATGCCCCGGCCACATTTCAGAGATGCATAATGGCTATCTTTTCTGAGTTTATTGAAAATATTATGGAAGTTTTTATGGATGACTTTAGCATCTGTGGATCCTCTTTTAATGAGTGTTTGTCCAATCTCTCCAAAGTCCTTGCGAGATGCGAAAAAGCCAATCTTGTGCTTAATTGGGAAAAATGCAATTTCATGGTACAAGAGGGGGTCGTTTTGGGTCATGTTATGTCTTCTGAGGGAATCAAAGTTGACAAAGCAAAAGTGGAAGTCATAAAGAAGTTACCACCCCTAACAAATGTTAAGGGTGTTAGAAGTTTCCTTGGTCATGTGGGATTCTATCGCCGCTTTATCAAGGATTTTTCTAAAATCGCTAGACCTCTCACCCAATTGCTTGTCAAGGATTCCCCATTTGTGTTTACTGATGATTGCCATGTAGCATTTCGCAGGCTTAAGGAAGTCGATTTCGGCCCCCATCATCAAATCACCGGATTGGGGACTCCCATTCGAAGTAATGTGCGATGCTAGCAACTTCGCAGTTGGTGCTACCCTCTGTCAGAAGAAGAACAAAACTCTCCATGTCATCTACTACGCTAGTAAGACTATTGATAAAGCTCAAGTTAATTATGCTACTACAGAAAAAGAACTACTAGCTGTGGTATATACATTAGAAAAGTTCTGGTCCTACTTGATTGGGTCAAAGGTCATTGTGCACACCAACCCTGCAGCCTTGAAATACTTTTTGGCCAAAAAGGATGCGAAGCCATGGCTTATCCGTTGGATTCTTCTTCTTCAAGAGTTCGACATGGAAATCAAAGATAAAAAGGGTACAGAAAATTTGGTGGCAGACTATTTGTCTAGGCTCAACGTTGAGCTCAGAAGTGAACAAGATTGGGACCCCCCAATTGATGACGCATTCCCACATGAAAAACTATTTAGTAAGGTAAGTAAGGAGCCGTGGTTCGCAGATCTCACCAACTATCACGCCAGTGGGGTGATGCCCCCCGATCTTGATTACCAATGGAGAAAGAAGTTCATCCATGACACACAGAACTACCTTTGGGACGAGCCATTCCTTTTCAAGAGATGTCCCGATGGCATTTTTCGACGGTGTATTCCAGACGAGGAAGTGGAGAGCATCTTGGCTCACTGCCACTCTCTTCCTTGTGGTGGGCACGCAGGCACCACGAAAATCGCAGCGAAAGTTCTCCAATGTGGTTTCTATTGGCCCACGCTCTTCAAAGATGTAGGGCGGTTTGTGACCTCTTGTGACGCGTGTCAAAGAAGTGGCAATATATCACGAAAATATGTGATGCCACTCAACAATATATTGGAGGTTGAAATTTTTGGATGTTGGGGCATAAACTTCATGGGGCCATTTCTATCTTCGAATGGCAATCGCTACATCCTTGTAGCGATTGACTACATTTGTAAATGGGTGGAGGCTATAGCGTCACCAACTAATGACTCCCAAGTGGTTCTTAAGCTCTTTAAGAAGATTATTTTCCCGAGATTTGGAGTCCCAAGGGCGGTAATAAGTGATGGGGGATCTCATTTCTCCAACCGGAGTTTTAATGTCCTGTTGAGAAAATATGGGGTTACCCACAAGCAAGGCTAGGCTTACCATCCGCAATCCAGTGGACAAGTGGAAGTCTCAAATCGTGAGATCAAATCAATTCTAGAGAAAGTCGTTTCAAAATCTCGTAAGGATTGGGCCATAAAGCTAAACGATACACTTTGGGCATACCGAACGGCGTTCAAAACGCCGATCGGCACTATTTCGTATAAGCTTATCTTTGGCAAGGCGTGCCACTTACCAGCAGAACTCGAACATAAAGCCTTTTGGGCTCTCAAGCAGCTTAACATGGACTATGATGTTGTGGGAGAGAAGCGGCTCCTACAACTGCATGAGCTCAAAGAGCTTAGACTGGAGGCCTGTGAGAGTGCCCGGCTATATAAAGAACGCACTAAGCAGTGGAACGACAAATACATCCTCCGCCGAGAGCTCTGTGAAGGTGACCTAGTGCTCCTCTTCAATTCCCGCTTAAAACTCTTTCCGGGAAAGTTGAAATCCAGGTGGTCCGGCCCATTCCAAGTCGTCAAAGTCTTTCCCTATGGTGCCGTGGAGGTTTGTGGTGGAACGGGAGGTGCTTTCAAGGTAAAGGCTCAAGCTCTACTTGGATGGAGAACGTATAGGTGCGTCTGAGACTATTACTTTATGTGGTATCCCATCGGGGAGTGAACTTTAAGCAATAGCCATACCGCTGTCATGCAGGACATTAAACCAGCGCTTCGCATGAGGCAACCCGTGTTTCTTTTCTTCTGCTACCTTCCTTTAATCTATTTTGCTTTTCTTTGCTTCCTTTTATCTTGCTATTTCAATGCTAAATGACACTTGGTTGGAGTTGAAAGGTAATTTGCAGGTGGCTGCAAGGTGCATAACCCACTTAAGGCTCTCATCATTGCAAAGACATTCAGATCATTGCGTGACCCCCCGTGCCAATTTTCACAGGCCATGCGGATGGACACGGTGCCCCATGTGAAGTTGCACAGCCCATGCAAGCAAAAGTGCACACAAGAATGAAAAAGTGACCAGATCACCGCACAGCCCCCCTGTGCCACGATGCATGGGCCGTGTCAAAAAAAAAGAACATAAACCCTCTCTTCCGTTTCTTTTTCTTCTCCTCTCTTTCTCTCTCTTTTTGCTTCTCTCTCTCACACACACATCATCGCCGGCCACCGCCCCGCCGCCACGCCACCGCCGCCCTCTCCCGTCACCGTCTCATTCCTCCTCTCCCTTCCTCTTCTTTTGTTATTTTCCTTGTTCTTCTTTTTTCCTCATCTTTCTACTTGTGGCCTTACCGAGCCGCCACCCACCACCGCCGTCACCTCCACCCTCCCTACCATCTTCTCTCCCTCTCTTCTTCTTCTCCTTTCTTCTTTTCCTTTCTTCTTCTCTTTCCTCTCTCCCCAATTATGCGCCACCGCCGTCAGCCGCCGCTCCGCCGTTAACTTTCCTCCTTTCTTTCTCTTACTTTATTCCACCAAAAAAAAGTCTTTTAATCTATTTTTCTCATTACGCTCACTACTTGCGCTTACTATTTCTTTTGTTTGATCCTTGTCCAGGACCACGTTTCTACGACAACCACCATGGCTGGGCCCATCTCTAGGCCCATCTCCAAGAAGCAGGCTAGGAAACCACGCGCTACCCCTGGTAACCCTCAACCCGAGGCTTTCTATGACGAGGATTTTCCTCACATTACCTTTCGGGATGCTACTCAATATACTAAATTTCGACATCTGAAAACACATGCTGTTAAGCCCACTAGGTTCTTAGATGCTAGGGCGACTAAGGCATTGGGTATTCACGATGATTTGTTGTGCTTATTTGATCGGGTCGAATGGTCCAAACTGATGACATCACCTTGTTTCACCTACACGTCTATCACCCTAAAGTTTCTTAGCTCCTTCGACCAAAATACTATCAAAGTTCCTCAGAGAAAAGAGACTGGGGTTTCATTTCGATTGTTTAACAAAGAATTTGCTTTTAACTTAGATCAATTTGGTGCTTTCTTTGGTTTACCTCCCGGCGGTCGCCTCGATTTACCCCGTCACGACCTTACGTACAATGCTGGCCTTTTATGGCGATCCCTCACTGGCTTTCACGTGTTTAGACCCCAATCCGCTAAAGGTTCTAAGATCCACAACCCCTGTCTTCGGTACTTACAACTCCTTATGGGATATACTATCTTCGGCAGAAACGAGAGCACGGGTACGGTTCGAGAATGGGAATTAGCCATGATAGGAACTATGCTTCTACCCAATTTTCGCCTATGCACTCAAAGCTTCATCGCTCGGCACTTTTACTCCATAGGAAAATCTGACAAAAAAAGCCCGCTTGTCATCGGCGGTCTCATCACTCCTCTTGCCTTGGCCTTAGGATTCGACCTAGCTGCCCTAGAACCCGTTGGCCCGATCCCGACCTTTGATATGACCAAGATCCGTGAGATGGGTTGGGTTAAGCTGGAAGGGGGTCGATACCGGTGGATGGTTAATGACCAACCAAGCTTCCTTCTCCCCAACCCCGAGCGCACCACGATCCTCCACGAGCACAATTGGTACTACGCTGAGTCTGGCGCGGACCCCCATGAGCCTCGTTGCCAGGCCGCTCCTGGCCTCTCCCATCCCAGCCCGACCCTATCCTTTCCCACCCCTCCGCCTACTTTCGACTTCTACAGCTTTCAAACATCCCTTAACAACCTCACTGATAGTTTCACCGGCCTCCGCACCGATGTGAATGACATGCGCACAACCCAGGACCAGATGAACACCCGCTTTGACCATGTCAATTAGCTCGTCTACTCCATGTATGATTGGCACGTCTGCCAAGGTCACATCCACCCCAACAACCTCTTCTATCTCGGTTCATCTTACCCCTGTCCTCCGCATTGAGGACACTGCTTCGTTTACGCTTGGGGGGGTAGCTGGTTAGTTTAGATGTACATCGATTAGTTCTAGTTTAGAGTCCTTTTAGGTAGGGATTTGACCTTGTCTTGCTTTCATTCCTCTTTTGGTGACTTTAATTTCTTTACTGGTTTTCATTCATTTAAAAAAAACAAACAAAAAAAATCAGCTCACTGCACGGCCCCCTGTGCCACTTCGCATGGGCCGTGCAGACCATGTCATCATGCCACACCTCCACCCCTGTATTGCACTCATCTTAGCATCCTCCTTTAAACCCCATGGAACGATATAGCAATGATTTGAAATGTTTTGGGTCCTTGTGCTTGATTTACGGAGTTTGTGAATGTGGAGAAATTTTTCATTATGCCAAGGAGTTCTGGTTTGTGCATGCAATAGTTAATTCGAATGTGCATCACTTTGAATCTTGAGCAATGGTAGGCATAACCCGGTAAGGAATTTTGAGCCTTTGCGACAGATATCATACTACCGGTCTTCTATTTCCTTTCATGAGTGTGTTCTCTATTTATTGTTACCCTCTAGAACTTGCTTGCGTTCTTTATGCATTTGTGAACATGATAGAGGCATTCATTTGAAACAGCCACATAGCCAAATGGCCACCAGTGCATAATTAACCTACTTGATAGCCCCGTTGAGCCTATAAGCCTATTTTCTTTGTCTTACCCGCATAATAACACCATACCCTTTGTTACCCCCTTTGGCCTAAGGAGAGAATCGCGAGGCACAAAGAAGTCATGATCGAGTATGTGGATAGATAAGAGTTTTTCCCTTCTTTGAGATTGTTTGAGCTCTCACTCTCTCGCTTTCCCTCCTTCTTACTCCTTATTTCCTTTTGTTTTCCCAAAAAACATAGCGAAAGAAAAAAAACAACACAAAAACAAACAACGAAAGGGGGAAAAAAAAAAAACAATGGAAAAAAAGGAAGAGAAAATTACGGAAAACAAAAGGAGAAAAAGCAAGAATACATGGCTTTTCATTGAGGGAAGAGAGAAGTTTTTGTTGTAATGAGAAGGGAAAACTCTTTACTTTGATGCATTGAGGTTGATTTTACTCGAATTATGTGGACTTTGATTTGGTTTGTTTATTTTTGCTTCACTGTTCTCTTCTTTAAACACCACATATCTCAAAAATTTCCATACCTATTACCTTAGCCTCCATTACAACCCGGAAAAGACCTCTTGATTCATGATGCATTTGTAATCGCAAGTAGTGGAGATTGAGAACTCTTGCAATCCTATGGTAGGGAATGATAATAGATTGAACTTGAGCGAATGATACCTACACCAAACGCATGAGAGATTGAGTTAAAATGATAACTTTTGGTGAGGGTCTATTTCGTTGCTCTTGATTCAACGTGCATGCATTGCGCCCTAAACTTTTGATGTGCACATGTGAGTTCTTCTTTGCACGATGAAGTTTTGACGCGCTAACATTCTCTTATTGACCGCTCAGGATCAACTTGTTGATTTTGTAACTAATTTTTAAATGTGTTCTTGTGGGGTGGCGAAATGCTTATGATGTGGCGTGTATTGGATGGTATTTTGTTTGAATGATGTCCCTACAAGCCCATTTTGACTTACTTTTGCTTCCTTGAGTTCCTTAGCTCTATAGTCCGATTTCTTGGGGCCGATTTTCATATATGCTTTCTGATAAGTTTGCTTGAGGACAAGCAAAGTTCTAAGCTTGGGGGAATTTGATATGCGTGTGTTTCATATGCTTTTTAATCCCATTTTGTCCCTCCATTTTGGATTGAGTATAGCTCATTTACGTGCTTTTGTATGATATTTGCTGTTTCGAATGGGTATTGCTCTTCTTTTCTCTGTTTGTGGTGTACAGGCATTTTAGACACTAAAAGTTGAAGAATCGCCACCAACGAGAAGATCCCGAGATACAAGAGCATGAGGACGAAAAAAATGGGAGAAAAAGTCATTTTTCATATCACCAGAAAGTACATAGAACTGAATGACTGCACGGCCCCCTGTGCCATTGTGCACGACCTTGTGTCATGACCGCACGACCCCCTATGCCACTCTGCACAGCCTGTGTGAAGGTATTTTCGTCCTGCGCATATTTTAGGGTTTAATCAGCCATTGGAGCCCATATAAAAGACTCCGCAAGGCCAATAGAAGACGGCTAGACTTGTCTAGTTTTAGTTTTACCTAGCTTATGTATTCTCGCTTCTTCCTACATTAAAAACATCAGTTTTAGATTAGATTACAACTAGCTTTTGGATTATTGTTCAAGAATTGAAGATTACAACTTCTCCATCATCTCAAGCTATCGTGGATTGATCCTTACAATTGGTATTTCTTACTTTATTCGTTTAAATTCATCTAATTGGGTTTTTATCTATTTCTACATGAATTCTTGTGGGTTAATTTCTTTAATTGTGTCAATTCTTAATATGGAGGAGTAATCCCCTTTTCGGGAATTAGGATCATCTACCTAATTGATATGAACACTGTGTGATTAATATTGTTGTATGTGTGGGCAATTGAAATAGGATTTTTATGCTAAGATATTTAACGATTGATATTGGTATAACGTTCATCCAATCTCAATTCTTCGTACAACGAGTCAAGCACCGAGAGGTTGATTTCTCCTTGTGGACCCCCTACCATGGACATAATTAGTCTTTGATCATAACGATGACCTAGGCAATTATGAAGACTTTCTAAGCTTTGAGAAAAGTTAGAAACTAGTTTCTTAATCCTAGTTCCATTATCCACATCTACATCTAACCCTAGGTAATGTGTTCATTGTCAATTAGCGTAGATGACTCCCTAATCTCCATTTTAATCATTGAAATTTCTATCGATTATTTGCATTATTCCTTCACTTAGCTAATAGTGTTAGAAGTAATCTACATTAATTCCACCACATAAACGACCGATTTAGCTAGTTAATTGGCGAAAGAGGAATAGACAACTTTAACCTCACTGTGAGACGACCCGTGAGTACAACGACACCGTATACTTTCGAATTTACACTATCATTAGGTCCAGTTATGTATGCTATGATTCATTCCAATCCTAGTTTGGCATACCCTATATGTGTTCTAAGGAATGCCCTTAAATGGTTATTGAGATATTTGAAATTTTCCTTGGATACTAGTCTGATATATGTTCATTGTTCTGAATGTGTTAGACTTAAAGGGTATGTTGATGCTAATTATGCTAATGATAGAGATAATAGGAAGTCTACAATCTCTTATGTGTTCACTTTGTGTAATTCTTATGTGACTTCCAAATCTCAACTACAGCATATTGTGAAATTATCTATATAGAATCTTCGTATGTGGCACTAACTTAGACTATTAAAGAATCTTTGTGGTTAAAGGGATTATTAACAGGACTTAAAATGCTTGAATCTTATATAGTTATCTTCTGTGATACATGTACAATTCAATTATGCAAGAATCTTGTTTTTCGTGGTAGAACTAAGCATATTGAAGTTAAGATAGATTTCATACATGACATTGTGTCAAATGGGGGATTTTTTGAGAAAATACACTATCTAAGTTCAATTCGGCAGACATGGGCATTAAGGTTCTATCACTTGTTAAGTTCAGGACATGTTTAAGTTTGTTAAACATTAATAGAGGTTTAGTTATTTCTCTTATATCCCTTCTTTTACTTTTTCAGCATTTTTTCTTTTTCTTTTTAGGCTTCTTTTCATTTTTATAGCTAGTGAATTCGTTTTAAGTGTTTTCCTTTATAAAAAGAGAAACCCAAAAAGGCAGGTTGCAAACTACTTCTGCTTTGTGCAAGTTTAAGGCGATGACACAACTGTATATCAAAATCCATTCCAAGGTTAACCATTGTTCCAATTTCTTTTACTGCTTCTAGCTCAAGATGGAGATTTGAAGAGTTTTGGGCACTAGTCCAATACCTAATGTTTGATCTAGAAGCAGCAATGGTCCAAGTATTGATTTCACTTAATCTGTCTTTGAGGTTCATCACCATTAAGTTACTCATCTTCAACCAAGAGATTGTTCCTGATCATCAAAGTCGTTGAATTGGAATATGTAAGTAGGTGACTTCCCATTTTAGTGTTAGATCAAATTTTTCTTTCTTTGAGTGATTTGGAGGGATAGTATTTTAGGGTTCTTTGATCTGGTTGTATTTAGTGAGATTCCAAGTTGTACTAGACTAGATTTGTAATTTGATGCTATGGTGAATGGAATGGAGGACGATCTATAGCTATAGAGCTCAAAGGAATATGTAGTGGAAGCCTTGGTGATTTGGATGATTCTGCCTTAGTAGCAAAACAATCTGGTGGTCTCTTTGATTTTTTTCTCGCTACTTACATATTCTACTGTTGCGATTGTGTTTTTCAAAAACACAAACTTAACACTTGAAAACCCTAATTTCTAAAAGTACTCAAAATTTTAAGTGTTTTTCAAAACCCTAAACCTAACACTTCAAAACACATATCTGACCATTTTTTTTTATTTTTATCTCATAATCTTGGTCATCTAATGCTCCTAAAGAGATCAAATTTCGCTTTTAAGTCTGGTATATATCTAGACTTCTCAAGAATTAAGACCATATCACTCTGTAAACTCAATTTGATGGCCTATATATCCATAATTTTATAAATCAGATTATTACCTATTACCACTTTACCAGTATTGATTGGAGTAAAGGTAGAGAAACATTCTTTATTGAGGCATATATGAAAATAACAGACAAAGTAAAAAATCCAACCCTAATAAAAATGAGAGTAATCCCCAACAAGGGCCTAGCCATCGCCAACCTAAATTTCATAAGCTAAGGCAACATTGCCAACACCATTATCCTTCTCAAGCAGTTCTCTCTTCTTTTTATAATAATCTCGGTGAAATCCCCAACCTGGCCCACATCCATACCAAGTTACCTCTTTGTCTTTCTCTTTGGCTTTATCCTTCTCTTCCCATTTTATTGGTATTTTCTCCACCTTCCTTTTTACCACTATTCGTGTTCTTCCCACCCCCTTATTTTTGGGATAAAAGACATACCTCTAGCTACTAGATCTCCTTTATTACCTAAACTTCAGTCCTTATTTCTTTTGGCATTTATGATAACTTCAACAGAAACCTCATCCCTCCCATACTCTTAAGGAATTCCTAAGGTCACTATAGTTATGAGCTATGGCATTTAAGAACTCAAGCACTGGAAAGTCCATGGAAATCTTTTCACCATTGTTAATAACATCAATACACAGTTTATTGAACTTGTGCAAATTTCTATTAAATGACATGCAGGATCCATCTTGAAAGAAATGAATGATTTAAGCAAGAAACATTTATTTGACATTGTTTTCTTATCATAATATTCTTGTAATGTAGCACAAAACTCAAATACATTAGGGTTATCACCAACAGTTCTAATCATATTCTCATAAAAATACAAAAATATGGTACACCCTACAATTTCATCAACATTATGTTTCTTAGCATTAGTAGCACCTTAAGGTCAATAATCATTTAAAGCTTTTGGCTTTTGCACATCGTTGTTGTATAAGTAAGGCTTTCAGTTTAAGAGACAAAATTTTTAATTCTCATTTCCCATTAAAAAAATCCCTAGTTCAAACTTAATAGAACTTAGTTCGATGAAATAAGGTTCAAGAATCTTTCAGTAGTCAACAACGCCCTCAAAAAGATTGTTAAAAACAAAAGGGTCATCAATCAAATAGGATGGAGAATGGCATGCACAATCATAGGGTGCAAGTAGGTTCACAATTGATGCACATAACACAGAGATCAAATGAGTAATTTGACAAAAATAATGTGTACGAGCAATAACCCTAACTTCAACTAGTGCAATAGAAGATCCCTAAATACTTTGAAGAACTCGAGACCTAAAACTATTCTTTCTTTGTTCTTGAATCTATGTATTGGAAATAGTAATTAATCAATATTAATTGGAATCGATCTACTAGCACAAATCAAATGGTTTCACAACTTTAACATGATATCAGAGTAGGCACAGGTCCTAAGTCCAAATCTCATTGCTACCTATTTAAAATCAATTGTGCATGTGTTAAGCTTTGTTTCCGAAAAATGAATCCCGGCCCGCCTACACGTGAGGGGGCATGTTGAATATAGTAATTAAATAATCTAAATTGGAATTGATCTATCAGCTTAAACTTTTACAACAGATAGTTTCATAGCTTTAATATGGTATCAGAGCAGGCTAAGGTCCTGAGTTCAAATCCCATCACCACCCATTTAAAAATAAATTATGCGTGTGTTAGGTTTTGATGGGAAAAGAATAAATCCCGCCTACACATGAGGGGGCGTATTGGAAATAGTAATTAAATAATATTAATTGGAACGGATCTGTCAGCTTAAACTTTTAGATCAAATGATTCCACAACTTTAACATACTGAAGTTCCTTATAGGCCACGGACAAGAACCATACACCACGAGAGTTACAAACTGAGATACACATAGGAAAAACACTCGTAAAGGAACTCCCGAAGGCTGTCGAAAAAAATTAGAGAGCATCACCTTAACAAAAACCACAGAAATAGGGTGAGTATCACCGTAGATCAATCCAAAACACAGATGCGGTTCCTTTTCTTATAGTCAATCCAAAATTTATTCGTATGTAGGGATCTAATACAGATGTTTCGCCTAGCAATAGAGAGAACTTTCATATTAAAATACAAAATGGAAAGAACTAAAAGATAAAGAAAAAGAAGAAAGAACATGGTGATTTTATGGCCAAAGCCCCAGAGATTCGGTGTAACCTACCCTTGGTTGAGCTCCACAGGAAAACTATGGATTATCATTCAAATACTTCACTGAAGCCAAGGCTGATAACAAAAGTTCGTGCAATCTCCTTGATGAAAAGATCTCTCAGATCTAACAACTATATGTCCTAGCATTATTTGTTCATCAAACAAAATATAGAATATCTCACTAGCACACTCTGTTTTACTAAAGAAAATCAAGGATTTGCCTATCCCTCAAAAAACCAAAAAGAAGAGAGAAATAGATCAGCATTTTTGATAGCAACAAGGAAAAAACACCTGAAGAACTCCTCAATTGAGCTGCACAAAAAACTATAGATTATGATTCACATACTCCACTAGTAGCCAAGACCGTAACAAAAGTTCATATAATCTCCTTTATGCATGATCGTTTAGATCTAACCACTAGGGATGACAAAAAAACCCGACCTGTACCGAACCCGATGGATATCTGCCCCCAATGGTAAAGATTTTCTCTGATCCGTGGATTGGCGGAGCAATAATAATCAGATTTTTCGATCTGTGAAGTTCGTGGCGCAATAACAAATCGAGGTCGATCCGCCCCGAACTGCCCTGCTAAGTGATATAATAAAATAAAATAAAAAGGTTGGAAAAAAAGTTTAGATATTGGATTATTTGAACAACTAATCCAACAAGCCACAAGCCCACAACCCTCATGACATGTGCAATAGATTTGGCCCAACCCAAATGCCCAATCATCCAAATCCAATTCTAAATTATTGGATTAGAAAAGATTGAAGAATAAAGGATATTAAACAAAAACCCTGGTCTTATAGCCTCTCAATCTCTCATCAGTTTCTAACGCTTCATCTGATCGTCTCTCAATCTCTCTCGCTAATCGTCTCGTGAAACTATCTACAAGGTGAGTATGATTAGTTTATTTAATGAGTTTGTCCAAGGTTCTCTTTGGTGATTAATATATAACGGGATCGGAGAAATTATTTGCCTAAAAAAAGTTCACAAATCATTTCGTGGATCAAAAACCGATCTTCTTTGCTATGCGATCTGCCCCGATCTGATCCGTTTTTCAGTTCGTAGATCGTGGGGCAATATTTCTAACGAGATTTCTTCGGGCGCAATACCAATTTTCACTGATCTGCTACCGATCTGCCCCTTGCCAGACCTACTAACTACATATTCTAGCACTCTTTGTTCATCAAACAAAATATATGAATGTCTCATTCGCATGCTCTATTTTACTAAGGAGAATCAAAGATCCACCTATCACTAAAAAAACCAAAAGGAAGAGAGAAACATATTAGGGGTTCAGAGAGCGACGAAGGCAAAAGGAACTAAAGAAGAAGAAAGGCAAATTAAACTTGTTAAATGAGACAAGGCCCCAACCTTAAGATCAATGCATGACATCAAGCCGCATATCCCAATCCTATGCATCTGGGCATAAGTAGTGAGCCACATAAAGAATGGCCCAACAGCAAGTCCAACTTCGAATGTATGATAGGCCCAATTATTTGGTGGCATGAGGCCAACAAGACACTGTGAAAAAGATTCTACAAGGACATTTTAAGTTATTTCAAACAATGCATAAATACAATTGACTTGCACCCTGCATTCCGAATTCCGTGGAAAGGATGAATCTTTGATTGATCCCACTTCCATGAAACATTTTCAAGTCATATTAGGGTTCGCATAAAAATTTAAATATACATTGCATATTTTGTGCCATATTATTTCATTTTCTCAATATCACCCCAGTCTTTTAATTGAGTGAAAGAATAAAGTTCATTAATAATTAAGTTATATTTTGAATTTGAATTTGAGAATTGGAAGCAAAATGAGCATTGAGGTTCATAAACATAGAGTGGTCAAATTGTTTTGATATTGAGATCAAAACAAAATTCAAGTAAATTGTACAACAAATTCAAGAATGAGGAATTTTTTTTTAAAAAAAAGATAATATTATCCTTTAAAATTAGTGAACAATTTAAATAAGCATCATCCCACTTATGCTGTTGAGGTTTGAAATATAGAGGTTTGAAATTGTATAATAACTCAAAAAATTAAATATTCAAAAGAAAATACTATGGCACTCGTTGAGGAAACCCTAAATGTCAAGTGTTATGAAAACACAACTCGTAGAAGAGTTTTAAGAATTAGAAGAAGTTGAATGTTCTTCCAAAAGTAAAGGAATTGGAATGTTTTGTCCGAAATTTGAGCGTTGGTTTCATTACATTCGAAATGGTGATCTACTGCTTGAACTAACAAAACTTTGAATTCTATCCCAAATAGTCGGTGTAACATTCAATAATAAGAATTTACTAAATTTATTGAAGAGTCAATTATAAATGCCAATGCCGTCGAACGAAAAAAAAATTCAGTGAGCCAAAGAATTAATTATTTCAAGACTACTAAAACATGTGTGTGGCAAATTTGTCCAAGGTACAATCTTCAACCAGTTCAAGGACTAGTGTTATGTGAAGTGTTAGGAATTGCTCAATAAACATACACAATGGAAATAAGGATAAAAAAGTCCTAAACTTTCTTTGATGAGATCTGTGATTAAGAGATTACCCAGCGAAGCTATTTTCACGGTGAATCTCTTGATTGTTCTTTTGTCTCCACAACCGTCCAAACGTTTAGCCGCAAACGATTATCCACGCGGCAAGACCCTCTTGAATCATGAACAACTTCGTAGTGGGATGCCTCTAGATCCTAATGCTAGCTAAGTATATAGAGAGAATTTAGGGACAATGCAATGTGTATTATGAGGCTACAGTGGGTTACTTATCGGTTTCTGATAAACCTATTAGGCTTGCAATTTTTTTAAGCCCCAAGACGAGTAAAAGCCTTTTATAATTAACATGGTCTAACAATTGGGTCTTGTACACCATAACTAACATTCTTCCACTTGTCCAATTCAAGATATGAGTACTTGACTTTTCACGTAACCCATCTGGTTCCCACTCACTATGGCAAAAGGCATGATGTTATCATACTAATCTAATTAGGATGAGATAAATAAGATCCCTATTTTAATTTATCATCGATTCACCCAAATCGATCGACTCATGTCACTATCCATGATTGATATCTAGCCATGTGTCGTGGCAATCATGTGGTAATGATGAAACCCTTACATGTGCGATTACCGTAGAACTATGATCCCTTCATTAATATAACCCGATTGTTTCAGAAACATGGATTCACGTCACTCTCGGTCCACCAACTATATTAGTCACTCTCAATTCAACGTTGATTAAATAATTAATTGTAATTGAAAAACTCTTTTCAATTCCTCAATCTCACCTTGGCCAAGGAATTTATATCAACGTGACTGAGCGAAATGCAGATTATAATCTTAAGTTATCCAAGAGTAATGAATCCTTTATTGAATACTCACAACCTTCATATATCTCTCACCGTACCCGCACAGTATTTCCAGTCAACCCATGGTTACAGTATCCTTGGATGTCCCCCAAAGTAAAGCAATCCCTACATAAGGTTCTATAGTATTCTCAAGTCTAAGGACCAATTGTACCACTGCACATTACAGATCAACCACCAACACAAGGATAACTATCCATGCAGTACCTCTAGGCGAGTCATCTAGATGCTTGTTCCACTAATGAAGCATCCATGTGTCCATTCGAATGTCCCATATTCTGACTTGTGAGATCTATTACAGTCTTCTTAAGAAAGAGATGCGACACATGCTAGTCTGTCTGTAAATAACAATATCCGAGTGTTGCTATTTCTTTGACTAGGGATAGTTTAAGAATATCTGCTAAAACTTGCATCTCAGAATCACAACTACAACAACAACAACAAACTTAGCTTTATTCCCTACAAGTAGGGATCGACTACGAAAAAATCACATTGAATAGCCAATATGAATTTTTCTACGAAAAAATCAGGCCGAATAGCCAATATGAATTTTTCTACGCCACACATTCCTATCTAAGACTAGTCACTCATATACTGCTTAACACACATGTTCTTAGGAATTACTTGCATCTATGTTATTAACGGTCTTCCTCTACTTCTCCTTACACTTTCTATCCTAATACTTTCACTTTTTCGAACGGGTGCACCCTCAGCTTAGTCTAGTCTATCTCATTTTATCCTCAATGGGGGTCACTCACAATCATAACTACTTGTGATTCATCAAGTCTATTCGCACTTATTCTATAGATTCTATTATTTTAATTATTATAATAGGACAACATATAAATAATAGATCTTCCATAATAAAGTGCATATAAATAATCAATTATACCCAAAATGTCTTACATAAGAGTAATAATATCGTGTAAGAGTAATAATATCCAAACTAAATCCATTCACTCATGTATTTTATATAAACGGATGAGACATGACTGTCATGCTTATTTTGTGACATTGCTTTGGTCAAAGGATCGGCCAGATTATCATCAATATGGACTCGCTCTATCTTTATATCATTCCTCTGAACTATCTCTCTAATGAGATGATATCGCTTCAATACATGCTTAGATCACTGATGAGAACTCAACTCCTTGGCTTGTTCGATGGCTCCATTATTGTTACAATACAATGACATCGGATCAACAATGCTAAGAACAACTCCAAGTTTGGTGACAAACTTCTTGATGCAGACCGCTTCTTTTGCTGCTTTTGAAGTAGCTGTGTATTCAACTTCTGTCGTTGAATCGGTTGTAGCCTCTTGCCTGGAAGTTTTCTAACTTATGGTACCCCCATTGAGGATAAAGACATAACCAGACTGAGATTTATAGTCTTCTTTATCTAACTGAAAACTAGCATCTATGTATCCCTAAATTCTTAGTTCATTTCTTCCATATACTAAGAACATGTCCTTAGTTCTTCTCAAGTACTTAAGGATGTTCTTAACTACAATCCAATGTTTTTCTCCAGGATTCACTTGGAACCTGCTCGTGACACTCAGAGCATATGAGACATCCAGTCTCGTACATAGCATCGCATACTTGATGGATCCGATTGCGAATGCATAATGTATCTTATCTATGAGATCTCTCTCAACATGTGCCTACGGATGCATATCTCTTGAGCGATTAATCCCATGCCCTATGGGATAGAGTGCTCTACTCGACTCTACCATGCTAAATTTTCTCAAGATTTTATCGATGTACATGGATTTGGATAGGCCAAGCAATCTTTTAGATCTATCGCCATAGATCTTAATCCCAAGTACATATGCTGCCTCTCCTAAATCTTTCATGGAAAAATTTTTGGATAACTAGGATTTCACTCATTTTAACATTGGAATGTTGTTCCTAATATTAATTAATATGTTATCCATATATAAGATTAAGAAAACTGTCTTACTCCCACTACCCTTCTGGTACACTTATGGTTCATCTTCATTTTGAATGAAATCAAACCTTTTGATTGTCTCATCAAAGTAAAGATTTCAGCTTCGAGATGCTTGCTTAAGTCTATATATGGACCTTTACAGTTTGCATACCTTATGTGGTTCTCTTGATTCAAAAACTCTTGGTTCTTTCATGTACACATCCTCATACAGATACTCATTTAGGAATGCGGTTTTGACATCCATTTGCCAGATCTCATAGTCATGGTATGCTGCAATCCCAAGTAGAATTCGAATTGATTTAGACATGGCTACAAGTGAGAATGTTTCATCAAAGTCAACACCTTGTCTTTGATTATAGCGTTTAGCTACTAGCATTTCCTTATAAGTTTGAACTTTACCATCCATGTCGATTTTTTTCTTATAAACCCATTTATAACCTATAGGTTTTGCCCCTTCAGGCAGATCCACCAAGGTCCATACGTTATTTTCGTACATGGAGTTCATTTTGGATTCAATGGCTTCTTGCCATTTCTTAGAGTCAACACTTGATTTTGTTTCTTCATAAGTGGTAGGATCATCTTCCTCTATTAGCAATGTTTCATTGGTAATCATAAGATCCAAGCTCTGAGGAGGACATATCAGTCCGCCAAACTTACGAGAAGCTGGCTTGTCCTTCGAACCTGGTGTTTCCCTTTCAATAGTTTCAACATCATCCAATGGTGTCTCCACTATTGTTTCATCTAATCGGTTGTTAAATTCTGTGGTTTCATTGACTTCCTCAAGATCTACCTTGCTCCCACTATTCTCTTTTAGAATAAACTCATTTTCTAAGAAGATGGCATGTCTTGACATGATGAATTTCATGTCATTGGGCTTGTGGAAATAATACCCAACTGTTTCTGCTGGATATCCCACAAAATAGCATTTATTGGACTTAGTGTCCAACTTATCCAAGCTTGTGTGCTTCACGTAAGCTTTATAAACCCAAATCTTCATCTATGAGAGAGATTTGGTCTCTTATCAGTCCATAACTCATATGGAGTTTTATCAACTGATTTAGATGGGACACGATTTAGTGCGTAATAGGCAATTTTAATTGCACTTCCCCAAAATGACTTTGGAAGGTTTCTCTAACTCATCATCGAGTGTACCATATCTAATAACGTGCGATATTTCCTCTCGATACACCGTTGTATTGCGGTGTATAAGGTGGAGTCAATTGCGAGAGAATCCCATTCTCTTTGAGGTAATCCATAAACTCGCCCTTGAGATATTCTCCACCTCAATCAAATCTTAGGGTGCGTTTGATTCGCTTAAACGTTTCCTGGAAAACTCGTTTTCCAGCCGTTTTTTCCATACGAGGGTGTTTGATTCGTTTTTTTTTTTCCGGGAAAACGTTTTCCAGGTACAAGCGTTTAAAGCACAAAAAGTATAGTTTTCCTGGAAAACTCAATCCGAGAAAAAGGTAGGAATCTGTTTTCCCGGAAAGGAATCAGACACACCCTTAGTGTTAGAATATTTTTTCCGATCTGTTTTTCAGTTTCTTGCTTGAATGCCTTGAACTTTTCAAATGCTTTATGCTTGAACTTCATCAAGTATACAAATCCATATTTGGTATGGTCATTCGTGAATGTGATAAAGTAGGAAAAACCTCCCATGGCTTCTGTTGACATTGGTCCACATACATCAGTATATACGAGTCCCAATTTTTCTACAGCTCTTTCTCCATTTCTACTGAAGGGGCATTTAGCTATCTTGCCTAAAAGGCACGATTCGCATCTATCAAAGGATTCGTAATCCCTTTTCCCAAAGTATCCATCCTTATGCAACTTGGTAATGCCTTTTTCGTTGATGTGCCCGAGCCTATAGTGCCATAGGTACGAGTTGTTGACACTATTACCAACATTTTGCCTCTTATTTTCCATACTCATTATAGAATGTTCGAGATTTAGAACATAGATACCATTAGATAAGTTCCCACAACCAGAAAACACATTATCACGATAAATAGAACAACATTTATTCGTAACATCAATGATAAAACCACCCATGTCCAAACAAGAAATGGAAATAATGTTTTTGGTAACAGAGGAACATAATAACATTCTTGTAATTCTAAAATAAGGCCCGAAGGCGATGATAAAAAGTAGCTTCCTACGGCTAAAGCAGGAACTTTTACCCCATTTCCAACACGCAGTTTACTTATGCTTACTTATGCTTTCCGCAACAATGGTCTACTGTTTTGTAGTCCCTACATATTTACACAAATATGAGATCCACATCTGGTATCTACTATCCAAGGGACTGAAGATGTAGTCATGTTCAATTCAATGAAGTACATACCTAAAGTAGAAGTTTCAGAAGACTTATTTCCCTTCATGTTAGCAAGGTAAAGCTTGCAATTTTTCTTCGAATGTCCTTTTCCTTTGTAATAAAAGCATTCGACATCTGCTTGGGATTTGTTCTTGTTTTTTCTGTCTTGGTAACTTTTGCGTTTTCTTCACTCTTCTTTGACCCTTTGACAAAGAATTTTTTTGCCTTCCTCTTAGTGTCTTTAGAGGATTCAATGGCCAATAGTTGCCCATTGCTTTTGGTAATGTTGGGCTCAGCACTTTTCAACATATTCAATAATTTCGGGAAGGTGGCCTCAATTTTATTCATGTTAAAGTTCATGATAAATTGAGAATAGCTATCGGCAGGTGACTATAGAACTAAGTCAATACTTAGCTCATCGTCCATGGAACAACCCATTTGTTCTATTTTTCAATATAGCTAATCATTTGCACTACGTGACTACTTACTGAAGATCCTTCTGCGATCATAGCCTTGAATAGCTTTTTTGATATCTCATACCTTTAAGTGTGGGATTGTTCATCGTACAACTCCTTGAGATGAACAATCATTGCATAAGCATTCATATCCTCATGTTGCTTTTGAAACTTGGGAGACATCTTTGCAAGCATCACACATGTTGCAATGTTATCATCATCCACATGTTGATTAGATGTCTCTACTTTCTCTGGTGCTACACCCTTTGCAGGGGCTTTTGGCAACTATTGTTCAAGAACATAAGAAATTTTCTTGTGTTTAATAACAATTCTCAGATTGCGTTGCCCATTAAGTTTGTTTGTTAGCATCAAGTATCCCCTCAAACTCATGTAACCAACCATAATTCAATAAACTATAGCGATAAAGATAGAATAATTACTATATGCAAAAGTTAATAAAACATGGACTTTTATAATACTAACTATGCTCCCACTAAATCAATGATCCCCAACATTGGTGGAAAAAATTTCTCAAATTTGTTAGTGGGCTAGGATCCCGTTTGTTCAATTAGAACTTTGAGTTACTCAACAAGCCCTAATTGACATTCGATAGATACATTTATCAATCACATTTCCATGTGGCTCCCAGATCCTCAAGTAGATAACTCATTATCTTGTACATATTACGTATTAACTTGACGTGTCTCTAAAATTCTATTTCCTTGAGTTACTCAACAAGAAATGAATTCTAGTTAAATTCGATCCAAAATATTAACATGTAATTGTGAATTTAATATCATTTTTAAGGGGACCGGCCTAAATAATTATCATGCATAATAACATACATCAACCATTCCCACATTAAAGCATAATAAAACTGGTGGATGATTGGAGATATGTCTCTATCTAGTTTCCCCAAGCCAAGATGAAAAACTAATTGGTCAAATTCTAAGGGAACAAAAACTCGTCCTCCATTGGTCAACTGCATCTTCTGCAACAACATGTATCCGACACTAGTTGGCATATGCATCATATCACATAGATTCACAGGTCCGGAATTAAATTAAAAATTAAATGGCACATAGGCCCAAATCAATAATAGACATGCATGCCCCTAATATAAAATGCGGAATAGAACCATACATTCGTCGAATCACATTGGTTTGGCCGCTAATAATCTACAATATCCAGTATCAATAAACAGTTTAAACAATCAAGAAGCAAAATTTTGCAAATTAATCTAATTAATTTCAAGTAACAATAAATAATTAATCTAATTAATTAGATATTACTGATGGCGGGTTAGACAAAATAACACTTTATTTTTCCATGCATACTCAAGTCACACTTTAATAAAACTTTGCAAAAAAAAAAACTAGGCCAAAAGAAACTAAAATTATATTTTTAATACAGTCAAAAATTCAACTTTGCCCCAAATAAATATTTTAAATTGTAAATAAATTCTAAAAGTTGAATAATTGCCCTAAAGTTAATAAATCAAAGTTTTCAAAAAATTTTGAAACTAGGTTTCCGCCCTAGGACGTGTTTTGAATAAAAAACTAAATCAGGGACTAAATCATAAGCTTTAAGAAACTGTTAAAAATGCTCAAATACTCAAATATTCGAGGGACTTACTATGCAATTTCAAAAATTGCACTCCTGCACACGATCCGAGACCCCCTAAGCTACCTAGGGCTCTAGCATCCTGTTTGCAGCAGTGACCATCGCCATTGCGTATTCAGGTAGCGGCGACGGTCGATATGCCCTATTTACTAGCGATGATTGTCACCGCCTCTTCTCAAGGCAGTGTGCGACAGTCGTTGTTCCTCTATACAGCAGTTCGCTACTGCATAAGATGTAGCAGCGCTTGGTACCGCTGCTAGTAGCGGCAGCATTAGCGCCGCCTCAGCGGCAGTGGCGACGATCGCCGCTGCCGCCGACGAGCTGCTGTGGTTTCCGATGAGGTTTCAAAAACCTTTTTTTTTGTTCTTGTTGATTTCTAGATCTGATCTAAGATCAATTTCAACGGGATAAACATCGTCACAGATAAATCAAACTAAGTTGCTTAAAGAACATTAAATCAAATCTCAATAAGAAAACGAGTTGATTCTGATACCATTGTTAGGAATTGCTCAATAAACATGCATAATGAAAATAAAGATAAACAATTCTTAAACACTGGATATACTCGATTCTTAGATGAGATATGTGATTAAGAGATTGCCAAATGAAGCGGTTTTAATGGTGAATCTCTCGTTTGTTCTTTTGTCTTCACAATCGTCCAAACGTCCAGCCTCCAATGGTGATTCGCATGCCAAGACCTTCTTGAATCACGAACAACTTCGTAGTGGGATACCTCTCTAGATCCTAATTCTAGCTAAGTAAATAGAGAGAATTTAGAGACAACGTAACGTGTATTATGAGGCTATAGTGGGTTGTTTATGGGTTTCTGATAAACCTATTGGGCTTTGGATTTTTTTATGGCCAAGACAACTAAAAGCCTTTTATAACTAACCTGGTTCAACAATTGGACCTTGTACACCATAACTAACATGAAGTCTATAAAGCGCGCAAAAAAGACTATAAAATATCGTGAGATAATTTGACAAGCATTGCGAAAAAAGGATTATGTATAACCATATTAAACATTAAAAGTTAATCGCGTCATTGAATGATTCTATGAAACTGTGCAAAATAAAGTTAATTATTGATTTGAATACATACAAACATAATTGAATCCTAGAGCAAATGGATGCACTACACCAAAACAAGATAATTGTCACACAAAGAATTCGAACGGAGTTACAATTTTAGACTGTGACTCAATTTTTCGCAGATTTTCATTATTTAAATCATGACACAGTAACTTTATTTTTTTAGAATTTATTTATTTGAATGTCACAGTGGTGAATGGTGACAATTGGGGCTCATAAGGGGTCACAAATTTTCAATTATTTTAAAAAATAAATAGTGGCATTATCACACTTGAACCCGAAGTAACGAAACAACCCTAGTTCACAACTGAGCTGCCAGCTTTCATGAAAACCACCCCATTCTTTCATCCTTGTACCGGAAATTCTGCCATAGTAGATGAAATTCATCCCTAATTAACGAAATTAAGCCCCACATTCATGAAATTCATCCCCAAATTCATAGCATGTAGAAGAAGAAAACCCCCACATTTAGTTTCAGAAGAAGACCCAGATCTACAGTAGCCCGAGGTCAAATGTATGTTCTTTTTTTCCACCCTGTGTCTGTCTATTTATCTGTATGTGTCTCTCTCTCGCTTGCGATATGTGAACACATCAATTTAAGTTTCTGAAGATATTTTCGCTGTTGGTTATGGTTTTATACTTTTATCAAGTCTAATTGGTGAAATATGGATACCAAATTGCCATTTTACCTCTATTAAACTATTGCTATTTAGCAAAAGAAGAGTAGTCAACGAAAGGAGATGGGAGAGGAAGAATCTGAAGAGAGCTTGCTGAGGTATATTTAGTCTATCTAACTAACTAATTTTTAATTTCAATTTAGTTGTTATGCTAAGATTTTAATTTGTATATGAAGTTGATGGATGCAAAAGGCCAGAAATCACTAGCCATTTTTCCAGAAAAATTCTAGGAAAGCACATGGATTAAATGAGGTATGTCCATAAACATTTGATAAATTTATTGAAATTTATGTTGGCATTACTGTTTCTGATAATGGTCTTTATGTGTGTGTCTGTGTGTGTTTGTACATGTCTGTATGTATGTATGTATGTATGTATGTATGTATGTATGTATGTATGTATGTATGTATCAACCTAGTCATTAAATATTGAGAAATTGTTAGAAATTATTTTCGTAAAGTTAACAGGGGTAACTCCTTTGGTTTTTGCAATAGTGAACTTTTTTGTGGCTAATGAAAGTGGGAAAGAAGAGGCAACTGAGTCTAGTGGAAAAGTTGGGTGTATCATTACATGAGTGCTCTACCACGAATAAGTTTGTTAGCTTCAAAAATCTCCAAATTGGTTCTTATTCTAAATTCTTAATTATTATCATGCCATTCTCTGGAGGCTTCAATTGTCAGTTTTGAGCTTAATTCATTTGTTTTAATACGAGTTTGTTGAAGACAATGACAACCTTTTTGCATGTTGAATATTTTGGCATAGTTTCACTTTAGATCAAATGTCTTTTCTTCATAAAATTTTTCCTTGTTTTCATAAATGCATTTCTTGTGAAATAATAGACTTGAATACAAGTGTGAAGTGAGTCCTCTGCTATTTATTTGTAGAGGCGGCCAGATATTTCAGAGGCCCTAGGCGAAAAATTTTTTGGGATCCTATCAATAATAGAATTAATTTTATTATAACGAAGAAAAAAATAAAAATGAATCCATAAAAGACACTTGAAAATTCACTATATTTCACATCAAATTTACACTTCTAGCAGTTTTAGATACAAAATCCATAATCAAACTATTAATATCAACTTGTTTCAATGTCTTCTTCAATGGATATCATCAAATTTTGGTTTTGTTTCAACGCTCAACATCAAATTTGGGCCTTGGGGCCTTTTATAGTACACAAGAGGAAAAAAAATCAGGTATTCTAAATTTTTTTAGGGGGTCTTAGGCGGTCGCCTACTTCCCCTATAGCTCGGGCCGCCTCGGTTTTTGATGCTTCATAAAGTTAGCAACTTAGCATAGATAATGAAGTTTGAGCTGTACTGGGGTATGATGCATTTGATGTTAGTTACTAGTTGCTGCACCTTCTTTTTATGATGGCCAATTTTTGTTTTCAATTGATTGGCTAGGTCTATTCTCTCTTTTTGTCTGCTACCCGCTCTTGATCTTGTAGTAACAGCTTAAATGATTTGTAGGAAAGGATGCTGAGTGACATATCTTTCATCCACCTCATATCAGGCGAATTCTTTTGAACAAGCGACGATAATATTTCAACTAATTTTTTTTTTTTTTTTTGCACCCTTGGTAACTTTGGAGAGTACCATATATTATTAAGAATTTAACCAATAGTATTGAATTTCTTTGCGTCATATGCACACAGAAGTAGGAGATATGAGCTGATATAATAGCTTCTCTTATCCTTATTTAATCATTGGGGCTTTAACAGGTGCTCCTCACCATAATTCTTCTAATTCAATTTTCAGGTGTAGAATGTATGTCTTATTTTTCCGATATCGAGCACCTTCTATTTTATAATTCCTTATTATACATTTATTTCATAGAATGCTAGATTATAACTTAACGAGAACTTTGCCAAACATAATGGTGTTTCTTGTTCCACGCTATTCTTAGTATAATATGAAGATTTAGAGTTTTGTTTCTTGTGCAGGTTGTAACCTTACCATTGCTACACAAACCATTATTTCCTAGATTTTAGAGGCCAATATTTGTGAAGGTATTGTTGAGTTCTTTGGTTTGATATTTCTTTTTCTATCTCCGAGGTTCTATATTTCTCAATAGAAGTGATGCAAAGTTTACTCTTTTTTACATAACTCATCTTTCTGAGAATTTAAGTGACATATGCCTGATATGATATAGGTAAAATAAACTCTATGCCCCTACTCATATTGTCGGTAACTAGTGTTACATGTATATTTATTAGAATAGATCCATTGTATTTATTAGAATAGGCTAACTGTAAAATAGAATAGGCCCATTGTAAACTAGGAAAGTTAGGGTTATAAATTGTATTTGTAATTCTGTTTAAAGGGGGAGAAGAGCTCAATGAAGGGCATCGAATTTAATTGAGAAAATCAGTATATTGATTTATTGTCATTGTATCATAGCCATGTTCTAGGTGTTGATTGATTTTAGGATCATTACTTGGTCAAACTCATTGGTTGTGAGTGGGTATATACGGTTAAACTCCGGTCTGATGGAACTATTGACAGATACAAAGCTCGGTTGGTAGCACTTGGCAATTGCCAAGAATATGGTTTTGACTATGATGAGACTTTCGCTCCAGTTGCCAAAATGACTACTGTTCAGACTGTTATGGCTGTCTTTGCCTCTCAGGGTTGGCTTTTACACCAGATGGATGTAAAGAATGCCTTTTTACACGGGGATTTGAAGGAGGAAATTTATATGGCCCCACTCCCTGGGTTATTTCTTAATCAATCTACTGCAGTTTGTCGTTTGCAACATTCGTCATACGGGTTAAAACAGGCACCCAGTGCTTGGTTTGAGAAATTTCGTGCCACCTTCCTTAGGCTCCACTCCACTCAGAGCCAGTATGATTCATCTCTCTTTCTTAAGAAGGTTACTATTGGGATTGTGGTTCTATTGGTCTATGTGGATGATATTGTTATCATTAGATCTGACGCTCAGTGAATTAGAGCACTACAACATCATCTGCAGTCTTCTTTCCGCATGAAAGATCTTGGTCCACTCCATTGCTTTCTTGGCCTTGAAGTTCTTTCTTCCACTGGTACTCTCTTGCATCAACACAAATACACTCAAGATATTCTCACATTGGCTGGTCTCCAGTCTTCGAATTCAGTTCTTACATCAATGGAGGTTAATTTAAAGCTTTGCAAAGACGATGGTGAATTGTTATCTGATCTGTTGTGATATCAGCAAATTGTTGGGAGTTTGAATTATTTGAGAATTACACGCCCAGACATTTCTTTCGCCGTCTAGCAAGTCAGTCAATTTATGAAGGCCCCTCGATAGCCACATTTAGCAACAATTCGACGTATTCTTCATTATTTTAAGAGCACCTCTGGTCGGGGATTATTTTTCCCTAAAAAGAATCCACTAAGATTGGTGGGCTATAGTGATGCAGATTGGGCTAGTTATTCAGATATCCGTAGGTCTAGTACAGGGTGGTGCCTGTTTCTCTGAGATACTCTTATCTCTTGGGAACGTAAGAAACAAGAACGGGTTTCTAGATCCTCTATGGAATCAAAGTATCGTGTCATGTCCTTAGCTTGTTCAGAGATTGTGTGGATTCGTGGTTTATTGGGCGAGCTTGGTATTCCTCATTTTTCTCATATTCCACTACATGTAGATAACACTAGTGTGTTAGGGATTGAGGTTCCATCCCAAAAGGTTAACCCATTAGGTGGAGTAACCCAATCCCTTATAAACCAATTACTTAGCCCATATTTAGCCGATGTGGGATTTCGCTCTCTAATCCCTAATAATCCCCCTCTCGAACGAAGTACCATATTAACGTTGCTCCACTTTAATCAATAGCCCACGTATCCAACTTTCTCCTCAAGACCCAACTCTTCCACTGCGGTCAGATCATCGCCTTATGTGGCACAACCGCCTTTAGAGCCAATCTATATGCTCTATCAAGGCCCAGCGCTTCCACTAGGTCTCGACCACCACCGCCTTACATAGACACAACGACCTTAGGAACCAATCATGGATTTTTTTTCTTGGCCTTATGATCCACCTCGGAGCCCACCAACTTCGTAATGGAATTGTCTTACGCGTACACGTGGCTAAATATGAGCCCTTGCTCTGATACCACTGTTAAGGATTGAGGTTCCATCCCAAAAGGTTAACCCATTTGGTAGAGTAACCCAATCCCTTATAAACCAATTACTTCCATATTTAGCCGATGTGGGAATTTCGTTCGCTTATCCGTAACAATCCCCCTCTCAAACGAAGTACCATATTCACTTGCTCCACTTTAATCAATAGCCCACATATCCAACTTTTTCCTCAAGACCCAACTCTTCCACTGCGCTCGGGTCATCGCCTTATGTGGTACAACCGCCTTTAGAGCCAATCCACATGCTCTATCAAGGCCCAACACTTCCATTGCGTCTCGACCACCATCGCTCTGATACCACTTGTTGGGAAAAAACACATTTTTCTCACTTAAAGCTCTGATACCACTTGTTGGGAAATTTAATAGATTTCCTCTGAAATAGTGCAGCGGAAAAACTCAAACATACGTAGAATAATAAAAACACTAACAATTAACGTGACTCGACTGACCGCCGACGACCACGGGAGAAGAACACTTTTATTGATGAGAAACTCTCTTACAATTTTTCCTTACCCTCTCAACTTTTCCACACAAACTCTCTCTTTATAACTAAACTAGAGCAGTCAAAGAACAACATACGCAACACTCGGTGTACCGTTTTCTTTCGATCTCTCTAATTTTCTTCAACCACGATTGACGATGCTATTCACCATGACAGTCTAATTCTCAATTACTGTCCATGTGCAGTTCGTCTCGACAACATGCACAAACAAAAGAGACTCTTATGCCACGCGCGTGCTCGAAGGCATGCGCCACCATTTTCTCTCTCGTTCAACTCTTGGCACCCCTTCTTTGACACACAAAATTAGACAAGAAAAGAACACCACTATTTCTTTCTCTTTCTAATTTCTCTCCCCACTCAACTTTTGGGCATACCTCACAATTGGGGCTCATGCCCATATTTATACATGAAAATTCCTCAAATCCTATTTGGAATTGGAGTCCCTTTCCTTACATAAGAAATCTCCTAACCCTTATCTGAATTTGACTCCTTTTCCTTCTTTGATGTTTAAATATTCTAAATCATATTCCTAACAATCACATAGGCTCCTAGTCTTGGATATTCGCCGAAAGGAGGTGCGAAAGAGAATGGTGAAAGCCGAGGAGCCAAGAATTAGGTGGTGGAGGTTAAAGGGGGCTGAATTGTCGGTTTTTAAAGATAGGTTGGCTAAGGAGGTCGATTGGGACAGTAACGAAAATGCTAATACAGCATGGGAGTCGATATCACATGGTGTAAAGAGGTGGCTCTGAGGAGATACTTGGGTGTCAGCGTAGTGCACCCAGGAAAGGAATCTTGGTGGTGGACCGAGAAGTAAAGGTAGCGGTTGGGCGAAGAGGAGAGTTATAGAGAGCTTCTACGAAATGCAGGGGATAGTCGGGGTGTATGATAGGTATAAAGATGCTAAAGACAAGCCGAAGAAAGTCATACGAGATGCCTTTCGAGCCAAGGTCCATGAAGAGTTATATCGAGCTGGATACAAAAGAGGAGAAAATGCCATTTTTAACATTGCGAAAATGAGGGGAGAGAAAGAGTAGAATTTGAATGGTGTAAGGTGTATTAAGGATATGGATGGGAATGTGTTGGTAAAGGCGGGAGATTAAACAACGGTGGAGAAATTATTTTGATAATGTTTAATGGGGATAATACTAAGCGACCTTGGTGATATTACAGTCCCCTTACATGATACCAACCGGGTTTTAAGCTCGAAGGATTAGTGAAGGCGAGGTTAGAGAGCTTTAAGAAGAATGAAAGTTAAGAAGGTGTCCGGTCGGGATGGTATACCAATTGAGGTTTGGAAGTGTATGGGGAGTTGGGTATAAGGTGGATAACCAAACTCTTTAACAAGATCGTAGTGGCCAAATGCGAGGAATGGAGGAAAAAGTACGGTGATACCATTATATAAGAATAAAGGGTGATATCCAAGACTGTTCAATTATAGAGGAATAAAACTTATGAGTCATACTATGAAGTTATGGGAGAGAGAGTAATTGGCGTAGGTTGAGGCATTGTGTCCCTATTCGAGATAATCAATTCGGGTTTATGCCGGTCGATCGACTACGAGAAGCAATTCACCTATTGCGACAATTAATGGAGAAGTATAGGGCTAGCAAAAAAGATTTACATATGGTTTTTATCGATCTTGAAAAGCATGATAGAGTACCTAGGGATGTGCTGCAGTGGGTTCGATAAAGAAGAATGTACCTCTTAAGTACATAAATATAGTCAAGGATATGTACGAGGAGTTGTTACGAGAATATTAGGACGAAGGCGATGGGATGACTGATAGCTTTCCAATTACTGAAAGGATTACATCAGGGCTCTGCACTCGACCCTTTTTGTTTGCTATAGTTATGGATGAGCTTACGAGACATATTCAAAATGAGGTACCAGGGTGTATGTTATTTCCGACGATATAGTCTTAGTGGATGAAACCAGTAAGGTATAAATGATCAGTTAGAACTATGGAGACATACTTTAGAGGCTCGTGGTTTTCGGTTAAGCAGATCAAAAACAGAATATATGGAGTGTTTGTTTAGTGGTAAGCTTAGAGTGGATCCTCTTGTGGTGAAATTAGGTAGTGAGGTAGTACCGAAGCGAGATAGCTTTCGTTATTTAGGATCCGTGGTTCAAACCAATGCTGACATAAAAGGTGATGTAAATCAAGGGATTAATGTTGGATGGATGAAGTGGAGAGGTGCTTACGGGATTTTATGTGATCGTACTTATGCCTTTAAAATTAAAAGGGAAAATTTATAGAACAGTTGTGAGACCGGCATTACTATATGGCAGCGAGTGTTGGGCAGTTAAGAAGGTAGATGAACACAAATTGAATGTTGCAGAAATGCGTATGCTGAGGTGGATGTGTGGTAAGACTAGGAAGGATAAAATTACCAATGAAGATATTCGTGGTAGATTAGAGTCGCCAGATTGAGGATAAGATGAGGGAGAACCGATTGAGATGGTTTGGACACATCTGCGGAGACGAGAACGCACCCGTGAGAAGAGTGAGAGTATTAGGGTAGGGACATATAAGGAAAGGTAGAGGAAGGCCAGATTACAAAGCGTGGATGCAAGTCATTCGCATACGGATATGCTTATTAAATGGTAGATGAGCAACTAGGCTTTTTGGATAGGAAGGCGTGGTATAGCAAAACTCATACCTACGATCCGACGTAGTTCTCATATGGTTCCATACAGCCGACCCCTATCTGTAGGGAATAAGGCTTAGTTTGTTGTTGTTGTTATATTCCTAACAATCTCCACCTTGATTTAAAATATTTAAATCATGACCATATCTCGCCATCTAACGGGTACCCTTTTATTGGCAGGTGCCAACACTGCAAATTCAATTGTAGCAGATAGAATCAAATCAAAGCTTACCACACATAACTTTGCAATTTGGCTTCTTCGTACTACAATCTCGATATGCCTTATCAGTAATCGCATAATTCATCTTAATAACTCTTTAGAAAATCTACGACCCATGGGAGTATTTTCTTGCATGACTCGATCACCACAAGGTAACTTATGCGTAACTTGATCACCACTATAACAAGGTGTGACTAGACAACAAGAACTCTATCACTGTGTGACTCGATCATTGCAACTCCACCTCAGCATCAATTCATTGCCATGGCTCCACCTCAAACTTTTCCATACTCTTAGACTGGAACCGTTAGCTCTGATACCACTTGTTGGGAAAAGCACATTTTTCCCGCTTAAAGCTCTGATACCACTGTTAGGGATTGAGGTTCCATCCCAAAAGGTTAACCCATTAGGTGGAGTAACCCAATCCCTCATAAACCCATTACTTAACCCATATTTAGCCGATATGGGATTTCGTTTGCTTATCCCTAACATAGTGCTATTCAAATTGTAGAGAATCCCCGTTTTCCATAAGCGTACTAAACATATTGAGGTCGATTATCATTCTATTCGTGAGGCATTCGATCGACGTATGATCGATCTTCCTCACATTCCCACGGAATTGCAAACAGCCGATGTCTTCACCAAGGCTTTATCTCGTCATCGTCATCAGTTCTTGTTAGGCAAATTGATGCTTTCGGAACCTTCCGCATCAATTTGAGGGGGGATGTTACATGTATATTTATTAGAATAAGCTCATCATATTTATTAAAATATGGTCATTATAAAATAGAATAAGCCCATTATAAATTAAGAAAGTTAGGGATATAAGTTATATTTGTAATTCTATTTAAAGGGGGAGAAGAGCTCAATGGAGGGCATAAGATTTAATTGAGAAAATTAGTATATTGATTTATTGTCAACTAGATAATCAACTTACATGTGATAATACCTCGAGTGCACTCCATTATTATATTCTTGGCAGGATGATCCAAAGGACAAGAAAAATGACCTATCACCATTGCACGTATGCATGCTATCTGGATTTGGCTAAACAGTGTTTGAAGATTTCGTGCGATTCAAATTTTCAAGATGTGTCAACGTACTTTATATCTATACAAAGTTAAGTTGACCTTGAGGGTTGAATCAATGTTCGTTAGTATACACCAGTGAATGTCTAGAGTTATCAACAAGTTCTGTCCAATAGTGTTACAGTATTATCCTTTGAGGAATGTTAACATAAACAAGAAGCAAAACAAACATGATAAACCGATAAACCTTTAATAAGCTTCATTGAGTAGTTCAATGAATCAGTACTTCCATTATTTATTGTCAAATGTTAGAGATTTTTTTGATACGCAGTCTTTCCATAATTGAAGTACATCATTGTATTTCAAGAACTCTTAGATGCTATGACTAACAAGTTAAGGAAATGAAAAAAAGAAGGAAAAGTCGGTTGTAATATATAATGTGGTAATAAATAATAATAGTCAATATGGGACTGGGGATATTTTAAAGAAACAATTCCAAGTGTTTTGGATACTATTTGTCATGCTAGAATGGGGACTAGTATTTCTGATTTTCTGTTGCTTCATTTTACCTTCTAGTGCTATCTGTTTCTCTCTCTTTGGCTGTTAAATTTTATTATGCATGCCAATACATTTTCAGGGGAGAAAAGGGGGTAAATTGAGTTGATCTATCGCTAATTTTCAACAAATAAAAATAGATAAAAGATGAAAAGAAAAATGACTGCATAGACAAGCGCAAAATCATCGAGATGTGCTTACTCTCTATATAAAAAATATTTACTTTGAGTTATGCTTCTTGGTTCAAAAATAATTTATGGGCTGGAACTCTTAAATTCTATCATTAGCAAGAAAAAAATTTTGCATTTATAAGTTAAAGAAGCTAGTTTTAGTCATGATGCTGCTAAATTTAGACAAAATTCTTTGCATTTATTTTGCAGCATGAGAAGTTCATTTAGAACTTTAATTGCATTTATTTTTGTAGTACGAATAGATGGCTTCAACTAAGGTTGTTAAATGGAGTTTCTTAATATCACGTGTTTGTTCTATCGCAGGTGGCTAGCTTTCCATTGAATTAAGATTAAGCCTTCAGACCAGTGAAGCTAGTGGCATAGACTTCAGACCACAAGAGCTAAAATTAAGATTAGTTGTAGATTAACGTATTCTCTTGATTTGTATCTATATTTGTAGTCAATGAATCACTAAGTCACATGTTGCTTTCTTTTCAACATATTCAAGTTAATGCCAAAAATTATACTACAGTTTTTTTTTTAAGTGCTGCTCTACTAAAAGGATCATGGTTTTATCCCCTCCACCCTCCCGAAGTGACTGTATTGTCACAGTTAAAAACTGTGACCAAACTGTGACCAATTGGCAGAATCACGGTCTTTAACCGTGACAATTCGCAAATTTTGGATTAGCGATGAAACGTAAAGTTAAGTTAAATCTTAACTTAACATCAAAGTTAAGGGGATTTGGTTGAATGTCAAATAAAAAATCCACTAATGACGGCAATCCAACCGAGTATACTAACAAACATATAGGGTAATAACAAGTCATTCAATAAAGTGGATGGTTTCAATTCCCAATTCTTTTTTTAACTCTATCTCGTAGAATGAAAGCATTGGTTATCGCGAAAATGATGGTTCATCTATAATAACTATTAGCATGCATTAGCTTTGAGTGTTTTTTTTTTTTAATCAAGTTTTACACATTTTAATTCATTCTTTTCAATTTTTGAATTTGGTCAATACAATTACATCCACATATCTCATATGACCTATAATGTATTATACAAATTTCTACCATTCAATTCCACTCATTTTCTCTCCTGTTACATATAAAAATCCATTAAAAAAAAGCCTCACCCTTAGCAGACGCTTAATAAAGTTCAGATCATCGGATCAAGTATTTCTAAACGTAACAAAGATACTGGAAGAACTTTCTATATATGAACTTCGAGGTGGTTCCACCTCAATACAATGTTCAAGTTTCTCGCTTAAAAGTTCGCAGATAGGATAATAGCACAACCATAAAAGCATTAAGCGAATTGTGTGAACTTGGAACACATGGTGTTGGTGTGTGTTTTTAGTATAATCATTTAAGAATAACAGGTTTAAAGCTTCATATACTATGCATTAACATCATCTGACTTGAGTACATGCTTAATTTAGATTTAAAATACAGAAGCTGTAATACACTATGCAATCACATCCTTCAACCTATCACCTAAGTGACATTATCCCATCTGACATCAAGTAATTAGATCCGGAACAAAATGATCGTTTTACCCTTCTAAGTATTGTCGCACTTGAGCTGTCGTTCTTTTAATAGTTTCTGTGTAACCTGCTTATGGAACAATCACTTAGCCATCCCCAAGTACCTTGTCCATAAATTTAAAATTGTTATCTTAAAAGAATACTCTAGCAGACTCTTAGCCTATCTCAACAAGGCAATAGATTCCCTACAATAAAGCACCTACTATCCAATTCCCTTCGACTGCTAATGCACTGATGAATTGACTGTTGTACAAGATCTCACGAATCGGCACATCAAAGAGCCTCCAGTTCACGAATAGAAAATATTAGATCATGTCGGATTAAGATAATGTACTAAACAGTCAAGGTTGATTAATTCTTTTAGCAACAGCATAGCTAATATTAATCATCCTTTTGCAGTCCCATCCAACACCCCTACTACCTAAGTCATGCACGTAGTTTCAAGTACTATCTATCGGCATCATTAAGACAAACCGCATACCTAGTACGTAAAGTCAGTGACCTTTCCAACCTAGATAAGGTGTCACCCTTGTAACCCAGTCCTAAAACAAATGTTTACGGTCGAAGTACTAAAGCTATTTTTTCTGTGCCTGTCTACGCATACACCTAGCTCATACTATCTCGAAGCGACCGACGACCCTTAGTTTCTACCTCAAACTGTGCATTTAATATTTAAACAATATATAAATAAAATAATATTTTATTTATTTATTTAAATCTGAGTGTCAAATTACAGTAATGTCCTAACACTATTGGGCACCAAACCCAACAGTCTTCCACTTGCCACTACTAGAAAAAGTGGCTTAGACATCTGTTATTAACTAATGTTAAAAAAAAAAAATCCGATGTGTTAGTGGGTGATGTTAAAGATCTGAAACTATAGATGTCGGTTTTTAACCGATGTCTAAAATAATTATAGAAATCGCATTAATTATGTAAACCGATGTCTTTACAGCAACATACATCAAGTTTTAGCTGATGTTAAACACATAAGTAGAACCGACATCCTAATAATAGAACATGTAAACTTTCTAGGCGATGTTAAATGCATCAGTAGAACAGATATCATTACTACATCACACATTAGTTAAGATTAGGTGTTAAACGAATAGAACTGATGTCTCAAGCGCATTCATACATCATTTCTGTGATAGCTATCGAAAGCATTATGAAAACCTATCAAAAATCCAAAATTTGAGTACTAAAAAATTGCAACAAATATCTAAATACACAATATTCATAAATCCCAGTACTAAACAGTAATACAATCTGTTAAAAATTACAATTGACACCGTATGACAAGCTTTACATAAAAATGTTAACAATACACTCATACAAGCTGATAAGTACAATATTTTTTAACTTCTAAACTAAACAAAACTTGTGTGAGAACGATGACATCTTATGCCAATTGACATCCTACTTTTTCTTTCTGCTCTCCTGTATACATTTTTATATACCTCTTTTTCCCATCATCTTTCTTTCAGCGTAAAGCTCTCTCCATCTGCATATTCATCAAGTAGAATCAGAAACAAAAATGAAATAAGACGTGTTAAAATATATTTTATTTCAGATCCACAAAACTATCGAGATTTGAAGGAATGATACGCACTTTCCACGCTTAGAAGGCTCTACAAATGTTGCCTCTTCATCCTCTTTTCAGAAACAAGAATGCCTTGCAAGTGCATTCACATAATTTGTAAGAAATAGTCTAATAATTATATTATGTTGGAACAAAATACCTTCAGCGACTTACAGTGCGACCACTGCTGACCAAAGCCTTGATAAAAACTTCATTTGACAGCACATCTAGTTTCTTTTGTTCTTCACCCTTTGGAAACAATAGAGAAAAATTAATTGAATTTATATCTAACAGAATCAGTAAAACACTAGACAATTAATACAGAATCGGTAAAACACTAGACAATCAATACATTATTCTTAACATGACCCAAGACAAAGTTTCCAAGAACTTGCCTGCACATTGGTCTCCCAAAAGAAGCCCTAAGAGCTTAGCCAATCACACTGCAAAAGCACAAGATTACACAACTACCTAAATAGACAATTATAGAGGAAAGATAGCTCTAAGAAGAAGAAGAAAGGGAAAAAATTTGTCTTAAGGGTTTAATCATTATTGCGAAGGTCTTCGAACCTATTGCCGTCCAACCTCCTGAAATAAGTTTGTCTTCTCTCCCCCATTCCCCAAACCAAGAAGGGGGAAACACCATTTACACAATTCCACGGGAAACTTTGAATTTTTTTTTTAATATGTTTCAATAATATTATCATTGTTAGCTACTGACAATGCTAGGACTTTGATTCCTTACTATTCGATAAGTGAACTCAAATGTCCTCTCATGCAAATGATTAACAAAGCATGAAGAAATTTTCAAATGAATGTCAAGTGGAAACGAAGTTAAGCACTTAAGGCTCTAGCTAGGGAACTTCATTATCAGAAAAAGCCATATTTTGCTTGGTGTCTTCCTGTCTTCAAAAGTAAGCATCAATAACATTGCTATCTTCCAAGGCCTACACATAGTATACATAAATGAAAAGAGGCATACATTCATGCTAGCACCGAAAGAGAAGATCTACTATGCTGTACATTTAAGTATTCTTCTTTCACGTGTCCGGATTTGCATGAGGTCATAAGGATTTACCTTCAAGTGAGGCAAGAGACCGCAATACCAGGGTATAGTATGGTGGCATGCGAAAATGGTATTTGATTGCAAGCACCATATTTTACCCAGAACCTTCACAAGAAGTATTTCAACAATCAATCAGCTATTCAAAGGAATAAAACTAGTACGAATTGTATTTCAGTTATCAGATGCAACTTGGTGGCTCCCCTGCTCAACAGTCAACTGTCTCACATGGCATGCACTGACCAGCCACATCTTAGTCCAAACAAAAGTTACCAAAAAGAAAAAATAAATTGAGCATCGAGGATACCATTAAGAAAGGATACTCATGGTATGGCAAAGAACTGAGGTGCTATGTGATGTTAGAAGTTTATAAAAGCTAATAAAACTATACAAGATGCTGGGTCCCACACAAGTTATAAAAGTTATGAGTCAAATTAAATGTATGGTTCAAAATGACATTTGGCTAGCTTGACCATCTTCTAAGCAACTTTTAACTTCAAAGGCAACAAGCATTAACAGTCTCAGACAATAGATTGCCTCAGAACTGTGATGATACATAAACAAACTGGTGCAAATAAGATTCTCACTCGGCTAAACTTGATATCAGGGATGCCACTCTTAAATTCCACTTCGCTCAATGCATCTTCCAAGTCCTGAATAGTTTCAATAACATGTCAGTTGAGCATACTTATGGTTATCTATACAAATCATAGTCACAGAAGGCAGAGAAGTTTGCTGTAATGGAAAAAGAACAAGACACGGATGCTACCATGATAACAAGTCGGATATTAGTCCCAGGTCTTACAACGTCCATCTCAATCAGATCGTTCACAAGGGTTGCCCAATCACCATTTACTATGTGCACAATGGAAGCAAGCATCGCATACTGATGCTTTTTTTGCATCCGACAAAGCAAACCAAAATCAAGAAACCTACAATAGCGAGACGGAACGGGACTATTATTTATAAATACTACTATTATTCTTCCATATATCATGTGAAGCAGCAAAAAACCAGTAGACACTATGACTACCAAAGAAAAAAGAAAAAGAAAAAGAGAAAGAAGTACTGAAAACCTCAAAAAACAATAACTAACCATTAAATATGAGAAATGAATAACACTTGATAGTTTTCTAATTTTATTTAGATACGAATACATGAATCTCACATTTGTTGTGAGCCTTTGGGAACTTTGAAATTCTCATTGAAGCCTCTAACAAATCTTCAGCTTGTAATTGTACCAACGGTTCAATTGTCATCTTTTGTAAAACTCTTCCATACCTTAAAAAATACTTCACCAGCTCAAATTCACTTTTGCTAGTAAGCCAGCATGTAAATTCAATATCCTTGAGATCCTTAGCCAAGCATGGAGGCGGGACTTTTGGCAGGGAACACCTATCTTTTGCTTTAGCAATTCTTCCATCGCCATACTATAAAATCATTAGAAAGTTACTTTTAATTTTGAAATACAAAATACGTAGAAAAATATTAGTTATTGGTTTGAATATAATGGGAAGTTAAAAACTAAAATTTAGGGCAGTCTCAAGGAGTTGAACCAATGATGCTTCCACTCCTTTCTTCTGGGATTTAGGGCAAAACGAAGGCAATTCTATCATAGATCTGGGTCCTCCAACCTTGCAGCGGAATCTGAACGGAAAAGATGAGAATCAGAAAGAAAACATCCCAGATCTACATTATTAGGTAAAAAAAAGAGAAGCGACCTATGTTCCTTTGAAGATGAAGAGGTAGATCGACCTTGGCTGAGGTAGCAGGAGGCCGATTTGGAGGCTGAACGGAGCAGAGCACTGTAGTGGTGGGTGGCGTACCGTAGCTGGGGAGCTTTTTTTTTTGCTAAAAAGGTAAAAGAGACGACCCTAATGGAAACCAAGAATAGAAATCGTAAGCAATTAGTAAGCCGGGTCAGATATATGGATGGGTCGGGAGGGTCCGCGGTTTTTAAATAAACTGACTATTAACATCGGTTGTTAACAAAATTGATGTTAAAAATTTACAATAAAAAATTAAAAGTATATAATTATCATCAGTTGTTAATAAATACGATGTTAAAAACGTGTATAACACCATTATTTTTATGACTGATGTTAAAAATTTATTTTACATCAACTGCCAAAGCAACTGATATAAATGAAGTGATGTCTAAGTCGATTTTTCTAGTAGTGTGCGCTATAGTGTTTGTGACATCATCAAGTTTATCAAGTTTTCATTTTTGCTTCATGTAAAATTGAGTAAAAAGCTATAAATCCATAGAGTTTGGTTTAAATGAGTCCTGTAAATAATCTCGAAGACTAGAGGTAGACAATATTCATTTTGAGACAGCGATTTTGAAAAAAAAATCAAGCCTTTAAATTCTGATTAGTTTATTCCATTTTTTGTATGTTGTATTTGAATTCTTTCTTTATGATTCAGTTTCTTTTTTATTTTATTATTATTATTATTATTATTATTGAATGGCTTTATGACTCATTTCTATTCGATTAATTTATGCATATTTCTTATTCCGACTCTCGTTTTGACGATTTTCCAACAACTTTGAACACCATTTATCAAACCTCTAAAGTTATTCAATTTATCATATTCAACAAATTGGCATCACGTTTCAATTTTTGTTCCTTTTATTTTTGAGGCTTAATATTAAATTGAAGATTCGGTCGATTTCACTTTTATATTTGTCGTTTTATGTGGATGAGGCCATCAAAATTTTGACGTGCGAGTAATTAGTCTATAATTATGTTTTGTCCTACATGGCTACATAGATAAAATCACTCTTTACAAATGCTTATATGAAGACGTGAAAAATAAAATAAAGTAAAAATATATTGTTTATAAACATTATAAAAAGTATTACTGAAAAATAAATAATGTTTTGTGCCTATTTTGTGAATTCACAATTCATTTTTAATTTAAATTTATGTAGAACTTTTGTAACCGAAAAAATGAAAAAAAAAAAAAAAAGAAAATTTCTCAAACATTTTGATTATTTTTCTATAATGTATACCTTTCTTAATTATGGTCATCACTCAACAACATTAGGAGAAAAAAAATCTATAATCTATATAGATTAGTAGTACACAATTTATTAACAGTTGTTGTTTCATACAATATTTGATTAAAAAGTAAATAAAAATTTTAGCTAAAAGAATATGTGATTAACACAAAACCCGATCAACAAAAAAAATAATATAAGAAAAATGAGAGTGACTTAGAAGAAGAAGAATTATTAAACACTTTATGTTATTATATAAATTTAATAAATCATTAATATATATGCAATAGGAAAATTGTTGAAAATGGACAAATAATGGAATATTGTTGAATGGCTGGAAGAATATAAAATTTTTGAAAAACCAAAAAAAAAATGGAGAGAAATTTTACGTCTTGAAAGAATCTATATATATATATAAAAATAGCATTTTTTCCCGCCTAAATAATTCATGAAATTTTCCCGCTTATTAAATTTGTCTAATATAATCTTCTATTTATATATAGAATAATGTATATATATAGAAAATTAGGTTTTTTCTTATTATATTTTTTATTGCCTTAAATCCGTTTTCTCATTTAAAATAAACTCTCTTTTTATTTTCTCTCTCCTAACCATATCCAACTCTATTTTTTTTGCTTCCTAATATATTAATCTATATATCTATATATTAATAAAATCAGCACATTTTTCCGCCACTTTTACCTATTTTTCTGAATTAAAAAATTAATTTTTTATTCTGTACTCATAAACGGATAATCACAAATCTGCAAATCAATCTTTCATTTCTCTTCTAGAATTCGAACTCAATCTTCAAAAATCTCAAGCGGATTCTAATTGAATTCACGCTATTACAAATCTCTTGATTTTATCATCATCAGCTTCTCCAACCTTCCCTCACACAAGCAACAAAAATACTTCTCAGAGTACTCGAACGTATCTTTATTGGGAAACAATTGCAGTTTATAACTGTATATGAAAATCATCCAAAGATTCACAAAGATGTTTCAATTCTCTAAATATCTTGGACATATCTTATCCCGTGCAACGCACGGGTAGAAACACTAGTATTAATTAATGTATATAGATTTTACTTGATTATTTCTACCTTGCTTTATCCAATCTCATAATATCTAAATACTCTTGCTATCATTTTCTCTCCTTTTCTTCATTTCTAACTATAAATAAATAAAAAAATCACGATTTTATTTTATTCGGTTTGATGAGAGCTTTAGAACAAGTATACTATGAATATATAAATTTTTATTTTTTTAAAAATTAAAATTTACCGCACATAAATTTCCACGACTACGATCCCAATTTGGATTAAAAAATAAACAAATTAGGTTGTACCATTAATTAATTTTAGAAACAATAATCATTTTTATAAATAATTAGCGAAGAAATAAAAATTAATTAAAATTATCAATTTCTCTAAGATTTGATTTTTGTATGATGAAAAATTACAATTCATTAAATTTTTACATATAAATTAAACTAAATGTGCAACATGAAAATTTAAAGCTTAGTTTGGAACCTTTAATTAATTTTAGAAAGAAATTATTATTTTTAAAATAACAATTATCTAATAAATGAAAATTAATTAAAATTAGCAATTTTGCTCAGATTTAATTTTGGTGTGATTTATTTAATTTTTACATAAAAATTAAAGGAAATCTGTAACATCAATTTTGTTTAATTAATAACTCAATTGTAACATTAATTTATTTTTTAATTAATCGAATCTATATCAATATCTTTTAAATTCTAAGACATCACTTCAATTATTAGATATTTTTAAAATTAATTTATATAATTCTAAAAATTATGGCTATAAAGCAAATTATTTTGGAAATAATTAATTTTTTAGAAATAATTAGCTTAAAAACAAAAATTAACTAAAATTATTTGTACTATAATTGTTTAAAATAATAAATTCTATGGCTAATATTTAGTTGGACATGAATTCAATGGACAAAGATTAGCAAGAGTGTCAGATAGGTATTTTTGTTTCAAGGTGTTGCCACTTAGGTATTAAGACTTTTTCGGTCGATACTTAAGTCCATTTTTTAATTTATTTGACCACTTAGGTCTTTTCCGTTGATCGAGGATGAGAAATTGAATAAAATATTATTTTTCTGTTTGATTCTGATTAAAATATTAATTTCTTGTTTTTTAAAATCATTTTACTCTTTTTTTTATTTTCTAATTCAATATTTCAGTATTATTATTATTATTATTATTATTATTATTATTATTATTATTATTATTATACAAATAGTCTAAAAAAAGTGTTTTAATTGCGATTTTAGTGCAACATAGAAAAAAAATTGCTCAAATGATTCAAAATATTTTGTTTCCCATTTAGTCCATTGGGACGGAATCCGTCCAATAAAATAGCTTTTGTAATCGGTAATATCTTGTTGAAATATATCACGGCAAAAAATATACCAAATACAAAATATTTATCGTGTTAATAGAAATATATCACAATAAAAAATATACCGAATACAAAAAATTATTAAATAAAATTATTAAAATACGCACATTTGGATATTAATCAACAATTAATAATAATTGTAATTATTGTACATATGTAAAATTTTATACGGAATATATCATCGTAAAAAATATACCAACTATAAAGTAATAATAAAATGAAATAAAATAAAATTTGGAAAAAAACCCTAACCCCTTCCCCTCCCCATCCGACCCCCTGCCCAAGCCCGAACACATTTCCAAATTACTCGATCGGGCAACCTTCCTCCCCGGATTTCTAGGCACCATCGAAGTCGCCGACAACCAGCAACCAGCAACCTCGCCGATGCGCAGAAATCCATGGAAGCCCCCATAGTAGCCAAATGGATGGTGAATCCGACCCATGGGTCGTGATTCACAATCCACTCAATTACTCGACCGAGGGGCCATCCCCTAGATTTCTGGGCATCGACGACCTCATCGGTGCCTAGAAATTCGAGGGGAAAAGCCCCCCGGTCAAGTAATCGGGAAATGTGGTAGGGGTGGGAGTTGGGTGGGGTAGGGTGGGGTGGGTTCGGAGTTGGGTTTTTTTTCCAATTTTTATTTTAATTTATTATTTCTTTACATTTGGTATATTTTTTACGATTATATATTCCTTATAAAATTTAACATAGGTATAATAATTACAATTATTATTAACTATTGATTAATATCAAAGTATGCCCGTTTTGATAATTTTATTTAATAATTTTTTTTATTTGGTAGATTTTTTACCGTGATATATTTCTATTAACGCGATAAATTTTTTTTATTCGGTATATTTTTTACCCTAATATATTTCAACTAACATGATATTAACGATTACAAAAGCTACTATGTTGGATGGATTCTATCCAAATGTACTAAAGGTTTAACAAAATATTTTGAATCATTTGAGCAATTTTTCTTTTCTATTTTATACTAAAAGCGCAATTGAAACATTTTTTTAGACTATTTGTGTAGTAGTAATAATAATAATAATAATAATAGTAATAACAATAATAATAATAATGAATTATTGAATTAGAAAATTAAAAAAAGAGTAAAATGATTTTTAAAACAAGAAATTAATTTTTAATCAAAATCAAACAGAAACATAATATTTTATTTAATTTCTCATCTCTGATCATGGGAAATGACCTAAGTGGTCGAATAAATTAGAAAATGGACTTAAGTGTCGCCGGAAAAAGTCTTACTAGCTATTTAAGTGACAATACCCACAAACAAAAAATACCTATCTTGTACTTTTGTCAAAACTAATCAAAATTCATTACATTGTTAAAGGGGGAAATATAATTAGTTTAAAAAATAAAAAAATCATTAGATTGCTATGGGTTTTTTAAAGTACAAGATTTCATCAAAGTTAGATTCATACAATTCTTAAAAGTGCGGAAATTAAAATGATCATTAAAGAAAAAATTAATTGTTTTCACAAATAATTAGTTAAAAATGAAAATTAATAAAAAATAATTATATTACAATTAATTAAAAATTAATAATACTGTTACAATTTAATTGGACTTGGTTTCAATGGATGAAAATTAGCATGGTTTCGTTGGATGAAAATTAATCAAAATTAAACATTGCTAAAATGGAAAAATAGTATTAATTAAAAAATAAATAATAATTGAAATTAATTAGATTTCCATGTTGACTAGATTTTCCCTAGAAAGACATCATTTGATCTTGCAAGATATCTTTTTAATTATAAAATATTTTTCAGATTAGATTCATACAATACTTAAAATTAGAGCTAAAAAACTAATTATTTTAGAAATATTAAATTATATGAAAATTAATCAAAATTAATTAAATTGCTATAAGGGGGAAACATAAAAAAATGACAATAATTAAAATTAATTAAATTGCTACAGTGAAGAAAAAAGTGCTTCCAAAATTATTAATCTTTTTACATATTTTAAAATAAAGTTAAGTTAACACCTATAAGAATTTTTATTTATATCTTATTGTAGAGTAAGTTGACTGATTATTAGTCCCTAATTAACTTCATTTACTTTTTCAGTATCATTCTTTTTTTTAACATGTTTTTTTTTAATTCTCATATGTTTTTTAATTTTCTATAATATTTCTTTTGAGTTATAGTTGGTGACAAATATTAATATTTCTTTTTGTATAATTAAGGGTGTTTCAAACAATCTATACCTTTTTTTTATTAAAGTAACAAGCTCGAAAAATAGATTTTCAAATCGTAATGATTTTTTTTATTTCGACGCTACTCGAACAAATACTTATATAATAATTCTTTGATTCAATCCATCACTTTCACTAGGAACTATGTCCAAGAATTCTTGCTAAAAAATTGGCTATCAACTCAATCAATTATTAGAATTATACGACTCAATTAGAGTATTTTAACTAGCTTTCAACTATCTTAAATATTTATTTAAATTTCCATCTCCTAAATAACTATTAAGAACCTTGCCTACTTTGAATTATTTACTTTATATCGAATTTTGCCAGCTAAGATTTTATTTAATTATTAAGTATCATCAATTAGGTCGTATATTTTAAGTATTAATCATATATATTTCAAGTTATTTATCTTATCCAAATTAATTTAAATTTTATACGGAATCATTCAATATTGAATATGCTAAATATGTTAAATTAGTGAGTTTATAGCTAACTAGTTTTGAGTACATGCTTTGCATGTGGCATAAAATGATGGTTTTTTTAATCATAAATGTTTAAGTGTTAACTTTAAATTTTTTTCAAAAACTATAAAATTATATCAACATAGTATTAGTAACTCATACGTGTAAGTTAAATAACAATTTTGACCATTTTATACACTAAGTAAAAATATTAATACCTCAATTTTCTACCAAGTTAGTCCAAATATCTAATCTATAAAAATTTCTTTTCCAATAAGATTAGTCACATATATTAAAGTTGATTAAATATGATACCAATCCAATTTTAAAACCATAAAAGCATAATATCCTAATTAGAAAGTTGTGAAAGATGTTATAGAAAAAATGATCAATATATATATATTTAAATTACACACATTGAATAAAAAAATTACATATTGAAATATTTGTAGTTTGATCATATCAAAGTAATTTTAAAAATTGCTCAAAAATTAGTTATGTAATATATTTTTTTAATTATTGGATTAAAAAAATATTTGTGACATATTTTTAAATCAAAAGATTATCATATAACTACATGACTACGTAAAATATTTCTAGTTATTAATAATCATTTTTAAATATATTTCTTTAATGAGGGCATTTTGGACTAAACAAAATATTAGTTGGGATATTATTGGAAATCAAAAGATTTCCACGCATCCCCACTTTTTAATATAATATAGATATATTAATATACATATTTGGTATATTTAGAAGATATTTATTGAAGAAATAAAATGTCAATGACACATATATTGAAAAGTATAAATAAAATTTTTCGATTAAACCATCACGATGTAGTGTAGATGGGGATGTGAATTTTCTAGCGGAGTGTGGATGGGAAATGGAAGTTCTCATCCTATTATAATTCTTATATCATCCTCGCTCGATTTAGAGTAAATAAAGATGGGCCGGAACGAGGATAGGGGTTTCTCAGCATGGCAGAAATAGGGTGTTAGAGTTTGTCGGACTGTACTCATTATATTTTTATTTTTATAACAGATCTCTATGTTGATTATATTTCATAATTAAAATTTAAAAGTCATTATTTACGTATTAATTGCTAATTATGTACATCATACTAATGCATAATTTATATTTTCCAAAATTTATAATTGCATACAATAGAACGTAAAATAATTTTAAAGAAAAAACAATGAGCTCTATAATGTTAGTAGAATTATTTTATTATGGTTATTTTGAAAACTATAATATTTAATGTTATTTTATTTTAGGTTTACATTAGTAGATTAATCTTATAATGAGAAAAATGTGATATATCATTATAATCTCTGCTACAAATTGTCATCTTGTGCAAAGCACAAATATAAATGCTAATTAAATTATTATTTTATAGAAAATAGTAAATTAAGTTGTGTGGATTTTCGTGAGTTTTTTCTTGCGTATTTACATAATGGATTAATACGAAATACAAGAAAATCTCTATTGAAATTTTTATAGAATTGTTTTGAATTAAATTAATTGAGTTTATTGTTATAACACATTTTTTATTTTAATTATTTTTTTATGTTTTAGGTTAATATTCTTAACATCTATCAATACCGTTGTTAATTCAAAAAATTTCTCTCCCGTGCAAGGCACGGGTGAAATAGCTAGTTCAAAAAGAAAACCTCCAGAAAAGTAGTGAAATTCGAGAAACAGTTAGGACATGGATGGTACTTGTTTTCGTCCATAAAAAAGTAAAAAGTAAATTTGCTAGCCATAAATTTTTAATTAGGCAAATAAAATAAATAATTATTTTTGTCATCTTTTAGTCTATTTTAGAGAGTAGAAAGCCCAAGAGGCTCTTTAAATTATTTTTTCTAAACACAAAGTGTGTGTGACTCTCAAAATTTGGAGTGAAGAGTCAAAACCAATTTAGAAATAGTAATGAGTCAGTTCTAGGGTGAGTCGGCCAAGAACCGTCCCTAGACCCGTGAAATCTAAGGTTGACCTTGACGATCCCCTAGACCCGTGAGCTCATGGGGCAGGTCGGTTCTAGGGGCGGGGCGAGTCCAATTTAAAACCCATCAACTGCCCTTTTTCTTTCTCTTTTTTCATTATGGCATTAAATATCATTTTGTATCTTCCCTTTTTTTCCTAAATTGATTTCTTAAAATTTTTAACTTTCCTAAAACAACATTTTGAAGAAGAAAAAGTTCGTAAATATTAGGAAAATTTTAGGTAGTATAAAAAAATTTAACTTAAAAAAAGAGAGGAAAAAGTAGGTTTAGAATCAAGTCTGGGATGGATACATGCTACCCTAGACCCGCCCCTAAAACTTTATCGGTTCCAAATCTAAACCATACCTGCTACTAATACCTGTTTAACTGGTGCAGGTATGCCCAATAGGAGTGGGTATCCGTAGATCTCGGTTCTGCCAGATGAAATTGTCATTCCCTAACCCAACTCTCTACAATTAATTGACCATAATTAAGTTTTTATACTTTTGTTTTGTTTTGGTCTAATAAAATTATGATCGATTTTGGTGGTTGTTAATATCTAAAAATATTAAATATTAATTTAAAATGGGAACTGAAATAAGATCATGATTTGGGGTGAAGATATCGAACCAAATATGCTGGTTTTTAAAGAATTTTTTTTACTCAGAATATCTTCTTCATTTCTTATTTTTTATTGTTTTTTTACAATTGTGTTCAATAAATGATAGAATCCTTATTTGTTTTTCAACTATGTTATTTATGTATAAGATTAAATTTTATAGTGTTTTTTTTTGTAATTACCAGTGTTTTAAAACCCACCCCAACTCGACCAGTCGGTCCAGAAACCCATGACTTGGGTAAAAAATTCAAGCTAGGTCACCTCATAAACTTGAATTGGTCAAACCTGGCCAATGACCATAGTTTACCATAGAAAGTCGATCGACCCATGAGACCGGGGATCGGGTTTCATTAGGCCAACCCCGAGTGGAACCTCTTACCTTTGACCTAGCTCCTTAATCAAGTCGATGATCGGATGAGGTTTAAAAACATTGATAATTACCAAATATTAAAAAATAAAAGATCCACATTAAAAATAATTATTATTTTAATATGTCTTAAATGTAGTTGAATGAGTATTTAATTTATTCATGAATCAATAATTCTAATATTTTTATAAAATATATTTACTATTTTAATATATCTGATACAAGACTACCATTTAGGTTTCAAAGAAGACAATTTCCTTCAATGGTACTATATAATATGACAGTTAATAAAAGTCAAGGCTTATGAATAAAACCACCAAATGTTGTGTAAAATAAATTTCTTCAAAATTTACAACATTTTATTTTTTCAAATAATGAAAATGAGTATATTTTGTTTCATCTAACTAACTCCTAACTTATTTCAATTTTTTATAATAAATAAGAATTCCTCTAAATTGAGATCTGGTTTCCCCGATTCCAATGGCAACATACCATGTGGAGTGTAGGTATTGGTCAAGGTTAGTGCAAGCTTCCTTCCATTTAAGGGAATGGTGACACGTGGAAGAAATTGGCACCGTAAGATGCCATATGTTTGTAGAAGATCATTAGCGTTGGTTTCCCTCATTATTGAGAAAATGTCTAATAAATACAATTCAAAGCCTATTGTTGCCCACTAAATCTGAATATCTTGTTTTTTAACAACTAACTACAACCTTTCATAATTTATTTGCCACTGGATCATTTTAAGGGGGGTGTATTAAATAAAGATTTTAAGGGATTTTTATTGTTTATGTCAGGTCCGATTTTCCTTAAATAGGTGATTCCTCTTTCGAATGTCAAATCACCCCTTTTTTATCAAATCAACCTACTATATTTCTATGTCGATTGATTCCTTATAGACTTTTAAAAGTCTTTTAAAATCCAGGGGTATTAAATATAGATTTTAATAAACTCCTACCAAATCTTTTAAAATCAAGTGATATATATTCAATACAGACTTTTTAGAATCCTACCAAAATAAGAGATATTCTATATTATGAAGATTTCAATGGAATTCAAACCTTAACTGATTTTATTGGACTTTTTACTGGAAACTATAAATACCAAAAATCTCTATTTCTCCCTTCTCCACCCCAAAGATTTTGAAGGATTTCTATCGTGTGAGAAAAAACAGACGCCTTTGCCCAAGAATCCTCTCCTTGTTCGTTGCACACCAAGAATTATTATGGTACGTTTCTCATCTTTCTGCAATATACATATGAATGAGTGTTTACATGTATCTGATCTTCTTTTCTTTTGTTGGTTCAATTTTGCGATTGGAAGAATATCACCAATTTTGGCATTGACATTGCATATGTGTGCCTTGTGTTTCCGTTTTATCAAATTGGGCTGAAAATTATTTATGGCATAGTGACTCTTTGTTCATCATATTCCAATATGTAGTGATGCATTAGCGGTTTTGCACGAGTTTTCGTCAATTTGATCATATTTTTAATACCCAAAAGTTTTGGGCATTTTCTTGTTTAAGGGCTTGAATTGATTTGGAGATTGTTTAAACCCTTGACTATATGGTGCCATATTGTACTCATCTACTGACTACAATACTGAACACTTAAAATGTTATTGCTACTTTTATATAATGTGTGATCTGAGAATGCATAAGAAAACAAAACATTGGGTATACCAATTAATTATAAATTATTATAGAATGAGAACCTATATGAAATGAAACACATAGCTTTATTGACTCACACATTCATGCATCATTAGGTTAGAAATTCCATCCATTATAGTCTAATAACATAAAATAATTGTTGCACTACATAGTGACGAATAATGTTATTTTACTAGTTTTGCTGATTTAATCAGGGAAACTGGTGTAAATTGTCCAAAAACAAATGTGTAATTGACGAGTTTAGTTCGAAATAACAAAAACATAGCTCCATTGGTATAAAAAAAATGCGTTAAAGCATGCTCTCTTCATATTATGAGGCTGTAATAGCTTATATAAGAATCACATTTTCTTCGGGACAAAGCATGGTCTTTTCATATATACTTTATATTATTCGTGTATAAAATAATCATACAAGACATGTTATTACCAATTATTGATGTAAAGATCATGTTTAAGCAGAAGATGGGGACTAGAAAAAATTTTACTGTTATACGCATGAAATAGAGTACACACACTAGTGGATTAGCAAACCCACAACATAGAATTTATAGACATCAACAAAGCAAACATAGTTTACTAGCTCTTTTTGGATTGATCTCTTGTTTGACGATTTTGTTGTGGTATCATTGAAATTGTTCACTTCTTTCCCATTAATTGTTTTTGTGATTCTATTTTTGGATTATGATAAGTTTTTTGACATATAAAAATTAAAAACGAATATTATGAGATTTTGTTTGATACTATGGAAGCTTTTTTATAATGTATACAACATGTTCAAATTGTTCGACCATAGTTAGCTTTTCCACAGGTAGGCGGTAAAGTTTGTTGAACTGTTAACTTTGAAAAGGTGAATACAAATTGAACCTAATGAAAAAGTTAGCCAGCTAAGAAAATTCAATAATTTTCCATATTTATTTGCTTTCAAACACTGTTTGGTATTCTAGGTTCACATTATCTTCAAAAAAGACTTTTTAATTTTGTAACACTATTTTTACACGTAGTTTCTATAATTCTCTTCTTAGCCACTAATTTATCTAAGCCTATAAAAATTATGTTACAAATATACTACATATATGTGAAAAAATAATAATAAAAGAAAAACTACAAGCCAATATAACTTGTACAAGTCATATAATACGAGTTAAGGGTTTGCATTGGTTTTAGGATAGACAATAATACGGAAATGGGAGATTCACAACAAGGAAAATATAAAGTATGGACGGTGGAAGAGAGCAACGAGTTGTTAAATCTTCTTAGTTGATGCGGCTGCTCGTGGATGGCGTGATAGTAATGGATCATTAGCAAGTTCACTGTAGTAAACAAGATACTTCCCGCTCTTAATGAAAAACTTGGAACTGAAAAGACTTTCTCCCAATATCAAAGTCGTCTCAAATGGTTTAAGAATCGATACAATGATTATTGTAAGCTACTATGTCATAACTCTGGATTTGGATGGGATGCTAAGACTATGAAATTCACCGCAAGTGATGAAGCGTGGGATGAATACGTCAAGGTAAACTTTATTCTTCAAAAATAAAATATAAATTTTAGCACAAGTTATGTAGCATTTTCTATTTTTAATTTTAATTTTAATTTATTTTGTCATTTACTAGTCAAATGGGAATTCATCTTATCGCACGGACACTTTTGCTGACTATAAAGATATGAAAATTGTAATTGGGCATGGAATAGCTACGGGGAAACATGCGATTGCAGTAGGGGATGATACAGATGCCAGAACATTTGAGATAGAAGAAACAAGATGAGGCAGTTAATTAGATAACTTCACCTATGATTCTGGTATTGTGGCATTCACACAAAGTGATGCACTAAATGAGACTCCATCTCTTGAGCACTCTATTCCACCATTGTCGTCTCAGCCTATGGTTGCAGATGTGCCTCCAGCAACTAAGAAGCGAAATAGAACTAACTATGAAACAAAATCAAGATCATCTGAGCCTAATGTTACTCAATCAGGACTTGTAGATAAGATCAGTAATACTATTGACAAGCTCAACCATAATATTGATTCAATTGATGGAAAAGATAATTGCTGGGACGTGATCACGGAGATCTCCAATTTGGACAATCGTACGCGTTTTAAGCTACTTGAGTTACTTAATACTAGAACACTGAGGTTCGCGTTCATGAGAATGCCACAAGAACAACGTTCTGAATGGATATCCATTAAAGTAATGGAAGGAGCAATCTAATGAAGTAGGATTAGTAATGGATTCTCGTGCATTTTAATATCATAGTCGTTGGATTTTTATGTCTTGAATTTTTTTTAACGTTCGAATTTTACGCATGTAGTGAATTTTATTTTTGGAGATTCTTATTGGTTGGTTTTGCATTTTTGACTTTTGAATTAGTAATGGATGCAACAATTTTATTATTAAATTGATAATTATGAGTGAAGTGTATTGTGGTGCCAATAACTTTTTTGGGAGTATAATTCTATGCATTAAGCTAATGTAAATGTATTTGTTTTTCAAGTTGTTCTATTTTTATAAATGTCTAATATCAACATGCTTGAAATAGAGAATGAAGAAATGGAAGAGGAAAATGAACTCAATGAAACTGTGAAGTGTATAATGATGGCAATTAAAGTAATTGTTTCTATGCTACATGAGCTTATAGTTAACACGAGTTGTGAGCGTGTCCATCATTCCTTAAATAAGCAACCAAAAACTTCAAGTGGATACGATTATATACATAAGCTATTAAATGACGATTCAGAAGAGTTTAGGGGACTTTATAGAATGTATCCCAATATATTTGTTAAACTATCCGACATTATTAGGGAAAAAACGCTCCTACAAGATACAAGGTTTATTTGTGTTGAAGAGATGCTTGCAACATTTTTACGCGTTGTTGGTTAGAACTCCAGATATTCTGTTGTTCGAAAGCCATTCGGTCGATCACATTTTACAACCAGTCAAATTTCAATAAGATCTTGAAGGTATTAAACAGACTTGCAATAGATATGATGGCAAAGCCAGGATCCACAACCTCCGAGAAAATACGAGAAAGTACAAGGTTTTATCCCTACTTTAAAGTAAGTGATAATGAGATTATTTTTATTATTGCTACTATCTTTGTTATTCTGATAATGATTGTATTATTATTTTTGTTGTGTGATATTTTATTGTTTCAAGATTGTATTGGAGCTATTGATGTACCCATATTCCAGCTATGGTAGTTGGACGTGATACAAGTAGCTATCGTAATCGTCATGGAACAATTTCACAAAATGTTTTAGCAACTTGTGATTTTGACTTCAAATTCATTTATGTGCTTAGTGGGTGGGAGGGATCAGCACATGATTCAAAAGTGTTGAATGATGCTTTATCAAGAAGAAATGGATTGAAAGTGCCATAAGTGTTTTTTTTTTGGTGATTGCTAAATACCTCTATATATGTTTCAATGATGATACTAGCATTTGGGTATTCTTTATTCAATATGTGTTTGTTGTTAGGTAAATTTTTCTTGGTGGATTGTGGATTTCCAAATCGTTGCCAATTTTTAGCTCCATTTTGAGCTGTTCGCTACCATCTTCAAGATTTTGTTGGTCAAGGTCGCGATCCTGAAAATGCCAAAGAGTTATTCAATCTTCGACATGCTTCATTGAGAAATGTAATTGAGAGAATATTTGGAATTTTAAAATCAAGGTTTACAGTTTTCAAAATAGCTCCTCCATTTCCATATAAAACACAAGCAGAACTAGTGTTGGCTTGCGCAGGATTGCACAATTTTCTTCGTAATGAGTGTTGCTCGGATGAATTTCCTGTTGAACGAGAAGATGAGGAGTTAGGTGTTGAAGAGGATAATGTAGAATTATTTTTTGAGAGTCAAGAACAACAAAGAGAGAATGCTAATCAATGGCGAATTACTACAGCTGCTGATATGTGGAGTGACATAGAACATGTTGATTAGTCAATTTCAAAATTTTCAGAGATGAAAAAGACCATCTTTTAAGTATTTATTTATTTGTAACATTTAGTGGATTTATAGATGCATGTTATGTAATGATTATTATACTTTATTTTGTTGAATGTATTCGTAATTGTTTTAAATTGCATGAAAAACATTTATTATTGAAAACAAAAGATTGAGATACTTACGCTATTTACATTTAATATTTTTTACTTGTAGAAAATGATAAATAAAAAAATGTAATTAAAAAATTATTACTAGAGTTTCTCTTGATTAACTATATTGTTACTTTTTTTAGTAAAATAAAAATCTTTAGAAGTCCATAAAAATCTATGAAAGTCTGTAAAAGTCTAACAGATAAAAATCCATTAAAGTCAATGAGAATTTATGGAAGTCTATTAAAATCCATTAAAGTTAGCAAAATCCATCAAAATCTATTACTTTAAAAAAGTCCATCAAATTCCATTAAAATTTGAACTAAATACACCCCCCAAATCTTTCATTACACTTTTAGCCTCTAAATTGAGATCCAGTCTCCTTCCCTCATCCGCTTATTATCAACCTTCCCAGGTCAAGCTGTGGTTTACCGTCAAGAAACATGACGGTGAAGCAGTCATAGAAGTGGGAGCTGACCAAGAAGGAAACTGCAGCCTTGTTAGCTGCGGACAATGGTCTCGAACTCTTAGCAGGTTTATGTACAGTAGAACTACAAGTCTGCAACTCTATTTTGTGTGAATTTAACTGAAAACTTCGCAATTTTTAGGGCTTTTTCAATGAGGAGATTAATTTTTCAATAGCTGGATGGGGAAACTAGTTGACATTTTTGAATTGGAATTTGATATGAATGGAGCAATTGGAATCTTTCTTTTTCTTATAAATCAAAATTCTTTGCTTCCTTATTTGGGGCCTTTATAATCTCTTGCTATACAATGAATGCAGTTTTGTGTTTCGGTCCTTTGCTGAATGAATTCGATTTTCTGGTGTCATGTGTTAAATTTGATGATACATCTAACCTTCTCTCATGACATACATACATTGGAAAGAAAAGGAGAAGGAAAGAAGAAGGTTCGATCTTTTCTTAATTAGTGCTCCAATCTATTATCTGAACCCTGTGGTTGTTTCTTTATTTGCTACTCTAAAATGAATTTTGTTAGAGCCCGAAAATTGAACTTATCTAGTGTTCACTGTAAAATATTATGAGAATTGTAGGTGACCATTTATACGTGAACTCGTGAAGTTTAGCTTTCAATTTTGCATTTGAATCCCCGGATTTGTCAAGTTACAGAACATGTTAAGAGGCTATTCTTTCGGATAATAATTGGATTATGCAAGACTATTCTTTTGGATTAAAAAAAAAAAAAACTAACACTCTGATATCATAAGCAAACATGCTCATTTGTTCCCTGAGCACATGAAATGGTTAATTGATTGTGGGATATTTAATTAAAACAAAATACATTAGACAATTACCGATAACTTTTTGCATTTGAATAATGGATTAATTAATAGAAATAAGTATTATTTGTCATTAGTATTTGGTTCATCAATAATGGTTGTACAAGTCTCTTCCATGTTGATGAGACTACATCTATAAAATTGTGGTATTTTTCTGTTATTGCAATAATTATCGAAGTATGTAATATTATTACTAGGGTAGGTAATAATATTACTGACATTGGTAATATTCTTATTCGTTTTGTTTTTTTTTTTTTGTCTTTATTTGATGAAGGTTGTAATGGAAGGGAAATTATGAGCAGATGAGGCACATAAGCTTCGTGAATTCGGTTAATTGGAAGATAACCATTCAATGAATGAGACATTGTGGTTGGAGAAAGAGATTTTGAGATTTTCTAAATCGAAGAGGAGGATTTGTGAGTGAGAGCAACAATTCAAGAGAAAGTGAGAGGTGAGGGAAGCGAGAAGTAGAATGTGGATTGAGATTATCGGGGTGGTAGTCTCAAGAGAGAAAGTGCGTAAAGAGAGAAAGTGGGAAGCAAGAAGTAGAATTTTAATCGAGATTACTGAGGGTGGTAATTTGAAAACAAAAAGTGTATAGAGAGAGAAAGTGAGAGGCGAGGGAAGCGAGAAGTATAATATCAATCGAGATTACCGGGGATGGTAGTCTAGAGAAAGAATGCGTTGAAAGATAAAGTTGGAGGCAGGGGATCGAGATTATTGAGGGTAGTAATCTGGAGAGAGAAAGTGGGCAGAGAAAGAAAGCTAGAGGTGAGGAAACTGAGGAGTTGAATGTTGGTCGAGATTACCGATGGTAATAATTTTGAGAAATTAAAGAAAGTGTGTAGAGAGAGAAAGTGGGAGGCAAGGGAAGCGAAAAGCAGAATGTTGGTCGACACTATTAGGGGTGATAATCTGAAGAGCGAAAGTGCATAGAGAGAGAAAGTGAGAGGCGAGGGAGCTAGAAGCAGGAATGTTGGTCTAGATTACCAAGAGTGATAATCTAGAGAGACAAAGTGTGTAGAGAGTAGGATGGAAAGTGAGAAGGTTGATGTTGATCGAGATTATAGGAGTGGTAATCTTGAGAGAAAAAGTGGATAGAGAGAAAAGTCGGAGGCAAGTGAAGCAAGAAGTTGAATGTTGATCGAAATTATTGGAAGTGGTAATTAAGAAAGAAAAAGTCCATAGAGAGAGAAGGTGGGAGGCTAGAGAAGCGAGAAGTTGAATATTAATCGAGATTACCGGGGGTCATAATATGGAGAGAGAAAAGTGTGTTTATTTTATTTTATTTTTTTATGAAAGCTTATTTTATTAGAGTGACAATTATTATAAATTTGTAATTTTTATTTTGGTCTTCGTGTGCAAAAGATGAGTCAGTGTTAAAAAAGGAGATATACTTGATTTAGTTGGCAATTTTTCCGCTTCTGTGTAGTTATTGGTCATTCTACCAACATTATTTTATCCCCATCCATCCCACTGATAATAAACTAGTATATATATATTTGTAGCTTTAAATTTGATACTTTTCTTTCGACACAATTGAGATAAATTAATTATAGAGTTAATGTAAGTCAACTAATGTAGTTTATTTAAATTTAAGATCATCAGAAAAAATAAAATAAAATTATTAAGAGATTTCCTATAAGATAAAAAAAAATTAAAAATCGTTAAATATAAAAAGTTTTATCTTGCAAAAAGATTTTACATTTTATAGAATTTTTAGGAATCCACATTCTAATTATAATTTACCTTAATTATTTTGCATCCTTCAAGTTTTAGATTCATTCAACTTTCACTTAGCTTATGCAATTTTTCATGCAAGCAAAAATGTTTTTAATATAAATGCATATGAACCGGTTAGGAATTATTTAATCAGTACTTTTTAATTAGTTTCCCAATGTAATCGGTGTAACTTAACTAGCATATATTAATATAAATCAATTATTGCAGTTGATGCAAATCAAAAATTAAGTTAATTTAAAATTTAAAAAAACCCCATTCTCGATTTAGTTTTTATATTAAAAACTTCTTGTTTTACTAAGAGGTAGATAAATTATATTATTAATATAAATAAATTTGTTACAAATAATATAGATATGACGTTGCTCAGTTAATATAGTATGATACAATTCATAACGCCCCCTCAGCTCCTCCCCCCCCCAAATTCACATTTGGGGCATGGATTGGGTAAAATGAATAAAAAGCAATCAATTTAGTTCAAATTTATAGTAAATTTGCTGACAAATTAAAGTTTGAGGGTAAATGTGATGCAAATAAAAAGTTTGGAGGCCAAAGCAAGATAAACGAAAGTGTCAAGACCAATTTATAATATTTGGAAAGCTAAGGACAACATTGCTAATTATAATATTGTGTCCAACTTTCCTTACAATGCTTTGTCCAACTTTTCCTTATAATGCTTTGTCAAACTGTTCTTATAATGTTTTAGTATTTTTTTTTTCATTTTCTTTGTCAAACTTTTCTTATAATGTTTTTAGTATTTTTCTTATTTCTTACTACTCTTTAGGGTATCCTAGATTATAAATACGTACCCTATTATTCATTGTAATGAACACTAACTTCATTATTGCTATTATAACTGTAAGAATTCTTTCACTCTTCTTCTTCTTCAACTATGAACGGCTCAAATTTATTAAAGAGCCTGATCATCTCTTTGCAATGTTCAAATAGCGATTGATTGCTAATTCCACATCCTTGAGGGTGATTGGTATAATCTACCATTCGTTACCAAATCATGAGTTAGAGGTCTATAGGGCTACGATCAATCAATCGGATTATTATCTTTCGTAGGGTCGGTTTCAATCTCGTTATCGGTTTCATGCACAACTCCAACATGATTTGCATGAATTGGTATCAGGGTGCTAGACTCTCATTTTTCAGTGCTATCTTATTCTTTAATTTTTTCTTCTTCGTTCTTGAGTATAAAAAGTAAACGATCATATATATATATATGTGTGTGTGTGTGTGTGTGTGTGTATATATGGTAGCAAGTTGTTTGAAGGGGAAAAAAGATGTATTGATGTGCTTGGCAATGGAGGTGAGTTGTTGTTACAAGTTTCAAACACGATACTTGGTGAATAACAGACCATGTATTGTGGTTGTTGATGAAAAATAACCCATTAATTGGGCCAGTAGTATTTGTCAAAAGAGTAAATTTAGATTCGTTAAGAAATTTGGAACCCTGTTATTTGTGGTAAGATGGATGTGGAAAGGTGAGGGCAATTGATAAAATGTATGTAAACTTAATTTTCCATTGGTACATATAATGATGATGTATTATGTGATGTATAGTTGCTATAAAATCGTACCATACTATATTGGGGGAGCCATAGAAAAATTTCATTAATGCAGTCTATGGGACGGTTATCTACTAATTCACTGGCCATTAATTCATCAAGGCCATGAATACGGGCTATACGAGCAATGTCGTCGCCTACTTGAAGTACGGTACCAGTATTTACAATCTTTACTTCTCTATTATATTGTTCAATACGTTCACGGAGAGTATTACTAATTTCGTCGGCTCGAAAGTTTACCATGAGTATTTCTTACTTATTTGAATTTGAATGAAAAGAAAAAAATGCCTAAAAATGCCTATAGTTCTAGTAGAATAGTAGAAAAGTAGAAAGATTAATCAGTTATTTCTTTCATCGCTCCCAACATGCCAATATTAGCACTAATGGTACGTAAATGTAACTCGTTGTTCAAACAACTATTTAGAGTTCCTAAAGCTCCTTGTAAGGCTTGTTGGAAAACCCGCTGTCGGACTTGATTAATCGCCCTTTGCTGTTCAAACTGAATCGTTTCATTTTTTAAATTTTCTAAATAGATACAAATTTGTTCAAAAAGGAAAAAAATCACTAGTCGAGCTTCACTAGAAACATTCAGATAGTGTTGTGCAATCATACAATCAAGACCCTCCATCTCATCAACTGTCTAAGCAAATGCTTAATTTTTTTCTTTCAATAGATCAATCATTTCTCGACGCTCGTTCCCCTCCAAAGCCTCACTTATACGAATGTATTTTTCTAGTCGAAGCTCCACTTCTTCAATTTCATCGATGGCTTCAAAACGAGGAACTATCTGCTACTCAATCGCCATTACGGTATGACCAACCGCAATACTTTCAACATAACACCTCCGAATCCCCTGATTTCACCTATTCCCATTAAGGTCAGAAATTTCATCTTCTAGTGATAGGTAGGAACGAATGCACTTGCTTCATGAAGCAAGGGAGGCCCATAGATGGCACTATAAGCCATCTTTGTGTGAACTACAAAAAATTCAACCAACAAAGTAAGCTGAGCTGGATACATCCTAATGGTCACTAGTAGTTGTATTGATCCTTCAACGTTAACAATCATTCCCCCGAAGCCCTACAATGGAGTATTAACCCGTGTTAACTTATCAGGATTTAAATTTAAACATTGAATACTTCTTTCTCAATTACATTTGCGGAACTTCCACCATCTACGAACGCTCTTTTAACATCGTAATTGGATTGGCTATATCTCCAACGATTCCCAGTGCATCATCATAGGGGTATGCAACACCTTCCTTGTCTTCTTCAGAAAGGATGACAAGGACATTTTCAAAGCGATCGATATGAACGGCATTTATATCTAATGTCTGAGCGTATCCTTTATGGGTGTTCTTCGAATCTCCACCCGAGGCAGTTCCTCCTGCAATCACGCTAATTATACTAGCTCGCAGTCATTCAGTATTTGAATGAATTGGAGCCTTTCCCTTACCCCCTGCTACCCGACATATTTCGAAAATGCTCCGTGTTTGATGAGTTTCTCAATCTCATCTTTTAACCAGCGACAATGTTCAGTATCATGGCCATGATCTTTATGAAACTCACAGTATTTAGACTTGTCCTTGCTGTGAGATGGTGCTAACATCGGTCGTGGCCATTGTACGTCCCTTCTATTTCGGATCTCCATCAATATATTCGATCGTGATGTATTTAGCGGAGTGCATTTAGGTCGTTGCTTATCTTGCCATGGGGGACAATAGCTATAGTCTCTCCATTTTTTCAAATGGCCATCCCTATGATTTGAACTTGGCTCATGCAAGCGTTTATGCCTTTCCTTGGTCGTCCCTTCTCTCAATCCGTCATGACCCGCAATGTCTCGTCACAATCAATGTACTTTTCACTCCATTGAAGTAGATATGTCATCGTTTATGGTGCTCGCTTCGAAATAGATGCTAGAAGTTGGACATTTCTCAGTCCATTGATCATGGTGGTAATAATTGATGGTATCTACAAATCTTATACTCCCAGAGCTACTCGATTGAAACAATTAGTGTAGTCTCTCAACATTTCATCATTTCCTTGAGCGACCTGCATCAACCAATTGCACTCTTCTTTTGCCTTGTACTACTTGCAAAGAATGCAGCAAATTTAGTAGTAAAGTCTGCAAGGAAGTAATTGACCGGGCTGGAAACATATCATACCAATAACGAGCTTCTTTCCTCAAAACGGGTGGAAACGCTCAACAAGCAATAATATCTGGGATATTATTCAGTCTCATCAAATCCTGCAACACCTGTAAGTGGTCATTCAGATTAGTCGTTCCATCATACTTCTCAATTCTCAGATTCTTGAAAATGGTTGGCAACGAGACTGCCATTATTTTCGGAGAAAACAGATCCTCAATAATCAGAACCAGCAGTGGCTGCTTTTTCTTATGAGCTTTATCCAATTTCAATCCATGTTTGCTAGTCGATCTTCTAGAACACAGTCATCAACAACCAAACTTGTATGTGTTGATTCATTCTTCAATTTGTGATAACGTTTCGAAGGCTTGGCCATTCTCCTTCTTCTTCATGGCAAGGATTTTCCCCTTCATCCTCCTTAGGACCTTCGCCATTTGAGTTTTCTGTGTCAATAATTCAATCAACGTCTGGACTTAAGTTTGCAAACCCTCAAACTGATGTTGGGTCACGTATGGTGGATCCTAGTTGTTGCTCGTTAGCTCTACATTTTTCCAACGACTTCTGCTTGGTGAATTCCTCCCAGCTTGGGATACATTCTGAGACATGGTTTTACTAGAATGTGGTTCTGAAAAATGGCGCCAAATGATCCTTCATGAATTTCCAAACTAGGTCTCTTTAGAATATCGTGGTAAATCTACAAAATATGAAGAACAAAATGCAGGGCTATCCTCTTGTTCTTCCTCCGATGTGAGAATTAGACCTAATGGATGAAGAAAGATAAAAAAAAGGGCATATAGAATGAGGAAGTTAGTCTTTTCTAACCTTTAAATATGTTGAATTTATCGAAACCAGTGTGATAACCGCTCATAACTTCCTTTCTCATTGCTTGATGCACGTCATAACAGCCCTTCTAATTTTTTTACGGATGCCACGATTGTCATGTGGGCGTGTGATTGTCGCGGCACGCCAAAGTTTAATTTTTATTTCCTTACTCGGTTTCAAAACTATAAATTAATGTAGAAGTGGTAAGTAAGGGTCGAACCCAAGAGGAACGGTGTTTAATATAGTTGTTTTTATCAATTAATATAGAAGGGGGGTTTTGTGAAGTTGAATGAAAATTGAAAATAAAATGACAAAATATAAAAAATGAAAATGAAACAATTGAAGATATATCTAGTTCTCGGGTTCGGTTGTGTCAACAACTTGTGTTTATCTTTCCCATGCAACGTGTTACTATTCCTTCTTCAATTTATCAACTCCAATTAACCAAGATGATCTGATTAAGGAATTCTTCCTTAAGTGTATTAATTAAAGTGAGTTCTTTAACTTAACATCTAACTATTGGATAACCCTAAACAAGTTCTTGGGATTTAATGCAAAGCTAGTATGAAATGAACAAGAAGAATGAGTTGAATTAGATGAATAATTTCACAAACTCGAATTAATGCATCTAAGTTGATTTGTTAATAAATATGCACGATATTCATTTGCTACTTTGGATTGGAATCTAATGATATTTACGGATCAAGAGTTCCAATCTTAGCATGTAACTTGAATTTACAGATTAATTGATTCAATTGGCCAAGGTGAATGCAATAATCACATAAACTCAAAAACGGGTTTACAAGCATAACAAACCAACAAATTGAAGTGGAGGAATAGATAAAACGTTACTAAAGAATTAGAAAAAATAACAACATGTTAGTTGAACACAACGTTCCCCTCGAACTAGATAGTGAAGTCTAACTACTCATATTTGTGGGTTTCATACTTTTTAGCGAGTGTTCGCCTTGTATCACCTCCACAATATAATAGATTATACTTCACTATCACAAATAATATACAAAAATATAGAAACAAGAAAATAAATGCTAAGAAATAAATAGAGAAGTTTAATCACTCATATATGCGGGTTAAATACTTTTTAGCGAGTATTCGCCTTGTATCACCTCCACAATATATGAGAAATTATCTTTCTCAAACATGAAAAATAAAAGAAAGAGAAAAACTAGCGAAGAAATGCTCCGCTAATCATATTCACGGCCGAAGTATCATCGATTGATTATTCGAACCTAAATTTAGGTTTTTACTTCCGCCGGAATATGAGAAACTAAGAGCTTTCAAGCAAGAACTAAGAACAATTGATGAAGAGAATTTTATTGAGGAGAAAGTTGGAGAGAATCACAAGCTAATTCTCTCTTTAAAGTTGTGTCTTCCTTCCTTACAAATGCCTCTATTTATAGGCAAAATTTGATAAGAAAATATAATAAAAAATTATACAAATGCCCCATTATGAGTCTATTAAATTGTATCCACCAAATCATGATAATGGAATGTCATCATGGTGTAGGTAAGCATCTTGGCTGAATTATGCAATTGGAATTTCCTCTTTTGGATATTTTAATAGAAAGTTATGAATTTTCTACCAAAAGATGGCCCAAGGAATCCTCCATGCAAAACACTCTCGGTTTTACCCATTTTTGACTACCATAATGTCCGAATCATCTGAAGTCATGAACACCAAAGTTGTAGCCCTCTGAGTCTTCTTTCCATAGGAATATGAATCGGGTAAATTCAATGTTTGTAGCTCAAGTTATGGTCAAATTACTGCACTGCGCCAGTAAATCCGAGTTGCTAATTTTTTTTACACTTTTAGTCATTTTTCTTCAAACGGCCATAACTTTAACTAGGAAACTCCGATTTGGGATTCCGAAAAAGTTTGGGAATCCTCTTTTGATGTTCTTAAACATTGGCACAAGAAAAATTATAAAAATAACTTTTCATAAAATTGCATCGGATGCCCTCCATCTTTGATTCGCTTGCATTTTGGTCCCGAGTTTCCGTTTTCATTTGATTTTCATCCATTTTTACTCCTTTTGATTCTTTGTGACCCTAAACACCACAATAAAGGAAAAACACATAAAAGGGAACATATAACACTAATAAAACACACAAACACGTAAAATAGAAGAGTTATTTAAGTGTTTTTCTAGCACTTATCATCATGGGACACGTATTTTTTCCTCCTTTCTCTTAACTTCCAATGAAGCTTAGATGGTCATGTACACGACCAAGCCAAATCATTCTTACGAAGGGCGACGGTGAGATCCATACATAATATATGACCAATTCGCATCCTCGAACACGATCATATCAACAGAGTACCACAGTCATTCTGCATCAGTAAGTGTAATTGAGGCTTGACTCCACACTATTTGTTGATTATCAGCGGCGGATGTAGCGGTTAGATTCAGTCTCCAAACAACTGGACTGTTTGAGTTATAGTCGCCCATTTTCTTAATTTTTTTTGTCGTAATGTCTTGTTGGTTGTTCAATTTGATTTGCTATAAAAATTCTTGTAAAGCACACAAAATTAAAATGAAAATGATGAAAAATATGAAGTTTATTTGTAATGCCCCGATTTTTTTTCAATAATCGAAATGTTACTAAAATAGCCTTTAGTTAATCGCAACGTGGAAATTTTACGATATTTATTTATTTATTTATTTTTTAAATATCATTTTCAATAATAATAATAATAATAATAATAATAATAACAACAATGGTAATAATAATAATAATAATAATCAGGTTCAAGATCTACGTACTTAAATAAAATAATATCCATCAACTTGATAACAAATATTCATTTTCTAAATAAACGAATTAAATCTTCCAAACCAAGCGCGGAAGCTCAAGGATAATATATTACTAAGTTTTGGGATGATTCTTCTAATAAAAGAAAACTAATTTAATATGGATTTATGTGGATGATTTACCCAGCGTCACGCTCATGAACTCCTCAATTTGAAAAAAAAAAAAAAAAAAAAAAAAAAAGAGTTTAAAATATTTGGGGCGAATATAACGTTGTTATACTCAGTAGGGCACAGTAGAAAGCATTTTCACCATATCACAGTCCCATATACGAAATTACATTTAGAGGCACTCAAACTATAGAAAGTCGAGTGTTGGAAACTCTCTTCCACCGTGGGGGTAAAGTCGCTATGACTATCCAAATGACCCTTAATATCATTCCGTAGAAGATGGTACTTAACACCATCACATGCACGTCAGATAGCAAATATACCACCAATTATAAAAATACATAAAGGACATGATATGGATTTTAAAGTAAACATTAACTTTTGAAATAAAAACATTTGCAAGAAATAGAACCATTTTGCATAAATTAAAACCCCACCTTAAATTCGTAGTCCTCGTAAATTCTTCGGAACTAGGGCTGGTGTGATGCTAGCGCCTCTACGGACTTTTCATGTCTCTAATAGAAGAAATTAAACATAACTTTAGCAATTAAATCTTAAAATTGAAGTTGAGTAATTTATTTGGGTCTTATAGAATTTAAGTTAAAAGTTTTTAGGGCCTAATAGCAAACTTTAAAAGTTACTTTGAACTTAATTGAAAGAGAAGTATTGATTTGAGGGTGGAAAGTGAAGCTACTGGTCAACTAGGACTAAATCGAAACTCACTTAAAATTTTAGGGGTTTAAACTAAGCTTTTTAAACTCAATTTGGACTTGATTGAAGGAGAACCATGGTTCAGGTACTATTCACGCTCGCGGGTACTGTTCACGGGTTACTATTCACGCATTTTTTTTAAAACCTAGCAACAATGGGAAGATGATGATTCAAAATCTTTTTTTTGAAAAGTGTTCGGGATTCCCAACTGTATGAATCGATGCTGTGTTGGAACGATTTGTGAAGAATGTTTGACTGGGAAAATTGAGTTGGCTGTGAAATTAATTGAAGAAATTTTGAAACATTGGATTATTGTGTAGGCGTGTGCTTGTTTTCATCTAGTGAATTCACATCAATAAATAAAAAGAAGGAAACTAGCAGTAGGTTAATTGTTTCAATTCAAGCAGTAAGGTCTAGAAGCTAATACAATTGATAGAAGAAAAGTTTGATGGATTACCTGTATAGCTATGTTTGTTTCCCCTGCTTTGGTTATGAAGATTGTTTGTTTGGCGTGAGAATTGCAGAGTGTTCCTGAGTTTACGTGAATTGTGAGGGGAGTCTGTAGAGTTGAGCAGAATATGAGGGAGGGTGCGAGGGAAACATGAGAAATTGGGAGTGAAAATTGGGTAGAATTCTTAACAACATAGCCCACGTTTGGTTTGGATTGTGATGAGATGGGATTGAATTGATTTGGCTAATAATAATAATATGGTTGGGTTAAAATCAGATAATTGGCCCAATGGGATATAGGATGGCTCCAAGTCTAATGGGCTAGTTATACGGGCATTCGACTTAATAGCTGGGCCTAAAGCCCAACGGATAATTTATTGGACCTTAGTAAAATTCAACCCGATTAGATTGTTAATGAAAATTATTTTTAATTTGCTAGACGAGCGCTAAACTTAAATTTCTAAAATTAAAAATGGAGAAGCCGTAACGACATCGTATACTTCTTTAAATGAAAAAAAAAAAAACTTAAACGTGGCCGTTATATTATTCTTAAAAAAGAAAAAGAAAAAAGAAAAGAATATTCGAGTTAATTAAGTTGACTTAAAAAGGAAAATGAAGAACAATTACGTAATCTCTATTCAAGTCATTTAATTTCACATAAAAAGCTAGGAGTATAATAAAATATACTAGTAATAATTTGTGGAGCATGGGGAGGTGAAAATTATAGAGGTTGTCCACATTGATTCATAATTATTGTTGGAGCCAAAATATAAGTTGTCTTCTAGTATACAGGAATTTCACCAATTAAGATTCCACTAAACACAGTAATTAGTAACCTTGGCCCCTATAAATAGACAATTAAACATCCTTGTTTTCGTCAAAACATATGCTTTCCATTGTCACGCATTATAGTACAGCTAGCTAGTAACCTTCACTAATGGCTTCTCTGTCATCTTACTTGTCAAAATCATCTTGTAGTTTTTCGAAGAAGTTAAGGATTCTTGATTGTGATGAAAAATCCACTTTCAAGAAAGTCAAGTATTCGAAAGGCATTTATTCCAAACAACATGAATAAGGGGTTAACTGTTATGAATGTTGCCACCACACCACCACCAGCAGTTGTTCCTCGGTGGCCAAAAAAGGCCGCCGTCGTCCCCAACGATAGCAAGCTAGCAGCATGGACAAGTGTACGGCAAGAGCGATGGCAAGGTGAGCTCATCGTTCAAGGTGAAATACCACTATGGCTGGTAAGTATAAGCGTATAAATTTTTCTTTTTTTTTTCTTTTTTTTGTTCATCTATAATCATCGCCGTGAACAGTGCATGGTTGAATCGTGACAAATATTTCTTGTGTATATTTCAACGTTACGGATCTTAACAATTTAAGTTTTTTCGATGTCTTTGTCGTAGTGCACGTAATGTTGGAGTCTTTTTATAATTATTTATGTAAAAATAAATATTTTTGTGTCAAGCTCCAACGCAGATTTAACCAATATTTATAGAATAAAAATGTCAGAAGTAGTAGAATCAAAAATATTTTAAGTATGTTTTAAGTTTCATCAGCAAATTTTGCCAGTCAAAATATATAAATAATTCATGTCCGTCATGAGCAGATGGAAGATCTCATTCCATATGTATAGTTTAAACCATAAATAATTTCATAAAATTCTGTCACTATTAGGTCTGTTATATTTGCTCGTTACACTTGTGATTTTTGAACTACTAACATCTTGTAAAATTAGATAGTTAGGTTTAGCATCGCTAGTTCACTTACAGAATTTTGACACATTCTCCGCAGAATGGAACGTACCTTAGGAACGGGCCAGGTCTTTGGAACATAGGAGATTACAATTTCCGTCACCTGTTCGACGGCTATGCAACACTAGTCCGGCTGTACTTTGAAAACGGCCGCCTAGTGATGGGACACCGCCAGATCGAATCCGACGCCTACAAAGCAGCAAAGAAGAACAAAAAGCTTTGCTACCGAGAATTCTCCGAAGTGCCCAAAACAGACAACTTCCTATCCTACATTGGCGATCTAGCCAACTTATTCTCCGGTGCCTCATTGACTGATAACGCCAACACCGGCGTCGTTAAACTCGGGGACGGTCGTGTCGTCTGTCTGACAGAGACAATCAAAGGGTCGATTGTTATCGACCCAAACACATTGGACACCGTTGGGAAGTTTGAGTACAGTGATTCTTTGGGGGGTTTAATACATTCTGCTCATCCAATTGTCACGGACTCGGAGTGTCTAACGTTGTTGCCAGATTTGATAAATCCAGGGTATTTGGTTGTGAGAATGGAAAAAGGGAGTAATGAAAGGAAAATTATTGGTAGGGTTGGGTGCAGTGGTGGGCCAGCCCCTGGTTGGGTGCACTCTTTCCCAATTACTGAACACTATGTAGTTGTGCCTGAAATGCCACTCAGATATTGTGCACAAAATTTGCTTCGGGCTGAGCCAACGCCACTGTACAAGTTCGAGTGGCACCCCGAATCTAAAGCCTTCATGCATGTTATGTGCAAAGCCAGTGGCAACATTGTAAGTCTAATGATACAATTAATTGTTTCATATTTCACTTGCTATGATTAATTAGAAGGGTTTATTTGTTAATCTAAAAACAAATTATCTAAATATATACGATTATATTTTCTTTTAATTTAAAGGTGGCAAGTGTGGAAGTTCCATTGTTCGTGACATTTCACTTCATCAATGCATACGAGGAGAAAGATGAAGATGGAAGAGTAACAGAGATCATTGCTGATTGTTGCGAACACAACGCTGATACGAGAATTCTAGACAAGCTCAGACTGCAAAATCTCCGATCGTACTCTGGCGAAGATGTGTTACCAGATGCAAGGTATGTATAACTTATGCAAATTTGAACACTAAAAAAAGGGGGCTTGGGGGGGGGTGGGGGGCGCGGGGGTTGAAAGTATGTGGTCACTATATAATAATAAAATATATAATGGAACATGATTGTTGGAAGCTTATGGTGGTGCATGATTCACATTCTTTAGTAAACTTAAATTGATCCACTCATTAATAAATTATAGTTTAGGGTAGAATTGATTTGTCCCCCACTCCAAATGCCTGTTATTATGTCCTGTGTTGAAAATGAAAAAGTGCATATATTGGTGGCCAAAGCACTAGTCTATTTATTACGTAGCTTTTAATTCCTTCTTCTGCATGCATGGATGACCTAATTTGAGTCAAAATACCTAGCATCACAGTCATGCTTCATAGTTACTTGCACGTTAAATATAGAAATTGTACGGATACTGATATTCACGTGCATACAGGGTTGGTCGATTTAGAATACCGATGGACGGCAGCCGATATGGGAAGTTAGAGGCAGCTCTGGAACCAGACGAACATGGAAGAGGAATGGACATGTGCAGCATCAATCCTGCGTATTTGGGAAAGAAGTACAGATATGCCTATGCTTGCGGTGCTCGACGCCCTTGTAATTTCCCGAACACCCTCACTAAGGTATAGCCAAATCTCATTTTAAGATACGTTAAAAGAGACGTTATGGGCCCTTCTTTTGTAGTCATGTTAGTGTGTGTTTTTGTACGGTCAAATGAAAAATTCACCAGAATTTGCTTTTACAGATTGACCTATTCAAGAAGAAGGCGAAGAACTGGCATGATGAGGGATCTATACCATCTGAACCATTTTTTGTGGCTCGTCCTGGTGCGACAAGAAGATGATGGTAACCTACCAAAACAATTCTTCACCTCTTGAAAGCGTTATACTACACGAAACAGAACCTACATAGGCGGTCTGCTATTGCTCAAGCACAATGCTGTTGTAACAATAGGCTGCCTTTTTAAGCCCTGTATTTCTTGTAGTGTTATAAGCTAAAAGCACTAACGCACAGGGAGTGCTAACAATGATGAATTTTACGTGCAGGGGTCGTTATCTCGATGGTTAGTGCCAAAAACGGCGAAGGATATGCTGTACTACTGGACGGCTCCACATTCAAGGAAATTGCCAGAGCAAAATTTCCTTATGGCCTTCCATATGGACTCCATGGATGCTGGGTTCCAAAGGCTTAAACATGAAGAGTATTTGTGAATTTGTGAAATATACTGTATTTGATATAAATTATACTTTTAACACGAAAGTGCTCGTGTAGTGACTTTCGTGAAATACATTGCATCTTACTCTCTATGTAATAATAATATACAAGAACTACACTGTAATGTATTTAAAGGTCATAATGCAATAATGAAATTATTCATATTACAGGTTAGCCCATGTTCGTTTCCATTTTCTTCAGCCGAAAAATTAGATTTTACTAATTTGTCAAAATCAAACATCAATACCAACAAATCATCGTACATCTCTACTCATTATTATCGGCCCATCTCATTGATCCCACTACTATCCCACTAAAAATCTACCTTCACTGACGAGTCAAAATCAAACTTTTAACATCACCAATGTAATGGAAAAATGCACTCCTTCCTCCTATACTCCATTCGTGGCCGAGTCATAAATGAACACCATAATTCAGGGCTCCATCTAATCCAACAGTTAGCATGTCGTCTCTCGATATGTTTGAAAAGAAAGATTAACAATAGACAGGCATCGCCGGTTTTCGTTATCAAGAAAGAATATGCGGTTCATTTCTTCATGAGCCAAATGAGAGAGAGAGATTTCCAAAAATTACGAGCAATATTATCCGTTCCTTGATGCTGTGTCCCTCGAATTAGAGTAAATAAATTTTCGCGAGGGACGAAAAGTGTTAGAACAACACCTGAAGTTGTATCCACATCTGTAATATTACTTCTGATCCGTATATACAGCATCAACATCGTCAAGCTCGAGTAATTTGGAGATCAATTCCTTGTTCAATTCCATTGCTTCATCATCAACCTGAAACCCACAAAACAACCATTGATATTGGTATTGTTACATCAGTCTAATGATAGTCTTCAGAATGAGTACTACCAGAACTCCACTCAAGGTCAAATGACATACCTCAACTGGAGTAAGAGGAAGAAGCTCATATCCATTGTCAGGTTCAAATGTTATTCCTTCCTCACGAAGGTTTGATAATACGGTGGAGTAGTTCTCTGACGAACTGACAATTTTGAAATATCTATTGACAGCAGGAGTGTTTGTCAAAATGTAAATGAACCATCTTCAACAGTTTAAGAAATAAAACATAAAATTTGATCTAGCGTTTCCAGAATCCACTTTTTCCACTACCATTTTTAACCACATATCATGCACATTTTCCCATAGCTTTTCTTCACCACACAGTAAAATTCACTTCTCAAAACCTCAATATGAAATAAGCACTTCACCTTCTCAGTAAAAAACGTCAGACCTGCATGTGCAACATAATTAACAGATTATCCATTTAGTTATGCCAAGTGTTCTATTAGTTACTTGCCTCTCCTTGTAAAACCAATGAAGCTGAATAATACTATCTTCTTCCATTTTCGTTTCGCCCTCTACTCTGAATTTGTTCTTTTTTTTGTCAAAAAACTCTCGTTGAACGTTCACATTCCCAAGCCTACATCATTGCTTCATGCCCCTAACAACTTCTCCTTTTAGTCAATCTCATTTGTTTGCACATGATTACATGCATTTTTACCTAATGTCTCCAATATCCAAGAACCTCATTCATACAAAGAAGTTAGTACTACACCGGATACAAGATATGGATAAGAAGTTGGAAGCTTTAGAAACTACTACTGAACGAATTGGTTCCCTCACCACCAGATAGGAAACCTATTGGATCAAGATAGTGATGTCAATTAACCGAGCCAACTCGATAAGCTCAAGCTCGACCCAAAAAGGGCTCTAGCTCAGCCTTAGCTCAACTCGTGGCTCGCTTTGAAAAAATGTGAAACCGAGCTAGCTCTGACTCAGCCCATGCTCTGCCGAGCAGGACAGTCCGGCTCATAAAAGCTTACATTTAGTTGGTCACTTTTATCCGTAGGCATATCAAATTTCTTGATTTTGTCCTTTCTATGTTAAACCGTTGTATAAATTTTGCTACTTTATTTTTTAAGGTAAAACAATTTGCCAGGTTCCAAATAAGAAAATTGGAAGGCAATGGTATGCCCATAAATTTGGTTAGTTTAAAAAAAATAAATAATTAATTATACTATTAGAGCCAGCACGGGCTCGCAAAAAGCTCCCTAGATACTATACCGACCCAAGCCAGAACCCTAAATTTTGGGTTTGGACTTGGCTTGGCTAGTTCACATCCCCAGATCAAGTTTATAGAGTTGATGTAGAGATTAGTTTACAGGTTTGTTAGAAGTTAAATTTCATGTTAGTCAGGTTCTCATGCTGAGGTGGCAATTAGTTATGCAAAGTATCCTATTAGTTACTTGTATAAATCGGAACCTTCCTTGTAAAACCCATGAAGCTGAATAATATCATCTTCTTCGGTTTACATTTTGCTCTCTGCTTGGATTTGTTCTTTTTTCCTCAAATTCAATTTTAACCACACATTTACTTAATCAAAGACTTCTTTCCACCTTTTCAACCATTTTTAATCACATATCCTCCCAAAAATTCATTTTTCCCTCCAGAAACCAAGCCAGCTTTAAGTACGACCTGCCAGTTTATGGGCATGAGACTCTTCCTACCACGATTTACCTATTTCTGAAATGTTATACACTGATATGAAACAGTGTTAAAAAATTTAGAACTCGTTTGCTACAACTTATTTTATACATCATTTTCAACAACTTATTTCACTAATTTGACAACCTTCTAATTTTTTATATATCTTTTGTTACTTCTTCAACCACACATTCAACACTAATTTCTTCAATAATCTCTACCCAACAAACACTTACTATCCAAATGCAAAACACAAACAGCAAGAATACTCTGAGAAGCCGTCAACAAAGGAACAATATCCTTATTTAGTACCTTTCATTCATCTCCTCCTCGTCATCATCTTCATCCACTGAGGGTTCAATCACATCGTCAGCGCCAGCATCCAAAGCAAGAGCAAGAATCTGATCTCTGTCAGCATCTGTAACTTTCACATTTACAACACGAGCACGTTTAAATTTGAAACTGATGGATCCAGGATCAGCCATTTTCCCTCCACAATCTCTCACTACCTCTCTAACAGCTGCCACCGATCTTTTTATTTTATCTGTTGAAACCTCAACCAATATGCCAACTCCACCATAGCCATAGACCTTATATAATATGCAGCAAACAAATCATTATTTGAGATACATTAGTCAACATCCTCGTATTGTTTAGGTATTGCAGAGATTGTATGGTAACTACCTCATATACTTTTTCAATGTAAGCTTCTTGTCCCTTCTCGGAAGCTCTCTTGATATTACGCTCTATGATTTCCTTAGGTACGTCAAGTTCCTTAGCTTTCTCAAATAGTGCAGCAAGAGCTGTATTGGATACTGGACTCGCACCACCTTTCTTGACCCTTCACATTTATATAGAAAAATCAGTATCTTTGTATAATTTTAAAAATTATACAAAGATTGACATACAACCCACAAGAACTTATGCCATATCAGCAATCACGTTCAAATTTGAAACAGAATTTGGTTAAAACTAATCACATCTAGATATCTCATAGGATCCAAATGTACTACACTAAATTCTATTCCAAATTCGAAATGGTTGGCTAACACCTCATTAATAATCATGAGTGAAACAAAGGTTGTAGAAACGAACTTACGCAGATACAACTTCCTTCCCAATTTTTGAATACAGCTTCGTCTTCTTAGCATCTTGAGCAGTCTGCGCATACGATTCATTTCTAAAGTCATTGAACTCAATAACCAAAGAAACTCTTTCTCTGAAATGTTCTCCCAAAAGTTTAGAAATGAGATAATCCAAAAATCCTAACAATCAAATACTAACTGATCCATTTAGTTTCTTGCTTTCAGTCGACAAATCATATACTGTGAAAAATAACATTTTCCAATAAAGAAAAAGTAAAAAGTAATATAAAAAGCATGAATAAGTTGCATTAAACATCAGCGCCAAGTGACTACCTTTCTTCCAGCAATTTTGCAGGAACGTCTACCCATATGTAGAGGAGGGAAGGTCGAAATTTTTCTCCTCGAATTGCCAGATTGAAGCTCAAATACAGAGACCCATGCTCCTGAAGAATAGAACAACAGTGAACATTGTAGCTTTCTACTTAAAAAACACATTCCTGAGAACGATATTTAAACGAAACTCATTACAATCAAATCCCGAATCTTCAATTAGAATTCGATTGTTATTTTAATTAACTTCTCAATCACAAGAATCCACTATAATAAAGTCCCAGCAAATTAAATATCGATTGCTGCAATTCAAACAAAATGTTTCTGGATGAAAATTCAGCACCAAGCTCACAATGATCAAATGCCAACTCTCAAAACAAAAGATGTACCTTTCTATAATACAAAAATGTTCCTGCATAAAAATTTATAGACTTTTTATAGTCAAATCCAATTCTCTAATCAACACGAATCCAAAACCTTACTCCGAAATTTCAGAACCTATTTTATTTTTATTTTTTCCACCAATCAAAATCCCAATACGTTCTATAAATGAAAATCACAATTTTCGGCATAAAATCAAATCTTTACTCTGTTCATTTATGTTTATATTCAAGGAGAGCGAAGAAGACGGCTTACCGCGACGAGTGAAGTAGTTTGAGGGTTTAAGAGAAACACCATTCGAGAATCTGAAGAGCAATGAACCGAATGCTCTGATTGTTGAAGATGAAGTAGACGCCATTGTCACTTTCTTTTGGCTTTCCTCCAATCAGTCTTATCTCTTTGTTTCATTTTTCTGTAGGGAAATATGTTCAATAAATAGTGATTTTGCTATAGGGATGTTATAATGCCAGCGCCATGGCTAAAATAATTGCCCCCGGACTTCCCTGCATTTAGGGGGCTGCGGGTGGGATATCAGGAGATAAAAATTTCTCCCAGTATTAACAATATGACTTCTTCAGATTTTGCTGTACTTTTATGGGGGAGAGAGATAGATTTGGATGTAAGTATTGCCGAGGATAACTTTCAATATGACAATATGAATTTTGTCAAAATCAATAAATCAATAATTTCATTAAAATGAATTACCCAACCAATGTTAATTGACTCATAAATATATAAAATTTAATGTCAATATTATAAATCTTAAAATGTCCCCTAGGTAAAGGTGCTCAGGTGGCAATACCACGTTTGGGATTGTTTTAAAGGCATTAATTATTTTTCATATTTAATTTTTTTACTTGTCTTATTTAGTGTTGATTTTCTTATTTTACTTTTTTATATATTTTTTATTTTTTTACATATATTAAAATTTTTGAATTAATTTATATAAATTGTTTCAATTCCTTTATATTTAGTATTGTATGTATTGATGAAAATGTTATAACATACCAAAGTTATAATTTACAGTACCTATCAAATTAATTTTGAAAATGAGAATAAGTATTTTTTATATATATTTTAATTTTAATTTTTGGATATTACATTTTAATTACTTTATATATTTTTTAATTTTTGAATTAATTTTATACATACATACATATATATATATATAAACACATGCGTGCACACACACATATCTTCTTATCAACAAAAGTTGAAGCGCCAACTTGGTATAGTACTACGTTGGCAATAGTTATTTTTTAGAAAAAAACTTTTTAAATACTTAAAAATTAAACAAGAATCCTCTTTTTCATTTTTACCATGTAAAATGGTAGTTTTAAATAGTTTTTCATAGAAGATGTGCATTGAGCAATTCAAATAGTGGGCAAACATTTTAGATCAAATATTGAGTAATTAAATAACTTAATTTATAATGAATAATTAATTAATTAATTAATTAGAAAATAAATAGAAAACAATAACTTCCATGTTCAATTTCCGCATTTCGCACATGCCACTTAAAAATAATTATTAAAATTATCATTTAATCATCTCTTCATTTTTTGTAAAAAAAATTACAAGCATCAAAAATCGCATTTTTCAATTTTTTTTTATATTTATTGTTACAAGCATTAATGAAAATATGATAAGAAATCAAAGTTACAACATATAATGCTAATTAAATTAATTTTGAAAATGAGAATTAGGTTTTTGATATATATTTTAATTTTTGAATTTATTATATATAGTGTCAATTTGGCACAATGCTATATTGAGGGTGATAAGATTGATTTTTAAATGGGTTTTCTATGAATTTTTATGTGAAAGAAGAGAGAAAATAAGTGAAGTTGAATTGCGGAGATTTGTGTAATATATATAGATTTCAAGAGATATGTGGATGTGATTGAGTTAACGTAAGAAAGGGGATAAAAATAAATGAAAAAGTTGAAAAAAAATTGTAAAATTTCAACAGTAACAAATGCATTAGTAGTGCCATATTGGCACGTGTTTTCTTAAGAAAAAAATTAAATTTAGAAGCAAAGCTTAAATCTGATTTTCTTTTTAATTTGGCCCTATTTATAAAAACGATTCTACATAATTTTTTTTTAAAGAACAAATGAAGAAAAAATAATTTGAATTTAGAAATAAATGTTAATTGTTTATTCTTTTTAAAATTTGATTCTATATAAAAATGCATTTAAATATATGACTTACTAATTGATGCTGTTTGTTATTAAATAAAATAGGAAAACTTGAATTGTAGTACATGTTTATTTAAAAAAGAAAAATTTTGACTCAAATTAAAAAGTAAAATTCGAATTGAACATGACAAATGGACCATATTTTGATGATTGACGCTGTTTGGTATCTGATTTTGTTAATTTTGGCTAATAGCGGCATAAATAAAATACGAAAATTTGATTTGGATAATTCAATTCAATATTCAGTATCCATATATTATAATAACAAAAAATATCGTGTAATAGTGGCATAAATTAAAAAAAGAAATTTTGAATTGGATATGGCTCAAATTCGATTCAATATTTTGCATCAATATATCATAATAACAAAAGTCGGAGGAATCGTTTTTGCATATCGGTATTTTGTTAAAGAAGCCGGTATTCAGTCATAGTCCTTTATATGACATAGTATCCAAAGTTATAAGTCGTGCAAATTTGAAGGTTCTTATAGGTGATATAGACGGAAAGCCAATAAAATCAACAATGAATGTTGTTTTCAAAAAAATAATTCAAAATTTGTAATTTTTTATTTACTTCAATTCTTTTTTTTTTTTTAAGGTTGTCACCTCTATAGGCAGCGACTAAAGTCATGCAATATAACATGCAGTTAGTGGGACTCAAACTTGAGACATTTAGGTCTCAGAGCATCAGCCTTTATCCTTCTAACCAATCGGACAAGACCCGATTGCCAATTTACTTCACTTCTTAATAGATTTGCATTGTTTTATTTGTACATTTTAATTTTATTTGAAATAGATTTTAAGCTCACCAACCAATGCATCGTACAGGTGCAATACTAATTAGGGTATATTTGGTAGAACGAGCAAATAAGCTAGTTGATAACTGATAAGTTAGCTTGTAGTTGATATGCCAACTGAGAGCTTATATATTATAACTTATAGCTAATAGTTGAAAAGCTCAGCTGATTTAAATATTAGTGTTTGGAAAAATTAGCTGAAAAGTTATGCAAAAAATAAATTGATCGAAAATAAGATGTTTAAAATAATAACATTTCCTTTAAAAAAAATAAAAATGTAAAAATGGAATAAAAAATAAAAAGCTCATGAGCTTATTTGAAAAGCTAATGAGTTTATTTGAAAAGCTAACATAACAAGCTTTTCAAATAAGTTTTAACTTTTCAAAAATGCTCTTCCAACCAAACGAAACTTATTTGATTGGAAGGGGCTTATAAATTTTCAAATAAGTTATAAGTTAATTTATTTGACTTATCAAGCATACCCTTAGTGTTAATATCTATAATGAATATGTTAAATTTAACCATTAAAAGTAATTTGTTGATATTTTATTAGACAAAAAAGATAACATTAAAAGAAATAATGAAGAAAAAATTTTCGTTGGATACAAACATACCACAGCACGTGCTAAAATTTTAGCTAAATTAAAAAAAAAAAAAACCTTAACGTGTGATTAAAAAGATTTTTTAGCATTTGGTAACACATCTGTTGTAGATGCAAATTTGACATTTAGTTTACTTTTTTTTTTTTGGACAATCTACGTATCACAGTACAAAACGCTTACAGATACAATCCAACTAAAATATCTTATGCAACAAAACCCCTTATCGGGACAGTATAATCCCTAACCGGATACTAAATCCCCTTTTCAGGACACTAAATCTCATTATTGGGGCACTTTAATCCTCCTAAATGGAAGTAGTAAGATTTTCCTTTATGGGAAATCGAACCTAAGACCTTTAGGTTTCAGAGCCTCACTTTGGTCTTCTAAACTACCAGGCCAAAACCTCATTGGTAACATTTAGTTAACTTAGCGCTTGTTCTATACATAATTAATTTCTGCTTATTTTTTCTCTATCATCATTTTCAACCACCCATATAATTACTTTATATTTTTTTAATATATTTTTCTCAATTTCCAACCATACATCTAACACATCGTTCAATTAAATTCAAAAAATTGTGTATAGAACAAGCCCTTAATAATCTTAACATTTAAATTTAATACATCTGTTATGGATGCTCTTACTGGCTATATTTCCCTAGAAAGCACTATTTTCCTCTTCCGTGAGACCACGGCAGTTTCCCCATGCCCAAAGAGCATTAAAATGCAACCACTTCCTCATCTAGTATTATAGGATCCAATCTAGAACTTCCTCTTCTATTGTCGGTGATTTAAAAGAAATTCACTACAACAATAGATTGGTAAGTGTTATTGAATTGCTCATACGAATGATAAAAACAACTAAAATTTGAATTACTATATTATACCAATAACATAATTAAATATTAATTATCGTATTATTAAAATCCTCTAATTTTTAATAATTATGTCATCAACCAATTATTTCATGGAATGAATTTTCTCACCTAAAATGTTTTTATTTTTCATGAGATAGTGAGATATTTTAAATATTAAAAATCTTAATATATATTTAAAGTCAAATGAGATAATTGATAATTGAAATAATTATTAATTAGCTCCCATTCATATCTTCAAATTATCACTTATTTTCCATTCAAATTTGGGAAATTGACGCATTTGGTCCCAAAAATCCTTGCCTGAGCGCATTTGGCCTGTTTAAAAAAAGGTAGGGCACTTGGTCAAAAGAAAAAACCTTTGGTGCGCGTTTGGTCCGATTTGATAGAATCTGTCCATTGAACCGTTAGTCAAAGTCAACTTTTGAAAAAATTGGGAGCACATTGATCCATTTGATTTGAGATAAACTGCACAAGAGGCCCTAACGTTTAAGTATTATTACAATCAAATCCCAAAATTTGAAAAATATATATTGTAGTCCTAAATTTAGTTAAATTGTACAATTGTACATTTTATTTTTTCTATGGGTGCTTATTTGGTCAGTAATTAATTTTATTGAATTAATTTGACACTGATTAAATAGTTTTTTATAAAAAATTTTCAACATAGTGGCATTTGTTCGTATTAATATAACTAGTATTTTTACCCGTACGTTACACGGAAGATACGTCTATCAAATAACTATGCTTAAAAAAAAAGATATAACAAAATCCATATGATTTTTTAACAAATTCGACAGAGTTTTCCCTATATCTCAGAAAAATCAGGCCTATTAATACTCATAAAAGTTCCAAAATTTTCAACATAGCATGATTATATATTGTTCACAACCTTATCAATGGCACCAACACTCTCAGTATAATTATATGCATTGCTCTCTATAACACAAACAACACATAAAATACATTAAAAAATAATTTTTTGAAAGAATCATTGAATCATTTAATGAAGCTATCCAACTCATCTATGTCTGACATCTCCCATTCATCAACTATTCTGTTACGTACCTTCATTGGTTCACGCACCGTCGATCTTCTCTCCCACACGACCAATCTCCATAGAAGAAAAAATATTATTAGAAAATGAAGGTCGTAAAATCCCAATGAACGCAAATATGAGACAGTTACAATCATAAAATAGAGCGACAACATAATTTTTCATTTAGCAAATATAAGACTTCCTAGAGATAGGAACATACCATATGGAATTGAGATGGAGTATATTATGCATGTGATAGGATTCAAATTTTACCACATTTTTATCCATTTTTATTCATTCATTCTTTTGATCAAATTAATCACATTCACATCTCGTCAGACCTACATATATTACACAAATTCCCACCATTTAACTCCATTTATTCTCTCACCTCTTTTAAATAAAAATTCATTGAAAAAAATAAAAAAATCAATCTTATCACCCTATATAAGTTACTAAAAATTTCTTTGTACACAACATTTGTGGATCACAATCGAACTGATAGAAATGCTTAAAAATTCCCGGGTCTGTCATAGTTATGACACTCATAGGTGTTTTTTCAATCACATACGATCTCTGTTGGGAAACCAAGTTCAAATCTAGAACCAGTACGACGAGGCAAAGTTCCAACAGTTTGGAAAATTTTCGGCGATGCAATTTACTCAAAGTTTTTTTGCAAAAAACTTTGACTTTGACTTTAAACTTTGACTTTGAACAAATAGTGTCGTCGGAAAATTTTTTGAATAGTTGGAGCTTCCCCTCGCCGTACTGATTCTAGATCTAATCTCGATTTTTCCGACAGAGGTCGTATGTGATCGAAAAACACTCGGGAAGGCCATAATTATGGCACACCCAGGTGTTTTGGAGCAAAGCTAGTCCAACTAAAGTCCCATGATTGAAGCAAAAATGTTGCACAACTAAAGAAAACAAAAATTCAATTTGACGATATATACACACACACACACGGTGTCTTTAAAATTTTTATCTATAAACCACTTAAGATTACACTATTCAAATAAAATTTCATATCAAGAAAATAAATACCAAACAAAATTCTATTTCAACACCCTCCATGGTGGACACGTTGCTCATCAACTACTGTTATTTCCTCATGTTTCTTAGTGCAAGAAAGTTTCATGACGTTAGGTCTTCTTCAATATCTTCTCGGTTGAACAATTCAAAAATCACTTGATTTCAGATTCATGGATGAAATATTGAAAAATTCGTGAACAAAAATAGAGTCGCATGAAACATTGACATGAGCTTATGATCCATATAGGATATACTGTTTATCGATATCTGTGTCAAAATTTTGCATTCCGACCAGCTCAACGAAATATTTAACATCGGACAGTATGGATTATTTTTAATTGGAATTTCTTGATTTCTCATAACTAATTTAATAATCATAATTTACATTGTTCCATTTTTAACTTTCACAATGCACTCACAAATTTTTTAAATTTTAGGAGACAACATCTCCTAGATATTGGATTTATTGACTAGTTTGGTAAGTCGATATTAATAAATGGTTTGTAATGTCCAATTTTTATGTCACAATCTTTCCAACCATGGTGGTAGTGATTGTGTCAAGACTAAAAATCAATTACCTTAGAACGTTTTGTTGATAGTATCTTAAAATTAGCCAAATGCCTATCAGCAGAGAGGGACTACTTAGGATTCTTATTTTAACATCCTGGACTTCCCAATCTTAGAAAACAAATGCTTTACCCTAAATCATTATCAAACGCACAGTAATAAGTATAACAGTAATAAATAGATATACGCAAGGCTAACTCTATCTTTTTGAGAATTAGTATACTCTTTACCCTTGAAAGTAATAGCAAACCAATATTTGTTACACCCCTCACATAAACTAAAATTTTTCTCTGACTATTTGAACCCATTTAGTTTGTAAGAACCAAAAAATTCGCCCATTATACTCTTCCTTAGTGTACATTCTCCATGCTTTAAGTTGTGACATTGTCTCATATGACTATCCCACTACAATTCATTTTCCTCTCATAGATCGTTCTCAATCTATCAAATTACCTTCCCTCCATTTGTCATACTTTCATATGAATCTGGATAGAACATTACGCTCACTCGGTTATTTCAAAAATATTCTCATTCCGTGCTTGAGTGTCCTGTTGGTACAAATGTGGAAATACCCGGTGCCTGGTAAGCACTTGCTTTGCCCTCATTTCCAAAAACCAAGAAGAGTAATAAGACTCCAAAAGCCTCTAAAACCTACAAAGAATTTAAAAAAGAATTGTAAAACCAGTAAATAGGAAGGATTCCTTTTGCAAAGTTGAAATAGGACAAAGAATAAAATAAAATAAGGAAGTCATAAAGATTCAACCTCACACTCTACTTCAGAATCAACTTCTCCACATAAACAATATATGCCCTTTAAAGTACAGGTTTTGGTTTTAAAAATTCAACATAAAATTTAGAACATATCCGCAATCGCGAATATATATATATATATATATATATATATCTTTCCTCAACTAACATAATCCATTTGCTTATATTGTGAGCTTCATAATACTTACAGTTTTGTGATTAATTATTAATACTGGCATGCTTGGTTGAGATTACTTGAGAACTTAAATAACAAAAACAAAAGCTAAAACTTTAAGCCATGTTAATCTTTTGTGCCAAACCAAGTCCTTTTCCCCCATCCTTAAGAAGATAATAAATTAGCTTACACAAAAATTGAATAGGGTTCTTCTCCCCAGTAGTTCAATGTTGCCGAATCATAAACATGTGTTACTGTTTCTTCATTATCATAAGCTCTTACAAAGATTAAAAAAAATTAATTAATTAAAAGCGTTTTCGAAAATATGAACATTGAACAATAAATTATAAATGCAGGTAAGCTAGTGAACCTACCCAAGTAAACTACATTTTAGAAGGATCCTTCCACAATCACCACTTGCAACTTGACAAGGAAAGAAAGATAATTAGCAAAGCACAAAATTTCGTGCAGAAATCTATATATACAGAAAAGCGGGGAAATTTAAACCTATTTTTTAATTAGATTAATTAGTTTTCCCACCTAAAATAAAGCCCTTTTTTGTCATTTAATTTTTGTATTTTTTTAATAATTAATCCCCAACAATCAATTAACTAATCATTATCTATATTAAACCTCATCCTCACCAAAATTACATTTTTTCAAATCTCCACTAATTTGAACCTATCTTTTGTATATTTTTTATCTTTTAATTTTTTCCTTTTTTATTAATTCATAATCAATCCTAACAAAAAAATTAATAAATTCTTATCTATATTAAATGGTAAATATTAAATCTAAATTTTGTTTCCTTCCATAAGTATTGATAAATATTATTTTATTATATCTTTTTAATATAAATATAAATATTTATATTTATATATAGAATAATTGACTTTTTATAAATAATTAACTACGAGACAAAAATTAATTCTTAAGACAATAAAATTAATTAAAATTAATAATTTCATTAATATTTGATTATTTTGTGACACAAAATTAGCATGTATTAAATTTTTACACAAAATTAAAAGAAAAGTATAATATTAAAATTTAAAAATTTGATTCGATCCACTAATTAATTTTTTAAATAATTAATTATTTTTATTAATGTTTAGAAAATCGAACCAGCCAGCAAATCAGAGAAGGCGATTCAAAGGTCAAACGGTTGAACCCGGTCGAACAGGGTCGAACCATTTTCAATTAAAAAAAAGTAAAAAATAAATTAAAACAAATAAAATTTAAAAAATAAAAAATCGGTTGAATCATTACTGGGTCACCGCTTAAACCTGTTGAATTGGTCAATTGGCCGATTTTCTAATAGTCTTTTTTTAAGCTATAACCGGACCAGATTTTGAACCGGTTCATGGTTGAACCAGCCGGTATGGTCCAATAAACTTTATAATTTTTTATAAAGTTGATTAATTTGTAATGCAACATTACTATTTAGAAGTATAAAATAAATTAAAATATGAACTGACCCAATACGATGTATTGTTTGTGGTAAATTATTGAAATAATTATTTTTCCTCTACACTGATAAATTGCTTTCGATTTATTTTCATTAATTTTTTTATACTATTGGGTTGAGACAACACAATTTTTTAAATATTAAAGGTAAATTGGTGGATTGATCATACTTTTTCGCACTATTTATTTTTCTTGTTTTGGATCTTTTATTTTTTGTACCCATATTGAAAATACTTTCAACAGTGAAACGTAGTTTCAATCAAAAGAGTGTTGGACTCACTGATTGTAAAGAAATAATTGTAGTTTCTTCGCACTATAAAAGTTATATATATATATATATGTACATATATATATGATCAATTTTTTAAGTCATTAATACAAATTGACACAATATTTTAAATTATTAATGTAAATCTGTGGATTTATCGTACTTTTTTCACGCTATTAATTTTCTTCCTTGGATCATTGAGGTTTTATGATAATATATTCATTGTGAAAATTAATTATACTTCTATGCATCTTTTGTATGTTTGATTATATTTTTAACTCATATAGTTCGTTACAATTGAGAAGTCCAATATACTTTATAATTTTTTAGTAAATTAATTTGTAATGCAACTATTGTTGCTTACAAGTATACAATAAATTAACATATGAATCAGCCCAATTCGATGGACTGCTTCCGATAAGTTATTAAAACAATTATTCTTTCTTCAAAGTGATAACTTATTTTCTTTCTCTTTTTTTTTCCTCATTTATTTCTTATACTATTAGGTTGAGACGACAAAATTTTTAAAATAGTAAGGATAAATTTATGGATTGATCGTACTTTCTTCGCACAATTGAATTTTTCTCTTGGATCATTTATTTTTTGTGCCCACATGGAAAATGATTTTCAATAGTGAAAGAATTCTAATAAAAAAAGTGTTGGACTCACTTTTTGTGAAAGAACAATTGTATATAGTTTCTTCACACTATTAAATTTTTTTTTATATGATCAATTTTTTAAACCATTAACATGAGTCGATACAATATTTTGAATTGTTAAGGTAAGTTGGTAGACTGATCGTACTTTCCTCATACTATTAATTTTTTTCCTTGGATCATTTGGTTTTTATACCAATATATTCATTGTGAATTATACTTCTTTTGTACGTTTGATTAATATTTTTATTTCACATAATTCGTTGCAATTGTGAAAGTCCAATATACTTTATAGTTTTTTCCAATAGATTAATTTGTAATGTAACTATTTCTGTTTACAAGTATAAAATAAATTAAAATATTAATCGACCCAATACAATGGATTGTTTTTAGCAATTTTGAAACAATTATTTCTTTCTTCACACTGGTAAATTGTTTTCTCTTTTTTTTTAATTAATTTTTATACCATTAGGATGAGACAACATAATTTTTTAAATACTAACGGTAGATCTGTGTATCGATCGTACTTGCTTTGCCCTATTAAATTTTTTTCTTGGATCATTTATTTTTTGTGCCTACATGAAAAATGTTCTTCAGCAATGGAAGATAGTTCCAATCAAAAGAGTGCCGAACTCATTTCGTGTGAAGAAACAATTAAAGTTTCTCTGCAATAATAATTTTTTTCTTTTTTTGTATTATCAACTTTTTAAACATTAGTACAAGTCGGCGCAATATTTTAGACTATTAAGATAAATCCGTGAATTGATCGTACTTTCTTCACACTATTAATTTTTTTGCCTTCGATCATTTTGTTTTTATGCTAATATGTTTATTGTGAAAATTAATTATACTTTTTTGTATGGTTGATTAAAATTTTTAATTCACATAATTCATCACAGTTGCAAAAGTCGAATAAACTTTTTAATTTTTTTACAGTAGATTAATTTGTAATTCAATTATTACTATTTACAAGTATAAAATAAATTAAAATATGAATCGAACAACTTTGATGGAATATTTGCGATAAATTGTTAAAATAATTATTATTTCTTCGTATTGATAATTTTTTTGTATCATTAATTTTTTATACATTTTGGTTGAGTCGACACAATTTTTTAAAATGTAAAGGTGAATTCGTTGATTGATTGTACTTTCTTCTCACTGTTTTTTTTCCGTGGAACGTTTATTTTTTGTGCCAAAATATTCACATGTTCACTTAGTAAATTAGTGTCTCATTGGTCCAATGCATACCTCAATCATAAATCAATATTATTAGTTACGCAATATTGAAGTAGAAAAGTTAAGAGTATGAATTGTATTCTTATTCTAATTGTATCATAATGAATTGTAGAATGAATATATATGAAAAAAAAAAGAAAGAAAGAAAGAAAGGAGCGATTTAAACCTAAAAGTACATATTTATTTAGTTAAATTGTCAAAGATCATATTTAAAATTGAAATTATCTTATGAGTACTTACACCATCATCTTTGTAATGGATCCATTTGGAATGAGATAAATTACATTATATTATATTTTATTATTTTTATTTTTCTAATTCATATAGAATTATTACAATTTTAAAGTATGAATCAAACCATAATAAGGTAGAGAAATAGGCCTTTAGGTGATTATTGGTTGTTCTTATATTCTTATTCTTATAATAATACAATATTCAATCAATATATAAGGAAAAAATAGATATTGAAAAATTTGTCTCCTGTATAACATACGGGTGAAATAGCTAAGGTTTGAATAGGAATGGTATGTCACAGTTCCGAGGGTACTGCATAGGAAGGGTTTAAAGTTTATGATATATGATGACGATTGTCGTCCAACTACCATGACCACAAATGTCGTCTATAAAGAAGTGTTTAAACTTATGTGTTTGATTGACACCATTTTTCAGGGAAAATGTCCCATCAAGGAAAATATTTTCCCACTTGGTTGTTTGATTGGTAAATTTTCCTGACAAATATTTTCTATGTACAATCATTTAATGCATGTTTAGCTCATTTTCCATAGAAATAAATTCTACCTTCCCCCAAAGAAAATATTTTCCATGTAAGATGGAAAATATTTTCTTTTCCATCATTTGCAATCAAACACACCCTTATAGTTTCATACTTATTAATCGCATCAGGCACGTTGTTCACTTTATTTTTTTTACACAAATCCTTTATTTCATTCATGATTTGATATGTGAAGTGAAGGATTGTATTTATATATTATTGTGTTTGTGCTCTTATATTTATCTAGGTATAATGTTCCCGTCACAAATTTGGTGAAGTTATACAAATTGATTATATGTACCATTTATGCATTAGGAGATCCTATACCCATGCTGGGAAAAAATTCATGTGGCCCCATCGACTCCCACCATCAGAGGCAGTTATATATTATTTATCTAACCTAATATAAATACTAAAAAAATTTGTGGTGACGTGGGGCCCTCACCCCACGTGGGGTGGGTATCGTCCTGATGTGGGGAACATAGCACTAGCGTATGCATTAGTGGCATTGTGTTTCAAAAAGGTAACTCAATGTATTTAATGGTCGAAAATTACACTTTTAGTAAGTTTTATTGATCATCTCTGAAATATGATGTTATTTCTAATATTTTTGTAGTTTTCTTATGCTAAAGCGCCAGTGTTTGTGTAAAAGTGATATTAGAGATATTCTGCTCATCTAAAATTTATTTATTATTTTAGTACAATACAATTGTATAATAACACAGATTTTTATATTCTATGTGACAATTATGGATATGACTTATATTTGAGTGCATTCATACTTTTTGTCAAAACACGAAGATGTTTCTATTTTTTGTCTGGTGTGTTGTTGTTGACTATTATTGATCGTGTTATGTTTGGATAGCTTTAATTATTGATGTCTTTAAAAGTATTGTAAATTAAATTTTTGTTTTTTAGTGAGTTTGCCCCCAATTGTTTGCATGATGAATTAGTACAAAATGGAGAGAAACTCTATCGAAATTTTTCAAGAATTATTTCGTTAGTTATGTTAATTAAGTTTATTGTTGTGACTTATTATTATTTTATTTTTTCGAGATCTTATGTTAATACGATTGACACTTATTAATACTATTATTAGCTAAAAATTATGCCCCCGTACAACGCGCGGGTGAAATAGCTAGTTGAAAGGAAAAAAAGCAAAAAATAAGAGAAATTAATTAACCTTTTCTTCTTTCTTGTTTTGAGACTCATTCTAGCCATTCTTACCCTACAAAAATGGTGGGCCCACTCATAGATTATCAAGGAGGCACATAGATGAGCTAAAAAGAAAATATTTTTTTAAAAAAAACTCATCAAATAATCATCAAGAAACCCAATAGCTCACTAAATAGAGGTAAGAACTTGTGGAAACTAAGGCAACAAAACATCATTAAACACACAAAAGAATTGAACACATTTGTTGCACCCCAAATTGGCCGAAGAAAAGACTCCAATCCATCGTTTGATGGCATCGGGTTGCTATATTCCAAGTCACCCATTCCTTGTCTTATCCCTAAAATAGACAAAAGTTTCCATAATTAGAACCTTCCTTCATATTTTTATTTAATTTATACTAACAAAGTGCCATTTAATGAATTTAAAACAGACAAAAGGTTCCACTATCACTAAGAAATTTTCTTTATTTCTTTTTCTTCTTTTCCACTCATTTTAATTTATTGAAACAACGTAGATTGTTTTTTTTTATTTTGACGGATCATCTAATGAATTAATTAATATGCGACCGTGTGTCATTATATTTCTCATTGTTTCAGCATATAGCAGCGAATTAAGATGCTAACTAGATATTTAGACAAGAAAGTTGATGTGCCACAAGGAATGGCGGTCCATTAGCACCGTGATTATGAAGGTCCCAATGTGGTGGCATGGTCGTCATTTCCTGTTCCTTCTCTTTGATCTATTTGCAGAATATGGCCAATAATTTTAATTAGCTATAGCTTCAACAAAAGAAATCAGACGATAGATAATCATTGTTGTCACTGGCCATGGTATATAATGTGCATGCTTTGCTAAGATGAAAAATGTTACTCATTCGCTTAGCTTTAAAATAGATAATATATAGTTCAAGTAACTAATTTTACCTAGTGAATAATTAGAGTATTTTCGCATAATTGGAGATGCTATTGTAGTAGTGACCCTTGGGTCACCTTTAAATTGAAAAAAAGATAATTATATATAGTATAAGGTAAAAACAAAATAACAAGTTAGTTTCAAAAAAATATACAAATAAAGCAAACAACACATTAGAGTATATGCAAGCCATTAGAGTATCTGAAGAATAATTCTAGCTTTTGTTTCGTATGGCTTGCTAGCTAGAAAAAGTTAACAAAGAAACAAAAAAGTTAACTTCTTGCATTAAATGTCAAAGTAGAAAGTACAAAGAATTGGAAGTCATTAAAGAATGTTTTAAGATGCCATATTACTTTAGGGAAAAGTCCTTGCAGAAAGATATGGATAGCTTCCAACTAAATAAAGTTTCTAACATTAGTCAATTATGTATATTATTAATTTTTTCTTTTACTTTTTTCCCAGTAAATTATTCACAACAGTACAAGGGGTTAGATTTCTGAACTTCACAAAAAATCACATGCTTTTGGTTCATCAGATACAATTCATCTCATAAATTGAAAGACAAAAGAATTTACTAAATTCGTTTTATAATTCATAATGATGTATAGCTTCAAGAAAAATACCCAATTTGATATGCAGTACACCTATCCAACCCAATTGATGTAATCCATGTGTCTCCATAGAAGAAATTTTGCCCACTAACAACTATCGCAATCTAAAGTAATAATTCATGAGGATATCGGCAGTTAATAAAGTCAAAGGCACCAAAATTTAAACTTGCAAATGAGAAACATTCTAACTAATGTACCTCAACACCATAACAACACAATGTTGAAATGTCTCTTGCAACCAACACAGCTACCTATGATAACAAAATCACAAGAAACTCATCAAACTTCAGAGAGACGGACTCGATCTAGATCCAAGAAGTATACTTTAAACGACAAGGAATTGGGAATGGGATGAAGAGAAGATTAACGTAAATGGAGGAATTGAAGACAGGCATGAAGAGAATACTAATGTAATCCAAATCCCTAAATAAAGGAAGAATCAATCCTTAAAGAAGAGAAGATTAGAGCATAACTAATTACCTTTAGACTCCAAAATTTGAGCTTGCTTTTTGTGCTCAGCTTCTTCCTGCCTTGAGTGGTGGAGATATATCCCCTTTAAAAAAAAAGTCAATTAGTAAATAAACTGCAGAAGAAACCGTGAGGAATTTTCTCAACAAAGCTTTCCAGCATACATCACTCACTTATCTGATAACAAAAGACATTTTAGGCCCCAATCTTTTGTATCATTGATGGGGATTTGCAAGGAATGCTATTCGAAGGGCATAAAAAAACATATAAAAAGAATAAGTGTGGTGGAATAAAACTCATTTATGCAAACATGCCATCAATATAAACTAAACTACAAAATAATTGGAACAGACAGTTAATACTGACATGATTATTGCAAGCAAGCTTTACATTCTGCCATACAAATATGAAAACAAAATGTTTATGTACACAAAATTTTTATAATCACAAGGTGCCACATACTTGATGCTTAAATATTTCACATGCTTCTTAACACGTCATACCATTGGTGTAAGATTGATATAAACAGAATCATTCACTAATGCACAGATAATCAAATCCCAATTCTCAATAAGTCAATTTTTACCAAATTCACAAAAATGAAAACACAAAATAGTGAAATCGAAAATCAAAAATCAAAAATCAAAGCATGAATTAAACAATAATTTACCATTATCTCGCAAAACTCAAAACATGAAGATTGAAGAAAAGAAAACTATGAAAACTTGATTTCAATTACAGTATCTCAATAACTTGAAGGATTTGATAGAGCAGAGCAAAATAGAATGATTACTATAGTAGCTAACACAGATTCAGGCTAGGTCAAATTAAAAAGCTATGTATTAAATTAAATAAATTTTTTTTTAAAGCAAGGCACGATTTGACTACCTCCACAATTGATAACATATGATGTTGAATTGTGACCTCAATACATGTTGGGCTGGAGAAGAAATCTAAATAGATAGATACATGCAGGCACCTCCGAAATAACCTTCAAAAACCACGATTTGGAAATGAAACCAAGCGTCCATAGATAGATTTAGGTGAGAGTCGAGAGGATTTGGAAGATTTCGGATTCAATTGGAAGGAATCTGCTGATTGAATTGGATTGAAAGAAGTCACTGAGATAGATCTAGGTGAGCAAGAAGATGATGATGAAGGATAGGTATTAGGTCGCGGATGGAGTATTCTAATTTTGGAATGAATTGAATACGAATTGTGATGGATTTACAGAGATTTCCGATGGATTTACTATTTATTATCCATTAATAAGGATTGAAAAAATTGGAAAAAAAAACTAGAACTACTTTGAGCGGGAAAATAATTAAAAATAAATTAAAAATGGTAAAATACTCTGCTATTATATATATGTGTATATATAAATGTTACAACTTTCAAAAAAAAATTCGCATTAGAAATGCACACATTATGATTTTAATCACAGTTAATAATACATATAATTATTATACATTCATAAAATTTTATTAGGCATATATTACTACAACAAATATATCGAATACAAAAAATTAATCGCAAAAAAATAAAATCAAAATGAAAATCAAAAAATCAAAAAGAAAAAAACCAGCCCCCAAAACTACCATCGCTACCGGTGGTCTTTCGAAAATTTTCTTTAGCATTAGATGTGTGCACATTTTTATTTGAAGCTACAGTTAATAATAAATATAATTGTTGTACCTAAATATACCGAATATAAAGAATTAATCAAAAAATAAAAAATAATTAAAAAAACCCACCCCCACCCCCAAAAACACCACCACCACGTTGGTGGTGGCGGTGGGTCGATGCCACCATTGTTGCTTTGGTGGTGAAGCCACCACCAACTGCAGATCTGGTGGTGGCTCCACCACCAGATTGAGATCGAGCAACCATCTCAAGCTATAACAATCTCATTATCCCAAAACTGAAATTCAGATTCAGATATTAAAAATGAAACTATAAAAATCCAAGCACTTCTCAAGTTCAAATTCCGCAAACCGGTAAAACATATCCATCAGTTTCTCACAAATTACAATTTCTTGTCAGAAAAATTAGTGGTCAACGTGCTGAAACGCCATTGCTCGAATTGGAAATTGGCTTACGAGTTCCTTAGTTGGGTTTGCAATTTGAAAAATTCAATTGTGTTTTCCCTAAACATCGACATTTTCAACGAAATGCATCACATTCTTGGCCGCTAGGGGTGAAACTTACCACCAAATCTAGTGGTTCTTAGGGTATGGGTAGGGTGGGGAGGAGCAAGTGGTGGGTGTGGTCTACTTTGCTTCAGTCTTTTTTTTATTTATTGCTATATTTTTTGGGAAGAAATGTTATTTTATTTCTATAAATTTTTTTAATTGAATTCAGTATGTTTTTGTCAATATCTAAATTACAGTTTACGATGATATAACAATTAGATTAATGGGAAATTGGCTCATTTGGGCCAAAACATCAAGTGTTGTATTTGGTATATTTTTTACAGTGATATATTCTTAATAAAATTTTATTTAGGTGCAACAATTATATTTATTATTAACTATAACTTAAAATAAAAATGTATCCGTATCTAACGCTTAATAAAATTTTTGAAAGACTACCGATGGCAGTGGTGGTTTCTAGCGGTGGATTTTTTTATTTTTGATTTTTTTTTATTTTCTTTTTTATTTTATTTTTTGTGATTAGTTCTTTGTCTTCGGTATATTTTTTGTAGTAATATATTTCTAATAAAATTTTATGTAAGTACAGTAATTATATTTATTATTAACTGTTGGTTAAAATCAAAATGTGCGTGTCTCTAATGCTAAAATTTTTTTTCGAAAGTTATGATATTATATTAATATAAATAAATGCTACTGTTTTGAAAATTTTCGATAAAAAACTATTTAATCAGTATCAAATTAATTCAATAAAATTAATTACGAATCAAACAAGAATCCATAGAAAAATAAAATGTAAAATTATACAATTTAACTAAATTTGGGATTAAAGTATTCATTTTTCAAACTTTGGGACTTTATTGTAACAATACTTAAATATATGACCTTTTATGCAATTTATATCACGTCAAATGGACCAAACGCTTGCCCAATTTTTTGAAAGTTGACTTTGACTAATGGTTTAATGGACGAATTCCATCCAAATGGATAAAACGCACACTAACTATTTTTTTGGGACCAAATCTGCTATCTTTTTTTTTTTAAACGGACCAAATGCGCACTCAAGGAAGGTTTTGGAACTAAACGCACCAATTTCCATTCAAATTTTAGTGGCTTTCATCTTATAATAATGCTACACCCGTGCGATGCACAGAGAAATTACAATCTATTTAAAATAAAATTAAACCTAAGAATTAGATAATGAGGCCTTGTCCAATTTATTAGAAGGATAAAAACTGAGACCCTGAGACCTAGAGATCTCATGTTTGAGTCCCTCCTATCTTGTGTTGCATTGCATGGCTTTAGTAGCCGCCCATAGGGCGGCCTTGGCACCGGTTGTAGTTATAGTTGGAGTTATAACATTAGCGTGGCTGTAGTTCTTTTGTTGGGCAAGACAGCTATAGGTCCCACTTTTGTAAGGTTTCAATCGAGGTTGTATCATTATGCTTAAATATAGATTTGATGTAATTTGTACCCTAAAAAAATTGAATTAAATAAAAATTTAAAAATTTTGAAATATTTCTTTGTAAATAACATTCTTCATTGATTTTATTGGCTTTTCATCTCTGTCACATATAAGAACCTTCAAACCTATACGACTTATAACTCTTAATACTGTGACGTACAATTGACCATGCCTGAATATAAACTTTTTTAAAAAAAGAGTGACATGTGAAAGCGATTGCCTTAGACTTTTGTTATTATGATCTATTGATATTGAATATTGATTTGAATTCGGATCATATCCAATTCAAGTTTTCATTTTTTATTTCTGTCAATATTAGTTAAAATTAATAAAATCAAATACCAAATAGCATCAATCAGCAAATTATAGTACATTTGTTATATTCAATTCCAGTCAAAATTTTACTTTTAAAAAAATAATAAGTGCGTGTCATAATTCGAGTTTTTCTCTTTTGTTTAGTAACAGACAACATTAATTAGTAAATCATATATTTGAACGCATTTTATATAGAGAAACAAATTAAAAAAGGAATAAAAAATTAACATTTATTTCTAAATTCAATTTTTTTTCAATTTGTATAAACCACATTTTTAAAGTTGTATTGTAAGGTATAACGTTATCCTCTTATCACATTTTCATTAATGCATGCAATAGTTAGTATAAAAAAATTACAAGAAATTGATTTTTTATACTTACAAATTTTTTGAAAAAAAAATGTATAGGTGATTAATGATTATTTTTTAAGTGGCATGCGCAATAATGAAATGGGACATGGAAGTCGTCGTTTACTATTTCTTTACTAGTTAATTGATTATTCATTATAAATTTAATTATTTAACTACTCATATATGTATGTATATATATATATATTAATTCTCATTTGCAAAATTAATTTAATGGGTATTGTAAGATTTAACTTTAATCTCTTATCATATTTTTTTTAATACATATAACACTAAATATAAAAAAAATTAAAAATTTATATATATTAATTCGAAAATCTGAAAAACTAGAATACATATAATAAAATAAAATACATGTAAAAAGTAAAATAAAAAATAACACCAAATAAGAAAAACATAATAAATTAAATAAAGAAAATAATTAATCCTTAAAAAATAATGTCAAACATGGCACTGCCACCTGAGCACTTTGCCTAGGTTGCACTTGAACTTTTATACATAGTTAGATTATTACACTATCTCATTTTAAGTTGTAAACATATACAATACAATACAATACAATAACAGTCTAAATGCATAGTGAAAATCCTTTTTCATTATCAGTTCATAACTTAACTTAATATTCATTAATATATCAATACGATGACTACATTAAAAACAAACCCAATAAACTGCAAAACAACGAGACAATAATAAATTCATTAGAAACCACCAAAATATTTTAGCACACAAAATGAAATATTGCTTCAAACATTAAGGTGAATCCGAAACACAATACGAAACTAAAATGATTCAAAATAATAAAAAACAATGCAATAAACTCAGGAATTTAAATTGCAAAGTTCAATTCCCTCCCTAATCCTCGGCTTTCATGACTCGGTGAGTTTTCTTACTAGACATCTAGGTAGAACCTCCCTCCCTCAATTCATCGTAGTTAACCATCTCATTAGACCTCTTTGATGCCTTTTTTACTAGTATTCTCTTCCTTTTGACACTAAATCACGCTCCTTAACAAGACGCATTAACAAATTAGCTAATTACAGGGGGGAAAAAAGTGAAATCATTGCAGCTCTATAATCTATATGTAATATACCTGAATATTAGACTCCGCAGCCTTAGCAAGTTGAGAAATCAAATCCATTTCCTGTTCACGGGGGACATAAAAGTACCAATTTAAAATGTATTTACACCATCTAATTGATTAAGTGTAACTTTTAAACTAAAAAAAAATTAAGTTACACCCTACTGCCACAGAAGAAAAAAGTTAAATTGTTTCACATTGATACTTCCAAGTCACTGCAACATGTTGTTAACAATAGTTATTTTACAACCTAAATTATCAACAATTGAATAAGTAGATGACGAGGATTACTGACTTATCCCTTGGGAAACAGACCCTTTCCAACGAAGTGGTCTATGTAACAATTAAAAAAAATGGGTCAAACCATAGCTTCAAAATTTTTTGGAAGTATAAAATGCTTTAAATGTAAGGTATCACTCCTTATTTCTTGAGGAAATCCTATATTTTTGGTATATCTTCATCAATCAAAATTTGTCACATAGTATGTATTAAAAATCCTAAACGACCCTGTATATAGCGATAAGCCAAAAATGGAAAGAAAATGAGAAGTGTAGTTTCATATGAGACAGTGTTTCATATCAGATAATTTCTCATAAATCCTCATAATCCTTACATTTGTAAATCCTTATATCGTTTGCCATTTCGACTTTGCTAAATTTCTTTAATCAATAATTACAAAGAGAATGACTTGAAAAAATTCAGATACAAAAGATAAGAAGAAAAACAACATCAAATTAAGAAATGATATAAAGGGTGATAGCCTATCATTTTTATCACGTTTTATCTATTTTTATCAATTCTTTCTTTGGATCAAACCAATCACATTCACATATCTCGTGGGATCTATATGTACAATACAAATCTCAGCCATTTAACTCCACTCATTCTCTATCTCCTTTCACATTAAAATACATTAAAAAAACCTTTAAAAATTGTTCCATATCACCCTTATAGTCAAATATCAAATATATGAACAAATTATTCCTATATGTACCTTATTAACAATCCAATCCTCCAGGATGAATCTTATAAGCAGGATTAAAGATATTACATTCCAACCTCAATCAAACAGTAGAGTTGGCCCAAATAGTCATAGCATCTTAGCTTCCTCAGATGTGAAAAGCTGTCAATTTGACTTCGCCCGACCAAAAATGTAGATTTGAGACCATCAGGACTAGGGTTATTGGATAATCTTCATCCTGAAACAAAGGGATGAAATTAGAAGCCACAGAAGGGATGAGAACCACTCAATGATGAAATGATATTAGATTCATATTCGACACCACATGGAGTTCTTATTATGCAGTCGAGGAAACATGTTAATTGTCCTCTATGCCATAGAGTCCCTAAAAATGTTTCAAGTTGAAACATTTTTACTTTATTTCATTGAGTTCAATTTCAATAAGTTTCTCAGTCATTGTTTTATCAAGAACTACATGTTAAAGGACTATCTATGCTAGGACTTCAAAAATCAATTGAGCCAATTTTACAATTCTTGAAATTCCACTTTAGTCAACCCACTTACCCACTAAACAACTAGTTGCTCCCCTACTGATAGTGAAAAGATAAATCAAGACACAAAATGTGAACATATGGTGGCATTGTTAATGTAAGGTTAATATGGAACAGGCCAATCCTTCAATTCATTCATGACTTCTTTCCTCAACTTGATGATGACGGCAACGCACTTGACAAGTAACAGTTTTGATATTTTGAAGCTGGTGAACTCCAAGCATAGGCAGTTTCACAGCAAGTAGCTCACCTGCAACATATATGAAAAAGTTACAGATATAGTAATTACCATTACAAGGATCTCCCTTACCTAACTCAAAAGGCCACTTTAGAGAAAATAATGACATAAATAATTCTTTTTCTATTATTATTATTGGTAAAAGTTCAAACCGAGTTACTTTTTTTTAAAATAGCAGAGAACCCTTTTTTCCTCAAAATAAGCAACCTTTTAAGAATAAATTAAGCGAGTAAAAAACCTAAACACGTTTGGATGCAAAAAGTTACTCCATTGTGTCTTCTATTTTGCTATTAGCTTAGCCACACACTTCCCAAAGTACATTGACATGAACTTAAAGGGTTAAAAGATAAAGAAATCCAATTACATAATAGAAGTTAGTGCCAGAGGAAGATCTGCCGCCTGATTGGTAAGGTTTCTAACTTGATTTGGTAAAGCCCTTGAGAATACTTCTATTTTAGAGATCAGATTCTAATACTATAATTGCGACATTTTTGGGCCTCTAGCCCAACAAGCATGTAATCCAGAAGCTGTCAATTTTGGGCTATGTTTATCTTGGAGATCTAGTGGAATCCATTCTCTGAAGCCCATCCACTTGCTGTGTGTTATTTCTACCGTTTGATGGTTCAAGTAGATCTCAACCATTGAATTAGAGTATTTAAGGAAAATGACTATCAGAATTAGGTGGTAACCTCGGTGCTTTAGGGTTTCTTTTTGTTCGTTCTTGTTTTCTATCTTTTTAGGGAATATAGTCTAAGTGATCAAATCTATGCGATTTGTAATGTTCTCTAAGTATAGAAATCGAGAGAAAACAAGATAGTCCCCATCACTTAACCTAAAATCTAAGTAATTAGTTTGGTTAGGATTTTCAAGAGGTTTACTGGTGGTTGTAATTCATTGGTGATCAAGTTAAGGATTGGATGTGTATTTTTGAGGCCAAAGTTAATGGAAATAGAGGTTGATCTATAGTTACAGAGCCTAAAAATGAGACGTAGTCGAGTCCTTTGTGGATTCCAGCGAACTTCCTCCCTCAGTGGCATATTCCGATGTCTTCTTTACTCTTTTCTCGTTTATTTTGCTTCTATTTTTTTATATATATTTGTGTGTTTATTGTGTTTGATGCTGAAATCGAAACATTAACCCCGAAAATTTTTGAAACCGTAACTCTGAAATCATTATACAACTATGTTCAAACACTCTATAAACCTTAACATGTGGTATCAGAGCGTTCTGTTGAGGTCTTGTGGAGTTTTTGAAGCTTTTATTTAAGGTTTTGTTACTGTGACTTGTTTCAATTTGTGATACCGAGCCTCTTATACTTCGTCTTTGTTATTGAGTCTTACTTTTTGCTGGGTTAGTGCTTATCTAGTGTTGTCTTTGTGGTTCTAAGTCTTTTCTTTAGTGAGTTTGTGTTTTTTGCTGACTGATAGTCATACGAGCACTCTGTGTTCTAGCATTTGCATATTTACTTGCTTTTGGTCATGGATAGGGATACCCTTGACCCAAGTCCTTAAGGCTTAAGAAAACTTGTGGGTCTCTATTCATTTGTGCATTAGTTGCATTTTGTGTGTCTTCGTTAGCTTTATTAGGCTCACTATTTGATACTATTTGCTATGTCTTTTGTTGGGTTCCATCTTGACTGCTTTGATGGGAAATGGGGACTTTTTGATCTAACGGCAAAAGATGAAGAGTTTATTGATTCAACACAAAGCAGCAAAAGCTATAGACAAGACTTTTATTGCGGAGTCCACTGATGAACAGATTAAGGATATGGATGAGTTAGCATACTTATCCATCATCTTGTACTTATATATGACTCAGTTATTAGACAAGTTGGGACTCAAAAGGACACTAAGGCTTTTTGGAAAAAACTTGAAGAGTTGTATCTTCAAAAGTCCTTACCCAACAAGTTGTACTTGTTGGAAAAATTCTTTAGTTTCACAATTGACCCTAGTAAGGACTTAGATGTGAGTCTTGATATCTTTAACAAGCTGTTACAAGATATAAAACTCACTAGTGATAAGACTATTGATCAGTATTCTCCAATTGTTTTGCTAAATGTTATACTTGATGCTTATAGAGATGTCAAGTTTGCCATTAAGTATGGTAGGGATGAATTGAACGTAGATATGGTTGTTAATACCCTTAAAAGTAAGGATCATGAGTTGAAGTCAGATAAAGACCCCAAATCTAATGGGGAAGCCCTTATGACTAGAGCAAATCACATTATAGGAACCATCAATCAAATTAAAGCCACCATCATAGTCAAAACTTAGGTTAGCACCATAGTAAAAAAGAAGAATGGGAACGGTAAACATAGGTCTAAGTCAAGGTCTAAAGGTAAGAAAGTGCAGTATAATTGTGGGAGTTCCTCACACTTCATCAAGGACTACAACAAGCCTAAAAATTTTCAAAGAAACCAAGACCAGAGCAATCAAGCTTCTGGCTCTAATGTTGTACAAGAGGATGTGTTTGTTGTAGTCCATAATGATGAATCTTTGTCTGTTCTGAGTTCTGGAAGTATTAGAGACTATCAGGAGCTCTTATATTCAGGCTGTACCTTCCATATGGCCCCACATAAGCATTTATTTGCATCTTATACCCCAATGACTAGTGGGCAGATTGTGTCAGCTAACAAAGTCACTAGTAAAGTTGTTGGAATGGCGGATATTAAGTTGAAATTTGAAATTTGACTTTGGCAATACTTCAACCCTTCGGAATGTTAGACATGTACCTGACCTGGGTACTAGTCTCATTTATGTTCCTGCATTAGAAGATGAGGGATTTTGTGGTAGGTTTGGTCTAGAGAGGCTCATTGCTTGCATTTAAGGGATCCAAAAAGGATGGTCTATATCTTGTTAATGCTAATATAGTCTATTCTAATTTATTTTATATAGCCATATTGGGTCCTTACATCTCTATGGCATAGAAGGTTAGCTCATATAAGTTTTAAAGGTTTGAAGATTCTTATTAAGAAAGGTGTTTTAGGATCTGAAAATTTATGTGACTTACCATTTTGTAAAAGTTGTGATATGGGAAAACAACATAGGGTTCAGTTTCCCCATAGTGTTCATCGATCCAACACTCTGTTTTGGAATATGTTCACTCAGATTTGTGTGGACCTTCTAGTGTGGCTATACATGGGGGAATAGGTATTTCCTATCAGTCATTGATGATTTTTCAAGAAAACTTTGGGGTTTTCTTTTAAAAAACAAATCTGACACTTTTGAAAATTTCAAATTTTAGAAAGTTTTCACTGAAAAACAATCTAGTTTCAAACTGAAATGTTTGAGAACTGATAATGGACTTGAATTTTGCAACTCTATCTGTGATTAGGAGTGGGCGTTCCGAGTTTGGTTCCGGGTAGTTCATTACCTGGAACCGAACCGTAAATTCCAGTTCCTTGAAAAATGGAACCATTCGGTTCCTTTCAAACGAACTACCCATCCGGTTCTTGTTCCCTTCAGTTTCGGTTATTTTAAGATTGTTTTTTTACTTGACACTTGCAAAGCTTGGACGAAAAAAATTTTTTTTGACTGTCTAAACCAGCAGCAGATGTAGCATCAAGCAAGCTGCTACTACACTGCATTCCAGCAGTAGCATGCTACTACTGTTGCAAATGCAGCAGCAAGGTTGCTGCTAGAGTGCTGCTGCTGCATTCCAACAGCAGCATGTTGCTGTTTTGCAGCTGCAATTTGCTTGTTGCTGCTTTGTAGTAAAGCAACGGCATCTTGCTTGCTGCTACTATTGTTTGCTGCAATAGGAAATGCAAACTGTTTGCTTAAGCAGTTTGCAAACTACTACAGTAGCAGCAATGCAAAGCGCAAAGAACGAAGTTTGGCTCAATTCGGTTGAATTGGTGAAAAAAATATTTACATCACAATTAATTTACTAGAACATATATGTGAGCTAAATTTTCAAATCTAAATTTCTTGATTTTCGATTCGATTCCCGATTTTTAGAAAAGAACTGTTCAGTTTTCAGTTTCGTATTTTTCAACTCCGGTTCGGTTCCGATCGTTAATTTTTTTAAAAAGCCGTTCGATTTTGGTTCTTTCAGTTCGGTTTTTGTTCTATCAGTTCGATTCCAGTTTTTTTGCCCAATCCTATCTCTGATGAGTTTTGTAAACAATATAGAATTGAGAGACTACCCCTCAGCAAAATGGAGTCGTTGAGAGGATGAATAGGACATTACTTGAGAGAGTTTTAGATGTATGTTGTCAGATTCTAGGATTTCTAAGCCTTTTTGGGGGGAAGCTTTAAATACAGCAACATACCTTATTAATAGGACACCATCCGTAGCCTTAGAGGGAAAAGGACCTGAGGAAATATGGACCCTAAAACCCATCAACTATTCCCATTTGAGGGTTTTTGGCTGTTTAGGCCTCGTGCTCCAAAAAGTAACAAGCTGAACCTTAAGTCTCTTAAATGAGAGGGTGTTAGGGGTTACAGATTACGGGTTAGAGTTTCAGGTGGAGTTAGAGTTATCACTAGTAGAGATGTGATATTTAGAGAGGATGTAATGCCTTGTCTTGAGTCCACAGTTTCACTTGATAAATCTAAGTCAACTGAAACTTCTACTGAAACTTATATGCCTCTTGGTGAGGTGGAGTTATCTACTAATGATACTCCAGTAGCTGATCTTAATCTTGAACTTGATTTTGACCATGATGTTAACCAAAATCAAGATCAACATTTAGAAGACAATGTTGACAATGATAGTGACATTGAAGAAGCACCTAACCTTAGTGACTATCAACTGGTTAGAGACATAACTAGAAGAGAGATGAGGGTACCTACTAAGTACACTGATTTTCAACTATTAGTTTTTGCTACTCAATCTTTTGATGAATTGATTGAGAATGGGCCCAAAACCTTTGAAGAGACACTTGTTTCCAAAAAACCAATGGTGGGTTTCTATGAAGGAAGAAATGACCACATTGCATAAAAAGAGGACTTGGGAATTAGTTAAGAAGCCTAAGGAGAAGTCATTAGTTGAATGTAAGTGGTTGTTCAAGGTCAAAGAGGGTACTGCCTCTGAACCTATTAGATTTAAAGTTAGGTTGGTTACTAGAGGCTTTACACATGCAGAAGGTGTTGATTATACTGGAATTTTCTCACCACTGGTGAAGTATGCTACTTTAAGAGTCATGTTTGCATTTGTAGCCCATTTTAATCTTGAAATGCATCAAATGGATATTAAAATTTCCTTTTTGCATAGTGACCTTGATGAGAAAATTTATATGAAACAACCCCTAGTTTTGTTGATAAAGATCAGCCTGATTTTGTGTGTCTCTCCTTAGAAAATCATTATATGGCTTAAAACAATCCCCTAGGCAATGGAACAAGAAATTTGATGCTTATATGTCTTCTTTGAGTTTTGTTAAAAGCAAATTCGACTCTTGCATGTACTTTAAGTTGACAAAAACTGGCATGCTTTATCTGTTAATATATGTAGATGATATGCTTATAATTGGTCCAAGTTTGCATCAAATTTTTGAAGTTAAAGCATCTCTCTCTGCTATTTTTGACATGAAAGGCCTAGGTGAAGCAACTAAGATTCTTGGTATGAATATTGTTAGGGATAGAAATAGGCATACTTTATTTCTAAATCAATCTTCATATTTCTCTGAAGTGTTGAAGAAATTTGCTATGTTTGATTGTAATGGTGTTACCTTATCTTTAGCAAATCACTTCATTTTGAGTAAGGAAAATTGTCCTAAAACTAATAAGGACAAACATAAAATGGAAAATATACCATATTCTAATGCCATTGGTTCTATAATGTATACTATGATTTACACTAGGCCTGACTTAGCTTATCCTGTCAGTGTACTAAGTAGATATATGTCTAATCCTGGCCATGTGCATTGAACTGCTTTAAAGTGACTTTTAAGATATCTGAAATCCACTATACATGTTGGGCTTTATTTCAGATATTGTCCTGAAGGTATTAAGCTGAAATGGTATATAGATTCAAACTTTGCCAACGATAGAGATAAGAGGAAATCCACAACTTCATTTGTGTTAACCTTGTGCAATGCATACATTGCTTGGAATTCTCTGTTACAGTCCATTGTTCTTTGTCTACCACTAAATATGAATATGTTGCTATAACTGAGACTGTGAAAGAGTCTTTGTGGTTGAAAGGTCTTCTATCTGAATTGAACTTGCTTGAAGGTGATGTGGTGTTATTCTGTGATAGTATGTCTGCTATTCAGCTTCGTAAAAATCCTATTTTTATGATAGAACTGAACATATAGATGTAAAGTTGCATTTTATTAGGGATATTATTGCCAAGAGTGAGATTATACTTGAAAAAATTCCTTCACAGTTCAATCCCGTAAATATGGGAACCAAGGTACTGCCTTGGAGTAAGTTTGAAACCTGTTTGAGTATGTTGAACATTGATGCAGGTTAATTCTTACTTTATGAATCCAGTAGGCAAGTTATTACTCTTATTTATTTACTTGGTGTTCTTATTTAGTTACTGCTTGTTTTGCCCATCTTATTTAGTTTGATAATGTAACTTATGAGTGTTTCTAACCTTTCCTTTTCATTGATTGTTCCTTAACTGAGAATCCAAAAAGAGTTACTAATGTTTTGCTTTGTGCAGGTTTGGAGACAAGGATTCAATTGCTGATCAAATTCCATTTCCAATTAACTAAGAGGGTGTTGCAGCTTCTGGCTCAAGGTCCGTCTGTGATTTTTTGTGCCTCTAGCCCAACAAGCATGTGATCCAGAAGTTGTCAATTTTAGGCTATGTTTATCTTGGAGATCCAGTGGAATCCACTCTTTGAAGCCCATCCACTTGCTATGTGTTATTTCTACCATTTGATGGCTCAAGTAGATCTCAACCATTGAATTAGAGTATTTAAGGGAAACTGCTTTCAGAATTAGGTGGTAACCTCGGTGCTTTAGGGTTTCTTCTTGTTCGTTCGTGTTTTCTATCTTTGTAGGGAATATAGTCTAAGTGATCAAATCTAAGTGATTTGTAATGTTCTCTAAGTACAGAAATTGAGAGAAAACAAGATAGTCCTCATCACTTAACCTAAAATCTGAGTGATGAGTTTGGTTAGGATTTTCGAGGGGTTTACTGGTGTTTGTAGTTCATTGGTGATCAAGTTAAGGACTGGATCTGTATTTTTGAGGCCAAGGTTAATGGAAATGGAAGCTGATCTACATTTGTAGAGCCTCAAAGGGAGACGTAGTCGAGTTCTTTGTGGATTTTGGCGAACTTCCTGCCTTAATGGCATATTCCGCTGTCTTCTTTACTCTTTTCTCGTTTATTTTGCTTTCGTTTTTTTATATATAAGTGTTTATTGTGTTTGGTATTGAAATCGAAACAGTAACCCCCCAAATTTTTGAAACCCTAACTCTAAAATCATTCTACAACTGTGTTCGAACACTCTATTAACCTTAACAATAATGAAGACATTGAGGACGCTTTATCACTCTTAAATTTTGGTGTTCTTCGAATTCTTACCATCTCTGAGTCTTCCAAATAAGTTAATAATTGTAATACCTGAAATCCTTGCACATTTATCATAAACAAATGTCAATGAAAGAGTTACTATGTTGTACTTGATGTTTCTTAATACTATTATTTGTACATATAGATTTTTGTACATCATTTTGTATAGATTTGATTTGACAAGAAGATATGTAATTGATTTAGATGGGTCAAATTTGATAAAATTTTAAGCAAAATTGTAATTAATGGGAACAAACGTCGGTCATAGATTTTCGCCATATTAGTAATTGTCGTACAAAATATGAAGCAGCGAGTATAACTCTATGCAACTGATCCATGTCATATCTACCTTCCAATTTTGGATCTGCCAATTGAGTTAAGAGGAAATTAAACAGAAAATTGTTTTTAAAATTTGAAATTCAAAAATCAAGACAAAACCACTTATTTACTAGAATATGGTATATCCAACCCAATTAAAACCACCTTTCCAACCCATTCAAGGAGTTGCTACTATTGTATATACGATGAGTTAAGGCTGGGTTGCTGCGTTTGAAACACAAAGGAATTGAGACCTAGGTCTTGAGGGGTGGCATCATTGAAGCTAGCGGTAAGGGTGGTCGAAGCTTAGGTTCACTCAAGTGAGAAGGAGGAACTCAAATCAGTGGGAAGAATGGAGTTTTTGGTTCAAGATAAATGTTCAAGCTTTCACCTCTTTCTTCTCCTTTTCTTTTTCGTTTTCCTGTCTTTAATTTAATGATTTTAAAGTGATATTATGCATATTGTTGTATAAGTTTGCTGTAAACCTACCACTATCCTTATCTAAATATTTGTTGCACTAAAAGTAATAAATTTCTTTTTCATAGTCTTATCAAATACATGTCATGATCTTTGACCATAGGGAAGATTTCTTTGTTAGAGGCCAAAAAAAGGATATACGTATGTCTTTCCCAAAAAAAAAATCCCATTGGTTGATTTTTCAAACTCATAAAAGAAAATCAACATACCTAACTTATTTCTCTGTAAATCTCATCTCTAGTTCCACGGTCTCCTCTTTGTTAAAAATAATTTAGTTCATATGCAATTCTTCACCATACTTTCATAAAAATTTGAAAGCAGGCACCATCGCCATTTCTGATGCAACAATCATAGACCGTCAAATAAAAATCTTTATATCCTGCAGTCAGATTTCACCATGGACAAATACTATACTAGTTACATCACTTGATTACCTTGTTATTATGCCTGTGCATAGTTCATGTTGGTATGGTTTTTTACCAAACCTAGAATAAAATCACCATTATCAGTCTGGGTGTTCACCCAAACCAAAACCAATCCACCTTTCATCATTTTGATTAATTTGGGGGGTTCAAGTGGTTTATGAGCAACTTCGAAAGTTTCGATTTCAATTTTTTTAATTATTATTTTTTACCCAAAATAAAATTACATCCATTTTTAAATTGATCCAAATCAATTCAATTTTGTAATTTGAATGATTTAATGGTTGTTAGTCGATGCCGCCGATCATTTTTTCCAAATCACCATCAATGGTGCTAACCACGCTCCAACGCACCCCATAAATTCCCAAACAGCCAAACCCCACCCATCCCCGCTCAAATCTCAGCTCGTATTCTACTATAAATTTTAACACATTTTTACACACAAATATCGTGGGATCGACCTGCACTACATAAATCTCAATCATTCAATTCCATTCATTCTCTCTTATATATATCACATAAAAATATATAAAAACACACATTCTAACACCCTATCAATCAACCAAAATAGTAAAATTGCATAAAATTCAGGGAAAAATGAAAGTCCATATTTCTAAACGTCCAATACAATAAGGATTTGTTTGATTGGAAAAGAGGGAAATGAAATTATCCCAAAAAAATCATTTTCCATGAAATTGACCAAAAAAAAAGTTTAAAGTGTTTGTGTCATGAAATTTAAATTTCATTTTTATCTCCGTTTCAAATACGAAGTGTAAAAATTTTGATAAAAAAATATTTTTCGTTTCCATCCAATTGCAATCGAACAGACCATACCCTGATAAGATAGAAATTTGCCCAACGAAAATAATTTACTAAAATAGAAAAAAATTAAAAAAGAAAAATGGAAAAAAACCGACAATGGACTCGCATAGATCCAATTTCAGCTTTCGTATAATTGAGAAATTCCTGAACAGATCGCCGGCATAAAATTTAACTGGGGATCGGAGATCTGTCCGGTTGGATTTTCCCGATTCCAATTGTCGTTATTATTTGCAAGATTTCATCTCTTTATTGGAAAATTTTGAAAAAGAAAGGGCTGTTAAAATTCGAAGGTCAGCATCAAAGTTCTCATCTTTCGTGACTTGAATTCTTTTTCCTAATTGCCTATTTCCTATGTTATTATTCATTTCGTATGCGATTTTTCGGTTCAGTTTTCGGGACTAGGGTTTGTTCTGTAACAGCAATAGCTGTCCATTTCGTGTAGATTCGTTTACCCTTTATATTAATTCAGTGCGGGGAACTGTATTTCGGCATAAAAATAGCTTTTCTTTGTCCGTTGAAATTCAGATGTAGCGGCTCTGGTATGAATTACGTATATCTAGTGTTTGTTTATAATAATTTCGTATGCTCAATAAATTATTGGATATGTTGATTAACCTTTAAAGTTAATCTTATAAGCACGATAATGAAAAGACAATGTAACTCAAAGGTCAAAATTTTTGTCCTCAGTTTATGTATGCATTGGTTGTACAATGAAATCACAGGGTCTCACATTATATTACTTTCATTTAATTACTTTCAGTGCAGCTATCAGTCCGTGGAGTTGAAAGATAAATAATGTCCTCTCAACAGGAAGAAATGGAGTATGCAGATGGTGACTATGAAATGGGGGAAGTTGATGAGGATATGTATTTTGCTGGTCGGATGATGGGAGACTCAGAGTCCGATGAAGATGATGAAGATGAATACGAAAATTTGGTCTGTTCAATTTATGCATAAAACCTAGTTGCATAACAACATTTAAATGCAACAATATTAGTACCAAAGCTGTACACTGTTTTCAGTTTTGTTTCTAAATAAATAAACTTTTTGTTGTGTTTTGGTATTGGTGAGATGATTTAACTGATTATGGGGTTAGGATAATAAGATAACGGACACTTCTGCTGCTGAGGCAAGGAGCGGTAAAGACATTCAAGGAATTCCGTGGGAGAGGCTTAGCATTTCGAGGGACAAGTATAGGCAGACTAGATTAGAGCAGTATAAGAATTATGAGAATATACCCCAATCCGGAGAGGCTTCTGCAAAGGTAACTTTTAGCTTCAAGTCAAACCTCAAAGATGTTAAATTTAATTCCAGTTAAATGGATTTTCCCCCTTCTGTTGGACTTTTCAGGAATGCAAGCCAACAAGGAAGGGTGGAGCATACTATGAGTTCCGGCAAAACACGAGATCTGTGAAATCAACGATACTTCATTTTCAGGTAAGATAATATGTTTTCTTTGCATTCTGTTAAATGCTCTAAATTGAACTCAATGAACTGTTAAATTCATTGTCTTGCTTGTAACATTGGAGATGATGTTCCATCCCAATTAGATGTGTATTTGCGATTGTGAGTTACTGCACAGTGCAGAAAGAATGGTCTTGCCATGATCTGATGAAACAGTCCAGTTATAATATATAAAGCATAGAGGATTGCTTGCATGATAATTACTTTAAAGTTGTTTGCTCATATAATTCTGGTTAAGCTTTGTTCTTTAAGCCGTGTTGTAGACCTAATATCATGAATTTACCTGTAAAGTTATTCAGTGGCTGCTTCTACATCTCTGCCATTGCAAGAGCTCAAGGGAAAATTAGTAAATGTAAGCATGCTTGCGAGTGCTGTAAGTGATTAGAGGTTGTTGGTTCTGCAGAATATGTTGATAATGTCGGTAGTAGGCATGCGACCTACAAAATGTAGGGATAAAATGTATCTTCAACCTTGAGCATCTCCAATGGTCAATGTGAATTGTATCCTTTGTGGCAATCAATTTTAAGAGAGATATAGATACATAAAAAATTGTGGGTCCCACTTCTCCCTCTTCATTGTCCTTATTTCCTCACTTTTTCTTCATCGCTTCCCATGCCACTTCCAAAAATGCACATTCCTCCTCCTCCTGCTTCTTATGCTCCTTCTTCTCCTGCTGCTGCCTCTCCTCCTCCTCCTCCTCCTCCTCCTGCTCTTCTTCTCCTCTTTCTTCTTCTTCTTCTTCTTCTTCTATTTTTTTTAATTTGTTTTTACATTTCTCCTTTGCTTTGATATTTCTCCTCTTTTTCAGTTTTCCCTCCCTTTCTCTCTACATTTCTTTCCATTTCTCTACAATTAAAATAATTATCTTCTCTCTATCTCTCTCCTCCATGTCATCTCCAATGCACAGTCATGCATTGGAGATGCGCTTAGTCCTCTTTTTGTGGTTGTGCATGTGTAATTGGGATGGGAATACAGGCCTCTCATGGCAACAGTTAATTGTCTAATTTCCTTTTGTGCCTGCTTTTCACAAATCTTCAAAAATTTGGATGGAAATTATAATCTGGAGCAAATAGTGTCGATTTATCATGCAGCTTCTCATATTAAGTGAAGTTGAAATTTCAGCCTGTCACACCTCCCTATACAATACAACAACCTTTTAAGACCCTTCTTTCCAACTAATTTTATTGAGCTTTGCAATGATGCTGAACCTGCTAAGATTACGTAAGACAATGAAGAACTTCTGGATTTCGTAAACATCTTTAGTGAAGTTTAGGCTTCAACTTAGCATGTCTTCTCATAGCTGTCTGGATTTGCATGCTGTTGTGAGCAATTTTTTAGGGTATGTTTGATTCACAACAAATGTTGTGTAAGTTTTGTTTGCTCGAATTGCGTGTAAATTATGTGGTTGAAAATGTGAGATAATGTATTAAAAAATGGAAAGTAATCGTGTGTGTGGTTGAAAGGAGGAGAGAGAAACTTTTTTTGAAATTTGTTGTGAATCAAACATACTCTTAATCTCTTGTAGTCTTGTATACATGTTGTAGTTCCTCGCATGTGGAGATCATCAATATTTTTTTTCATCGAATTCTCTCGTATTCAACCATATTGTTTCATTGCAGTTGAGGAACTTGGTTTGGTCTACGTCAAAACATGATGTTTACCTCATGTCACATTATGTAATCATGCACTGGTCTTCATTGACATCCAAGAAGACTGAAGTTCTTAATGTTTCTGGGCATGTGGCTCCATGTGAGGTGCGTCTTTCGTAATTGGTTTGGGTTCCCAGACAGTTTTATCCGTGATTTTAATCCTTGTGTTTGGTGATAACAATGTTTGAAGTTTTAAACTGTGGATGTATTTCTGTGTCTCATAGAAACATCCTGGAAGTATACTTGAAGGATTTACCCAAACTCAAGTTAGTACTCTAGCAGTGCGTGACAATTTGTTAATTGCTGGGGGATTCCAGGGGGAGCTTATATGCAAGGTAAATCATTTCTTCGATGTGTATATAGAACATGGGAGGCATGGCATACTTGTTTCTCTTTCTATTTGAATTAGAGAGCTTGCTCTACTTGAACTACTGAAAATCTTCACTTATTCAACAACTCAAGTACTTTGTGTTGATGTAGGACCTAGACCAGCCAGGGGTTCGCTTTTGTACAAGGACAACTTATGAGGATAATGCAATTACAAATGCGATTGACATCTATAACAGTCGAAGGTGATCTACATTCTTATTTACAATACCAAATTAACTCTCTGTTTTCTCCTTCGATTTTTGAGATGTATTGCAGCAATGCCGTTTGTTATGAATTTTGTTACTTGTTCTTCTTGCATTAAATCCCCATCAGTGGTGCTGTTCATTTCACGGCTTCAAATAATGATTGTGGAGTTCGAGACTTTGACATGGAAAGATTTCAGCTTCTTAAGCACTTTTCTTATCCTTGGCCTGTAAATGTAAGTTCTCTTTATAATAATTTATTTTCACTTATTGGCCCTGGTAATATGAGTTAACATGCAAGTTCCAATTCTTTGTAGTACAAAATTTATTACTGATGTCTATGGTTTTGTGGAAAATTGGAGGAAAACAAGAAAATTGAATATAAGATGAGTATATTTAGATATAAAGCAGTTTTGCTGCAATAACTTCCGTAGCTGTTAAGTGCTCCCATCAAATTTCTACTCGCCTCTTTGAAATACAAGTGCAAAGAAAATTTTAGGGGGCGTTTTATTTGTTTTGTATTTTCTGTTTTCATTTTTGAAAATATTTTGGTATTTTCTATTTTCAATTGTTGTTTTGAGAAAATTGAATGCATTTGGTTTGTTGTTTTGAAAAATTATTTTTGAGAAGAGAAAATAGAAAATGTGTTTGGATTATACTTTAAAAAAAATACAATTTCGTATAATAAAAATTACACAAAAGTTCTAAAACTTTTCAAAATCTTCAAACAGGCCCTCATCTTCACCAACCTACCCCCAACTCACCCTTTCTTCCTCCTCTTGCAGTCGCCGGCGACCTCGCTGGCGACTGATCACCACCTACGAAGGTGGTTCTCCACCTTCGCAGGTGGTCGCGGGTGGTTCACCACCTTCGAGAACCACCCGCGAAGGTGGAGAGCCACCTTCGCAGGTAGTTCTCGAAGGTGGAGAACGACCGTCGTTCTTCACTTGAGTGGAGAACCACCAAATCTGGTGGTCAAACCACCAGATCTGGTGGTTTGATTTTTTTCGGTGGCGGTTGGCGGTGGTCATTGGTGGTTGTGACTAATATGTACAAAAACAAAAATTTGGGATTCAAATGTAATAAAAGTAAAGTTTAAAATTTGAAAATGCGTTTTCCTTGTTTTCGACATTTAACATAGGAAACACCGAAAACGTTAAAAAGACGTTTTCGAGTTTTCTATACAAATCTTGAAAATGTTTTTGAAAATGTGCTTTCGAAAATAATGAACAGAACGCGTTTTCAGTATTTTCGAAAACAAAAAACAGAAAACGGCTCAAAAATAGCAAACAGAAGGTACCCTTATTGTTCAAATGTGGTTGACACTTGGTGAGTTTTTTATATCATATTTACCATGACTCTGATGTTGTTGTGCTGGGTTTAGCTTGAAAGAAATAGTACTTAAGCATGACCAAGTTTAAGATGTGGTTGAAAGCCGACATTTGCATGTCTTTACAAGAAAAAAATGTTAATGCGAGTGGGAATAATACTTTGATACTTGTCGACATAATATGTTGATTACATAAACTGAAAGAACTTTTACCTTGGGGGTTTTCAAGAAAGAGGACCCATGATTTTTGAGTTCAGGAGTGCACAATCTTTTCCCTCAAAATCTTGTTCTCACTGTTGAACCTGACTATCTCGCTTGCTATGCCTGAACTGCAATGCGAGCTTCAAAACAAATGCTAGTTAGGATCTTTCAATAGCCTGTACTTGGATTCTTGCTAAAATTCAATCAAATGCATTGTCCGTCATTATGTGCCTGATTTGGAACCACAATTTCCACCAAAACTGCGAAATCACTGGGTTTTGCATTGCTCATTATATTGTTCTCAAAAGAAATATAAAAACTTATGGTAATGTTAATATTGTCAACATGGCATTGGTCATGAGCAGAAGGCACAAGAACACACAACATTTGTATAAGGTCATAAGGTCATTTTAGTTGGGGGACATGTCCAATAAACAACCATGGCAATAATTGAATGTATAAAATTATTCTAATTTTACGCTAGCTCAGTCGTATATATAACGACTATTTCAGTTTCTTCATTATATTGAATTTTTAGGAGAACCGATGATACAAGTGTGACGTCTTAATAAAATTCTATTAATTGTTCCTCAACTTCCACTTGACCATTAAATCCATGCATGTTTTGATTTGTTCTCCAACCTGTGCTGCATATTGTCTCTAAATGTGCCTTCATGGATAACCCTTTAGTGAGCGGCCATCAATAATATACTGCATGGCTAAACCCTGACACTTAATAGCCTCATAACCTGATTTGGAAATGATTGCTGTATTTCATTCTGATTGGCTTGTTCTATGTTGATCTCTGTATGTACTTATGTGTTAAACAATCCTAGCACATTTCTCTATATCATGCATGGTGCCAAATTGCTCCTAGCAAGTCTCGAATGATAAGATTTATTTATTAAGAGATTGGTTAAATTGTCTTCATCAAAATATGAGTGTATCTCGTGGTAATTTTTGTTTGTTGCAGCACACCTCTTTGAGTCCAGACGGTAAACTCATTATTATTGTTGGAGACAGTCCTGATGGGATGCTTGTGGACTCTCAAACTGGGAAGGTAATGCTTGTGTACTGTTTCTGAAACTAATGGTTTATTTATTTATTTATTGACAATGAATTATAATTTAGACTGTGATGCCTCTACACGGCCACCTGGATTTTTCTTTCGCTTCTGCATGGCATCCTGATGGCAATCTGTTTGCCACTGGAAACCAAGACAAGACTTGCCGTGTATGGGATGCTCGAAACTTGTCAAAATCAGTCGCTGTACTCAAAGGAAACCTAGGAGCCATTCGATCAATCCGTTTCACATCCGACGGCCAATTCATGGCGACAGCTGAACCAGCCGACTTTGTCCACGTCTATGATGTCAAAAATGGATTTGAGAAAGAACAAGAGATTGATTTTTTTGGGGAGATCTCTGGAGTCTCTTTCAGTCCCGATACAGAATCCCTCTTCATTGGGGTGTGGGACCGCACGTATGGTAGCCTTCTTCAGTACAGTCGGTCGAGAAATTATTCGTATTTGGATTGTCTAATGTGATCATTCCATACCTTATTGAATACGAAGCTTCTCCATCGATTTACATGGATAGTGCAAACTAGCATGGTAGACAAGTGAATGTTAGAAGCTCAAGTGAATGCCATATTCTTGATGGCATTATGTGTATATGGAAAAAAAGAATCGTAATTGTATCATCGACGTTCGTCCGGATCTAGTGAGAACAGATTGTCTACAATCATAACTGCTTTTTCTTTGGCAGAAGTGAACTGTCAAGTAATTTTCTTTGTGCTTGGGAAAAGGTACTGTGGACTTATAATATTATTATCCTTAGTGATATATTAGATGAATAAATCAGAATTTGTAAATTGTAGTTTGCTTTATAGGTTTTCAATTTTTCATTGTTGTGTTTTGCAAGTTTGGAATACTTGGTGCCACGTTTCTAGTAAATGAACAGATAGTGAAATATTGTTCTCAGTGAATTAGGGATTGGCGACAGGATTATGAATATGGAAAGACAGTGAATATCAGAGACTTTCAAATGTTTGCTGTTGATGGTTTCCAGGATTTCTATTAATTAATGTTATTCGTAAACGGTGACCACATATTCGGTGCTCCGAAATGACACATTGCTGATAAACAGGAAAGCCTGGAGACTTGTATGAGCTTACTGGGGATTGAGATTTCAAAGTCCAACCAAGGCAAGCGTCCCGGGTACATTTTTCAATGCACGCTAGATGGTTTAGTGGTGAGTAAATGGAGTTATGTTGATTGAATAGACAATGTAGTTTAAAATTTGTTCGTCAATAGTACCATTTGATTACATTAAGCGCTTGTTAGTATATGAATAAAAATGAAGATATATTTATTCAAAAAAAAAAAAAAAAAGAAGATATAAGAGAGAGAATGAGTAGACATTGAATAGACAATGTGTAGTAGGTAGATCTCACAAAATATATGGATGTGGATATGATTAGTTCAAATTCAAATTTAAAATAGAATGTGTAAAAATTTGTAAAAATTTTTAAAAAGTATGTGGCATCTATTTTATTAAAAATTATATTATTTTAAAAAAGTATTGTATTATTTGTAAAAATTAGTTGACTAACAGGTGCTAATTGGTTTTTGCCTTTTTTTTTTTTCCTTTTTTTTTTTTTAATAATTTGAATTTGTGGCATCATTAAGATTTCATCTGTTTAAACATACATAAAGCATCAAATGTCTTGATAAGAAAAATACCATACACAAACCATACACAAACTAAGGTATAAATACTTTAGTTCATGAGAAACAACTAATCTGAACTAAATACTTTAGTTCAGATTTAGGATTCTAATTTTTGCCCCTTATTGTTAGTTTCAGTTGATTTACTTCATTACTAAATGTCCAGTATCTTCACTAACAGTCTTTAACCAGATGATCGGATTTTAGATACAGTGCTCTTTGCTGGTAGAAACAAGAGACAGTGGTAATTGAAAACCTTTCATTTCTTTCTTTACTGATGGAAATAGTTTCCCATTTCTCACACCTCTGCAGCAATATATAAAGAAAAAAGAATAAAAAATTCCTCAACTGAGAACTCTTGATGCTACTCCTTAATCTTTCTGTGGTTCCATTGAATCACACTACTCCTTAAGCTCCACTCTATCACCTGAAAATCAACAATTGTAGAATGGTCACATTTTGATGAAGAACACAAAGTAGTAAAATGAATAAACAAAATTATTTGCAGACAAAAAAACAATATTTGGAGGAATCGTGTAAGGAAATGTTGTATGCTCCGTTAAGGACAAACCTGTGCTGTATATTCCTTTGATAGTAAGTCCCCACATTCCTCAATAAGTGCTCTTTCTCCACTAACCACACGAGCCAGTTTAGAAATTGAGCTATCGACTTCTTCCACCTGCATTCATCACGAGCATTTTAAAACCACACGTATTATTAGTTCAATATCAACGCACTTTCTTCAAGTTTACAGTCCCAACCAGCAATTGACAGAATGGTATGATTTCGTCCAGATTTACACGATTCTACAGTATGTTATAACATGACGACATTGAATTTGGCCTCAGGGAATGAATGTGCGGCATATGCGCTGTTCTCACCTTTGTCATAAATCTCTGGACATCAATGCCTATGAGTTCCATCACCTTTACAGCAGAGTTCAGAGCGTCCTGCAAGTCTTTCACTTCGATGTGGACATCCCCACCGATGGGGACTCTTAGCGATGAATTGAGCAAAGCATTGGATATGCCTGATAAAGTAGTCGAGTACTTCTCTTCCAAAGCAGACCATGCCTCCAGATATGGCACCTAACGTGTGACAAACAAAGACACAAAGTACGTGAGCAACTCAGCGGAAAAGAATAAGATAGTTTGCAGCTTTGCGCAACACACAAGCAGCACAAATGATCAAGCTTGCTCTTGTATAGGTGTCCTTAGAAACCATTTAACAAGATAACAAATTCAAAATAATTCTCTCTTTTAGTGTTATTTGCCATTTCATGTCTCTTCTTAGTAAGGCCACTGTTTCCATAAAACAAATGGTAACTGTAACGTCCAACTAGTGGAAGAAATGGCTGAAAAATAATAGAATAAATCAAAAGGAATATCAATCATGTCATTTTGACACGTGGGGGTAACCAATTAGAACCAGAGTCAAATTATCTGCCAAATGCACATCTTATGCACTATGAGAAGGGTATTTTCAACTATAAGTGGAAGTTGATCCAGGATTTAGTTGCACATTAAGTGGAGCTCCTAGTGGTGAATATCTAAATTCTTCTGGTTCATGCCTGCTCTCTAGAATGGAAACATGCATGTACATAAATTTTCATTCCAAAATATGAAACTTTTAAAAGACAAATTTTAAATGCCCTTAACGTAAGGGTAGCAATGAAGGTAATCAATGAACCAAAAGCCTGATCAATCCTTACTTGAGCTTCGACAATTAAAGATAAATTCTTTATTGCTTGCAGCATGCTGTATTCACAACGATTCTTTTTCACTTCTTCATGAAAATTGGATAACTTCCTTGCCAGAGAGTAAAGCTGTATCTGCACATAAATTAAAAATTTGAACTTGCTAATTCTATATTAGACGAACTAATAAAAAGATCAAGCCCTTTATCCATTTCCATTTTGTAATACAAATTAAATTGAAATTTGGAAATAATCAAAACTATTACGGAAACAAACCTCAGCCTCCCTTTTTTGAACGCTAAAAGAGGCCTCTGCTTTTGCATTTGCAAAGCGCCACTGCAGATAATGATTGTAAAGCATCTTGAGAGAATGCACATCATCTTGATGGTTAGATACCGACTTTCCTTTCTTTGCATCAACTCCTTGTCGCACACATGAAGATGGGTGTGGAGGGAGACAACGATTTCCACCCATCTTCACCGTAGACGAAAAATTCAGCGATCGAGCACAATCACTAGTGACTTTACCCCCATTGTTATAACTCCTATCGGCAAACCATTTATCGACATCTGGCACAGACGAACGCGTCTCTGGAAGATTCCGGGCCTTGGTAGTCTGCAAAAACAGGGGAGAATTGGGGCACGAAGAACTACGCTCAATACTAGCACTACTCGAAGAATCCGATTCATCATATCTATGTGATGAAGTTCTAGAAAGCTTTCTTTCCACATTGTCTCGATAATTGTTGTTACCAGAAGTCATTTCCTGCAACAGCCTATGAGCAGCCGTAACAGGGGAGCTTTTACAATTGCTACTGCTATTCATCTGATTGCCACGATTAATGCTTTGAGGAGTTTGTCTATAACGCGATGGGATAATCCGATCTCCAATCGGAGTATCTGGCCTTGAAGAAACCCTAACATTGGAAGCCTGTTGTTGTTGTTGATTTTGCTCATCATTTTCCTTCATTTGCCTCAAATTCAACCGTTGTTGCTGCTGCTGTTGTTTCTTCTGTACAGTGGCAACACTATTTGTCACCGACGATCTGTATTGTGCTACTGTGTGGGGTGGAACTAGGGGCGTGTCTAAGTTACCAGAAGTTTCCGGTACCTGATTCTCGTCACGTGATGATTGCCTGCGGTGGACGGATTTCGATCGCGGATTCTCGGAAGGTGTAGGGATTGGTGTTGCATTGGACTGAATTGAAGGTGACATGAATCGAGAACTGACTTCCCTTACCCTCGGCCGCCGTTGTGGTGGCGGCGGAACTCCGACTTCCGCCGATGAATTGGCGGCGCTTCCGGCCGTAGATTCACACATTTCCCTTTAACTTCGCCTGAGTAAGAGCTTAATCAAACGCTGACGACAATCAGCGATTTGGGATGGGGTGAGCGTTGGGGTGTGGTGAAGGGCGGTCTGTATCTGTGAAGAAAATGGAAATAAAGAAAGGTCGAAAAATATAGCCGTTACGAGTTCAATTATATACACGGAATCCAAGACGCTTCAGGTAACGGATCTTTTTCCGCAGCCGGGTTAATAAGTGATTAACGCGGCCGTAACGGATTCTTTTTGGGGTACAACCGTAATTAGATTCTTAATAACCTTGCTAAATGGATGATGCCATGTCATTTTTCCTTATATTTGTGGAATTCGATATAAAGATCTTTAAAACTAGTATACTGTTTTTTCATGGTGAATTCGATCGAAGAGCTTGATTTTGATAAATTATGAGGAAGAATTTGAAGAGATTTTGCAAATTTTGAAGGATTTTCTTAGTTTTGAGTTTTGTTGAAAATGGATGCACATTTTATATTTTAAACTCCCAGACACACCCTACGATTGTGATTAATATTATTAAATGATATAATTGACATGATACATTTTTATTGAATGGAGAAGAGTTGCATTAATTGAGAAATATATAGGCATCACTTCATCACGCAATAAAGAAGTGACACGTTATAACTTAATTTCAAAATGTTAATTTAAAATGTCTATTTATAATTACTCTTATTACTTGTATTCTACTTGATTTATTTTTCTATAAATGCAAGAAGTGCAATAGTGGGTGTTTTGTTGGATGCTTTTGCTATATTTAATTTTCACATTTACATTACTAACAATTCAGTTGCCAAATTTATTAGGTCATGATTTGGTCACATAAATTTTGAAAATCGTACACTAAACATTACTATAATCTGATTTTTGAAAAAATAAAAATAAAAGACCACCTTAAATATGTAGAGAGTCACAAGTCACACATGATTTGTCTAAATTAACCATTTGCTAATTTGAGTCTCCATGGATTTTGAAACCTCATCAAATCTCAGGTTGTGTATATAATAATCGGCTTAAACTATTTAGAGGGAAAACTGCACTGAATAATTTACCTAACTGATGTAGCAATCCTCATAACCATCGAACTACCCAACATTTGGAGGTAAATCAACAATTACAAGACCGCGCCTAGTAGTCTTCATCTGTAATAGACCGAACCTTGTATAAAGAGTAAAATTTTATTTTATTATATTTTAATTTTAATGTTATTCTTACTATTACTATTAAGGGTGTGTTTGATATGCCAAAATTTTGATGGAAAATATCACTTCAAAGAAAAGGCTTTTCAATTTGGGTGTTTGATGCAACATTTTTTCCTAGAAAATGTTTTACAGTCTAATCTCTAGCGGCATTTGGGCCATTTTCTTGAAAAATTGAAACTCCACTTGAGGTGGGAAAGCCTTTTCCTAGAAAATATTTTGCATGAAAAAGTTTTCCACCTCCATTTCCATGTTGAATCAAACACACCCTTATATTATTCTTCTCTCTCCCATTTTTTTTGCCGGGCGCCCCGGGGTGGGGGTGGTGGTTGGGGAAGGGGAATTAATTTAATTCCACAGTAGCCACCTTTCACACACTTTGCGAGCATCAAACATCGGAAGTAGAAAAATGGCTCAGAAAAAAATAAAATTTGAAGCATGAAGCAATAAATGAACATTTACAACCACTTGACAAATCTCCTTTCGCCAGTTACTAACACATCGTGTACGTAAACTAGATTGTTTTGATTGAAATGGATCCCATGAACCATGTTCAACCCCCCAATTTTCACCTACTCTTTTCTATACTGAGATGTATCTCAGAGCCTAAAATAGTATAAACGTATACTACTAAAAGAAACATGTTTGCCATTCTGTGGTAAATTGGTTGCAATCACCAACTTCATTTGCCATAATTAGTTAGATTTACTCATGTCTTCAGAAACTCCCTCTTCTGGAGTCGTGGAGAAGCTCGTCTGCAAAAGGATCAATCGGCGATTTTTTATGAAAATACAAAGTGATTGATGATTTGCAAAATTCCATAACATACAAAATAAACCGTATGGAATTTGTCATAAGGGACCATGGATTTTAAGTTTGTAGCATATCAACTGAGACAAGTATAGTTTATGCTCACCATCTTCATCGTCCTCTCCACTTTGAGTTGTAAAGAATGGAGTGAGGTAGTTCTTATCTAGTGCTGTAAATGATGTAGTGCTGCAGGAAAGAACCCACCACTAGGTAAATGAAGAAAGAGTGAATTTATTTAAGTAATGGCCCAACAACAGACAGCAGTTATTGTACCTTTTGTGAAATTCTTTGAGTCTCATCTTGAATCTGTTTCCAGATGATGATTCTTCTTCTTCATAAGAAGGAGCTACATAACCATTGTTCCCCTCAAACATCTGGAATCAGGACAAATAACAATTTGATCAGTCATTATAGATGATAGGTCTTGAGAGATAATTTCAACCAAATAATTTATTTTCCATCTTTTATATTGTTTGGTAGGATCACTTGTACTATATAGTATTCCCTCCGTCTAGCAAATATAGTCCACTATCCATTTTTCATCTGTCTCAAATTATAGTCCAATTTTCTTAGTTAATTTTTTAGTTTTTTAATATACCTCTATGTATTGTACATTGTAATCAAGAGAAATGAATAATTAAAGTGAAATATTAAGTAAACAAAATGGTAGATTAGGAAACACATTCTCATAATACACTTTTCCAACAACATTAATTTTCTTAATCTATGTGAAAAATGAAAGTGAAGGACTATATTTGAGGGACGGAGGGAGTAGTAAGTTATGTGCTCGTTTGGTATTATTCTTTTAGGTAAAAATGGCAGCTTTTGGGGGAAGGCGTGGTTGAAAAGTAGCTGACAGATGGGAAATGTGTACTTAAAATGGGTTTCAAGGAAAGCTTATTTTTGGAAGAAATCTATACCAAACAAGCTAATGCATGTAATCTGATTCATAAATGTTCTTACCATAATGCAGGTAGGTGCTGTATGAATAATAAAGTTGCCTTTAAAATCACCCAGGAAATAATAAACTTACTTCACTTAATGAATTCTCATGACCGTCGCCAACAACTTGTAAAGCTTCTAACATTGTACCTGTCGATCCTCCTATCAGCAATACCTGCAAAGTGCCCATACACCCACAAGTGTCAGACATCCGAAGATAGACATCTAAGTGTCAGCAAATTTTTAAAATGATATTTTCAATGTGTGTTGTTCACGTGTAGTCCTTCCAAATTTCTAGATGATTTAGCAAAACATTTTACCTACCGTCAAAACAACTATTGCTGTGGTCGCAGTAAATATAGTCTGACCATGCCCTTCTGGAAGATCGTGAACTGATTGCAGCGCAAGTGCGAAAGCCATAGCCCCGCGAAGTCCTGGTCATGAATGTCACACATGAATTTGAAAATGAACTTGTGCATGTGCTCAGGGTTTTTGCAGAAGAATCCTAGGGAAGTGTGATTAAATCAAAGAATTGAAACTTTCTTATCCACTGACCACTGTACCAAAGTGCTTTCTGGTGTTTTGGGGGTATTTGACGATGCGCAGGGCGAAACATATTCACCAAGTAGCCACAAGAAAACACATTCACAGCTCTTCAAAAAGAACAAATGAATTAGATCTATACATAATTGCTTTTAAGCTTTATGACCACATACAATAACAAACTGGACAAAATTGAAATGCATACCTAGCAATTCCAATGAACAACTAAGGTAATGATGGATCAAGATAAGGAAAATTAATGGTTAGTTTCACTAAATCAAGCAAATATCACTAGATGTAACTCAGTAAGTCAAGGATACAATTGAGAAAAAGATAAATCCAATATGGGACCAGCTATGCTGTTCCATGGCAATATCGAATCCCATATATATAAATCTGCATAATGAAGAGAATGAAAGATTATTGTGAACCGTTTCAAAAAAAAAAAAGGAAAGATCATTGTGAAGATGAAGATTCAATTGAAACAGTCCAAAGATACTGAAGTGAAGGATTCCTTACACAAATGTCTCAGCCAATGACGATATCAGATGGAAAAATGCAGATACAAATTTTTGAGAATTGTCAGACAAATTTGAATATGAATAGTGCTTCATGACCTGAGAGAAAAATAACCCAGGTAGCCATTTCATCACATGACAATAATTATCAGATGGTAGAAGAATCTGGTAAAAACTATAAATAATTCACTCACTATTCCAGTGAACAATATGGATACGATACCGGAGAGACCAAGCCCTTCTGATAGCATATATCTAAATTAAAAATAAAAAATGAACAAGACAAAGTGAGTGCAAAAAGGCCAAAATCGAGTGCATGAACAAAATAGAACAAACTGGAAGCAACTTACGAGAAATATGGAAAAAGGACAAACAGACAGCATTCCAAGTTCTGAAGACTGCATAGAGTAAAGAATTACAGTGAGTATTTTCTTCACACAGAGTTGGCACAAATTAGAAAAATAACGAGATAAGGAATATGTGGTTACTTCTCAATATCCAATCCAGCATACTTAAAGAGGTTCTGGGCGTTAAGGATTAACCAAGTGTGCTATGAGCTAAAATTAGTTGAATTTGTAACTTGGAAAGAGTAAAAACAACTCAAAAGGATATCAAAGCAGATGTAAATCCAACTCCAACCCCTGTAGATTTAATAACAACTTATAATTAGTGGCCTTGGAAGAAATTATGCACACAGCGTAAAGGTATATGAAAACGATACAAAATGAGCTGAGCAGAATTGCATTAGAAAAATACATTAAGACAGCAGGTGAGGACTTGAGCATTTACTGCATTGCAATATTACTTAGGTCAAATAATGTAAAACAGATAATTAACTTTTTTCTTCGCTGTTTCCCGAATAAATTACAAAGTAACACCATTATATCTCTAAGCAAATGAAGGAGTTAAACAAACCACTTCTATCAATAATTTGAATCACAGGTGGGACTATGATTCTTAAAACAACTATTAGCTGTAATATTCTGAGATTATCCTTTGTTAATTAAAAATTTGTCTCTTTTTAAACCCATGAGCACAGATAATATTGAAATTTAGCCTAGCATGATCGCACTCAGTTTGAAATTTTTTCTTGGAATAGGTTATGCAATAACACTTTTAGAAGAAATGGCAGGTTTCATTTTATTTATTTATTTATTTATTTCCAATCAAGCTTCTAATCGCCCTCTGTATCCTCCATTACTCCCCAAAAGTAGGAATCAGAGGAAGAGAAAATACTGATCGTCAAGGCATAAGTTCAAACAAACGGAAATTCAGGGGAGAAATGGAAAATGTAAACTTGGATATAGTGGGTGATAGGGGTTGGTTTTTAATGGTTTTTAATGAATTTTAATGTAAAAGAGGAGAGAGAATTAGTGAAGTTGAATGGTGGAGATTTATAGATGTGACGAGATGTGTGGATGTGATGGATTTAGGATAAAGAAAGAATCGAGAAAAAAGTGGTAAAAATTGGAAAAAGTTGTTCCCTATCATGCTTATAATGAATGTAAAGCTAACAAAGTCCAGATGAGTTTATGGAAAACAAACAAAAAAAAAAAAAAAAAAGAGGAAATTTTATGGTTTTCAATCACCATCAGCAAAAAATGAGGTAGAGGGTACTTCAATTTTCTCGTATAGACTGGTAGAGCTTAGTAGAAACCTGATGACATTGAGCCAACAAAGGTCTCAAGAAATCTGACAATGATCATGAAGAAACCTTGTCCGGAGGACATATTCTTCCTCACCAATGACATTGTCCTACAAAAAAAAGTCAGCAGCATGATAATAATTGCAACTGTATCTTATTCTCATTAGTGATAGAGAGCAGCATGCTGACATACCTGTATAAGGAAATTGCCATCTTCCAACAGTGAAACAGACAAGAAACGAACAAAAATCAATAAATAATATTATTTACCAACGAAACAGGTCCATTTTTGTTCAAAGGTCCCTTTCGTGATAAAGAGAAAAATCAGTAAACAAATAGAAACTTACTGCATCATTTAAAACAGATTCTCCAAAGACCAAGGCATATAGATTTACATCTGTACCAAGCTCCTATAAATTCCATAGCAAGTAAAAGTCATTGCGCATTGGAGATTATTCTATGATGCAAGGTACTAGTTAAATCTATTGGAGTGTAAAGTTTCTGCATCATTAGTCTTGAATAAGATGAGAATACATTAATTTTGGTACCTCGTCTTGAACAAAAAATAAGATCATTAATTTAACATAGGGCTACAGATTGGATTGGATTGGATTGAGCCACACCACATATCTGATTGTTATAAACTCAACCCTTGTTCTTTTCATGAGTTTGCGCATTTCCGTGCAACTTACACACATTTTCAACCACACACATTTTCCAATATAATGCTAACCACACATTTTACACGGAAATGCGCGAACCCTTCAAAGGAACAAGGCCTCACTTACCAAACTGAGACCACACAATCTAGTCTAGAATAACTTAACTATTAAACAAAAGGTAACGTAGGAAGGTTACCAGTGAAGCCAAAATACATTTCAATTCAGGATATAAGTCATCCCCCCCAGAATTGCCCATTTTAATACTAACAATAATGATGACGACAGATCAACATGGAGTACGTTTGCGAGAGATTCTAAATGAAATGATTTTTGAATGTGCTGTTAAGAAGAAAAGAAAAGATTTTAAAAAATATGAAATTGTTACCACATCAACAAAAGAGTGGGTTGAAAAAGGATTTCGAGAAAATGATTTCTTTTATCTTATTTTTTTATATATATTTTTTAAATCTCACCCAAACAAGCTCTTAGATTCAATATAAAGAATGAGAAAATTCTAGTGAATCAAGTTTGCATTTAGATAAATCTAGTGGCCTTTTTCACCTAAATAGAAGTACAACCTAAATAGAAGTACATGAAGCATTAGAAAATGAAAACTGTTTCTATGTTAAAGCTAAAATATAATTAATCTTAATGTTAGAAGCCTGACACTTGCATTCAGTGGATCAGTAAATAGAAATTGAAATCTCCTTCCAGATAAAGCTACTGTATCACAATTTCACAAAATAATATATACAGGACATGGAAGATGCAATTCCCAACAGAAAAGAAGCTAGCAAACCATAAATAAAATACTTTGATGAATATCATTTCATGAAGAATTACGTGCAGACAGGTGAAAGTAATTTTAGATTAAATATCTAGCTGCTGAGAAAAGCTCAAATTTATTATAATGGCCAATGGAACTTCACATGACACATATAATTTAACAATCCATTCTCCCAAATAGAAAATAAAAAATAAAATAAACACAAAACTAAAGAAAAGGATCAATTTCTGTCCAATGATACTATAGCAGAAAAGCATCATATGTTTTGCATGAGTCTAAAACTACTTCATTTCCCATCACATAAATTGCTTCAACACAATAACGATATCCACTTTCAATAACTAAATTAAAATGGCATGCTTATGTTGAAGAAAGCATCATATGTTTTGCATGGGTCTAAAACTACTTCATTTCCAATCACGTAAATTGCTTCAACACGATAACGATATCCACTTTCAATAATTAAATTAAAATGGCATGCTGATGTTGAACAAAACAACTACAGTACATACTGCATTGATAACTAGCAGTCACCTGAAATATAGATAAAACAGTGACAGGATCCGTGGCCGATATGAGAGCACCAAACATCAGACATTCAACAAAAGGAAGTTTGTACATGAGATACATTATGCCACCAAGGTAACTGCAAGTTAAATCACAATGAAAACATGCCAGTGAGGACGTGCATATTTCCAAACAATCGGCAACAACATAAAACTTTTAAGAAGACCTGAAAATTATGATCAGGAATGACACTCACACCAAAATGCCAGTTACAACAGAAGCAATGAAAGTTCCCAGAATTGCAAAAGTGATAATGGCACCAAAGTTTGAAAAGAATGGTTTCTGCAAATTGCATCAATTATGATAACGTTAGACAGGTCTAGAGCAATGTGATGAAAGTACTGACGCTAATATTAGGTGCCTGGTTGACTCTTAAAAACCAAAAATGCATCATTCCAGTTACAACGCAGTGCTTGTTTAGTCCAACTACTTTGCTTCCAACTTTTTCTCCTCATACTCCCCCACATATTTCTACAAAAACCATGACTCCTTAAACTTTCCAATCACACATTCTCCCACTCCTAAAACCTAGCAAGACCAAAAAGGCTAACATGATCTAAATTTTCTAGCCATAGACAAACTCACTTATGGCTTGTTTGGTGATTGTTTAGTTTCTGTCTAAAATCATACAAAAGCGAGTGAACAGGAAAGTGGTTGTAGTGCATGTTGGTCATAATGAAATGAGTGGTGGAAAAGTGCATAATACAAAGTGTTATAAAATAAAATGAAATAAAAAGTTCTTGGAAAGGCTCTATTGTGTAAGGCTTAAGAAACAAGAGGAATTCCTCTTAGTAGATCACAACCCCTCTTAATCTCTTACTCTATGATAATCAAGGCCACAGAATGGGCCGGCTTGCCAACAGGCCCAACACACAGATAAGGTCATTCCTCATGGCTAGTCTTCTTCTGAGGTGAGTTTTCTATCTTATTTCCAGCATTGTGATATCTTCTTGCCTGGGAGATTGACTCTCAAAACAACTCATGAAGTAAGAACTAAGCATGGGTCTTACTTCCCTCCCTTTGTTCGTTCTTTTCTTTCCTTCTGCCACTAGTAGTTGTCTCATTCCTAACCTTCTATTAGTACAAGCTAGTGAATTGTTTAAACAAAAATTACAAAACAAGGCCTTAGTTTTTGTTTTCCTCTGTATTTGCAATAGCAACGCACAACTCACACTCACAATTGATAAACTTAGATCCATCATATGCTTATCTTAGCTCTAACAATATCTTAATACCATGTAGCAACCAACCATAGCACTACTCTTTCTTTACCACACAACACAGCCGTGTTCTCTAAATTGTCTAATTTTGTCAAGGGTATTATGTCCCACTGAAAATTAAACTAATTTTGTTTTTTTTTTCTCATATTCAATTATAAATAAAAAAAAGGTCTATGTATTACTGTGCATATTTCATTGTAGTCAGTCGAATAATGTGCTATAAAATCAGCCCAATGCACATTCTCTTTTCTTTACATTTTCAAAATGGAGACTGAATTTAAGTTAATAGAGGCAACTTACAGGCTGTAGACTGAATCCTGACTGAGTAAGCACACAAATTGTCAAGGAACCAGCTTTTTTTGGTCATTCAGTAAGCAACAGAACCAAAAAGAAAGCAGTGACATCTAGCTAAGAAACTGGAAAAAGCTGATAACAGAGAAGTCATTCTCGCAAGGATATAATATGATCGGTGGCAACAAAAACAAGAAGAAAAATTCCTCGTGGAAGTTGAACCACGTCCTGCCCAATCAAAAGGCCAAAACTAAATTAAAGAGAGCCACCTTGCACTTTGAACTCAAAAATAATTTTCATAGAAAAACAAAGAAAAATGAACCGCTAAACATGATAAGCAATACCTAATACTAGTCTCTGTATTGGAGATATTAGCCAGCCCACCCACAATCAAACCTGTATCCACATACACGAATCAGAATGTGGTAAAATAAAATAAACTAACAAAGACGGAAGATAAACATGGGCGAGTTTGAAATGGTATAAATAAATGAAATTAAAGTGAAATAAATTTTACCGATCAAAAGAGAAGCACTGGCTTCGGGTAGGTAATAGAACTTGTGACGGCGAAGGACGTGGCCGAGGACAAAGGCGAGAACAAGCATCATGATCTGGAGAAGAATACCAACTCCAGCAGCCTGTTGTTCCTTCCCCGGACTCCCCCGCGGATCGGCAGGAGATATCGGTGATTCTTCCATGCCGATTCTCGGGACTGAAAATTCAACAATCAATCGGTTGTATTTGTAGCTTAATCAATCTGATACCTGAATTGAATTCACAAGTTTAAGGGGAGGTTTTAGTTTAGAATTGATCAATCTCCGTGGTGTCCTTTTTGGCTTCTCGATTTAATTGCTGTTTTGTTCTTTCAAGGAGTATCAAATTAAATATTAAATATTTTTGGACTTTGAAAATAAGGTTTGTTTTTTATTTTCATTTTCATTTTCAAAATGCTTATTTTCTGCTTTAGATTATTTTCAAAATAAAACGCCGCTTGCCATTATTCTGAAAATGGGCTAAAAATAGGGAACTGAAAACGTTGCTGGCTGTTATTTTAAATCTATCTTAATTCAATCAGAATGTAGCTTGTTTGTGAATTAAATAAAATACCATTAGAGGTTCTTACTACTTTTGAAAACTAAAATAAAGCCCGTCTACAAAAAAGAAAAATAAAATAAAATAATTTTTCAATTACTATTTTCAACCATCAACGTAATTAATTCGACATTTTTCAAAGATTCTCAACATGAGAATATGAAAATTATTTAATATCAAATTATTATTTTATGTTGAAACAATGAAATACAAATGCTCAAATATAGTTGACCACATTAATTTAGGATTGTATGCATGAGAAAAATATAGGATCAGAGTGTCATCTAAATAAAGATAAATAAAAATTTTATTCAATAAAATACTAGACAACACAAGTTGAACTCAACAATGAAATCCACAAAGTCACGTAGCCATTGTAGAGAGTCATCTAAATAAATATAAATGAAAGTTTTGTTCAATAAAATACTAGACAACACAAGTTCAGCTCAACAATGAAATCCACAAAGTCATGTAGCCATAAGAGAGTCATCTAAATAAATATAAATGAAAGTTTGTTAAATAAAATACTGACAACATGCGCTTCAAATTATGCTCAACAATAATGAAATCCACAAAGTCATGTAGTCATAAGAAAGTCATCTAAATAAATATAAATGAAAGTTTTGTTCAATAAAATACTAGGACAACACAAGTTTAGCTCAACAATGAAATCCACAAAGTCATGTAGCCCTCCTTGAGTAATCATTCCACATTTGGGTAGCGATTTGATCCCCGCACTAGTCCCATTTCAGCCGCTTTGACTGAATCAATTGTACGCTCTCTAGCTTGACTTGATTCAGCACGCCATCAAAAATCATATTTTCATCGAATCACCGCGATAAACAAGTCCATCTAATGCATGCTCTCGCGAATAAAATTATGCACCGCAACATGCAAAGCAGGATGTGTCTTTGCCTCTAATAAGTGGAAAGTTGCCTTTGATAAACTTCAATATAGGAAACCCTGGCCTTTAACACTCCAATACTACGCTAATTATGTTACGACACGAGGAGTGTCTATAATTGAACAACTCTTCTTTTCCTCAATCTTCCTCTCCCAACATAATCACGCAGATGGTATCGACGCCCTCGACACGGGCAAGACAACCAGGAATATTTGATATCCAAAGATCAACAAGGTACCATTCATCTATAATTATAAATGGATATTAATAAACTAATACGTAAACATGTCTCTACAATACATAAAAAGTAATATAATATACCTCCACATGGCATTGGAAACCCGCTTGAGGTTTTTGTAATGGCGCCAATAAAACCCGAGAATCATTAGTCATCTCCCATCCAAAGATATACAAATGTGAACTTCATGTCAAAATCGCATGCTAGCATTACATTTTGCGTCACATCTGCTTTTCTTCCCCAAAAGAGGTCTCGACTAGATGTAATCTAAGCCGCTACATGAGTTCCATCAATTGCACCAATACAATTCTTAAAGTAAGGATATTTTCGCAATATGCGCCATGTACAACTCATTGTTCGTCTTGACGACTAGCTCTCAAGACTAAGGTACAAACAAAGACTAAAGACTTCTTAAAACCAAATGGAAATCGGGATGATTTCCATGTTGGAATCTATCACCCACAAGTCTCAGACGAGTAGTATGTCCTATAATCATTAGGAACATTGCTACCTCCTTCCTCAACACTCACCTTATTCCCATCCTTCAAAAGACCCTTTTCTTTTTAAAGTATCACAAAATTCAAAGACGTGATTGTGCATCCTAAAATTATCAGAGTACATCCGGGATGTCCATCTAATACTTCATTGATGTACATCTTTCCACGTAGCATCGATGTTCTACAAGGTGTCTTGTTTATAAAACTCACTTCAAGCGACGACAACATCATACATGCCATCATGTCATCGTATGACTCCCTCGGTCATTTGCCAAAAAATGAAGTTCTTCCTCATCACTTGATTCACCGTATATAATTTGACTTGTGATAGACATTCCCCGCAGAACGGAAAATAATAACATCAACACAAATGTTAAGCGACACTTATTGAGAAATAATTCAACAACATTAATATGGATGACATGTAGTTGAATAATCAAAACAAAGAGAGTTAATCCAACATAACAATACGTGACGTCCAATCCATACCATGTTGCAACACACTAAAAAAAAAAGGACAACACAATGTAGAGTAATGATATTACATGGAAAAGTAAACCATGTTTCGCACACAAATACTAATGTAGTCACATGATCCAAATATAGAACAACTAAAGGCGCTCCAAGACAAAGCTTCTCCTAGCCGTGCATTATCACAACCGTGATCCCGAATCTGATCCTTCCAAACGCAGCTAAAGCTTTAGTATGTGTCATCATCCAAGCCCTCCATGTCGTTTCAGATGCCTTTGCGCCTTGCTTGAGAATAAGGATCCCGACTAGTCGCTTCATTCTCACCAATACCACTAGATGATTTCCGCAAATCGTAAGCTTCTCCTTAAAGTAAAGTCGGGCGAACATCACTTTGCTATCTCTTTTGGTCAATGAACTTGACCATCGCGCTTACTACAAACCTGGAGTCGATTTGAATTACTCTTCTTGGGCCTTACTACGACGAACAAGGTTTTGCAATTTCTTCATCGATGAGAGACTTCTGACCGCATGCTTGCCCTTAGTTAGAAAATCATCTTCCATATCTCGCTTTCATCCGACGAGGGAGGAACCTCGAGTGAAGCAGATTTAGTCCACCAAAGAGTGGTCTTACCAAAAGTCGCCCTAGTGATTCAAATGAGGACATCCCTTGTTTTTTATGATATCATACCGATGCTTGTTTATCCGCAATAATGAAACAAGTTACACCAAAAAGATATACATATGCAAAAAGATCACAATAATAGATAATATTCTGCTTTGTTAGCAACATTTACCGTGCAAAGTGTTTCCAAACATCATCCTGGAGCATCTATTTTTCCAAGATCACGGATACCATGTCACACCTGTATGCTCTTTAATATCCAAAAATAAGCGTAATATTTACGCGCTAAACTGCTCCATTTGCCTTCAATCGACGAATTATAATCAGATTTGTTTGGCGAATCATTTCACATTGATTTTGGCCATCACATCATTCTTAAATATCAAGATTGTAGCTTTCCCATTTTCATATATTCGAGACATATCTCGATGAAAGCCGTCCCATTCGCAGATCCGGCCATGGCATTGGGGGCAAAGAAGAACCTCTCGTCCACATATTCTCTACTCAAAAATGAATTCGAGATAAAGTATAATAACACCATATTATCAAGTTTTAATAACTCTCCCAATATAAGGAAAATAGTCACAATAAAAGAAAATCATGATGAAAATGGAAATATATCACATAATTGATCACCTACTACATAAACAAAGGTCACAATGAAATTCAACTCAATAGTCACCATGTTTATAACTAACTCGAGCAAATCCATGAAATACAATTCATGTGGAGGTCGCTGCCAGAATAGCAAAGAAATTGGTCATTTGCTTGAGCAGCAAATCACACACAGAATGAGCAATGAGAAATTGTCAAGCCAGAATGAGCGCAAATTGCATCGTTTAATGAGCAAATTCTATGTCGTCATGAGCTGTTCAGTTCTCAGTCAAAGACAGCCTGGTCAGCCAGAATGAGTAAGCGCAAAGACTGGTCTACATAACGAGGCCGGCCGGCCGCAATGAGCAAGAATTGGTTGCTCCTCCGCAAAGAGCTTACTGGCCGCTGCCGCGAATGAGCAAATCAGCCGCTCCATGGAGCGTTCCGCTAAGATTGCTCCCAGCCGCCATCATTCGAGCGCGCCATTGTCGCCTCAGCGCAGCCACCGCCGCCAGAATGAGCAGCAAGTCGCTTTCTTCCAAGCAAGAGCCTAGGTCAAAGTTGCTCCAAGCAAAGAAATCTAGCCTAGTCGCCGCAATGAGCAAAGAAATTGGTCGCTCTCCAAGAACACTGGCACACAGAATGAAGAAAGCCGGCTCCATGGAGCAACGCCATGTCGCCATTGCAAGAAGCTGTTCGGCGTCAGGCCGCTGGCGAACCGGCCGCTCCAAGCGGCTTGAAATAAAGCCGCCGCAATGAGCGCAGCGTCGCTTCTCCAGCAGGTCGCTGCTTCAGCTCCAGCCTAGGTCACTGGGCCTAGGTCAGCCAGAATGAGCAAAGAACGTCGTGCTGGAGCAAAAGTCAATGCCCAAACAAAGAAGAGTTATCGCGAATAAGCAGCACCGCAAGCAGCTTGGTTGTAGCGTTGCTGAGAAAGCAGGAGGTCAGCCGCTACACCTCTTCTTTTAATAAGCTCTTAAGTATTAAGCATATCTAAACCACGACTACATAAACCACAAATTAATTCCAAAACAAGCTCTTAACAAGGAGACTATGAATTAATTCCCCGTAAACATAAACTACAAATTACATCTAAACAAAGAAAGACTAAAATTCAATAATAAGATAAAAAAGATTGTACACCCTCACAAGCAAATTAAGAGAATAGAAGAAGAAGTCTAAAAATTGCAATGTATATCATATTTAATGTCTTTCATTCACTAAGAACTTAAGAACAAAGATACACGCTTAGAATGTCCAATAAATCCCTCCACAAGTTACATGGCACTGACCATTCCTTTTTATTAGATGGAATAAAGTTCAAGCATTATCTTCACAAGTAGTAAGTATTAACAAAAACCTATAACTTTATCAAGAACACTCACTTAAATCCTTCCCTAATGCATAGAGGATAGCCAAAACGTTAAAAACATAAAAACATCGATGTGTACATCGAAAAATGAGAGATTGACCTTTGTAAAGTCAATTCAATGTCCTATTACCTCAACACAATCACATATTTTTAGTTGGCAAGCTATCCAACAACCGATTGAAGCACATGAATTATCAATTAAAATAAACAAGCAAAAGAGAGATGAATTACAGAAAGGCAAGCCCGGCGAACCCAAGAAGAAGGCACGCATAAATGGAAGTCAGAGATTTCTTGAAGTACCATTAATTTGAGCTTTAGTTTTGAGACTTACCCGCCACCGATGCTCGATGGTGTGTACTTCTCGCCAGTTTCTTCACTTTTGTGCCGTTGATACACTCGCCAAATTAAAGCATGAAGATAGGTGTTTGAGAAAGATGAATTACAGAAATGAGAGAGCAAGAGGCGAAGCCAGAATTACCAGCTTATTGAAGTGAATCTACAGAGAGAGGATAGTAGCGAGAACCCTAATTCCACAGAGGAGATGAGAGGCGTCTGCGTTTCAAACATCATCTCGCCGAGTGTACGCGCTTTGCTTTATGCTTTCTTTTTCTTTTTAATTGGCTCGATGGAAACGCTGTGTTTTCCATGTTTTCGAATAACTTGGAAATAAGAAAGGAAACATGGAAAACGTCAAAAACGCGTTTCCAATTTTCTGAACAAATTTTGGAAACAAATTTCGGAAACAATTTTCGAAAACGACCAAACCAAACACGTTTTGAGTGTTTTCGAAAACGGAAAATGGAAAATGCTTGGAAAATGGCAAACAGAACAGGGCCTTAGTTTTCCATTTTTCTATTCGATAGTCAAAAATGAGAGATTCCATTTCTATTTGTTGGAAATTACAATTGCAACATATCAAGTGAGGAATAAATACTCCACTCGTCCACGATTATACAGTATCTCTTATTTTTCAAACCGATTAAAACTATTATTAAAAAAAATGGAAGAATGATCCATAATTAAAAATAAAGGGAAAAATTCCCTACTAAGTACATCTCTTTTTTAATACAAAATCATCTTTTATACATAAAAAAAAAAACTTAAAAATCACAAATTTACAAAATTGTCACTTAATAAAATAAACATTTATAAGAAAATAAAATAAAAATAAAATAAATACACTTTCTTTCTCCGAATTATCACCCCCAGTAATCTCGATCAATATTTAATATTTCCATTCCCCTGTTTCTAACTTTCTCTCTGCGCACTTTCTCTCTCCAAATTAGCATCTGAGGTAATCTCGATAAACATTCAACTTCTCCATTCCTCCATCCCCAACTCTCTCTATACACTTTCTCTCGCCAAATTACGAATTCAAATAATCTCTCGTCTATAACTTTCTCTCTCCACGCACTTTCTCTTTCCAAATTATTGCTCCAAGTAATCTCGATAAACATTCAACTTCTCAATTTCCTCGTATAGGACTTTCTCTCTCTACGCACTTTCTCTCTCCAGATTACCACTCCTAGTAATCTTGATCGACATTTAACTTCTCACTTTATCAATTTCCTCATTTTTATTTTCTCTCTATACACTTTCTCTCTCCAGATTACCACCCTCGGTAATCTCAACATTCAACTTCTCCCTTCCTCATTTTCGACTTTTGTCCTCTGCGCACTTTTTTCTCCAGATTACCACACTCGATAATCTAGATCAACATTCAAATTCTCATTTCTCACATCTCTGACTTTCTCTATCTATGTACTTTCGCACTTCAAATTATCACCACAGGTAATCTCAATAAACATTTAACTTTTAGCTTCCTTCGTTTTCGGCTTTTTCTCTCGAAGCAATGTCTCTCTCTTATTATCGCCTCAGGTAATTTCAATCAACATTCAACTTCTCGTTTCCCTCGTCTCCAACTTTTTCTAACTATGCACTTTCTCCATCCAAATTGTCACCCTCGATAATCTCAATCGATATTCAACTTTTCCCTTCCCCCATCTACGGCTTTCCCTCTCTACACGCACTTTCTCTCTCCAAATTATCACCCCCAGTAATCTCGATCAACATTCAACTTCTCCATTCCCCCGTTTACGGCTTTCTCTCTCTGCGCACTTTCTTTCTCTAAATTATCACCCCCGGTAATCTTCCCGCTCTCTTGTCTCCTACATTCTTTCTCTATACACACACGCTCTCTTTTGGTTGCCACCACAGATAATCTAGATCACCACCCAGTAATATTATTACCTACACTGGTAATTATAACAAAAAATAATAAAACATCATAATTTTAATATCATCCCTCCTTCCAAAATATATATATACCCATCAATTCGTGAGACACACAACAATTCTAACTAAAAAACTAAACCAAAATATAAGATTTACCACAATTCTCTCTAGATTACCACTCTAGTAATCTATGTTACAACTCCGCAATTATCAAATGAACCCAAAAAAAAAAAAAATCACACTATAAGAAAAACATTACCTACCCTGGTAATATTATGATCTACCTTGGTAATAGTGACAATAACAATAAAAACACCACAGTTTTAATATCATCCACAACTATACCAACCAGTTGGCAACGACGTCACCAATAGACCCAGTTGGCACCGCAACGAATGAGAGAAGTGTGAAAGAAAATGCAAGAACATAACTAATAACGAAAATCTACAGGCTTCTTTTGAATCCATATAATCCAAAAATATACCGTTGTAATAAAATAAATGCACCTAACTTCTTGGAGAATTTTAACAATGTCAATTCACAACTAGAATCTACATGCGCTTCTTTCAAGAGTGAGAGAAGAATGAAAGGAACCCAAAGAGTATAACCAATCATCCAAGGAAATGAATATGGAAATTCTAGATTATCATTCACATGCCTTGGTAACAATATTGCATGCCTTCAATGTTTATTAACCTATTTTTCGTACTCCATTTTTTATTCAAAACCAAATCTATCCCACTTGTCATTCTAATTCATCTCCAACGGGATAATTACTCTAGTTAAATGGCCTTTAAATTATTTTGAAATAGTCTATCCATTCATACTATAAAACAACAACAACAACAACAAAAAATTTAGTCTTATTCTCCACTAGTAAGGGTCGGCTATTGAAACCATACGAGATCTCATGTCGGATCGTTGGTATAAATTTTGGTACGCCACGCATTCCTATCCAAAACTAGTCCCTCATCTATCTACTTAACACACATGTCCTTACAGATTACATACATCTATGTTATTAACGGTTTTCCTCTACCTCTCCTTGCACTTCTAACGTAATACTCTCACTTTTCCTAATGGGTGCACTCTTAAGTCTCTACAATATATGTCGATACCATCGTAGTCGATTCTCTCTCATCTTATCTTCAATGGGGGCCACTCCTAATCTACCATGAATCTCTTCATTTGTAATTTATCTTTTTTAGTCTTACCACACATCCACCTCAGCAATACGCATTTCGCTACACTCAATTTTTGTTTGTCTACATTCTTAACTGTCTAACACTCACTACCGTATAGTAACTCTGGTCTTACAGCTATTCTATAAACTTTTCCTTTCAGTCTCAAATGCATATTACGGTCACATAAAATCTCTGAGGCACATCTCCACTTCATCAATCCAACATTAATCCTGTGATTTACATCGCCCTTTATGTCAGTATTGGTTTGAACTGCTGATCTTAGATAACGTACTATCACTGTTCGGTACCACCTCACCACCTAGCTTGTAACGCCCCAAAGTTCTGAATACTTAGGGTGCCACATTATTATTTCTTCTAAGGAACTAAGGCTGAAAAAGAACTGATTCGTTGATAAAATTTAAAACATTATTTCTTGAACGATATCAAAGTAATAGGTTTTGACAATAATTTCAAATGATTTCAATGAGAATGAAATTTAAGATTCGAAATAATATTATTAATCTTTCCGTGGACAGCCACCACCATTAGCTCCTGCCGCCAACTCCTCAATCTGCAAAGCAGTTTATTTAAAAACATGAGTATTATAAATACTCAGTAGATTTCCCTGCGCATATTAATTAGCACATACATAAAATTTCGCATGTAATTGATAAACTTCAAAATCTCTACGAACAAATATAAATAACAAGTTCGTTCGTCATCTCTTCTCTTATTGTGCAATCAAGCACATTGATATACTCTTATTAGGCATAGGAGCCTATCATTACTCTTTAGTAGGCAAAAACGCCTATCTTCATCGTTTAACATTACATGCAAATATTCACACTAACTAAATATGCGCAAAATTTTGAAGAACATGGTTCTTAGTTAAAGGAATCTACCTTAGTTTCTGAGTTTGAGCGTAAACTTGTGAGAGCCTTTTAAATGCTTCAATTATCGCACGCCGTCTACAATTAAAAGGAAATATAAAAATTAGCACATATTATTTAAAGTTATAAAATGGTATAAAAAGAAGAAAAAGAGAAAAAAATGAGGACTTCTTTTGAAATTGACACGAAATAATAGACCAACTTAAAGAGAATTCAAAACATGAGGGACAAGAGGGTTAAATTCCTTTAATTGAAATTCAAGCTTTCTTCCTCACTTCTCCATTCACGGTAAAATGCAAATACAGAGAGAGAAAGGGCGAGAACTCGTCGGGAAGGAAAGGAAAAATTCAGCGGCGCTTTGAGTGAATCTGGCCACAAGATTATCAAAGTTAGAAGCCCTCGACTCGCTCTTCATGAGGGTGGAAATACTTTCACGTTTGGTGAAGCTTTTGGTCGGAAATGGTGCTCGGAAATTGGCGATTTTCAACGAGTGTAGAAGGTTTCCGGCCAAACAAATTACATATTTGTGTTCTAGGGAGCAGTGAAGCTATTGGCATGGCTTGTTTTCTTTGGAATTTAGATTTGCAGACGGAAAAATTTTGGGCGAGCTCGACTTCATTGTTGGGTATCTCTGTATGAATTGTGATTGGGAGTATGTACAGTGGAGAAAATGGAGATCTTGTGAATGAGGTTTGTATAGGGTGCATTTACGCTTTGCGGTGATGAGGATAGCTAAGATCGTGTGCGCTCGGTGGCTTGTAGCGGCTTAAATAGGTGAAGAATAAAGGTGCTTCTTTGTCAATGGCCACCAGATTGACTGGGAATAATTAAGCGATTTAAACAGTGATTGGGAATTTGGGGATAATGGGTAGTCATTAACTCGTTGTTTAGCGAGGATGGCGCAATTTAGCGAGTGAATGAGAGATCACAGTACATTTTTGGTATGCCAATGTGGAGATGGATTGTTGAATCATGATGATTCTGTAGAATTCTTGGAAAATAGTGAAGGGAAAGTTAGATGTGATTTGTATAGGATTGAAGAAGCGATTAGTGTAATTTGATTGTTAATTAGATTGAATGGTGTAAAATTTGTCTGTGTAAATTGGAGATAACAGGTTACAAAAAAGGAAAGAATACGTTGGATCAACTGGAGAGGAAATTGTCAATTAACTTGGTCAAATTGTTTTAAAATAAATAAATAAATAAATAAAATTTGGCTAAGTAGAAATTTGGATTAAAACTAAATTTTGAATCAAACATTTTGCTGGAATTGGACAGAAATTTAAGAGATTTTAATTTGGTCAAAAGGTCTAAAGCATGAATTGCTCTAAAATATTTTTAAACAATAACGAGAATACTTTCTATCTATTGATATGTCTTAATATTAATCGTAGACGAGCGGCACATCTAATTAATCTCAGTAATGGCGCAGCGACGCGTCAATTAGAAATTAAAATTTATTAAGAAATATTTTACGGTCGCTACAACCTTACCCTCTTAAATTAATTTTGTCCTCGAAATTATACTTACTTGATCTACGAGGTCTGCATATTTTGCTAGAATCTCTTCTTCTTTTTCCCAAGTAGCCTCGTCTTTATTGTGTCTACCCCACTGGACTTTGACTAAGGGAACCTTTCTATTCCTCAGGACATGGACTTTTCTATCGACAATGCACACAGGTGCCTCTTCATATGTCAAATCCTTCTGGATCGCCACAGTCTCATGGCTCACTATGTGGCTCGGGTCAAAAACATATTTTCTTAATTGAGAGACATGAAATACGCTGTGAATGGCTGAAAGCTCTGGTGGCAAAGCCAGACGGTAAGCTACATTCCCGACTCGTTCCAATATTTCAAACGGCTCGATGAAACGTGGTCTAAGCTTCCCTTTCTTGCCAAAGCGTAAAATGCCTCTCATCGGAGCCACTTTGAGAAATACCTTTTCCCCGACTTCGAATTCCAAGTCTTTCCTTCTAACGTCTGCGTAGCTCTTTTGTCTATCTTGTGCGTCCTTGATCCGCGATCTGATTTTCTCAATGGCAGCAGCTGTTTTCTCTACCTGTTCTGGCCCCAAAATCTTCCTTTCCCCAATCTCTTCCCAGTACACTGGTGATCTGCATCGTCTGCCATAGAGTGCCTCATAAGGTGCCATACCAATGGTGGCCTGATAACTATTGTTATAGGCAAACTCTACTAACGGCAAGTGAGTTTCCCAACTTCCACTCAGGTCTAAGACACGAGTTCTTAACATGTCTTCTAATGTTTGTACAGTGCGTTCCGACTATCCATCAGTCTGAGGGTGATACGCCATAGTGAATTTTAGCTTAGTACCCATAGCAATCTGTAGGCTTTCCTAGAACCTCGAAGTGAATTTCGGATCTCTATCGGATATGATGGAGACCGGTACTCCGTGCAACCGAACAATCTCTCTAATGTATATCCCTGCCAACTGTTCAACATTAAGGGTCGTCCGAACGGGTAAAAAGTGGGCATACTTTGTAAGTCTATCTACAATAACCCAGATAGAATCATGCCCTTTCGTTGATCTCGGTAAGCCCGTCACGAAATCCATAGTGATCTTCTCCCATTTCCACTCTGGTATCTCTAAGGGGTTTAACAGTCCAGATGGTCTCTGGTGCTCAGCCTTGACTTGCTGACAAACTATGCACTGGGAAACGAATTTAGCAATGCATCCCTTCATATTCGTCCACCAAAAGGAATCACGCAAATCCCGATACATCTTAGTTTCACCGGGGTGTGCGGCGTAGGGAATCGTATGCGCTTCTGTCATAATCTCATTTCTAATTTGTTCATTCTTTGGTATGCAGAGCCGTCCTTTGAACATCAATGCTTTATCAGAAGCAATCTCAAAACTAGCTCTCTTGTTGGTACCGACCTCAGATCTGATCTTCTCCAAGAACTTATCATCCTTTTAGCTTCCACAACCCTATCCCTCAAATCTGGCTTAACACTCAGACTGGCCAGTCGACTTGACTTTCGAGTCGATGAGGTGAGCACCTCGATCCTCATGTTCTGAAAATCACGAATAAGGTGATACTTCACTGTACCTAATGCTGATAACTGGCCCATATTTTTCCTACTCAAGGCATCTGCAACCTTGTTAACTTTACCCGGGTGATAGTGAATAATACAGTCATAATCTTTCACCAATTCCAACCAACGACGTTGCCTCATATTCAACTCTTTTTGAGTAAAGAAATACTTGAGGCTTTTGTGATCGGAGTAGATCTCACACCTACTCCCATACAAGTAGTGCCTCCAGATTTTCAATGCGTGCACTACTGCTGCTAACTCCAAGTCATGGGTCGGATAGTTCTGTTCATAGGGTTTAAGTTGCCTCGATGCATAGGCAATCACTTTCCCATTTTGCATTAACAGGCAACCTAACCCTGACTTAGAGGCATCACTATAGATGACAAACCCTTCTGTGCCTTCTGGTATAGTCAACACTGGGGCTGAAACCAATCTTTTCTTTAGTTCTTGAAAGCTCTTCTCACACTGATCAGTCTACTGGAACTTGGCACCCTTCCTGGTGAGTTGAGTCATAGGGCCCGCTAACTTAGAGAAGCCTTCTATAAATCGCCGATAATATCCGGCTAAGCCCAGAAAACTCCTCACTTCACCAACATTGGAGGGAGTAAGCCAATTTTCCACAGTCTCAACCTTAGCAGGGTCAACCTCTATACCTTTAGCGGTGACGATATGGCCCAAAAATCCTATCCTCTCAAGCCAAAATTCGCACTTCTTGAATTTGGCATACAATTTCTCTACCCTTAGAGTTTCTAATACGATCCTCAAATGTTCCTCGTGCTGCTCAAAATTTTGGGAGTATACTAATATGTCATCGATGAAGATAATGACAAACTTGTCCAAGAACTGATGGAAAACTCGATTCATGAGATCCATAAATGTTGCTGGGGCATTCGTAATGCTGAATGGCATTACCGTGAACTCATAATGCCCATATCAAGTCCGAAATGCTGTCTTTGGTATATCGGATGGCCTAATCCTCAGTTGATGATAACCAGATCTCAAGTCAATCTTTGAAAATATAGTTGTGCCCTTTAACTGATCAAACAAGTCCTCGATTCTGGGAAGAGGATACTTGTTCTTGATCGTCAGTTTGTTAAGCTCCCTATAGTCGATACACATTCTCATACTCCCATCCTTCTTCTTTACGAATAATACCAGTGCTCCCCAAAGAGATACGCTTGGCCTGATGAAACCTTTTTCCAATAACTCTTCCAACTGAACTTTCAGTTCCTGCAACTCCTTAGGCGCCATTCGGTATGGGGCTTTAGATACAGGTGCAGCTCCAGGTGCCAGTTCAATAGAGAATTCCAGTTGTCTATCAGGTGGAATGCCTGACAGATCGTCTGGGAAAACATCCTTATATTCACAAATGATTGGCACCTGCTCAATAGTAATCTCGTCTGTTGGTTTACCCCGGAGGCTAACCAAGTAGCCCTGGCAATTAATTTTAGCTAAAAGCTTCTCTGCCTGTATAGCTGAAATAAGGCGAGAGAGTGCTTTAATTTTTGACCCAGAAAATCTAAATACTTCATCTCCGTTCTTTGAAACACCACCTCTCTTTCACGACAGAGTATGGCTGCCTGGTTACCACTTAGCCAATCCATGCCCAAGATTATGTCAAAATCAGACATTCGAATGACATTCAAATTTGCCTCCAATCCTATCCCATAGAAATCTATCTTTACAGCCTTTGCCACTAAATTCGTATCAATAGTTCCCCTGGATGGTAAGCTGATCTCTAGAACACTACTCATATTCTCCACTACCAATCCCAACTTGGCTAGGCATGTGTTAGAAATAAACGAGTGTGTCGCTCCTAAATCTATAAGGGTGTAAACAGGAATACCGGAAATGGATAGTATACCTGTTATCACACTAACGTCATTGTTTTGGGGACTATATAACAAAAGCAAAGACAAGTACTGATATCGATGGTATACTTGCTATCACATCGGAGTCCTCAATTGCATCCATCGCAAACACCCTAGCTTTTCCTTTCTTAGACCCATCAATCTGCTTTGTTGGCCCGGTGTTCCTAGTTGGCATGGTTGGACATTCTGGTGCAATGTGACCTGCTTTTCCGTACTTGTAGCAAATCCCTGTGCCCCAAAGACATTCTCCGTTGTGATATTTCTTGCACTTAGGGCACTGGGTGACATCGGTCAAAGTCTGACCCTTAGCCGATCCATGACTAGGTTGCTTATTTTGTGCATGTCCCCTATTCTGATTCTGGTTCGCTCCTTGCCACTTTCTCTTTCCTTGAAACCCTTGGTTATTCTGACCCTTTTGATCATCAAACGTCATCGCGGCTGAGCCTTCCTAACAACTTCCCTATATGTGGGTAGTTCTAGGACGCACACAATTTGATGGATCTCGGGGCGTAGGCCCCTCTCAAAACGACGTGCTTTCTTTGCCTCTGTATCGACAAGGTGTGGTGCGTATCGGGAGAGTTCCTCAAACTTCCTCTCATAGCTAGTTACATCGAGACTCCCTTGCTTTAGATTTATGAACTCTGTCTCCTTGTGATCACGAAGAGCTTGCGGAAAATATCTATCCCTGAGTCTTTCCTTGAATTGATCCCAAGTAAATGTCGATTGTTGCTCTGTGGTTCTAGTTTGAGTGTCTGATCTCCACCAAAGTCTAGCCTCGCCCTTCAGCATAAAATCTGCACATGTGACCTTCTTGTCTTCTGGACAGGCTATGTGGCGGAATATCTGCTCGATCTCATCGAGCCATTCCTCCACTTGCAAAGGGTTCTTTCCGCCATCAAAGGTAGGCGGTTGATTCTTCCTGAACTGCTCTACGATGGGCATTGCAGGAGCGGTTTAGGATTGCCCTATGTTCTGCATGGCTTGCATAAGGTTCTGAACAAGGATAGTCGGGTTTGGTTGATTAGAGGCGTCCTCGTGACATTGCCGTGCTGCCCGGCTAGGTCGTCCACGTCCAGCCATCCTTTACAAAGTAAACATAAATATTTATAATGTTCGACGAGTAAATGGTAGTCTTGCAGTTGTATAATAATCAACTCAAAATTTAACCAACTCTTCTTTTATTAATGTCAAATGAATCCTTCAATGAGGTTACAATGAAATCATACTGAACTGGAAAAGAAGACAGCTAAATGACCCATCTTGAAAACAATAAACATACTAGATGCTATTACTATCAGCCACGCTATTTCCCATAGTCGACTTTCTTGGGGCGCGATGGGTGTAGTTAGGTGAGGTTGTCGTGTCTTCCAATTCACTTGGGTATTTGGGTGAGTCAGGAGGCGTAGCAGGGGAGTATTCCTTGTATGTGCCCGACTCGGTACTAGTTACCTTTCTGTGCATGCGTCTTCGCTCATACATGCTATCTATCTCTGGAAGGTTGTGCCAATCTTTCGGCAAATAGGGCATGGGCATTTCTGGCCATTCATAGGCTAAGAACCTATCCCAGTAACTGACAAACTCATCACAAATAGTCTCAAAGCCCACGTTCTCTCCCCAACGTTCCTTCATCCCTTCGTAAAACCGGCCACCTCGTTGTTGAAGACCCCGTGGTAAGGACGTCAAAAGCCGATTAATCGACTCGGCATTCGTTGTTCTCAATCCTGCTCGGATGGCCTCTTGGCGTAGTGACCAAAAGCGGTAAATGTAATTCGACATGGTGCTAACAGGTCCCTTATACAGGTTAAAGTATTTTGTTATCATAGGATGCTCCTCCATATCTATTCATTTATGCAAAGTCCAGTTAGGTGTGGTTCGTCTAATTTCGGGGACAATGTAAAATATAAGAAAACATTTCAACCCCAGTTATGCTCAAACTCGTTCTTTCTTTAATCGTGGGCATAATTACTTTATCTTCTCTTTTAAAACATTTCATATAAACCATAAAAATAATTCCACATTTACTCTTACCTTGGAGTCGGCTAACGGAGTGATGGCAGTGGCTGTCGCTAACTTCTTATTTTAAATCATTTTTTTTGAAAAAAAATGCAAGTCTACAGAATCGTAGACCCGCTCTGATACCAAGCTGCAACGCCACAAAGTTCTGAATACTTAGGGTGCCACATTATTATTTCTTCTAAGGAACTAAGGCGGAAAATGAACTGATTCGTTGATAAAATTTAAAACATTATTTCTTGAACGATATCAAAGTCATAGGTTTTGACAATAATTTCAAATGATTTCAATGAGAATGAAATTTAAGATTCGAAATAATATTATTAATCTTTCCGTGGACAGCCACCACCATTAGCTCCTGCCGTCAACTCCTCAATCTGCAAAGCAGTTTATTTAAAAACATGAGTATTATAAATACTCAGTAGATTTCCCTGCGCATATTAATTAGCACATATATACAATTTCGCATGTAATTGATAAACTTCAAAATCTCTACGAACAAATATAAATAACAAGTTCGTTCGTCATCTCTTCTCTTATTGTGCAATCAAGCACATTGATATACTCTTATTAGGCATAGGAGCCTATCATTACTCTTTAGTAGGCAAAAACGCCTATCTTCATCGTTTAACATTACATGCAAATATTCACACTAACTAAATATGCGCAAAATTTTGAAGAACATGGTTCTTAGTTAAAGGAATCTACCTTAGTTTCTGAGTTTGAGCGTAAACTTGTGAGAGCCTTTTAAATGCTTCAATTATATACATAGTCTACAATTAAAAGGAAATATAAAAATTAGCACATATTATTTAAAGTTATAAAATGGTATAAAAAGAAGAAAAAGAGAAAAAAAAATGAGGACTTCTTTTGAAATTGACACGAAATAATAGACCAACTTAAAGAGAATTCAAAACATGAGGGACAAGAGGGTTAAATTCCTTTAATTGAAATTCAAGCTTTCTTCCTGACTTCTCCATTCACGGTAAAATGCAAATACAGAGAGAGAAAGGGCGAGAACTCGTCGGGAAGGAAAGGAAAAATTCAGCGGCGCTTTGAGTGAATCCGCCACAAGATTATCAAAGTTAGAAGCCCTCGACTCGCTCTTCATGAGGGTGGAAATACTTTCACGTTTGGTGAAGCTTTTGGTCGGAAATGGTGCTCGGAAATTGGCGATTTTCAGCGAGTGTAGAAGGTTTCCGGCCAAACAAATTACATATTTGTGTTCTAGGGAACGAGGCGAAGCTATTGGCATGTCTGTTTTGCTTTGGAATTTAGATTTGCAGACGGACAAATTTTGGGCGTAGCTCGACTCATTTGTTGGGTATCTCTGTATGAATTGTGATTGGGAGTATGTACAGTGGAGAAAATGGAGATGCGCGAATGAGGTTTGTATAGGGGTGCATTTACACCTTGCGGTGATGAGGATAGCTAAGATCGTGTGCGCTCTCGGTGGCTTGTAGTAGCTTAAATAGGTGAAGAATAAAGGTGCTTCTTTGTCAATGGCCACCAGATTGGGGAATAATTAAGCGATTTAAATGCAGTGATTGGGAATTTGGGGATAATGGGTAGTCATTAACTGTTGTTTAGCAGGGATGGCTGCAATTTAGCAGAGTGAATGAGAGATCACAGGTACATTTTTGGTATGCCAATGTGGAGATGGATTGTTGAATCATGATGATTCCTGTAGAATTCTTGGAAAATAGTGAAGGGGAAAGTTAGATGTGATTTGTATAGGATTGAAGAGCGATTAGTGTAATTTGATTGTTAATTAGATTGAATGGTGTAAAATTTGTCTGTGTAAATTGGAGATAACAGGTTACAAAAAAGGAAAGAATACGTTGGATCAACTGGAGAGGAAATTGTCAATTAACTTGGTCAAATTGTTTTAAAATAAATAAATAAATAAATAAAATTTGGCTAAGTAGAAATTTGGATTAAAACTAAATTTTGAATCAAACATGGTGCTGGAATTGGACAGAAATTTAAGAGATTTTAATTTGGTCAAAAGGTCTAAAGCATGATTTGCTCTAAAATATTTTTAAACAATAACGGGAATACTTTCTATCTATTGATATGTCTTAATATTAATCGTAGACGAGCGGCACATCTAATTAATCTCAGTAATGGCGTGACGCGTCAATTAGAAATTAAAATTTATTAAGAAACATTTTACGGTCGCTACAACCTTACCCTCTTAAATTAATTTCGTGCTCGAAATTATACTTACTTGATCTACGAGGTCTGGGTATTTTGCTAGAATCTCTTCTTCTTTTTTCCAAGTAGCCTCGTCTTTATTGTGTCTACCCCACTGGACTTTGACTAAGGGAACCTTTTTATTCCTCAGGACATGGACTTTTCTATCGACAATGCACACAGGTGCCTCTTCATATGTCAAATCCTTCTGGATCGCCATGGTCTCATGGCTCACTATGTGGCTCGGGTCAAAAACATATTTTCTTAATTGAGAGACATGAAATACGCTGTGAATGGCTGAAAGCTCTGGTGGCAAAGCCAGACGGTAAGCTACATTCCCGACTCGTTCCAATATTTCAAACGGCCCGATGAAACGTGGTCTAAGCTTCCCTTTTTTGCCAAAGTGTAAAACGCCTGTCATCCGAGCCACTTTGAGAAATACCTTTTCTCCAGCTTCGAATTCCAAGTATTTCCTTCTAACGTCTGCGTAGCTCTTCTGTCTATCTTGTGCGGCCTTGATCCGCGATCTGATTTTCTCAATGGCAGCAGCTGTTTTCTCTACCAGTTCTGGCCCCAAAATCTTCCTTTCCCCAATCTCTTCCCAGTACACTGGTGATCTGCATCGTCTGCCGTAGAGTGCCTCATAAGGTTCCATACCAATGGTGGCCTGATAACTATTGTTATAGGCAGACTCTACTAACGGCCAGTGAGTTTCCCAACTTCCACTCAGGTCTAAGACACAAGTTCTTAACATGTCTTCTAACGTTTGTATAGTGCGTTCCTGACTGTCCATCAGTCTGAGGGTGATACGCCGCAGTGAATTTTAGCTTTGTACCCATAGCAAAATTCCCATATGTCTTACAATGCCGGTCTCGAAGGATGATGGATCGTGTTCTGTGATTAGTCGAAAACATGTTCATGTCAATTTTCAATTCTTTTTTCAAAACCCTTTTTGTTGGCAATAAGGTGATCCCATCACCTATGTAAAAAAGTTTTTGGAGAATTAAATTAACATATATTGCAATTCCTTCATACATTTCATGTACATTAAATAACATAATTTTTCATTAGGAAAGAAAATTCACCAATTTGTCCCTTTATCAGATTATACAGAAATGGCAATATACAAATAATCTAATCCATCCCAATTTATAGCCCAATAATTATTGTACAAGCATTCAACCAATCTCAGACAATTACATTATCTCCATAGCATTGCCATTTTGATCCAAAATCGACCAATTATAACCTTACTCATTTAAAACCTGACTTGCATTAATAGTTAATGAATTTTCATTTTTGAACAACCACCGATGGCTTTTCCAGGCCCACCACCACGGGAACTGGGCATGAATTTAAAACTGACTGTTGCAAATAACAGCAATGAAATTACTTTGGTGCACAGATTACATTATCTCCATAGCATTACCATTTTGATCCAAAATCCGCCAAAGATCCGATCATAACTCAAAACTATAAAAATCTTCTTTTACTGTTCATCTATTTCAGTTATAACCTCTCCCATTTAAAACTTGACTTATATTAAGAGTTCAAGAATTTTCATTTCTGAATGACCACTGATGACTTTTCCAGGCCCACCACCACGGGAATTGGGCATGAATTTAAAATCGATTGTTGCAAATAACAACAATTAAATTACTTTGGTGCACGAATTTTGGTTTTGTGATACTAATTGATTAATTAGATCACAAAAATTAGCTCACTAGTATGGGATTGGGTCGCTTGATTCTTGTTGTATTTATCAGCTACAAATTCGTCAATCGCCTTAGACAGTAGGTGTGAAGTATGCCCTTCCCCTCCTCTCCCTACCCCACCTTCAAAACTCCCCAATAATTTAATCATATGATTCAATTGCTTAATTTTGATGTGATCGATATGAGAATTGAGGATGATCGATGTTGGCGATGCTAATGAAAGAAGAGAGATAGAGAGATTTTTTGGCGATGAGAGAGATCGAGAGTGATTGCAAATATAGAAAAGGGTAAAATCGTAATAAAACATTTAAAATGAGTTAGTGGCAAATAAGTTAAACAAGATTGTAGTTAGTTGTTAAAAAATAAGATTTTTGGATTTAGTGGGTAATAACGGGCCTTGAGCTGTATTTATTGGACATTTTCTCTAAAAAATGATAATACAAATAATTTTTCTATTATCCTTATTAAATTAAATGAATCTAAAATAATATTAAGACTATCAAACAAATTTAAAATATGTAAATTAAAGGCGTCTTCTACCTGACAGTAGAAAATCTCAAAAATAGAGAAGGGTACATACTTCAACCCTTCTCTATATGCACTCTCTAAGGAGATTGTATCTCATTTGGATTTGAAAAGATTTCAATAAACTTTTAAATTGAGTGATATTTATGGAATTGAATGAATTTTTATTGATTACTAAGACACTTTCACGAATTTCTACAGAATCCATAAAAGTCTTCCGTAGGTTTGGAGAGACTTTTATTTCAAAACTTTCATGAATTTATTTTAAAAAATTTTGATAAGTACATAAATTTTCATTTTACAAAATAAATATTATTAAATTTATTGAATTATCTATTAGGGCACCATGCAATTATTATATCGTGAATTGCTACCAATAAAATAGATATATATATATATATATATATATATATATATAGCAACATCAATTATGCATCAATTTGATTTTTCCACCAAAATCTTGTCAATTAATTTAAATTCTATTTTTTTACGTGGATGTCGGAAAAATTTAAAATCCCTAGCTATGAGATTCGAACCTTCCACTTTGCACACAAGTAATATCTTGCTGCCAACTAAGCTAAAAGCTCATAATGTAAATTTTTTTTTTATATAATTAAAAATTGTGTAAACCTCCAACAATGTAACAACCCATTTCCATCTGTATGTGTTACCTGACTATTAGTTGCAATCAACCGCCCGACATATTTAATATTGTCAACCATACAGTATGATAAGCATTTTAATTTATATAATGTATTTGATTATATAAATTGTTAGAATTTTAAAATCACAATGTTCCAAAAAAAAAAAGGTAATATTATCTAAATGAAATGACTTTTTCCACCACGATTTCAATGCTTAACTATTTGCATTATTGAGATGAGTCCCTTTTGCAATAACTAAATTTTTAGACATTATTTTACAATCTATATGTATAGAAAAGTAAGAAAATTTCAGTCTATTTTTTAATTAGATTAATTAGTTTTCCCACCTAAAATAAAGTCTTTTTTGTTTTTTTATTTTTTTCCTTTTTTAATAATTAATAATTAATCTCAAACAATCAATTAACTAATCATTATCTATATTGATGACTCTTATCCTCACGAAAATTAGATTTTTTCAAATTTCCACTAATTTGAACTTATCTTCTATATATTTTTTTATCTTTTGATTTTTTTCCTTTTTTATTAAGTTATAATCAATCCTAACAAAAAAATTAATAAATTATTATTTATATTAAATGCTAAATATTAAATCTAAATTTTGTTTCCTTGCATAAATATTGATAATTATTATTTTATTATATCTTTCTAATATGAATCTAAAGATTTATATTTATACATAGAATAAGAGACTTTTTATAAATAATTAACTACGAGACCGAAATTAATTCTTAAGAAAATAAAATTAATTAAAATTAATAATTTCATTAATATTTGATTATTGTGTGATACAAAATTAGTATTCATTAAATTTTTACACAAAATTACAAGAAAAGTATAACATTAAAATTTATAAATTTGATTCGATCCACTAAACCATTTTTTAAATAATTAATTATTTTTATCAATGTTTAGAAAACCGAACCGGCCAACAAATCGGAGAAGGCAACGGTTCAAGGGTCAAACGGTTGGACTGGCTCAACTCGTTTTGAATTAAAAAATTAAAAAATAAATTAAAACCAATAAAATTTTAAAAAAAAACTAGTTGAATCATTACCGGTTCACCGGTTAAACCGGTTGAACTGATTGGTTGATCTGTTTTTGACCAGTTTTCTAATAGTCCAATTTTAAACTATAACAGGATCAAATATTGGACCGATAGATGGTTGAACCGGCGTCTGGCCCAATTTTCTAAACATTGATTTTGATAAATAATTAGTTAAGAAATGGAAATTAATCAAAATCAGCAACTTCCCTATGATTTAATTTTTGTATGATACAAAATTAAACGTCATTAAAATTTTAGATAAAAATTAAAAGGAACTTGAACATCATTAGATCGGTCCCTTTACTTAGTTTTAGAAATAATTAATTATTTTCAAAAATAAAATTTGCTAAAACATGAAAATTAATTAAAATTAGTAAGTTTTTTAATTAATCATTTAGTTGTAACATTAATCCAATATTTTTAATTAATTGAATCTATATCTATATCTTTTAAGTTAAAGATATCCTTTAGTGAAAATAATTAATGGAAAACGGGTTTTAATATTGCATTTCAACAGTTATATCTTTTAAGCGGATTTTAGATTAGTTTGGATGGTTTTGTTATTGGATTTGATTAGTGGTAAATCAACTTTGAGAACTATTATTGCATTTCAACAGTTTATATCAAATTTGAGTTATAGTTCTTATCAATTTTTATGGTGTTCACATAATTTGTTATAATTGGAAAGTTCAATATACTTTATAATTTTTTTCCAATAAATTAATTTGTAATACAACTATTGTTGTTTGCAAGTATAAAATAAATTAAAATATGAATCAACCCAATTTGATGGAGTGCTTCTAGTAAGTTGTTGCAATAATTATTCTTTCTTTAAGGTGATAGCTTATTTTCTCTTTTTTTCCTCATTCATTTCTTATACCATTAGGTTGTGATGACACAATTTTTAAAATAGTAAGGGTAAATTTATGGATTGATCGTACTTTCTTCACACGATTAGATTTTCCTCTTTGATGGTTTATTCTCTGTGCCCACATGGAAAATGCTTTTTAATAGTGAAAGAGTTCCAATCGAAAGAGTGTTGGACTCACACTATTAAAGTTTTTTATTTTTTATTTTTTATATGATCAATTTTTTAAACCATTAATAGGAGTCGATACAATATTTTGAATTATTTAGGCAAGCTGATGGATTGATCGTACTTTCCTCACACTATTATTTTTTTTCCGTGGAGACCATTTGGTTCTTATACCAATATGTTCATTGTGAATTATACTTCTTTTGTGCGGTTAATTAATATTTTTAATTTATATAATTCATTGCAATTGTAAAAATCCAATATACTTTATAATTTTTTTCAATAGATTAATTTGTAATGCAACTATTATTGTTTACAAGTATAAAATAAATTAAAATATTTATCGATCCAATTCAATGGATTATTTTTGGCAACTTTGAAACAATTATTTCTTTTTTCACGCTGACAAATTGTTTTCTCTTTTTTTAATCAATTGTTATACCATCAGGATGGGACAACATGATTTTTTAAATATTAAAAGTAAATTTGTTGATCGATCATACTTTCTTCGCACTATTAAATTTTTTCGTAGATCATTTATTTTTTGTACCTGCATGAAAAATGCTTTTTAGCAGTAGAAGATAGTTTCAATCAAAAGAGTGCCGAACTCACTTCGTGTGAAAAAAACGACTATAGCTTCTTTAACATAATAATTTTTTTTCCTTTTTAGTATTATCAATTTTTTAAACCATTAGTATGAGTCGACACAATATTTTAAACTGTTAAGATAAATCCGTGGATTTATTGTACTTTCTTCACACTTAATTTTTTTTGCCTTAGATCATTCAGTTTTTATGCCAATATGCTCATTGTGAAAATTAATTATACTTTTTTTGTATGATTGATTAAAATTTTTAATTCACACAATTCGCCACAAATGCAAAAGTCCAATAAGCTTTTGGGATAATTGCATGAATAGCCAAAAAATGTCTTGTTAATTCAAAAAGAGATAATTATAAAACACAATGCAAGAGTGGCCAAATTTAATAACAAAATATCTAATACGCCCTCATAATATATTAAATAGAATTAGGCTATTTAGTGCCCCAAGAAATGGTTATTAACGCATGTGTAAAAGTAATTGTACTTTATTTTGGACAAAAACCCATTTGAAAAGACATTTACTTGGGAAAAGGGACAAGAAAAATCAAAGATGCATTATCTTACTTGTTCATATGATTTGGGATGATTTAAGTTTTAAAAAAATAAATAAAAAAAAGTTTCCCCCACTATTGTGTAGAAACCATGCTTTAGTGGTTCAAAAATTTAAACAAACTTGAAGGTTGAAGGTAAGGATCTTACATCTTCTTTATTCACACATGATATATTTAAAAAGATATATGTTCTCGTGAAAATAAGCTTGTTGAGTTAAGATGTAATGTAATTATAGATAGAATTAATTGAATGTTACATTGACACTACTAATTTATATTTGATTTTCCAACTATGTTATAGTAGGAAATGTAATGGATAATCATTGAAATCCTTTGTAAGAGATAGATTGTGTGGTTGTTGTGGTTTATTAATGTTATTGATGGTGAATTTTAAGATTGTAAATATGGTGGTTGTTGAAGATAATAAGTGTATGACAACCAATTGTAAGCACGAAATTTCTTTCTGGCTAGTTTAAGTAGTTGAGGTTTTCATACGGAAAATGTATTTCTTGACGTTTGTGAATTATCTTTCTCACCATTTTAAGTAGTTGTATGTTACAAGCATAAGAAAAATGTACTTCTTGACATTTTGATTTGTCTTAATCGATAGTTTAAATTTCCTTTCTCGCCATTGTAAACAGTCGTACGTTACATAAGCAATAACATATTTCTTGACGTCACATTGTCCAGATGGAAAACTGAGATGTCATTCTCGATAATATAAATTGCATAGTGAAAAATATAATTCTTGACATTATCTAATTGTCTAAAGGGAATATGGAACTGTTGTTCTTGTCTTTTACCAATTTTTTGGAGTTTATCTCCAAATAATTTGGTAAAGGTACTCTAATATCATAAATATATAATTTTGTTGCACACTTTCAAGAACTTGATAATATTGTCGCCCAATGATATTTTTGACATATGTGCTAACCATTTTGGAATACCATTTGCACTGCAGTGACGGTTTTCATGTCCTTTTTGGCTGTCATGTCTACACTTTTGATATGTTAATGGGGTCGTTACTAGACCAATGTTCGGGTCGTATTGGCTATGTTCAAAGGTCCCTCCAAATTTTGTCAAGAAATTATTATCATTTGCCTGAATTTTCCACGCGAATCGCACAACACTAGGGTGAAGCTATGGTAACATTTGTATGTTGTTGATTAGTTAAACAGAAGGCGACAGTTAAAGCTATGGTAACATTCGTATGGGATTAATATATTTTTTGCAGCTAAAGCTTCCGTCCATGGCCAAAGTCAACTCATAAAGTACATATGAATCTTAACATTAGTCTAATCAAAATTCTCTAACCTAACTATGTTCAGAAATATGTTTGTTAAAATCCCTTGTGGACATCCTGTTCATAAAATTTCAAAGAAGACATTTATCTGATGACATCTCGACATTTTAGTAACTACCTTCAAAGACATATGACCATCCGACATTTTTTGACACTTTAAATGTCCAGAAGGTCATTTTGTACCTGCAAATCTAGACACTTTACTAAGTAAATGTCTTAAAACACACATGACCATTTAACATTTTTTAACAGTTCAATTGTCAAGAAGGATATTAGGAGATATCTAGACATTTCAGAATGTAAGTGTCCTAAAAGACATATGACAATCTGACTTTTTTGACACTTTAAATGTCCAGAAGGTCATTTTGTACCTGCAAATCTGTACACTTTACTAATCAATTGTCAAGAATGAGGTTCTGGACAATTCAACTATCATTTTTTGACACTTTAAATGTCTAGAAGGTCATTTTGTACATACAAATCTGGACACTTTACTAAGCAATTGTCGAGAATGAAGTTCTTGACAATTGGTGAGTAATTCTGATGAATCAAATAAATAACTACAATGAAGAGTTAAACTTGCACGTTATATGAGTGAGCCACAAATCACAAACAAAATAATGACTTCTATCAAAGTCATTGTCTAATTTATAAACGCCTTCCATCAATCATTACATATGCCAGTGCCACAAATCCCTAAACCGTGACATTACATTCACAAAATACATGTCCTCGTGAAATAAGAATAGTAGAAAGTGTAGTGTGCACCCACCCTTGCATTGTCATACAAGTAAGCACTATTTCGTAACAACAACAATAACTCCAAGCTAAGTTCAATATTAAATAGTATAATCGTAATTCTTCTAACTAAAGTTGAAGTTGGACAATTGTCTAATCATATAAATCACTAAAGTTGAAGTTGGACATTAAACCCACCTTTGCAATGAATGATCGACTAAAAAATTTACAAAGGTTTTCAAAAGTTACAAATCCACTGAGATTATAAATAAGAATCCAAATCAAGTTCATCATATACATCACCAGTCATGTAATCACTATTCACTAATAACCTTTTCCCTTATGCATTTAAACACAAACACTAGGCATTTACTAAAGTTTTCAAAAGTTACAAACACCAAACACCAAGCTTATATTTGTTTTTACTTTTCTATACTTGCAAATTAACTTCTAATATTTAGTCAAAGAAAAAACATAACAGAAGTATTCAATCAAAGTCACAATCTTCTAAACTAGAAATAACAATTGAATTAGATGTCGAAGTAGAAGTAAAACAATTAGATTGAGACTTTTATTTAGCTTCAATAAGACATTACATATATATCCTCTAAATCAATTACCATACATAAAAATTTTGCAAAAATTAAAATCTCAAAACAAAATTAAAATGGAGAAATCAGAAATTAACGAAAAAAATAAAGACAATTGTCCATGTGGATTTAATACTAAAAACTAAGTTAATTAAATTAACTAAATCTTTGGTTTGGGGGTGGGGGTGGGGGAAGAGAGGGCAAAAAACCTAATCAACAAAACCCACAGTCCTTTATTCAATTTCGATACTATGATTGCTCCAGTTTTAGAGAATATATTAATTTTAAAAGTAAACTTGACATTTCAAGTTGTAGAACAAAAACTCAAAAAAAAAAAAAAACAAAAAAAAGAAGAAATGAAACTCACTTCACAGTTTACAAAAATCCAAAATAGAAATACACTTTTGATTTCACTAACAAAAAGTATTAAATCATGTATTCAATACTTCTTCTATACACAATGAAATAAAGCAAAACACCCAGCTCAAAATGCCCAATCTATGATTGCCAAATGTGACCAAAGCAAAAGTAAAACCTTATAATCAAGCATACTATGTATGGAAGCTCCAAGTAATTAAATCTACATAAGCTTGCCTGGTGTTCATAGAATCGTTGAGGTGAGGCTGGACGATTGTGGAATCAGGCTATCTACTGGTTATTGGTAGCCAGATCGAAGTAGGCAATCGATTGTTTGGGGCGACGACAACAACCATCCACTGCTGGGTGATTCCGACGTATGCCTATATTTCTCCTCTTCTTCATCTGGGCTATGCGCGAGATGTGTGTGAGAGTGAGAGTGAGAACGAGAGCTTTTTTTTGGGAGAAGGAAACGGTGCTATTGAATCTTGCAGAATTCCTTTCTTTTTCTTTGTATAGGTTATTTAATGAATGGGGCATGTTTCACTAGATTATACTTACTTTTTGATTCATTGTGTAGTCAATGTCATAGTGGCAAATTTGTAACAAAAAAAAGGAAATGGACAAGAGTGAAAACTTGTTAATAATTAGCCTATTTTGAATATCCCATTAAAAATTTGGCCACTTTCTACAATTCGCACTAAACTTTTTTATTTTTTTGCAGTAGATTAATTTGCGATGCAATAATTACTATTTACAAGTATAAAATAAATTAAAATATGAATTGACCCACTTTGATGGATTATTTGCAATAAATTATTAAAATAATTATTAATTTCTTTGTAATGATAATTTTTTTGTATAATTAATTTTTTATACCTATTGGTTGAGTTGACACAATTTTCTAAATTGTAAAGGTGAATTCGTTGATTGATTGTACTTTCTTAACACTTTTCTTTTTCATGAAACATTTATTTTTTGTGCCAAAATGTACACATGTTAACTTAGTAAATTATCTCCTTGGTCCAATTGACACCTCAATCATGAATCAATATTATTAGTTATGCAACATTGAAATATAAAAGTTAAGAGTATGAATTGTGTTCCTATTCTAATTGTATCATAATGAATTGTTGAATGAATATATATGGAAAAAAGAGAGATTTAAAATTAAAAGTACATATTTATTGAGTTAAATTATCAAAGATTAAATTTAAAATTGTAATTATCTTATGAGTACTTGCACCATCATCTTTGTAATGGATCAATTTGGAATGAGATAAATTATATTATATTATATTATTTTTATTTTTCTAATTCATATAGAGTTAGTACAATTTTAGGGTATGAATCAAGGCATAATAAGGTAGAAAAATAGGTGTTTAAGTGATTAGTAGTTGTTCTTGTATTCTAATTCTTATGATAATATAATATTCAATCAATATATATAGAAAAAATAGATGTTGAAAAATTTGTCCCCTGCACAATACACGGGTGGAACAGCTAAGGTTTGAATAGGAATGGTATGTTGCAGTCTCGAGGGTGACGCATAAGAAGGGTTTAAAGTTTGTGATATATGATGGCGATGGTCGTTCAACTACCATGCCATAAATGCCGTCTATAAAGAAGTGTTTAAACTTATAGTTTCATACTTACTAATTGCATCAGGTACGTTGTTAACTTTATTTATTTTTTTACACAAATTCTTTATGTCATTCATGGTTTGATATATGAAGTGAAGGATTGTATTTATATATTATTGTATTTATACTTTTATATTTATCTAGGTATAATGTTCACTCTTCAAAAAAATTCTTGGTATAATGTTCCTGTAACAAATATGGTGGAGTTATACAAATTGATTATATGTACCATTTATGCATTAGGAGATCCAGTACCCATGCCAGAAAAAAATTTGTATGGCCCCATCATCAGGGGGTAGCTATGTATTATTCATCTAATCCAACGAAGATACTAATTTTTTTTTTAATTTTGGGCGATGTGGGGACCTCACGCCACGTGGCGTGGGTACTGTGCTGATGTGGGAACAGAGTAGGGACGTATGCATTAGTGGCATTGTGTTTCAAAAGGTAACTCAACGTACTTAGCGATCGAAAATTACACTTTTAGTGAGTTTTATTGATTATATTTAAAATATGATGTTATTTTTAATATTTGTGTAGATTTTTTATGCTAAATTGCCAGTATTTGTGTAAAAGTAATGTCAGAAATGTTCCGTTCATTTAAAATTTATTTATATTTTCGTACAATTCAATTGTATAATAACATAAATTTTATATTCTATGTGACAATTATGGATGTGACATATATTTGAGTGCATTCATCATTTTTGTCAAAACATGAAAATGTTTCTATTTTTTATCTTGTGTATTATTGTTGACTATTATTGATGGTGCTATATTTGAATTGCTTTAAATGTTGATGTCTTTAAGAGCATTGTAAATTAAATTTATATTTTTTGGTCAATTTTCCCCCAATTGTTTGCATGATGAATTGGTACAAAATAGAGGGGAATCCTGTCGAAATTTTCCAATAATTATTTCATTAGTTGTATTAATTAAGTTTATTGTTGCGACTTATTATTTATTTTATTTTATTCAAGATCTTATATTAATACAACTAACACCTATTAATATTATTATTAGCTAAAAAATTATATCCCCATGTAACGCACGGGTGAAATAGCTAATTTTATTGAATATCATGACAGTTTGGTATCTTGACAACATTTTTATTTTAGAAACATATCTACATAAAAATATTTTGTACGTTTTTTTATTTAATTTATCATAATTTTTTGTTATGAAATTATTTTTAATTACATCATAAAATTAAATATTATATAATTACATAATAGTTAAATTGTGATATAATGAAATAATCAATTATACATATAAAATATTAATCGATTTACCCCATAAAATAGCGATATCATCATTTTCCTATTTTTTAAATTTAACTATATTGTTATAAAACTAACTTATAGTAATTAGATTTTGATTTAATGTTGACATACATAAATTTAAAATTTTAATAATTTGTTGCAATTTTTTTAAAATTTAATAATACTATAAAAAGTAATATATATATATACAAATATATATATATATATATATATATATATGTACACACACACAAACACATTAACACATTTGTTATTTAATATATTTTTTTATAAAAAAAATTGAACGCTGTACACATGTTAACAAAAAAAAAAAAAAAAAACTAAAATTTTGTTAGAAATCAAAGTTGGGAATAAATTGTTGTTTTCACAAGAATATCATTGACTCCATCAGAGATAAGATGCCTTTGAAGTTTGAAAGAAGACAATTTATGTTGGTTGTGTTGTATGCTATAATAATAAATAAAAGTCAAGGTGTAACGACCGTAATTTTTTTTTTCTTTTTTCCTTCATAAAATTTTGATTTTTATTTGGCGTGTCGCTACGCCATTAGTCAACTTAATTCACGGCGCTGTCCATCTACAATTAATTTTAAAATGTACTAATAGATAGAAATATTCCCGCTATTGTTTAAAAATATTTCAGACCAATTCATACTTTAAGCCGTTTGACCAAAGTAATTTCTCTTGTCAAATCCAAGGAAAAGTTTAATTCAAATTAAGTTTCGATTGAAATTTTTACTTAGCTAATTTGATCTTGTCCAATCCAATTTGAATTATAACCAAGATTTTGAGAAAGTCCAACTAAACTATTATTAGGCCAATTTTAAATCTTCACCCACCCCTAATGACAAATTTTCATTCCAATTTATCTCACACGTTCACGTTCTTTCCTTTTGTATGCAATCTATCATCCCTAATAGCACAGGAAAATGTGACTCAATCTAATCTATTCTACCCAATTAACCATAAAATACACTAGTAAATCTTCAATTCTATCATAGTCACCTCCAATATCCCTCCTTTACTCTCCTAAATTCCTACAAGAATCACCATGATTCAACAATTAAACTCCTCAGTCTCCTCAAAATTGACAGCAAGCTTATACTCCTACACACAAGTATGCATTGAACTCACTCCCATTGAATCAACTATTTACATCATTCAACATCATAGCCAAGACACACACACACACACATAGCCTTAGTTATCCTCATCACCACAGTCAGGGAATTCATCCCTACACCATTATCACCCACGCATTGCCATCTTCTCCCCCATATATACGCAATCATAGCAGTATATATACAGACACCTATACACAAATGACACCAATCTTGTAAACAAAACCTACAAAACACCAATTAATAGAACGTGAAAGAGGGGAGAAGGAGATATAGAGCTTGAGCGCCATAGCTATGGTCAACGAAATGCTCGGCTCGAAAATTGTCCATCTACAAATCTCAATTCCAAAGCACAAAAACCGTACCAATAGCTTCGCCATGTTGTCTAGAACACAAATATGTGATTGGTTGGGCCGGAAACCTTCTACACTCGCTGGAAATCTCCAATTTTTTAGCGCCATCTCCAACTAAAATCTCTACCAAACATGAAAATATTTTCACCTTCATGAAGAGCGAGTCGAGGGCTTTTGATTGTGACGATCTCATGGTCGGATTTGCTCGATGGGTAGTCGGATTTTTCCTTTTCTTTGCGGCGAGTTCTCGGGCCCCTATTCTCTACGTTTGCATTTAAGCATGAATGGATAAGGGAGAAAGGAAGCCTGAATTTTAATTAAAGAGATTTTCCCCTTATGTCTCCCATATTCTGAGTTCTTTTTAAGTTGGTCTCTTATTTCGTGTTGTTCTCAAAAGAAGCCCAAGTATCCCTCTTAAAACTATTCTAACTTACCACTACAATCTTCAAAGTCATATATTTCATTTTTGTTATAAACCAGAGAGTTTTTATTTTAATTCTCATCATCAAATTCATTATACATGGCCCCTATTTATAGGAAAATATTAGGACACATTATATTACAAATATTAATATGGTATACACTAGTCAGTGACATAATAAAACATAATCATTTCTTTTAAAACACCTTTTGGTGCTTTTCTTTATCTTTTACAAGACTCTCCCTTGAATGATTACTTATACAAATGTCTTTTAAACTTGTTTGGAGAAAAATCTTGTGGGAGAAAAACTTCCAAACTGATTGTAGGAGAGTTTAGGTGAACATATACTCCTTCAGGAAAACTTTATAGGACAAAAACTGAGCGAAGAGAAAAGAGTAAGTTGCTCCCCCCGATGATGATCATTCTTATAGGAGTACTCATGTGCTGCCTCATTAAAACCTTATCAAGAAAACCCAATGGGACAAAACTTGATCGAAGAAAAAGAGTACAACTACTCCATTTGATTTCGTGTCTTGAAGATTGATATATTCATTTCTGGTAAAAGATGTTAAGGTCATCATATGACTTCAAGTAATGTCTTCATTAAAAACTGATCCAATAGATTCATTTAGTTGGTTTCTCTTATAGTCCTCAATATATCACGAATATGCTTCGTTAAAACCTTATTAGGAAAAACCCAGTGGGAAAAATCCTAATGAAAGAAAAAGAGTACAATATTCATGCAAATACGCCATAAAAGTTGCCTTTATTACTTTAGTATTATTTCATATCCTACGCTTATTTGCAACCCACAATCTCGAACTTATATCATCATTGTATCGAGATATATACACGAATCTCTTCTAGAGATTTCAAATTAGTTGTGATTAGGCTATCTCATTAAAAACCTTGTTTGGGAAAAATCTATTGGGATAGAAGCCTTAATCAAGGAAAGAGTACAACGTACAAATTTTACAACAATATCATTGTTTTGATCCGTTGGATGCACATTTATCTATAATCTTTTCAAGAGTTCGATCCCCATTTTTCTTGTCAAGCTAGGATATTAATACTTTTATTATAGTAGTATATATTTCAATATTAGTATTCTTCGACATATTTCAATATCTTTATTGTCATTGATCGTATGTAGTGTTACGTTTTCATAGTGTGTCGACATTTTTTAATTTCATTTCTTTCGCCGTAGCGACATAATTTATCGAGATATCTTATTATCAATCTTCTTTTAGGATACAGTTAAGTCTATATACTCTTCAAGAGTGTATGCCTCCTTTATTAAGACCATCTTTTATCATTTGCCTTGATATACATATTTGGGGAACTCTTATTTAAATAATATCAATGCTCCGGGCTTGCTAATTTATCAAAGCATATGCAGCTGGTATATGAGATCGTTATAGTCTTTCATGCATCTTTTAATTTCAAATTCATATTTCAATTTCGAGGATATATAATTTCCAGCTGTTAATACTCCCCCTCATGCTGAGAACTAGACTCATATAATTGGTATGATTATATATATGTTCTCAGCATTTAGTCTTAATAGGAGAATTTATTCAGTTTGCATTTTATTCTCGATATTGACAAATTGATTGGAGTGCTTTAAATAATTTGCTAATTATATCCCACTTGCATGGGCATATCCAATCTTTAAGGGATTTATTCAAATTATTGGGATATACATTTACTAGCTTTATCATTAGATTTGGAAATCATGCTCATATTATGAGCAAATCTTCTAGTAAACTTCTAGTTACGATATACACATGTGACTACCTAGTGGATCCATATCATATTATGTAGTAGTCCACATGGAGGGTGAGTGGGCTCATATATCTCATCCCTTATATATATTTCAGATATATTTTGGATTTATTCCTAATTTTGGCTAGTAATGATTTCATCATTTATCGGGGAATAATCATTTGCATAATCTTCTGATTTCTAATGTCAATAAATTATTTACATCAATCAAACCGGGATTTATATAGTGCTCAGCATGATTTATTACTTTCATCGTATGCATCCCTCATCGATATATCCCATCATCTCTCGACGGCATTATTACATGATACTGTTCAAACGCAGAGTCTTAACCCTTACGTTTAATGTTACGGTACTGTTTAAACGAGGAGTCATACCTTATACGCATTATAAATCATTCGGACATTTGCAATGTTCACCATAACAAGAGTCCACACATCATAATGGGTCATGCGCTCTCAAATTTTCGTAACTACTACCCATCACTACCAATCAACACTTTAAAAAGAATTTATCAGGGTAGATTTGAAAGGTTTAGGATGCTAATGAATAAGGGCATCCCACAAGATATCTGATGGTTGATTGAAGCACGGGTTCAATTATCTGGTGAATTTTCAATTTCTTCTAAACACACGCTAGGTATGGGTAAAAGTAGTTTTGCAAAGAGACGGAGAGCAAAAAGGTTAAGAGGATGCTACAAATGTGCTCGGTGGACATGTGACACTTGATGTAAATCTGTGGGGTTCGTGTCCAGAAACCGAAACGATAAAATAGCATTCATTGAGGATGGATTGAGCAAGGAGTCTTTGAATAATATTCAACTAACTCTTGAGACACATCCTAGCGGACACCGAATTTAAAGATGAACAAGTATGTTATAGTATCAAGAAACTTACTTCAAAAGATCCTGTGTGTAAATTCAGCAGGGAAACTTAGTATTATGACTTTCCCACATTGATACAAGGAAAATTAGCGTAATAGTGAAGATCAATGTTCCTCGTATTTGTAAATATCATTTCTCTATTTTTGAACTTTTTCAATCAGTGGCAGGTAAATATCAATTCACTTAAATATGTCGTTCTTTTTTCATATTGTCAAAAAGTAAATAGTAAATCTTATTGGTTTGGAAATTTATCTTTAAATATCGAGTTTCATGTATCTCTCATTCATACGTTGAAAGCTTAGGGCAAAGAGAGTGATGGAGATGGAAATTTTAAGGCGCGTTCTGTTTGCCGTTTTTAGCTCATTTTCTATTTTCGAAAATGTTGAAAACGCATTCTGTTCATTATTTTTGAAAATACATTTTCGAAACTGTTTTCAGGATTTGTATAGAAAACATGAAAATGTCTTTTTAACGTTTTTGGCGTTTTCTGTGCTAAATGTCAAAAATAAGGAAAATACGTTTTCGAATTTTAAACTTTGTATTTATTACATTTGAGTTCCAAATTTTATTTTTCGTACATTTCAGTCCCCGACCACCGTCGGAAAAGTCAAACTACAGATCTGGCGGTCAAACCACCAGATCTGGTGGTTTGACCGCAGGTAGAGAACCACCTTCGTAGGTGGTTCTCCACCTTCGAGAACCACCTTCATAGGTGGCTCTCGAAGGTCGAGAACCACCTGCGAAGGTGGTTCTCCACCTCCCCGAAGGTGGAGAACCACCTTCGCCGGTGGTTCTCGGCTCCGAGAACCACCTGCGGTGGTTGACAGGGTAGGGTTGGGTGGGGTGGGGTGGGGATGGTGTAGAGGAGGGCTTGTTTGCAAATTTTGAAAAGTTTGAGGGTCTTTTTGCAATTTTAACTATACGAAATTGTATTTTCGTAAAAATATAAACCAAATGCATTTTCCATTTTCTCTTCTCAAAAATAAATTTTCAAAACAACAAATTAAACGCATTTTCAATTTTCTCAAACACAACAATTGAAAATAGAAAACACCAAAATATTTTCGAAAATGAAAATAGAAAATACAAAACAAATAGAACGACACCTTAGAATCCTCTCATACAAGTCAATCTTCACCTTGGCAGATTAAAACCATATGTGTTCTTGGTGGATCCAAACTGGTAGGTCATATCCAATATATGAATATGACAAACGAACTTGTAAGAGAGTTGCTGAGACAAAACATCAATATACTATATGGAGGGACCAACAACAAACTTTTAAGTAGTTTTACAATCGCCGCACAATCATGGGGGATAAGAGTGTCAAGTGTAATACTTTTTAATCCAATTGGAGTCAGTACTGTCATGGGTTCAACTGGATTGATGCTACAAACGCAATCGGTTCATGACTGCATGATGTACATGATGAACAATAGTGATGCTTTTATTGTTCTTCCAGACGGCTATAACACGCTAGGGAAAATATTCAATATAACGTCATGGGCACAGTAGAACTTTCAAACCAAACCAATAGGTTTGTTAAATATTAATTATTTCTTTGATGGTCTACTTGTGTTTCTAGATTAGGGTGTAGATAGTAAGTTTATTTCTCATTCAGCAAGAATAATACTTATTTCTGCTAGCACAGTTGCTGAGCTACTCATAAAGTTTCAAGCATATATTCAAGAATCTGTAGAAGCCTAATTCCCTCGGTTACGACCCATCGGTGTCAAGAGAAAAAGAAATTCAGATCCTTTAGATCTCTCATTATGAAACCTGATGCTAGTTAGAGGTTGCCGAGTTACGGAGTATTTATACTCTCGAAACGCATCCCCTTTCTATAGGTTCAATATGTATTTTCTTTGCGTATTTCTGTATTTTCCAATGTTTATTGCCACCTTTGATATTCTCAATATGTTCCACTTTAACTTCTTTTGTGCTTTTTCTAGAGCAACAATAGTGATATCATGTTGGCTTTATTCAAATACAGAAGTCTAGTGATTATGCTTCTTCAACAACATTTTCGTATTATGTCGATATAATCTCATAGTACCAATGAGATTATGTTATTTTAGTATTAATACGACTCTTCCATGCTATTTATTTCTTTAATTCATCTGGGTAGAATTTGTTGGGCAATTTTCTTTCATTGAACCATCCAGTGGTAGCTTCTAGTACCACATGCTTGATTTCTCCAGTAATATTCAATAAATGTGGAGAATGAACTTTTCTTTATCAACTGCTTCTTTAAGAGCATTTTCATCGTATCAATATATCACAATATGCTAATCTCATAATGAGATTTTTCACATTTATCACCATGGGATTCCTTGAGCAATTTCCTTTTATCAATATATATAGCGGTAAATTCCGGCATCACTTGTTCAAATCCCTTTGTTAGTATCATTGTGACATTCCTATCGAATATATCTAAATTGGTTACTTTTATTTAGTACCAATTGAGGGGTTTAATCCAAGCACATTGGTGCTATGCATTCCAATTGTGCGGTAGGTTGGAAATGTAAAGTGCATAAACTTAAATTTCAAAAATTAAATTCTCTCCAGTAGGTGATAGAACCTACTATATAGAGTTTATTGCAATACATAGCAATTTAAATTCTAATAGGTGGTAGAACCTACCATATGGAAATTATCATAATAAATATAAATTTAAATTGAGAGAATTAAATTACTTAATGATTAACTACTTCTTTAAAAGTACACAGGTCCTTTACAGTCTGCAAGGATAAAATTGTCCATTTCAATTCGCAAAGGTAAAATTGTCCATTCCAGTCGGCAAGGGTAAAATTATCCATTCTAGTCAGCAAGGATAAAATTGTTCAACCATTTACAATACTTTGATTGTCAAGATCGTAAAGTCAGATAATCATTTTCTAAAATATAGCTAGCATGTTTCTCCTTTGTATTTACCAATGATTTATTTCAATTTTAACATTATCCACATCATTAGAATTTCTTAGCCCTCAATTTGGTAGTAAGTAGATTAAATCATATATACATAAACATCAAACTCATACACCACAATTTAGGAATTTTCTATAAGTCCACGTTTATAAATTAGTGTACTACTAATGCACAATTACCATAATAAATTTATTTATTTATTTATTATTATCTTTAATTTTGTAAAACCCCTTATTATTATTATTATTATTATTATTCTTATTATTATTATTATTATTATTATTATTATTATTATTATTATTATTATTATTCATCACCTAGTGGAAGCTAGTAATAAGCACAAAAATAACTAAAACTAGATCTTTTCCTAAAATTAAATTTTCCAATTCAGATCCTCCATTATCCGTATGCAGATATTACTCACGTATTTATTCTCAAACAAGAAAATATAATTTCAAATATGATAAATTCAAGAAGAATAAAAGTATAGAAGAGAATTTGGAGTACCTACATTCATGGTTTCATCAAGAGTCATGGTCATCATAATTTTTTCTTTCATTTTTGCCTTTTTCATCCTCATCATCACCACTCATAGGCCATGGCAACTTCCATTTGGAGGGAACGAAAAAGAATAGGGGTGGTAATTTTACATTTGGGGATGGTACAACTGCTCCTATTCTCGGGAGAGGTACTGTTGAAGTTATTGGCTTGCTCGTATTTCACAATGTTTTGTATGTTGAGAGCCTAAAGTCTGACTTTCTTGGCATTTGCCAGATATGCTATGATGACTATAAGGTGAGTTTTATTCAAAGGAGGTGTACTCTATATGATCCTTAAGGGAATGGTGTGTTGGAAGGGGTTAGGACCATAATAATTACTATATAATTGTGCTTAACTCTAACTATACTTGTTGTAGTGTCAAGATTCACATGCTTGAACTTTTGCATCAAGGGTTAGGACATGTCAATTATATAAGAAATTGTCCAAACTCTCCAAAGAACCGTCCAAACTCTCCAAAGAAACATCAGTCAGTGATCTCTCTAAACTTTACAAGGTTAAGACTATTATATGCGGACCTTGCAAGCAAGGGAAATAAATCAAGTCCATCTATAAGAAAATTGCTAACATTCTGGCTAAGAGGCTACTTGAACCATTCCACACGGACTTAATGGGACCGTATAGGATTGAGAGCTTAGGTGGCAAGTGCTATATCTTGGTTAATGTTGATGATTCCCGATTTACGTGAATAGAATTGATGAGAGAAAAGTCTGAAACTAGTAAGTGTATTATGTCTGTGCAAGAGATTGAGAATTGAAAAGGAGTGTAACATAACCAAGATCAAAAGTGATCATTGGAGAGAATTCAAGAACTCTTAACTTGAGACTTTTGATTGGAGAAAAGGATTCAGTAAGAGTTCTCTTTGCCTATTGCTCCTCAGTAGAATGGTGTGGTAGAACAAAAAAATCGAGTGTTCTAAGAAATGGCTAGGATAGCATTGTATGCAAAATGCCTAACTATGCATTTTTGGGATGACGCTGTTAACACTACTTGTCATATCTCCAACATGGTATATCTTAGACCCCATACCAACATGACCTCTTATGAGATGTGGAATGGGAAAAATCCAACTTTCAAGTACTTTCGGGTGTTTAGGAGCCAGTGCTACATCCTGAGAGATAGGGAGAACTTGGGTAAGTTCAACCCTAAATCTGATATGGCAATTTTCTTAGGATACTAAAGGAATAGTGGTGTTGCCCAGGTGTATAACTCTAGGACTATGATAGTAATGGAGTCAATTAATGTTGTTGTAGTTGATGCCAGTGTTGAGGGGGAGTTTCTTGATTATGGTGGTGATCTATACTTCAAAAATGCAGGTGACACCATTAAGTCTAGTGAGACACCTAAGTCTAACCTTAAAGATGAGGCACTTAAGTCTGATCCTGAAGGTTAGATGCCTTTCAGGATAGATGCCTCTAAATAATGACCCTACAACTAGCACTAGACCGGCCACTGGGCCAATTCACTTTTGGTTCGAGCCGGAATCGGCAATGGTTGACCGTTGGGAGCCCCCAATTTTTTTTTTTTTAAATTTCCTTAGTCCTTCTCTCTTCATTTTTTATCCACACAACTCTCAATCTCTCAATTCCCATTCCCTCAACTCTTCACTCAAGCTAATTACATTACATACTTACATTTAGAGCTGGCAAAACTAACCACCAAACTGCCAAATAGACCCAATATGACCGACTCAATTTGAGTTGGTTCGATCTTTTGAGCCAATCGGGTCGACTGAACCAATGGTGGTTCGATTTTGTTGGTGGGTCGATATTTTAATGGGTCGGTTAACCGACACAACCCATTAATAATAAAAAAATAGTAAAAATAAAATAAGAAACTGCACAAATGTCTCACTTCTTGGACTCTCACTTTCTCAGCACCAATTCTCCCAAAATTAGAAAACCTTGCCATCCTTACGCTTCCTCGCTGCCTCTACCCACCTTCCCCGTTCTCACTGCCTCTCGACTCCACTACCGACGACGCCATCTTCTACTGGTGTGTTTCAGGACTGCCACCAGCTACTATTCACTCGGGGTATGCCACGCCAAGCTGAAATTTCATTACCTATTACTTTAAGTTTCTCATAGTTATTTTTCAAAATTGTAGATCTCCAACTTTCGAACTTCGATCTTCTTCTTGTTCTTGCTCCGTCATCGTCTTTCATTGCCAAAGATTGAAATGGATTCAGGTTAGTTTTCAATTCTTCCCTTTTTTCTTGTATTTGTCTTTGTTCTCGACTCTCCTGCATGGCTTATTGGCATCCCTGCTTCTTGTGCTTGTTTTTTCTTTGCTATGAAATGAGGCACACATAATTAATAAAGTTTCAAAATTTCTCGAAACTTTTTTTCCAAGACATGGTACTATAAAAGTTACCTCACTTGCTTTCAAATAAATATTCAAATATATTAATAAGTATTGAAATAGTAAAAAATTCAATTCTTCAAATCATAATCATTTGCTAGATGCAAACATTAACTGAGGTTGAAATTCATTCCTATGATTTTCAAAGTAGAAAAATTTTAGATAAATTTTCTTTCTCATGAGTTAAATGTCATTCCCAAATATAATATGCACATAAATAAGAAAAGCTGTTTCCATTTTTTTTTCAAAAAAAAATTTGCCAAAATAAAACTTTATGGCTCCATGTAGAAAAGTAATTTCTTGAAAGTCAATTTGCATACAACCTTGATCATATAACATATCCTTCTCCGTTGCTTTCCAAAGTGAAAGTCAATTTACATGGCTTCCTTACTTTTTGTGCTGGTTTCTTCTTTGTTATTTGTCTTAAATGAGAGAATTGATTATTTTTATGTATTTCATTAAATAATTCATATTTGCGGAATTATTATTATATGGATTAAACATGTAATTACAAGTTTAGTTAACTTAGTGATTAATTAGTTTAGTTTAGTTATATTAATTAGTCATCTTAATTAATGAATTTGTTATTAATTAATTTAGTTTAGTTAGTGATTAATTAGTTTGGTTATCTTATCTTACTCTTTGAAATTGGTATTTGAATTATTATTGGGTGTTATAAGTGTCTGTCGTGCTGTATAAATTGTAATTTGAACTTTCGTGTTTTCTAATGTAGAAATAGATATTCAACTTGGAATTTCAAAGGAACTAAGAGTGGAAGTATGGTCTGCGGTACTTCCTCCACATCCAAATAAAGGTAATAGGAGAACTTCGGAGGTGTGGGACCGTTTCAAAATAGTAGGAGACCCAAAGTCTGGTGATGCAAGGTGCGAATGTAATTATTGTGGGCAATCATAAGCTTGTGGTGCTAAAACAAATGGTACGAGTTCTTTGAGAAATCATTTGTTCAATTCTTATAAGAAGTGTTCTGGTAGGTTGGAACAAAAGAAAACATAAGACCTTGTGTTTTCAAAGAGTAGGTGATTGGCATGGAGCCAATTTAGTTTCTATTTGATTTAACAAACAAGCTTGTAGGGCTGCTTACGGAACATAATAGTTATTGATGAACTACCTTTTAGTCACATGGAAGGAGAAGGGTTTAGACTATTTTGTGGTGTAGCATGCCCTAAGTTTGATCCACCATCTTGAAGGACTATTGTTCGAGATGTTAATCAACTTTTTATGGATGAAAAGTTGGCACTTCGAAAGTACCTTACTACCCACCATCAAAGAGTTTCAGTCACTACTGATACATGGACGTCCATTCAGAATGCAAATTATATGTCACTTACGGCCCATTACATTGATTCTGATTGGAATCGCCAAAAAAAAAATTTGAACTTTTGTGCAATTAAAGATCACAAGGGTAAAAGTATTGGAAAGTTAATAGAAGATTGCTTGCTTGAGTGGGGAATTAGTAAGGTTTTTATGGTGACTATGGATAATGCTTTTGCAAATAAGAATGCAATTGGATATCATAGGTAGAAAATGAACAGTTGGGATGATGGGCAATCAATTTTGCGTGGTAACCATTTGCATATGAGGTGTTGTGCACATATTGTGAATTTGATTGTTGGTGAGGGTTCAAAAAGAGACGAATGAGTCCATATTGAGTATACGTAATGCAGTGTTGTATGTGAAAGCTTCACCGGCTCGTTAGAAAAAGTTTACGGAGTGTGTCGCTAAGGAGTTGATAGAATCAAAATAAAATGTATTTTTTAGATATACCCACAAGGTGGAATTCTATTTATTTGATGTTGGAGGCTACATTAAAGTATGGAAAGCTTTTGAGTAGATTAAAGAGGATGATGGACATTTTCTAAGCTACTTGCCGGAAGACGATGGTAAAAGGAAGGTTGGACCTCCAACTTCAATTCATTGGGTAAATGTGTTTGTATTTGTAAAGTTTCTTAAGACCTTTTACAACATGGCTTTAAAGTTTAATTGTTCATTGCAAGTGAGTTTCACTTTTATTTTTAAGAAATTTGTTCATTTTATTCTGCACTAGAAGAATGGAAAATTGTAGTGACCGGAAAATTCTTCTTAAATAAAATATACTTAATTAAATAAAATTTAGAACGTGTCACTACGACCTTACTTATAAAATTTAAATAGTGTACGCTCGTCTAGTCGAAATTCATATTATTTATTGTTATATTTAATTATTTATAAAAATTTATTTATTTTCAAAATATACTTTTGAGGACCAAACCTTGAAATTTATTTATTTTAGTCCCCAAAGATTTTTAGTTGCTAAAGGCCAAATTTAAAGTCTAAATACAGTCCAATCCAACTTGAAACCCATCTAGAGGCCCATTTGCAAATGCTATTCTAACTTTTACCTTTAAACACTCTTTTGAGTATGCTTAAACCCTAGCCTCATTCTCCTCCATTGTCATCCTCAAGGTCATTCTATCCATTCTTATTCAACACATCAACTATCTTCAAGAGGTAAGATTTCTTGATATTTGATTCATATCTCCATTTGTTTTTATTTATTTTTGTTGTTTTAAATTTTTAGACATCTATTTGTATTTTTTTCATTTATTTTATACACACAATATATATATAGACGCATATATACTTACACGATCGCACGAGCTCGGCCAAGAACACAACCACGCCCAAAACTCAACTTCAAATAACAAAAATCACACCTACACCCTCCTCTACGTCCCTAGAACATCGTGGTATAGTTTAATTTCAAAAATTTTCAAAGAATCGATCCAATTTTGAAAATACCCAAATTTCTTCATCAATTTTCAACCAACGATTTCTCCCTCTATACTCCATATCATTCCAATCAAACACCACCACTAGATTCACCACACCTCACTCCATGTTCACCGCCATTTTCGCCGGCCGAAAACCACCGGAAAATCGAGAGAGAGAGAGAGACCGAGTGAGTAGCGTGCGGGTCGAGAGAGCGAGATGTCGGGTGAAAGAGAGAGATAGATCCGAGTTCCAAAGCCAACCCATTTAGCTTTTCGGATTTTGCACTTCAGTCCCTAAAGTTTCTAAGTTAGTTTAAGTTGGTCCCTATAGTTTATTTAATTTTCAAATCCTCAACTTTTAATTGATACAATTTAATCCCTAAATATTATTTACGGCTCTAATCCCCTATTTTATTTATTTTATTTAAATGAGCCCTCAAATTTTATTTAATTTCAAGTCCCCAACTTTCAATTGTTGCAATTTGACCCCTAAACTTTTATTTCACTTTTAATCCTTCAATTTCTTTTTCATATTTACTTTAACCCCCAAAATTTAATTGCATACTAGTCCCCGAAGTTTTAAAAACCTTATAATTGAGTCCAAAATATTTCTACTTCAATTTTATTGCATATTAGGTCCTCAAACTATTAAATTCTTTCAAATTGACCCCCAAAGTTTTATATTCTTTCTATTTTGGTCCACAAACATCTATATTACTTATAGATACTTATATTTTAAGAATATTAACATAAATTAAACTCGTTATTGACTAGACGAGGCATACCAACAGCTAGAGGACTGATTTTCACCGCTTAGTAGGCTCAAAACTCGAGAGATACTTCAGGTAGGCTCAAAAGACTCATTTTTACTTATCACGCATTTATTGTTAATTATCTGTACTATATGAGTGTGCAAATGTATGTAATTGATGTGATTGCTTGCCTTCGGGCCTAGACTTGCCTTCGGGCCCAGAGTTACCTTCGGGTAAAAGAATTGCCTTCGGGCCCAGAGTTACCTTCGAGTAAGAGAATTGCCTTCGGGCCCAGAGTTGCCTTCGGGCAAATTACTTGCCTTCGGACCTAGAGCTGCCTTCGGGCCCAGAGTTACCTTCGGGTATTATATTACAGTGTTTACATGACTATTTGCCTTATATACTTGTATAGATGATTAACTTGCGCAGAGCCTACTGAGTATTGTTTAAATACTCACGCCTTTCATTCTTTTACAGATTGAGGAGTTCGGGGGCGTGACGAGGCATGGGAGTTCTATTTAGGCCTATTAAATAATTGACTTTACTTCCGTTGTTGTTTTGATAACCCGATGTATGGGATTATGTCGTTTTCAAACCTTTGAACTATTTAGTAACTCGTTTTGGATGTTTTGGATGTTTGGTGTTCAATAATTTTTTTTTAAAAACTTTAGGTGGTTGTTATATCAAAAGAATTTCCGCTTTTAATTATTTATTTTATTTCCGCATTTAATATTAGAAGAAAAAAAATGGTTAGTTTCAAAGAAAGATCTAGCGTTCCGAGTTCTTCGAACTCGGGGCGTTACAAAAATGGATGGAGATTATACACTATCTCATATGGCTATTAGGATGAAGTCAAAAGATAATGATCATTGGGAAGACACAGAAAAAGTGAACCAATTCTTGCTTGTTGCTATCTTCAGTGGCGGAGCTAGGAATTTTGTTTTGCGTGGGCAAAAACATTATTGCTATTAACTATTATCTGCACCATGAAAAATAAAATTTGGTCATATGTGAGAATAACACTTAACTTAGTAATAAATATGTTGATACATCAAGTTATAGTACAAAATGATTACGAGGAGTATATATTTTCATTACATAAAGCTCAAAAAGACAAAACAAGTTCTCTCAATCTAAGTTCGAGTGTATGGAGATGGCCTAGGCATCTTAAGTTGGTCTCTTCTTGTCCTCATCTCTTCAAACTCGTCAATGAGAGAATCCATCGAGAAAGTCTCGACAATCTCTTTCTCAATATGCACAATCATATTAAAAGACAAAAAGTCATCTCCCATTGTACTCCGTAAATTCTTCTTGATGAGATTCATAGCTGAAAATGCACGCTCAGTCGTAGCTGTGGAAACTGGAAGGATTAAATTGAGATGAATCAATCTATCAACGAGATTGTAACTCATTGATTTACCTTTTTACGCTAATATTTGGCACATCTGAGGAAGCGTAGACAAATTCTAAAATTGGAAGTTACTGTGGATTTCAGTTTTGTAGAGCTTCAATTGATCTTCCAAACACAACTTCTCCAAATCCATAAAGTCATTTGGATAGAATTTTTGTGCTAGCTGACAAATTTTTTGAACATGAAATGCTTTGTAGTCTTCTCTAGGATCCAATGATGAGCTAATAATAAACAATTCCATGACATCTTCCTTAAATCTATTACTTATCTCTTCAATTTGGAAATCTACAACTACAAGAAGCATGTCAATCCTATAATGATGTAACAAAGTGATCGGATCCTTTTCTTTTCTATTTCTTCTCAACCTTTTTTTATACAAACAATTCATATCATGAATTTTTATGTTTTTTGCAATACAAAATGACTTCACCTTGTTTAGTAGACCATCCAATCCATCTTCTCGATAGTGTTGAAGTTGAACTTTTTACTGTTACCAAGTCCATTGCATTCAATATATCTTGAGATTTAAATTGTAAGGCCTAGCAAAGGATATCTGTGTATCCTATGATGTCTCACATCAAATGCAAAATAAACACAAACTCAAAGATGTCATAATATCGTAAGCACCATCAGCTTCATTTCTGCTAGTTATAGTGCTTCCATCATTGATAATATCGTCTAAAACAGAACAAGTATCATCAAACATAGCAATCAGATTAGAAACTAAACTAAAGTGTGAGCTCCATTGTGTACTTCCGGCACGTTTAAGTGTTCTAATATGATTTTTTCCTCTACCAATTTCAATCTCATAATTCTCAATCATTTATGCAATTCTAGCTACTTTCGGGCTTCGGAGTTTATCAATTCTTTTGGTCGAATAGGTAAACAAATTGACTATAAGAGATAAGTAATCAAAAAATTATGATACTGAAATGACTTGCCTTGCGGTTGTGACAAGTGCTAAATGGAGTCAATGAGCAAAATAATGCACATAATATGCATAAGGACATTCCTCAAGAAAAAGAGCTGCCATCCATTAAATTCTCCCTGCATATTACTAGCTCCATCATATCGTTGACCATGCAAATTTTGTATGTTAAGGTCGTGTTGAGATAGAACTCTATGTATCTCTTTCTTCAAAGTTAACGCTTTATTGTCAAGAACATGAACAACATAAAAAACCCTCTCTGGAATAAAACCTTCCCTGTCAACAAACCTTAGTACAATTGCCATTTGCTCTCTTTTTTATGTGTCTTGAAATTCATCCACTAGTATGCAAAATTTTCCATCATCAATCTCATTCACAACAAGTTGCTACACCTTAGATGCTATAAGAGACAAAATTTGTTTTTGAATATCTGGAGAAGTATAAGTTGCATTTTTTGGAGCATTTTTCAACCTAACTATATCTACATCCTTGTTGAATGCAGCTATATGTTTAATAATCTCTATGAAATTTCCCCTATTCAATGATTCTGGACTTTCATCATGGCCTCTCAATGCTATGCCGTGATATGCACATAATCTTGCAGAAAATATAGACACTGAAACTTTCAAGTGATTACTTTTAACTTTTTTGGAGCTTTGCTTCTCAACAACCTTGTTAATATGTTGCAACAAATTCATCAAGTCATGATAGCATTTTACAGCCCTCTTGTGCAATGAGTTTGGATCAGTTCCCATGTGATTTTGAAAGGCACAATTTTTTCCATCATTGACTTTTTTCCAACTTCTAAAACCCTCAACAGTGAATGCATTTTGTCCAACTTTGGCTGATGGTGGACTAAAAAGATAGCAAGGTAAACAAAAAGCACCATTTTTTGCTAGAGAAAACTCTAACCAATCTGGAAATAATTTGTACCAAGAATGGAAGAATCATCGACCATTCTTATCCAGATAAAATGATGATTTATGAGGTGTTGGTCGATACGGCCCCAACTTCAAATAAGTGCGCCTAGCTGCATCTTTTTTTTGTAGAGGAAAATCTAAGATTGATAAACGTAATGTTGGATCACGTTCCAATGAATCAAAGTTGAATTCATGTTCTTCAGTTTCGATTCTCAAAATTTTATTTGGACAATGTTCAGGAGAAGAAGCAATAACAGATGGACTTTCACTTGTTTTGCGATTATCTTCTAAAGTATGGGACTCGTGAAGAACCATAGAACTTTTAGAACCGTAGAACTTTTAACCACTTGAGGCTCATCACTTGGTTCAGTTGGTTCTTTTCTTAAAAAATGACTCAATCCTTTTATTTCTCATATTTTATGCAAGTCTTTACTTAGCCACTAGATGCCTAAAAGTGAATGATTCAAACCATCAACATTCAACCATCAATTGTGATAATCAGCATAATTGACTAATTGTAATTATTTAACAAATTTCATCCTAAAACCTTAAACAGTCAAATACCCAAAAATATAGACCATAATCCTCAATCACAAACACGCAAACAACTTTCTTCAAAAGTAGCACTCGCTAGCATAATAAAACAAAAATGTTCATTGAATTTTGTTACATTAGTCGGACTATTACTAGGCATTTAACAACAGAAGAAATTTAAAAATAAAAATAGCTCTTACGTGTTGGTCAACTAACAAAACACCATTAGATCTTTCTTCAACTACTAAACTCTAAAGTTCTATCTCAAATGATAGTCCTAGGCGGCAAATTATATTGTCAAATTCAAATATTCAACAGGAATATTAGGGCAAGTGCCCAAGTGCCAAGTGGTAGACATTGAAAAAAAATAAAACATATCACAGAAATATTAGTAATAAAATAATAAATTGAATTTATGAACAAAAGAAACTTTAAAGCTCAAACTTCCTTAGGAATTGGTTGATTCATCATTCATGATTGGTTCCCACTAGCCAGACAGGCAGACAATCGGCAGGCAACAATAAGCCCCAAATCCAAAAGGCAAAAGCTAAATTCCAACTTGAAATTGAATAAACAAGAATTCAATGGCATAGAATGGTCCCCACTCACAAGAAGAAGTACAGAATTAAAGAAAAAGAGAGAAAAGATATCAAAATTGTAGAGATGCACTCACGCAAGCCCACAAGCAAGTCGAGGAAACGCATTTACTGAATACTGATATACCATTTACCTTTACCATATATGATGAGTTAGGGGCTGTAGTTGTTGACTTATTTCTTCTAGTGCATTTTTAATGTAAAGAATTGAATGTCATACACAATTCTTTTGGGCCATTAATTAATTTATCTCAAGCCATTTTTAATAGTTTCTTAAGCCCATGACCCATTAACTTAATTGCTTCTTGAAGCCAGTATCAGTAGCTCATTAATCAATTGATCTTCATTCTCTTTAGTAGATTACTTGGCTATTTCTTCATCATCGATCATCCCTATCTTTATTCGGTATTTGGTTCATCGGTTGATTCTTCAATCTTCGTCGTCATCATCATCATCATCATCATCATCATCATCATCATCATCTTCATTCAGCCAAGTGTCTGCAAATTCCTCTAAATAAAAAAAAAAGGCACATATATTTTGCGAGGGTGGCTATTGAAGCTGCACATGAAGTTGGGGGGCAATCGCCATCCCCAGCCCCCATAGCTCCGCCTCTGGCTATCTTTCTTGGCCCAAGATATAAATTGGATTATATTGAGTATTGTTTTGGTGTGATGTATAGTGACAATTTGCGTGTTTGTTCCTTGGTTTGTGGAGTGAAGAACCTCATCATGGAAATGTATGATTGGTATGTGAAGTCGGAAAATCAAGTAGAAATTAGTCAATCATGGAATGATGTTGAATCGTCTACAAGTGAGCTAATGAGTGGGTCATGTCAATCAAGAAGTGGGTCATTTCAATCTGGAAAATCAAGTTCCTTCTCTACCCAAATTTCTCTTGTAGCTAATTTTCGGATGAAACAAATTGAAAAGAATTCGCTCGAGACTAAAAATGATGTAGAGCACTATTTGTTGGACTTTTGTGAGCAAGAAGACGACCCAGATTTTGATATTCTAAATTCGTAGAGGGTACATGGAATCAAGTACAGTACCTTGTCAAAAATGACAAAAGATGTGTTTGTAATTCAAGTATCTATGGTGGCTTCTGAAAGTACTTTTAGCACAAGTGGAAGAGTCCTCACTCCATTTCATAGTTCTTTAACGTCGAGGATGGTAGAAGTGTTAGTTTGCACACAAAGTTGGCTACGATCTACTCCAGGAGAGGAAAAGTCATACTTGGAGGATGTGGAGTATTATGACAATTTGGATGGAGGTACATCAAAATTCAAATATTGAAATAAGTAAATTAGTTAGATGTAGTTACTTAATTTGGTTATTTGTAACTAATGTAATACATACATATATATATATATATATATATATATATATCTCTTTAATATTTTGTGTTTTGTAGAGCTTTCAAAGTCAAGTACATCAAAGGAAGATTTGTCAAACAAGGAGAAATGATTGGTATGTTATCAAGTTTTTCATCATTAAGTGAGTTTTCTTTATATACAATAAAAGCCATTACTTCATTGTGTATAGTTTTATACTTTTATTGACTTAGATGTCAATGGGCTAAACTATTCAAATATGATATTACTTATTCTCTTTTAAATCTTTGATTGTTGACTTGTCATCAATTATAGGAGGAATATGGATTAAGATATTTTTGTTAGACCTTGATCATTGATATGATGCCGAAGGTAAAAGTTTCGTTTCCCTAAAGGTAGGTGCAATCCTCCAAGTGTTTTTTTAGTATTTTGATTTAGCTTCTCTTGTAGTTGTTATTTGTGTGTAAATATTGTAATAAATGGTGTTTCTTTTCTTTCTTTTTTTTCCAGGTACAAGTGATTTTGATCATCAATTTTTTTTTTGGTATCAATCAATTCAAGATTCCAATTTTTCGGCAAATGAAAATTAGACATGGCTATGGGCCTATGGTTATTTCAAATTTTATTTAGCTTTATGGGATTATAACATGATTTATATGTTTATGTTTGCTAACTTGTGTTATTGTACATTGGTTTACGTTTTAGGATTTCGAAATATTTTGTAATTGCATCACATTTTGTGGGTTAAATTATTGCAAATATACCTTCGTTTGAAAGTTAGGTCGTTAATTATTTGTATTACTAGGTGAAAATATTACTTAGAGAGAATATTGAAATTGGACTGATAGCAACACTTCAAATGTTTAAAGAGTTAATAGATATTGCTTTTTTTTTTTTTTTTTAATATAGGATAGTGCATTGTTAGTTTGTTACATAATCACAACAGATTTGGAATTTTGGAGCTTTAAAAAAAGCAGACCCAAACCAGGTTGGTTTGGGTCGGTTCAATTTGATCGACCAGGTGGTCAGTCACTGCATTGTTAGTTTGTTACATAATCAAAACACATTTGGGATTTTGGAGCATTAAAAAAAAAAGGAGACCCAGACCAAGGTGGTTTGTGTGGGTTCGATTTGATCGACCAAGTGGTCGGTTTTTGGTTGGATCCAAAACTAACCCAACCGTACCGACGCCCATTCCTACTTACGTTTGCTTATGTTTTGCAATTTAAAAATTTCTACATACAATTTTTACGATCTCGATTCTTATTGTTATAATTTCTATACTACATTTTTATTTTATACTACTAAAATGTCAGGCTTTAGTGAAGCTGCATCAAACCAATTCTTTGGTTTTGGTGATTTTTCAACTCAAGAAAGTGGACATGAGTTAGACATGGCAAATGAAAGTTAGACATGGCTATGAGCCTATGGTTATTTCAAATTTTATTTAGCTTTATGGCATTGTAACATGATTTATATATTTATGTTTGCTAACTTGTGTTATTGAATATTGGTTTATGCTTTAGGACTTCGAAATATTTTGTAATTGCATCACATTTTATGGGTTAAATGGTGGCAAATCTACTTTCGTTTAAGAGTTGGGTTGTTAATTATTTGTATTATTAGGTGAAAATATTACTTAGAGAGAATATTGAAATTGGATTGATAGCAACACTTCAAATGTTTAAAGAGTTGGTGGACATGGCTTCTTTTTTTTTTTTTTAATACAGGACACCGCATTGTTAGTTTGTTACATAATGGGTGAATGGGAGTAACTTTTAATGATTTTTAATGGATTTTAATGTAAAAGAAGAGAGAGAATGAGTGGAGGTGAGTGGTTGAGATTTATGGATGTGATGAGATATGTGGATGTGATTGATTTAAAAGAGAGAAAAAGTGGAAAAAAAGTGATAAAATTTGATAAAATTTGATAAAAAGAGGATCCAATCACCCTTATAATCAGAATACATTTGGGATTTTGGAGCACTAAGAAAAAACCAGACCCAAACCAAGGTGGTTTGGGTTAGTTCGATTTGATCGACTAGGTGGTCGGTTTTGATTTGTGCACCATGCAAACAAACCGCCGGTGGTCGGTTTTGGGTTGGGTCGATTGGTTTTGGGTTGGGTTGAAAATCGACCCAACCTAACCGACGCCCATTCCTACTTACGTTTGCCTACATTTTGCAATTTATAAATTTCTACATACAATTTTTGCAATTTCAATTCTTATTATTATACTTTCTATACCACATTTTTATTTTATACTACTAAAATTTTGAGCTTTATAGGGTGATAATGGTTGATTTTTAATGGTTTTTAAAGGTTTTTAATGTAAAGGAGGAGAGAGAATGAGTGGAGTTGAATGGTGGAGATTTGTGGATGTGATGTGATATATGGATATGCTTGATTTTGGGTAAAGAAATAATGGACAAAAAGTGGTAAAAAATGGTAAATATTTTTTAAAGGGTTGCCTAACACCCTTTTAATGAAGCTGTATCAAACCAATTCTTTGGTTTTAGTGATTTTTCAATACAAGAAAGTGGACATTAGTTAGGAAATCTACAAAATGAAAAAGGTTCGGGGACCAGAACCTGAAGGTGTAGGAGGAGAGAAGAAGAATACGATAATTTTTAGTTCCAAAATTTTCAATACCCATTTCAAAAAAGTACCAATAGTCAATAAGCAATATCAAGTGTTATGCAATTATTGCAACAAGAAGCTCAAATTCAAATCCGGATGGGGATATGACACTTTCAACAAACATTTGAAACATCGGCATAGTAACATCCTAGTCGGAATCCAGCCAACACAAGCTCAAATTACAGGGTATGGAAATTTTTATAGTATTTCTCAGTTATTTAAGTACTTGGACGAAAGAAATAAAACGGAATTAGCGAAAATGATTAGTATGGAACACTTAATTTTTAGTTTTGGTGAAAGAGCTATTTTAATAATTATTGCTAAAGAGTTTTAAATCCTAATGCAAAATGTGTGCCTAGAAATACTTTGAAACGTACACTTGCGAAAATATTTACAGACCAAAAAAAAAACTGGTACAAATTTTTTCAAAATTAAATAGTTCAATTTCTAGTTGTAGTGACATTTTGAGTGATCATTGGAAAATACATTCCTGCATGGACATAACATGTCAATGGATTGATAACAAGCAGTGTATACAAAAAAGAATTATTCCATTTAGAGTTTTTTATGATCGATATACCATCGATAATATTTTTAGAATGATTAAAAATATTTTGGATGAATATGGTATAGTTAGGAAATTTTTTTGTATTTCTTTTGATAATGCATCGGCAAATACCACTTTAATTAGTGACTTACAAAGTATTTGCATGTCGGGGATATGTGAACGAAATCCCGCATCGGCAAAATATAGGTTAAATGATGGATTTATAAGAGATTGAGTTACTCTGCGCAATAGGTTAACCTTTTGGGATGGAACCTCAATCCTTAACAATGGTATCAAGGTTAGGGCCCATATTTAGCGATGTGTACACGTAAGCTAATTCCATTACGAAGTTGGTGGGCTCTAAGGTGGATCATGAGGCCAAGAAAAAAATCCATGGTTGGTTCCTAAGGCGATGGTCGTGTCCATGTAAGGTGGTGGTCGAGACGCAGTGGACGTGTTGGGCCTTGATAGAGCATATGGATTGGCTCTTAAGGTGGTTGTGCCACATAAGGCGATGACCTGACCGCAGTGGAAGAGTCGGGCCTTGAGGAGAAAGTTAGATATGTGGGCTATTGATTAAAGGGGAGCAAGTTAATATGGTACTTCGTTCGAGAGGGGGTTGTCCGGGATAAACGAATGAAATCCTGCACTAGCTAAATATGGGTTAAGTGATGGGTAAGGGATTGAGTTACTCCACTCAATGGGTTAACCTTTTAGAATGGAACCTCAATCCCTAGCATTGCCAACCTAATATCGGTGGTAAATTTTTTCATGTTCGATGTGTATGCCATGTTTTAAACTTGCGTGTACAAGATGTGTTGAAATGCTTAAATATTGCACTTAGTCCTATTAAAAAGGCAATTTCTTATTTATGGTCACATCCCACAATAATGAAAAGTTGGCATAAGTTTTGTACAAAAAATGGTAGGAGGCCAAAAAGACTTTCTAAAGATATTCCGATTTATTGGAATTTCACTTATAAGTTACTAAACGGCTCCTTTGCATATAAAGATTTGTTATGTACTTTTATTTCACAAAAATGTCCATCAAGTTACTTCATATCCACATAATTGGGATGTTTTCACCAACCTTTTGGAATTTTTAAAAGTTTTTTATGATGCGATACATGTTTTAGGCTGTGTTTATTATCCTACAACACATTTATTTTTAATAAAATGTATTAATGTGGGCGGTGCATTTCAAGAATATCAAGATGATATGGTTTTAGGAGAAATAATAACATTGATGAAAAGTAAATGGTTAAATTATTTTACGAAAATTCCTTTAATTAATTTCGTTGCTTGCGTTTTTGATCTTATGGCTAAAATAGAAGGTTTAAATGTTTATTTAACGGATTATTATGAATGTTCGGGTCTTGAAGAATTTGATGTTAAAATGAAAATATGCAAAATTGGAAAATTAGTTATAGAATTACTTGTAGAATATTTAAATCTTTATGGATTATCTTCTTCATCTTCTACCTCTTCTACTTCTAGTAAAGTTTAGGAAGATTCAACGAAACTTGGTCATGGTGATAGATTACTGAGGCAATGACATCAAAACCCTTGAGATTCATCTAGTCCATCTTCCGAACTTGACATTTATGTAACCACTATTTTTGAGTTTGGTGATAGCAGAGCGAGTAAAGTTTTGTCGGCCTTGAATCGTAGAAAACGTTGCAAAAGTACTTATCCTATACTATCGTTAATTACACAAGATATACTTGCAAGCTCGGTGTCAACCGTTTCTGTGGAACAACCTTTTAGTATGGGAGGACTTATTTTGGATCCAAAACAATCTACCCTTCACCCAGATTTATTAGAAGCGCAAACATGTATCGGCGATTGGTGCAAAATAGATGAAAGAGTCCAACAATGTCGAACGAATTCGATGGCCGACGGTTATGCCCTAACTAAAGAAGGAAATAGAACCACAACTAAAGGCCCAGGAAGTGACTAAATTAAATAGGTAAGAGAACTACGTTAGTTTTGATTCCTCGCCAGAGGATACGTAGGTAGCTTAATTTTTTTTTAAAAAAAAACTAAGTTTAAGCCTTATTTTATTTTTAAAAAAATTTATTAATTTTGTTTGGGGTTTGGGGTTAGGGTGTCAATTTATATAAAAAAAACCTTTGAACCAGTAGTTAAAAATAGGCACGAAAGACTACCAGCCGGTTCAATCCGGGCACGAACCATGAACTGGTCGTTCACGAACCGTGGTCGGGTCTAACTAGCACTGGTCCTAGGCAACCTAAAGAACACCCTCTACAAGAGTCAAATCTAATCACTCATACAAATTAAAGTTGATGATGGGAAACCCTAGAAGAAAGGATGGGACTACATATGAGAGTTTTGAATAATTTGACCTACACTAGTTATCTTTCTTAGATAGAGCCCAAGAAGGTGGATGAATCCCTTAGGGATGAATTGTGGTGAATGATATGCATGAGGAACTACATCAGTGTGTGAGGAATGGAAAGTGGTATTTAGTTCCTAGGCTTGAGGATGCTAATGTTACAGGTACTAAATGGATCTTTAAGAATAAGCTGATGACCAAGGTACCATTGTGAGGAATAAGGCTAGGCTTGTAACACTAGGGTACACTCAGGTTGAGTAGATTGACTTTGATGAGACCTTTGCCTTTATTGCTAGACTTGAATCTATTCGAATTCATTTGGCTGTTGCCTACTCGATAAGGTTGGAATTGTACCAAATGGATGTCAAGAGTGCATTTCTTAATAGCATCTTGCAAGAAAAGGCCTATGTAGAGCAACCCAAATGGTTTGTCGATCCTCAATACCCCTATCATGTCTATAAGATTAAGGAGGCCCTGCACAAGCTCAAACAAGCTCCTAAATCATGGTATAATAGGCTTACTGCATATCTTTTAGAAAATGTTTCTCTAGAAGGGGTGCCAATAGAACTCTGTTCGTTAGGAGGATGAGAGAAACTATCACTATTTCTCAAATCTGTGTTGATGACATGGTGTTTGGATTACCGGTTAAGTCTTTCGTACATGAATTCGCAGAGCACATGCAGTAAGAATTTGAGATGAGCATGGTTAGTAACCTTGGCTCGGTTCTTAGCTTCCAACTGAAGTAGACAACTGATGGGATATTTATCTCCCAATCTAAGTATGCAAAAAATCTAGGCAAATGTTTTGGGTTTGGCAATAAGAAACACACTAGGACTCCTATAAGTACAGTACTAAGATGGGTTTTCATTTTACTGGTAAAAATGTTGATCAAATGCTATACCGGAACATGATAGGTAGTTTGTTCCACCTAACTATAAGTCGACCTGACATTGCTTTTAGTAAATGAGTGTTTGCTGGGTTTCAAGCCGACACTTGTGAATCCTACTTAGCTGTTGTTTGACATATCATTCGTTATCACAATGGTACTATTGATCATGGTATACACTATTCTAGAGGGTCCGGCTTTGATTTTGTCGGGTACTCTGATGCAGATTAGGAAGGAAATGGAATGATAAAAAAAGTACTTCTGGAGGTTGTTTCTATGTTAGTACTAGACTTGTGGCTTGGATGAGCGATAAATAAAACTCCATCACGTTGTCCATGGTAGAAGCTGAGTACATTGCAACTGGTAGCTAGTGCACTCAGTTGCTATAGATGAAGCACATGTTGTATTATTAAGGCATTAAACAAGGGGCTATTATAGTTTACCATGATAATACCAATGCCATTAACATTTCTAAAAATCCAGTTCAACACTCTTGAACCACACATATTGATATTCTATATCATTTTATTGTAGATTTAGTTGAGACTAAGGTGATTGTGCTTGAGCACATTCCCGCCAAAAATTAGCTGGCAGGCCTGTATACCAAACCTTAAATGCTTAGGTTTGAGTTTCTAAGGAATGCCATTCAGCCATTGGCGTTTATGTCCCAACCTAGATTGCAGGTACCTGCATGTATGCACATTCACTGTCATATTCATATCCAGGCATCGTTGTTTTATTTTATATTGCGTGTTAGTTATTTTTCTTTTTTGTGTTGTTTCTAATTTTTGTATTATAACCTTTATGAGTTTCTATCGATTTCTTTTTTCACTCTTTTGTGTACTTACGTTAAAATCCAAAAAATAAAAAATAAAAAAATTAGTCCTTGTCATTGTCTTTAGTTGATGTCATTAGGCACATTTTTTAGATTATCATGTTGACCCAGATGCATTGTGATATAAGATTGTGTGATTAAATAGCTTGTTCTGTATTTCCCATCGACCTAGGTAAGATTATAAGCTACTTTACGTAACTATTGCATTACACACATTGATATCTTGTAAGTGTAACTAAATTGCATGTGTGAGATTTTAGGATTATATTAATTACGCATATGAGGCAATCTTCTCTTAAGTATAAGCAATAAAATGGATAATGTTGATTGTGCTACTCTTATAATAATATTCACGTATTTCTCTTTGCAGCCTATGAGTCTTTGGTACATAAGGTTATAAGGGTCTCTTTAAAACATAGTACCCTAGGACAGACTGGTTTGGGAGTTGTTAGCCTAAAGCACGCTATGGGGCATCTAGAAAGCTTAAGGTAGAGAAATCTACACAATTCAATCTTAAATGAATATGATGTGCTAAATTTATATTGCCTCACCTTGTAGCCTATTTGACACGGATGATTAAGTTTTGAGGAGTATTTTAATGCACCGTACCCTAAGGCCAACTGGTCTGGGAGCTACCAACCTAAAGCTCACTACCTATAGAAAGCTTAAGAGGGAGAGGCCCAATGAAATTAATTGAGATTGAGTTGATTTGATTAAAATCTTTTCTCATTCACTCAATGATTTTAGCATGTCTCTTCTCACAAACTTAAGGCTAAGACGTGGTCAAAAGAACATTGGTGACACATACGCACACTTAGGTAGCTCATAATTTGATTTAGGTTGTGTGGGCATACAACCAAGTCATTTAGTGCTCCAATCTTAAGGGTAATTTACTTAGGCGTATTTCACATACTTAATGTGCTAAATTGTAAAGCTTTCGAGTCGTTTTGTGTGTTTGCACTTAGTTTTTGGATTTTTCCCTTTGTTTATGCTTATTTTGATTTTTTTTAAAAGGCAAAAATTAGGTTCAAACCAAAAAGGGGAACGGACGAGGCCCAATTTCACAAGCCAAGCAAATGCTCAAGCTTATTTTTCCCTAGCCATGCTCAAAGTGCTCAAATCTGCATCTCTCATTGCTCTTTTTTTATGTGAGTATTGTGTGCTTGGTGGCTCTAATCAATACCTACTTCCATTCTTTTGTTCTAAATCAAGGTAATATTTGAAGGTTTTGAAGTTTTTCTTTGCTTTTGGGTTTGGTAGTGCCTCTATGTGATATTCTTGAATTTCTTGCCTCTTTTGTTGATTTCTTGGGATGATTAGTGAGTACAAGCCATGGATAGCATGCCTGTGTGAAAATTTTGAGCGAGTTGCGGTGTTTTGAGGAGGATTTTTATGTATATCATTTGCAGTAGTGGCATTGCCGCAATAGCGCCGCTTGAGCACCTTGCCAGCGGCGACGCTCAAGTGTTGCTCTAGCGATGACTCTTGAGTGCTGCCGACACCACTGCTATTTGCTGCTAAGGCTATTTGCTACTTTTTTCTCCCTTCAATTTTTCTTTTTTCCCCCTTTTTGAGCATGTTAGTTGTTCCCTTGCATCGTTTGATTAGTATTAGTTCATTTCGATGAATTTTGATGTTACTTAGGGTATTGCATGTGTTTTTGCACACTAATAGTGTGGTTGGGAGTTCATTGCATTGAGTGCCTGTTTGCTTGTGTTCCCTATACAGATCCTTCATTCATGCATCTACCCGGGTCAATAGGTCACTTGAAAGCCCATTTCTTAGTTACTAGTTTAGTATCTGATATGTGGTCCCTACCTACAGATGGTTTTTAGTCGTGGGTGTGGCTCTGCAAGTGGTGGTGTATCTCGAGGTTCAGTTTCACGTGCATTTGCTCGGAGGTTTAGGGATATCAAAGCATCCAACAAATTTCATGAGCATTATGAGCAGCGCCCCATTTGATGGAGCTTGAGGTAAATCTGAGCGAAGATCGATTAACAGGCATAGGTTATTTTTGATACTCATCACTTGACATCTCTTGTCACAGTGCTTTCCTATCACAATAAGGAGTTCGTCCAAGAGTGGTAGGCCAAAGTTCAGATATTTCTCACATTGAGTTCAAGGTATTGGTTCGGGTTACATCCTACACCATCTCCCTAGCTTTTATTGTTCAAGTGTTGGACATTCCTCAGATGTACCAATCTATTTACCCTTCTAGACCTTTTACTCGACCATCACGTGATGCACTAACAACAATGCTATTTGGCAGAGTCCTACTTTTTGGATCACTTCTATTCGGTTAGCTCGTCCAATACTGTACTATCCTTTGGAACATAGAGTGTTCGAAACTATGGCTAGTCAGTCATAAATAAGACATGCATTACAAATGGGTCGATTCCTATATGCTTTGGTCTTCGGGGACTCCATCGATATCTATTTTCTCATCTTTCGGATCATGTATGACATTGGTGTCAATCCGTCCAGTCCAACATGCCTTCCCTATGCTTAAATCATTACTCGACTTATGACAGACCTCAGCTTGCTTTCCCCTAATCTTACACTTGTTTAGCCTATTTCCCACACTAGAGAGCATAGTCATGCTAACAGCCGATCTTACTTAACTCACGTGGCTTAAGTTCAAGATCCAGACATGTTGGATGAGGATGAGCAGCCATCATTTTCGCATCTGAACGTTCATTCCTCATCCTTCTACCGTCTTCGTGAGCCTTTGGTCTTGATGTTATGGCCACCATCCTAGATCTTTTGTCTCAAGTGTTCACCTTGCAGGATGGTTTAGAGGCTTTACTTACATCTGTCCAATTTGATGTCATGCCATTGATTTGCCCGTCAATGTTGTTGACTCTCGCATCAGTAGCATTCACTATCATGTGCGTTCTCCAGCATCAAATGCAACCTGATTATGATAATGATGATGATGAGCTTGCTGACAATAGAGACGAGGAAGAGGATGGTGATAATGATGCTGATGCTGTGCGAATGTAGATGATATTGAGGAAAGAGGTCGGTGATGGTGATCCTGAAGATGAAATGAGTGAATAATGTAGTCGTTTTCCCCTTGTCATTACTCATTAGTGACAAAAATGGGGGAATAGTTAGAGTTTCTTTAGTTAGTTTAGTTAGGGGGAGTCTACTAGTAATCTGTGAGTGAGGCGGAGTTTATTTTGGCAAACCTATTACTTGCTTTACTATTGATAAACGATTGTACTACATTATTTGTTGTACTATCTACTATTTCCTTGATGTTTGTCGTTTGAGCTCAGGGATTTGGGTAAAGTTAGTTTCAATGTGAGCTTATGTTGTGTATTACTTCGCGGGATTGCATATTAATTGTTTTTTTGATTCACTATTCCTCTGCGCTTGCTTTGTTGAGTTTTGTTGTATTTCAGGAACAAGTGATACTTCGTGAAGTTTGGTTGTGCGTTGATAGGTAATAGATTAGTTATTTCATGTAGTAGGAATTGTTTTTGTCACATAATGCCAAAGGCGGAGATTGTTATGGTTCTTATGTATATTGGCATTTATGTGTATGGAAAACAATATTTATTGGGTGTAATTTCGCTTTTAATTGTTTGGTCAAAGTTAGGCATCTTGGAGGAAAAAGTTGAAGAACTGAACAATGAGTTGCTGGTTGGTTGCTTGAGCTCAATGGAACGGAGTTACTGGGATAGGCTATCGGCTCGAGCTAACAGTACCTGAGCCAAACTCGCTAGACAGTCGCTAGAGAGGATCAGAGGTCTTGAGCGACTCATCTATGAGTTTGGCCTTTCAGGTTTGTTTTAATGACCAAAAACCTACATTCTTGAGTGAATTGCTGGGCAAAAAACACCCTACAGCATCCATCTTGAGTTTATGAGCCAAAATAGTGATTAAAAACTTTAACCCTTATTGATTTGGCTATTGGAATCATGATATTCATACCCCTCTTGGTTCACCGTGCTTATTGGGACTGAAATCACCAAAAAAAAAAACAAAAAAAAAAAACAAACCCTCCATTATATTACCTTTAAAGTTTGGAGATTGGCCAGGTTACTGGAGTTCTAGTAGGACTAGAGTGTAGAACGCTCTAGGTTGGTCCAAGTGGATGGACGAGAAGCCGGAGTTCCAGTTTGTGTAGGTTACACGAAATCTTGCAGGGTTAGTGAGTCAGAGTCGCTAGGTTAGCTTGGTCTGGCGATCTGTAAGTATTGCCACTCTCTTTCTTTAGTGGATTGTTTATTGACAGTGCTCCCCGTGTTTCTTAACCAAGTGAAGTTCTTGATTGGTTTTTATCTATCATCAAATCTTTGTTATTTGATGCTTTAATTAATTTCTAGATTTCGGTGGGCACTGGATAATAACTATTGGTTCGAAAATTGAAATAGCTCTGTATGGTAACAAAGTAGTATACTAGACGTCGAGTCACCCGTTGTGCATTTTTCAAGTACTTCTTGCATCATGCATTTAAATACTTGCTCCGTCCCACAAAAATAGGCTTATATTCCATTTTGGTCCTTCCCACAAAGATATGCCACTGTCCTTAAATTGAGTACTTAAAATATTAAGTTTCTTCTATAATCCTATTTAATGTGCATTGTTATCAATAAAATAGAATTATTAAAGTGTAATAATTAGTAAGTTAAAGGGTACATTAGGAAAATGCTCTCACATTTTTCTTTTCCAACAATATAAATTGATGTTTTCTTAATCTTTGTGAAAAAGTCAATAAGCCTACCTTTGTGGGATTGGAGGATTACCTCGCACCGTTGTAATTTTTTGAGAGACAAGGCTCATCACCGTTGTAACAACTATTGCAAAATAAAGAAAAAAACTGAAGTGTTAATAACTAATAAGAAAGTCAATAAATTTAATCAATTATATCGTGAATTACTTGTTAGACAACTACGTAGAAAATTGAAGAAAAAATGAGTAAGATAAAATGGTACAATAATTTCTTACATCCTAATAAGTAATGTTATAAAAACCATGTAGGTTGAATAAAAAGTGATAAAGTATATAATTTTTTTTAATATCAAAGATGTTTCACTCGTTCACACCCTCGCTAATATGTTAGGCTAAATACAGTGGAATATAATCACACCAATGGGTAATATCCGGTGTATTAAGAGCATAAGTAGCTAGAACATGTGCTAAACAATTCCCCCTAAGAGGCATATGAAGACACAAGCTATGTTTAACTGCTCGAAAAAGAGATACAATGCTCATAAGTATCAAAGCAACAGCAACACATGAATTCTGATTGGCAAGACCATGAATCGTTTTTCGAGCATCCACTCGAGCCTCTTGAATGTCTAAGTGCTAATGCCTCTGCCATCTCCATAGAGTAAGCAACACTAAAATGAACAGTGAAACAAAAAATCACACAGCCTTCGACATTAGAACGAGACCTCTATTTCCAGTTCATCCGTCTTTAGCCACAACAGCAGTCCAAAGAACAGCACTAGGCGAACATCCACTTCATCCCACCCATTTAGTAGTTGATGACATAATGGTTCGAATGATGACCTCTTTCACTGCCTTATCCAAGAAACCAATGGACTGATATCCATTCAGTAAACCTATAGCCATATCTACAACAGCACACTAGGGACAAAGGATTTGCTAATGGACAGGTCTGTTTCATTCTTGCCAAATTGCCCACAAGATCATGCAAAATAGCTCACCGTCATTCCTAGCAATAGCATCAAATGCAAATCTCAGCCACATTTTCATATCATAACACATCACAGATTTAGGTATTGTCCACATCCCAAAGTGCTTCCATAGGTAGATCCAATCACATTCCCCAAAAACATGAAAATTAGTCTACTCTCAGCCACAATGGGCATAAGACAAAGCTCCATTCATATGGTGATTATGTAAATTTTCTCTTGTAGAAAGAGCCAAATGAAGCAAACGCCGGATGAATGAACGTACATTTGGAGGAATTCAGAGTCGCCACAACTACTTCCATCACATGATATCAATATTTGAACTCCCATCTTGTTGCACCATAAGCTCATTCTTAAGCATATGGTAGCCAATTTCAATTGTAAATCTCCCATTCGAAGTGCAGTGCCAAATTCGAGTATCCCGTTCACCAATTTTCCCAAGGGAATTACAAGTATAGCATCAATGATTGCTAGCTTACATAGTGCAGGTATACGATGTTGCTTTCAAGTAGTAAATGGGTGCGAAGATTGTCGTACCCAAGATGATTGATCTAATACTGTCTAAATTACCAATTCTATTTCAATTGAAAAGTTGAGTAACACAAATAAGAGTGGTGGGTTGCCATTAAAATTCTACTAAAACAAAACACGATTAGCACAAGTTTAAAAGAGTACAATTTTCTTTGAAAATTAATTAGAGGAAGGAGTGTCGAGATTCATGATTTCATTTAGCTCTACTTAATCAATTTTACATTTTCCACTAGCATGAGCTATTCGTGTCAAAGTTAGGTCTGATTTTCCAATTTTTACTACGTATCTCTCTCAAGTGTTAAATTAGTTCCAATTAATTTGCTAATCTACAATATCTCTATGTTGACCGAAACCAATTAATCACATTAACTTTTCTGAAAATACTCAAAGGACCACCTCGAAATAAGAATATCTCTATATCCTAAATTATGAAACCTTGGGTGTGTGTAAATAGTCCCCAAATTGGACAATATTTCTCAATATTAACACAGTTCTCAAACAATCATTTGGTAGCTAAGAAAATGAAGGATAATATTTCCCATTACAAACACACAAGAGATGAGTAACACAAAATTAGTAGACAAACATTAAAATTAATTAAGCTAAGTTAAGTTACATCAAGCATCCCAAAATAAAAATATTTAGCCTATAATGCAAAAGAAATAAAAGTTAGGGTTTTAGAAAATCTTTACCAAGTAAAGTAAGAAGAATATTACAAAACCAAATGAAATTGAACTCCCTTTAGTTGAAGTATTGAGGTGTTCTTGAATAATCCCCAAGGTCCTTCCACTTTCCGTTGATTTTTCCCCTTTTTTCCTTTCTACTTCTAAGCAAAAAGAGAGCCTTCAACCAAGTAAGAATGAAGATAAGAAGATATCCCTAATTTGGCTAACTAGTGAGTTTATATAGTAAAAGGATTAAATATATAAAAAAATCCCCAAATTAGCCTTCAAAATGCTCAAAAAACCAAGAAAATCACAAGTCTCAGCTTTTGGGGGTGGTTTTGGCTACAAGGTCGCATGGTTCAATTTTGCATGGCCGTGTTTATAAACCATGTGGCCGCGTGGTTCCTCTCCGCATAACCAAGGTGGCTGCATCCACGAATATTATAATTAAGTCCTTAAACTTTCCATTTTTTGCATTTTGACCCTCAACTTTTGAATTTGTTTTCAAAAATACCCAAAATTATTTGCACCAGAGGTCCTCCATCTTTCAGAATGTTTCATTTTGGTCCCCAATTTCAAGAATTTTGACGCTTTTGGCCATTTTTCTCTCATTTTGCAATATTTCCTTCCAAATCAAGGTTGTTACCTACAAATATGAAACTTTGACAATTGTGAATAGAAATCCACCCATTTGCTTGACTTTTAAGATATTTGAAGTATCAAATAAATGTGCAAGAACACACTTATCAATCAACATCAATAGGAAGAAAAAGATGATGAAGCAATCCTACATTCAACTTCCCACTCTCTGTAATTAAATCCTTCACCAAACTGATGGAATTCACCCTAGGTGTAAACAATCGAAGTGACGGTTGTCGAGGCACCCAAGGATCATCAAACATTCGAATATTGTCTCCCGATCCCACCGTTAACTCCTTTTGAATCACATCACATCCCCAAATAGACTCCGCCAAAGGTAGGATGAATTCTATTTCGGCACAGCCTCAAGAATATCACAATAAGCAAAATATTTTGCCGGACGAGTCAAGCAAACAAAGAGTCTATATTCTCAATAATTCGCCACACTTGCTTGGTGATCAAAGTTTGATTAAATAGAGTAAAATCCTTGAAACCAAGGCCCCCATCAGCGTTGCCATAGACAATGATTCCCATTTCACCCATGCAATCTTGCATTTGCTGTTTTACTCACCCCACTAGAAATGAAGAACAAAACCGCATAATTGATTTCATAGCAAAAAAGGGATCCAAAATAGACTCATCACATATGTCAGAATTGCTCGAATGACTGACTTAATTAAAACTTTTCTCTTGGCCATAGATAAAATCTTATTTCACCATCCGGTAATCTTCTACCAAATCTTTTCCTGAATAAAAGCAACGGTCCGATTTCGACGCGTTTGCACGATCGAAGGTAACCCTAAGTAAACATCATGGGCTCAAGCTTCATTCATGCCAAGAGCCTTGCAAATATATTGACGCATCTAACTAGATGTATTTGGACTAAAAGCCAAAGACGTTTTCCACCAATTCATAAACCACACTAAAGCCCGACCACAACTTCTCAATATCGAAATAATGTGCCCAATATCTGCGGGGGCAGCTCGAGAGAAAATAATTGAGTCATCAATGAAAAGCAAATAGCTCACTATTGGCCTATTCGGGTGCATCGAAAACCCAACAACTGCCTATGATTTTCTGCCTCACGAATTGCACCTGAAAATCCCTCCCCTCAAAGGATAAACAAATAAAGGGACAAAGAACGTCCTTGCCGAAGGCCCCATGATGGCAGAACGCGCTTTGATTTGCACTGTTGATTCGAAAAGTGAACAATGCTATAGAAATTCAATTGTAAATGAGACTAACCAACTTCTCGAGAAGGCCCATTTTGTGCATAATGGAGCAAAGATACTTTCATTCGACCATATCCAATTCCAAAGCCGTTGATCCTATTCGACCCACTTCTTAAGTGACATAGAATGTAACACTTTGAAAGCTACAATGGGCTTGTCAGTGATAAGCCTACCTGGGATAAATGTACTTTGATTATTTGTAGTCAAAGGACCGAGCACACACTTTAAATGATTAGCTAGAGTCTTGGAGATAACCTTGTAAATGGTATTGCATAAATTGATGGGATGATATTCAGAAAGACGTTCCAGTCGCTTCTTCTTTGAGATAAGAACAATCACTGTTTGGTTAAATGGCCAACCGAATAACCACAATTAAGGATAGTCAAACAAGCAATCGTAACACTATCCTTCATTTCAGTTTAATGATTCTGAAAATAAAATTGCACAAAATCCATCTAACCTCCGCGCTTTGTATGGTTCCAAGTTGGCCAAAGCATGAGTAATCTCATCCACAGTAATTCCTGATTGAGAAACTAAATATCGGCATCTGAAAGCAAGGAATGAATACCCGGAATTCCTAACTCTAACTCATCATCTATAGGTAACCCAGATGAAAAAAGATAAGAAAAATATTCCTCAATATGTGCCGCTAAATAAAATTGTTCCCTCCCTATTGTTGAATAAAATTGTTCTCCCTTTGACTACTAGCCTTAGCATGAATGACCATTTGTTGTGATCCCCTCCCTTCAACCATTCCACTCATGCCCTATGTTTCCAAAACTCCTGTTCCCGCATCTGTAACCAACATATTTCCTTCTCTGAGAATCTGATTTTTACCATATTTCCTTTAGAATTCACCTCATATAATGACTGCACTCGAGTCTCCAACTGATATAGTTTTGGCCGCCAACCACTAAATCTTTTTCTATTCCAACGACTAAGTCCGTGATGCGTAGAAATGGTAAGTAAGAGTCGAACCCAATAGGAACGGTGTTTAATCTAGTTGTTTTTATCAATTAATATAGGAATGAGGGGTTTTTGTGAAACTTTAAAACAAAATAACAAAATAAAAGAGATAAAATAAAATAATTGAAGACATATCTAGTTCTCGGGTTTGGTCGTGTCAATAACTCGCATTAATCATTTCCATGCAACAAGTTACTATTTCTTCTTCAATTTATCAACTCCAATTAATCAAGACGATCCGATTAACCAATTCTTTTTTAAGGGTATTAAATTAAAGTGAATTCTTTAACTTAACATCAAGCTATTAGATAACCCTAAAGAAGTTCTTAGGATTTAATGAAATGCTAGTGTGAAATGAACGCGAACAATGAGTTGAATTAGATGAGTAATTTCATAAACTTGAATTAATGAATCTAAGTTGATTTGTTTACAAATATGCACGATATTCATTTGCTACTTTGGTTAATCTGATGATAATTACGGATCAAAAGTTTCAATCCTAGCATGTAACTTGAATTTAAAGATCAAGTGATTCAATTTGCTAAAGTAAATACAATAACCTTATAGACTCAAAAACGGGTTTAAAAGCACAGCAAATCAACAAATTGAAGTAGAGGAATAGATAAAACGTTATTAAAGAGTTAGAAAAGATAACAACATGTTAATTGAACACAATGTTCCATTCGAACTAGATAGAGAAGTTTAACTACTCATATTCGCGGGTTAAATACTTTTTAACGGCATAATCGCCGTGTATCACCACTGCTATATGATATATTACACTTCCCTATCACAAGTAAAATACAAAAATATAGAAAACAAGTAAATAAATGCTAAGAAATAAAAAGAGAAGTCTAATCACTCATATACGCGGGTTAAATACTTTTTAACGGTATATTTGCTGTGTATCATCTCTGAAATATATGAGAAATTATCTTTCTCAAACATGAAAAATAAAAGGAAGAGAGAAACTAGGGAAGAAACATGCCACTAATCATATTCACGGTCGAAGTATCGTCAATCGGTTATTGGTTACTTAATTTAGGTTTTTACTTCCGCCGAAATAAGAGAAACTAAGAACTTTCAAGCTAGAACTAACAACAAATGAAGAAGCGAATTTTATTGAAGAGAAAGTTAGAGAAAACCACTAGCTAATTCTTTCTTCAAAGTTGTGTATTTTAAGTTTGGAAATGCCTCTATTTATAGGCAAAATATTACAACAAGAAATATTAAAAAATTATAAAAGTGATCTTCCATGAGTTAATTACGATGTGCTCAAGTTGTTTTATCTCAAGGAAGTCAAAAAGTAGGTAAATATCATGTGGGAATCAAGTTGGTGCAAGCTGGCCGCAATCTTCAGCAAGTGTCACTGGTGACTCGGCGTGACTCAAACAATTTTGCCGAGGAGGACTCGAATCACCGTGAGCGCTGAACGAGGAGAGTTGGTGTAGTGACCGCGAATTTCCTTAAATTAAAATATTTAATTAAAGTAAAATCTCGAACGTGTCGCTACAACTTCACCTATAGAATTAAACAATGTATGCTCGTCTAGTTAAATTTTATATTATTTACTTCTATATTAAATTATTTAAAATTATAATAATAATAATTTATAAAACATTTATTTATTTTCAATTTACATTTGAGGACCAAACTTTAGAAATTATTCGTTTTAATCCCTAAAAATTTAGTTTCTTATTCAATCATGACTTTATATATATACTTTAAACCCAACTACAGGTCCGTTTAAGGTCCCAATTTTATTCTTATACTACAAGAAAGCCCATTTGGAAGGGTGACCCTAGTTTTACCCTATTTATACAAGTTTAAGGTTGATTTTAAAACCTTAGCCTCACTACTTTCCCCTCTTTCCTCAATTGGTATCTTCAAGTTCATCCCACTCATTCTCATTCAACAAATCAAAATAACTTCAAGTGGTAAGATTTCTTGATATTTTCATTTATATCTCCATTTTTATTTTGTTGTTCTAAGTTTTTAATCACACACAAGTTCTTAATCATGTTCTTGTATTGTCCAATTGATTCTTGTTTACAGAAACAAATACACATATACATACACCGCCGCACCACCACCTCACCACCGTAACACCACCACACCTCCACCATCTCCATCGTCATCTCCATCAAACACACATACACACGCGCATATACATACATATATATACGCACACCATCATCCTCGGCCAAGAACATCAACCACGCCCAAAAATTCACTTCACAACACAAAAATCATACCTACACCTTCCTCTACCTCTATAGAACGCCATAGAATCGTTTAATTTCGAAAATTTTTGAAGATTTGATCGAATTTTAGACATGCCCAATTTTTCCCGAATGGTTCTAGCTCCAATTTCTCCCCATATACTCAATATTTCTTTCAATTGACTTCACAACTAGCTTCACCACCACCATCTCCACCTTCGCCGGCCAAAACACCGATCGAAAAACCGCCGGTGAAGATCTCCCATTTCAGCCGAGAGCGAGAGAGAGAGAGAGAGAGAGAGAGTCGGGCAAGAGAGAAGAGATCCGGGTCCTTTTCTTTCTTTTTTTAAGTTGGTCCCTATAATTTATTTAATTTTCATATCCCAAGCTTTTGATTGTTATAATTTAGCCCCTAAATATTATTTGCAAATCTAATCCCCCATTTTATTTAAATGAGCCCTCAAACTTTATTTAAATTCAAGTCCCTAACTTTCCATTGTTGCAATTTGACCCTTAAACTTTTATTTTACTTTTAATTCTTTAATTTCTTATTCCTATTTAAGTTAGCCCTTAAACTTTAATTGCATATTAGTCCCTCATGTTTCAAAAATCTTATAATTGAGACCAAAATATTTTTAGTTCACTTTTATTGCATAATAGGTCCTCAAACTATTAAATTCTTTCAAATTGACCCCCAAAGTTTTATATTCTTTCTATTTTGGTCCACAAACTTCTATATTACTTATAGATACTTAATATTTAAGAGTATTAACATAAATTAAACTCGTTATTGACTAGACTGGGCATACGAATAGCTAGAGGATTGATTTTCACCGCTTAGTAGACTCAAAACTCGAGAGATATTTCAAGTAGGCTCAAAAGATTCACTTTTACTTATCGCGCATTTATAGTGAATGATCTGTACTATATGAGTGCCTTTTAGTGTGTAATAGACTTGCCTTCGGGCAAATTACTTGCCTTTGGGCCTAGAGTTCCCTTCTGGCCCAGAGTTACCTTCGGGCAAATTACTTGCCTTCGGGACTAGAGCTGCCTTCGGGCCCAGAGTTACCTTCGGGTATTATATTACAGAGTTTACATAACTATTTGCCTTATATATTTGTATAGATGATTAACTTGCGCAGAGCCTACTGAGTATTATTTAAATACTCACGCCTTTCATTCTTATTACAGATTGAGGAGTCCGGAGGCGTGGTGAGTCATGGGAGCTCTGTCTAGGTTATTAAATATGAGATTTCATTTTCGTTGTTATTTTGACAAACTAATGAATTAGATTATGTCGTTTTAGACCTTTTGAAATATTTAATTCCTTATGTTAGGTGTTTTGGATGTCTAGAGATCAAACAACTACGAGATACTCTAAGTGGTTGTTATTTTAAAACGAATTTTCGCATCTTAATTATTTTTATATATATTTCTGCATTTTAACTATTTGTTATATTTCTGCTAAAAAAATAGTTTTAGAAAAGGAACTAACGTTTCGAGTTCTTCGAACTTGGGGCGTTACAGCTGGAAACATTGCGGTGCTAACTCGGGCGGCTGTGGGTGTAATCGGGTATGAATCGTGTCACTTGCGATGCTAACTCGAGTCATGGCTGCTGTGACTCGAGTCACCGAGTAATTGCAGTCCAAGTCCCTTAACTTTTGAATGTTGTTCATTTTGGCCCTTGAAAAATTGCATTTCGGTCATCCAACTTTTTGAAAAGTGTCACTTTGTCTCCAATAGTTTGGGAATTGAAGCTTTTAGTCATTTTCTTCAAATGGCCATAACTTTCATTAGGAAACTTTGATGGAATCTAGAAAAAGTTTGGGAATGCTCTTTGATGTTCTTTCACATTAGCACAAGAAAAATTGCAAAAATAACTTTTCATGGCCCTCCATCTTTGATTCGCTTGCATTTTGGTCCCGAGTTTCTGGTTTTGTTCTATTTTCATCAATTTTGGCTCCTTTTGGTTCTTTATGGCCCTAAACACCACAATAAAGGAACAACACATAAAAAGAAACATATAATACTAATAAAATACGCAAATACATAAAATAGAAGAGTTATTTAAGTGCTTTTCGAGCATTTATGAAACTTTCCACACTTAGACTATTGTTCGCCCTCGAACAACAACCATATAACACAAAACAACGCACTGGTTTTACATGAGATAAATGACTTTAAACATTGAAATTCAACTATAGATTGTGACTTGCTTAATAAACATTCTACCAAGCTATGAAAATTTCACTTCTTTTCAAATACACAACGGCTTGTAAGTGTGTGTGATTAAGGTTATCATTCGATCACTATCTGGAAAATGAAGGCTTATTATATTCTATCCAAATCCTGACCAAGTGGTCAAATATATTATTTCATCTCTCATGATTCCACTCTTATTTTACAATAGGTCCCAAGGTTACTAAAAATTACTCTGTTCACCAAAAATACCAACTGTTAGCACTGCAAAGTTAAATAAAGCATGATAGGTATTTTATCGCCAATATGTCTTCGATTTTAAGATTGTTAGATTGAGCACTTCAAACCACTGAGGAAATTTATTTATCTAACTTCACACTTGGCTAACTATTACATTTCTCTCTCTCTTAAGAAGAGATTTTTACAATTTTATTTTTAGCTTTTACCCCACGGTTAGCTTTCACACTGACCCGTTTAATTAGAGGTAGCCTTCTTCATCCATTCGAGGTGACGATCTTTCACTTTCTAAGGCAGGTAGCTCTTTCCCGTGGTCCCTCTCATTATTTCAAATATAAAAATAGAATTTATTCTCAGTATAGGTCAGTGCTCCTTCCAAACTTTTAAAACTCTGTCAACAAAAGACACATTCACAAAAAACAAAAACCATGCAATCTTAACTCCACCTTGTTAACAAATGACGTTTCCAAGTTTCGTTGAGCAGCACAAATGGATAGAAAAAGAGTTGGTTTACTATGATAAAAAAAAATTATCAACATTTTCAACCTTCATATTTGTTCCAGAAAATGATAGTAAATTACCTTATAAACGTGCTCGGATAAATTAGCCAGGTATGCATGGAAAAAAAAGAACACAATGATTTTTTTACCTTGAAATCCTGTAGTTTCAGCTAAGTCACGCAAATTAAGCCCAATCATATTTAAAAGTTGCTATCTCACTCAAAACTATAGACATAACAAAAAAAAATTCAAACACAGACCACAATATTTTGTTTCCCCACACTTAACTTTTATATTGTCCTCAATGTAGAATTATAGAAAGCATGAAAAAAACAATTGGAAACTCCTCTTTGGTATGCAATGAGTTGAGGGGGTTGGTAGTGGTTGTTCCACAATATAACGCCACTTATGACCAGTTTAACAATCGAAGAATAAGAAGCCCTACAATCAACATAATTACAGAACAAGAAAAAGGACAGCAGAATTTTTTTTTTTTTGAAAAAAAATATATTAAAGGAGTTTGGGGGTTGGCAACCCTCTGAATATCTTGCACTAGTATTCACATCAAATTAATGACATGATTCCATCAAGGCGGACCCGCATGGAAACTATCAATGAATCAGCATACACTCTACAAGACAGTTTGACAACCAATCTTAATGAAATGGTGCTCCATGTCCTACCCGAATATGCAAAGAAGAATGGTTTGGCCATCAAGAATCTATGCAAATCAAGACCCCGGAACCTCATACTTGGTGATCAAGAAAAGTTGCCAAGTGTAGAAGATCAACATAGAAGAATTTGGATAGAGCCATTGAATTTAAACCATTCGAGTCATTTATCATAACATGACATGTAGGTTTGGAAGGCAACACTTAAAGCCAAGGTATGTTAACCATTCAATAAAGAACAGCCCCACACAACTAACAAATGGGAGAAACGTTTATAGCAAAACATCCAACTTAGACACTTCTCAAATGAATGAGACGTAGTTTTACATCTTCAAATGGGTGCTAGTGATCACTTTCAAAAAGTTGATGCTCAATGGTTAGGCCATCTAGTTTGGTCTCCAATAGACTTTGTCGTTGGTTCAACAAATTATCAAACTCTTTCACACTTATTGCGAGCTGGTTGTTTCTCCTGATAGACTTTTCGGTCCTGGACCTAATCGGTCCATCCTTGAAGAAAACAAAATATTCATGTTGGGAATAAGTTTGATTCCTAGTACAATAAGGTCCCTCCAATAGCTTTCCACATTTGAAGTAACATTTAAGGCACTTGGCACGTCGTTTGCGAGCAGAACGTGATGATCCTGCCCTAAAAGCGATGACATTCCAAAGAGAACGTTAATACTTATCAACAAGTTGAACAACGTGCATCCTGATCTCAGTAGGTATAGAAAAAGAGTCGAGTACTTGTAGAAGAGCAACAACATGTAGAGGAGATGCCATGTGAGAAGTGAAAATTTAGTTCTTTAAGGTGTATCTAAATAAAACCAGAGAGAGGGGAAGGAGAATGAAAAGAAAATAGTTCTTTAAGGTCTACTGAAAAAGACCAGTTTAACGCCTTTGGGGGGGATACAGAAACCAGTATCCAAGGTATTTTTTTTATTTATTACAAAGCATAAAACAGATGTGTTTCCAAAGTTAAACTCCGCATTCTACCATATGAAGTTAGCTATTTAACATTCATAACCTCAACTCTAAATCCAATTCATTCGGATCTTTTTTTTTTTTTGCGTAATTCCTCTGACCAATTGATGATAGACAATTCTACACGCATTTATGGTACGTAAGTTTCTAATTTATCTAATAATTCTTCAATTGATGGTGCAACTAAAATAACTTTTGTGCATTAGGAGAAATCAATTTTTGATGAACTAAAAATTCAAGAAATGCCAATAAACCATTGAAATCGTTTTGAACGTTTAAAAGACCAATTGGTTTAGAGTGTAGCTTCAACTCGGCCCAGGAAATTATGCAAAAGATTTGTTCTAGAGTTTCGAAACCCCATGCTAATGTGATGAAAGCTTCCAAATGCATTATCATTAGTGTTAAGCGTTCAAACAATGTTCTAGCCTGTACCTCAAAGTCGATGGTTTTACCATACGCCTGTTTTAAAGGTGGTACAGTAACGCCAACCACTGTTGATCCTCATACATATGCAGATTGAATGGCATACCCTATCAGCCCACGGAGACCTCCACCATAGATTAGCTTATACTTTCGATCTCCAAGTGTCATTCCAGCTTTGACTACTGGTGCGAGAAGTGCTGATTGGTCCAGATTGATTGCACCAAAGAGACTTATAGTTGTCAATTTCTTCTTTGAACTCCCAGTTGCCGCGGCGGTAGTAACCTCCATAGGTTGTCGACTTTGCACACTAAACACTGACATAAGAACACAAAAATAGTGAAAAATAACAAAATGTACACGTAGTTGTGATTGTGGCTCACATCTTTCTCTGGTTTTACATCCAGAAACGGCTTTAAAGCCTTCTATGAGTCGGAGGTAGGCTTTCCATCCAGTTTTCTTACAAACTGGCAAATAGGGTCTTTTAAAGTCAGATTCTCAAAACTATATCGTTCTCATTCCTTTTTAAATTCACTCCACAAATTGAGAGGTTCAATCTGCACCATTCCACTAGGATGAGTCTAAAAAGTTTGATAGATATCATCCAAAGACTCCTTACTCATGCCATCCTGAATGAAACATATTTTATCTTCTCGATTTATGGACACAAATCCAATGGAACGGTTACCTGTGTTGCAGGTCCATCGAATGCATTTATAAAGCCATCTAGCATATTTATAGCACACATTCATTCTTTTTGCTCTTTTTGTTTTGGCAAAATTACTTTTGCCTAACCCTGGTGCATATTTAATACTAAAAGCTGGCATTTTACCTCCTAATCGGACCTTCACTTCAATCAACCAACGGATATCCTTAGGCATTTTCTTTTCCATCAGTATTTTTAACCGTCCTATTCTAGAATAATAAATCTCTTTCAAAGCATTCAAAGGCAATGACCGATAATATTTGTGGTTTTTGGAAAATTTGTTATCCATTGAAAATTCAAGTGGCAGAAGAAAATAGGATGCCTAGGTTGCCTCCTAAGTAGCGCCTTTGTTTATAGTCATTGGCCCGACTATATATATATATATATTTAACGTAACACACGAAAAAAAGAGGAAAAATTCAAGTAATAAGAGTAAAACTATCAAAATTACTAAGTATGATAGATTATCACACTCTTCCATGTTTTCAAATAAAATACTGATGAAGAAAAAAATAACAAAATTTGAACCACGTAATCAATTAATATGGGGAAAAGACATATATACACAAAAATATCACACACGTCCATACTATAATTACAAAAAAAATATGATGGAGAAGAAGAAAAAGAAGAAAGAAGAAAGTTGCCTAATCACTACTGGAAAGAAGTACTCATAGAGTGATTTGAGATTGTGGTTGTGGTTTTAAGTAGACAAGGATCTCGATTTACAGTCAAGTGAGCACTGGTTCAACTGACAACCATGCAAGTAGAGTGTGCTGGAAAGAGTACATTGGAAGGAGTATCCGAGAAAATGCGTTTACAAATTGTCCATTATCAATAATTAACCCGCACACTTTATCAATAATTAATGCTAATTACCGATTTGTGTGCCATCATGTCTCTTCTCAAATAATTAAATCCCGAGATATCTTCCTTATACAGTTACAAAGTAATATCTTCCTCAGTACGTTAGATAAAAAGTTAAGAAATAAACAAAACGAAAATGATGAAAATATGAAAAGAAAAAGTAAGAAAAAAAATCCTTGGGTTGCCTCCCAAGAAACGCTTTTGTTTAAAGTCGTTAGCTCGATTTAGTGATGGCATGATTAGCTCTAACTCTCTAATGTAATTATTTTTATGTTGGTTGTAGAGAATCCTTAGTAGTATGGTTTGAGACAGTGGTCATTCATTTTGAATATCTTAGTTGTCTTCAAACTTTTGATTTTAACTGCCCCATGTGGAAAAATTTCAGTAACAACAAATGGCCCAACCCATCTAGAGCGAAGCTTACCTGGGAAGAGTTTTAGTCTAGAATGGAAAAGTAGCACCTTTTGTCCAATACTAAACTCTTTTCTAGAGATTTGTTGGTCATCGAATACCTAAGTCTTATTCTTGTAGATCATTGCATTTTCATCAGCTTTGTTTTGAATTTTTTCCGATTCTTGCAGTTGAAGCGTCCTGTGATTTCCTACTGTTCCCCAATCTATATTGCATTGTTTGATTGCCCAATACCCAATAAGCTTTGTGCTCTATTTCAATCGGTAGATGGCATGGCTTTCCAAACACTAATCGGTATGGTGACATTCCAATCGGTGTTCTGTAAGCTGTCCGATATGCACAAATATTGTCATCCACTCGAATGCTCCAGTCCTTTCCAGGCCCGGTTTTGTCTTGAGGCCCGTGAGGTGACCGGCTCAGGCCAAGAAGCATTTGGGGCCCATTTTTAATGTGTTTTGCATACGTAATATAATTATAAAAATAAAATGTTTCCGGTCAATGTCAAGGAATGACTTGTAGTGCAGCGGTGGAAAATGTGTTTTGCTGGAGTGACTGAGTTCAATTCCCGCTGACTGCTCATGGAAATTTTTAGTTTTTCAAACTCCCTTTACCAACCTTTTGCATGTGATCATATTCTATCATCATATCTTTAATATATATAAATATATATATATATATATATATATATACCATCACATGAAAAACATTTCTCAAGCTTTTAAATAAAATTTGCATTTTCTTCTCTTGTTTTATATATGTATTATTAGTTAATATATGACTTCTCACATTGCTAAATCTCTAATGCAAGATCTTTAAAAAAAGGGAAAGAAGGTGTTAAAAATTAATTAAAAACTAATTTTTTTTTTCATATCGCAAAATATTATATTTAATATGTATTCCAATATTTAGAAATTTTATTTTGTTTCAACTAAAATTCTAGGCGTGGATTTTCAATAAATCATTTTCTCAAAAAATATCTGCGTGAAATTCTAAAGAAATATATATATATATATATATATATGTGTGTGTGTATATATACACACACACACACACTTTGTTTGACTAAATTTTCCTTACAAAACTTGATATTATGAAATTAAATATCCTCCAACAGCTGAATTAATTTAAGGCACGAATAAACTATAACAGATTTTAAAAGATATAAATTGAAGGAATTTGTTCTAGTGGTGAAAATACTCCCTTATTGGTGAACTGTGTCAACTTCATAACAATGATTTTAGAATTATAAATTGTGACTTATGTCGAGATAAAGCTAAATTATTGAAAATTTGATTAATATTTTTCCTTCAATAGCAAAAAGTAAGAAATATTTAACCTTTTTACTATTATATTATAACGATAAACAAGGTCTCATAAAAAATTTTTTTCAACATTATTGTACTTTTAGTTAATTATTAATTTTTATAAAACATTTATAATTTTAATACTTTTTACAATTTAATAATGGGGCCCATTTTAAGAAACCGCCTCAGGCCTCCGAAAACACAGAACCGGCACTGGTCCTTTCAATTAGGATTGACTATCTTCTCAAGAATTGACTTTACTTCCCTATTTGAGACCTCTGCTTGTCCATTCATCTTGGGGTGATATACAGTTGATACTCGGTGTAGAACTCCGTACTTTCTTAACAAAGACTCAATGTTTCGGTTGCAAAAGTGAGTACCTGTGTCACTAATCATAGCTTTTGGAATCTCGAACCTGCTAAAGATGTTAGATTTAACAAATTCTGCAGCTACTTTAGCATCATTAGTTCATGTGGCTTTTGCTTCTATCCATTTAGAAACATAGTCAACTGCCAATAAGATATAAGAGTGACCAAATAAATTTGGAAAGGGTCCCATAAAATCAATGCCCCATACATCAAAAATTTCGCAAACTATGATAGGAGTTTGAGGCATTTGGTTTCGTTGGGACAAGTTACCTGATTGCTGGTTCTTGTCACAAGATTTGGAGAAGATATAAACGTCTTTGAATAGTGTTGGCTAATAGAATCCATTTTCCAGTATCTTCTAAGCTGTTCTTCAAGGTCCGAAATCTCCTCCACAAGCATATGAATGGTAAAATGTGAGAATGGACTAGAATTCTGACTCTAGCACACATCTCCAAATGATTTGGTTCAAGCACCCTTTTTACAAATATGGGGCATCCCAGATGTAGTATTTGGCATCACTCTTTAATTTATCTCGTTTCGCCTTGGATAAGCCTGTATGGATTAACCTAAATGCGAGCTAATTAACCAAATCAGCAAATTAGGGAGAGTTTACCTCAACAACAAATAGACTTTCGTCTGGAAAGGCTTCTTGCAATGGTATTTCATTTGCTGTTCTTACAATCCTGCTAAGATGGTCTACCATAACATTTGCTTCCCCTGATTTCTCTTTGATTTCTAAATTGAATTCTTGTAGTAGGAGGATCCAACGAATGAGTCTAGGTTTTGCATCCTTCTTTGTGAGCAAGTATCATAGAGCTGCATAATTTGTAAAAATAATTACTTTAGTTATAAGAGATATGATCGAAACTTCTCTAAAGCAAAAACTACAAATAAAAATTCTTTCGCAGTTGTGGTATAGTTTGCTTGGGATTGATTCAATGTTCGTGAAGCGCAGCAGATCACATGTGCAGATCTTCCAACTCTTTGTCCTAGAATTGCTCCCCTAGCATAATCACTAGCATCGCACACTGTTTCAAACGGAAGGTTCCAGCCTGATGGTTGAATGATTTGCAGTATTGTGAGTCCTTCCTTGAGTTCATCAAATGCATTCTTGCATCTATCATTGAATACAAATGGTACATCCTTTTGCAAGAGATTGCATAGTGATGATGCAATCTTTGAGAAGTCCTTTATAGACCTACGATAGAGTCCTGCATGTCCAAGAAAAGATCAAATTTCCCGCATACTAGTGGGGTAAGGTAATGCAGAAATAATATCTACCTTAACTTTATCAACTTCTATTCCTCTTTTTGACACTATATAACCTAACATTATCCCTTGTTCAACTATAAAATGACATTTTTCCCAATTAAGAACAAGGTTAGTGTCAATGCATCATTTTAAAATCAGTGTCAAATTGTCCAAGCATGCATCAAAAGTGTCTCCCCATACATTGGAGTCATCCATGTATACTTCAATGATTTTGTCAATGTAATCTGAGAAAATACTCATCATACAACGTTGAAAAGTTGCAGGGGCATTACATAATCCAAATGTCATACGCCTGTAAGCAAATGTTTCCAAATGGACAAGTAAATGTAATTTTCTCTTGATTGGTTTTCTCTTGATCTTCAGGGTCTATTGCAATTTGAAAGTGTCCTGAAAGACCATCAAGAAAGTAGTAATGTGTATGTCCAGCCAATTTTTCAAGCATTTGATCAATAAAGGGAATGGGGAAATGATCTTTTCAAGTTTTAGCATTTACCTTCTGATAATCAATACATACTCGGTATCCAGTATGCATTCTTGTCGGTATAAGTTCTCATTCCCTATTTTCGGTCACAGTAATTTTGGATTTCTTTGGTACTACCTGAACTGGACTAATTCAATTGCTATCTGAAATGGGATAGATCATACCTGCTCCTAGCTTCAGAATCTCCCTCTTAACAACTTCCATCATTGGTGGATTCAATCTCCTTTGGGCTTGTCTCGACGGTTGTGGTCCTTCTTCAAGTAATATTCTGTGCATGCAAACTGATGGACTTATACCCTTGATATCTGCAATCGTCCATCCAATTGCTTTTTTGTGATCGCGCAAGACTCAAACGAGTTTTTCCTCTTCCACCACAGTTAACTTTGACGAAGCTATCACAGGGAGTGTTTCACCATCTCCAAGATAAGCATACTTTAAGTGGCTCGGCAGAGGTTTCATTTCCAATTCTAGTGCCTACATGATTGAAGGTAACAATTTGTTAGAGATTCCTCCAACTGAATGGTTTTAACATTATACCTTTGTCGATTCGTAATTAATGAATTCAATGTTGCGACTGTGTTTTTCAATTCTGCGCTCAGCTCTATCTCTTTGTCTTCAATATATTCTAGTGATTGACAAAGTGCTGTCTCTAACTCATCTCTGCAATTAAGCTTCAAAACTGTTTCTACAATAGGAGTCATGTTATTAATAGCATAAGTAGTGCAAATGTCACTAAGGTCTTTCATTGCATCATAGATGTTAAATTGGACATTTTCCTCGTCAAATTCCATTGTTAGGATCCCATTTCTCACATCAATAATTATTCGGAAGTCCACAAAAATGGCCTTCCTAGCAATATAGGTGTGGAGTTAGGAGAGTGATCATCATTCATCTCTAAAACATAGCAATATACTGGGAATACTAGACCACCTACTTGTACTAATACATCCTCAACTACTCCGTCTGGATAAGCATTAGACCGTTCAGCAAATTGAATGATAACACTTGTTTCAGTTAGCTTAGCTAATTTTAAGGAAGCATAGATTGATCGGGGCATAACGCTAATCAATGCTCCTAAGTCTATTAAAACGCGGTCTAACTTAGTGTTACCAATTGTGCATGGAATTGTGAACATACCTGGGTCTTTGCATTTTGGAGGCAGTTTTCTTTGAAACAAAGTTGAAACCATTTCTCCCATTCTTACTTTTTCGTTTCCCCTCAATTTCTTCTTGTTAGTGCAAAGTTCTTTCAAGAATTTGGCATAACGTGGTACTTGTTTGATTGCATCTAACAAGGGAATGTTGATTTCTACTCTTCTAAACATGTCCAAAATTTCTTTTTCTTTATCTTCTTTATTAGTTTTTTCTAATCTATTAGGAAAAATGGGAGGGGTTGATTTAGCAATGATAGAAGGGTTAGGACTTACCTCCTTTTCCAGCTCTTCTTCTTCATCTTCATTTGTGGGAATTCCTTTGTGTATGTTTTCTATCTCTTTTCCACTCCTTAAGGTTATAACACTAAGGGCCTGTTCTGTTTGACGTTTTCCACGCGTTTTCCATTTTCCATTTTCGAAAACTCCCAAAACGTGTTCTGTTATGTTGTTTCCGAAAATTGTTATGGAAAATTACTCCCAACTTTTGTTCAGAAAATGGAAAACGCGGAATTCACGTTTTCCGCGTTTTCTTCCTTAGTTCTACCAAAATGGAAAACACGCTATTTTCCGTGTTTTCCACCATTTAAAAAAAAATTAAAAATTAAAACAAAAACAGATCTGGGGAGAGCAGACGACCTTCACCATAGCGATTTCCCCTCTGTGGGAATTAGGGTTCCTCGCGCCTCACTTCTTCCAATCTTCTTGCCGGTAATCTCCCTCGTCTCTTGCTCTCTCTTTTGCTGTATATGATCTCTCTCCAATTTGATCATCATATCTTTATTTGGCAGTGATTTTCCACCATCAAAGGCACAAAAGGCATAAGAAAGTTTGCACAGGTAATCTCGCTCATCTGTTGAAAGACATGGTCATCCCTCTACTATAAAGTTATCGGACGTTTGATAATTTTTTAGCGTGTTGATAGATGGGCACTTGGGTTTTGTTGTAGTACTGTAAATATGCAAGAGAGATTTAAAAAGATAGGTCATTGTTTGTCTTGTTTAGGATGGTTAACTTGGATTTGTGTGATGAAATGTAGAGATATTTAATTGATGCAAGTCTGAGAGAATAGCACATACTCCTTCAAAAAAAAAAAAAGAGAGAATAGCACATGGGTGGGTGTCAGAAGGTCATTGTTTGTCTTGTTTAGGATGGTTGAGTTGGATTTGTCTAATGAAATGTAGAGATCTTTAATTAAAGCAAGTTTAAGAGAGAATAGCACGTGGGTGGGTGTCAAAATTTCTAAACTAAACATATGTGTGTTATTCTCAAGAGTTAAGATATAGAATATGGTGAAAGGGATGAGATATAGCTAACCCGTTTTTGCTGTTTTTAGAGCATGTGATAATTCCAAGATAATACATTAAAGTATGAAATTAGGGAAATATCTATTTATTCTAGATTATACTAGGATTTCTTAACTTGTTTGATCTACATAATAATTTGTCTTCACAATTGGGAATTCCCAAATTTGTCATATAGTAATACTCTAAGGAGAGAACTTTGATGAATCACATCCAATATAGTGTGAATTGTATTTTCTCTAGATGGATGAACTAAAGCTGCTAAGCCGTATTAGATATGTTGCTAGAGTTTGTTTTTCATGTTCTATTTTTAGAATCTTGAGATGCTTGCTTCACCTTGAATGGGAATTCTAATTCCATTTGTGTCAACTCTTATATAAGAGGGCATGAATTCTATTTGAGTCTCCATTAACAAGATTTTATTTTATGCAAAAATTTGGAAGTGTCCTTTGAATGCTCGAGTTGAATTTATAAACATGGTGACTATTGAGTTGAATTTTATTGACAGCTTTTGTTTATGTAGTAGGTGATCAATTATGTGATACATTGCCATTTTCAGCATGATTTTCTTTTATTGACAGCCTTTGTTTTCCTTATATTGGGAGAGTTATTAAAACTTGATAATATGGTGTTATTATACTTTGTCTTGAATTCATTTTGAGTAGAAAATATGGGCGGACATAGAGGTTCTTCTTTGCCCCCAATGCCATGGCCAGATGCAAATGAGACGGCCTTCATCGAGATATGTCTCGAATATATGAAAATGGGAAAGCTACAATGCACGATATTTAAGAATGATGTACTGGCCAAAATCAATGACGAAATGATTCGCCAAACAAATACAGATTATGGGGTCGATCGATTGAAAGGAAAATGTAATCGTTTGCGCAAATATTACCGCTTGTTTTTGGATATTAAAGAGCATACAGGCGTGACATGGTATCCAGATACTGGAAAAATAGATGCTCCAGATGATGTTTGGAAACACTTTTGCACGGTAAATGTTGCTAACAAAACAGAACATTATCTATTATTGTGATCTTTTTGCATATGTATATCTTATTTGGTGTAACTTGTTTTCATTATTGCAGATAAACAAGCATCGATGATGATATCATAAAAACAAGGGGTGTCCTCATTTGAATCACTAGGACTGACTTTTTGGTAAGACCACGCCATCTTGGTGGACTAAATCGCTTCCACTCAGGTTCCTCCTACGTCAGATGAAGAACAAGATATGGAAGATGATTTTCTAACTAAGGGCAAGCATGTACGGGTCGAAAGTCTCTCGTCTGATGAAGAAATTGCAAAACCTGTTCGTCGCCGTAAAGAACCCAAGAAGAGTAAGTCAAATCAGCTCCAGGCTTGTATGGCGCAGTGGTCAAGTTCATTGACCAAAAGAGATGACGAAAGTGATGTTCGCCAGCTTTACTTTAAGGAGAAGCTTGCACGACTGCAGGGGAAATCATCTAGTGGTATTGGTGAGAATGAAGCGACTAGTCAGGATCCTTATTCTCAAGCAAGCTGCATGAGCATCCTGAACGACATGGAGGGCTTGGATGATGACACATACTCGAAAGCTTTAACTGCGTTTCGGAAGGATCCAGATTTCAGGATGCAGTTTGTGATAATGCCTGAAGCTAGGAGGAAGCCTGTCTTGGAGCGCCTTTAGTTGTTCTATATTTGGATCATGTGACTCTATTAGTATTTGTGTGTGAAACATGGTTTACTTTTTCCATATAATATCGTACTCTAAATTGTGTTGTCCTTTTTTTTGTTAGTGTGTTGCAACATGGTATGGATTGGACGTACGTATTGTTATGTTGGATTAACTCTCTTTGTTTTGATTTTTCAACTACATGTCATCCATATTAATGTTGTTGAATTATTTCTCAATAGTGTCGCTTAACATGTGTGTTGATGTTATTATTTTCCGTTTACGCAGGGAATGTCTATCACAAGTCAAATTATGTCTGGTGAATCAAGTGATGAGGAAGAACTTGATTTTTTGGCAAATGACCAGGCTGAGTCATACGATGACATGATGGCATGTATGATGTTGTCGTCCGCTTGTAGGGTGAGTTTTATAAACAAGACACCTTGTAGAACATCGATGCTACGTGGAAAGATGTACATCAATGAAGTATTAGATGGACATCCAGATGTATGCTACAGTAATTTTAGGATGCACAATCATGTCTTTCGGAATTTTTGTGATACTTTAAAAGAAATGGGTCTTTTGAAGGATGGGAATAAGGTGAGTGTTGAGGAAGGGGTAGCAATGTTCCTAATGATTATAGGACATACTACTCGTCTGTAATTGTGGGTGATAGATTCCAACATGGAAATCATACGATTTCCATTTGGTTTAAGAGAGTCTTGCGTGCTATTTGTACCTTGGGTACTGAGCTAATTCGTCCGACGAACAATGGAGTTGTACATGAGCGCATATTGCGAAAATATCCTTACTTTAAGAATTGTATTGGTGCAATTGATGGAACTCATGTGGCAGCTTGGGTACCTGCATCTAGTCAGACCTCTTTTCGGGGAAGAAAAACAGATGTGACGCAAAATGTAATGCTAGCATGAGATTTTGACATGAAGTTCACATTTGTATATGCTGGATGGGAGGGTACAGCTAATGATTCTCGGGTTTTTATTGACGCCATTACAAAAACCTCAAATGGGTTTCCAATGCCATGTGGAGGTATATTATATTACTTTTATGTATTGTAGAGACATATTTCACATTCTGTTTATTAATATCCATTTATAATTGTAGATGAATGGTACCTTCGATCTTGGCTATCCAAATATTCCTGGCTTTCTTGCCCTCAGTATCGAGGACGTCGATACCATCTGCGTGATTATGTTGGGAGAGGAAGATTGAGGGGAAAAGAAGAGTTGTTCAATTATAGACACTCCTCGTGTCGTAACATAATTGAGCGTAGTATTGGAGTGTTAAAGGCCAGGTTTCCTATATTGAAGTTTATCAGCAACTTTCCACTTATTAGGCAAAGACACATCCTCGCATGTTGCACCTGCATAATTTTATTCGGCAGGAGCATGCATTAGATGATTTGTTTATGCGGAATTCAATAGAAAATATGATTTTTGATGACGTGCCTGAATCAAGTCAAGCTAGAGAGCCGATACAATTCGATTCCAGTCAAACAACACAAATGGGACTAGTGCGGGATCAAATCGCTACCCAAATGTGGAATGATTACTCAAGGAGGGCTATATGACTTTGTGGATTTCATTATTGAGCTAAACTTGTGTTGTCTACAATTTTATTGAACAAAACTTCCATTTGTATTTATGTAGATGACTCTCTAATGGCTACATGACTTTGTGGATTTCATTGTTGAGCTGAACTTGTGTTGTCTAGTATTTTATTGAACAAAACTTTCATTTATATTTATTTAGATGACTCTCTAATGGCTACATAGCTTTGTGGATTTCATTGTTGAGTTAAACTTGTGTTGTTTAGTATTTTATTGAACAAAACTTCTATTTATACTTATTTAGATGACACTCTAATCCTATATTTTTCTCATGCATACAATCCTAAATTAATGTGGTCAACTATATTTGAGCATTTGTATTTCATTGTTTCAACATAAAATAATAATTTGATATTAAATAATTTTCATATTCTCATGTTCAAGAATGCTGAAAAGTGTCAAATTAATTACATTGATGGTTGAAAATAGTAATTGAGAAAATTATTTTATTTTATTTTTTCTTTTTTTTATGGGCTTTTATTTTAGTTTTTCAAAAGTAGCAAAGAACCTCTAATGGTATTTCTATTTAATTCACAAACAAATTCATTACAGTTGAATTAAGACAGATTTCTCAAAATAACAAACCAAACGCGTTTTCCAATTTCCCATTTTCAAAAACTGTTTTCCAGAATGACAAACCAAACGCGTTTTCAGCATTTTCGAAAATAGCATCTGAAAACAGAAAATAGAAAACGTTTTCGAAAACGAAAATAGAAAATAAAAACACAAACAGAACGCAGCCTAACATTCTTTGGATTTACCTCAGGTTGGGATGGTAGCTTTCCTCCAGATTGTGCTTCTAAGCGATTGATGGCAGTTTCCAACTGGCTCATTTGATTTTTCAAGTTTTGAATGCTCGATTTGGAGTACTATTGGAATTTCACAGTGTTAGTTGCTAATGTTTTCACCATATCCTTGAGAGACATACCTGATGGTTAAGGTTTCTGTTGAATTGTCCTTGGGGTTGGAAATCCCCTTGCTGTTGGAATTGACCTTGAGGCTTGTTAGGAAAGAAACCCGAGGGGCTTGTTGGTTCGATAACTCAAATTAGGGTGATCTCGTCATCCTGGATTATAGGTGTTTGAGCACAGATTGTACTGCTGCCTTGGGAATGGGAAATTTCTTGTTGAATTCACTTATTCATTATTATCCACTTGCATAATAGGATAGATGTCTATAGGATGTCCCAGATTTGTGCATATGCCACATGCTTTGACTTGTGGATTGTTTCTTACAGCAATTTGTTTGAGAAAATAGGTTAGTTCAGAAAGTTGGCTTTCAACATTGGAATTACTTACCTCATTTACTCTTCGAATGTTCATCGCCAGATCTATACTGAATTGTTGAGTGTTTTCAGTCATGTTTGAAATCAATGTTCGTGCTTTAGCAGGGGTTTTGTTCATCAGAGCTTCTCCACTAGCAGCATCAACCATGTTTCTGTCTGATTGACATAACCCCTCATAGAAGTATTGCACTAGGAGGTTTTCACCGATTTGGTGATGCGGGCAACTTGCAATGAGCTTTTTGAAATGCTCTCAATACTCATAAAGAGTCTCTCCATTGTTTTGGCGTACTCCAGAGATATCTTTCCTGATAGTTGAGGTCTTTGAAGCGGGGAAGTATTTTTCGAAGAAAAGTTGCTTCATTTGATTCCATGTTGTGACTGATCCTGATGGTAAAGTATATAACCAATCTGTGGCGGCATGTTTTAGTGAAAATGGAAAAGATATGGGTATTCACTGGATCGTCCATGAAAAGATGGTAGAAAATGTATCAAACAGGATTTTAATTCGAAAGCTTTACCTTCTTTTACGGCTCGAAAGGTGATACACAATAGTTGTTGAGTAACTTTGGGAGTTGCCATTTGTTTGAGAGTTCTTTCGTTATTGTTTTCCGCCATTTCTTGTTCTGTTTGTTTTGCTTGTCTTATTCATCTTCGAATGGATTTCTCGATTTCCGGATCGAAACTTTCAACAATTTGATTGGTAGATCGAGTATTATGCATACAAGTGAAGAATTTTTTATCTTTTTTGAAATTAACTAATAAAAGCAACAAAATTGGTTAACCGTTCCCTGGCAACAGCGCCAAAAACTTAATGCGCTATCATAGTACACCGAAATTTGTTTTATTTCATTACTCGATTTTAAAACTATAAATTAATGTAAAAGTGGTAAGTAAGGGTCGAACCAAAGAGGAACGGTGTTTAATCTAGTTGTTTTTATCAATTAATATAGGAATGGGGAATTTTTGTGAAACTTTAAAATAAAATGACAAAATAAAAGAGATAAAATGAAACAATTGAAGACATATCGAGTTCTCGAATTTGGTTGTATCAATAACTCGTGTTAATCTTTTCCATACAACAAGTTACTATTCGTTCTTTAATTTATCAACTCCAATTAATCAAAACGATCTCATTAACGAATTCTTCCTTAAGTGTATTAAATTAAAGTGAGTTCTTTAACTTAATATCTAACTATTGGATAATCCTAAACAAGTTCTGAGGATTTAATGTAATGCGAGTGTGAAATGAACGAGAAGAATGAGTTGAATTAGGTGAGTAATTTCATAAACTTGAATTAATGCATCTAAGTTGATTTGCTAACAAATATGCATGATATTCATTTGCTACTTTTGATTAGAATCTAATAATAATTACGGATAAAAAGTTCCAATCCTAACATGTAACTTGAATTTAAAGATTAAGTGATTCAATTGGCCAAAGTGAATGTAATAACTATATAAACTCAAAACGGGAGTCTAAAAGCATAGCAAATCAACAAATTAAAGCAAAGGAATAGATAAAACGTTACTAAAGGGTTAAAAGCTAATAACATGTTAATTGAACACAGCGTTCCCCTCGAACTAGATAGAGAAGTTTAATTACCAATATTCGCGACTTAAATACTTTTTAACGGCATAATCACCGTGTATCACTACTACTATATGATAGATTATACTTCCCTATCATAAGTAATATACAAAAATATAGAAAACATGTAAATAAATGCTAATAAAAGAGAAGTTTAATCACTCATATACGCGGGTCAAATACTTTTTAACGGCATAATCGACGTGTATCACCTCTGAGATATATGAGAAATTATCTTTCTCAAATATGAAAAATAAAAGGAAGATAGAAACTAGCGAAGAAATGATTCGCTAATCATACTCACGGCCGAAGTATCGTCGATCGGTTATTAGTTACTTAATTTAGGATTTTACTTCTACCGGAATATGAGAAACGAAGAGCTTTCAAGCTAAAACTAACAACAAATGAAGAAGAGAATTTTATTGAAAAGAATGTTGAGGAGAATCACTAGCTAATTCTTTCTACAAAGTTGTGTATTTTAAGTTCGGAAATGCCTTTATTTATAGGCAAAATATTATAACAAAAAATATTAAAAAATTATAAATGTGACCTTCCATAAGTCAATTATGATGTGCTCAAATTGTTTTATCTCAAGGAAGTCAAAAAGTAGGTAAAAATCACGTTGGAATCAAGTTGGCGCAAGCTGACCCCAATCTTCAGCAAGTGTCACTGGTTACTCGACATGGCCCGAGTCACGCCGAGGCGGCACACGATTCTGCCGAAGAGGACTCGAATCACCACGCGCGCCGAACAGGGAGAGCTGGGAACATTACGGTGCTGACTCGGGTAGCTGCGGGTGTGATCAGGCATGACTCAAGTCAGTTGGGGCGCTAACTCGAGTCATGGCTGCTATGACTCGAGTCACTCGAGTCACCCAGTAATTGCAGTCCAAGTCCCTCAACTTTTGAATGTTGTTCATTTTGGTCCTTGAAAATTTGCACTTGGTCATCCAACTTCTTGAAAAGCTTCACTTTGGTCCCCAAACTTTTAAAAAGTTACACTTTGATCCCCAACAGTTTGGGAATCGACACTTTTAGTCATGTTCTTCAAACGGCCATAACTTTCACTAGGAAACTCCGATTTGGGATCTAGAAAAAATTTGGAAATCCTTTTTTGATGTTCTTTCACATTAGCACAATAAAAATTGTAAAAATAACTTTTCATAAAATTGCATCGGATGCCCGACATCTTTGATTCGCTTGCATTTTGGTCTCGAGTTCCTATTTTTGTTCTATTTTCATTCATTTTGGCTCCTTTTGATTCTTTGTGACCCTAAGCACCATAATAAAGGGAAAACGCATAAAAAGAAACATATAACACTAATAAAATACGTAAATACATAAAATAGAAGAGTTATTTGAGTGCTTTTGGAGCACTTATCAGTCCATATCGACAATTGACCAAATGTCTCTCAACTTCAATAATTGTGTTTGGAGCCAAGTATTGCTGCATATCCATTGTCCAATAATCCATGACAACCTCTATGAGGGTGTTAGCATCATATTTTTAATTTATTTTAATGTATTTTTTTCAAATTTCAAATTTGATCAAACAAATCACATTCATATATCTCTCCACTCATTAAATCTCCACCATCCAACTCCACTCATTCTTTCTCTTCCTACTTATAAAAATACATTAAAATTCATCCACTAACACACTCATAGTCGTCCTTTTGAATCCAGAAAGGCTCAAATCAAAAAGGTCGTTGAATAGGGCCATGACAATATCCCATTGAATCATCATCTAAACGAAGAAGAATAGGTCAATGATTGTCGCTTGAGAAAGGAAAATGATCAATAGTCACTTGAGAAAACATCAATCTCCAACTAGAATTTCCAAAAAAGCAATCCAACCTAGCTTGAATATTCGCCTCTCCTAGCCATTTATGATTCCCTGTATACATCGGACCTCGAAAACCAAGATCGGAAAGATCACAATCCAAAATAACTTCTTGAAATGCCCTCCTAATCCCATCTGGCTGACCATCACACTGATCCCTCTCCTCTACATAACCACGGTCCTTGCCATTGGTGATACAATCATCGAAGCAACATCCAAGAGTGATGTCGATCGGACAATTGAGGATATGGCCATTAAACTCTATAAACCTCCAATGCCGTGCCTCAGTATCATCAACAAAGGCATCAATGTGGCCTTTTGAAAAAGATCGCACTAATACCAACAAATCTTCCTTCCAGAAAAAAAAAATCAACCCACCATTTTTACCATCGCAATCAACCACAAAACATCCATCATATCCAACTAACTTGTTGTATTTGGCTGCCTTAGTGTCAAAAATCCTAGTCTCAAACAAAAAGAAACCTCAGCCCGAGGAATGTTTCCAAATAAACTTTCGGACATCGGCAATCATACTAGGATTCTCCAAACCCCGTACATTCCAACAAATGCAACTCATGGCTCTCGATGGTCCTGCATAGCATGACTCACCGCTAATTCAATATCAAATAAAATGCCATCACCATCTCTGCCTTCATTATTACCCACTACCTTTACTCCCTTAACATACATAATATCCACTTCATCTATCATATCCAATCGCGTCTTACCCATGGAAGTCAAATTAGGAACCTTGAAGTACTGTCTCTCTTGCTAATTTGATGGACAATTCATAATAATATTCTTCACCTTCGACATTAATCCATGCACGCTTGGACTTCTACGATAGCCAACTTTAGAAACCCATCACTTGCTTTCAAGTCTCAATTTAGAATCCGTCACAGCAATGCTGGAAACCATATTCTCCTTCGCTATACTCAAATTTTCTTCAACCCCCAGAGAGGAAACTGTTGGTCTGTGAAGCCAAATGTCCACAAAGTCAAAGAAAGAGGCTGCATGTGCTCAAAAATCAAAAATTATGGCTCAATGTTTGTGGGCTGCACGAGTTCACGATTGCAGAGGAAGGAATTGCGTGCAAAATTACAGCCGCAATTTTTGACAAAAGGCAGCCGTAGTTGTTGACATTTGCATAGGATTAGGTGCATGGATCGCCTATAAGTAGAGGCTCCATTCTTCGTTGTAAATGCACCGCACCATACCACAACACTATCTGAATACACCAACACAATAGTCATTGTGTAGAGAGAGTGTGAGAGCTTCAGTGTAGAAGCTCAGTGTGAGAGCTTCAGTGTAGAAGCTCAGTGTGAGAGCTTCAGTGTAGAAGCTCAGTGTGAGAGCTTCAGTGTAGAAACTATACACGAGAGATAAAAGTGAGTGGAGTGATAAAGCCTTTGCGTAGGCAGAGAAAATACAGTGTAGTATTTTTGTACTCCTCATTTTGAAATAGTGAAATATATTGGTGTGGGTCCGTGGACGTAGGCAGTTTGGCCGAACCACGTTAAATCTCGGTGTTCCATATTTGTGCTTATTTTAGCGTCCATTATTTTTCTCAGTCGCATATTATTTTTGTGTCCCACTGATCTTGGGCGGAATTAGCAAATACTAGTTCCCCAACAAGCCCAGTATCGAGCTTTGTTTGTGATATCTCTTGAAATTCTTAGTATGCTCTGTGGTTGCAGCATAGACTGATCTTCCACATCAGAAACGATTTCTAGAAAAATCACATCTTGTTCGAGTGGGAGTAATGGCGACAGACGAGAGAATTTCCAAAATTGAGAAATTTGATGGCAAAAATTTTGGATATTGGAAGATGCAAATGGAGGACTATTTGTATCAGAAGGACCTATATAAGCCATTGTAAGAAAAGCCAGAAGGCGAAAAAGACGACGAATGGGAGGTGCTTGATCGAAAAGCACTTGGCGCAATTAGGTTGAGATCCATTTGTCTTCAAGTGGGAGATTGTTGGTCTGTGAAGCCAAATGTCCACAAAGTCAAAGAAAGAGGCTGCATGTGCTCAAAAGTCAAAAATTATGCGACTGAGAAAATAATGGACACTAAAATAAGCACAAATATGGAACACCGAGATTTAACGTGGTTCGGCCAAACTGCCTACGTCCACGGACCCACACCAATATATTTCACTATTTCAAAATGAGGAGTACAAAAATACTACACTGTATTTTCTCTGCCTACGCAAAGGCTTTATCACTCCACTCACTTTTATCTCTCGTGTATAGTTTCTACACTGAAGCTCTCTCTCTACACAAGATACTCTGTGTTGTTTGGTGGTAAGATGGATACTGAAGCTGCAAACATGTCTTGTATTTATAGGGAAAATGTCCAACAACTCTCTTCAATTGTCAACCACTCTCCATGTCATTTTTCTTCCACCGAGAAAATTTGCATATCATTTGCCTTCCTTTGTTGACAATTGAATTCAATGAGCCACCTAATTCTTGACTTTGAACCTGCAACTTCTTCAAATCTTGTGTGCCACCAACCCACTCGCATTTATTCGTCCCACTGATCTTGGGCGGAATTAGCAGCGCCTAGTTCCCCAACAACTGGTATCAGAGCTTTGTTTGTGATATCTCTTGAAATTCTTAGTATGCTCTGTGGTTGCAGCGTAGACTAATCTTCCACATCAGAAACGATTTCTCGAAAAATCACATTTTGTTCGAGTGGGAGTAATGGCGACAGACGAGAGAATTTCCAAAATTGATAAATTTGATGGCAAAAATTTTGGATATTGGAAAACGCAAATGGAGGACTATTTGTATCAGAAGGACCTATATAAGCCGTTGAAAGAAAAGCCAGAAGGCGAGAAAAACGACGAATGGGAGGTGCTTGATCGAAAAGCACTTGGCGCAATTAGGTTGAGATCCATTTGTCTTCAAGTGGGAGATTGTTGGTCTGTGAAGCCAAATGTCCACAAAGTCAAAGAAAGAGGCTGCATGTGCTCAAAAGTCAAAAATTATGGCTCAATGTTTGTGGGCTGCACGAGTTCACAATTGCAGAGGAAGGAATTACGTGCAAAATTACAGCCGCAATTTTTGACAAAAGGCAGCCGTAATTGTTGACATTTGCATAGAATTAGGTGCATGGATCGCCTATAAGTAGAGGCTCCATTCTTCGTTGTAAAGGCACCGCACCACACCACAACACTATCTGAATACACCAACACAATAGTCATTGTGTAGAGAGAGTGTGAGAGCTTCAGTGTAGAAGCTCAGTGTGAGAGCTTCAGTGTAGAAGCTCAGTGTGAGAGCTTCAGTGTAGAAGCTCAGTGTGAGAGCTTTAGTGTAGAAGCTCAGTGTGAGAGCTTCAGTGTAGAAGCTATACACGAGAGATAAAAGTGAGTGGAGTGTTAAAGCCTTTGCGTAGGCAGAGAAAATACAGTGTGGTATTTTTGTACTCCTCCTTTTGTGATAGTGAAATATATTGGTGTGGGTCCGTGGACGTAGGCAGTTGCCGAACCACGTTAAATCTCGGTGTTCCATATTTGTGTTTATTTTAGTGTCCATTATTTTCTCAGTCGCATATTATTTTTGTGTCCCACTAATCTTGGGCGGAATTAGCAGCGCCTAGTTCCCCAACAACTGGTATCAGAGCCGTGCTCGTGATTTCTCCTTAAATTCTTAGTATGCTCTGTGGTTGCAGCGTAGTCTGATCTTCCACATCAGAAATGATTTTTTGAGAAAATTACGTTTTGCGTTTGAGTGGGGTAATGGCGACAGACGAGAGAATTTCCAAAATTGATAAATTTGATGGCAAAAATTTTGGATATTGGAAAATGCAAATGGAGGACTATTTGTATCAGAAGGACCTATATAAGCCGTTGAAAGAAAAGCCAGAAGGCGAGAAAGACGACGAGTGGGAGGTGCTTGATCGAAAAGCACTCGGGCGAATTAGATTGACCACTATCAAAGTCGGTCGCTTTCAACATTAAAAATGAGAAGACAACGGCGTCTCTCATGGTAGCTCTATCCAAAGATGTATGAACAAATTGCCTAAAGAAATAAAGTTCATTTGATCAAGAAATTGTTCAATATGAAGATGATGGAAAGCGGGAGATTTGGAGAACACCTCAACGAATTCAATGAGGTAGTAGACCAATTGACCACGGTGGAAATCACTTTTAGTGATGAGGTTCGAGCTCTATTAATTCTTGGGCGGTTGCACGAGAGCCGAATGGCACGATCCACACCATCGGCCGGCTTTCGACGGTAAGTCGAAATTGAAGTTCGATGGCGTTGTGAGCATGATCTTGACCGAGGAGATCCGGAGATCGGATCGGCTTCAACTTCCGGGGCTGCTTTCAATGTAGATAGCAGAGGCAGAAATTCAAATAAAGGGCATGGGCGTGGACGGAGCAAGTCGAGGAATGGCGATCGAGATCCAAAATCACATAAATTCCAACAAGTCAAAGTCCGTTGAATGTTGGAATTGCGGTCAGGTTGGGCACTACAAAAATCAGTGTAGGGCAGCTCCAAAGGAAACGGAGAACAAGACCGAGGTCAATGTCGTGACCGAAGAAGCACGTGATGCTTTGATATGCTCCATGGAGAGGAAGGCCGACTATTGGGTAATAGACTCTGGAGCATCGTTCCATGCCACCGCAAATCGACACTTTTTCGCAAATTATGTGTCGGGAAACTTCGGAGAAGTATATCTCGGAGACGATCATCCTTGAAGCGTGGTGGGCATAGGAGAAGTACAGATCAATGTCAATGGATCTGTATGGAAATTAAAGGACGTGAGACATATTCCAGAATTGAGGAAAAATTTGATCTCCGTCAAACAGTTGTCGAGAGGAGGATGTGACACAAGCTTCTCTGGTGATAATTGGAAAATCACCAAGGGGGCCATGATAATCGCACGTGGCAAGGATAGTGGCACCCTTTACACGACGGCGAATGCGTGTATGACAATTGCAGTTGCTGATAGCAAGGATGCGAACTTGTGGCACCAAAGACTTGGGCATATGAGCCAGAAAGGGCTCAAGTACATGCATGCAAAAGGGAAACTACCAGGGCTTCAGTCTATTGATTTAGACTTTGTGAAAGTTGTATTTTCTGAAGCGTAAACGGGTGAGTTTCAATACAAGTGGCGTAACTCAAGAAAGAGAAGCTTGAACTTGTCCACACAGATGTGTGGGTCCAACAAATAGCTTTCATCGATTGGCGGAAAGTCATACTTCGTGACTTTCATTGATGACCACTCGAGAAAGGTGTAGGTTTACTTCTTGAGACACAAATCCGATGTGTTCGAGGCGTTCAAGAAGTGGAAGGCCATGGTGGAGAATGAAACTGGTTTGAGAGTAAAGAAGTTGAGATCTGACAATGGTGGAGAGTACGAAGATTTGGCGTTCAAGAAATTTTGTTACCAAAATGGCATCAAACTGGAGAGAACGTTGCCAGGAACACCGCAACAGAATGGAGTTGCAGAACGCATGAATCGGACATTGACAGAAAGAGCCAGAAGCATGAGAATACATGCAGGCCTGCCAAAACAATTTTGGGCAGAAGCTGTCAATACGGCGACATACCTAGTTAATCGTGGACCGTCGGTACCATTGGAGTACAGGATACCGGAAGAAGTTTGGAGCGGGAAAGAAGTGAAACTTTCTCATTTGAAAGTATTTGGTTGTGTCGCGTATGTGCACATTAGTGATAATGCCAGGAGTAAGTTAGACTCCAAATCACTAAAGTGTACTTTCGTTGGATATGGTGGAGACGAGTTCGGGTACCGCTTTTGGGATGATCGGAACAAAAAGCTCATCAGAAGCCGGGATGTCATATTCAATGAAAAGGTGATGTACAAGGACAGAAATGCAGTTCAGTCCAATGACATAACAAACGACGATCCAACATATGTTCCGGACAATACTGCGGAAGGTAGTATGTCGAAGCAAACAGATAAGAGTTTGCAGACAGAGGAGGCCATCTCGGAGGCTGATTCACCACAGTCTCCAGCTCCGACCCCCATTGTGAGGAGGTCAAGACGACCTCATGTTCCGAATCGAAAGTACATGAACTACATGTTGCTCACTGACGCCGGTGAACCTGAATGTTATGACGAGGCATGTCAGGTGGGAGATTCTGTTAAGTGGGAGCTTGCAATGAAAGATGAGATAAAGTCTCTCATCTCCAACCAGACGTGGGAACTAGCTGAGTTGTCCAAAGGGAAGAAAGCTCTCAACAATAAATGGGTGTACAGAATCAAAGAAGAACATGATGGTTCGAAAAGGTACAAGGCGAGATTGGTAGTCAAAGGTTTCCAGCAGAAAGAAGAAATTGACTACACAGAGATTTTTTCGCCAGTTGTGAAGCTGACAACAATTCGATCAGTGTTGAGCATTGTTGCAGCAGAGGGCTTGCACTTGGAGCAGTTAGACGTGAAAACTGCTTTCCAACATGGTGACTTAGAGGAGGAAATATATATACAGCAACCAGAAGGCTTCTCTGTGAAAGGAAAAGAGGAGCTGGTATGCAAATTGAAGAAGAGCCTATACGGCTTAAAGCAAGCGCCTAAACAGTGGTACAAGAAGTTTGACGGATTTATGCAGAAAAATGGCTACATAAAGTGTAATGCTGACCATTGTTGCTACTTCAGGCGGTTCGAGTCTAGCTATATCATTTTGCTACTTTATGTCGATGACATGTTAGTAGCAGGCTCGGACATGGACGAGATCAAGAAGTTGAAGAAGCAACTATCGGTTGAATTTGAAATGAAGGACTTGGGAGAAGCAAAGCAAATTCTAGGGATGAGAATTTGTAGAGACAAGCAAAAGGGTGTTTTGCAGTTGTCACAGGCCAAGTATGTTGATCAAATCCTACAAAGGTTCAACATGAGCAGTGCAAAGCCAGTCAGCACGCCATTAGCGAATCATTTCCGTCTATCCAACGACCAGTCTCCTAAGACAGAAGAGGAGAGAAACTTCATGGCTAAAATTCCATATGCCTCAGCCATTGGAAGTTTGATGTATGCCATGGTTTGTACCAGACCAGATATTGCTCATGTAGTGGGAGTTGTGAGCAGATATATGGCAAATCCTGGAAAGCAGCATTGGGATGCAGTAAAGTGGATATTGAGATATCTACGGGGAACTACTGATAAATGCTTATGCTTTAGACGAGGCGAAGTGAAACTACGAGGTTTCGTAGATGCAGATTTTGCTGGTGAGGTAGATCGCAGAAGAAGCACTACCGGTTATGTCTTCACAGTTGGTGTTACTGCAGTAAGTTGGATTTCGCAGATACAGAAGATTGTTGCGTTATCAACTACGTAAGAATCACGTGGGCAAGAATCGAGGCTAGCAAAGAGATGATATGGTTACAAGGTTTGTTGGCAGAATTGGGTTTTGAACAGGAGAAGAATGTCTTGCACAGTAACAGTCAGAGTGCGATACATCTGGCAAAGAATTCGGCATTTCATTCCAGAACCAAACATATTGGACTCCGTTATCACTTCATCAGATCACTTTTGGAAGATGGAGTGTTGAAGCTTGAAAAGATTCAAGGTACTAAGAACCCGGCCGACATGATGACGAAGACAGTAACCAAGGAGAAATTGGAGCTGTGCTCAGCTTCAGTTGGTCTTCTTCAATGAAGACAGAGGAGATGACCCACACCACATTTCATAGAAGAGGAGATCCATTTGTCTTCAAGTGGGAGATTGTTAGTCTGTGAAGCCAAATGTCCACAAAGTCAAAGAAAGAGGCTGCATGTGCTCAAAAGTCAAAAATTATGGCTCAATGTTTGTGGGCTGTACGAGTTCACATTTGCAGATGAAGAAAATGGATGCAAAATTATAGCCGTCATTCTTGACAAAAGACAGCCGTAATTGTTGACAATTTGTGTAAGATTAGGTGGCAGTCGTAATTGTTGACAATTTGCGTAGGAGTAGGTGCATGGATCGCCTATAAATAGAGGCTCCATTCTGCATTGTAAATACACCAAAATCAACACCACAACACCAGAATACACCAACACAATAGCCATTGTGTAGAGAGAGTGTGAGAGCTTCAGTGTAGAAGCTATACACGAGAGATAAAAGTGAGTGGAGTGATAAAGCCTTTGCGTAGGCAGAGAAAATACAGTGTGGTATTTTTGTACTCCTCATTTTTGAGATAGTGAAATATATTGGTGTGGGTCCGTGGACGTAGGCAGTTTGGCCGAACCACGTTAAATCTCGGTGTTCCATATTTGTGTTTATTTTAGTGTCCATTATTTTCTCAGTCGCATATTATTTTTGTGTCCCACTGATCTTGGGCGAAATATAATGGACATTGAGATAGTGAAATATATTGGTGTGGGTCCGTGGACGTAGGCAGTTTGGCCGAACCACGTTAAATCTTGGTATCTTATTTTGTGCTTATTTTAGCGTCCATTATTTTTCTCAGTCGCATATTATTTTTGTGTCCCACTGATCTTGGGCGGAATTAGCAGCGCCTAGTTCCCCAACAACTGGTATCAGAGCTTTGTTTGTGATATCTCTTGAAATTCTTAGTATGCTCTGTGGTTGCAGCATAGACTGATCTTCCACATCAGAAACGATTTATAGAAAAATCACATCTTGTTCGAGTGGGAGTAATGGCGACAGACGAGAGAATTTCCAAAATTGAGAAATTTGATGGCAAAAATTTTGGATATTGGAAGATGCAAATGGAGGACTATTTGTATCAGAAGGACCTATATAAGCCATTGTAAGAAAAGCCAGAAGGCGAAAAAGACGACGAATGGGAGGTGCTTGATCGAAAAGCACTTGGCGCAATTAGGTTGAGATCCATTTGTCTTCAAGTGGGAGATTGTTGGTCTGTGAAGCCAAATGTCCACAAAGTCAAAGAAAGAGGCTGTATGTGCTCAAAAGTCAAAAATTATGGCTCAATGTTTGTGGGCTGCACGAGTTCACGATTGCAGAGGAAGGAATTGCGTGCAAAATTACAGCCGCAATTTTTGACAAAAGGCAGCCGTAGTTGTTGACATTTGCATAGGATTAGGTGCATGGATCGCCTATAAGTAGAGGCTCCATTCTTCGTTGTAAATGCACCGCACCATACCACAACACTATCTGAATACACCAACACAATAGTCATTGTGTAGAGAGAGTGTGAGAGCTTCAGTGTAGAAGCTCAGTGTGCGAGCTTCAGTGTAGAAGCTCAGTGTGAGAGCTTCAGTGTAGAAGCTATACACGAGAGATAAAAGTGAGTGGAGTGATAAAGCCTTTGCGTAGGCAGAGAAAATACAGTGTAGTATTTTTGTACTCCTCCTTTTGAGATAGTGAAATATATTGGTGTGGGTCCGTGGACGTAGGCAGTTTGGCCGAACCACGTTAAATCTTGGTGTCTTATTTTGTGCTTATTTTAGCGTCCATTATTTTTCTCAGTCGCATATTATTTTTGTGTCCCACTGATCTTGGGCGGAATTAGCAGCGCCTAGTTCCCCAACAGAAACAATAGTGTAGGCTACAAGTTCCAAACCCTTATGCAAGTCCTGTTCAACTTGATCAATGAGCATCTCATTTGTCTTTGTGGTTAAGACCATCTCCTTCACACTAGACTGCCCCTTCTTACCAGATTGTATAAACATATCCATCAATTTATTGCCTTTCATCAAAATAGGGGTTTTAATTGAAGAGTGCACATCATTACCTTGCTGTGACTGCTTAGGTTGTTTAGTACTACTAGGTGCCGCAAAGTGAGATGGACTGTTCGATCACTGGGACCACGGTGGGGATTTTTTTGCTGCCCCCGGAGCTCTTCACCACTCACCATACTTGCATTCACCACTCATTACAATTGTGCCTCCCAATAACGTACATTCATAGTGATGATGCCCAATCCGTCCACAAATAAAGCGAAATTTAGGTAGTTTCTCATATTGTGATGGTAGCGTAAATTCCTTTCCAAGAGACTTCCACATCCAATTTCTGACAACCACGTAATGTCTTCCTGATATCAATCATCACTCGGACCCAAGGAACAACACCATCAACATCTACTACCAATAGATCACCTAACTGTGGTCCAATAGACTGCAACACCGCCTCCTTCATACACATAAAGGGCAGATTGAGTACATGAACCCAAAATGGAACCATATTAAATTGCAGACGGTCAAATTCTCCCACTCCTAAAGGCAAAACCAATAACGGACTTTGTTTACCCGCTATTCAAGATCCTTCATCTATCCGATTCATGTTCAAAGGTGAAGACGAAAGTATTAGCATCACATTTATTGTCCATTCGAAGCGAAGGATCATTTTTCCATATATCAACCACAGAACAATCTCCAAACCTTCCCGGTTAACTGCCTTACTGCCCAACACTTTCCCGGCTAGAGATCGATCCATCAAAGCCATCCCCTCACATGAAGTTTGCGTATCAACAACAACAGGCAAAACTTCCAACTCCTCCCATTGCAATCTATCACGGAGTTTTAGAATGTCCTCAGAATCCATAATAAACAAGAAAACAAAGAACAAGTTGATGAGCAAATTGTAACAAAATGGAAAAAACAGAGAGAGGCATCGAAAACCTCCCCAAAAGCCGTCAACACTGACTACAAAAAAACCCAACACGAGCATGTAGAAGAAAACCAAATCTTCATGTCTTTAGAGAGAGAAAAAGACTGGTATTACTTCTTACATCCTATTAATACGGTGCATTCCTATTGGAAAATTAAGAAAAATAAATAAGAAAAATGAGCAACAACAACAATAATAATAATAATAATTTGAAAATAGATGATATATGTGTGCGTGTGTGTATATATATATATATATAATGTGAGAATGAATGATAGAATTTCTATTTTGATAAAAGTCTTTAAAAATCTTAAGGGTGAGTAATAAACTTTTTATGGCAAATTATGTTTGTACTTACCTACAGGATCCCATTAAAGTTTTTAAAAATCCTATATAAATTTGAATACCTCATAATTTTGTAGGGCTTTTAAAAGTCTTGATTTAACACCAAATAATTTTTAATGGACTTTTAAAAGTTAATAAAAATCTATATTTAATACCATAAGATTTTAACTGACTTTTAAAAGTCTCAATTGAATACACCAAAATTTTTCAAAATCTATAAAATTCCTTTAAAATCTCGATTGAATAAATCTTTGTAAGAATAAAAAATTTGTGTGATAAACACTCAAAAAAAGGGAAAAAGGAAAAGTAAGTTTCGCGGCCACGTGTCAATCATCGGCCCACTTATAGGAACCTTAATGTGTCCACTTGTGGGCATCGACTATTTGGTGTATCATCATATGTAAAAAATAAATAAATAAATTACTAGAATTAATTAAATTAGGATTAAAGATATCAACTTAATTAACTAATTGGATTAGTATTACAAAAGTATATCAACTCAAAATTTCATTTTTTACACATTTTTATAGAATTCCTATGAATCATAAAATTCTGAAATATTTATCGGATATCTGTCCATTTTATAGGTTATTTCAATTTTTACTACAGGTAAAAATCTTGCAATATTTATCCGATATCTTGCTACCATGTGCATGTTTTTATAGAATTCTTAAGCATCATAAATATCTTGTAGTATCTATCGGATAAAATAATTCTAGATAGGCATTATTATTTGATATTTTTAACTGAGACTGTAATGTGTCAATATTTGATTGATTGATAAACATATGCCCATTTCATTTATTATTTTAATTCACGTATCCATATCCAATAAATATATGACAAATATGCGTGTTAGTTAAAAATGTCAAATTAGAATGTTAGTATAGAATTACTTTATCGGATATCTTGCCGTAAAGATGTACGTGTTTTTACCGGAATTTTAAATTTTAGTTTTCATTTTCTTGAAAGGCCTATTTCCAAAACCGAGTGTAATGAAACCAAAGTTGCCAAATTTTAATTTTTTAATAAGTCACTTCAACTCCCAGATCTCATGTGAAGTGACCTTATTCTCTCAAAAATCAATATTCAGTTGCTATATTAGCAATGAAGAGATAAATTTCCCAAGATGGAGAGGAAATCGTAAGTCTGTTAATATTTTAGACACTTTTCTTTTTAGTTATATGCTCCCTCCGTCCCAAAATAATATATCTAATTTGACTTTCACAAAAATTAAGAAAAATATATTAATATTGTTCAAAAAGTAAAATTTAGTTGTGTTTTTCAAATATACCACTATATAAAACTAGGGTAATATATTTTCATTAATAACGATGTACATATAATAAGTGCATAATAAAAAAAGTGAAGAAATTAAACAGACACAAATAGAAAGTGGACGATATTTTTGGATGAATGAAAAAAGAAAATGAACTTATCTCTGTGTGAGGAAGGGAATACTGTTTCTTAGAACATTTTTAATGACCTATCAATTTCCTAAAAATTAAAGTAACATGTAAGCAATAGACATTAAGTATAAAAAGGTCCATCTCCAATGGTAGAAAATGTAAATAAGATTAGACTTACAAGACAATAAAAAATTAGATGATGTGCAACAGATAGAAAGTATGCCAGATAAGATAATATGGGTTCAGTAGCGGATCTAGAGGTTCAACATTGGGGGCCATTTATGGTAGCTCTTCATAGAGGAAATTTTTTTTGACGGGGCTAATTGATATATAAAAAAATTTACCTACAAAAATATCAAATATCAAAATAAAATCACATATATATGTAAAAATACAAAATTGAATGAATTGGAAATATACTTAATTAGCAAAAGTCAAAAAAGTCAAAAAAAAATCAAGAAGTTTTGAATTTTTTTTTTTTTTTTTTAACTAGAAAAATTTTGTCTTCTTCAAGTCCGGGGGGTGACGTACACCGCCATACCCACCCCCAAATCCACCGCTGCATGGGTTTCAAAAGAGAACATGAATTTTCCCTTAATCTATTTATTTGTATTATTTTTTTATAACTGATAAAATGGACGTACTTGAATTAGATCATGTCTATTTTTCTAAATGTTAATCTTAAGGCTTTTCATTTAAGAGACGTGTGACTAAATTGAAAATCCGATTAGACATACTTTGAACAGTTGAATTGAGATTTTTGGATATAAGTAGGAGCCCGTAATTCTTATATATAGATAGATATTTGTAATATAGTTACATTTATTCCACTTTACGTTACATGATAATTTCCATCACTCTTCCCACTCTTGTTTGCAGCGTACACCGGAAAGGCAAAAAAAGTCGGGGAATGACACAAGGCATCTGCTCTTTTGGCTTACTACTATTTGACTCTTCGTTTAGAAAGCCGCACGCATCATAATTTAATATTATGTACATCATTGCATATGCGAATGTAAAGCTGGAATAGCTCAGTTGGTTAGAGCGTGTGGCTGTTAACCACAAGGTCGGAGGTTCAAGCCCTCCTTCTAGCGAAATTTTTGTTTTCCTGTTCCAATCCAGCCAATTAATTAATCTTTGCAAATGGGACATCCTTATTCATTTATTTCGCTTCTGTTCCAGTCTTGCCAACTAATTAATAATTAATCTTCCACAAACGGAGCAGCGCTGTTTTCATATTTATTTTTCACTACTTTGATTACTTTTATTTAGTTTATTTGCTTAAGCACTTCTTTTTTTTTTTAACAAAAAAGTTAAAAGAATAGCGAAACCAGTTAATTATCCTCGAAAATCGGTACTGATTTAATTAATTTACGAAATTCGATAATTAATAAGTAGGTTTTAGGCTAAAAACATACTTAATGACTTGCTATTAACTATCTGGTTTTCATGCCAACGAGGCTTGGCCTAGTGGTTTAAGAGGTCGGTTCGATTAGCCATATTGCCCCAGTATGGAGTTATACTCTTCCAGTAAGGGATTTCATTGTCTCTTTGGGTCATAAAAGAATCTAAAATTTAAAGTCGCACAATTGGAGGGGAAAAAAAATAGAGCACATAATTGCAACACCCTCCTAACCAATTATATACTTTATGATTTATTATGTTCTGAGTTTAATAATAATGGTATCATTTTGTTATTATTTAAATTGTTACTCTTTCCGTCCCATTTTGATAGGCTTACTTTCTTTTTTCATCCGTTCCCAAATATATGACACTTTCTATTTATATCTTTTTAATTTTTTAATTTTTCCTATTATACCTTTATTTAATAGGTATTATTATTAGTAAAAGTATGTTATAATCATTTAATATAAGGGTATATATGAAAAAATACAACTAAAATTTATTTTTCCAATAATATTAATTACGATTTCTTAATCCATGTGAAAGTCAAACCAAGCCTATCAAAATGGGACGGATGAAGTATAAATATTCAAGAATATTTATTTATTGATGTCTTTTATTGATGCCATTTAATACATTTTAATACAACTCACATCCATACATCTCTTCACTCATTAAATCTCCATCATCCAACTCCACTCATTCTCTCTTTTCCTACTCATAAAAATACATTAAAACTCATCCACTAACACACACTTATTAAGAATTACGTAATTGGAGTCCATAAATAAAAAATTTAGTGACGTCGAAACATTCACCATGAGTTGCAAATAATTTGCACCACTATAAAGTGAATTACCTAAAATGATTCACCATTGGCATACTAAACGATGATCATATTTTCGAGAATTGATCAGTCATGCTCATGAACAAATGATATGTGCGTAATTTATGTGACAAATTGGTATCTTTAGGTGGAACGTTCCAACCAGAAAGGAGGAAAAATAAGAAGTGTTCTTTCCTTTTTATAAATTGTATCTGATATGCTGTTCATCTCGAATTGGATTAAGTTACTACTCATTTATTCCATGCCCTGCACTTGTGTTTTGTATCACTATCGATTACAGTCATCATCAGGTGATCAGGAGGTATTGAATAGAAACGAAAAATATTTACCTCTGCACAACTTCCCTCACTAAAAGCTTCAATAATACGACGGCAATTTACAGCAAAAACGTAACACAGAGAGAATGATATAAGGGTATTGCAAGTTATCATTCTAGCAAATCATCCTAATTCCGAGCAGGCTAAAGTAATTCAAATAATGATGTTATATGGACGAGTAAAACCAAAAATTCTCAACGCCGTAGCTATGGCCACACAATCTCAGAAGCATAAATCCACTTCAAGGTTAACAGCACTCAGCACTTTATGATTCGATGGAGAAAAACTTCACCTCAACAGAGATTCATCTGTCTGTTCTAATAGTGTCCCAACAATGGATTCAGCCAAAGCACATAAAAGCAAAAGATGATGCTCATCGGGTTAACCAGGTGATTGTCCACGACCAGCACGACCCCCTCTGGCGCCACGGCCCCTAGTAGCTCTGCCAGTTCCACGAGCTCTACCAGGCGAAGAAGACGAAACCATACCAGCCTGTCTAATAGATGCCCGTTGCCTAGCTCTCTCCTGCCAATTGATGGTTGTACTTGTCGAGCTGCTGCTCCTCGTAACGGGAGACGTCTGTTTTTCTTCAGCCACATTGGTTGCCGTAGAACCACCACCTTGTTCTGTATTCCCAGTCTCAACAGCAGAGCTACTTGTTGTTTCTTGATTAGTTTCCACAGGGGTCTGATCTGTTTCTGTAACAATCTGTTCGGTATCATCATCAGTCTTATCAGCCGCTCCATCATTCTTTTCTTCTTCCGGCTCGATCTCCCCAACTTCCAAGGGTTCCTCAGCTGCTGGAGCTGGAGAAGTCTCGGGTTGAAAATCCCCAATTTCTGTATTAGATGGTGTAGCATTGCCCTCATTATCTCCATCGTCTGTTGCAAGCTCACCCTCTTCCCTATCGTTCTCAGATTCTGTAACTATATGCTGAATGTCTTGCTCAGTCTGATATCTCAATTGTTCGTCTGACACTACACCTTCACTTGGCTTATCCAAACCCTCTTCTGCTACTACATCGATATTCTCACTCTGTAGTTCGGCCTGACTGTTTCCATCTGCTGTTTGCTCTTCAACTTCCTCACCTGCAGTTGTTAACTCATCTCTTTCAGCATCCACTGCAGCTTCCTCTTTGGTATCTTCTGGATGGACATTTTCAACATCCTCAGGAGGTGAAACATGGGGAACTTCCAAAGCACCAGTAGAGTGTTCAACATCTTCCTTTTCAGGCTCTGGACCTTTAGACTTTTTCAGAACCGGTGCTATCATATCAGAGCTAGTGCCAGTTTCCTCAGGAGCCAATACGTCTTGCAAGTCAGAAGACAATGAAGCAGATGGACGCTTGCGAACAACTGATGGTGTTGGCACAATTGGATTTCCTGGAGTTTCTATGTTGTGAGAAGATGACTGCTTGACACCATTGTTAGCGTCATCGGCTTCAGACATCTCTACATCACCTCCTTGAGGTTCTTTAGGCTTAGTAATACTAGGACGGACCAGTTTCCTCCCTGTTTTAGTTTGTGCCTTCGGCAAAGTAGATCGTTTTTCCCCTTCTTCGACAAATTTTGTAGCGGCAGGTGGTGGTGGTGGTGGTGGGGAATATTATTTGGGGCAATGGCAGGGCCTGATTGAACAATTGTAGCTCCTGCAGATGAAGTTTCTAAAGGCGGCTCGATAGAAGTAGAAGCTTCAACCTCAGCCCGAACTGAGAGTGCAACTCGCTCAAAATTTTCGACGGCCTGGAAATAGGCAGCAGAAAAATCCTCCAATACAGTGCCAGTAAGCTGAACTACTGATGTAGACTCAGATTGAATGCCTTTGGTGTGCTTTAGTTTCTCCACTTCATCATGGAGTGTTTCCAGAGCATGTTTATGCTTGTCCAGCTCATCTACGAGTTTTACCCTCTGCTGATTGACGCTCTCATAAGAGTCAAGAATTATCTTTCGGTTCTTCTGATATTTTTCCTTCTCTTTGTTACGATCCTCTTTCTCCTTCTTCAAATCCTCTTTCTCCCTTTTCAAGTCCTCTCTATGCCTCTCCAATGTTCTTTCAAGAATCTGTATTCTTGTGTCTTTCTCCTTCTCTTTTTCCTTAACAGCCTGTTCACCTGCAGAATCACCTAAGTTCCGTTTAACTTGTTTGGCATCTTCCAATTGTTTGGAAAGTACTTGAATCTCTTTGTTCAGTTCTTCCTTTTCCTTGTCTGACCTTCCTTCTTAGTTGAACATTCATTCTCTTAAATCTTTCAACTTCTGATTTGAGAGAAGCCTCAGATTTCAAGATTTCATTAATTCTGCTCTCTCGCTCACTCAATTCTGTTTTGCTGCTAGCAAGTTCTTGCTCTAAATGGGATATTGCATCCTGCTTCTCAGTTACAAGTTTCTTTAATTCCTCCAACTGTGCATCCTTCTCCCTCACATTCACTTGCATCTGCTCAAAAGATTCTCTCATTTGACGATATTCATCAACATCCTTGGACTTCTCCAACAACTCAACAATTCTCTTCTCAAGATGCTCCTTATCAATCTTCTGCATTTCAATTTCTTTCTTGTAAGCTTCCACATCCTTGTCCCTGTCGCTAAGAAGTCTCTCAAGATTCTCAATTTCAGTCCTGACCTTTTGGGCTCCTTCACGAAGTTTCTGGCACTCTTCAAAGTTATGTCGGCTTTCTTCGCGGAGCTGGACGTTACTCTCTCGGAGCAAGGCCAGTTCTCTCACTTGCAGTTGAAGAGATTTGAAGTCGTCTTCTGTAAATAGTGATGCTCGAGAGGTTGCCCGCTCTGCATGAAGCGATGCTTGTGCCGACTCTGCTCCCTTTAAGGCACTCTCTAGCTGTGATTGCAGTCGAAGCTTCTCCTGTTTCAACAGAGAAATTTCTGTTTCTGCAATTTCCTTTGACCGGCGGAGATAACTTACAACATCTTGCAATCCATCCTCACTACCCCAAGTCTGAGATGTGCTCCCAGAAGCTGTTCCTCGGTCCTTCTCAGCTAATTTGATTTGCAATGCCTCCATCCGACTATGCAACATTTTGTTCAACTCATTGACTTCACTATATCTCTTATCTGCTTCATTTTTCGATGCTTCTAGAGATAACTTTTCAGCTTCCCATTTGGCCTTCAGCTCATTCTGAAAAGTAAGTGTGTTTACTCTCAATCAGTGATAAGTACAAGAAAATATAAACACAATAATAAATCATATAAAAATGGATTCAAGTTTCCCAAGCTAGACAAGTCCATAGCTAAGAGAGAAAAACCATTGAACTTTTAAAGAATTAGATGAATCTGCCAGAACTCTTGTTCTACAGAATTAGAAACAGAAAAGGAGAAGTAAAACGAAAAAGAAGTTACATTTTCATTTTTTAGTGAATCTGCCATTTTACGGAGCTCAGATGCCTCCCCTTGTGCTGAAGCCAACGCCTCGGATGTTTTCGTCAATTCTTGAATTGTTTCAGATTGTAGAATAACCTGGACAAAATAATAAACAAATGATGCAACAGCTAGTAGGCACACTTACTCACCAAATCATAAGGATGATATGATATAGTATCAGAGATACAATCAAATGCAGTCACATTCTACAATCTAGTGATCATAAATTGTCGAGTGTCCCCCACCCACCTCCAACAAATAAATAAACAGAAAAAAATAAAATAAAAGGCATATGCAACATGGAACAAGTAAACTACAAAGTGAAACTGCACTCCACTACAACAAGGTTGACACACTGCAGTCTGCACGATTACGCCTGAATAGACTTGCTCAAGAATAAACATAATTTCACTTCCAATTTAATTGTCAAGCTGGCATCGACATGCATCCCAGACAAAACATAATTTCACTTCCAATTTAATTGTCAAGGTGGCATCCAGATGCATCCCATATTTGGAAGAAAGTTACGACCTTTGAGATCACAAAACCTGCTATAGGGAACTGTGCCAAAGAATGTATCATCAAACACCACATGAATTAGTTACCAACTAATAGCTAGTTTGAATAAGGCTTTATCCAAAGATGAGTGAATTTTTTTGGGAGAATGTGTGGCTAAAAAAGTAAAGCATTGAACGAAAACATGAAAAACAAAACTTTTGTTCTATTTGATTGAAAATGAGTGTAGAAACAGAAATGATTGCTAAACTAGTTACGCAGACAAGAAATAAATCAATATAAGTTTCTGCATAAATATTCGTACATAATGTTCACCTTTTCTGCAAGTTGCCATGTCGTGTAATGAGATAAACAAACTCCATTCCATCCTAAATCAGAATAGTTGACTGCAACAACTTCCAGTCCTAAAGTCCCATGGACGCACCTAGTAATTAACTAGCATAAATACTAGCTAATCTAGATTATAACCAAAATGATCATTTCCCCTTCCCCCTTTGCTGCCCATTTGGCCCCAGTGCGCCCAACTAGGTGAAGTGCCCTAAGTCTATTAATTTGTTTGTTTTAACCTTTTTCTACCTAAAATTGAACTTTTGCTAACGGTCAAGTCAAACTTCATTATTAACCACACATCTCAAATCAAAAATCACTATTAATTCACATCATGTGGTCCCCATGACTATACAACTTTAAAAAATTAGTTTTTAGCAAAATATAAGTCTACCCACACAGCCTGTATTATTATTTCTACATCGTATATAATAAGCACATTCTCCATTTAAGCTGAACAGAAGCATACATCACCAATCAATTAGACATTCCCATGCAAGTATTCTTCCTTAAGAACATCTAAGGTCCAAAACATAATATCTTTCAACCCGAGATCAACAGGAAATTACAATTGATGCATCCAACCAACCAATGGGAAATGAAGCAAGTAGGTCCCATAAATTGTTCCTAGGACACGAGCTACAAAAAGGAAGTTCATAGGACACAGTGTTACAAAAAGGATGTTTGGGGATCCACATGCAGAATCCGATATCTCACATATATTGGAAAGCCGTTGATAATTTTACAAACTCAAAAGACGATTCTTTAATTTGACTGGTTCCTTCGCCGTTCCACATACAAGAGCACCTACTTCGAGCAAAACATATTTGATAAAACATGAAAAGTAAACAATTCTCAGGGAAAACCATAACTAATGGCCAACATGTAAAAGCAACCTGTCTTTCATAATTCGCTTGGGAAGCACGCCACTTTTTATGTTCATTCTCCAAATCATCTTTCAAGGCAGAGATTTGTGCATCCATAGCCACAACTTGGGACCTTGCATTGGCAAAGGGAAAAAAAATTCAAGAAAAAAGAAAAACAATAATGAGAAAACAAACTAAAATAACAATATAGGACACAGCCTACAACATATTGACCTCAAAAAACTCACATTTTATTAGCATAGTCCTCCTTGAGGCTAGAAATTTCAGAAAAAGCACCCGCAAGAGCTTCTTCTTTTCCAGCACTTACTGAGGCTGCTTCCTCAGTCTTCAGATTGCATTCCTTTTCAAGTTCATTATTCCGCTCTCTAAGTGATTGAATTTCTTCTTCGAGTGACTTCCTAACCTTATCAGCCTACGCATACAATGCATTGAGCAATGAGCAAGTTGTATTGAAGAATGATATTAGGCATGCTTATATTCCATTGACATACCTCAGTTCTATAATTCTCGAGGGCAGATTCCATCTGTCTGAGTGCTGCTTCATTTACTTCAGCTATGCCTTTATACTGAACATGTTAAAATGAATTTAGACCATGAAGTGCCGTTGGAGGAAGTCATTGAACGCAATAATTACCTGAATCATGTGATCTTTGCTAGTCTTCGCCTCTTGTCTCAAAGATTCAATTTCATCCAGCAAATCCACTAACGTCTTAAGCATATTTGTAGCCCAATCACAAGTATCAACAGAAAATAATGAGTGGCGATTTCACAAAGGCAATTCAAGATACTGCTATAAGGCAACATGCATTAAACCTTCAAGTAATATCTAAGATGAAAACCTGAAAATTTCAAGTAGTAACATAGCAATATCATAACAGCAATTTTGTGCAGCAGAGCTACAATACAAGTCAGGTACTAGTAAATCTTAAATCTCAATCTGAGTTGTCATTGTATGCAACAGTTAGAAGAATACGGCTTTGTCATCAAAATTAGAATCATACATGGACACAAATAAGAGATGAGAAGCAGAGTTTAAAAGGGAAAATTTATCTGATACCATGCTCACTAAAACTGTCTCATTTAGAAACGTCATAAAACTGTGCGAGACAAATAGTTGAATGGGGAAAAGGTCCAGGCAATCTTATGGACAGATACGGGATTATAGCAATAATAACAAAGCAGGCTGCTGTTAAATATTTATTGTAGTACCTTGTCAGTTGAGGAGGAAGCAGTACCATTTTCTCCATCTTTAGTAGAATCCTGCAGCACGCGGACAAACAGATTCAGAAGCAGCAAAACACAAAGAACTTGGAAAAGTAAGAAAAACAAAGGGCGGCGGAAGCATCACTACCGGTTACAACAAACAAACTAATCCACAAAAATCAAAGAGAGGCAGCTTCAGTTATCTATCACAGTAATCACTATAAGCAACATTTGTTTAAGTGCCTCATTGTCATTACATATTTTTTATTCAATATGCTCCAGTCTCATGTCTCCACGGAACCATTGAGGTGGAAACAGTAAAACATACCTTCATTTGTGCAGACTTGACAATTTTCTCTAAATCAGCACAATGAGCCTGAATGCAGTAACGATTACCCATCAAAAAGGCAAGAAAACATAAATGTTGCAAGTTTATATATTATAAAATTGACTGAGGTATATTGGAAAATTTTCTGAATTGAATACCTCTGCCCTGGCAGCCCTAGCTTCTGCTGCAGCCGTAGAACGCAAGGTATCAGCTAATTCTTTACCCTGCGTTTCAACTTGTTTCAAGGCATTTATCATGGCATTTTCGCGCTCAAGTATAAGATTCCGAACTTTATCACGTTCTTCCTGAAGTTCCTTTTTAGCCTCGGCCCATTCTCTCTGCAATTGAAACCTTGCAATTGGTGATAATGCCAGAAACTAGATAAGCATGAATGACTCGGGCACTTTGCAAAGAGGAATCATATAATAATTCCACATCCATGGGTCAGTAAGTGACAGGAAGGATGAGGCACAACAGAATGTACCTCAATTTTTTTAATATACTCCTCCTGCCTTTTCCTCTCTGTGCTTCTGGCCTCCTAACACGTCAAGGAAAAAAATTAGAACACTGAATAGGAAAAGTGCATTTAAAGAATTCAGTGATAAGAATCTACCTCATGCACTTCCTGAGTACTATGCATTGTGTCCAAACTGGCCTGAATGTTACACACATGTAAAATAAGAATAAAAGCTACTACCACATATTTGACCAGAGAAGATCATTAAAGAAAGAGAACCTGCAAACGGTATACTCTCTCCGACATACTGCGAACTTCATCTAAAGCTCTCTTCTCAGAGTTGAGCAATATTTCTTTTTCATTCTTGAGAACAGCAATCTGTATCACGATATAAGATAAAAGTAAACAGAAAAAGATCGACAAGACAACCATCAGGGGTTTAAGAAAAGAAATAGAGAAAGAAAATAACCTCTGTTGTTAACTTGCGTGACAGCTCCTCAGCGGCATTCAGGGATACTGAACTTTCGCGCAGCTTTCGCTGGTGGTCAATTATTAGCTGTGAGAACTCAATGTTTCTTGCTATAACTCCATTATGTTCTTCTCTCTGTCGTTTGATCAGAATATATGACAAAACATGTCAAAGGCTAAGGTCACACAATCGACACAGCACTTGGGCTTGGGAGAGTCTAGAATGTGAATATTTTAATCTTATCTATCTAATGATCACAAAATCGAAGGGAAAGATATCATTTTATTCTCTATTCACTACAGCCGAATGTAGAACCATAAAGAATCTCCAAGTAAAATTTAACCTGATGCTCAAATTCTTTCATGAATCTGGTCAGTTTTTCTTGGGAAAATTGTGCTTCCAGTCCAAATTTGTCGCGTTCCGATCGCAAGGAAATGATCTCACCCCTGTACAGGAAAACAAACAAAGAAAACTCACTACTGAATAAAATGAACATGCTAAATATCCCGTCAAAAACATTCTATGAACCCCAATTTCAAAGAGGATGGTGTGCCTAATGCATATTTCCGACATCTTTCTGACACAAATTTCAACATTACAATTTATACACACGCCTGAGTTGTAGGAGAGCCATCTACAAGCACAAGAGCCAACTAGAATAAAACATCAGGATTCTAACTATGAATTTAAAAGCATATTAAGAAAACTTATCTCAGAACTAGTTTAGCGTCTTCAAAGACTTTGTAACAACTTGTATTTATTACTAGCCAAACTATACATTTCACCATGCTCTATTGCATGTAAATCAAATATCCCAGTTGATGGATGCCCATCATTGAAATAGCCCAGCTGATCAAAAGCCCATCATTATGTTTTATCATAGAATAAAAATGATGCCAGTTCATCTTTGCTGAATATTCAAAATAATTTCATCCAATGTTCTTATATAGCTACAACCACAACCTAGCGTATCATTGTAGCTACACTTTATTAGTTCTATGGGACATCAAAATCTAAATGGTAATTCCTTGTCCTGAATGTCTAAGGAGAATAACCAAAGCAAATTAAAAAGTAGTACTACTACTTCACGGCACTCGGAAGTCAGAAGTATCCGTGGCATAGGAATCCTTGAACAAGTGGAAAGATGGATATAGAGGACAACAGACGAACATGTCTAAATATCAAATCCAATTCAAGCTAGCATGGAAATGTGGAGTGGTCATCTTCTGACAAAAAGCGGTGCAATTAATGAAACGAAATTTTTTCTGATTCCAAAGCCCTGAGATCGACTTTTCCTGTATTCATCATAGACAAGTTCTTTTGAGTGAGTTGTTGCAAGTTTTTAGATCAGAAGATTGTTAACAAATGCTGCCACCTCCAACTCTATGAGGGTTCACATGCGTACCGTCAATCCACAGGCAGACAAATCTGTATAGACTTCCATTAACACCCAAAGGAATTGCTGAACCTCGGCAGTTGACAATAGATTTTCCAAGTTAATCAATGGTATCAGGCGTCATGTACATAAGGGAAGGAGAAAACTAAATGATACAATTCAAGGAAAATGTAGAAATACAAGTTAATCCCAACATAATGTTTTTTCAAATTTGAGCATCTTTTCAGGATCCAGCATCTTTAGAATAAGTTCATTCAATATGAAAGTGAAATACCACCAGAGCTCTATTTTAAGTTCTCCAGCCGAAAATCAATAAAGCGAAAATTCAACAGGCTACTAAAAACAGAGATTTCAACAGGCTACTAAAAGCACAGTGGTAGGCATTAACATAACGGAGGATAGGATTGACGAGATAGCAAATAGATTGGGATGTGGAAAGGGGACTTGGCCATTGAATTACCTTGGGCTACCCTTGGGTGGAAACCCAAATGCGCTCTCCTTTTGGGAACCAGTCGTGGAAAGAATAGCAAAGAGGTTAGACGGTTGGCATAAGGGCTGTCTATCTAGGGGTGGGAGGCTTGTACTACTACAAGCGGTCTTGGGGAGCATACCTACATACTATATGTCAATCTTCAAAATGCCTATAAAGGTGGTCAAAATGATTGAGAAGATGATGAGGGACTTTTTTTGGGAAGGTAGAGGTGAGAATCAGAGTGAGCATTTGGTTAAATGGAGCATTGTTACAAAACCAAAACAATATGGCGGATTAGGGATGGGAAACTTACATCTTAAGAACTTGGCAATGTTGGGCAAATGCCTTTGGCGGTTTCCCATGGAACAAGACTCACTTTGGCATACCATAATTCTCAGCCGATATGGTCTCCAGTCAAACAGATGGGATGCAAATTTTCATGTTAACTCCACTCACCGGGCACCATGGAAGTCCATTGCAAGAGGTTATGATACTTTCGTGAAAAATACCAAATTTGTAGTGGGTAAGGGGGATAGAATCAGGTTTTGGCTAGACAAATGGATTGGTAATAACAATTTTCAAGTGATGTACCCACGTCTTTTCCGATTGTCATGTAATAAAAACTCGACCATAAGCAGTATAGTTTCTTATATTCCCCCTTCAAACCCGATCTGGAACCTTCATTTCACTAGAAACCTTAACGATAGAGACATCGATGATCTCACCACTTTATTGTATACAATTGAAAACACTAAAATTGACCCAATCATCCCGGACAAAAGAATGTGGTGTGGTCACCCCTGGTTCTTTCTCATGTAAGGCCTTCTTCAAATCCTTTCTCAACCATCTTGCGACTCCTACTTTCCTCAATCCCAATTCATTTGGAAAGGTGTGGTACCTATGAAGGTAAAAGTGTTTGCGTGGCTAGTTTCTCTGGGAAAGGTAAACACTTGTGATTTGTTGCAATTGAAAAAGCCTTTCTTATGCATTTCGCCATCTTATTGTGTAATGTGCAAGAAGGAGAATGAGACTATCAATCATATTCTTATCCATTGCGAGTTTGCTAAGAGGATTTGGAACAAAATATTGTATATGTTTGGAGTATCGAGTCCGTTACCATATAGATGGGCAGACTTGATCCTCATGAAATGGTCCTTTGGGGGTAATGGTAAATACAAGGAGGAATTGTGGAAGCTGATAACTATGGCAACAATATGGGTCATTTGGATAGAGAGGAATCGGAGGATTTTCGAGAATTTGGAACGGTCATTGGAAGACATTTGGGACAACATCATCTTTTTCACTAGCCTATGGGCCAAAGCCGCGGGTACACTTAGCGATTTGGAAAGCTACTTGTTTCGACTTGATCCGTATAGCTCCCTTTATGATATTAATTCTAGCAGTTAGGGTCTTTCTGAGTCTTGGCATGTAAGCCATCTAGAGACTATTGTTCTGTTTGTGCTGGGTGGAAGGCTCATCCACTTTGTGCGTTGTAATATTTCTTTAGTTTTATCATTAATACAAGTTAAGTTTCTTATCAAAAAAAAAAAAAAAAAAAAAAAAAAAGAGATTTCTTAGGCACGAAATCTGAGAAACAGGAATAAAACACAAATGTACAGGGGATAACAAATAGCGAGAGAGAGAGAGAGACCAACAACAACAACATATCAATGTTAATTTTTACAAATATTGAAGAACATGCCAAAAGTATGCTTCACCAGATGGGACTCATGTGAATGGAAACTAAAAAAGTACATAATGAAAACAAGAAACAATCATATATTTGGCACATATTTGCGAAAACGAAAATTGCTTGTTGCCTCACATTTCCCAAGATCCACAAGTACTACCAACTTTTCTACCATTCATCTCTACCCTTTATTTTTTTTGATAAGAAACAAGATATATTATTGCCAAAGAAAACAATAAGTTACAAAAAACAGGTGGGCAAGCTATCCACCAAAAATTAAGACATTCATGAACACATCTCAGATGTGCCTTAGTTTTAACTTTCAGATTTTGATTATACTATAAGAGTTTATTGACTTCATTATTTATTCTGATAAACTTGTAAGCCCTTAGAAGATCCAAAAATAAGTTCTTTACAACTAAATAATGAAACTACGGCATCACTTCGAAGAATTTCTCCAAATTCCAGACTCACAAGTTCTCCCTTTCCTCCCAAGTTCTTGTCTATTACGTTTTGCATCATTCCCAAACTATTTCCTCTGCTTTTTTGAGAAAATTAAAGAGAAAAGTGCTTACCTCAATTTCGCAACATCTTCTTCAAGACTTCTAACACGCTCAAAGGCCTGTTCTTTCAGCTTAGATGTTTCCTGTGAAGTATTACATAAAGCCAGAAAATAAATAGAGTGCTGAACAATATACAAGGGACCAATAATATAGCTCCTAGAAAAATCCTTTGCCAAAACATTTTACAAGTCAAGGTTTTGACAGTTGGCACCCAAGAAGGCAGACATAGATACGTGATCAAATATCTACAGGTAAAGTTGGAAGTATAAAAATACTTAAACCCTGAACCCTTCAATCCAAAAGTAAAAGGTCGGAGAAAGCATACATGAACACTTTCACGTAAAAGTGTTGCTTCCTTGTGCCCCCATTCTGCAACATAAAACAGGTTGGCAACATCAGCAGCCAGCACATATGAGACATCAATATTCAAGAAAATGCCACCTTTCACCTATATAAACAAGAAAACATATTATTTTTATCCAGGTTCTTCATTAATGTTTGCATGTATAGAAATTTAAGCCTTTGTTCGTTTTAACATTCTTCTACCTAAAAGTTAACTTTTGCAACTAGTCAAAGTCGAATATTAATATCAACCACGTCGCATCATCATTTATTATTATCCACACATCTCGTGGTCCCACCACTATTTTTAGCTAATTAAAAGTTTACCGAACACACCATAAGTGTTTTCTTAAATCACATTGTTCTTGCAACCCTGGCTGCCCAAAAACCCAGGATAAAATAATAATGAGAGAGAGAGAGAGAGATGTCAAGTGCTTTCAATTTTGAAGCTCTTGTTCTTCTGTTGTCATGAATTCACCTTTGAATTCTCTTCGATACCATGAAAATGGCATGAAAGAGAGACAAACCTCCAAGAGACTAAGGCCTGCAGAGCAGGTGTAGCAGTGAAAGGACAAAAGCATAAGTTACCCCCTTATATAAAAAGAGCCAAGGCGGCTTTACTGTACTTTTTGTTCCTCCACAATATAGTGCCGAATTTGTACCTTTTCCTTGGTTGTAGCCATTTTTTTTTTTAAATTTGTTTACCTTATCTTCTGGCGGGCCCCTTTTGAGATTAGAAATGAATTAAGGGGTACAACTATTAGTGATGAAGAAAAATTTACATTGAGGCATTGATTTCGTTTAGTTTAGATAATATAACAACTATTAGCATTTACAATTTAAAATCCGATATATTTAGTGGATGTGCATCTTTCAGTCAAAGGTCAAGGTTATGAATTAGTATTAAACATCTTTACTTTATTTACTTTTAATTTTGGTATAAAAGTCAGTATTGTAATAACTTTTAATTATATATAAAAGTCAGTATCATACTTTATAAATGAAGTGGTTTGAGAATAGAAATGAGTTAAGGGGTATGACTTTTTAGTTATTGGAGGAGATAAAAAACTAAATAATTAGCCAAACCATTGGGCTGAGCTAATGCCTTTCCTTCTACGCTTAATCAAGGATTATTTTGTTTCATATTCTTAGTTAAACTCTAAATTTGTTGTGTTTAGTTTAGTGCATTTTATCAAACTCATTCACATTCGAAATTGAATTTGGTCAAACAAATCACATCCAAATTTGGACCCACGTGTGCTACACAAATCTCCACCATGTATTTTCACAAAATCACTTTCTACTTCAATTTTGAATTGAATTTGAATTCAAATGCTAACACCCACTTCATTTATTATGATAGTCTAATATTCATATTTATGTTTTTTCACCACATACTATTTTCACATTGAAAATATGCACTTACAAGCAAGTACAAATTTCATTTTACTATATATTGTATGAATATGTCTAGGTCTAGCTACCTAATTATATGAGGGTTTTAGCATCGCGTTTAGCATTTAGATACTTCTTCAAAGCAAATTAATATTCTGAAAGTATTATATAACAGAGTAATAATACATGCTGTACAATGCATATAATCAAATATACTATATTTAACATGTTACTCTACACATTATTATAATTGGTGTTTTCACGATAGACAAACTTTTTAGCTTTTTAAAATTTTTATTCGTAACCATGCCAAAACACAACTCTTATAGGAGCACATGCATTCCACTTGTGTCCCCTAGCATAAAAATGAAAGGAACCTGTAGCTACTTCCTGGGGTTGAGGATAAGAAGAATGACGCCTCTGTTCCTCTTCATACAACTTTTTGTACATCGCCACCTGTAGCGGAGAAAGCAGAATTCAGCACAAAAAGGAATATAAAAATGCGATAAATAAACTGCAAATGGCAAAATGACCGAAAGTTCAGGACAAGAAAGCCCACTAAAGAGAGAGCACTTCAAGAAACTTACAGAGGAATGAAGCGATTCAATCATGCGTGCCTGCTCTTCCGCTCTCGTTAATACGGCATTAACCTTAGAGGCAGTTTCTTCATTATGCTTCTGAAGCTCCTTTTCATAATTCACCTGGAAATCTCAAAAGCCTGATGAGCTTAAACGCTAACAGCTAAAGCTCTTTCAATAAATATTACAATTAAACTCCTAATACCTTCAACCCAGTTTCCCTCTCCTCAATCTGGTAAGAAAGACCACGGACAAGGCTTCGGAGCTGGACATTCTGTTCAACTAATCCATTTATATCCTTAAAGGTCAACTGCATAAATGACAAGACCCAACAACACATCAAATATTGATCATCCTCTCTAGAGGAATCATCTCCATGGAGCGTGAGGAAGATGTCATGAAAAATTACCAGACGTTCAGATATAATATCTTCGGCATCGGATTCAGCATTCAACAACACTTCAGGACTGGAAATTGCAGTGTCGCCATTATCGTGAGCAACAGATCCACAGCGCAACTGAACATCACGGCACTCCTTTACAAGGATAGCCACCTAATGTAGTAACAGCACGTGTTGAAAGTTAAACCCAGTACCAGTAAGTGAAGAGTGTCTGCGTTTGTTTCAACTTGTTTCCACAAAAAATCAGTTGTATTATTCAGTCAAAGTCTAAGTTTAATTTCACACACATTCAAAACTCAATATTATCCACATATTTTATAGTCTCACCATCATTCAAACCAAAAGCACCTTTTTTTAGCCAAATTAAAGTTCAGGACAAACTTATCGTTAGCTTCAACATCAGAAAAGACTTTAAACACCACCAAAAGGTTCAAGTTTCCTACAGAAAATGTTACATGAAAAATTTAGGTTAACAATAACTACTAGCCATGTGATCCATTCTGAGCAAACCTGCTTCTGAAGGTCAACAGACTCTTTCTGAGCAATTACAGAGTCTCGTTCTTGCTTCTTTAACGCAGCCTGAGAAAAAAAATTAAGAAAACACCAATGCAAGCAACAGTACAGCAGAAAGTTAGTACTGCAGAAAGTAAAAACTAATAAAACTGCTTCCCCAACCTTAACAGCACAAGTTACAAACCTTTAGTTCCTGGATAGTTGTCTCTAAAGCAGATTGCTCAGAAAGTGAATGCTGGAGTTTTTCATCAAGTACAGAGTACGCTTCAACCATTCTCTCGTGTTCAGCTGTGCAAAAAAAAAAAAGGAACAAAAACATCATACTACAGTAACTCAGAATACAAGATAGAAAATAAAGTAAAACCTAACAAGCCTCCATTTTCAACGCACGAATTTTAGAAAGCATAGTTTGCATCAAATTGCTGCAAATAAACCTTCACTTCCTACATTCTTACTTCCGACAGGTGAAAATTTGTTGCATTTAAAAGATTCTCAGTGATAAAAAAGAATAAACGTATTTAAATGACCAAGCAAATTAAGCGGGAGCCGAAGGCCAATATCCAGTCTTTACAAGTCCCAACCCCCAAAACCCACAAAAAGCAGTATGTTAGTTTATGCTGCCAGCATGTCATAATAACCTACATATAACCACCAGCATATCCATTAGCAACATGACCACATTCAAAGATCCAATCGTACCATGTGCTTCTAGGAGCAACTAAGCAATGGAGATGAAAAGGATGACTAGGTGATTTTCTATTTTCGTAAATTTGCAGGATTTCACATGCTCAGCCTCTTCATAAATTCTAACTGTACTTTTACTTGAATGGAGAACACACAAATTCACTGGAGCAAGTAGATTTTGCTGAAAGGCTAATCACATGTAATCATTTATACTACACGAGACCAATTAAAAGCAAATCAAATGGACATTTATCTCCCTCCCTCACTAAGAGCATCTTGAATGGGAGATGTCTCTGGTGAATGTGTGTGTAGATAGAGATAGAAAGAAAATAATTATTTTAATTGAAAAAGAGCGGAAAGACCTGTAGATAAAAAAATATAGGAAAAGCGAAAAAGATGAGAAATAAAAAGAAAAACAAAATAACAACAGAAGATGTGAAGTTGAATGTTTGGATTTGGACATGACACTAGAAACGATGAAGAAAAAGGGGGGAGGGGGGAGGAGTGAGAAAATGAGTAAAAAGTGAGTTAAAAAAATAAAAAATTGAAAAATTGTGGGCCTATTTAAAAAAGTTCTCTCTCTCTCTCTCTCTCTCTCTCTCTCTCTCTCTCTCTCTCTCTCTCTCTCTCTCTCTCTCTCTCTCTTAAATTGGAAATTTAGACATGGACACCCCATTGAAGATGCCCGAAACAAAACACATGAATCCAGGGGCAATACATGAGCTCTGACAGCACAGAATGGGATCTGTCTGTACATAATCACTTTCATACTACCTGTACCTTCTCATGTTATCAACAAACTAGTATTACCCCCGTGCGTTGCACGTGACGATTAAAATAATAAATTTACATAAAATAATATTATAAAATAAAATAATAAATTTGGTGCGAAATATTATCTTAAAAGAAAAAATATTATATCAATTATCGTGAATCGGTGATTTTAAGGAAAATATGATATTTGGGAAAATTTAGATAATATATTTTTTAACAAAAAAAAACTAAATACTATGTTTTATGAGTCATACATAACTATTCAAATATATATTTCAAATGCAATTAGCAATGATCTTATAGTTGGCCTACAGATACGTATATAAAGTTTGTGAATATTGAATCGATTTTATCTTATATTTAGCTCGAATTAAATTCTGAATATTGAACGGCTTTTGTACATTAAGTAAATTAAAAAAGGCATTTCTCATTTACTTTTTAAATAAATAAAATGATTTTTTAAATAGCAAATCGCGCCAACCTAGCACTATACCAAGTTGACACTATAATTCAAAAACTAAAAATATATATAAAAAATTAAAATGTAATATTGAAAAATTAAAATGTATATTAAAAGATAATTATCCTTTTGAAAAATAATTCAATTGATATTGGAGTTTGTAACTTTGATATAATATCACATTTTTATTAATGCTTGCATTTTTTTGTTTATTTTCGAATATATACATAATTGAAAAATAAAAATTTATATAAAAAATTAAAGTAAGGAAAAAATACTAAATAAAGAAAATAAATTAAATTAAATAAGAAAAATAAAATAATAAAGTGTGTATTTAATATTTATTTCCAAAATAAGATTTTCTTTTTTTAATTTTAAGTAATTAAATGAGTGCCAACTTGGCACTGCCAACATGGCACATTGCCTAGTTGGCACTCCTCTTATTATTATATTAAGATATGCACTAAGATTATCAAGCAACACAAAAGGGGGCAGATTAATGATGTTCCTGTGTTCCTCATCCCTCTATTTTAGTTATTTCAAAAATGATATCACCTAAAGTACTATCTAAATCTTGTTCGCGGACCCAAGGAAAGGCCATTGCGATTACCTTGCACATACTAAAAGCTAATGCATAACACAGAGCAAGCACAAAACCGTTAAACATACACCATACAAGCACCGCTCTCACACAGAGTGCCATTTGACTAAAAGAAAGAAGGCAAAATGCCAACTTTGCAGATAAAATTGCCTAGACTAAGGTATATGGACACTTGCACACCAACAACGTTGTCCCCCCGACCCCCCGTGGATGAGATAATTTCACCCAAGATCGGTCTTGTCCTTCGTAATTATGTAAGTCTTCCAGTTGACAATAAAAAAACAGAAGCATACCTCTTTCATCCATGATGAGTACAGCTTTCTCTTCTATTTCACAAAGTACCTAAAAAAGAGTTTGCATGTGAAAGTTACTCGGAGGAGAAATGCTATGGCAAGATCAGAACAGCTCAAATCTTCACAAAAGAAAACATTGAGTACAGGAAGAGATCCTTTAAGTGAAGTACAAAAATAGAGAAACGTTTCTTGCAGAAATAGAACATATAGGGGTGGCAGGATTGAATTTTTTATGGTTTTTTATGCATCTTTATATAAAAAATGAGAGAGAATGAGTGGAGTTAAATGGTGAAGATTTGTATACTACATGTAAGTCCCACGAGATGTGTGGATGTGATTAGTAAGAAAGAATGGATAAATATGAAAAAAAACAAGGGTATAATTTCCGTCCTATCACCCTCATAGCATAAAGAAGATGGTTGGGCAGTTCTTTCTTGTCTTTTCCTTCAAACTCCACCCCACCCTCAAAAATATATATATATATATATATATATATATTCCGGGAGTGGTGGTAAAGGTGAACAGAACCTAGTCAGGTAACTTCCTGAATAGAATGTTGGCAGAAAACCAGAGAAAAAGATATGAACTCATTGTAAGCATAATTATGTGGTTTTGAATGTAACATACCCTCTCCAAGATAGCTTGGGTATGCTTTCTCCCCAGTTGCTCATGGTGCAGTGCATCAACAGCTTCTTGGTATTTGGCATACATTTTAGCCAGCTTAACCGAAAAGTAAAATCTTTTTTTCAGATCAAAACACTTCTCCAGATAAAATAAACATGGTAGGAAACAAAGGTAAGTGATTCTATGAAGGTAAAAAAGGCCATGTCAATGCAGTCGTGAAAGTATATTGGTATTTATAAAGAATTTCAGGGCCCTCTATGAATAAAGTCCACAGGAAAACAGAGAGGAATGCATCTTACACTCCAACCATCCCTAAGGAGTGATGCTGCCAAAGCTGTCCCAGAAATGCCAGCTGGAATCCTAGGTACAATGACACCATCACTCGCCACTGCATCATCACGTTCCATCGGACGTGACCATCTGTCATCATACCCAATAAATATCAGAGGAACAGTTACTAGTATAAACAGGTCGATCAATTTGTTCAATTTATTGTATTATTACAGCACAATTCATGAACATCAATAGAGCAGAAAGAAATCTTCAACTCTAGGAACACTGCAGGTGTAATTAGGAGCACTGCAAGGGTGGTTAAGAAGAAAATAAAAACTAAAAAGACTGCCAGTGACAAATAATAGTTAATAGAAATTCACTACAGGAGTCCAAGGATTGATAATTTTCTTGCGTACTTTTCTGCTCTTCTATTAGAAATTAGTATAAGGTGACATGGTAAATTGCCAATGCTAAATGTGTATGTACACATATAAAGTTGAACATGTAAATACACATCAACAAAGCACTGGCCACATAAAGCTGCAATCATCAATATTACATCAAAAAGTAAGGGAGTGGACCATGTGGTAACAAAAAAAAGATGTGACTTCTCTATTATGCTATAATATGTCTGAAATAATAATTATAACCTGCTATATAACTTACAAGTCAGTTGTAAAACTACTGAGAGGGAGGTGTTTAAGCTCGCTTTCTTTTCTGCAACTCTCCAGATCCGATTCACATTTTTTGAGCTTCTCTTTTAGATTGGCAGCCTCCTATCAAAAGAAATGTGAAAGTTAAATATACCCTCAGCAAAGAACAAACTATTTAATCGGAGTAATCGGGAGATGCTGCTCAGAATAATAGAAGAAAAGTTATAATCACTCTTGAACAAGGAATTAAACATTGGGACAAACAGACTGATGGATGCTGAAACATGTAACAATCTTAGAAACTTGTAGGCTTCCAGATTTGATGTAACAAATTCTATTCCCATTTAAACATAGATTTGTCGTAGAAGTCCAACGAAATTTAGTTTTCAGGAAATAAAAGAGAAACAGCGCATTTTCAAAGGATGAGAATTGGGATCTTAATGGTGTCAACTACATATCATTTTTCTTCGAAAAAGCGACAATTCTAACTTACCCTAAAAAATTACACAAGGAAAGGCAGGCGCCTGTTGCCTTATACCACAAAATGGTTAACTTTACTTTCATGGAGAAAGATTAGCATGATTTGAAGGATGCCGTTTTCTTATGAAATGCAGGTGCGTCGAACTTAAAATGTTTTTGGAATAAAATATCTTCTTCCAATAATGAAAGTTGGCTTCTCAACAATATTTGAATGTGCAGTTGTGCACAATTGCAGGCACGTGCTTCATTTAAACACTCTCTTCCATAAAATAAGGGAACTTGTCATATCAATATATCACACTACCCACCAAACTTGTCTGATATTAACTAGTCCCAATAAATATTTAGGACCTGTTTGTTATCCATGTTTCAGCCCCACCCATTTTTACAGAAAATCATTTCTTTTTCTTTTTTTTTTTTTTTATAAGAAACATATCTTTTTATTGATTCAACAACAACAAAAAATTACAGCACCTAAAAGAGTGGACTGGCCATCCATCCACTAGAAAAAAATGTGAGATCATAAAAAGAAGCCAAAAACAAAATAGGAAGCTAATGCCCACTTGAAACTATGTTACGAAAGGAACTACTAGGGTCTAACAGAAAATCATTCCCAACCACATAATATCTGAGACCTTCAACTTTTCAAGAACATTTTGACCACATAAATACATAATATCCCAGAAATAGTATTTTTCTTCAATAAAATGGCTAAAGAAACAAGCACTGATATAATATTAAGAAAAACGAGACATCATACACAATATACCTTTTCTACTTCCTTCTTTGCAGTCACTTCCTTTTCAAGCTTCTCCTTATAATCACTTTCAACTTGATTTAGATGAATCTGCAGAGGAACAATAACAGAGTTAAAAATCTAATTGTATCTCACGCATCATTAAAAGACTACTATTTCTACATCCATATTGAATGGGATACTTTGTGCTGGAGTGCACATTTAGAAGTGGTGGAGAGTTTTGAAAAGTCTGGATAATAAACTACAATAATCTACAATTGCTGCTCACTTCTAAAGCTTTGATTACTCCCTCGAGTTCGCCTGCCTTTTTCGACAATTCCTCGGAGTTCTCCTTATATAGTTCCACAAGCTTGGTTAACTACATTCAGAAGTAACGCAAGTATCAGTAGTCGCACAGGATATACCAGCAACGAGAATGGAGAAATGTTAATGTACATCTGAAACGATGGATATCATTCTTGTCAAGGACATGTGAATCTTTCACGCCTAATCATTGAATGACAAGTAACTACACTACCCAAAATTAAAAATCCGTTTTTGTTCAAGATTTGTTGGTCACTTTAAATTCAATCCCTGAAAAGTTGTTAAAATTAAATCCCTAAAATTTTGAATGGAACCAAAGATAGAAAGGTCACCCTCACCCAGGCATGATTACACACCAACCATACTCATCCATTCATAAAATTTAAGAGATAATAGCAAGAATGTCAAATTTTAATTATATAAATATTATATTGGCATATAAAAATTATATTTGCAAGAGTAACAACTATTAATTCACACGGGCCAAAATACACCTCTGCCCTTGACTAAATTTATTGACCAGCTGACCCACTTACAACCCCCCCCAAACGATGGTCTACTTCCTAACCTCCATGGCCATCAATGGAGAAGCGGATGGGGATTCTCCATGGATGGAACCACCTCGACATAGCGGCACCACAGGATCTTCCACCAATGGAGTGGTGGCCCCAATTGGCAACAAGCATCCCTCTAGCAATAATAATTCAGTCTTGAATCATTGTTTGAGTTCTTGGGCACTTCGTTCTCAAAACTCTCGAGCCAAGAAAAAACCATGGTAATGGTACTTCATCCACTCCCAGCGGCATCAACACGCAGAATTCACACGGGTATTTGAAACAAAATCATGGTACTTCATCCCTTGCTTCGTCTGCTTGGAAAATGCCAAAATGAAATCTCTAAAATTGCGGATCTGCTTCGTCTACTTCCAACAAGAGTGACCAAGCTGCACCAAGACTAGCTCCCCCTCCAACAACTGCGGATCTGGTTTTCCAGATCTGGATCACGGAGATCCCCGGTGATGGAAATATGATTTGAAGAAAATTTGAACGAAACAGAAAGATGTTTTAATTTGGTGTTCAAATTTGGTGGATAATACATTGGTCTGCAGTTGGGAGGTTTTGGGTGAATAAGATTTGGCCGGATATGGAGGAGAAATTACCGAGAGAAGCAATTGGTATGGATGATCGGAAAATAGAAAGTTTGGCTGGAGAAGGTGGCCAGAGTTCGTCGGAGAAGATGACCAGAACTTCCTATTAGCCGGAGAAGATGACCGGAGTTTGCCGGAAAAGATGGTCGGAATTTCCACTCTCATCGGAGAAGACAACCGGAATTAGAGGAGAGAGAGAAGATGTAAAGGTGAAAGGACATTTTTGTCATGGCAATTTTTAAAACTTGCTATTCTTGCTAAATGAATTTTTTTTTATTTTTATGCTATTACGACCCCCATTTTTGCTATTCGTGCTATTGTCCCAAAATTTAATACATCCACGCACGTCCATATAACACAAAAAAAAAAAGAAGAAAAAGAGATAAACAAAGCAATACAAAACCCTTAATGAAAATATTAGTAAAGCACGAGGAATCAAAGATAAAAGAATTGTAAAATCTGAATGCCAAGTATATGGCCTCTAATAAACATAAACTTTGACTTACAGTTGAAATTTCAGCAGTAAAATGCTCCTCTGCAGCAGCAGCTGCATCCTTAGATGACAGCAACTCCTTCAAGAACGATATAGAAATATAAAAGGATGTGAGATCAATAAACGGTAAAAGAAATACGAGTCAATTTTAGAATAGAACACACCTTCTCCAATGATGCAACCTTCACTTCCAACTCCTCCGCCCTTTCCTTGTTCATTTTCAACGAACTACAAGCCTCATTATATTTTTTCTCAAGCTGGCATGGAAATAGAGCTCTCTATTGTAAGAATGAGGAACTGAGAACTCCTGTTCCTTCATAATTGAAATACAATTAATTTACACTTACATCTGCAAGCTTAGCAGACATATCTGCCTCAAGTTCACCATGTGTTTTACGTAGTTCAATAAGACTATCAACCTTAGTCGTTAACTCTTCATTTAGCCACACATTATGCCTCTCAAGAAGCTCTTTCTCCTGCAAGTGTCCAAATAGAAACCAACAAGAATTACCATTTAACAAATGAGATCACTCAGTTGAGAATAATTTGCAAGTCAAGCAAAAGAAATGTAAGTGTGTGATACCAATTCAAGAAGAAACAAGCAATTGCTGCAAGTTTCATATGACATCATAAATTCGTGGATGATAAACTTGAAGTCTAGATGAACTGACAAAGAAGCCCAGAAATCTATGCATAAAAAGAGGCAAGAACAAGACATGCAGATACATCTAATTTAAATTTTAGGGAATGTTTGGTAGAGATTATAAGGCAACTGATACTTTTATAGATGGTTGAGAATTTAAAGGAAAAAAAGGTTATAAAAATGTAAGTAAGTTGTCAAATCAATTTAATGAGTGGTTGAAAATGATTGTAGAGGAAAGATTTTTTAAATAAATTGAATCAAACAAGCTCTTAGCAACTTCATATGACCTGATTCATTCTATTTCGTAGAAATGATATTGAATACCCAATTAACAATAATAGTTTAGATAAAATCCTGTGCTCCCACTCCTCTTACGGTCCTCACTCACTAATATCATTGGATGTGGAGGTGATGTAACAAATAGTGTTCGTGAAATTAGAAATTCTAAATGCGACATTTTAAAGTTTGACAAATCAATTTGCACAAGTTACCTTAAAATGTGAGAAAAGATATATAAATATTAAATGTACACTGTTCGAAAGAGTAGACAAATGTTTCAAAAGGCGGAACAAGGTAGTAAGATGGTTTTCGCTCGTGAGGTGAGGCATAAACCTCGAGACACCTCTAAAAATATTTTAGTAAATTAGTTGTTATAGTTGTATATTTCATTACAATTATAACAAGCAAATTTCGAACCTGTTTTTTATTATTTTTCTTATCTTAAAGCAAAAAAGAAGTTGTTTGAAGCTTCAAATAAGTGAAAAGAAAGATGAAGAACTTCAAAAGAAATTTGGGGAAATAAATGCTAGATCTTTTTAAAAGAAAGAAGAGGGCCCTGGCGTAAACAGAAAGAAGACGGCCCAGGAGGTGATATTTGTATTTGTAAACAGAAAGAAAGACGGCTAAGCTTTTGACTTTTGTTGGGAAAAGAGAAAACAAATGTAATGTTTATGAAAAATGCAAAATCTCATGACTTGCAATCCTCACGCTTCGCAGGACTTGAAACATCACACATAAGTTTCGAAGAAAATAATACCAAACCAGCACCACAGTGTGAGGCACACCTCCACCTCGCCTTTACAGGCAATGACCAGACGAACTATATTTCTTGATCTTAATATGCCACTTTTTAAGTTCTCTTAGAAAGGAGCACAATGAATTTCAGTCAGACCAATTGTATCCATTATAAGGAATAAAGTGGGAGTGAAAGTTAAAATTAACAAAGTTTCAGTAATCCATGTGGCATCACATTGATTTGCTTTTATTTTAACTGTGCTGCTGAACAAAGTCAAGGGGAACGAAAGCAGAAGCATGTTGGGCAGCTAACTGGCCCTAGCTCACTAGGGGCGCTCCAGGATGGGCTTTTTTAGGGAGTGATCGGAGCCTCGGCTCTATCTCTATTTAAGTAATCGGAGTATAATCTTGTGTTGGCAGTTAGCTATCGATGAGCAATGAAACCACATCAGTGTGCGATCATCACTTTACGAGTTTCTGCTTTCCCTTCTTTTTTCTTTAAGGCCTCTCTTAAGGCTATTCCATTGCTTCAGCCATATCTTTTTTTATAAAAGAGCTTAACGTATACTTCAATCGACGAACTCCTTGCTGCATCGATGCTCGACGAAGGAAGAGTGGGATGAATGCCATGGCTTCCCTTTTTTTTTTTTTTTTAAGAAAAAAGAGCATTAGAAAGCACTCTCCTTTTCTTTTTTTATAAGAAACAGACAAATTTTATTAAGATAAAGATTTCAAAGAACAACAAAAGTATAAAGATTTCAAAGAAAGAAATCTCTTTTATCTACGCAATCTAGCTACTGGTGAGAGACTATATGTAAATCCAATGCTAAAGTATAAAGTGAGATCATCCCCATATGAACCGTAATTGAACTATACGCATGGTAAAAATTACAATCAAATAATCCCACATTACCTGGTCTTCCATAGCCCACGGACCAAATTAAATGTTTAAACAAGGTTGAAAAAAGAGGAAATTGTAAAGAAAAATAAGAACCCAGATAAACATTTGAAAGAAAAATACATAACCTATGTAGAGGTTGTGCGCAGGCTAAACAAATGCATTGCCAAACTGCTAAAATAAAACCAAACTGTAATAATGGCTTGGTTTGGTTTAGAAAGTGAAATGGTTCGGTTTGGTTTGTTTTGGTGTGATAAGTTTTCAAACTTCCCTAACATAGGATTTTAATTTACTCCTTAATACAACAGGATTTTGTATTACAATTCTAGTATAAGTTAATTCCTCATATGAATAGTAGTAGATTTGTTAAACCTATATAAAGAGAGGCATTTTAAAGTTTTTCAATTGCAATTCAATACAATTCAATCAAGTTCTCTACTAATTAAAATTACTTGTGTTTCATTCTTATTTCAAGATTAATAATTACGCTTGCGACATGAATAGTAGTGGGTCTAAAAATGTGTGAATAATGTGTATTAGTTGTGGATGTTGTGTATTTAACTTATGACTGAATTTAGAAACTATTCGTAAGTTCTTCGACAAAGAGAGCTCAGCAATTCTTATCAAACAAGCACTCAATATCAGTAAGGTCACCGCCGGTTACTGTGATTGTGAAATTTGAAACCTTGTGATAAGAAATAGTTGATTGTTTATTAGACCACCAAAGTGCCTATCTTTCCCATTATCTCAAGCCACAAGCACCTCTTTATGTTTAATTCCGTATGACTGTACAACAATATACAGAAAGCTATGTGTTAAACTAGTCTGCGACACAAGCAACTTTTGTAGGCAAGTATTTAGGAGAAAAACCAACCCTTTGCATTGGTACAATAAGAACAATAGGTTAAGAGTAAGAAAATGTAATTGCAAGCTCAAGACAAACAATGAACTCCTCAAAGTGCATATTCTAACAACTAAGGGCTCGTTCTATAGACAATTAATTTCTACTAACTTCTACTACCTTTTTCTCTCCCGAACACTTTCAACCACTCATACAATTACTTTACATTTTTTAATATATTTTCCCCAAATTTCAACCACACCACACATCTAACACGTCGTTAGAGTAAAAAACAAATATTGTGTATAGAACAAGCAGTAAAACTCCATTTTCTATGCTTCCATTCTTCTATGCAATGGTCAGATGCCTTAATGACTTATTATTCCACCATGCATGAACATCCTACATTGGTAGTGTTCAAATACATGTGCATTCCTTCAAGAACTTAATGGATCTGAATCTCATTGCTCCAACTTACTCACTTGAGCCTCGGGGTAGTGCAAATGACCTCATCACAGTTAAACAAACAACTTGCTATTTTATCAAAATAAAGGAACAATGATATACACAGTTACATGGTATTTTTCCACATACAGCAGCTGTGGCCCCATTCAATACTTGCCAGAAGGAAATAAAGGAATAAATTTCTAATGTATATGCTTGTCATCAAATTTTCTACAGAAGAGTAAGTGAAAACTTTCAGCGCGGGCAGTGCTGAAGTTAGAAGCGTTATGACAATTCTGACATAATCAACACAAAGACATTGGTAAAGACAATCATTTTAATTTTTCAATTCGCATTGGCCAAAGATCAGAAGTTAAATCAACTACTTATCTACTGAAACAGCACAGTTTCCAAGAAATTACCTGCAACAGACGGGCAGATGAAGCCTGAGAGCGTGTCAGTTCAGACTCCAAGTCACCCAGCCGTGCTTCTCTTGCCGCAGCACTTTCAGTCATATTGAGCTTCAAACAATGTAGTCCAAAAATGAGTTTACATGCTCTGACAAAATGATAACCATAAACTTTCCATGGAGCATTGAAATATGTTTTAATGCATCTCTTAAAACCTATTCTGTAGAAGACTTATTCAACTACTCCAATGGTCCACTGGTTAATATGCATAATTGAAGCATGCAACTTCAATAAAATAAGCATAGTCCTTTGGAATGATGATAAAAAAAATTGTGCGAAGTTAATTGACAATGGAGTAAAGTTAGCATACAATCTTATCAAGATAGCTTTTGATGGTCGCATTTTTCTCACTGATCTCTAAATCCTTTGTCTCAAGCATTTCCATCAATTGCCTCTTTGATTTGTGGAGCTCCGTGGCTTCCCTAGCTAACCTCTCAATCTCGCCATCTTTCTCGGTCTATTTTGGTCACCAAAAAAACAAAACAAAAGAACACCAAAACAGATGCGGTTAATAAGCTTTGGTCAGGTTCATGGACAGCACATAAGCAAGTGAAATAAGGAGATGAACTTACTATTTGGAGAACGAGTTGTTTGTTTTCAGAATGGAGTTCTTGAAACTCCGAGTCGCGTTGATCAAAAGAGGAGCTAACTTGCCAGTGCTTTGATTGTAAAGCGGAGAATTCCGCAGTAAGAGAGACGTATTTCTGTTCGAGAAGAGAGCATGTCTGCTCGGCGGTGATGGAGGCGGCGTCCGCCTCTGCCCGCACGGTCTCAAGTTGATTGTATAGTCCTCGTATGAATGAGTCCGCCTTCTCCGCCACCAGCGACGCGTCGTGCGAACACCGCTGAAATTCTTCGTCAGATAGAAACAACGGCATCTTCCCTCTTAGACTCTGCAGTCGATGCAGAGATACAGTAGTACGCCCTAGCTATTCAGGTTATGGATGGATTGTAAAACAGAAATTTAGAACCCTAAGGAGTGAAGAAATGATGGGGAATTTGGAGGGAGAGCAAGAGTTCGATGCCGATGCTCGATTGGGAAATAGGTTTCGCGAGTTCGTGAAGAAATGGAAGTTGCTGTGTATGCACTCAATTGCGCTTAGGCTATGGCTAAATGCACCGAGCCAATTGACGGGTGCAACCACCTCTCTTATATATTAAAAGAAAAAAGAAGAAGAAAAAAAAAGAAAAAAAAGGTTAAAAGACCAATATCGTCCTCCCCCTTTTTTGTTTTTTTTTTGTTTGCTGTTGTTGACAGTGAACAAACTTAAGCTTGTCCTCCTCTGTTTTTTGTTTTTTTTTGCTTGCTGTTGTTGACAGTAAACAAATTTAAACTTGTTCGTTATCAACACAGCCAACAAAGCAAAAGTTGGTTCGCTACGTTCAGCGCGAACAAGTTTTTGCTTGTTCGTTCTGAATGTAGCGAACACGGCTAAAAAAATTGGAAGAAAAAATAATTATTTTATTTTATTTTTTGTTTATAGATGTAATTTTTGTTATAATTTTTTATAACCACTTTAATGAGTAATTTCGAAATTTCTTTTTAAGTTTTTTGCAACCACTTTGACGATAAATTTTAAAATTTTTATGATAAAATAATTAATTTTATCCAATTAATGTTGAATACAATTATTAAAAAATTTAAATTTTTTGTTACCACTTTAACGACTAATTTCAAAAAATTTTTTAAGTTTTTTGTAATCAGTTTGATAATAAATTTCAAAACCATTTTGATAATACAATAATTAACTTTATCCGGTCAACATCAAATACAATTATCAAAAAAAATTGAGTAGTTATAAAAAATTTTAACAAAATATAATAGCAATTTTTTTCATCTATAATTTTAATTTTTTTTTTTGGAAGTGGTTCGCCCCATGTGGGGCGAACACCCGTACCCGATAACGGCAAACTTTTTTTTCTGTAAGTTAAAAGGGAAATGGTAAAATTGAAATATATGATAAATTTGGTGTATTTAGTAATTGTCCAGGTGTATTTAGGCGTGGCCTTGCGCTTAAAACCAAATGGTGGGACTAAATTCACCCAAATTTTCCTCCCCCACCCCCAAAAGTCCAAAACCTCCCTTCGAACTTTACATTTTCGTTCAAAAAATAAAATAAAATAAAAAAATAAAAAGAACAAAAGAAGTAGTTCGCTACCATTTCCCAAAAATGACAACAAAAGAAGCTATCAATTATGGTTAAACCTCGATAAAAGAATATCCTCGGGATCGGAAAAAAATATTTATTTAGCAAAGTTATTTATTTATCGATAAATGAATAAATTATTCATTTATCGATAAATAAATATTTATTATTTGAGAGAGAGCTTTTCAATATAAAATATGTATATTGTATGTGGTAAGAAATCAACAGACACTAATTAAAGTATTATTTGAATCTAGGGAAGCTCAAAAGTTTTAGTGAAACTTAAGGTCTCTAAAAACTAAGTTCATATACGTACATAGCAAATAAAAATGTTTAGCTTTTACCTATAAAAGCTATATGTTTGGAAAACATATTCCAAGTACATACAATATTTTATTTTCCCTCCAATATCTTCTCATCATTTGAAATGAGTAAAAAAATCAACTTTAACCGATAAAACGAGGAGTGCAATATGTGAGCATAAGAAAGAGAATTCAACTATTAGCCAAAAAGATATGCAAGCATGGGTGCAACAAAAGTTTGATTTGACTATTTGTCAATCAATAATATCGAACACTCTCAAAAAAGGGTCTGAATATTTGTCAATGAGATGAAAAATAGCAATGTTAGAAGGCACAAATCGGCAAAATACCTTGATTCAGGGAAAGTTTTGTATGAGTGGTTTCTTTAAAGGCAAGATAAAGTAAACATGTTAAAAGGCACACATCGGCACAAATCTTCGCTAATTATTACTTTAGATTTTATTGGGCCCTTAAAGATTCAATTTTTTTATTTCTTAATGCATTTAGCGGGATTATTACTTTAGTCCATTTGCCCAAGTCCGCATCGAAAGAAATTATTATATAATCGAAGTTATCACTTTATTGAACATTATTTTATCGAGGTTTAACTGTATAGCAATTTTTTTGCTACCGAAAATTACAACAATTGAGGGGGTGAACCCCCTCTTTTTTCTTGCAACTTTATAGCAGAAAAGATGGGGGTTCCATCCTTTTTTTTATTGCTATTTTAAATAACAACTGCTGATGAAAATGGCAAAAAAATATAAAAATAATTTTTTTTTTGACCTTGATTGGCCAAAGGCTGTTTGGCGAGCAGAGTGTAGAGTGCTGGTTGAACACAACGAAAAGAAAAAAAATAAAAGAAAAGAAAGGATAAATTGAGATTGAGACTATTGGATGAATGTATTAAAAAAATCGGGGGTATAAATAGCTGCACCGAAAATGAAAATGAATGCATACCTACTTATGCCGTTAGGCACATTCTAGTGCATTTTTAAGGCAAAAGAATTTTGGAGAAAATAATAATGATTTTGAATTTGTTGACACGAGGATTTAAAAACAAAAACAAAACAAGAATAATAATAATAATAATAATAATAATAATAATAATAATAATAATAATAATAATAATAATAATTAATATACCGCTGTAGTTGTGATTCCGACAGTATGGTTGATGTAGATCTTAAAAAACGTATGTAAAAGAGTAGAAAAGAAGATGAGAAGTAGAAAAACCAGGGATAAAGACAAAATGACTAAGGAGAGCATATTCAATGAGATTTTAAACGGAGCTTTAAAAACTTTTAAGGAATATAATAGAGTTGGAAAAGTTTGGGTGTATTCAATTGAAACTTTTAAAAGTCAACTAAAATATTGAGGTATTTAATATAGATTTTTATGGATTTGTAAAAAGCTTATTAAAGTCATAAGGTATTAAATGGGGACTTTCAAAAATCTTATAAAATTATGAGATATTCAAAATTATCTTGGATTTTTAAGGACTTTAATGGTATCCTTTAGGTACTCATCTTTTAGTACAAAGTACAAATATAATTTGTGTTATGAAACTATCACTTATCCCTCAAATTTTGATGGATTTCTATTCATCATTACCCCCGCAATCACTGTCGCCACCTCCACCACCACCACCATACCACAACCACCATCCTGCCATCACTGCCACCGCCACCGCCGCCACCACCACCACCATCTCTCATTACTTTTTTTTCATTTTTTCTTAATTTCACAATAAGACTAATGTAAAAAAATTATTATAATATTTTTATTTTTTTTTTCAACTTTTCATGAAAAAGATATTCGCTCCATATCACATATATAGTCCACTTTACTTTTTACACAAGGATTAAAAATAGTATTGAAAAAGTAAATTTATAAATAAATTTCCTTTAATACCCTTGTTTAAATGAATAGAAGTTATAAATATTTTTATATTTTCAATGATAAAAGTGGGGTAAATTGTAAATGAATATAAAAAATACTACTAAATATAAAAAGAGAACTATATACATGGGACAACCCAAAAATGACAAATGTGCTATATCAGTGGGATGGAGAGAGTAATTATTTACAAAAGTTTGTAAAAAGTTCTAACATTTATAATTAAATATTTTATATTTACTCCTTATTTTTATAACTTGGTTGATATATGTTTTGACATACTGATTAAATATAAGATAGGTTTTTTCCTCATTAAATTATATAAAAATAATGTTGTAAAATCTATTTGCAATAGTTATGTATTTTTGCAGTTAAAAAATAATTATCTTTTTAGAAAAATATTTTATAGACAATAATTAATTATTAGTAATTTCTACTTTGGAAACGATAATAATTTAATGAGAAAATAAAATAAAAGTCTAATCTCAATAAGTTTAATAATATTTATTTTATGAAACAAAAATCTATATTGTCAAATGAATTGTAAAGAAATCCAGTAGAAGCTTTCCAAATCCATTGAAGATTTTTATATATTCTGTGGAATTCTGTAGAAGTCTGTCAAAAATCAATAAAAGTCCATTAAATTTCATGAAAGTCATTCAATATAAAAGTCTATTAAAATCCTTATGAATCCAAATTAGATACAACCCCTAAGATATTGACATATATCAGTCTTTTTTGGGGTCCATAGAAGAGAAAATCTCCGTTCGGTTGTTGATCATAGTAATTAAAAAAGTGTTCGAATGAGGATTTCGTGGAGTAGTTTTTTAAAGGTATTTGAATTTTCAATTTTGAGTTTTCAAAATATTGGAAGTTTTCTATTTTAACTGACTCTTCTACAAAAGAAAAATTGCAAACGTGTTCGGTTTGTCATTTTGAAAAAATTAAAAAGAAAAAATTGAAAATGCATTTGATTTGAGCTTGTGAATGGTTAATTGATACAATAAATATTACATGTGAAATCCTCGACTTTTCGAGTTGTACAAAATGACCCTCAGCCACAACCACCACCAACCAACAATCTCACTCTGCCATTTCTTCCTCCTTTGCTCACTCGTTCACCGGAGAAGCTAGTGATTCGTGGGCAAACAACAGTGACCATCAAACTATCACGCCAAAACACCATGGTGGTTGCGCACAACCACTACTAGATGTGGTGGTGGTCGCCTTAATGTTACAGTGGTCACAACTGGTGCACCGCCACCCTAAATGTGGTGGTGGTCAATCTGGTGGTGTGGCGACCACCACCAGATTTGGTACTCGTGACAATAGTTCGATCGTTCGATCGATAGGTCGCCGGCGGTAGAGAACGTTGGTTCCACTATTGTGATGATGTTAGATGGGGATGAAAATGAGGGTCGAAAAACAAGTTGAGGCTTGAATCTAAATAATGGAAACTCATATTTCAAAAAGGCATTTTCCGTGTTTTTAACTTTCAATATAGAAAACACTCAAAAAATAATAAAGAGTGTGTTCGTATGCACTTTTTTTTACCCAAAAATCATCTACCACTAAAATTCAAAATCAAATATCAATATCAATTACACATCTCGCATCATCACTCATTATTATCCGTACATCTTGTGGTCCCCACCACTATCTATATAAAAAGTTCATTTTTAATCAATTTTTAGGCAAAAAAGAGTACACACAAACACATGCAAAAAGTTATTTTGAAATTTATTTACAAAATTTTTGGATATGTTTGAAAATTTGTTTTCGAAAGTATGAAATAGAGAGCGTGTTCAGTGTTTTAGAAAATTGAAAACAGAAAACAGCCTGAAAATGGCAAATAGAATGCAACCTTACTAGTACTTATCTTATAAGAGGGGACAACTCTGGAACTGTTCATTACGATGTTCCCAAAACAACATCATTTCGTATCTTCAACCATAAAAATGACGTCATTTCGCTGGGAACCTAGTGAGAAAACCTATGAGTTAAAATCTCGTAGGTCAGGCCCGGCCCATCAACGTTATACCCGACTTTCCATTTTGGTCTCTTATTCTGGCTAAGGTTTCCATTATCCTCATTTTTTCTTCCATTTTCGTTCAAATGTTCTCAAACTACAACAATAGTGTCCTTCAAATCTGTTGACACACCTTCAATTTTCCAATTGTTTCAGCTAGATCTACCTTCATCTCATCATTTTAAGGTTTCGTTCACCTTTTTGTGAGTTCTAATTATTCCAAATGTGGTTTGCTTGACCTGCATCTACCTTTAAATGCCTATTCAAAGGTGTCGTTCTTCTTTGCTGCCCTGAAATTCTTCAAATTTTCACTTGCTTTAGCTCGATCTATCTTGAAGTGCTCATTGTTTTAGCTTCAAATTTTCACTTGCTTCAGCTCGATCTATATTGAAGTCCTCGTTGTTTTAGCTTCAAATTAGTTCATTGGTGGTGTTACATAGCTTGGAATTTCCTTCTTTCGCCATAGTGTCGGGTATTTCCTTTTCTTCCTTTCTTGCCTTTTGTACTTATAAATCAGTGTTTTGATGTTTGTCTTCATTCAAGATCTGACTGCATTTGTGTGTGTGAAGAGATATTCAACATAATAAATATAATTTTTTTTTGAATTTTTACATTCGTATATTTTGTTGAAACACAATGTTTTGCCTAATTTCTACTAAATTCAAACTTGTTATCAGAACTCAAAATAACCAACAATGAGTCCTATGACAGGAATTCTACAAGTGTACAAGGTTATAGCAGCTCAATTTCACAGCTTTGTAATCGGGTGGGTTTTTTTATTTTTTTCCTCAACAATTGCGTATTTCACTTGGATATCCCCAATTTATCTTTGTTATTTGTTTAACGAATGTTTTCTATTATGTCATTATAGTTTCAAATTAGTCCCAAATATATTTTCAGGAAAACTATACTGCAAAGGTGGAGAAATTTGTACGCAGTGAACCAAAGCACAAAGAACATAAAAGTAGCTACTAGACTACATTCATTTAAGTAGGCTATTTTTCAAAGTTCTTATTCACTTCCATAGAAAGTTCTGTCAATCATTGTTCTATTTAGTGCTCCCTTGTCCTCTATCTTTTTTTTTTTTTTTTTTTGCCACTGGTAGTTGCCGGAACTATGAATCTGGGAAATCATTCTCAAAGAAAAATGATAGAATAAGGTCTCTCAAATTTACTCACACTTTGAAAAAGGTTCAGATTTTAGATTTCTACTTGTTTTCATTGTGGGTCATTCATGTATGAATAAATCCACATGAGTAAACAACCTTTTTCACATGTGTATGCTTATAAGTGCTTCATTTGCCAAAAATTGGTTACAATAAGTTTATTTTCGTTTAACGAGATCTCTAAAAAGATTTATGTGCATTAATTTTCTATTTTTGTTTGCCTTCTTCAGACCTTCGCTTAGGTCCCTTTATTTACAGATTAGAGACCTCTTTGAAGCTTCTCCGAAGATGGTAAAGCCTTCATTTAGGTTTGTGTTTATGCTTCCATGAGCAATGATTGTACTTTTATTGTGTTGTGGTAGTGAAAGTGAGCACAATTCCATGGCTTTGGTTCCAGTCAAGCCACAAGAAATGCCCGAATCAAGGTCTGGATGGTCAATCCTTGGAAGGATCTTTTTCCATATTGGGAAAGTACCTGAAACTACTCCTAAAAAGTCGTCTGTAGTGCAATGGATGTACAAATTAGATATAGAAATGGGAACAATTGTACCGTATGTGAGTAGCACTAACTCTACATCTGATTTTTCTAAAAATATTTCTAGAGAACTGGACTGTCTTTTCAAGATGTACTCATCAACATGTAGAACATTTAGCTACAAATAACTCTTCTTAGCAGCAAACAGTTTCACTGATAGTTTATTCTCTATCTTGAATGTTGACTTTTGTAATTTTTTTTTACTGTTCAATTTTTCAGTTTCCTTTATTGATAAATAATTTCTTTTTCAAAATCCAGGTCCTCATGAAACTGAGAATTCATTTTGTTGGAAAGATAGGTATGGAGTCGCTTTAGGTGTCGTTGCACCAATAAACTATCTACATAATGTAGCAATTGAACCAATCATTCCCATAGATGTGAGTTTCATAAGCTGTTTTTTCACTTTCAAGTAATTGCATAAGTTAGGTGTAACACCCAAGTTCTAATTACCCGGAACTCCACGTCACCTTTCTAAACTAACTTTCTAAGATTAAAAGAAATGACAATTAAACTTTCTAAAATTAAAAGAAATGACAATTAAACCGAAATTCAAACTTCGCTGGATTTTATTTAAAATTCAAATTTGGATAATTCATAATATGGAAATAAACTTTGAGATCTACAATTGAAAAATAAATCGATGTTTTCAATAGAATAACAATAGTCTTATTTCTAAATCTCTTATTCCACCGCCGTGCGCCACATCACTAACTCCTCAATCTGCAGTAATTGATTTAAAGGAAATATGAGTATTTCATAGAAATACTCAATAGATCTAGCCCATAAATAATATTTCAAATTATATATGAACACATATACATGCAATCCAAGTAATCTAATGAACAACAAGTTCAAGTCTAGCCTTATTCTGAAGAACATGCAATTAAACAAGTCCAAGTTTGATCTGTTGCCTTTATAGCAAATATAGTCTCTTGTCTAGGCTTGATCAAGCAACTTCTAAATTTTATAACAAATATAGCAAGTAGTCTCATGGAAATACAAGTAACATGCAATATACAACATAAAATAATTATTTAGGCACATGAAAAAGTTTGTAGATAGAGGGCTACCTTAAATTTGGAGTTTGAGCCTAAATTTGAATAATCTCTACTATTATACTGTTTCGTTTAGTCCTAAAAATAATTAAATAAGCTCTAATTTGTCTCGTGGACGAATAAGGTCTCTAAATAAAAGAGGTTAATAGATAAATAGAGTTAAAAATGTTAAAAATGTATAAATTTGGGTAAATAAAGTCTTAAAAGAAAGAAATAATGAAAATTGGGATTTAGGTAGGCTAAATATAAAGTTTAGGGATTGATTTGTAAATAATAGAAACTTTCGAGGACCAATTTGAAAGTCAAATGGTAGTTGTAGGATCCAATTACCAATTGACCAGATTTAAAAACTCTTGGACTCGATTGAAATAAAAAAGAACTTTGGGACTTATTAAATAAATAAATCATGGGAACTACCGTGAAAGTTGACGAACAGTGGAGACTCAAATGGGTAATTGACCGAATTGGCAAATTCATGGACTCAATTGGAAAGGACTAAAACTTGTGGGCCTTTAAATAATTAAGTTAAAGGCACTAACTTGAATAATTAAAAGAACTTAGGGACTAGGGGTGTAAATAACTCAAATAAAAATAATTGAATCGTGATTCTTCCTTTTTCTCGATTAGAAACGGAAAAATAAAGACAAAGACGAGGACGAGAGTTCGGCAGGTCATGTCCTATGGCATTTCTAGAATGGTATCTTTTCGGCAACTTGCGGTTGAGAGAGAGAGAAGTAGCAGAGAGTAGCACAAGGAAAGGAAAAACGGAGGTGAAGACAAAGGTGGCGACCGGTGATGACGGGAATTGCAGTAGGTGCTTATGCTCTGCAACCTTGATTTCTTACTCTTTTCCTCCCCTTCTACCCTTGCTCGACTCTATAAGAAAACATGGGAGTGGTGCTAGTGAGATTTACCTTGACTAATTGTACGGTTTTGTTGTGAACAATTTATTGCCCTATAGTGTTTTTATAGGAGCCTCAAAGTATCAAAAATGAATGAGTTCTTGGTGTTAGCTTACCACAGTTAAAAATTGCATAGGTTAATTAAGGAATGGGGAATAAATTTGAAAAAGGAAGAAAAATCTCCGTAATTATGGAAATTTCTTTGGTGTAAAGGTTAGGTTTAGGGTTAGGGTTCTCAAATTGGGGCTTAATTCGAAATTGGAGTTTAATAATTATGGATAAAATTCAATTAGGGATAGACAAGACCTAGTTTATGAATTGGGATGAGGTTATAACGACTAGCAGTTATAACGAACCATTCAAGTTAGATTTTCCATGTCGCTAGATTCGATAACCTCTGTTTTCCTGTGGCAGCTATTGGACATAGAATAATTTATGCATGGGATATTGAATCAACATATCGATGTTTATGCATTTGGTGTTGTACTCCTCAAGCTTTTGTGCGGAAAAAAAGCCTACTAATAATGGATTTCCAAAGGGTAAAGAAAACTCGATAATGTAGGTATGTATATGTTTCTTAATGAGCTAATTTTGTATTAAAATGACAACAAGGGTACTCTTTTCTCTTTGTTTGGTGTTTTTCTACCGGGGACCTTTCTCTTCGACTATTTGTTGGTTTAAAGTTCAAATTCTGCCGCATTTTTAGGCCAGATCATACTATGAAGGATGGGGAAGTTTCACAATTGCTAGATCCTAATCTTCTTAATGCTTATGACCACAATCAATTTAAGAATATGGTGTCTTATTGCTGAATTTGAGATAAGATATGAATGTGAGGTTGCTTTCAAATCTTTTGTTGTAATGAAAATTTTCTTTTACATACTTTATGGCCTTTCTTCAAACTATGTGCACTTGATAGATCAATCATTGGTGTGGAGGTACACCCACCAGATTTCTTCACAAACTGCAGGCACATCAAGTATTATTGCTTTCTTTTTTTCCCTTAATGAGAATGTAAATCATTCTTTGTTTTGAAAGATTTCCCCAATGTGATGTTCACTTTGAATTAGAATTTTTTTTGTTTTAGAAAGTTTGTGACTTATCAATTTGGTTGGTCTTTTGAGAGTTGATTTTAGCTTTTCTAGTTTCTTATCTGAATTATGAACCTTGAATGATTGAATTATAGTCAATTAGTATGTGTCGATTTTCTTCTCTGTCATCCATTCATTTACTTCTATGGTTTTAACTTGTAAAAACACCTTTATGGTTCTCTACTGCAGTTCTAATTTGAGAAATTCCTTTTTCACTTTCTCTTTTCTATTAGATTCATTTGCACATTTCCTGTTCATGAATCTAATTCAATGAGCTCTATTGATCTTCTTTGATCTTCCTTTAGTATTGTATTTGTTTCTTCCTATTTGGTCTCTGTAATTATTATTTAGCATCTCAAAATATATGTGCATACTTATAGAGGCGATTATGTTCATGTAGGCCTTTGAAAAACCTATTAGAGATGGAATGGTTCTTTCGTCATGAGACATGGAATAAATATCACAATTAACCAATAAATTAGTTAATTTTTGTGAAAAAAATATCTTCATAGAGTTTATTAATGCATCATGTACTTTTCGTTATTCTAGAATCCATATGAATGATAACATTTGTGTCCAATTTTCCAGCTCCAGTAAAAAATCAAAGAAATAATTGCTAAAATCAGAAATAAGCTCCATTCATACTTTATGACAAGCCATCTTTAGGATAGTATCAACTTATTAGCGGTTTATCTAAGTCTATATCAGGTTTTCATGGTGACTTGTAGGAGAATTTTGACCACGATGAAATTCACTAGAAAGTATGACATTCTCAGATCCTTTCCACCATTAAAATGAAATTGATTTTTTCTTTTCATTCCAAAAAAAAAAAGAACCGTTTTTCCATTGAATTTATTTCCCATTAATTGCTCTTACAAAGCCTTTTCCTTCAAATTGATGATTATGAACCTCAGTTGAGTCTCCATCTATGAAGATATATGTTTTCTATTGTTCATACCTTTGCATTTTTAAAAGCTTCTTTTTGCCAAAAAATTCTTTTCTATAATTATTCTTCATCTTCCACTTTTTGTTTACAATAGTCTTTCTTTTTCCTCACTAATAATTATCCAATTCCGTTTCATCGTGAAGTAATGTGTTTTCTATTCTTCATCACTTTTGCAATTTTTAAGCTTTTTTTTCCAAAACATTCTTTTGTATAATTATTCTTCATCTTCCAATTTTTGTTTACAACAGTCTTTCATTTCGTATTTCCATTTCATCTAATGATTGAATTCAATAGATTACATGTATGATTCCATTTGTCTCCTTTCAGAAATTCATCTTTTCCCAAAGAAATATTTATGCCAATATTGTGGGTCATTTACCTGCAGAGGTGGCCTTGGTTTGAGTCGAGTAAGTTCTCCGATTCAGGCCCGACCTTTTAGGGGGCCCATTTTCATCCATTATATCGGGGAGAGGGGGGCAGTTGTGTATTATGATGTTTTTAAAATTAAAGGGCCCAAATTAAATTTTATTACAAATTGTAGACCCAATTTCAAGTAAATTAATAAATTCAAGTATTGAATTCAAGTTTATGGGCATGATTTTGCCAATTTTTTGTCACTGTATATTTATTTGTTTGGGCCTATTTCACCGAAATTAGAGACAAACTAAGTAAGGTAGAGAGCGACTAAGCGTGAAGGACTGAAGGCTATTCAAAAATAAAAATAAAAAAAATAAAAACTAAGCGTGTAGTGGGTACAAAATAGAAAAGGGAAAAAGAGAGAAGCCAGCCAGCGACAGCGAGTGAGACACCGTCACACTGACGGGCCTAGAGCCCAATTACTACGGCACAACCGTTTGGCTGACTAGCTTTACTGGCTGTGCACCACCAACACATAGTCGCCTACTACACCAGCCACCAGTGACCCGAGTAATCGATTACTATACGCAAGTTAGTTTCAAATTTCAATTTCAAAGTTTAAAAGTCTTATGAGTTAATAGTTATGACTTATGAGTTAATGAGTTATGATTGATTGTATATTTGTATGAGCAATTTCACCCAATTTTTTGTCCTAAAAATTAAGTTTTTGAGTTTGTGCTTCATTTGATAATCACGAGTTTGTGAATTTGAGCTTAATTTGATGAGTTTTTTTACTTTGTACCCAATTTTTAGGGCCCAATTTTTTGTCCTAAAAATTGAGTTTTTCAATTTGTACTTAATTTGATAATGATAAGTTTGTGAGTTTGTAATTTAATTTGACAAGTTTTTTTATTTTGTACTTAATTTTTTTGACCTAAAAATTGCAATGCAGATAAAGAAACAAAGTTAGCATTTGAATGTCTAAAATAATAGACTCAAGATGATTCGATGAAAGATCAAAGTGAAAACGATAATTTTTTTTTAATATAAACAATCAAATTTTAGTAAATGAAAGTTTCAACCTATGATAGAGTACCTAGAGATGTGTTCTGGTACGTTTTAATGAAGAAAAATGTGTCTCTTAAATATATAAATATAGCCAACGATATGTATAACGGGGTTGGTACAAATGTTAGGACATAAAGTGGAATGACAAATAGCTTCTCGATTACGATAGGGTTACAAGAAAGCTCTGCACTGAGCCATTTTTTATTTCCGATAGTCATGGATGAGCTTACAAGACATATTCAAAACGAAGTACCATAGTGTATGTTATTTATAGATGATATAGTTTTAGTTGATGAGACTAAGGTGGGTATAAATGATAAGTTAGAACTTTGGAGACATACTTTAGAGGCTTGCGGTTTTAGGTTAAGTAGATCTAAAACGAATACATGGAGTGTTTATTTTATGGTAGGAGTAGGGTGGATCCTCTTGTAGTTGAGTTAGGTGGTGAGGTGGTACCATAGAGTGATAATTTCCGTTATCTAAGATTAGTGGTTCAAAACAATGCTGATATAAAGAATGATGCCAATCACAGGATTAATGCAGGATGGATGAAGTAGAGAGGTGCCTCAGGGATTTTATATGCCTGTAATATTCCTTTGAGATTGAAAGGAAAAGTGTATACAGCAGCTGTAAGACCAGCATTGTTGTACGGTAGAGAGCGTTGGGCAGTTAAGAAGGTAGATGAACAAAAATTGAGTGTGGCAGAAATGCGTATGTTGAGGTGGATGTGTCGTAAGACTATGAAAGACAAAATTCCAAATGAAGAGACCTGTGGTAGATTAGGAGTGGCCCCCATTGAGGATAAGATGAGAGAGATTCGACCAAGATAGTTAGGGCACATACTGCAGAGACCTGAGAGTGTTAGGAAGAGTGAGAGTATTAAGGTAGGAAATGCAATGAGAGGCACAGGAAGACTGCTAATAATGTGGAGGCAGGTAATTCGTAAGGATATGTATATTAAGCAGGCGGATGAACAATTAGCATAGATAGGAATGCGTGGTGTAGAAAAATTCATTATTATGATCCGACGTAATTTCTTGTCATGGGAATAAGGCTAAGTTTTTTGTTGTTGGAAGTTTCAACCTGTGAATTTGGGGATGATTTAATATGAAGAATTTTGTCAAAAAACTACATAATTTTAATTTACACTCTTTCGTGTAAATATGAAGAATTTTATCAATTGTCATAGCACGAGGTTGTGAATATAAATAATCAAATAAATGCAAAATGTGGTTATGTTGGGAGTGCTATTTGTCAAAAGCTACAAAATTAGTAGAATCAAAATAGTATTAAATTTAAATAAAAAAGGTCACAAATATATACATCAATAAGTGATACTACTTTTGATATTTACTGCTACCTATTGCCATGCTCATAGGTATTTCCACAAAATGTTACTATTCTATTAACATTCTTAGTCTTTAATGTTTTTGGCTATTCCTAGGAATCTAATAACACACTCTTAGATTTATGGACTCTATTAATTTGGTGAGTTCTTCCTAAGTTCTTTGTGTGAACAAAATGATTTGTTTAATTTATTTGATGCCAATTAGTATTAATATTGCATAGGAAAATGCCGATTTTTAATCTTTTTTCTTGGTATTTATAGGAAAAAAATTTTATATCATGCCTCCTAAGTATGCTTCCGGAGTTGAAAAGAGAGAAAAGAACGTAAAGGAAACCGTTTTAATACAAAGTCCAGTAGACGACCTTGACAAATACTTCAATTTCAAGAAGAGTAGAGTTGGCGAAGAGAATGTGGAAAGTGCAGTTAACAAGTCCGCCAATGTGAATGTGAATGTGGTGGTGGAAAATGTCGAAACTAATCAAAATGAGTTGGGAGGGAAAGATGAAGATGGAGGGAGAGATGAAGATGAAGGGAAAGAGTGCTTGTTTTTGATCTTGATAACCCGGGAAATTGGGAAAATTTTGATCATAAAATGAGAGACTTTTTAGTGGAGATGGGCCCGACGAGAGTTCAAGGGATCGTTTTCCCAAAAGATGCCTCAAATAGACATTTTGACACTTCACATTTCAATCAAGTACTATTAACTGGTCAGACCGTTGATAGGAGATGACTTGTATATTCGATTTCGAAAGACAGGATATATTGTTTTGGTTGCAAGTTGTTTCCTATGGTAGAGACCGTGACTAAAGTTGGTAAGTTGGGTAGTTATGGATTTAAAGGTTGGCGTAATTTGGTGAGAGCAATCAGAAGTCACAAAAAAAAATCCAGAGCATACGATTTGTTTGGGTCGGTGGCTTGATTTGGAGCACAGATTTAAGAAAAAGGCTACAATCGATAATAGTATGCAATTATTGATGAATGAAGAAAAGGCACACTGGAGAGAAGTGTTGACTAGGATAATTGCTATTGTATCCATACTTCCCAAGAATAAACTACCATTTCGAGGACGTAATGAAAAGCTTTACTAAGAAAACAATGGTCTCTTTTCGCAATTTGTGGAAATGGTTGCAAAGCTTGACCCAATTACCAAAGAGCACATTCGGCGTGCTATACCACATGAGATCCAGTACACATACCTTAGAAAAAGAATCAAAATTGAGCTTATATAGCTGTTGGCAGGTGAGGTGAAAAAGTCAAATCTCAATATCATTAAAAAACAAAATTTTTTCTCCCCCATTCTTGATTGCACCCCAGATGCGAGTCATGAAGAATAAATGTCTCTTGTGATACGATGTGTAAATGGCATGGCAAGTCCGGTGGTAATTGAAGAATTTTGGCTTACATTTTTGAAGGTTGACGATACTATGGGGCTTGGGCTTTATACGAAGTTTGAAAATGTTTTGGCTGATCTTGAGTTAGATATTGATGATATCAAAGGTCAAGGTTATGACAATGGTCAAATATGAGCGGGAAGTACAAAGGTGTTCAAAGCAGATTATTTGAAATAAATCCCCGAGCTTTCTATACTCCATGTGGTTGCCATAGCCTAAATCTCACCTTATGTGATATGATACGTTGTAGTCAAAAAGCTAAAGATTTTGTTGTAATCATACATAGGATCTACAATTTGTTCTCAACTTCAACCAAAAGATGGAGTATTTTCAAAGATAAGGTATCTGTAACGCATCGAGTTCTAACTACCCGGAACGCCACGTCAACTTTCTAAACTAACTTTTGAAAATTTAAAAGAAGGGAATTGTAACTGGGCGGAATATTATTTAACTCTTAAAAAAAATCAACAAATCATGATTCTAAAACATAATATCTTAGAATAATCCAAAAAAATTTAGGATAACATGAATAATTTGAGTCTCGAATTCAATAAATAAAAAAAAACCCTTAGAGATCCATCCCCAATTACCACGCTAGCAACTCCTCAGCCTACAATGATTTATTAGAAGGAAAAGTGAATATTTCATAGAAATGCTCACTAGATCTCGCTCAAGATAGTAATTCCATATTACATATAAACATGTGATCATGTAATCCAAGTAAGAATTCTCATGAACAAGTAATAAATACGAGCTCAAATCCAGTCTTATGCATTTAAGCAAGTAATTCTTAACATTTGATTGCATTGAAGCAATAATAGTCTCATGTCTGGGCTGGATCAAGCAATTTTCGAATTTATATGCTAAAAAGATAGCAAATAGTCTCATGGAAGTACACATCACATGCAAACGCATAATAAAAATTCATAATATATGCGCAATTTTTGAAATAAAAACATTTCTAGGTAGAGATCTACCTTAAGTATGAGAGTTTGATCCTTAATACGACAAATCTTTAGGGTTGTCCGTCATCGCCGCCAAGAGAGGTTGAGAGAAAGAAAGGACTTGACTACTGCTCCTCGTTCTTCTTTGACCATGGCTGTCTGTCGTCGCCTCCAAGAGTGGCCGAGAGAAGGAGAGGGAGTGACCAGATGGAGATGGAACTCGTGAGGGAAGAGAGATCGAGAACGAGATCGCAGCGGTGAGAAGTGAGGAAAGAGAAGCAACATTGGTGAAGATGGAGGCGTGACTAGCGGCGATACTGACGATGGTAGTTGCGGTAAGTCCCCTACACTCTTTCACCTTGATTTTTTCTTCTTCCCCCTTCTCATATACTATTGTATTTACCTCTCTAGTAGGGTTTAATGTAGTGGAATAAACCAGAGTTTAGAGAGGTTTGTATAGGTGTCTTAGGATAGTAATTAAGAAAGATAAAATAATCTAAGTAAGGAAGATAGGATAATAGAATTTTTGTAAGTCTTAAGCACCAAGAATAGGGTTAGGGTTTATGATTTGGGGCTAGAATTAAATCCGAGATAGGGTTTTGAATTTGGGGATAAATTAAAATTAGGGCTAATAATTTTAGGGTTAGAGGAACATTGGGGAAAAATTAGTTAAAACGAATTTTTCATGTTGAAATTCTTGGGTCGCTACAGCCTCTCCTACTTGAAATAATTTTGTCCTCGAAATTTAACTTACTTGGTTAGCGAGGTCTGGGTATCTTGCGAGAATATCTTCTTTCTTTTCCCAAGTGGCCTCTTCTGAACTGTGTATACCCCACTGGACCTTAACTAGAGGAACTTCTTTGTTTCTAAAGACATGAATCTTTCTCTCTAAGATGTGCAAGGGAGCCTCCTCATATGATATGTCTGGTCGAACGCCAACTGACTGAATGTTAGCCACATGGCTCGGATCATGTACATACTTTCTTAAAAGGGAAACATGAAATACGTTATCGTCTGGAGGCAATGCCAGACGATAAGCCGCGCTCCCAACTTGCTCTAGTATCTCCAGTAGACCGATGAATCTGGGTTTCAACTTTCCTCTATTTCCGAAACGGAAAATTCCTCTCATTGGAGCAACTTGAAGAAATATTTTATCACCGGTTTGAAATTTTAGCTATTTCCTTCTCCAATCAGCATAACTCTTCTGCCTATCTTGAGCAGCTTTAATTCTCAATCGGATACTGTAACGATTTTAAAATTTCGAAATAAAACGTCGTCGTCACGACTTAACCTATTAAATTGGAATTTTTTACGCCAAGCGCTCGTCTAATAGAAAAGGAAATAATTATTTAATAATTTAATTGGGTCGAATCTTATTACGGGCCATCATAACAAATTGGGCTTAAAGCCGCACCGTTAATCTAAAAACCCAACACGTTTCTCTATTGGGCCGACCCACTTTTAGATAAGTTGGAAACGTGAGTTGGAACTGATAAGAACTCCTATCTCTGTTAAATTCCTCAACTCACGTATTTTCTTCACCCTCTACCTCCTGAACGACATAAAACAACTCTCACGTTTCCTCCCTCTCTCAAGAACCCCATTGCCTATACTCCTCACAGCAGAAATTTTGTGGAGTTCTCAGCAATCACGAGCTACACATCCGACTCAACCATCCCACCCAATTTCCTGGCAAGAAACGCAGCAAAATTCAACAGGTAACCGTTCTACCACTCTGCGTTGATTAGTTGTTTACATGCAATAGACGCCAATTTTGGCTACTGGAAATTTATTTCAACTGGCACAGCAATCACGCATACATACACACACGTATCTCTTCACAACCAAACAACGACATCAACTCAAATCCTATTCGATCCATTGTGCACTGAAAAATTGGCCAAATCAAAACAACACGAACAAATACAAATATACAGCAATCCATCATCCTCATCATTGGAAAAAAAAGAAAGAGAAAAGAGGGACGAGCCGAGCAGAGGACTCGGCCATGGCTGCTCACCCTCAACTCGAGATTTCTCAAATAATCCACTCCCAAATCGATTGTTGAACGATGTAGAACCCAAAACTCGAACTCCATCGACGATCACCAGTTCGATTGGCCTTGTTTTCGCCGGATTTTTGGTATATAAAATCGACTTTGTTGGGCTATGGGTGTCGATTTATTGATCAAGTCGGACCGGAATCGCAAGCACCGGCGTGAGCTCGGCGACCGGCGGCGGAATCGACGGCCAACTCGTCGGACTTTTTCCCTTCTTCCCTGATTGAACCGGCTGCTCTTCCTCTCCCTTTCGTCTCTGCGTATGTGATTGTGTATGAATGGAGAAAAGAGAAGCCCAAAACCCGATTCATAGAGCCCAATTCGAGATTTTGCAACTTCGACCCCCTAACTTCTAAACTCCTATTTAATTCAGTCCCTTAGTTTATTATATATTTTCGAATTGTTTAAAATGGTCCTCAAAATTATGGTTTTACTTCAATCCACTTCAATCGAATTTAGATAATTTACAACTGAAGTCCCCAAGTGCTTATTCAGCTTCAAAATAGTCCCTAAACCACTTATTTCTTTCAATCAAATCCAAATTAAGTTTTAAAAGTTCAACTTCAACCCCTAAAGTTTCGATTGAGCTTCAAACTAGTCCTCATTGGCCAATTTCTTCAATTTCCACCCTCGAATCAATACCTCTCTTTCAATTTAGCTTAAAGCAACTTCTAAAGTTATCAATTAGGCCCTATAACTTTAAATCAAATACTTTAAGACCCGAATAAATTATTAAAGTCAATTTTAATATTTAAATTACTAAAATTATATTTAAATTCTTTTATTAGATGACGTGGAAAGTCCGTAAAGGCGCTAGCATCACACCAGCTCTACTTTCAAGGGATTTACGAGAACTACGAATTTGAGGTGGGGTTTGTTTTTATTCCTTCAAAATCCTTTTATTTTAAAGGCGATTGTTTATTTTAAATCCATATCATGTCTTTACGTGTGGTTATAATTTATGGCGTATTTGCTATGTGACATGCATGTGATGGTGTTAAGTACCATCTCTTCTACGGAATGGTTAAGGGCCATTCGGATAGTCATAGCGACTTTCCCCCACGTTGGACGGGAGTTTCCAACACACGACTTTTCTATAGTTTATTTTCCTCTGGTTGTAATTCATGTGTGGATACGTGATATGGTGAAATGCTTTTCTACTGTGCCCCACTGAGTATAACAACGTTATACTCACCCCAATTATTTTAAATTCTTTTCAGATTAAGGAGTCCGTGAAGTGGCACGAGGCGAGGCGACACCATCCATTTAACTATTATGTTAACCTATTTTCCTTTATTAGAAGATCGTTCAAAGCGTAATAGTATATGATTTTTTTGAGCTTCCGCATATGGTTTAGAAGTTTAATTTATTTATTTAGAAAACGAATACTGATTATCAAATTGATTAATATCATTTCATCTTAGTACGTAGATTTTGAAACTTATCATTATTATTCTTAGTAATAATAATAATATTATCATTGTCAGTTCTGGTGTTGTTGATATCAGTATTATTATTAGTAATATTATTATTATTATTAAAAAGGTTTTTTAAAAAAAAATATCTTCAATTTACCCCATTTCGAATAAGTAAAGGCCAATTTAGTAACTCTTCGATATTTTAGAATCGGGGCATTACAGATACGATCTATCACTTCTACCGCCTTCTCAATTAATTCTGGCCCCAACATCTCTCTCTCCAACTTCGTCCCAATAGACCGGCGAATGACATCGACGGTCGTACAGTGCTTCATAAGGAGCCATACCAATGGTGGCCTGAAAACTGTTGTTGTATGTGAACTCCACCAGTGGCAAATGGGTTTCCCAATTGGCACCCAAGTTAAGCACGCATGATCTCAACATATCCTCTAAGGTCTGAATAATTTGTTCAGACTGTCCATCGGTCTGAGGATGATAAGCTATACTAACGTCAATTTAGTACCCATTGTTGTTAGAAGGCTCTTCCAAAATCTTGCTGTATATCTCAGATCTCTGTCAGTTACTATGGTTACTGGTACTCCGTGGAGTCGGACCATCTCTCTAATATATAATTGTGCTAGCTGATCCATAGTAAAAGTCGTCCAAATTGGCAGAAAATGTGCTGATTTTGTGAGTCGATCAATGATGACGCAAATAGCTTCATGCCCCTTACTCATTTTTGGAAGACTTACGACGAAGTTCATAGCGATCTTTTCCCACTTCCTTCCGGTATCTCTCATGGATTCAAAAGTCCTGATGTCCTTTGATGTTCTGCCTTCACCTGCTGGTAAACCATACATTTAGCGACCAATTTGGTGACACTTCCTTTCATATTTCTCCACCAAAATGTACTACACAAATCTCTGTACATTTTGGTGCCGCCAGGATGAGCCGCATAAGGGGTAGAATGAGCTTCAGTCATTATCTCATTCCTGATTTGTTCATCCATCGCACACAAAGACGATCTTTGAACATGAGTGCTTCGTTTGTTGAAATCTCAAAGCTAGCCCTCTTCCCAATACCAATCTCAGATCTAATCTTCTCCAAAAATGCATTACTCTTCAGTGCACTAATAATTCGATTTCTCATGTCTGGCTTAACTATAAAAGTTGCTAATCTAGTCGGTGTTCGAGTCGACGGAGCAATGACTTTAATACTCAAATTCTCAAAATCTCGTACTAGCTTGTCTGGTATAGAGCCCAATGCTGGCAACTATCCCGTGCTCTTTCTGCTCAAAGCATCTACAACTACGGTAGCTTTACTCAGATTGTAAAGTATAGTGCAGTCATAATCTTTCACCAATTCTAACCACCGTCGTTGCCTTACATTTAGTTCATTCTCGGTGAAGAAGTATTTGAGGCTCTTGTGATTGGTGCAGATCTCATATTTATTTCTGTATAGATAATGATGCCAAATCTTTAAAGCATGCACTACTGCTACGAGCTCCAAATCGTGGGTCGAGTAATTCTGTTCGTACTGCTTCAATTGCCTTGAAGCATAAGTCACGACTTTCCCTTTCTGTATAAGTACACAACCTAATCCGTGTTTTGATGCATCACAGTAAATGACGAACCCATCTGAATCGTCAGGGATGGTCAAAACCGGGGCAGTCACTAGCCTATTCTTCAATTTCTGGAAACTCTGCTCACACATCTCCGTCCAATCGAACTTCACACCCTTCCTGGTTAACTGTGTTAAAGGTCCTGCTGCCTTTGAGAAACCTTCTATGAAACACCGGTAGTACCCAGCCAATCCCAAAAGCTTCTTACTTCCGCAACATTAGCCGGCCTAGATCAATTGGTAACTGTTTCCACTTTGGAGAAGTCCACTTCGATTCCTTTGGCTATCACAATGTAGCCTAGGAAACCAACTCGTTCCAGCCAAAATTCGCACTTCTTGAATTTGGCATAAAGTTTCTCCCTCCTCAAGGTACTCAGTGCTATCCTAAGATTTTCTTCATGTTGTTGTGGGTCTCTCGGGTAGATTAGTATGTCATCAATAAAGACGATGACAAACTTATCCAAGAACTCATAAAAAACTCTATTCATCAAGCCCATGAATACCGTTGGGGCATTTGTAACGCCCCTAGTTCAAGAACTCGAAACGTTAGTTATTTCTTTAAAATTAACCATTTTTTTCTAATATTAAATGCTGAAATATTAACAAATAATTAAAAGGGAAATTCATTTGATATAACAACCATCTAAAGTGCTTTAAAATTATTTGATCACCAAACATTCAAAACATCTAACACAAGTTACTAAATAGTTCAAAAGTTTGAAAACGACATAATCCCATACATCGGTTTACCAAAATAACAATGGAAGTGAAGTCTCTTATTTAATAAGCCTAAATAGAACTCCCATGTCTCGTCACGCCTCCGAACTCCTCAATCTGTAAAAGAATTAAAGGCGTGAGTATTTAAATAATACTCAGTAGGCTCAGTGCAAGTTAATCATCTATACAAATATATAAGGCGAGTAGATATGTAAATTCTGTAATATAATACCCGAAGGTAACTCTGGGCTCGAAGGCAAGTCTGGGCCCGAAGGCAAGTCTGGGCCCGAAGGCAAGTCTATTACACACTAAAGGCACTCATATAGTACAGATCATCAACTATAAATGCGCGATAAGTAAAAGTGAGTTTACTAAGTGGTGAAAATCAGTCCTCTAGCTGGTCGTACGCCTCTTCTAGTCAATGACGAGTTTAATTTATGTTAATACTCTTAAATATTAAGTATCTATAAGTAATATAGAAGCTTGTGGACCAAAATAGAAAGAATTGAAAACTTTGGGGGTCAATTTGAAAGGATTCGATAGTTTGAGGACCTATTATGCAATAAAAGTGAACTAAAAATATTTTGGGGTCAATTATAGGATTTTTAAAACATGGGGGACTAATATGCAATTAAAGTTTAAGGGCTAACTTAAATAGAAATAAGAAATTAAAGGATTAAAAGTGAAATAAAAGTTTAGGGGTCAAATTGCAACAATTGAAAGTTAGGGACTTGAATTTAAATAAAATTTGAGGGCTCATTTAAATAAAATAAATAAGATGGGGATTAAATCTATAAATAATATTTAGGGATCAAATTGTAACAATTAAAAGTTGAGGATTTGCAAATTAAATAAATCTCAAGGACCAACTTAAAACAAATATAGAACTTGAGGGACCGGCTTGCAATTAAACCAAATAAATTAAAAAAGAAAGGGAAACGGGCCGGATCTCATCTCCTTCACCCGAACACTCTCTCTCGCTTCTCTCTACTCTCTGTTTCTCTCTTTTTTGTGACTCACCGGCGATTTGGCCGATGTAAATGGCGGCGAAGGTGGAGTTGAAGGTGGTGAAGCTAGTTGTGGTTTTTGATTGGAGAGATATTGAGTATTTGGGAAGAAATTAAAGCTAGAATACTAAAGGAAAAATTTGGGTATTTTTAAAATTCGATCAATTCCCTAACTATTTTCGAAATTAAACTATTCTACGATGTTCTAAGGAGCTAGAAAAAGGTGTGGGTGTGATTTTTTTGTATTTTGAAGTTGAGTTTTGAGCATGGGTGTTTTTGACCGAGATACTATGCGTGTATGTATATGCGTGTATGTATGCGTGAGTGAGTGTTTGTGTTTGAGCCGAGATGATGAGGGAGATGGTGGAGGTGTGGTGGTGGTGCGACGGCGAGGTGGTGGCGCGGCGGTGATGTATGTATGCATGCTTGTATGTATTTGTGTGAAAAAATCAAGTGAAAAAATACAAATAGATGATTAAAGCTTGTGTGTGATTAAAACTTAAAACAACAAAAACAAAAATAGAGATATAAATGGAAATATCAAGAAATCTTACCACTTGAAGTTAGTTTGGTTTATTGAATGAGAATTAATGGGATGAACTTGAAGATATCAATTGAGGTAAAAAGGGGAAAATAGTGAGGCTAGGGTTTCTAAAACCAACCTTAACTTGTATAAATAGGGTAAAAACTAGGTTACTCCTCCAAATGGGCTTTCTTATAGCATAATAAGTAAAATTGGACCTTAAACGGGCCTATAATTGGGTTTAAAATATATATAAAGTTATGATTGAATAAGAAAGTAAATTTTTAGGGATTAAAACGAATAATTTCTAAAGTTTGGTCCTCAAATATAAATTGAAAATAAATAAATATTTTATAAATTATTATTATTATTTTAAATAATTTAATATAGTAGTAAATAATGAAAAATTTTGCTAGACGAGCGTACGCTGTTTAATTCTATACGTAAAGTTGTAGCGACATGTTTGAAGATTCTACTTTAATTAAATATTTTAATTTAAGTAAATTCGCGGTCACTATAGCATTGGTTAAGCCGAAGGGCATTTTCGTAAATTCATAATGCCCATAGCGTGTCCGGAATGCCGTTTTCGGTGGATCGTTGGACTTAATCTTCAATTGGTGATAACCTAACCTCAAGTCGATCTTTGAGAAAGTAGCTGCTCCCTTCTGCTGGTCGAATAGGTCCTCAATCCTTGGGAGAGGATACTTGTTCTTTATCGTCAACTTGTTCAGTTCACGATAATCTATACACATCCTCATGCTCCCATCCTTCTTCTTCATGAATAACACTGGGGCTCCCTATAGAGATACACTTGGTCGAATAAATCCCATCTCAAGAAGTTCCTCCAATTGGAACTTCAGCTCTTGCAACTCTTTGGGTGCCATCCGTGGGCTTTGGAAACAGGAGTGACCTCAGGTACCAAGTCAATGCCAAATTCCGCTTGCCTCTCCGGTGGAACTCCTGGTAAGTTCTCCGGGAATACATCAAGATACTCTCGTACAACGGACACAAGGTCCGGGGTTAGTCCCACCGTCGGTTGCCCTTGGAGATTGACCAAGAAGCCTTGGTAAGCTTCTTTAGATAGCAACTTCTCTGCCCTGATGGCCGAGATAAAACGGGGGGATCACCCTAATCTTAGATCCGTATTAATTTGAGCTCGCCTCTCCATTTCTAGGGAAAATGACTTCCTTTTCGTGGCATAGAATGGTTGCATAATTACCACTTACCCAATCCATTACTAATATGATATCAATGTCTTTCATCTTAATTATATGTAGATCTGTTCCCAAAACTAACCCATCAAAATCTATCCGCACAACTCCGACTATCGTATTGGTGTCAATCGTTCCTCCCGATGGTAAATTAACCTCAAGGGTGCTCTTACTTTTCTCTCCTACTAATTCCAATCTAGTCAAGCAGGCAACAGATATAAAGGAATGCGTAGCTCCAGAATCAATCAAGCTCCAAAATCAATCAAAACATATACAGGAATGCCAGAGATTGATAGCATACCTGTAATCACGTCATTATCCTGGCTAGCATCTTCACGGGTGATTGCAAACACCCTAGCATTTCCTTTCTTAGGTTGCTCAGTTGGCCTGGCTGGGGTATTGCTCTTGGTCGAAGCAGAGCGACAATCTGACGCCATATGGCCCGGCTAGTTACACTTGTAGCACACTCCCTTGTCCTAGTGACATTCTCCAATATGTTGCTTCTCGCACTTAGGACATGGTGGGATGGTTCCGGAAGCCTATCCTCCAACTTACCTACTATTGGATTTCTTGTTGGGAGCATAACTCTTATTCTGCTTATTGTCTTGCCACTTCCTTTTCCCTTGGTCCTCCGGGTAACTTTGTTCCTCAGGCTCATCATCAGCAAAACATATGGCCTGAGCTTTCTTACCACCTCCTGATAGGTCGGCAACTCATGTCCAGTTACGATTCAATGGATGTGTTTCCATAAATCGCGCTTGAAATGTCGAGCCTTCTTATTTTCGGTGTCCACTAGCTGCGGGGCATACTAAAAGAGTTCTTCAAACTTTCTCTCATATCCGATGATCTCCATATTGCCTTGGACAAGACGCAAAAACTTCGCCTCCTTCTTGTCACGTAACCCTTGGGGAAAGAATGTTTCTCTAATCTGCTCCTTGAAGTCAGACCATGTTACAGCTGCCCGTTGAGCCTCGGATTTTGATTGCATGGCTAAAGCCCACCACTATGCTGCCTGACCAAGCAGCATAAACTTAGCACATGCCACATTTTTATTCCCCGGGCATTCTATGTGCTCGAAGATGTTCTCAATTTGCTGCAGCCATTCCTCAACTGCGACCGGATCTTTGCCACCGTTGAAGGTAGGAGGGTTGTACCTACGATATTGCTCAACGGTCGACACAACTGGTACGGGTGGTGCTTGCCTTAGTGCTTGCACAGTTGCTAATAGCTCTCTGATAATATCGGATTGTCTTGCCATCACCTTGACAATATAGAAATCAGTTTATTGCATTTGAATAATAAGCATCTAATATTGAGGTAGAGGAAGTCATCTCAATTAGAAAGTAGAGGATAACATCAATAAACCAAAAATGAATAAGTTGTATTGAAAATTTCAATTCCTCGGTGCGGGTACATAGATGAAGCTGTGAAACAACTCAATGTAAAAAAAAATGAATCATCAATTACTGACAAAATTTCTCTACTAGCTCATCTATCGAGTCCCTCAATCATCGTCAGTAACACAATATTCGACCTCCGAGACTTCCTCTGGTGCTTCCTCTTCATTTTCCTCTTGATCCTCTTCAAGTTCCACTTACATATCCTCTCTTTGAGGTTCGTACTCGGGTTCTACTTGAGGTTCGTACTCAGGTTCTTCTTGAGGATCCTCATCTGGCTCTGGCTGGGGTTCGGGTTGAGTTTCTCTTTGCTCTCGGTACACGGGCTAGAAGTGTACGAGTGTCTCACAGAACATGTCGTAGTTAGCTATCCCTCCGTGGTACGCCAAGTGTCGTAGAGGATCTTATTAGCAACTTCTTGATTAATAGGGCTCATGGTGTTAATCAGGCAGTCGATGGAACGTACATCATTTGTCTCAAGTGCCTATCTGATGGCGCATTGCCAAACCTCACGGACACGCTCCACCCAGTCATAGGTGTTCCCATGTAGTGGGACCTTGAGGGTTTGGTAGTCGAAAATAGCGTTACGAGCGAAATCGGCAATCGTCATATTATTTCCAGCCATGTCCTAGTCCAATTACATAAAGTCCAGTTAGTTGGGCTTATCATATCTCTCTTAGTTAAATTCGAGGACAGAAGGAAAATATTTATTAAGAATTACGCTCAAACTCATTCTTCTCTAATCGGATACAAAATCTTCTCAAAGTTCTCGTAAAATTTCTAAGTCTCAAGTATCCGAAAATAATAAGTAAATAACTTGAATCTCTTTTGTTACCTTGGAGTTAGCGGAGCCACCGATGGCGGCTGTAATCTCTCAGATTTTAAAATGTCACTAACTTTTTTTTTTTGAAAAGAAAAAATATATATATATTTTTAAGCCTACAGAAACGTAGACCCGCTCTGATACCAAACTGTAACGCCTCGGGTTCTAACTACCCCGGACGTCACGTCATCTTTCTAAACTAACTTTTGAAAATTAAAGAGAACGGTAATAAACATAAATGTAACTACGCGGAATATTATTTAACTTAAAAAAAATCAATAAGTCATGATTTTAAAACATAATATCTTAGAATAATAAAAAAGGATAACATGAATAATTTGAGAGTTGAAAGGATCGTGTTCCCAAAAGATGCCTCAAATAGACATTTTGACACTTCACATTTCAATTGAGTACTATTAACTGTTCAGGCCGTTAATAGGGGATGACTTGTATATTCGATTTCGAAAGATAGGATATATTGTTTTGGTTGCAAGTTGTTTCCTATAGCAGAGACCGTGACTAAAGTTGGTAAGTTGGCTAGTGATGGATTTAAAGGTTAGCATAATTTGGTGAGAGCTCTCAGACGTCACTAAAAAAATCTAGAGCATACGATTTGTTTAGGTCCGTGGCTTGATTTGGAGCGCAGATTTAAGAAAAAGGCTACAATTGATAATAGTATGCAATTATTGATAAATGAAGAAATGGCACATTGGAGAGAAGTGTTGACTAGGATAATTGCTATTGTGTCCATACTTGCCAAGAATAAACTACCATTTCAAGGACATAATTAAAAGTTTTACGAAGAAAACAATGGTCTCTTTTCGTAATTTGTGGAAATGGTTGCTAAGTTTGACCCAATTACCAAAGAGCACATTCAGCGTGCTACATCACATGAGATCCAGTACACATACCTTAGAAAAAGAATCAAAATTGAGCTTATATAGCTGTTGGTGGGTGAGGTGAAAAAGTCAATTCTCAATATCATTAAAAAAGAAAATTTTTTCTCCCCCATTCTTGATTGCACCCCAGATGCGAGTCATGAAGAATAAATGTCTCTTGTGATACGATGTGTAAATGGCATGGCAAGTCCGGTGGTAATTGAAGAATTTTGGCTTACATTTTTGAAGGTTGACGATACTATGGGGCTTGGGCTTCGGAGTTTGAAAATGCTTTGGCTGATCTTGAGTATTGATGATATCGTAGGTCAAGGTTATGGCAATGGTCAAGTATGAGCAGGAAGTACAAAGGTGTTCAAAGCAGATTATTTGAAATAAATCCCCGAGCTTTCTATACTCCCTGTGGTTGCCATAGCCTAAATCTCACCTTATGTGATATGATACGTTGTAGTAAAAAAGCTAAAGATTTTTTTGTAATCATACATAGGATCTACAATTTGTTCTCAACTTCAACCAAAAGATGGAGTATTTTCAAAGATAAGTTATCTGTAACACATCGAGTTCTAACTACCCGGAACGCCACGTCATCTTTCTAAACTAACTTTTGAAAATTTAAAAGAATAGAAATGTAACTGCACGGAATATTATTTAACTTTTTAAAAAAATCAACAAATCATGATTTTAAAACATAATATCTTAGAATAATCCAAAAAAAATTTAGGATAACATGAATAATTTGAGTCTCAAATTCAATAAATGAAAAAGAAACCCTCAGAGATCCATCCCCAATTGCCACGCTAGCAAATCCTAAGCCTGTAATTATTATTAGAAGGAGAAGTGAATATTTCATAGAAATACTCATGAGATCTCGCTCAAGATAGTAATTCCATATTACATATAAACATGTGATCATGTAATCCAAGTAATAATTCTCATGAACAAGTAATAAATACGAATTCAAATCTAGTCTCATACATTTAAGCGAGTAATTCTCAACATCTGATTGCATTGAAGCAATAATGGTCTCATGTTTTTGCTTGATCAAGCAATTCTCTAATTTATATGCTAAAAAAATAGCAAATAGTCTCATGGAAGTACGCGCCACATGCAAACACATAATAGGAATTCATAATCTATGTGCAATTTTTGAAATAAAAACTTTTGTAGATAGAGATCTATCTCAAGTCTGGGAGTTTGAGCTTTAATACTGCAAATCTCTAGGGTTGTCGCATGTTGTCTAGTCCTAAAATAATTAAAATAACTCTAATTATGTTCTTGGGTAAATAAAATCTCAAAACTAAAGGGAATTAATAAAAGTTGGATTTAAATCGAATAAAATATGAAGTTTAGGAGTTTAAATTGCTAAATTTGAAGAGTTGTGGCTAAATTGCAAAATTAGAGAATTCTAGGGACTTATTTGAAAGTCAAATAAAAGTTGAAGGGGCAAATCTGTAATTGACCAGATCTTAAATCTATCAAACCTAATTGGAAATAAATTAAAACTTTGGGACTCGTCAAGTAAATAAAATATGATGACTAAATTGAAAGTTAACTGAAAGTTATGGGATTTGACTGTAGTTGACCAGATCTGAAAATTGGAGGACTCGATTGAAAGAAATGAAAACCTTTGGACCATGGAACTAAATAAATTATAATAACTAACTTAAATAAACTAGGAAAGCTCAAGGACCATAGGTGTAAATAATGAATTACAAGCATGGAAAAATTCAGATATTGTTCTTCCTCATCTCAACCCGGCAGAAATTCAGCGAAGGAAAGAGAGGACTTAGCTACTATTTCTCGTTCTTCTTCGACCATGGCTGTCCGTTGTCCCCGCCAAGAGAGGTCGAGAGAAGGAGAGGGAGTGACGAGATAGAGATGGAACTCGTGAGGAGAGAGAGATCGAGAACGAGATCAAAGTGGTGAGAAGCAAGGAAATAGAAGCAACGGCAGTGAAGATGGAGGTGTAACTAGTGGCGATACCGACAGTGGTAGTCGCAGTAAGTCCCTTACACTCTTTCACCTCGATTTCTTCTTCTCCCCCTATCTCGTATACTATTGTGTTTACCTCTCTAGTAGGGTTTAATATAGTGGACTAAACCAGAGTTTAGAGAGGTTTAAATAGGAGTATTAGGATAGCAATTAAGGAAGATAAAATAATCTAAGTAAAGATGATAGGATAATTGAATTTTGGTAAGTCTTGAGTACCAAGAATAGGGTTAGCGTTTATGATTTGGGGCTTAAATCCGAGATAGGGTTTTGAATTTGGGGGTAAATTAAAATTAGGGCTAATAATTTTAGGGCTAGACGAGAATTGGGGAAAAATTAGTTAAAACAAATTTTTCATGTTGAAATTCTTGGGTCGCTACAGTATCAAGCCTTACAGTGAAGCCATTATCTACAACACGTTTGGGAAGTCATATTGAAGCTATCAAACCTTTGAAGTGCCAACTTCAAAAGGTAACATAAGCTTTAGATACGTTGGGGGAAGATGATTCAGATGACCATGGCTCTTTGGAAGCACTAAATTTGAGAGATAAATTTGTTCTAAAATTTGAATTCTTGATTAGTTTGACAATATGGCTTGAATTGCTGTATACGATTAATGATGTGAATAAATCTCTTCAAGCTGAAAATATAGATATTGAACTTGCCACTGACATGTTAGGTCATCTTTCCATTTTCTTGGAAGATTATAGAAGAAAGGGGTTTAAATGTTCTATAAAGCAAGCCATAGAAAAGGCAATGGAATTGGGAGTTGAAGCTGTATTTGAAGAAAAATGCATCATTTGAAGACGAGGCATTTCAATGAAAGTACAACTAGGAAGGTATCTCTATCACCTGAAGAAGCTTTTAGGGTGGTCTACTATCTTTGTGTTGTTGATCAAGCTCTCTCTTTTGTCAACTCACGATTTGAGCACATTAAATCATATAGAGAGAATTTTGGTGTTTTTGTATAATGTTCAAAGGTTCCGACTTATGCCCATATATGAGCTGGGAAAGTGTTGCAAGAATCTTGAGCAATAGTCGAGCCATGAGAGCCACTCGGACATTGATGTAGATGAATTGTATGGTAAGTTGATGGCCTTGTAGATATACATTCCAAAAGAAGCAATGAGAGCAATTCTAAGTGTTAGAATTCATCAAGGGCTTGTGGGAAAGTGGTATGTATTCACATATGTATGTTGCTTATCAGATTGTGCTAACCATACCAATAATAGTGGCTGTAGACATTAAAATTTTAAAGCAAATAAATTATTTGGACTGGATCGATTTTAATTAACCCACTAAGTCCATTGGGCTCATTTAATTTTAATCAATTAATCCATTAAGCTTTTAAAACTCCAATGTCTATTTAGAGCCCAATTTCCAATATAAAAACCCATCATACTTTTCTTAATTTTTATTTGTTTTATTATTTATTTGATTTATTAAATATGATTAAAATATCATCTATATCTATATATTAATAAAATGAGCACATTTTCCCGCTACTTTCACCTATTTTTCTAAATTAAAAAATCAATTTTTAATTATGGCAACGAGTTTTACCGCTTCTACATGTCTTTTCCAACTCGACTTCTTCTTCAGCGTGTATACATATATACACGCATCGCGTCCACCTATTTTTCTGAATTAAAAAAATCACACCATTAAAATAAGCCAATACATGTATAAGTTGGATACATGCACCTGGTATTTATATTAGAAAAAATGACCAGTAACAACCTATATATGTCTCCCCGTGCAACGCACGGGTAGAAACACTAGTATTTATAAAACCATTTAAATGTAAGTGGATAAGTAGGGTCTTGCTATGAGACTTATTCAAATTAAATGGATAAATCGTAGGGTTTACAAGGCAACCCATGTTTGCCTATAAATAAGCTATTAACCTTGTTGCAGAAAACTTTAACAGGGGTCAAGAAGAGGAGAGCTCCAGCAATTCCAAACCCAAGCCAAAGTCAAGAAGGAAGGAAGAAACAAAGCCAAAGTCAAGAAGGAAGGAAGAAGAGATTAAAAAATCTCTTCAATTCTTCAGTGCAAGCTCAAGCCAAAGAAAAAATAAAGAAGAAGAGGGTTAAATTCTCTTCAGTTCTTCAAATCCATAGCAAAGCCAAGCTCTTCAAGATCAAAGCCAAATCTACATTCAAGTTCAAATCGAAAGTAAAGTTCAGCCACGAAAAGTTAAGCCCAAGCCCTCTTCAACAAATTCACACCGTCAGCAATCAAGACTTTCGGAGCGTAGGATCAAGGCCCCCTCGCCTTCAACTGTAGATCATTAATCAGAAGAATGAACAAGTCGGGAGAATCAGTCTACTACAAATTTCCAAAATCAATTTGTAACAATTTTTATTGTATTATTTTACTAATACAAAAGAAATTTGTGTTTACAAATTGCTCGCACGCTCGGTGGGACCTTCTTCCCTTTAATCTTTCAATCTGCAACAAATTTCAAATTCCAAATTCAACAATAAGATGATTGCCAGAAAAGTGAAGCAAACCATGACAAACTTTGAGAAGACACTTATTGAACTCCTCCGCACTACCAGAGTAAAGATAACGGCTGAGAGATCTTGATTGGTGTCACCGTTGAGAAAATTCTCCAAGAGGGGCAAGGGAAAACTCTAGGAAAAGCTAAACTCTTTCAAAAGAAGCCTCCTTTTCAACTGAAGGGTTTGAAGCCGAAACAAAAAAAGCCATCTCTCCGTGAAAATTGAAAGATTATACTGAAAAATGCATTCCAGGATGATACGGACCTCGTTGGTCGTGATGCCAACGCAACCCAATCCAGATTAGATTAGACCCCAGAAAAGCCAATCACTGGTGGAGATCGAAAACCTGACGACCTTCTGCCTACGAAGTGACAACAGTAGGCTGAAACCTATCACCTTCAACTGTGCGTAGTAGATAACCGACAGGGGTGAACGCCAGAAGAGTTAATCACGCTCTTGATAAGTTCGATTTGTTCAAAAGATCAAGAAGAGAAATCAAATTCTCAACAACAAGCTTAAAGCTCTCTTTTCATGCATGAACCAAGGGTTTTCTTACAAATAAAGATAGAAAGCTACATAAACCAAGCAACAAAGAACCGAGCATGGTCAAGAAGCTAAGTAGAAATAATAGTAAAATATTACAAATATCCTAAAACATCAAAAGTTAGTCGGTCAAATTTTAAGCCCAAGCGGTCGCACATGTGACCGCATGCATATACACTTACGCCCGTATGGAATGGGTGTTACTACCGTTTCAACCTTTCTGCCAAAAAAACCAGAAAATTGAAATTTTACCTCATGCGGTCGCAAACGTGACCGCATGCCTTTAGCTTTTCCAGCCAAGTGCGTTTTTAGTGTTTTGGTCATAACTTTTGATCCCAATGTCGGATTGACCCGATTCAAATTGCGTTGGGCACTAGACTCAATGGTCTACAACTCTTCAGAAGACTTTAACTTCAAAATGCAGTTCGTATCAAAGTTGTGTAGCTTTGAACCTCAACTCTTGGACTCTCTCGTCTCTAACACTTAGGTAGAGGATTTCTTTGGCTTCAAGAGCTCCCATTGGATGACCCAACCCTTGAGATGACTCTTTAAGGATACTTTGACAAACTTCATCAACCCATGTCATCATTGCTCGTCCTACTTTCTTAGTTCGGCTCCGCGTAATCGGCCCGAGCGGCAAGTGGGGTGGTTCGGTCGACGTGGAGCTATCCGGATTCTTATCGTCCCCTCCCTCTTCAGATAGATTTGTCCACGAATCAATTCCTGCATTAAACGGAACCAGATCAGAGATGTTAAACGTAGCAGACACATTGTACTCACCTGGCAGATCGAGTTTGTAGGCATTGTTGTTGATTCTTTCAATTACTTGAAATGGCCCGTCACCTCTGGGAAGCAATTTCGATCGGCGCAGTTGACGGAATCTTTATTTTCGAAGGTGTAGCCAAACCCAATCTCCGGGTTCAAAGATCACTTCTTTTGGCCCTTTGTTAACCCTAGTAGAGACTTGTTGGTTTTTTTTCTCGATCTGCAGTTTTACCTTTTCGTGCATGGACCGAACAAGCTCGGCTTTGTGTTTTCCGTCCAAACTAATCCTTTCACTCATAGGTAAAGGAATTAAATCCAATGGGGTTAGAGGATTAAAACCATAAACCACTTCAAAAGGCGAATAATCAGTTGAAGAATGTTTAGCATGATTATAAGCAAATTCAGCATGTGGTAAACATTCCTCCCAAGTCCTAATATTCCGACTAATGATAGCACGGAATAATTGTGACAGAGTACGGTTCACTACTTCAGTTTGGCCGTCAGTTTGGGGATGGCTAGTGGTTGAAAATAACAGTTTGGTTCTTAGTTTTCCCCGCAAGGTCTTCCAGAAGTAGCTAAGGAATTTAACATCTCTATCTGACACAATCGTTCTAGGCACTACATGTAGCCGGACTATCTCACGAAAGAACAAGTCGGCAATGTGGCTTGCATCATCGGTTTTGTGACAGGGTATGAAGTGTGCCATTTTACTAAAATGATCAACTACCACAAAACCGAATCCCTACCATTTCTAGATCTAGGCAACCCCAAGATAAAATCCATTGACAAATCCTCCCAGGGTGAGTGAGCTACGGGAAGAGGAGTGTAAAGCCCTTGGGGTATTTCCTTAGATTTGGCCTTTCTACAGGTTATGCAACTTATGCAAATTCTTTCTACGTCTCGTTTCATCTTAGGCCAATAGAAATGATCATGCAAGACTTCAAATCTTTTTTCTATGCCGAAATGTCCCTTGAGGCTTCTTCTATGAGCCTCCCTCACTAGCAACTCTCTTATAGAACTAGAAGGAACACAAATTTTGCTATCTCGAAATAGATATCCCTCTAGCCTATAGAACTTCTCAAATCCATTTTTCTCACAAGCAACATAGATACTACTAAAGTTCGTCTTTCTCATATAATTCCTTCATTAATTCAAAACCCAACAATTTAGTATCTAGAGTGGTGAGTAAGGCATACCTGCGTGATAAAGCATCTGCAACAATGTTTTCTTTTCCTTGCTTATACTTGATCGCGTAGGGAAATGTCTTAATGAACTCCATCCACTTAGCATGTCGCTTGTTTAACTTGCCTTGGCTTTTGAGATGCCTTAGTGATTGGTGGTCGGTATGGATCACGAACTCTTTCGGCCAGAGATAGTGTTGCCAACTCTCTAGCGTCCGAACCAATGCATAGAGCTCCTTGTCATACGTAGGATAATTGAGGGTGGCACCACTCAATTTATCGCTAAAGTATGCAATTGGTTTTCGTTCCTGCATCAACACAGCACCAATACCTATGCCCGACGCATCACATTCTATCTCAAAAGCTTTGTTAAAGTAGGGAAGAGCAAGTACGGGCGAAGAACATAGTTTTTCTTTAATTGTTTGAAAAGCTTGTTCTTGCTCTTTCTCCCATTTAAAACTAACTGTTTTCTTGATTACTTCAGTCAATGGTGCAGCTAGTGTACTAAAGTTAGGCACAAATCGACCGTAGAAACTAGCCAAACCATGAAAACTACGAACATTGGCTATGCTAGATGGAATAGGTCATTCTTTAATTGCCCTAACTTTTTCTTCATCAACCTCTACACCATTGGCACTAACCACATAACCAAGAAACAGAATTTTTCCAAGACAAAATTGACTTTTAGTAGGATTGGCAAACAATTTTTCTTTTCTTAGCGCTTCCAAAACAACCCTAAGGTGTTTCACATGATCATTGAGCCCCTACTATAAATCAAGATGTAATCGAAGTACACCACTACAAATTTACCAATGAAAGCACGTAACACGTGATTCATTAGTCTCATAAATGTACTTGGTGCATTCGTCAAACCAAACGACATAACTAACCATTCATATAAACCCTGTTTGGTTTTGAAAGCCGTTTTCCATTCGTCACCCTCTTTCATTCGGATTTGGTGATAACCGCCTTTCAAATCAATTTTGCTAAAAATGCTAGCACCATACAGTTCATCAAGCATGTCATCAAGTCTAAGTATAGGGTGGCGATATTTTACCGTAATGTTGTTGATAGCTCGACAGTCAACACACATTCTCCACGATCCGTCTTTCTTGGGCACAAGCAAGACCGCTACGACACATGGATTTAGACTTTCCCAGACATATCCTTTGCTAAGAAAGTCCTCCACTTGGCGTTGCAACTCCTTTGTTTCCTCGGGGTTGCTACGGTAAGCGGGGCGATTGGGAATCGCAGCTCCGGGAGCTAGGTCAATCTGATGCTCAATGCCTCGAATTGGTGGCAACCCGCTTAGCAATTCTTCGGGAAGGATATCATTGTATTCCTGCAAGAGAGAAACAATAGAATTGGGGAGGGATTCAAGGTTAGAATTGAGCACTCGACCACTCCCTTTATACACTAACAAGATCACTTGTTGGTCCGCCGAAAGAGGCCTCACAATTTCTCTCGGTCTTGCAAAGAAGCACTCTTTTTTTTTGTCCTCATGCTCACTCTTCTCTCCTTTTACTCTCTCTTCTTTTTTCCCACTCAACTCTCGTCTCTCATTTTCCTTCTCGTCAGCATCTTTTTTGAGTTTGACTTGATCCTCATACACTTGTCGTGGTGTCAAAGGAGCAAGTACAATTGGCTTTCCATTGAACTTGAAGCTGTATCTATTCCGATATCCAACATGTGTCACTCGTCTATCAAATTGCCACGGTCGGCCTAGCAATATGTGTGTAGCTTGCATGGGTACTACATCACATAACACTTCATCCTTATATGTTCCAATTAAGATAGGGATCTTCACTTGCTTGGTAACCCGAACCTCGCCTGTATTACTAAACCATTGCAATCGATACGGTCTCGGGTGTTTGATCGATGGAAGTCCAACCCTATCAACGAACATATAACTAGCAACATTCGAATAACTCCCCATCAATAATCAAACTACATGGCTTACCTTGCACGAGGCATCGAGTGTGAAAGATATTTTCCCGTTGAGGGGTCGCTTCATCCACTTTTGCCTTCGTGCTAAGAGCTCGCCGTGTAACTAAAGTCTTGGGGATAGTCATCACATATTGCTCATCCGAATCTTCATCCTCCTTCTCCACAATAGGAGGGATTTCTTCCTCATCCTCCGTTTCAATTTCTCCATTCTCCCGCACCACCATTGTACGGCGATTAGGGCACTCCGAGGTAATGTGTCCTCGTCCTTGACATTTGAAACATTGGATTTCTTGATTCCGGAGGGGTGGTGCATCCATTGGCCTTTTCCCTTTATCTTCTCCCACCGGAGAAGACTTAGGGGGTTCACTCCGCCCTTTCCATGTCAACTTTGGAGGTGTAGTCTTGTCACTACTCCATTTCGGTTTCCCAAAGCTACTACTTCCCCTGGCTTGAGGTTTAATGAAATTCTTCTTCTTCAATTTCATCTCAACCTTGGCGGCTTTATGTACCAATTCTTGAATATCGGCATAATCGTGCAACTCAACACGGTTGGCAATTTCTCGATTCAGCCCACTTAGAACCCGTGCCATGGTAGCCTCTTCTTCTTCTCCTATATCGGCTCTAGTCATAAGAGACTCCATCTCTTGGTAATACTCTTCCACGCTTCGTCCCCTTTGAGTTAACATTTGCAGCTTATTGTACAAACTACGATAATAGTAGGTAGGAACGAACCGCTTTCTCATTATCATTCTCAACTCATTCCAAGTACTCACCGGAGCTTCCAAATTTCTTCGCCTAGCAGTAGTAGTTTGTTTCCACCAACTAAGAGCATATCCCGTGAATTCTTATATTAGAAGTGGAACTTTCTTCTCTTCTGGGATTCTATGAAATTGGAACACCAACTCTACCCTGCTTTCCCAATCCAAATAGGCATCCGGGTCGGCTTTACCTTGGAATGGAGGCACTTCAACCTTGACATTCTTCACATCACTTTCCTCCTCTCGTGGTCTCTCATTACCTCGACCTCCTCGACTTCCTCGGCCGCCTCTACCACCTCTACGACCTCTATATATCACCTCATATTCATCCTCATCACCTTCTTCAAACTCCGGCTTTCGAACATTCAACCTAGCTACCGATTGCTCAACATCCTCTTGTAACTGTTGACTCAACCGATGCTCCATTGCGTCATAGAAGCCTGAAGAACCGACTGGATATCATCCAAGGTGGCAGCCCTAGATCCGTGTCCCTCGACTGAACCTGTATCAGACATTGTGTGCAAGTGTGTGCAAGACCTGTAGTGTCCTCTCGTGAATATCACTCAACACTTTCTCACTCAACACTCAATAATGCACTCACACTCTTTTGTTCAATCGAACTCAACGAACTTGATCAAGGAAAGATCTTTTTGTAAGTTACCAAAACAATGCCAATGATGATCACCTACGTTACAACTCAATAACACAATACAATACAAACTAAATTACAACTCAATGTACAACCCTAGCACCTAAGACAATGTAAGTTCAACGACTCGACTCATTAACAAGAAGAAACTAACAACAATACCAAGTATAGCCAATAGATTGACTAACACTCGTTCAACACAACATTGGAGCCGTTGCTCTTTTTTTTTTTTTGGCTCACCTTTGTTTTTTTTTTTTCGGTAATACTAGCAATTGGATGAATTCTAAGCACAAAAGCAATTTGCACCAAGAACACCAAGAACACACACTAAAATCCTACAAATTTAAAATTTGAAATTCAAGATTTTAATCCGATAACAATCACAAGTATAACAACCTAAGACTTAATAACAACGGACTTATACTATAAAAAACATAAAACAAAGGGAGAGATACCAGATGATTAGAATCTGTGCTCTGATACCAACTGATACGGACCTCGTTGGGCGTGATGCCACGCAACCCAATCCAGATTGGATTAGACCCCAGAAAAGCCAATCACTGGTGGAGATCGAAAACCTGACGACCTTCTACTCACGAAGTGACAACAATAGGCTGAAACCTATCACCTTCAACTGTGCGTAGTAGATAACCGGCAGGGGTGAACGCCACAAGAGTTGATCACGCTCTTGATAAGTTCGATTTGTTCAAAAGATCAAGAAGAGAAGTCAAATTCTCAACAACAACCTTAAAGCTCTCTTTTCATACATGAACCAAGGGTTTTCTTACAAATGAAGATATAAAGCTATATAAACCAAGCAACAAAGAACCAAGCTTGGTCAAGAAGCTAAGTAGAAATAGTAGTAAAATATTACAAATATCCTAAAACATCAAAAGTTAGTCGGTCAAATTTTAAGCCCATGCGGTCGCATCTAAGACCGCATGCATATACACTTACGCCCGTATGGAATGGGTGTTACTGCCGTTTCAACCTCTCTGCCAAAAAAACCGGAAAACTGAAATTTTACCTCATACGGTCGACCACATGCCTTTAGCTTTTCCAGCAAGTGCAGTCTTCAGTGTTTTGGTCATAAGTTTTGATCCCAATGTCGGATGGACCCGATTCAAATTGCGTTGGGCACTAGACTCAATGGTCTACAACTCTTCAGAAGACTTCAACTTCAAAATCCCACTCGTGTCAAAGTTGTGTAGCTTTGAACCTCAACTCTTAGACTCTCTCGTCTCTAACACTTAGATAGAGGATTTCTTTGGCTTCAAGAGCTCCCATTGGACGACCCAACCCTTGAGATGACTCTTTAAGGATACTTTGACAAACTTCATCAACCCATGTCATCATTGCTCATCCTACTTTCTTAGTTCGGCTTCGCGTAATCGACCCGAGCGGCAAGTGGGGTGGTTCGATCGACGTGGAGCTATCCGGATTCGTATCACAGGACTCCACACAAGTCTCTGTTGGTTCTTATCAATCCAGCACTTGCAAGACCTGATTGGTCATACCATCCACGCCAAGTATGGTGGTTCATCACAATGTTCACTCATGTTTGCCAAACCCTATCGCCGTCGAATTGACGAAATGAGGATGCCTCTTCGCTATCAACCACCTAAATTCGAATGCTTCGATGGCAAAAGCAACCCCAAGCAATACGTCCCTCATTTTATTGAGACTTGCAATAATACGAGTATATATAATGACGTGATGGTGAAGCAGTTGGTCCACTATCTCAAAGGCATAGTGTTCGAATCGTACACCGATCTCCCAGTTGGATCGATTGACAGTTGGGATCAAATTCAATGCGACTTTCTAACTCACTTCTATAGCACTAGGCGCACGATCAGCCTTCCAGAATTTGCCAGGACAAAACAAGGCAAGGAGGAGCCTGCGGTGGTATATATTGACCGATGGAGAAATCTTGTGCTCAACTCAAAGAGTGCATAAGTGAGGCATCATCCATCGACATGTGTGTCCAAGGCATGTACTGGGGATTACTATACAATCTCCAAGCTAACATGCCCCACTCATTTGAAGAGTTGGCTACCCGAGCGCACGATATCGAAATTCAGATTGCGAAGCATGGAAATTATTTGCCAAGTGATCCGAGAAACCAAAAAAAGTTGAAGGAAGAAGTAAAAAAAGACAGCAAGTTGGCTAAATCAAAGGAAGCAATTACCATTTCAACAACTCCAGCCAAGATCACCTTCAAGAAATCAAATTCTAATCACGCCCCAAGGCCAAAACTAAATTCAAGACTAACAAGGCACCAATCCAGAAGAAAGGTCTCCCAAGTCTAAAGGAGCTCGAGGAAAAAGAGTACCCTTTCCCAGACCGAAGTATCTGAAATTTTGGACCAATTACTGGAGCAAAAGGTGATTGAACTCCCAGTGCCAAAAAGGCTGGATGAGGTTGGTCGAGTTGATTATCTAAAATACTGTAAGTACAACTGGATTATTAGCCATCCAGTAGAAAAGTGCTTTATGCTGAAAGATCCCATTATCCGCTTAGGCAATGAAATCCAAGATCACACTTGAAACCGGCGAGAGCTCCACTACAAATTGCTTGATGGTCTCATCTGGATCATTTCATCCTATTCCAATCCCTGACATGGCCAGGAAATTACGTTCTACTCGCAATACAAAGGTGCTTTCATCGAAGCCGGTTGAATTTGGGTCTCAATTACCTGAAGGAGCGAGATTGGTAAAATTTTGGGTGAATGGAGAAGTAGCCATTGAATACATCTGCCTAGAGATGGACAAACCGCATGTACCTAACCGTCCTTCATTCTATGAAGTCATGATAGATGACTTCGATATTTGGGAGCTTGATGCTGAAATTGAAGATGAGATTGGTGATGGCTGGTCCACCTTCATAAGCAAGAAGAAGAAATACAGAAAGTCAGGTAAGAAAGGTAAAATACAATTTCCTATAACTTTTGCAGGAAAAATGCCGAGGGCGTCAAGTGAAGAAGACCAACTTTTTGAAGAAACAACAGCGAACAATAGTCAGCGGACATGGACCCTCATCACGAAATGGTGCTACAAGGCTCCAAGGACCCCATGCTATAATGGTTACAAAGAACTACAAAGAAAAAAGAAGTGGTAGAGCAACCAAAGAAAGAAATCCAAAGCAAACAAAATGGCATCGGTGAAGGCGACTCCAGGAGTTGCAGTTGCCCCCAACTCTTCACAAACTAATAACCTTGGTAGATTATTTTCCTAAAAGTTATTTCAAAGACCAACCTGTGACTTTATACGTCACAAATGTCAACGATAAAAACAAGCCCAAAGTCAAGGAAAATGAAAAGGCCAAAGAAAGTTTGAAGCAGAGCAACAAGGTAGAAAGGACTGTTGCCCTCCTCGACAACATTTCTCTTGACATAAATCTTTTAGGGATGCTTCATCTTCCGTGTGACGATCGTATGGCTTTAATCACAGCTCTGATTGATCCTGAAGAATACAAAGAGAAGATTTTTGCCAAGTTGGCTACTCCAAAGGATTGCATGGTTGCCATCACCTTTAGTGGTGAGGATTTGCACTTAGGTTCTCGTTTACACAATCGTCCATTGTACGTTAGTGGCTATATTAAGGAATGCAAAATCTGGCGCATCATGATCGATTACGGCTCGACCATCAATATAATACCCATCCACTCCATGAAAAGGATTGGAATAAGTGCTCGGGACTTTGGAAAGAACAACATCATGATCCAAGGGTTCAACTAGAAGAGCCAACAAGCCATGGGAAGGATCCAACTAAAGTTGAAAATCGTAGAGTTAGTTTCATCAGCTCTCTTCCATATCAGTGATGCTAAAACGTTATACGAACTACTCCTTGGATGTGTTTGGTTGCACGAGACCGGAGTCGTCCTTTCAAGTTGGCATCAATGCTTCATGTACAACCAAGATAGAGAAGTTAAGTGTGTTCTAGCTAAAACAAAGCCATTCCTTAGCGATGGATCCTACTTTGCTGACGTAAGGTTCTACCTGGAGGACGATCATCGAGTTGGAGTTCCCAAAGTTGATGTTGAGGGCAGAGGCAAAGTCAAAGTTGTAGTCACGCCTCATCAACTATTGATTGGCATGTCAAACCTTCACTGAAGAGAATCTTCAAAAGGGAAACAACCTGAAGCAATCTTACAAAAGGAGTTGGCTTTCCCAATCCCTAGCATCCCAAAGTTGTTGCCACCTCATGAGCTCATGAAAGAATTTATGAGGTGTTAGGAAATTTCAAAGGCCACAATAGCTGCATCATGCAGTTCAAAATCACATGGCTCAAGTCTATCAAACAAAACCCTTCCTTTAGCTGAAAGTAGGAATGAACCAAAGAAGAACTTAAAGGCTGTTATAACCCGCAGGCCAAGAAACTATTGGAAAATACTGGATATAGGAAGGGAGAATCTTGATGCTATTCTTTCTAGTAGATACGTAGGTTCGGGTGGAAAGTATAGATTCGGATATAATCCGACTCCCCATAGCCCATCAAAATTAAGAAGGCTTCATCAAATCCAATCATGATCCAAATTTGTAAAGTCTCCGAAGAGGAATATCAGGAGCAAAGACGATAGTTAGTGTTCAATAAAATCCAGAGCGAGGACGTTAGGGTCAAAGTGTTCCAAAGACTGTAGAGGCAGCCATCTATAACATCGAGTCCAAAGGTAAGACATTTGTGTTTCAAAGGCTGAGTAGTGATGGTACGACAACTATTTGCACCAGCGAACCAACACGAGGCTTAGCTGAGTCAGCTCAAAGGCAGTCAGCCTTCTCTCGGCTTGGATTCAAAACCTGCAATCCACGTTCCAAGTCTCAAAAGTCCAACGCAAGGCAGAAGAATTGGAGGTATTCACAAATTCATAAGAATGGCGAAAACTAGGAGATAGTGACAATCAACCATATCACTTTTTAAGAAAAATCTGGATCAGAATCTGAATCCAAAAATTCCGCCATAGAAGATGAGCCTCAACCAGCTCCATCAACATTTGTAGAGGGAGGTTAGGCTACCGTGGATGAATTGAAGTAGCTGAACTTGGGAATTGAAGAAAATACAAGGCTAGTGTTTGTAAGTGCTTTGCTAGACCAAAAAGAGGAGTCCAAATACTTCTGCTTGCTCAAAAAATACAAAGATGTATTTGTATAGTCTTACAAAGAGATGCTAGGTCTCGACCTCAGGGTGGCGGTGTACCATCTCACTGTGAAACATAGAGTATGCCCAACCAAACAACCTTAAAGAAATTTTCGTCTAAAGCTCGTCCCTCAAATTGAAGTCGAGGTTGACAAGTTGATTAAAGCTGGATTCATAAGAGAAGTCAAGTACTCGACCTGGGTTTCCAAGGTGGTCCCAGTAAGGATGGAGAATGGCCAGCTGCACATCTATGTCCACTTTAGAGACTGGAACAAAGCCTGTCCAAAGGATGACTTCTCGCTTTCGATAACAAAACTGATGGCGGATGCAACGACCAGTTATGAAGTCCTTTCCTTTATAGACATATTTTATGGGTACAATCAAATTCGAATGAATCTCAAGGATGAAGAACTCATAGCATTTTGCATTCCCAAGGGCATATATTGCTACAAAGTGATGTCGTTTGGATTAAAGAATGCAGGATTAACCTATCAATGGGCGATATAGAAAATATTTGGTGATATAATGCATAAGCAGGTTGAGTGCTATGTGGAGCGGGATGACCATTTGCAAAACCTCAAGTTTGGAAAACCTCAAGGATGTCTTCAACGGACTCCAACGCTATCAATTGAAGATGAACCCACTAAAGTGTGCTTTTTGAGTCACTTTCGAGAAATTCCTTGGCTTCATTTTTCGACACCGTGGGATCGAGATGGATCAATCAAATATCGATGCTATAGTCAACATGCTGAAACCAAGCAACTTGCATGAGTTACAAAGCTTCCAAGGAAAGCTCACCTGCATTGAAAGGTTCATTTCCAACCTTGTGGGGCGCTGCCATCCATTTCACATGTTGGCGAAGAAGAACGTGCCATTCGAATGGGATAATTCGTGTAGTAAAGCTTTTCAAAGCATTAAGTAGTATCTATCATATCTGCCAGTGCTCACAGCTCCTATACTTGGAAAGCCATTAACTCTTTATGTCGTAGCACAAGAATACTCACTGGAGGCATTGCTCGTCTAGGCCAATGACAATGGAAAAAAGTGCACTCTACTACCTCAGCAGAACATTGGCCGGAGTTGAACTAAAATAATCTCCAGTTGAAAAGATCTACATGGCCCTGATCTTCGCAGTAAAGAAGCCGAGGCATTATATGTTGGCATACAAGGTCAACCTCGTTTGAAGGGTCAATTCATTGAAGTATATCATGTCAAGGGAAATTTTATCTAGAAGGATTGGGAAATGGGCTTTTCTACTATCAGAGTTCAACATAAGGTTCGTTCCATAAAAAGTGGTAAAAGGAAAAGCCTTGGCAGATTTCTTTGCCAATCATCCCATCCCGGTGCATTGGGAGCTCCCTGAAGATCTTCCAGATGAAGAAGTTATGTTCACCGAAGTTGTGCCCACATGGAGGTTGTTGGAGTGGCTCGAAAGTACGGTGCAGGGGTAGGAGTTGTGGTCATGACTCCTGATAATCAAGTAATGCCTCAAGCTTTCTCTATGATTGAGAAATGCTCAAACTAAGCAGTCAAGTATCAAGCCCTCGTCATTGGCTTGGAGACAGCACTAAACATGGAGATTCAACACTTAGAAGTCTATGGGGACTCTCTGTTGACAATGAATAACTTGTATCCGAACGGGAAGTACGGAACAAGGATTTGAATCCATATCATGGGCACGCACAAGCGCTCATGGAACGCTTTGAGTCAATAAATATCAAATTTGTTCCTAGGAGTGATAATCGAGAAGCCGATGCCTTAGCAAACTTGGCTGCTCTTCTAGCTCGATTAGATGAAGACTCACTGTATTCGATGTTGGTGGTTCAAAGATGGGTAATTCATTCGCTATCTCCTAAAGATCTACATGAGAACAATAATGTAGAAATTAATGGTGAGGAAAAAGACGACTGGAGACGTCCACTCATTAATTACCTTCAATACCAGAAATTGCCGGAATGATCTCACCAAAAGACTGAAATTTAAAGGCATGCGCCCCATTTCATCTTATACAAAGGCACTCTATACAGACGATCATTTAATGGAGTCTTCCTTCGATGCCTGATCAATGAAGAAGCGCACATGTATTGGAAGAAACCCACTCCGGAATATGTGGCGCTCATTAGTTGTGACCAAACTTCATTTTCGTGTAAAAGATGGGGTACTACTGGCTGACCATGGTGCAAGACTCTATGGACTTTGCGAAGAAATGTGAAGCCCACCAAGTCTATGCAAATTTCGTTCACCAACCGCCAGAGCCATTGCATCCAATAGTAGTATCTTGGCTGTTTGATGCTTAGGGACTCGACGTAGTTGGGCCTATAATGCCAAAGTCTTTAGGTGGGCACTCCTACGTCCTTGCTACAACTGATTATTTCTCCAAGTAGGCTGAAGCTGTACCATTAGGAGAAGTGAAGGAAAAGAATGTTGCAGACTTCATTCGGGTACAAATCATTTACCGCTAGAGTCCCTATGTGTATCATCACTTATAATGGAAAGTCATTCTGCAACAGCCAAATAAATAAGTGTGTGCAAAGTTCGGCTTCAGATAGCATAACTCTTGCATGTACTATGCGCAAGCTAATGGATTGGCAGAAGCATTCAAGAAGGTGGTGTCCAAGTCCAAAAGAGATTGGCATGAAAGGATTAGCGAAGCATTATGGGCATACCACACCGACTTTCAAGACTCGACTATAGCTATGCCGTACTCTTTCCTGTATGGAGTTGAAGCTGTACTTCATTTGGAGTGTCAGATCCCATTGATGCGATTGCTATCGAAGAAGGGTTGACGACGAAAGAAAATGCTCGTCTTCGACTATAAGAACTAGAAGTTTTGGATTAAAAGAGGTTGGAAGCTCAAACTCAGTAGGAATGCTACCAAGCATGAATGGGCAAATCATTCAACAAAAAGGTGCGGCTGAGGTCCTGCTAAGTTGGTGATCTGGTGCTCTAAGTATAAAGACCGATCTTGATCATAAGAAAAACATGGGGCAAGTTCTAACCAAAGTGTGATGACCCGTACGTTGTCACTCAAGTTTTCAGCAATGGGGTCTACATGATCGTAGGCAAAGACGGATTGCGGATTGGACCAATCAGCAGCAAGTTTCTAAAGTGCTTCTACGCATAGAGTTTGTTGGTTCGATGTTCTGTTTTCTGAAAAATTCTTTATACCACTTCTGGCCCGTAAGAGGATAAATTGTGAACGGAAAAACAAAAAAAAATTCAAAGAAAATTCGTATGTAATGAACTACGTTTGATTGGATCTCTTTCAAGGGTACGTAAGCAACTTGGATGGAAAATTATAAATCCAAGTTCAGTCAAAATCATCAAATTATTTTTATTGTTCTCTATAAAATATAAAGCACAATGGAATAAAAAAGGGAAATCATCATGACCAATTCTTTTGGAGGATCCTTACAATGTCAATAAAGAAAAAAATAAATAATAAAGACAATGCCTAGAAGTATAAAGAAGTCTAAGTGGAGCCATCATAAAAAAGCCTTAAAAAGCGGCCTTCCAAACTTCTTCTCTTTTGATCAACCGACTCTATGCTGGAGGTGTCTCTTACTGGCGCTTGTTCCAACATTTTTTTCATACTTTTGAGTATGCCCAAATTCTCGCGATATGCCTGAAGTTCGCTATGAGAGTTCTTTAACTATGAAGCTAAATTGTTCACTTTATCTTTTAGAGATGCACATATGGCCTCTTCAGTTTCGTCCTCGATCTGTAGAGCCTTCAATTGTTCAACCTTTTCTTCCTTATTGGGGCCCACCAAATAGTTCGTCTTTTCTGAAATATAAGTGTCAACTTGCACCAGGGATATGCTTCTATTCGGTACATCAAAGGTGCCAGGTCTATGCAAAATGAGTTGGCGATCTAGTTCTCTATAATCAAATTGCTCGCTTCTTCTCTATAATCAAATTACTCACTTCCCGCCACTCTCGAAGGTGGTAGATCATCCTTTCAATGCCTCGTAAAAAATCTTCTTAAGAGAACTGTTTATGGCATCTCGAAGCACAATCTTCATAACTTGACAAATTTCAATTAGTGGAGCTAGACGTCCACCAACAGAAGAACCAACTGGAGCTGCTTCTTTAGTAGGTAGCAAGGAAGTTGAGGTAATGTGCAAAGTTTTTGAAGGCATCATAAATGTGCTAGATCGTTAGTTTTTGGATCATTGGTTGTAGAAGGTCTAAATTAACTTCGCCATCATGGGAGACAGTCGGCGGTAAATGCTCCATGTCAGTGGGACTAGGAGACTTGCAAGGAAGTGCTCGAAAGTCAGTGTCGCCTTCAATCCCGTCAAGTGCACTGATCCTAACATTTTGATCCTTATCCGATTGATCTTGGGAGTTGGTTTTGTAATCTTGATCGATTGGATGGAAACCTACAAGAAGAATGCGAGCAAAGAAAAGATGAGACATACAAAAAGAGAGAGAACAAAAAAAAAAAAAGAAAGAGCGATGGTAAAGTACTATGCCTTCTCTTATTGTCGAAGGAGATATGATAGAGTTTTCATCATTTGAGATCATTTTGTCGATGCACTTGTCTATAGAGTTGGCCATCCAAGCATCCTTATCACTTTGCAACTTGGGTCCTTCTGGATGAGTTTGACCCTTTCGACGAGGTAGTTGAGAAATTAGAACCTAAAAGGGGAAGATGAAGCCTGTAAGAAGGAGTCAAGATTCCCATTAATTAAAGACTGAAAAAAAATCTACCATGTCATTTTCATGTTCAGAAGATAGCCTATTACAGCTGGTTTGAGAAGGTTGATTTCAGTCCCTTTTGAGGGTTCTTTGGACCCTCCGCAGGTTGTTCTTTGGCAACATTAGGCTTTGACCTTACGAGCTTAACCTTCTTCGGGCGTTTCTCCTCTTCGGGGTGTGACTCTCTCTTTTGTGACTTTCCTTCAGAAGCGGCTCGTGAAGAGTTTCAAGTGGTATGTAACACCTCGCCCGAATTTGTCCAATATTCATATGTGATTTTATATACGATTTGAAATAAGGGTTGAAATGACACGAGTGTACGGTGAGATGATGATTATGTGTGTGTTATGTTTATGGCATGCTTGGAAATATATCTAATGTATTTGGAACAGGTATGGTTGTCATATTCATATCGTAAGGAAAAATGCAGAAAATGGGGATTTACCGCCGTAAATGTTCGGGTTATGGCCATTTGTGGCCGTAATTTCAGAGTTACGGCCGCAAGGTTATAGTATACAACCATAATTATGTGAACAGAAGAAAGGTGGAAATTTTCCTAGAGTTTGATACGGACCGTATTTCATATTGATACGGCCATGCAATAATATTTATGGCCGTAAATGTAAGAGTTAAGCATTAATTTTAAGTCAGCAGAAAGGTTGTTCTATACTTTTTCTCTCCATTGGTGGATACATACAAGGTCAAGCTCGGTTCTTAAACTCCCAAACACCCGCAAGGACCTTCTTTAACATTCCTAAGCTTCTCAAACCTTGTTTGGTATTTGATTACCAATATGTATCCTTATATGTTTGTGTTTGGGGACAAAAAGAAATGAATATGAGGAGGAAGAGAAGGAGGAAGCTACTGACATCCTTTTGCTTGTTTTCTTCTATCTAAAGATGGGTAATAGATGTATTTCATGTGATAAGAGGTAAATATATGCTTGTGTTAGTGATAGTTGGATTATAAAGAAAAGAGTATGTTTATAAAGTGTATGAAGGGAAAGAGCATGATAGTACCAAACTTCCTTGTTTTGTGGGTATGTTGTCATATATTGTGGTTGTGAATGTGTATATATGACCTATGTGATTCTCAATGCTCATACCCACAAGTTGTGTAGTTACAAAGAAACCTATGAAAGTAAAGACATAGAAGCAATATCAAGGTATATATAGCCAAACCAACTGAAGTACTTGCCTAAGTGATATGTGTTGATGACGTTGGCCCTAGGATACATTATATGAGATGAACTTGGTTCAATATGTTAAATATCTTACAAGAAAGAATGAGATATGTATTGTCCAAGTGATGAAGTTACTATGTGCCTCTATGTGAAATGTATGCGTTTCTTGTAACTCCAAGGGAATATGAAATTATATGATGTGTTTGGATGACATTGGCATTACGATATGTTATATATGGTGTATCCAATGCGTTGAAGGAGTCATGTCTTATGTTTATGATTAACATGTGTTTGCGAAGCCTTGTACATGTGATACGAACTATTAATGAACTTATGTATAATCGATCGTCAAGGCTTAAAGTGGTAAGATTCTTATATGATCATGTCATGAAAGCATTTGAATGTGACGTTGCTTATCATGTGTTTGCAATTATGTAAAGGAAAAGATGGTCTCACGGGGGATCTAAGGCCCGCATGAGGATTCAGACCTTTAGCCCGAATGGTAGTCTCACAGGGGATCTAAGCCCCGCATGAGGATTGAAGTCTGGCCAAATATATTATGTTATGTTATGTGGTGGTACCAATATAAGCACATGATTCGCAATAGGACCCAAAGAAAGAAAGAATGTGACATGGACGTCATGCATTTGCATCTGCATCTATTCCCATTGAGTCTTTATGACTCATTATGTGTTCGTTTATGTTTTTGAAGATACTAGACGGGTTATGTGCATGGGAGACGGCAAAGAGTCCTCCAAGCTCGGTGTATGGAGATGTGTGAGGGAAAAAAGAATCCAATGACCCTGAGCTATGTTTGAAAGTAAGTCCGAAACCCTTAGAGTTATTTCGTTATATAAGAAAGTTTTAAAAGAAAAAGATGTACTCGTGGTTTTCTAAATGTAATGTACGTGGTAACGTTGCCCTAGTTCCAATTATGAGACATGAATAAGTGCACGAGGCCATAATGTTCATGAATTACCATGCACAGTATGAAAGACATGATGTATTAAATGTACATATGACGTGGAACAAGAGGGGGAATTACATGGTAGCCTTATCCCTACTTGCCTGTCTCACTGTACCTCAGTCAGAAATAAAAACATGGCACCTTAAGGCATTTAAAACTTGTACTGGAATCTTTGTTAAGGTTGGTAACACTTTGTTGCTCTACCATTTAAAGTACTTGCTGTCAACTTCATGTTGCGTGCTGCTCGAACTTCTTGGAATGTGAAACATGGAGCCACTAGATTCCATGGTTAAGCATAACCAAACTTGGTATGCATGGACTATAATATCTTGAAGCTTTATCTTTCCTGGTGAGCCTGGAAGTTGCTGCTCGAAGTCCAGTTGCCTTGCAAATCTGTGAAGATTTTAAGTTTCAAGAACACAAACAGAGCTTCCTTAACGATGAGAGACGAATCCGGCCCGAATGCTCATCATAAAGGCCACTGCTTCTCCAAGTACCGCTCCATCAATATCCTTGAAATCTCCTCGATGAGATAAAGGAGTTGGATTCCGACAAAAATCATGGGAATCCATTTGTCCATAAATCAAGTCTCAACAGTCAATGGCATCAATCTCTCAAAATTGCAAGGCATTGTGGGTGCCAGCAATGCCTTTGATGGTTAGAGAACGGCAATGCTTCTCAACTCAGTCGCAACGGCCTCTAATAAAGCAAGCTGCGGCCCAAGCATAAAGAAAGTGTCTTGGAAATGGATTGATAATCGAGCCGATGTCATAACCTGAGGGACTGTATGTTGTTTGAGTAAGTCTCTGGTAAATGCAATCTAAGGTAGGGGACCAAGGTTGTAAGTAACGCTGCTTGCTATTAGAGAAGCTGCTTTAAAGTTTCCACACAAAGAAATTTGTCTTTCGAGGGGAATACAAGCGACACAACCAAAGTGAAAGGTAAGTTGCTATTTCCAATTGCTCTTCATCTTCCGCGTACAATGTAAATGGCTCATCGTCCCCATGGCCACGGTTTTGAAGTTGAAGATCCTTGGGCGCATTTACAATAATAGGTCTTCTGATTGTCTGCAGTTGGCGATGATTTCTTCTCTTGTGTGGATTCAAGGCCATTGCAGCCTTATAAGAATCTTGTAATTGCGGGTTTCCAGCACAACCAATTTCTCGAAACCAAAAGCTAATCCACTCTTCGTGGCTGACACGGTCAGATTCTTTTTTATCAGCGATCTGGGAGAAAGCCATAAAAAGGTTGCTAGCAAGACTTTGGTAAATTTTTCAAGTCAGAAAGACTGGGGACCACTTCTTCATAGTATTCGCCACGAATTGAAAGTTCGATGATATTATGAAGATCCCGAAAGGAAATGCCAATTTCGCCATCGACAATAATGAAAGTGTTTTCGCCATTGGCAATAATGAAAGTGTTAGTCTCAAGGCACCAAACATTGCAAGAAGCTTTGTATGTAGAAGCTAGGCGACTATAGTCTTTCGCTGTTGCACCAATAGGCAAAGCCAAATCTAACATGTATCTCTTTCTAAGTAGCTTCTGGATCCAGAGAGACCACTCCCGAAAACTCCCAGATAGGAAATCTCTTCGCAATTGGCAAGTGCACTTCCCCACTTTATTTCGTTGTCATGTATCCTTTCTGCGATCGTAGCTTTTGGAAAAATATCCATTTCAAGGGCATGGTGAATTGGAAGACACAAAAACGAACGCTGGATGTTTGAAAGGCCGGACATGGAAGATGCAACATTGCTTCGATCTTTCGAAAGCGTAGGCATGTTCAGCGTAGACAAACTATTTATAATAATGGCAGGAGAAGGACGTGTCATTGCTTTGTGGATGCAAAGTTTTAACTCACCTTTCTCATTTGAGGAGTTATGATACTTCACATCCGTTTTTCAAATTGGAGGTACCGTGCACCATTTGCACGTCTTCGGTAATGATGCAGCCATTTATATTCAAAACTTTGCCAGACCTTGACTTCACCATTTTTGCAAAGTAAAAAAAAGGACATCAAAATATCTCTTTAAAAATAGGGATAAGCAAAGAAACAGAGGAAAAAATTTTAATTTTAACAAATCCTCTAGTGTTTTTTCAAGCTATTAGATATATCAATGTCCTTCAAATGTCTGAATGGGCTCCACTTTGAACCCTACTAAGTACTGATGCTTAACCTTTAATACCAAATATTTTGGGAATTTCGGTACTTGGTGTGGAAACGAGACGGATTGGCCTTAAGCACGTCGAGCTCTACTTCAAACCTTTTGATGCCTTGTATAGCTCGAGAAGTCCTGCAATAGACAAGGTGAATTAGCCCGTGACTACGTCGATCTTCAAATTATCACACAAGTGTACAAACACATTTGTGTGGATGGAAATATGCCAAATCTTCAAGCCTCCAGAGCTTCTTCGATCTTCAATTATCACACAAGCATATAAAAATGCTTGTGAGAACGGGAACGCCAAATTTTTAAGCCTCTTAGGCTTCTTCCTTGTGAAGATAGGAACGCCAAATCTTCAAGCTTCCTAAGCTTTTGTCGGCCTTCGATTTATCACACAAGTATATAAAAATGCTCGTGATGATGGATCAATATCAAAACTTCATGTCTGCAAACCTTTGACTTTGTTATGTGCCTAGAGTAATCCTACAAAACCAAATACAATAATCCAATTAGCAATGATTGTAAAAAATGACAATGCCCAAGTATTACCAAAAAAAAAAGAAAAAGAAAAAGAGCTTGAGTTTAGGAGTGCTATCAATGGTCACATGGCCATCATCTGCAAAGCAGTTTCCAAAGTCAAATTGTGGTCCCAAAATCTCCATGTTTCATGCTATGTCTCATATTTTTATGCATGTATCATAACATAAACCATTAAGAGAGAGAGAGAGAAAGACCGAGGGGAATGGACTGGTGGCAGAATCATTATATTCATGTTATCTTTGTCCTTTTACAAGACAAAGCATTGAACCAAAAAGAAGAGAAAGATATTCATGCACGTTATGTTCTGCCATCGCATGTGACTGATTGAAAAGTCAAGAAGTTAGTCTCAAAAGCCTTTTACTTCATGTCATATAAATGTATGCATATGTGCATTGAAAGAGAACACAAAAAGAAAAGAAAAGGGAAAAAAATTCGTCAAAATCAAAGTGGAAGCATCACGTAGCTAAGTTGCAAAAAGTTGGAAAAAGTCAATTATGTCATAAAAAGCTTCTCGCCATCAAAATTTTTTCCATTTCATATATGTGCATATATTTAGGAAAGGGCAGAAGTAGAAGATGAAAGGAAATCCGGAAACAATTCGTAAGAAATTGCTGTGTAGCTCCTAGATCAACAAGTCGCCTCTTCCGATCAAACCTTTCAGCTAGTTGGTGGATGAAACCTGTAACGCACAGTGGTTGGGGGTACAGTTGTGAAGCTCCAATGTCTCAAAAATGGTTGGTTCAAGGCTTGTCCAAATCCATTGATGACGATCGGCGATTAGAACCTGAAAGAAAAAAAAAAGACACAGGTTGGTTTCGAGTGCTTGATAAACTCAGAACACAAGAAAAAGAGAGAAGAGAAATCAAAGGAAAGTTGAAGTGAATATATGATCGATTCGAAGGAAAGCGGAGACGAGATGTTGATTTGCCTCAAGTTCTCACTAAATTGACACGGGAGAAGTTGCAGACAAGGTCACTTGAATGAACGCCAAGGCAGAATATCAGCCGAGTCCCTGTTGGTAGAATCCAACGAGTCGAAGGAGCCAAATGTGCTGCTCGACTTTGGTGGTAAACTTCATATGCGTTGATCTGAGCGAGTGCTGAAGGCAGATACTGGGTATTCAAACAAACGAAACCACTTTTTTGCTTTGATGGTAAATTACATACAAGAAGCATTCAAAGTCCTTTCGTCGGATAAGGCAAAAGAGGTTGAAATGAGGAATATATATTTTTACAATTGGAGTCCTCCACTTTGTCGAGATCAATTCTATGTGCCTTGTTGCCGGTGGGAACTTTGTTGAGAATCGTTTCTGTGTAACATCCTAGGAAAGCGATTCTCGTTTGTCCTTGCTACAAGCTGTGCGTGGAGAAATCTTCAAAACCTTGAAATTCCAACAGTTCTCGATTATGAACGTGATTTTAATGAACTCCAATTCAAGGCAAGACCATATGAAGAAGAGCATAAACATGCAGTTGCCGATGGTTGCTTTTCCAAATTAAAGCCGCATGATACTCATTAATGTTTGGACGCTTAAGCTTTAAATTTTTTTTGTTGTGAAGGAGAGGTATCTAAATATTCTGCAAAGGTTGGCATATGTTTGTTTGGAGGATGATGAATTATTAATGATTGATGAGCACTTGTTTTAAAAATCTTATGTGCTGAAACGTCGTTATTAGGAGAGTTAGTTTTGAAGTCAAATTCATAATACTCGTTGCCATCCAATTTCGAAAAGAAGACTGAAGGATCTACTTGGATGGAGGGGTTTAGATTTTGGATAATTACATCAAGTGGTGGAGTTTAATCTGAATAAAATTCTAGAACCAAGGCTTATTGATCTAAGTTGATTTAGTTTAACATATAAGGCTTTCAGCGCACGGTTAAGCTCTATGTATCTATAAAAACTCTTGGGTTAAGTTTAAATGTGCAGCATACTTTGTGTGGGTTTGTGAAGAATAAATGTTAGTGGGATCTTATATACAAAACAAAGTATCTGTCGTTATCTTGATAATTGGTGCTACAAATGATTAATGCAAAAGCAGTTTGGCCGTATCCTTGCAATCCGTAAAGCTCTATTAGAAAAGCAGTCCAAATATTTCCATATACCAACAAATTTTCTATTCCATGCCGCTACTGCGCGGGTTTAATATTTACATCTTTTGAATTTGGTTTTTTAAAGAATATTTTATTTGATATAATTTCTTTGAAGATCCATGTTAATCCAAATTGACATGGTTAACGTCCAAACCAATTTTTAAAAAAATAAAATTTTTTTTGGTTATCTTGAACTAAATTCAAAATTAAAGAAACTTTTTTTTAAATCTTCAGTGAAATTCAAGATTTAAAAAAAAATTCATCTCGAGTAAAATTCAAGATTGAAAAAAAAGAGAGAAAATCTTTTTATCTTGAATAAAATTCAATATTAATTCAAAATTTTAAAATAAAATTCAAGATTTACTAATTTATTTATTATATAATAAGTTGATAAATCTTGATGGGCATTTGTAGATATTAAAATTTTAAAGCAAATAAATTATTTGGACTGGGTCGATTTTAACTAACCCACTAAGTCTGTTGGGCCAGGTTAATTTTAATCAATTAATCCGTTAAACTTTTTAAAACTCAAATGTCCATTTAGAGCCCAATTTCCAATATAAAAGCCCATCATACTTTTCTTAATTTTTAATTGTTTTATTATTTTTTTGATTTATTAAATATGATTAAAATATTGTATTTATAAAGTCATTTAAATGAAAGTGGATAAGTAGGGTTTTGTTATGAGACTTATTCAAATTAAATGGATAAGTCTTGCGGTTTACAAGGCAACTCATATTTTCCTATAAATAGGCTACTAACCCTTTAGCAGAAAACCCTAACAAGGGTCAAGAAGAGAAGAGCTGTAGCAGTTCCAAAACCAAGCCAAAGTCAAGAAGAAATGAAGAAGAAAAGATTAAAAAATCTCTTTAGTTCTTCGGTTCAAGCTCAATCCAAGGAAGAAACGAAGACGAAAAGCGTTAAATCATCTTCAGTTCTTCAAATCCATAGAAAAGCCAAGCTCTTGAAGATCAAAGCCAAATCTACATTCAAGTCCAAATAGAATTCGGGAGATAAAGCCCTCCTACAAAGCCAAGTCAAGTTCAGCCACGGAGAGTCAAGCCAAAACTTTCTTCAACAAATCCACACCGTCAGCAATCAAGACTTTTGGAGCTTAAGATCAAGCCACATGGTCCCTCGCATTCGATCATAGATCGTTAATCAGAGGAACGTGCCAGTCGGGAGAATTAGTCCACTAGAAATTTCCAAACTCAATTTGTAACAATTCTTATTGTATTATTTTATTAATACAAAATAAATTTGTGTTTACAGTGGCATCAACAGAAAGAAGTTTTTCAAACTTAAGTTACTCAAAACTTATCTCCGATCGATGATGACACAAGAAAAGTTAAATCTGGCAATGTTATCCATTGAAAAGGAAATGCTTAGTAAGTTATATTTTGAAAATTTTATTAGTGTGTTTGCCTCCAAAATTGAAAGACGAGCTGTGTTTAAATAACACCAATAGATTAGGTGGGTATTTTTTCTTAAACTCTATTAATTGTTTCTAAGCTCATTCAATTCATTTTTTTTACACTGCTTTAGGATAGTTCTCAAATTGTATTTATGTTCTTAAGTTCTTCACGTTGGTTTGTCTATATTTTGATGATAATTTTTATGGCAATATCTTCATTATTGTTCTTTTATGTAGAGAGAATAGATCGACTTGTTGAGCAACCACTCTTGATAAAGTTGAGACTCGAGATGAAAGATTTGTTTTGTTTTGCTATTATTGGTGACAGGTGTGTACTTTTGTCCTTACTAAATATTAATTCAAGATATTCTCTTTTTTTGTTTGGCTATTTGTGTTGGCTCTTCTTGAGCTTTCCATTTTTAGCTTTTTACCTACATATCTCTCTTGTTCCATCTGTGTAGGCTCTGACTAAATTTCTTTTTTTTTTTTATATATTTTTTTATATCATGGCCTCATGGATTATATGTGTTAGTTCTGGCTGATTTTTTTTCTTTTTACTTTGAGTTGCTTTTTTGACTGAGCTTTTTATATTTTTTACTGGCTTATTACTATGTATTTAATTAATTCTTATTGTGGCTAGGTTAATTTCGTGTGTCGCTTTAGATTAGCTTTTTTTTAGCAAAGCACCAACTCGACCGGCACGTTGGTTTTACGCGTCCGCCGAGCCTAGCTGGTGGGGGGTTTGGAATCCCCCTACCTTTTTATTAATAAAAAAGGAGAAGTACAAAAAGGAGGGCGGTATAGACCTGACCTCTAAATAATGGAACACAATAAATATGCAAAAAGTAGTAAATGAGGAGATATTATTTCCCTAACAATAATGAATAAACGAATAACAGAACAATAAATAAGGAGGTACTACCTCCTTGTACAAAAGAATAAAAAAAAAAGAAAGAAGAATGCTAAAATGAATGTACCCTCGCTAAAGTCCACGGACGGCGAAAAAGCCATGGCGATCCATCTGAATGAGAGCTCTGGCCGGGGCAGGTAGCTGATGTAAAATCAAACTCTGCGTACCACTCCTGCGATACGCCTTCGGAAGCAAGTGCATTTGCAACTTGGTTTCCCTCACGAAAGATGTCAGAGGCCACATCCCTATCTGGTCGGAGAAACTGGCGAATACGCCTGAGAAGAAGCTGGAGATACTATGGACCGCCTCTCGGAACTATGCAATGAACAGCAACTAAAGAATCCGCCTTTACCCAAATGGCAGCCAGACAAAGAGAGCGTGCCAACAGAAGTCCGTTAAGTATGGCACGGAGCTCGGCCTCCAGAATGGCACAATCACCATAAAAGGAGCAGAAGGCCCGAACACAGTGCCCATGATGGTCCCGGATCACCCCACCCCCTCCAGCTATACCATCAAAGGAGCCCACAGATGACCTACGCCAGAACACCATAACAGGAAGGGAGGGTGGGGGAGTAGCAATAGAAACCCCAAATCGGGCAGCTAAATCGACGTCGCCGCGCCAGTGAAGAAAACTGAAGACCCCAACAACATGGAGAAGTGAAATAGCTCTGTAGACGCACCAAATAATCTACGTGGCGTCAACAAAAATCCCCCTATACTTCGCATCATTATGTGCCGTCTCCAGATGCCAAAAAATGAAACTCGACAGAATGATGCGAATGTGGCCCCGCTTGACAAACTGACCAGAAGAATGCCACCGCTGAACACGGTGCCAAATACTATCAGCACCAGGGGACGAAATATGGAAAAGAGCAGAGAAGTGCTGCGAGACGCAAGACGCAGCCAAACCACCCATGAAAACATGCTGAAGCGCCTCTTCATCAGAACAACACTGGCAACGTGAAGGCATCTACACCTGAATCCGCTGGCTAATCACGTGGCCCACTGCACGAGGCCCTGCAACAGCTGCCAATGGAAGAAAGAGACAGTCACGGGTACCACAGGGCACCATAAGTCTCGAAAGATGGGCCATACACCAATATGCAGTCATACAATCTCCCAGGCAAAGCGAGCGGCAAAACGGCCATCAGAGGTATCCCGGCACAACATCCTATCAGGGACGTAGTGTCCAACGGGAGAGAAGAAATCTAAACAGCCAGGTCAGCAAGACCTGCCTGTAGTAAACGCCCGAAGTCCCAACCAGTGTCATCAAAGAAGACCTGGACTCTAGCCGAGGAGGACTGTAAATCAGGCCACATAACACTGAGAGGAGCATCCCCCATCCAACAATCATGCTAGAAAAACACCTGCCATGACCAAGCTGCTAGAAAATATGGGGCTCAGCAGTCGCCCTGATATCCAATAGTCGCCGCCAACCCCTAGAGTCGAGATAGGCTGGCTGAACCTGTGAATGAGGCTGTCCCCAACAATATTTGTCCCGCAAGTACATATCCCAAAAGGAGTCCTGAGAATGGAATCGCCACTAGAGCTTCAGGGAGAACGAATCAACCATATCGCCCAATCGCCTGAAGCCAAGGCCACCCTCCTCTGGGGGTCGGCACAATTCCTCCCAACGTCGCCAATGGATATGAGGGGCCCCGTCCTGAGAGTGCCACAAGAAGCGGGAAAATAAACCGGATAAGCGCTCCAGCGCAGCCTTAGGAGGCTGCAAAATCTTGAATAGGTGAAGCGACATAGAAGAAAGAACAGATTTGATCAGCGTAATACATGCCCCAAGAGAGAACAACCGATTGGCCGAACCTGAGATACGGCCTCGGATCTTCTGCACCAAAGCATCAAACAAGAAGATCCGATGGGGCCCTTATACGAGGGAACACCAAGATAAATAATAGGAAGCTGGCTACGCACAAACCCCGTAAAGGTCTCCCATCTGTGGAGCTGAGTAGGAGTAGCCCGACGAGGCGCAATCAACGAACTCTTGCCTCGATTCACCAACTTGCTAGAAGCTCCCTCATAGTGCTCAAGGCACGCCATCAACTGCTGAATGCTCCGCTTTTGACCATTGGTGAATATAATAATATCATCAGCAAATGAGAGATGTGAGAGAAGCATGGGACCCCCATGAAGGAACTGCATATAACTGTGCTACTGGAACCGGTGAGTGAGTAGGCGTGAGAAATAATCAGCAGCAATCACAAACAAGGCGGGGGAAATCGGATCGCCCTGTCGGAGACCTTAAGAGGAAGGAAAGAAGCCAGTCGACTGACTGTTGACCAGGACCGAAAATCAACACTGGGAAATACACCGCCTGATCCTGTCAATCCACAACTGGTCAAAACCAAACTGCTTGATCACAAAGATCAAGAAATCCCACTCCATCCGATCATAGGCTTTAGCCATATCAAGCTTGAGGATAACGTTGCCCCCTAACCTTCCTATCAAGGCTATGCACCATCTCTTGTGCTAACAAAACGTTATCCGCAAGCAAATGCCCAGGTACAAAACCACTCCGCTGGGGCGAAATCGCTTTAGATTAGCTTTACGGAAAAAAAAATAAAGGGGCGCATTTTTAAGGAAAATAAATAAATAATAAAGGGGCCTATTTTTGGAAGTTCGACTCAGGCCCAGCGAAGAACATGGCCGTCCCTGTTTATTGGATAATCAATAAATAACTATATTCTTTTTATTGTTCATCTTTCTATGCTTATATGGGTAGTTGAGCTATTTCTTTCATTTCATTTTTATTTCAGGAGCCTATGATAAGTTGGACACAAAAACAAGCTATTAAACACGCTAATAATAATAAGTCCAACAAACTTTAGGATGCCTCAAAAGTTGCTGCAAATCAGAACCACCAAGGATTACATTGTGAAAACAATAGAAAAAAAGGATAATTCTAAACCGTCAACCGATAACCAAGATGACATACCATATTATATTATTATCTAACAATTATTATCTAAAACTATTGACACAAAGCTTTTCTCCACTACTAACATAGACAACATCAACACACTATGAACATTAGGACCATAATCACTTTGTACAAATACAACCTTACATCCAAGCATACCTTATTTTACAAAACATCTCTTATAACACATCACACTAATAAAACCAGTAGTGTTTTCATATAGGAAACATAGAAAATACAAACATGCACTAACCACAGAAACAACAAACCAAACCCTTTGGAACTTACACATCTGCATCGTGCATCACACCATGTTTAGTTAGGAGATCAAACTTCTTGTTCAGTCTTGTAGCAATCAACTTGTGAAAATGTTCTTGAATAGTTCCATCCTCAATTAGTGTATGAAGCTTTTATTCTTTAACCACTATGGTCTGGTAATACTCCTCCACAATTTGGTGAGGTCATCCATTGAGAATGCCCTTGCTTGCTAAAGTGTAAAAAGCCCTTTGCCATATTCTGCGTCAGTATGAACCATTACATCCAAATCAGTCTTTGGCAGCTTATTTGAATAGTAGTTAGGATCGGATAGGAAATCTTTCAAAGTATTTTGATTCCTACATGGAAGTTGAAGATCAATAAGAATAAATCATATGCATAAATTAGTTCGGGTATTATCCCAACTTTTGCACTAAGCAGAGAAACATAACCATACCCCACCTCAATAAGAATTTGTGAACCTTTCGTCCCACTAACCATGATTTTATGTTTGTCTTTCTCATCTTCTAAATTCTACTGTTTTTTATGAATAATAGCAACATCAAAGAATTCTGCACGAGCTGTGAACAGATGAAGGCATCGATTTGCCTTTGGAACTTGAAGAACAAATAGGCCTATGCACAAATTTGTAAAATCTTCATTTGCCATGCCTCTCTTGGTTTGCATACTAGAGTTTTGAGGTAAAACTTGTTACACCAAACGTACATATATATAGAAGAAAGGTTGCACTTGTCAAATCACCTATAGTCACAGTTTTCCTGTGTTTACCATTCATTGTTTAAAAGTTAACAACTAAATATGTTCAAACCTGCAAACCACCGTGTCTTTTTATCTTGCCAATTCCTTTTTTTCACTATACCAATAACTACAAAGCTAACGAAGAACTTCCTACACACCATCATCACTTTAGTCTTCATTAATTTACTTGAAAATTTCATCCATGCATACTTTCTACTTTATAGTATGGATCAATTATGTACATTAGATAGCCTTTTTGTTAGAATATTAAATATTTTGTCTTTTCCCACCTATATATCATTGGTAAAACAATAGATAATAATACACCACTTTTAGACATATTCAATTTGGTACACAAATAGCTAATATTGACTAATCCCCCATTTATTCCTTACCTCCCTAATATTTTCCTCCCTAGCTACCTATATATATATATATAATAAAAATATAAGAAAATGTACGTACACATCTCCCTATATTAAGGTACTTGTGTATTTATTTGTTTACATAATTTCAACTAGCTATACAACACATTAGGGTCCATTCGGCTGCCCCTAATAATTACCTAAAATCTACCTACTTTCTACTAAAATTTAAAAATTATCCGTTCAATTGTTTTTTTTGTCAAAGTTGCCCTTTCCCACAAAAACTGATTTGCATAACCCTATATCAGCTACAATTCATGACATTTTCTTCCACATTTTTAAATGCATGTGCCCCACAGTGTCTATTTGACCAAATTGATGGACTCACACCTTGCAGCATAAATTGTCTGTCCAACAGCAAAGAAAAGGCTTCTGTGGAAGCTATTTCATGTCAACAACACTGGTGGTACATCGAGGAACTAGTAACCTGTGGAGTTTTCATAAGTAAAGGAACTGATTGCCTGGATTTTTCTTTCGAAACTAGTGAGCAAGAGAGAAAAGAGAGTGAAGGTGTGGCTGCTGTTTTCATCTAATGGTGGAGAGGAAAAGAGTGAGATTTTGAGAATACATCGTAACTGAACTCTATAATTTCAAATAAATTACCTTAAACCAAGAAGGATAGAAAACTTGTATCAATTTTAGAGTTCGTCGACAGCCATGAGGATGGAGATGTACAGCAACTGGTGATGACCGTGAGTTGAAATTGATGCATAAATTGTCGTCGGAAGATAGTGAGATCATCATGGTAGATCTACTATTGGATTAGGGATTTGATCGATCCGGTGAGAGATGAAAGAAAGAGTGAGAGGAGAAGGAGATTGAAAGTAAGAGTGAGAGAAGAAAGAGATGAAAGAAAAAGTGGGAGATGAAAGAGGAAAGGTGAGAGTTTCTGGCCTTGCTAAAAAGAAGCCAAGATGTTAAGGGAAAAGTTAGTATAATAAATTCCAATGGATGTCTCACATGGATCAAAATTAGGGGCTTTGTACTTGAATTTTAGCTTACCCGAACAATTACTAAAAATAAACCTAAAAGCATGTGAAGTCCATTTTTGTTGCTCCCATAGCCTCTTCAATTCATCTGCCTTCAACCTATACTTACTTAGGATATTAAGAAGTTATCAATAATAAAGCTAGAAATGCAAATAATTTAAGTAAAATATGATAAGATAGAATACTAACTAATATAGCCCTTGCAGTCAATCGTACATCTCCTATCCATTTATTATTCATCTATAGTATCAAATCATAGCATTCTTTGCCCATCAGTCCTCTATCTTAAAAAAGAACGTTTTTTGCCCTTGAAGTCAAGTCCAACTTTTCTGCACAGAACACACACCTACTGTCAAAATCCAGCTTTTTGGCCCGCTGTTTTCAACCAAACAATCCCAATCTTGTACAAATGTTACAACATAGTGATATATTGGAAACTGCAATAGTAGTTCTTTATCAACTCTTATTCTTAATCATTCAAATACTTCTACAATCCTACACAAAATAACTAAACAAATCGTTACCACGCTTATAGCAATATATTATTTTCTTCCTTCAGAATTGATTCACATAAACCCAACTATTCAAATTCTATTTTGATTCATTTGCTATCATTTTGACACGTTTTTAACACGTGTCAAATTTTAATGTGAACCAAAATAGGCAATTATGTATAGGAATTATATAAACAACTAGTTACCGAACTTACATTCCCAAGTTTCAATCTCTTCAAAATCATTTAGATATAGCAAAATATTTTAATATTATTAACATTCAAACCCTTCATTTTCACCTTTTTCAAATTCAAATTAAAAAAAAAAAGGATTTCAAATTTTGTTGAGACCTTTCCAATGGTACTTTTCAAAACCAAAATGGACGACTAACTAAATAATAGTACTTCTCTATATACACATATACTATATTTCCCTATATATATATATATATTCTCTGCACTTTGTCTTTCCAAACCAATTAACCTACTTTATTCATATTTGTTACAAATTTGCAGAGAACACGGGTCCATATAACCATCATTTCTTTCCTTTCATTCATTAGGTTTTACATCTATCACAATTTCACTTTTCACTTTTTTTTTTAATATTAGTAACGCTCTTCTTTTAGGTAATTGAGTCACACGTGATATCATAAATTCATAAAGAAACCAAAGAATGGACTGCTAAGGTCATTGTGCCAGAGAAATGCTCCACAAAGATTAGTAAGAATTCAATAGCATATCAACCAATAATTTTAATGGATCTTGAGGTATCATTTTCACTCAACAACTTTAAACTTGAAAACAACAAAGATCACAAAAAGTGATTTATGGTACATTTAATACATTTACAGCCTTTTTATATTACATCTAATTAAACACTTGAATTTCAGCATCCCTGTCAGATTTATTATTACATTAAAGGGAGAAAATCCTATTATTATATGTTTGTAACAAATGTATTAAGAAATCTAACTACCCATCTCTTCATAGCAACATATTTGAAGTAGTTTGATAGCTTATAATTAATATAAATATATATGCAACAATAATCCTAGCCACAACCCACAATTGTTGTTCAAACAAACAAAAGGTTAAACCATCTTTTCTTAATCCTCAAATGAGTCTCACTAACACTTCTAAACTCAAACTTCACATGTTATTTTGTATACTGCCATCCCATTATAAACATTTTATACTTGTGGCAAAAACAATCTGTACAAAAGAGGTTGTACACAAATTTCCAAAAGAAAAGCTACATTTTAGAAAGAGAATGACAAAAAATTCATGTATAGGATAAATAGTAATTTAAGAAACCTCAAGCTATGTCCACCTCTCAAATAGCAAGTGATAGAGAGAGTTTCCTAACTTCAAATACAAATAATTTGAAATGGAGCATTGTGAAAACATAGACAAGAAGATTTAATAGGTTATGGGAGAATTTCACAGAGAATCGAAAAAAAAAGAAAAATAGGTTATGAATCTAAATAATATTTAAATTTTTGGATTTCAATTCCTGATCTTAAAACTATGGAAAAATTTTCAGTGTATGTTTGGTAATCATTTGTTTACATATTTTGTATTTATATATGTGTATTATATTATTATATAATACTGCTTGAGAAAAGAAGGTAGTTCATGTATGGCATAACCTGAGATTTCTTAAAATTGTTCATGTTGATTACAAAACGTTTCACTTATAATTCTAATAACTGCCAATACAGGCAAATGCCATTCGTGCAATCATTTACGAACAACACATTCCACCACTCTCCAATACATTAAAGAAGGGATGAACTTACCTCATTTCGAATGCCAATGTCAAAGGTGTACCACCTCCATATCATAGATATCCTGGTGAATTACAGTGGTCACTTAATGGTGGATGCAACATTATTGAGATTGAAGAAGAACATCTTGATTTGTGTTTTCAAGGATCCAGTTCAATCCATTTTGAGGACTACAAGCACTGAAAAACCGTGATATTCCAACAAGCCAAATGTTACACTTATTTGCCAATAATTTCATGCACAATAATTGGGTAATCCAAAATTATGGTTTCTTTACTTCAACCACAATAGGGAAGGCGATTGGTGCAAACCCAATGCGATAGGACCATGAAAAACAGGACATGAATATATGATTAGCTGCATCATCTTAATGGACAAAAGGTTATTCTCGATTGTCAACAGCCATTAATTTTTATTTTTTCAACATCTCTTCCATATTTATTTATATATATGACACATTTTCCAACAAAAATCATAAAGTTTTGAGACAGTCAACCTTAGACTGTGGGCATCCTATTCTGAAAATGAAGGGCAAGAAATCACAAACTCTATAGACAAAATTCCATTTGTAATTTCCAAGCATTTCTTTGACACAACCTTTAAAGGTAAAAATTTCTATTACACCAAGCAACTTCAATGTTTATCGATTAATATGCATATTAACCTCAACATATTTAATTTCGTATCAGGGCTGGGACTCTCAACCACTCACCATACATGCATATATATTGATACACCGTTTGAAGAAGTTTTCGCATTTAAGAACTAGTCTGTACATATTACCCTTCCTATAGTTCTTTAGGTAATCTTGATTCACTACAATAATAAGGTTAACTAATAAAACTCTACTCATAGGATTGAGGAAAACAATGCAACTATAGCTGAAATAAAAGCCCTGCAAACATACTTGACCCTAAAAACGATCGAGGCAGGTGAATACGATGTTGCAAGCCTTGTCAAAGATACCATCGAAATGGTAAACTTCTATCTCAACATCAAACATGTACAACCTCTTTTTCAAATAACATCATCATGACATATATTTACAGCGTATCAAGTAGCATTGCTAGATAAAGTCAGCAACAATGGTTAGGGGAACAACTACACCCTATTGGTACGTGTCGTGTAGCACCTGCTTCATGGCTACTATAGAAACTATTGCAGGCGACTAATGTCACAGCAATCCTAAGGTTCATTCTTTTATTAAAATGCATTCAACGGTCATACAAAACATTATGTACATAGCTAAACAAACAACTTCACATCTTTGACCTTAAAGGGAACGCACCGAGGTTGACCCATCTGATAGCACAGAGATGATAACGGCTCAGTAATGGATGCCCAATAGAAGAGTTCTTCAACATAATGGCCTCAAACCTGATGGGCTTCACTCACACTGTAAAAATCCTAGCCTCTAACACTCAATATATATTGCCTCTATATCTAAAAAGTTATTTTACAACCAGCATAAAAATACTTCAACTATGGTGAATCTGATACATAAATGCTTATTTTTGTAACAATTTGCTTTTGATCCTTTTGCATTTGGGTGAATTCAAATTCTATCCAAAACTTATAACTACAACTTTGGATTCTTAACTCAGTTATTTTCCAACATTTGCTGACCCCGTTCATCCTATAATCCACTTGAATTCATTCTCTTGACGTATCTTTTTAGTTTTCTAAATCCCTAATAAATAATTACTTTAGCCATTTTTCAATTGACAACCAGAGATAGATAGTATCATAGTTCTTTATTTTGACAGCAACATACACAAACAAGAACACATGTCACTATAAATTTATGGACGTTGCCAATATTATATAGGTAGTATTTTAATTATTGTTAAAACAATATATGGATGTTATCATCTAATGGTTATTTTCTCCCTATAGTTCCCTATTAACTTCTATTTTTCAAATTAAATTTTTCAAGATGCTACACACAATGAAAATATATCTTTTATTTTCTACCTATATTCTTGTCATTTACACTTCTATCTACATCAATATAGCTTTCTTTATGCACAAATCCAAGCATTTAGTATTGCATCCCCTAATAACTATTACATTACATGCCATCAACCTTGAAGGCCACATTCGGCTTGACATCACCAAGGATTATTTGTTCTACATAAAGGCTGTGGGAGGTCGACAATCTTACTCATGCCCACCAAAAAAGTTTGAAATTATTGTAGTAGACGAATATGACCCACAAAAGTATGCCAGCATCCTTGTCAAAATCATTGTTGACAAGCTGGACACACCACCTACCTCGAGTGACTTATTTACCACCACCAATTGTGCTGCAGCATCTCCACCTGCAAAGAGAAATCTGTTTGAAGAGGGCACTTCAGACGAAAGCAAGAAAAATGTGCTGTCAAAGATGGACTAACACCTTCTACCCATGCATTTTGTCAAAACAAAGAAAAACAGTCTTTTGCAATAGATAGAATGGATAGCATTTCCTAAATTCGCTTTTGTGCAGGGAAATATCGTAAAATACCTATCTTCCATTCTATGATTTAGAAGCCAACTCTTGTTCTGCCATGTAAATAAATAACATGCACACTATTAGTTTCCTATTAACTATGTTTGATATTAATGCAATAGCATTAGTATGTCACCTCTTATTACTTTCCACTGAAATTATCAACTGCTAAAATCTATTAAAATACTTAATATTCACTCTATGGAAATTCAATATAGTTTACAATGTCCTTACATAGCCTAACATTGAATATCAGTATATTGCCCAACTTCCCTAGGCTTCATTATCTCAACATGAGCTATCCTCATACTAGCTCACACACATTTGCCCCAACGTGTATTGCACATTGTTTTTAACCCTAGTCTTTTAAGTAACAATATAACAAACAAGTTTAGATGGGCCAAAGGAGGCTTGTCTTGGTGGAAAAAGAAACCCTTTATCGGTGTTTGACCATAGTGTGAAACACCATGCTTGCCCCATGATCTCCAACATGTATTTGCCAAAAGAAAAGAAAAAAAAGTTAGATGGGAAAACGAAGATTAAATTTTATGATAAAAGTAACTTTTATTCCTTAATTTTTCAAAATAATGTAAAATTGAGAGGCTTGTGCAACTCACTGAGTCTAATCCATCGATCCAAATAAAGAAAAATTGAAGAAATCAGAGTCTAATCGATAGGTCCAAATGCCTTTTGAATTATAATAAATTCCATTGAACGTGCAAATCTAAAAAATTGGTTGTCTTGCCTTGATGTGGATATCCATTTTTTTAAATACAAATCACAGTCATTGTAGAACAATATGTAGCAACAGCAATAGTTATCCACTATGTTGACAAGAATGGATTCAACGATGCTGTTTAGAAGCTCATGGAGAAAGGGACATTGGCAAGCTGTGGGTTGATCTTGCGCATCCCAACATTGAATCAATCCCATCCTCCATCTGCATTTGCAATTATGATCTCCTTTCTCCTATAGGAACCAAGTCAGAAAAGATAAGGATGGTGGCAATTAAGTTGACATCATTGTCTTTTTATGGAAGATTCTTCATAAATATAAAAACTGTTACACTAGTGTGCGTAAACCACACAATTTCCTACCCAAAGCATGAAATTATTATTACTTTTATTTCTAGCTTAGTCAGCAAATGTGTGCATTGATAGCCGTATGGAATTTTTTTAATTATGGTAAGTGTGAAAGGAAACCGTGTACAACATTTCTCAAAGGAAAATTCATTCTTTTTAACTATTGATAGTGGAAAGACTGTGCGTCAATTAATTGTAGATCTCAAAATACTATGCAACCTCCCTGAACGGCATCAATCACAGCAATTAACCAAAAAATAGTTTCAATCAAATCTGCTATAATTTGAACAAAATTTGTGAACTCAATTACAACTAGTGCCTAATCTTAGTATGATTAGATCGTATACAACAAGACGGGGTAAATTTCATAAGATCACAACAGGAAAACGTAATGAATTTATAAAAACAATTAATCTTGAAAAATATCCAATCTTGGTAAGATTGTATCAATTACAACAACACAAAATTACCAAAACTCGCATGCAATAATTATGCCTTTTTGGCTTGCTGCAAAAAGTAAAAAAAGTGTCTTTAAAATATTGAGAAAAATCTTTCCATAATAATGAAGGGTAACTATTAAGTATTTAATGAAAATGTGTGTTAGTACACCCAAGTGTTAAATGCTCGAAAATAATCATTCAATCTTCAACATTAACATTTTACTTTGATTTAGACATTCTCGCGTGTCAACATCATTATGGCTGCATTGTATGAGCCACTTTCACGAGTCAAACTAACTTGTGTCAATTGGAAAGTTAGGGTTCACATGGTTGGAAAGTATGAAGTTCCAAATTATAAAAACAAAGATAAGGTCCACTCTGAGAACTTCGTGTTACAAGATCATGATGTGAGGCTTTGTCATTGCAAAATTGAAATAACTATTACACCTTTTTTTTAATTAATATGTTATTGATCTTGGATTTCAAACATGTTTTCCATTCAAGGAACAAGGATACATGCAAGTATGAGAAAATCACTTATCCAACAGAATGATGCAAACCTACATGAATATGAAATTTGTGTGATGAAAAATTCCATGGTCGTGTAAAATAACATAAAGTATAAAACAACTTTACATGATTATAAGCTTTTATTTATGAAGAACACACATAAAGCACGGGTTGAAGATGATATTTTTCCAACAGATATCTTCCGTTTCAAACCATTTGGTGACATAATTAGGAATGAAAGCTAGACAAGGGTAAATTGTTTGGTGCATATGGTTTGAATAACATTTTTCGATAGTAAATTATTTAGATTGTATTATGCTTCAAACATTAATGTTAAATATGAGTTTAGTTTTGTGTATTTATTATTATTGTTTTTCAGATTTAATTGGACAAGTTGTTGGTAGTGATGAAATTAAAACTCAAGGAACGAGGGAAAAGTTAAAGAACTTGTTCAATTTGGAGATTCAAGATCTTGAGTTGTTTTTTTTTTCTTTGAACACGCTTAAGATTATCAGAGTATAAATTTTTTTTTTTGATTATCATACTATCACTTATTTTATTTCAGTTTATTTCATGAATATGGTAGAATAAACGTTTAAGCTTGACTTTGTGGGATGGATGTGTTGACGTGGTTAATGATTTCATATAGAAGGCAGGACTAGACCTTGTCATATTAATTTTGTAAATGAGTCGTGCCAAGACTTTTTTGGGTAATGATGTTTATTTTTTTATAAGTGAAATTTTTTATTTAAGATTGTAAATTAATGGAGTACTCTTCTGTTTGTCTGTAGATGAACAAAAGGTTTTGCAATACTTTTATGTTTCAAAAGTGTTTGTAAACACCGCGATGCCATAGGAAGATTTCAAAAGTAGGTTTTTTTTCATGCCTCATTTTGATATCATGAATTTAGCTCATATTTTTTTTTTCTATTTTTTTCAAGGTTTTGCAAGGGGAAACACCGTCCCAATGAATAAGCCAGAATACATCTTCGAATGTTTATTCGATTGATAATGATTTGGAAGGTGGGGTTCATGAGTGTTGGAATGCAAGTTTGGTTTAATAAGACTGTTTTTATTTCCTTATTTAATTAGAGCTTGTTCTGTACATAATAAATTCCCACTAACTTCATCTAACTTTTTTTGCTCTCATCGTTTTCAACCATTCATATAATTATTTTACATTTTTAATACGTTTTCTCCAATTTGCACCTACACATCTAACACGTTGCTCAAAGTTCCTCCTTTGTGTTTTTATTTTTATTTTTTTTTAAAGAAAATGGGGCTGGGGGGAAAAGGCACAATAAGATATTGAAGTAGCGATTGCAAAAATATGAACATTTCAAAATACTATGAGGTTCTCGAAAATGGGTAAAGACTACTGAATAAATGAAATTGATTAAAGGTTTTTTATTTTAAGCTATTTGAAAGTTATCCAACTTGATTTATGAATACGAATGGTTTCTTTTGGATTTTCAAGAAGGAAGAAGAATCTTTCGAGATCCACCCTACATAATGGGGTAAAAAAAGTAAAAAAAAAAAGTAATTTAGCCTTTGTAAAATGGGCTCGAAGCTTCATTCGTAACCCCCCGAACTTCTTCATAGTGGCTGATTTCCATGTCTTATTTCATATCAAACGGACCTCTCCATAAGGTAATTTTAATGTGGCCGATTTTCCTTGTTTTACAATCAGTTTCGCTGCAGCATTCGCTACTCTAACTAATTGTCCACCCATTCGAAGTGTGATTTCTATGTCATGTATGGTTGTGCCTAAGGGCATATAGGTTGAAGTAGATTCTTCTTTTTGACCAATCAAAACCCCTTCCCAAATTGTACAAGCTTTGTCCAAAGCATAAGCTTTTCTGGATGTAGATGATGATATCTATACAGGTGGATATCTATATGAATCCAAATCTGCCGAATCACTCATGGTATGATCTTCTACATCCTAGGTCTTCCCGTTCCGTCATCTGGCTTATGTTCTTCATGTAGCATTCAGACCGAATGACTCTATGAAATTACGTCGATACTTCCCCATATTATGGGTAACGTAGGAGACATCTCTATTTTTCCCGGGGGAATCTTTAGAATTCCCACTGCTTAGCTTTCAATTCGCCTCTGACCATCAAATGAAATGTGAATAACCCGTCCTCCTCTCTTTGAAAGAAGGGGCGCTTCCGGTTCTGTCGGTGCTTGAAACAATTTAGTCTTCTCCATATTACTATATCTCTAGAGTCAATAATTTTAGATAAGGTAGGGCATTTTCCATTTTTGTAGGAACTTTTGTACCAGAAACAGTGTTATTTTGAAAATACCGATAGTGCTATGTTTTTTGTTCATATCTTGGTTCATAGGAATCCCCCCATTTTTAAAAATGCTGATAGTGCCCCGTTCTCTGTTCGTATCTTGGTTCATAGGATTTAGTTTGACTATTTTTTACCATTTTAAAGAATTCTGGAATTTAAAGAATTCTGGAGGAAGAAGGGTGGAATACAATTACCAATAGAACAAACTAAAGATTTCGTTTCAATAGGAATTTAGTTATGTGCTAAGATACTCACTAAGCAGCCATGGTTAAATGGTTAAACCGCCCAACTCATAATTGGTGAATTTGTAGGTTCAATTCCCACGGGATGCATGCTAATGGGAATCCATGCATAACAAATTGGTGTGTTTCTGGAAAGCTACTACGGCTCGAAAATCCAAGCCTGTAGTATGAATTTTATTAATAGGAAAAACGGGTACACCTAGAAAGAGGGGGATAAGTCATTACCTCCTGGCATGCCTAGTACAAAGGCAACCTTCCGAACTGCATGAGATGTAAGGAAGTACTACTCCCATCCTTAAACTAAACAATAGCATGCTTAAAAAAAAGGGGGGGTCGGGAGGGGGAGAACATACTACATTCTGAGGTTAGGGATACCTAGTTTGTCCATTTTAGCTATAGCACGAGTTTCCTTGGCAATCTTATGAGAGGCAAAGACGATACGTTTTTGTTCATTGTAGCCTGTTTTGGGAAGCCAATCAGCTAGCTTGTTGCCTTCCCTCCGTAGGTGCGTGAGTTTAGAATTCAAAGTCTGAATCTAAGCCTTTGTATCAACAAGTATATAAGTGTAATCCCAAGCTCCCAGCCAGATTTTATTATAATTCTATTGTTTGCAACAAGAGAATCAGATTCCAGCGAGATGTTATTATAGTTCTGTTGTCTGCAAAGATGTAATCCAAACGCAATTGCATTTAATTCGGCGATAATTATAGTACAAGTATCATAGTAATGAGAAAAAACACAGCAAACATTTCCAGTATGATGTCTAAGGATCCCACCGCCAATAGCTTTTCCATAAGCTTTTAGAGCACCATCAGTGTTTAATTTGAACCAATTTGGAGAAGGTTTACTCTAGTAAACAATAGAGGGAGGAGAGTGCGTAGCAGGACTTGGTTGGTACATAAGTAGGAGTTGGTCTTTGAGGAAAATAACTCTTTTGATAACTCGTTGGGATGACATAGCAGCGCCTTGGTGTTTAGCATGATTCCTTTCCAGCCACAGAAACCAAAAATCTAGAAGAGGGATAATAACTTGCTGTATAGAGTTTGGTTTGGAACTGAGAACCCAATGCAAGATAAAATCTTGATGAGAGGAATAGGGCTGTTGACAAATATCAAAAGTAGTATGCAGATTAGCCCAAACTTCCACTGCAACTAGGGCAGTTAAGAAAACATGAGAAACATCTTCCAAAGAAGCATAGCAAACACACTTTGAAGCTAGTTGAATATTAAATTTAACCTTCAGAACGTCATCAATAGGGATCCATTTATTCAATAATCAGCAGATGAAGAAAGAAAGAAGTTTAGACCCAATAAGTTTCAGAATCAGTTGGCTGGGCTGCTTTGGTCTAAGCTCTTCAACACAAGTGCTGAGCTTAAAATCAGCATTAGAAATAGAATCTAACATAATAAGATCCTTATGCTACCCAATAGGGGTTTGAACAATAGCTTGCACTACTTGACTAGGAAAGAGGATTTGAAGTTTGTTGACATCTAAACCTCCATTATTGTAATAATGATTAACCTGAGTATCACCAAGTTGTAAGGATGGTAACATAGAGAAAAGATTTCCCACAGGAAGCCAAGTATCGTACAAATATATATCAAGCCATCACCCACTTTCCATTTGATATGAGCTTTAACTTCAGCTCTGACTTTAAGAAGCCTTTCCCATATGATAGAGACACCATTTTTTTGAGGAACAAGAATAGGATAGAAATGTTTATAGTATTTAGCAAACATAACCTGACTCCAAAGAGATTGTTGTTTCTTGAAGGTCTACCATAATTTCATCTCAAAAGCCTCATTGACAGTGACTAGATTACTCCATCCGAAACCATTCTCTAATTTAGGATAACACAATTTCTCCCAAGAAGACCAGTGGATATGTTTCGTATGAAAAGAGTCACCCCATAGAAAAGAATTGAAAGATCTAGCAAGTAGGGTTCATTGCTTGAAGCAAATGAAGGGGAGTGGAGTTAAGAGCTGATTTAATCAGTGTCATCCTCCCAGCTGTGGATAACTTTCAATGTTTCTATCTCACTTTATCGATCATTCCATCATATAAGAAGATCTTATTATACCCCTTATACAGAAGAATACCCAAATAGATAATAGGCAACTGCTGAGGGAAAAATCCAGTACAGGAGTCGATGGTTTGCTGATAGGTCTCTTTGATAGTGATGAAGCTACTTTTAGCCTGATTGACTTTTTGCCATGATGTAGCAGTGTATCTAGCTAAGAAATCAACCAGCAATTGGACAAAATGTTTGTGGCCATTAGAAAAAATCATAATCTCATCTGCAAATGACCATTTGGAATAAAAATAGGACCTCCATAATGAAATGCCATGTACTGATGGGAGTTATAAAGTTTGTGTAGGCTTCTATTCAAAACCTTAGCAAGACTGATAAACAGTGATGGGGAAATGAGATCTCCTTGCCCAAGTCCCTTGGAAGGTATGAAAAAGCCCTTAAGGTCTCCATTAACAATGAGAGAAAAACTGCAATTAGAGATAGCTTGGTGGATTTTAGAAACCCGTGAAACATCAAAGCCAAATTTTCTCAGAACTTGGAGAAGGAAATTCTAATTAACACGGTCATATTCTTTCTCCATATCCAACTTAAAAATGGTATTACCACCTCCCACCTTTCTAGCCACTTCTTAGACCATCTCCTGGGCCAATAGAGTATTATCAATTATGGATCTACCAGGACGAAATCCACTT